>JASDDO010000019.1:728884980-730140397 GCA_030015575.1 Agapanthus africanus | reverse complement strand
CATCAGCGAATAGCATACACCAAGGTACCTCATCTTGGATAGTTCTAGTAAGCTCATCCATTACGATGGTAAACAGGAATGGACTTAATGCAGATCCTTGATGTAAACTAATTGTAATCGGAAAATCACTCGTTAAGCCGCCGCAAGTTCTGACATTTGCCACTACTCCATTGTACATATCCTTGATTATGTCAATATACTTGACGGGGACCCCCTTCTTCATCATTGTCCCCCATAATATCTCTCTAGGTACCTTGTCGTACGCTTTTAAGAAAAGGTACGTCCTTTGAAAAATCCGTAATATCCCTCGGATTGTCTTTAAAAAATACCCACGATTTGTTTGTTTGAAAATAAGTATGACTCGAACCCAGTCTAACATCTACCTTATAAACTACAAAACTAAACCAAGTGACTAATCGAAAAGGTAAGGAAATACACCTAAAGTCCGAGTCGATATATTTAGCAGTCGGTGATCCCGCCTCAATAGCGTCACGTACGGTAAAATATATAATACGGCATTCTCGAGTCAAGAGTGAGAATCAATAATCATATTTATTACTCGTACGGTAAAATCCGTCGTACGGCATCCCAAAATCGGGGTACGGGTCAAATATCACATTTACCTCATTATTCACATGGTATCATTATCATAATATCATGAACTAGGGGTACTGATCTAAAGTCTAGTACATTCCGATACCATCAACATATATCCACGTGTGTATGAAAACACATCGCCCATCGATCCGCTATAATATCATGTCGTATCTCATAATACGACCCAAATCACATAACCGATCTCACGGCATCATGCCCGATTATATCGACCCATCTCCAAGTATCATATACTATCCTCATCATCCGTGTATACGTATATGTGTGTATGTATATGTGTGTGTATGTACCAATGCATCCACACACACACACACACACACACACACACACACACACACATATACACCCAAACATATCCCGTGTGTGCATGTATGTGTATGAACCTTTACTCTAGGGTTTCGCAACTAGGAAACTAACTAACAACGCTATCTTCCAAAATACGCTAAAACTAACCCATGATCTCCTAAAGCCGTTCTTGCTAACTATCCACGTATCACAATACATATAATTATACATACATACATACATACATATATATATATACATACATACATATATATATATATATACATACATACATATATATATAACATATTCATATACTACACTACGAAACTGCGGGGGTGCTATACGCCATCCAACCGACTTCCCCCATAGATATACATCTACTCACCTTGATCCTTACTTGCCGAAGTCGATGTCTCCATGCTCCTCCTTGTTATCTGAAGTCCACATGAGGGTGCCTACATATATAAACACATAGTATCATAAACCGAAATCGTGCACGAAAACAAAGACGGCACACGAATCACATATAGGTTAAAACCTATGGTCTACGCATGCAAAAGAACTAAATAACCCTCGACATAGACGTACAAACGCCAATCGATCGAGACAAAACACAATATCCAAAGTTCAAGTCGTAAACAACAATGAAACCAAAACAGAATCTCAGAATACTTGGCTCAGATTTTTGGTTAGGTGAAAAGAGTCTAAACAAGCAATGCAGAGGGCTAGTATATTAGTAAGTGAGCTACAGAACTAACCTAGACACCAAATACCAAAATTGACCCAGCGACACTACCCCAAATTCTGGCCTGCTCGGCCATGGATGCATGTTCTGGGCTCGTATTCATAGGGTGGTCTTCTAGTGTTAATTTTAGGTCAATAGAGTTACTAGTTTTTCCTATAATGGTCCCAAGTCAGTCCAGATTCCTTGTAGGCTCAATTAATACACAAAACCGACATTTTGAAATATCTAACTCAAGTTTGGTTTTGTTGGGTTTACGTAGAACCACACATGGGTTTGTCTTGCATCAAACATGCTACAATTAAATTTTTAGGGTGCTAAGCAAACTAATTTAGGATCAAACTAGAAATTTAAAGTAACAATATAGTATCACATACTATAAAGAAGAGTCTAACACTAATAGATGAGAAATACAACCTTTGTAGATCTCCCGTTTGAGACTCCTTGGATCAACTCGGTATTTGGTCAGGTCCGCTTAAGTCCTTTGTTGTCCACGACGATCCACTGCGGAATACCTTGGCTCTCCTTGCTTCACTAGAACAATGTAGAAGTGATGCAAAACAACCTAAACTAGTGGGCTAAACTAGTGTAGATTGGTGATATGGGTTTGGATATCACTTAAAAATATTTTCTTTTTATCTCCTTAACTCACTTTGATGGAGGTAGTAAGCTTTTGAGGAGGAAGAACAAGGAGAAGGCTAAGCAAGCTCAAGATAATTCTTATACCAATAATAGAAAGAATAATGAATATATGAGAGAGTCTACTCACTCATAACCATGGTTGTAAAATATCTAGATATTTTTTTATTGGGTTAAAGAATAAGTGTTGAGATTAAATCATGGTTAAGTGTAGAGATTAAACCATGGTTTAAGTGTAGTAATCAAACCATGGTTCAAGTCAAAGTCAACAATGGAAGTGTGTAGAAACAAAGAAACCATGATATAATCCTAATTAATTCTTTAATCAATAATCAAAATAAATAAATATCTAAACCATGTGATTCTTGCATAGCCAACTCCAATGTATCATCATCATGACACATGTATGCATGCATGTGTGCATTCACATCAACATATGTACATACATACATTCATGTATACAAAAAATAAAGAAAAGGTTATAAGTGAAAAGACTAATGGCCATTAATATTAAATCAACAATTGATTTAATATACCGGTCATATCTCATATGACCCGACCAAAAGAAAACGCCAGATTATAATGCGGTATCATATACACGCATTTAACCAGGCATGCGCGCATATCACCATATGCACCCCACATCGTTTCGCCTGAGCTAGGTAACCCCTTTGTGGGACTCTAAGACTCGTCAATACGCCGGCAGTAGGCGATGATCATATCAAACACCCACAAGCCGCTAGCGGTCAGCTAAACGTAACGGCCATCCGGGTATTGAGCGAGCAGAAGAAAAACAAGCGAACCTGTCAAAACTCCTGTCGAGCCAACCGGTAACACTTGTCGTACAGTCCGGTCTCTTCGTCAGATATGCTGCATATCAAGTCTAGGGATGGCATCGTCGACCCTAATAACTCAATAAGTTATGCCGATGTATGGCCTATAACAGTTCGAGAAACTACTGATAACACTTATCAGTAAATCTCATCAGCCCTGGCCATGGACTTGCTGATATAGCCAATCGAGCACAGCGCAACATCAACCCCCAATACTGGGAGAGACGAAACCCCTCCTATCGCTCATTGCCTCCACATGTCTCGGGACTGTACCCAAAAACCACCTGTTTGCACGCCTCAGTAGAGCCGTGGTAGGGTGGAAATAAAAGCACAGTGGGAGAACACATGAGACTCTATGACGATCTCGGGTCTACAGACTAACCTGTACTAGTGTCACCTGAGAATTGCTATCCGACGATAGATATAATACCATATAGGAGTTCTCGGTGAGTCCGTCCAGTGTACCCAGTCTCCACTGAGCACCCGTATACAATCTCGGTGTCAAACACGAATGGATGTGGGATCATCCACCGCCCATCTCATGGGTCTAGTACTATATACGCCAGTCTACTCTGGAATATCGATGCCCCGTCTCGATACACCAACAACTAGGGACATTTCAGGATATGCTTATAAACTACATATGTCCCACTAGTATGATTTGCATCGCAATCACAGTAGTTAAGCAAATATCCTGAGGGCTTTATCAACATGTACAAATGAATAAAAGCATGATCAAGTGAACATGTCAGATAAAGAGTAACCAGATAGCATATTATCATGTCGAGCAAGAAATTCTTCTGAATATATATATATATATATATATAAACACATGTATAAATACATCCACTATCAAATAATGGCCTCTAGGGCATACATATATCTAACAATCTCCCACTTGCACTAAGGCCAGTTATTGGCGTATCTCATACCCAACATCTCAAAAAGTCGCTCATACTGCGGCTGACGGAGGGCCTTGGTTAGTAGATCCATGGTGTTATTCTTTATATCTACTCTCTGAATCACGATCTCACGGCGATCAACTATCTCCCGGATCAAATGATATAGCCTCAAGATGTGTCTGGACCGCTGATGGGACCTGGGCTCCTTGGCTAACACAATAGCCCTATTATTATCATAATACAATGGTATTGGATCAATAATGGTTGGAACTACTCCTAGCTTTGAGACGAACTTCCTCATCCAGTCTGCTTCCTTTGAGGCATCATTTGCAGCAATGTACTCAGCTTCCATCGTAGAGTCTGCAACGGTGTCCTGTGTGGAACTCTTCCAACGCACCGCCCCTCCATTGAGGGTGAATACAAACCCAGAGATAGATTTGCAGTCGTCCTTATCAATCTGGAAGCTCGAATCGGTAAAGGCTTCCATTTGGAGATCTCCGTTACCATACACCAAGAACAATTCTTTAGTCCTTCGCAAGTACTTAAGAATGTTCTTCATAGCTATCCAGTGATTCTCCAATGGGTTGGACTGATACCTGCTTACTACACCCAGTGCATAAGCTACATCACGGCGTGTACACAACATGTTAGTTATATGTATGCCCTAGAGGCCATTACTATACATACGATGTATATTGTAATGGATGCTTGGACATATATAGGGAGGACTTTCTTGCTCGACATGATAGTACGCTATCTGGTTGTACTTTATCTTAACATGTACTCTGATTGTCTCTATGTTACATGTTGATAAAGCCCTTAGGATATGTACTCGACTACTGGGACTATGATGAGATCATACTAGTGGGGCCACGGTAGTCGACGAGTACATCCTATAACTGTTCCTAGTCGAGGGTGTATCGAGACAGGGCATCGATACACCAGAGTAGACTAGCGTATACGCATCTTGACCCATATGATGGGCGATGGATGATCCCATATCCATCGGTGTTTGACATCAAGGATGGTGTATGGGTGCTCAATGGAGACTGGGTACACTGGACGGACTCGCCGAGAACTCCCAGATGGTATTATACCTCACGTCAGATGGCAGTTCTCCGGTGATACTGGTACAGAGTAGTCTGTTGACCCGAGATCGTCATAGAGTCTTGTGTCATTCCCACTGTGCTTTGATTTCCATTATACCATGTCCAAGAGGGCGTGCAAAAAGGTGGCTTTTGGGTACAGTCTCGAATCACATGGAGGCAATGAGCGATAGGAGGGGATTCGTCTCTCCCGGTATAGGAAGTTGATGTTGTGCTGTGTTCGATTGGCTATAACTGGAAATCCCTGGCCAGGGTTGCTGAGATTTACTGGTAAGTGTTATCAGTAGTTTCTCGAACTGTTATAGACCTTATATCGACACGACTTATCAAGCTACTGGGGTCTGACGTTTACCACCCCTAGGCGAGATATGCGACATATCAGACGACGAGACCGGACTGTACGGGGGTGTTACTGATTGAATTCACAGGAGAATGTACAGGCTTGCTTGTTGATCTTTTGAGCGCTCAATACCTGGGTGGCTGTTATGTTTAGCTGACCGTTTGCAGCTTGTGGGTGTTTGATATGATCATCACCTACTGCCGGCGTATTGACGATTCTTTAGAGTCCTACACAGAGGTTTCTTGGTTCAGGAAAAATGGAGTAGGAGCACGTATGTGATATGTGCGGGACCGAGGATAATGCGATATGAGATACCGTATTCTATTCTCACGATATATGATATCAGCCGGGTCATCGAATCATGTCTTGATTCGATGAATCGGTAAATGAGATATTAGTCGGTTATATGCGATATAGCCGGATTGTCGGATCAAGTGTTGATTCGATAATTTAATGTATAATAATATATATGATATATTAAATTACATTAACTAATATTTGCTCACTAAAAGATTCTTTTTCTCACTCGGGTAATATATTGATATATATGCGATATATGTTAATTGTATTATTTTATTTTGTTACAATAAATATTATATATGTGATATATAATATTGTAACATGATATGATTACTAATGCAACAAGTTTAGTGGAGATTAAACATGGTTAGGGTTTGATTTGGATTAATCATTTCTAGAACCTTCTAGAAGGTTTTCTTTTGTCATGGAAAAGATATTATGTTTGATATTTTCAAGTGACTCACCTTTAACCCAACCCAAACCCTAGCCTTAGTTAAATCTTTACAAGGGTTTAGTTGACCATGGTTGCATTATTCATCATTATTATCTTTTCATTATTCATCACAAAAGGATTTAATTCATTTATTCATCTTCTTCTTGCTTGAGTTCTTCATGAAAAGCTTTCTTGCTTTGATTTTGTGATGAAAAATGAGTGAAAATAAGAAAACAAATGAGAGCAAAAATCCTACTTCATCATCCTCATCTACCTTTGCCCTTTAGATGAGAGTGTTCACTTCATTTAGTGAGTGAGAGTTTGTGTTAATGAAACTTCAAGGTAAATCATCTTTGTTATCGAAGATCGGAAGCAAGCTTGCATCTTTCTCTTCGTGGAGCCTCTCGTAAGTTCGGAACACGATGATCGCAGCGAAGGGACCTCAACACGGAGCTTAAGAAGTGAAGGACTGGATCTACAAAGGTTGTAATCTCTCTCACTTAGTGTTAAAGTGTTTAACATGCTTGTTTTCGCCTAATCTCTAGTTTAAAGATCCGGCTTTGGGTTGTTCGGCACGGCTAAATTTTAAATCGGGCATGGTTGATACCTCGTAGACCCTTGTGCGTGTGCCTAGCAACCCAACAGTGGTATCAGAGACAAGCTAGAGCTTTAGGCGAAGTCTAGACGAAGTTTAAAGTCCGATCGAACCTCGAAACCCTAGTTTTGACCCTTCTCTGGAAATTTTTCAAAATATTTGACATTTTTCATATTAAAAATACTCAAAAAAATCAGCAGGGTATTTTAGGAATTACTGTGAAATACGACATCTTAATTCCACTAAAGGGCCGCGGAACCACGGCAATACCTTGCTTGCGCGGCGGTTCCGCGGCGGAATAGTAGAATTAGAGTTAGGGTTTTGTACAGTAACTTCAGTACCAACTTCCTGATTTTTCTGGGAATTTTTAATTCTACTCAAGTGTTGAGTTTTCTGGGTTGTATTGGGGACTCGTTGATTCGATCGGATAATTTAACTTCGTTTAAGTTTTTCCGGATAATTTTAGAAACTGTTAAAAAGTTCGAACGGATATCAATAACTCACTTTTTCCCCTATCGGAAATTTTTTCAAAAGTTGGATTTTTTCTCGAGTTTGAAACTTCCGGAAAATCATGCAAGTAACGCGGTGGACCCTCTAGAAGACAACAAACCTTAACTCGATTATGAGACCGTCTTGAACTGCCTCTAAACCTTAGGGTTTGGGGCAGTACGGCGTTGCCACATGTGAGGCATTGGCTTGACCCTTCTACGGCTGGACCATCGGTACTATGGCATGTGATGGATACCTTTTGAACTCCGCTCAAGTGCTGAGCTATTTAGGAAATCTTGGGTGTTTGATTATTCGATCGGAAAGTTTAACATTGTCTATTTATCTGGAATGTGATACAATATTTGGAATCCACATGTAGTTATGAGATAACTAATTTGAATATTATAAACATAGCAGTTTAGTCTCAATTGATCGGTTGCCATGGAATTTTGATGTGATCAAAAGTCCGTCGCAATCACGTAGTGTACGCGGATACTCACCGGGTAAACTTAATAGACAGCCATGCCCCATAGCCCCGACCAAGTGACTGTAGGAGAACCCCGTCGCCAAAAGCATCCGTTCGGGTGCTCGCGGCAGCGGTGTTCCGCCTTAGTGCACTTCGTCGACAGCATCCGAGGGTGCGGCCGTCTACTAAAGTTTGCGACGAGCATTCGATCAGGTTGTCGGGAAT
The DNA here is from genome assembly GCA_030015575.1 of Agapanthus africanus. Taxonomy (NCBI): domain Eukaryota; kingdom Viridiplantae; phylum Streptophyta; class Magnoliopsida; order Asparagales; family Amaryllidaceae; genus Agapanthus; species Agapanthus africanus. The sequence continues at coordinate 730,132,424 of JASDDO010000019.1, read as the reverse complement.
CTTATTGAATTGCCCGACTTGATATTGAAAAGAGTTTTCGATAAAGAGACTAAAATGCGGGGTTTATAATTGTTAGGCATGCAATGTCTAAGGAATTCATTTGGTTAGGCATGAGATGTCTAAGGAGGTTGCGGATTCCAACTGTTGTAGTTTTTCACTTTCTTTTCTGTGACCGTAAGCGAAGTATGTGGTGTATCGCCGGTTTCGTTGCTATACATCAACGACAATCGGGATACGCATACTTGCTTACGTTGATGATATGAGATATTATGTGTTGCTGTGATATGTTATATTGGATCGTCGCGTTTTGAATAGCCGGGGGTTTTATGTGAGATGAGAGTTTTTCTTTTTTCATTCATGTAAAATTCATTTGTATGTAATATTCTTTTATTGGGGCACTTCCGGGCTGAGGATGATGTCACCGTTGTATATTATTTACTTTTCCGCATTAGGTAGACCCAAGGCGGGGAGCACAAGTAACCGAGTTCTAGGGTCCAGTGGGAGGCCATCTCGAGGAGTCGAGACTGGGTCTCTTAACCCTAGCAGTGTTACTTGCCGCTCTCGTAGGGGTCTAGGGATGTGGGTTTGGCCATTCATCGCGACCGTTGAATCCGTGTTTTATACAGGCTAGTATTAAAACACGGACGTCCTAGTATATCCAATATTTCATATATGTTCTTCTGCTGCAATGTTCTGTGATGAGATCATATTACTGCCTGAGACGAATGTTTATATTATATATATGAGATATATGTTATATTGCAGATTTCGTTTCAAATGTGATGCTTGTGAAGCATATTAAAATGGGACTTCATTAATGAGATTAATGAAATAAAAGAAACCTAAGATGTTGTAGAAACTTGTTTAAAAACTGGCAGCTAAAGTATAACCAATCGTAGTATAGGAATATCACTTCCTACTCTGTGTATGTCATCCAAATACCAGGACATCACACCCTACTACCTTCTTAACAGATCCATCCCCTATTCTGATGAAGTCAAACCTATGACTGTCATGTCAGAAATAGATGATCTATCTTCGCTACATCTGCTTTAGTCTATAAATAGACATAAGTCACTTGTCCACCAATGCTTCTGCTGCTCCCACCGACCACGACAACCCTCTGGCAGAGTCATATAGACGTACACTTCTAAAGCTAGTTTAGAACGACGCTATACTCATCCTCCTGCCGGGTCTCACGGTCTGGAACAACAGCAATGGCAAGTCTGGGTAAACAAGAACTTCCCTGTCACCGTCCTTGAGGCTACCGGAGTACCTCTCGGGTGCCTGATGTTACCCACCTTATCTGCGGAGTGGCCAATGGAATGTCAAACCAGATTGAATCTTTAGGTTCCTATCAAATCTTCAGTAATCGTTTGTGGTTCTGGAATCACTTCCAGTTCTACCATACTCCCACTACTGTTTTCTGAAAATATCCATTTTTATTAAAACTGTGGCGAGTCAAGAACAATATCACTATTGATCTTCCAGATGGTAAAAAGTCAACCCTCGTTATAGCCTGGGTCAACCCACAAACAACCATTACAGAAACGCGCCTTGAGTTATCCAGAGTCTGGTTTTAAGCATAAGCCGGACAACTCCCCGTACCTTAACATCGTTAAGATACGAACTGTTCTATATCCAATATAGAAACAGAGGCACTGATTTAATTGAACCGGATTCAAATCATGCAGCTGTCTCCAGTGCATGTCAACTAAATGGAAGGAGGCCGATCAGCGTTACTCAACTTAGGAATGCTTCCAATTATGAGTAACCTGAAAGAGAAGCAAGTTCTCTTAATATCCATCACTATCAACTGAATACCATACACAAGTATCTATATCTTCGATCACCTTGAAGAATCACGATACTTGCAACACCTGGTTCTCTACTTTATTCATATACCTATAACTTCTCAAACTTCGGACCCTGTGTTTCTACGAAACACCTGTCTAAAAACTAGAGAAGTCATAAGTAAACCGAATATAGTACGAGGACCAACCCCTCTGTCCTAATGGACACTGGACAACATACAATACTCTATATAAGTCCCTTGAGTCTAATAACTCAAAACCCTGTGTGTCGTAGGTTGAAAACTGTACTTATGGTTAAGAAGAATTACACCGCTGTTTAATGCTCCTTACCTAACCACCAACTGATATAGGTAAATGTCATGGACATAATTTCAAAAAGGTATATCTCACTCTATAAAAATAGACGTACAGATATATCAATTTGAAATTGGTGCATAACAACGGATATTCAAAACCAAATATTTGCCGTCCGGCAAACAACCCAGGTGACTTCCTCAAATATCACCGATTACAACGAATCCTGATATAATGAGGATGATCACCCAATTCCCAATAACTTACTCCCACTCATCATCTGTAAAACCATACAGATGTGAGAATCATACCTGGTAAATACATACCCTGGACTAAGTATCTAATGGAGAAATCAGTTTTCCTTTAACATTACACAGTGTAACTGAAACATTGAAATGTTTCGTAGGGGTATCCTGGTATTCCTAGTAATGCCTCTTCCAGATTCACAACTGTAACCGTATACTTCTTTGCCATCTCTCCAAATCCCTTCATATGTCTTTAGTCATTACCTTCTGTACACCCCTTTAGGCCAAATGGTTTTCTTCCTTCCCTACCGTTCGGCACCAGCCTATGATTTGGAAGAAGACTATCCAATAAGCATAATGGGTGTACTGTCCTAATCCTAGGAGCACTCGCAATGCGAGAGAAGGTGAAGATAAAAGACAACCAAATAAACCTTATTCCTATTTCTCCTGAACCAGAATCCATCCCCGAACTGGAACAAGTTCCTTTCGAGTTCGTATATAACCATACGATAGAGTATCCAATAAACTGTGGATCTTCATAGTGATACGGAGTGTCCTGGAGAAATACAAAGGTGAAGTGGGAGTGGTAACGAAATACTTGGTTTGGTCGTGAATATCAGTCGCAATTTACTTTGCCCTCCTTCTAATCCCTCTCTTTATCTTAACTTAATACCTTCTGTACACCGTTTAGGCTAATTGGTTTTCTTCATTCCTTACCGGTCGGCACCTGCCTATGGTTTGGAAGAAGACTATCCAATTTGCGTAATGGGTGTACTATCCCCTAATCTAAGGGGCACTCGCAACTTGAGAGAAGGTAAAAGGAAAAGACAACTGAATAGTCCTATTCGTTTTCTCCAGAACCGGAAACCATCCTCGAATAAATTCCTTCGAGTTCGTATATAACCATACGATGGTTTTATCCAATGGAAGTGGACGTTCGTAGTAATACGGGGTGTCCTGGAGAAAAGGGTAAAAGTAGGAGTGGCAATGAGGTCTGCAACTCTGACAATCCAAAAGCCAGTGTTAAGAAGGTTCGGTTAATTTTGGTCTCTAAGTCATAGTCTTAGGGTTAGGTCAATGGTCGCTGCCAAAGAGAGAGAGAAAAGAAACACTCAGCGTGCACTCGAACCTAGATCAGAATGGTTACCAATTTATCTAATCAGGAAACCTCCCACTATACCGTCAAATTCTCCCCCAAACCTGAAAGAAGAATTAGTCGGGATCACCCGAGGAGTAAACCAACTCATCAGTGGGAATCGGGATCCAACTATCATCGCATGATAACGTGATGGAATCCTCTCACGTTATCACACTCCAGAAGGTATGCGCATATCTGGAGTATCTTTAGAAACCCCCGATGTGATTTTTGCCCCATGCTCTTATGACCTTGACGAAGGCCAACATATCATAAGTCACATGTCAAGTTCTATCCGTCATTGTCCAGGTTAATTTGAACCCACCCGTACACACCCTTGATGAAGGACAAAATAGTAGTACGACTATCCCAAACCAACGCATCTATCTATGCTACAGAAAAGTAACAAATAGCTACCATACACCATGCCTTGACGAAGGCCAACATACATAGCATGAATACTAAGTGCTACCTTCCTGAAATGACGGAGGGCTACGAATGGTTTCTGGTGAAAACCTTTAACGTAATGAACTTGATATCGTTGAAGGAACGGATAGCTTTTTAGAAAAATATAGTAATGAAAACCTTTGCTAAGAGGTCACTCCCGGTGAAAGGATCTCGGCTCTTTCCCCGTAGAATGAGGTGCAGGATATTCCAGCTGAATACCACGATGCAAAGCAAAAGTAATCGGCTATAGTGAAGTTATTGCCCTGACGCAAACTTTTGTCCAAGGGGTCACTCCCGGTGAAGGGATCTCGGCCCTTGCCTCGTCGACTGAGGAGCAGGATATTCCAACTGAATACCACTGTGCAAAACAAAAGTGAACGTCCTTGCAAATAACAGCTTTTTGAAAAAAGTTCCAACAACATCAGATTAGGTTTGTTTTTAACTTGCATTGATCCGAATCAACGCAGTCCCATCAATTGATCACACCAATAAAGAACGAAAATAATGACGTACGTATATGCCATCCGCATTCGCCACTGGGTCCCGTCATTACCCGTTAGGTTAGCTAACTAACGACAGAGCGGGGACTGGAGTAGCGTGGATGCAAAACATATACAACATCTACTAGTATATATATCAATATATAATATTTCGCTCAAGGCGTGATAAAATACAACATCACAGAAATGTACAGCATCACAGAACAATACAGATATCTGGGATCCCCGGGTTTCACAGAGCCGCTACTGAAACCCGACGTTCCCCTGGTCGTGTGGATAGCCTGTGCAATGAAATCCTAGACCCCTACGGACGCGGCAAGTTACCCGCCAAAACCTGAAGCGAGGCAGCCCCCTTCAGCAACGTGAATGGACCACCCAGCACTTCACGGAATCCGGTAACTTGGGAACCCCTCCCGGGTCAACCTGTACCCCCTACGATTGCGGCGAATAGCCTGCCAATTCTAGAGTAAAGCCCCCTCTATCTCAATGCCATGAGATGCGGGCCCGTTGCCCTCTAGAACCCGGCTATCCACGCACCCCTTCGCGGGGTAATCCTAGTACAGAAAGTAAAATATACATACAACGGGTACAACGACCTCGACCCGGTCGTGCCCCAAAAGAATAATACAAACATGCAGTGACGGCAGTCCATATGTCGGACGCTCGCCCCGCAATAACAAATGTACATAATACAACCAAATCTGTACTAACATTGCATCCAGGCTATTCCCCACGACCAATCCGCAACATCACAGCACAATCACAGAACATCAACGTGAATGTCACGTTCGCAATTCCGTTTAACCGGGCTATAGCAGTTAGACAGGATTTACCGATCAAGTGACATTCACGGTCGCAGATATAATGTAAATACTGTGAACTAATGTATTTAAAATTTTCGATCGATCAAATTTACCCAAGTGGGCCCCAAGCACTACTGTAGCACTCACAGAAAATCTGGGCCCAAAAAGAATGTTCCAAAAACCCTATTTTCAAGTCAGGAGGCCTCTGTAAAACATTGGAATCCTACCACCGCGGAACCGCGGTAAGTGCACGGCGGCGCCCCGGCCGTCATTCCGAGGCCAAAATGCGGAAGCGATGATTTATTTTAACTTTTGAACCGGCACCACCGCGCACAAAAATCCTGGATCGGGCCATTAAACTAATCCTAGCTAACTAAAGAACGGGTAGAGAGATATACCGAGCGATCCGTGTCCTTCGGTCTTCTCACCGTCGTCCCGATCTCCCGCGGAATCTTCGGTCTTCACCTCCTCGCCGGAAAGGCACTGCGTCGCCGGCTTCTTTTACGGGCTCCCACCTCTGGACCGAGGCAACTCGAGCATGAAGTTGGCGAGCCGACGTGCCCAAGGTTTGCTGTAGAATAGTGTAGTGCTCATTGTGTCTTTAGGGGTTTATGGAAGTTGCCCTTTGAGTGGAGGAATGAGATGAGCTAATGGAGATGAAACTTTGTGGGATTTTATCAAACCAAAAAGAGTGCAAAAACCCCACCACCATTTTTGGACAGCCCCCTCTAACTTGGCCGGCCATGCATGGTTAGAGAATGAGAGAAGGAGTGAGTAAGCCACTCAATAATGCAAGAGGGAATCATTTTTGATCATGAAAAGAAATGATCACAAATCAAAACCAATACTCAAACAACCATCATGACTTCCAAAAGTCAAGCAATCATGAAGCATCATGAAGTCAAGGTTAAACAAGAGCTATCATGAAGCAACAAAATGCAAAGAACACCCTCCACAAATGCTTATTTGCACAAATGCAAATAAGCCCTCCTCCACCAATCTTCAGCCAATGAAAGATACAATGAAATATGGCTGAAACGGAAAACAAACTGACAACTTCAGAAAACTGATCCCGTAATAAATTACAGGAAAACCCCGCTACTGTATATACATACCCGCATTTGTATTCCGACCGAATACAAATGCAATGAGACAAAATCTACACTGTACAATACTAGGATCCGGCTTAAACCAAAGCCCGCTAGTATTATCCGTCCGATCATGATCCGTGCAATACCACACGTATCTTATCGAACCCTGCCATATCTCTATACGGCCTCTATAGCGTTTCGCCCGAAACTTGAGAAAACGGTCTGTGGGGGACTCTAAAGACTCATCAATACTTTGGTTGTGAATTTAACCACTAGCACGTCAGAGGTATTAGCCTATACGTAACGGGCTACCAGGTATTGACCAAAAGGGACGTCGATGAGCGAACTCATCCTGACACCCTACTGAGCCTGTCAGTGACAATATCCGTACAGTCCGGTCCGTTCGTCTATAAGCATCGCATGGCGGGCCTAGGGTTTGGTAAAAGTCAGACCCCCAAAAGCGGTACAAGTCGTGTCGGAGTGTAGCCCAGAACACCCTGAGATACTACTGGAATACCTACCAGTAAATCTACTGACTCGGCCGAGGGCTTCATGTAATGGCTCTCCTAGACACAGCGCGACCTCACCCACAATACCGGGAGAGACGAACACCAACAGATCCGCTCACTACCTCCATGTGGCTCGGGACTGTACCCAACTAAAACCTGTTTGCACGTCTCCTTTGAGCGTGGTAGGGTAGTAATCAAAGTACAGTGGGAACTCACACGAGACAAATGACGATCCTCAGGTCGAAGAACTAACCTGTACACATATCACCAAGGAACTGCCATCTGACGTTAGGTATAAGGGCAACTAGCGTGTTCCCGGCGAGTCCTGTCCGGTGTACTCATAACCCAATGAGCACCTGTATACATCTTAGGTGAACCAACTGACACCAGTAGCTTATGAGACCGCCCACCGCCCCTCGTCGGGGTCTCGACTGTATACACTAGTCTACTCTGGAGTATCGATGCCCTGTCTCGAAACTCCCACGACTAGGGACCTTTTGAGGATGTGCTTATAGACTACCAGCTCCCACGTATATGATCGCCCTCATACTGCTGGCAGTCAAGCATGAATCCTAGGGGCTCTATCAATGTGTAATAGTGACCTGTCTGGTCACCTAAAGCAGTACACGATGATAAAGATAAACCAGATAGCATACTATCATCTTGAGTAAGACTGTCCTACCGGGATAGGTCCTCCCTCAATCATTGCAATCACGTGCTTGTGATCCAATAATTGACTCTGAGGGCACTATCTCTAACAAGATGGGCGATGGATGATCCCATATCCATTGGTGTTTTACATCGGAGATGATATACGGGTGCTCAGTGGAGACTGGGTACACTGGACGGACTCGCCGAGAACTCCCAAATGGTATTATACCTTACGTCAGATGGCAGTTCTCTGGTGACATTGGTACAGGTTAGTCTGTAGACCCGAGATCGTCATAGAGTCTTGTGTGATTCCCACTGTGCTTTGATTTCCACCTTACCACATCCAAGAGGGCGTGCAAAACGGTGGTTTTTGGGTACAGTCCCGAATCACATGGAGGCAATGAGCGATAGGAGGGGATTCGTCTCTCCCGGTATAGGGAGTTGATGTTGCGCTGTGTTCGATTGGCTATAACCGGAAATCTATGGCCAGGGTTTCTGAGATTTACTGGTAAGTGTTACCAGTAGTTTCTCGAACTGTTATAGACCTCATATCGACACGACTTATCGAGCTACTGGGGTCTGACGTTTACCACCCCTAGGCGAGATATGCGACATATCAGACGACGAGACCGGACTGTACGGTAAGTGTTGCTGGTTGGATTCACAGGAGTGTGAGCGGGCTTGCTCGTTGATCTTCTGATTGCTCAATACCCGGGTGGCCGTTATGTTTAGCAGACCGCTTGCGGCTTGTGGGTGTTTGATATGATCATCACCTGCTGCCGGCGTATTGACGAGTCTTTAGAGTCCTACACAGAGGTTTCCTGGCTCAAGCGAAACGAAATAGGAGCACATATGAGATATGTGCGGGACCGAGAATAATGCATGTATGTGATACCGTATTCTATTCTTGCGATGAATGTATCGATTGGTTGTATGCGATATAACCTAGTTATCGAATCGAGGATTGATTCGATAAGTCGATACATTGGATATTAGTCGGTCATATGCGATATGACCGGATCGTTAAATCAAGTGTTGATTTAATGATTTAATGTATAATTATATATTTGATATATTACTTTACATTAACTAGTATTGGTTCACTTAAGATTGATTATCTCACTTGAATGTGCACATTGTATATATGATATATGTTTGTGCACTAGATTGTATCATGTTTGATGATACATGCAAACTTGGGTGTGTATGCATTAAACCATGGTTAAGGTTATTGGTTAAGGTATTATTTTCTTTTCTTTATTTATTTTTGGAAAAACAAAATGGTGGCTTTTCTTATTTTTGGCAAGAAGCTTCATGACTTTTCTAGCATCTTTGAATAAGTCTTACCATTTTGTTTTATTCCTAAACCCTAACCATAGTTTATTCTATACATGAGTTACACTCACCCATGGTTGCAATATGATAGTTATCACTTGAATTTTCTTTTTGGAATAATTCTTTTTCATTCTTCTTCTTCATCTTCTTCTTCAAGTGAAGAAAAAGAAAAGCTCTCTTGAAAAATGTCAAGTGATGATTCCAAGTGAGAAATCCAAATCCAAAGTGAACCCACTTCCTATTTCTTCATACTCTACCACTTGCTAAGTAGTATAGGGTGTTTTCTTCACAAGTTTCATGACTTGGTGAAGTTGGAGCTTGATCTTGAGTTGCCTTGACGTAGATCATCTTCGGCATCGAAGTCGACGACCTAGCCCGATCATTTCTTCGACGAAACCATCGCTAGAGTCCGGGATCCGATTATCGCAGCGGAGGGATGTCAACACGGAGCCAAGGAAGTGGAGGACCGGTTCTATAAAGGTTGTAGTCACTTTCACTTAGCAGTAAAGTTGTTTACTAGCTTGTAGTTTCGCCTATTCTCTAGTTAACGATCTAGTTTAGGGTTTCTCGGCACCGGAAAATTTTGAATTTGGCATGGTTGATACCTTGTGGAACCTCATGAGTGTGCCTAGAAACCCTACAATATGGATGGGTCTAATTAATCAAGAAATGATAGGTAGAACTTGACTAGTGCTTATGATATGTTGATCATAGTCAAGGTCATAAGTGCTAGGGGTAAAAAACCTTTATCGGGAGTTTCAAATGTTGAAATTTGCAATGAGATTGCATACCTTCTATGTGATAGTTGGATGCCGATACCCACTGTGAGTAATTGTTACTCCTGGGAGAGTTTTGCACTTTACAATTAGCCGATCAAGTAGGTGTCTAGAAAGGTGTCAAAGGGGTTACGCCCCTGGGAAAACGAGGTTTATTTTAATTAGGTCCGTGCGAAAACACGGGAAACCTCCCTCAAAGTACCGGTACTGTCCTGGCTGAAAGATTGGTGAACTTGTAGAGTGTAATTAATCCCGGCTAGTTTTTCCTTTTAGGGTTTGAAGGAAGATTTGATAAAAACTGTGGGAGCCATCATGATTAGATAAAATATATAACCAATCTATTCTTGCAAGAGCGCACGCAGAGTGTTTTCTTCTCTCTCTCTTTCCAGGCAGCGACCATATCATGCCTTAATCAAGATAATAATATGGATGTATTGACCGAACCCGCTTGTTATACTAAGCTGGGGAACGTTGGTCCCGCTCCAACTTATAATTGTTATAAGACCGAACAGGAAATAGGGGAATACTAGGATTCCCATGCTACCCAAACGAAGAAAGTCCATGATTGATGCATCTTCTTCGGGTGTGTTCGTTATAGAGAACTGTTTCTCAGTATCCTCTACGTCCTGGGTATTAGATTCCAGATCAGGATCTCGCATATGTAATCTATTACATGGGCTGCAGATAGGTGGAGAACTGGGAATAAGTGATATGTATCTAAATATAGAGAACGGTGCAATTGTTGCAGCCAAGGTGTTGGCAGTTATCACCTTACATTACCAAATGGTAATACATTGATTCTGAACGAATGTTATTAGATACCGAACCTGATATGCAACATTATATCAGTCTCTTTAGTTACTAAAGAAGGATATAATTTTGTAATGTCGGATAACGTTTTGAACATTTCATATATCAAGAGTTGATCAGTTGAGACACGTTATCTAATGACATATACATTCTAAATCAAACCACAGTTCTTAACGTACAGAACACACACAAGAGGAAGAGTTCATAAATGAATGAATCCTACTTGTGGCATTAGAGACTAGGTCATATCAATGCGACCCGACTAACTAAGTTACATATAAGATGCATATTTAAATCAGTTTGAATTTACATCTTGTGAAACTTGTTAGTCATGTCACAAAGATAAGATGACCATAGCTCCGATTACTTGAAATAGAGAAAGGGTTACTCTTAGGACTGATACATGAAGATGTATGTAGTCCCATGTCTACACATGCCAAGACTGGTTCTTTGTACTTTATTATATTCACTGATGAACTCTCAGGATTCGGACATGTGTTCCTGTTGAAACACAAGCCTAAAGCTTTTGAGAAATTCAATGAATATAAATCCAAAGTAGAGAACCAAAACGGGTATAAGTATTATGTCTTTTGATATGATCGGGGAGGAGAATACTTGAGCATGGAATTCTTGGACTATTCTAAATGAGAATGCGATTCTCTCTCAGTACTATTCCTCCGTATACACCATAGCACAACGATGTATCGGGGCAGAGCAATTGTACCCTATTAGATATGGTACGCTCTATGATGAGTACTGCTGAGTTGCCTATTTCCTTTTAGGGTTATGCTTTTGAAGAAGCAGCATACCTATTGAATTGGGTTCCAATCAAATAAGTGCCTACCACTCCATATGAGATATGCTATGGGAAGATCCCATCTCTTAAGCATGTTAAGATTTGGGTTGTCGAGCCTATGTCTAAAAGAAAAATCCAGACAAGCTCGAGAAAAGGTCAGTTCTGTAGAAGTTTGTTAGATATCCCAAGCATTCGCAAGAAAATATCTTCTACCACACCGAGAAATAAAAGGTGTTTTATTTCTCGGCATACCACTTTTTTAGGAAAATGAATTTTTAAAGGAAGAAATTTGTGGTCATGAGGTAGAACTGGAATTAGTTCCATCTATACAAACTGCAGTTGATGATTTGGTAGAACCAGAGGATTCAATAGTTCCCAACGAACCTCAGTCTCTCCGTCGATCTGGTAAAGTTCCTCATCCGCCTGAAAGATACTTAGGTTTCTCGATGACAGTGGGAGCGAGGATTGCATCATGAAAGATGATGACCCAACTAGTATCGAGCAGGCCATCTGTAACATTTCAAAAATATAAAATATTATTTTTTGGAAATTTAATATTAAAATAATATATTTCACGAAAACTACCCGATTTGTGAAATTGGGATTTTCGTAAAGTGGTATAAGTGTATACCAATATTTGGTAATTTATCGGAGAATAAAATGATTTATTTATTTTAATGATATTTATCGGATTTTCGGTCAAATCCGTGTTTTCACAGTTTTCCGTTACTTGTGAACATGACATGTGCATGTGGAGTTTGTGCACATTGTTATTTTGTTGTGACTTGTGAGTTAAAGAGAAATGTAAAGAGAGAAGAGTTTGAGTCTGAATAGAATCTATTTGATGCCATGGACAAAAGAGATATTTGTGAAAGAAACAAGAATAGATATTTGTTTTGTGAGAGAGTGAGTGTAGGAGAGGGTGAGGCTAAGAGTGAGAGAGAGAGCCTTGGCTGTCCCAAATCATTCATCTCCCTATTATTTCTTCATCTCTTTGCTCCTCATTCAATCTCTCACTACCCCTATGCCACATCTCAAAATACTTGCCAAAACCTTATGCCTCCTTCATTAAAAACATGCACAACTTCATTCTCAACACATTAGACCAACCAAGTTTGGATTTTGAAGACTTGGGCAACTCAAGAAAGTTCTTTGGTTGCAAATAAGGTAATCCATATATTTTAGTTTAGTTTTTGGTGTTAAATATCGTATTTTTAGTTAGAAATTGAGTTAATTAGGTTATCGATTTTAGAAAATTATATGTTGTTGTCAAATGGTCAATTGAGGTGTAGGGAGTGTTTACAAGACCTTAGAGAGTGTTCTATTGACCTGGAATTGATTTTAGAACCCGATACACGAAATTAGAATTGTTCCGTGTTAGTTTTGTGAAACCTTAAGGCCTACAGGGAATCTGGGATGACCTGGGAAGTTTTTGAGAAAAATAAACAATTCCAGAGACCTATTTAAGACACTAGGAGATCACCGTGAGAAGATGGACCCAAACAAAGCAGAACGGGCCGAGCTCGCCGGATTTTTTATGTATGTGGCCGGCCCCTTGGTGGTGGTTGGTAGTGGAATTGGTTCAGTAGCTCATATACTCCCTATACAACACCTTATACTTGTTTGTTTAGTTCCAGTTGACCTGAACCAAAATCTGGGAGCTATTGTGAGTGGTTTTGGTTATGTTTTCCGTATTTTGGAATTCTTGGTTTTAGTATTTGATATTGTATTGGGTCGTTGGATGGTAGTGCGTCAACGACGAGGGTTGTTTGATTGGTTTTGCAAGAGTAGGCTATAGGTTCTAACCTATGAGCGCACCGCGTGCCGTATTAGATTTCGGAACTTGATGTTAATAGCTTTGTGATTTCTTATTGATTGTAGGTACTTTCGTGTGGATTCCAAGACGACGAAGCGCATCGACTACGACTAAGCAAGGAGTTTAGCAGGTGAGTAGATTTATATCTATAGGGGAAGTCGGGTGGATGGCGTATAGTACCCCCGCAAACATTGATTTGGAAAATCGTTTGATTATTATATCCTGATAAATGATATGCGACGCACATGATTATAGGATTTAATAAACGATAATATGATAAAAGTTGACACTAATGAACATAGTGACATATGAGAGTATGAAATGAGAAGTGAATCATGATAGGTACGAATTGAAAGAGAACGAGTATACGATGTGATATGATGACTTAGTGTGATATGTCGTTAAATGGATGCGAGTCGATATGAGATAGTTGATACCTTTATCGGTCCACGATATGAGATTGATACAGATATGACCTGGGATATACGTATATATACATATATATAATGTTGTGAATCTTGAGTAATATGTCGTACGATGGGTTATACCGTACGTGATGTGGTGAGGCTGGATGCCAATTGATAGATTCACCGACTCGGATATATTGTAGACACGTATACCTTATAGCATTTAGCTGACGATGTACTTTATGCTACGTTCATGTCAATCTCATTGCATTGTATATATACCTGTGCTAGTACACCTACACCATTATCGATGATGTGTATGTTACACATACACAGATTGGTCGGCTCACACACCTTCATCATCGATAATTGCTATATCACTACATAGTAGAATCGCTACATCATGCTATGATATACTTGCTATGCTCACATCACTATGCTATATTGCATGATATACTTGCTATGCTCACATCACTACGCTATGTTGCATGATATACTTGCTATGATCATATCACTGTTCTATGTCGCATGATATACGGATATGCTTACATTCTGTTATATGTCGCATACATCATGCTTTATGATTATACGCATTGAGATATGCTGTTTTCATGAGATTCTGGATTTGAGAGCCGTGGTTATTTCAAAGGAAAGTATGTATTGTTTAAAAACCCGGTTTCTCTTGATATGATATTTCTATGCGTCCACCATGTGTTTTCTCGGTTCTGAGATTGGCATGTAAAACTCGATTCGAGGAGCGGTAGGCACCGTCTGCGGGTACATAATGGACCCGGTATGGTATCCCGGGGCAAGAGGTGATTTTCGTGGTGTAGACGATGAGCCTGGCCAAGGGACTACTACCTACCAGTGATAGTATTTGGACTCGACGGATATGTTAGTTATATGTATGCCCTAGAGGCCATTACTATACATAGGATGTATATTGTAGTGGATGCTGGGACATATATAGGGAGGACTTTCTTGCTCGACATGATGGTATGCTATCGGTTACTCTTTACCTTAACGTGTGCATTGATTGTCTCTCTGTTACATGTTGGTAAAGCCCTTAGGATGTGTACTTGACTACCTGGACTATGATGCAGATCACACTAGTGGGGACATGGTAGTCCATAAGTACATCCTTCAAGGTCCCTAGTCGTGGGTGTATCGAGACGGGGCATCGATATACCAGAGTAGACTAGCGTATACCTTCTCGACCCATACAGATGGACGATGGATGATCCCATATCCATTGGTGTTTGACATCAGAGATGATATACGGGTGCTCAGTGAAGACTGGGTACACTGGACGGAATCGCCGAGAACTGCCAGATGGTAATATACCTTACGTCAGATGGCATTATACCTTACGTCAGATGGCAGTTCTCTGGTGACACTGGTACAGAGTAGTCTGTTGACCCGAGATCGTCATAGAGTCTTGTGTGGTTCCCACTGTGCTTTGATTTCCACCTTACCATGTCCAAGAGGGCGTGCAAAACGGTGGTTTTTGGGTACAGTCCCGAGTCACATGGAGGCAATGAGCGATAGGAGGGGATTCGTCTCTCCCGGTATAGGGGGTTGATGTTGCGCTGTGTTCGATTGGCTATAACAGGAAATCCCTGGCCAGGGTTGCTGAGATTTACTGGTAAGTGTTACCAGTAGTTTCTCCAATTGTTATAGACCTCATATCGACACGACTTATCGAGCTATTGGGGTCTGACGTTTACCACCCCTAGGCGAGATATGCGACATATCAGACGATCAGACCGGACTGTACGGTAAGTGTTACTGGTTGGATTCACTGGAGTGTGAGCGGGCTTGCTCGTCGATCTTCTGATCGCTCAATACCCGGGTGGCCGTTACGTTTAGCAGACCGCTTGCGGCTTGTGGGTGCTTGATATGATCATCATCTGCTACCGGCGTATTGACGAGTCTTTAGAGTCCTACACAGAGGTTTCCTGGCTCAAGCGAAACGAAATAGGAGCGCATATGAGATATGTGCGGGACCGAGAATAATACCAGTATGTGATACTGTATTCGATTCTCGCGATTTGTAACATTGATCGGTTATATGCGTTATAGCCGGGTTATCGGATCAAGTGTTGATTCGATAAGTTGTTACTATTAATATTAGTCAGTTATATGCGATATGACCGGGTCGTTAAATCAAGTGTTGATTTAATGATTTAATGTATAATTATATATTTGATATATCACTTTACATTAACTAATATAGGTCCACTTAAAAAGGATTTTCTCACTTGAAGTGCACATTGTATATATGATATACTTTTATGCATTTGATTGTATCATGTTTGATGATACATGATTGTTTGGTGTATAGTTTAAACCATGGTTGGTCAATGGTTAGGGTTTCTTTTGCTTCATTTACTTATTCATTTATTCATCCATTTTGTTTATTTTTGCAAAAGAAAAGGATAAATGAGGAAAATGGTAGCTTTCTTTGTTTGTAGTTGAAACTTCATGAAGCTTTGACTACATGACCATTTTGTCTCATGCTTAACCCTAACCATTTAAAATAACCATGGTCTATTCTCTACACTTAACTAAGGTTAGGATATGATAAGTATTCATTTGATTATTTCTTTTGGATAATACTTATGATATTCTTTCTTCTTCTTCTTCATCTTCAACATTGAAGTAAGCTTGCCTCCATCAATGGCAACTTGTGAAAAAGAGTGAGAAATCCAATTCTAAAGTGAACCCACTTCCTATTTCTTCATCCTATACCTCTTGCCAAGTAGTAGAGTGTGTTTTCTTCACAAGTTTCATGGCTTAGTGAAGGTGGAGCTTGATCTAGTGATGCCTCGACGTAGATCATCTTCGGCATCGTCGTCGATGACCTAGCCCGCCCATTCTTCGATGAAGCCGATATTAGAGTCATGGTTTGATTTGGACAGCGGAGAGGACTTCATCACGGAGCTATGGAGGTGGAGAACCGGATCTACAAAGGTTGTATTTCCGTTTACCATTTAGTTAAGTTGTTAACTAGTTTCTTTTTCGCCTAAACTTCTAGCCAACGATCCGTATTGGGGTTTCTCGGCACCGTAGAATTTTAAATTGGCATGGTTGATGCCATGTGAGACCTCTTGAGAGTGCCTTGGAACCCTACAGTGGTATCAGAGCCTAGCTAGAGCCTTAGGCGATGCGTAGACGGAGTTAGAAATCCGATCGAACCGAAACCGTAACCCTAATATTGCTCTCTGAACATTTTTGGAAATCGTGGATTTTTGAGAATTAAAAATATGCAAAAAAACTCAGTAGAAGATTCTAAGAATTACTGTATAAAACGGGGTCCCTGAATCCAAAAAAGCGCGGCGGAACCGCGGCATTAGCATGCTAATGCGGCGGTTCCGCGGCCCTTTTGTCTCTTCTTGCAATCAATTTTGCACAGTAATTCCTAGTTTGCAATGCTGGTTTTCCTAGGAATTTTTAATGTTTTTTCAAGAGTTGAATTTTTTGGGGTTGTATTGGGGACTCGGTGTATCGATCGGATTGTCTAATTTTGCCAGTGTGTTTTTCCGGGTATTTTTAGAATCTGTTAAAAAGTTCGACCGGATATAAATACCCACTTTTTCCCCTGCCGGAAAATTTCCAATTGTTGGATTTTTCCGTAGTTTAACGACGTTCTAAGTAGTGCAAGTAACGCGATGGACCCTCTAGAAGACAACAAACCTTAACTCGATTATGTGACCGTCTTGAACTGCCCTTTGAACCTTTGGATTTGGGGCAGTACGGCGTGCCACATGTGAGGCGTTGGCTTGACCCTTCTACGGCTGGACCGTTGGTACTGAGGCACGATCTGAATGTTTTTAGACTTGTTTCATGTGTTGATCTGTATCAGGAAAACTTGGGTGTTTGAATGTTCGATCGGAAAGTTTAACATTTTCTATTTATCCGGAATGTGAAACAATAATTGGAATTCACAAGTAGTTATGAGATAACGGAATGAATATTATAAACATAGCAGTTTAGTCTCACTTGATCGGTTGCCACGGAATTTTGATGTGATCAAAAGTCCGTCGCAATCACGTAGCATACGCGGATACTCGCCGGGTAAACTTAATAGACAGCCTCACTCCATAGCCCCGACCAAGTGACTGTAGGTGAACCCCGTCGCCGAAAGCATCCGTTCGGGTGCTCACGGTAGCGGTGTTCTGCCTTGGTACACTTCGTCGACGGTATCGGGGGTGCGGCCGTCTACTTAAGTTTACGACGAGCATTCGATCAGGATGTCGGGAATCTTGTTGAATTGCCCGACTTGATATTGAAAAGTGTTTTCGATAATGAGACTAAAATGCGGGGTTTATAATTCTTAGGCATGCGATGTCTAAAGAATTCATTTGGTCAGGCATGCGATGTCTGAGGTGGTTGCGGATTCCAACTGTTGTAGTTTTACACTTTCTTTTCTGTGACCGTAAGTGTAATATCTGATATCGCCGGTTTCGTTGCTATATGTCAACAACAATTGGGATACGCATATTTACTTACGTTGATGACATGTGATGTTATGTGTTGCTGGATATGTTATATTGGATCGTCGTGTTTGAATAGCCGGGGGGTTTTTATGTGAGATGAGTGTTTTTCATTTTCATTCATGTAAAAACTTATATGTAATATTCTTTTATTTGGGGCACTTCCAGGTTGCGGAAGATGTCACCCTTTGTATATTATTTACTTTTCCGCACTAGGATAGACCCAAGGAGGGGAGCATAAGTAACCGGGTTCTGGAGTCCAGTTGGAGACCAACTCGAGGAGTCGAGTCTGGGTCTCCTAACTCCAGAATTGGTAGGGTTGCTTGCCGCTCTCGTAGGGGTCTAGGGGTGTGGGTTTGGCTATTCATCACGACCGTGGAATCCGTGTTTTTTACTGGCTCGTATTGAAAACACGGACGTCCTAGTATATCCAATGTTTCATATGTTTCTTCTGCTGCGATATCTGTGATGTGATCATGTGATGTTCTGTGATAGATACTGTATATTGTATATATGATATATTATATAGGCGTTACTTATGTTTTACACCCGCGCTAGCCCTGCCCCGCTCTGCCGTTAGTTACCTAACCTAACGGTGCACGAGGGGACATCGAGGCGAATGCGGATGGCATAAGTGTACGTCGTATTTATCTGTGATGTTTAGGTACTTGAATGATGGGACTTCATTAATGTGATTAATGAAAGAAAAAGAAACCTTAAGATGTTGTGGAATCGAATTTCAAAATTAAAACAGGTAGCTACAGTTCTTGCTTTGCACAGCGGTATATGTGATATATCCTGCACCTTATTCGATGAGGAAAGGACCGAGATCCCTTCACCGGGAGTGACTCCTTTAGCAATAACTGGCTGATGCTGCACACTCGGTTTGTATTTTGATTGCTTTTATGAGTTTTTGCTATGCACAGTGATATATGTGATATATCCTGCACCTCATTCGACGAGGAAAGGACCGACGATCCCTTCACCGGGAGTGACTCCTTTATCAAAACTAGAAAAAGCCTCAAAAACATTCCATTTTTAAAATCATTTGATTCTACAACGATATCAAGTTCATTAAGCAATAGGTTTTCAGAAAAACCTGTCGTAGCCCTCCGTCATTTCAGATAAGTAGTAGTTAGTATTCGAGCTGCGTTTGTTGGCCTTTGTCAAGGCGCAGTGTGCGGTAGCTAACTGGTGCTTATTTGTTTATGCATATGATGCAGATTGGATTAGGGTAGTCGTGCGACCTTGTTGGCCTTTGTCAAGGGCCGTGTGGGTGGGTTTAATTCAATCAGGAAATGACGGGTTGAACTTGACTAGCATCCTATGGTTTGTTGGCCTTTGTCAAGGTCATAGGAGGTTAGGGGCAAAATATTATCGGGAATTTCAAGTGTTGAAATTTGCAATGAGATTGCATACCTTCTATGAGATAGTTGGATCCCGATACCCACTGCGAGTAAGAGTTACTCCTGGGAGAGTTTTACACATTACAATTAGCCGATCAAGTAGGTGTCTAGAAAGGTGTCAACGGGGTTACGCCTCTGGGAAAACGAGGTTTACATTAATTAGGTTCGTGCGAAAGCACGGGGGACCTCCCTCAAAGTACCGACACTGGCCTGGCTGAAAGATTGGCGAACTTGTAGTGTGTAATTAATCCCGGCTAGTCTTTCCTTTTTAGGTTTGAAGGAAGATTTGATAAAAAGTAGTGGGAGCCATCCTGATTAGATAAAATAATAACCAATCTATTCTTGCAAGAGCGCACGCTGAGTGTTTTCTTCTCTCTCTCTCCAGGTAGCGACCATATCACGCCTTAATCAAGATAATAATACGGATATTTGACCGAACCCGCTTGTTATACTGAGCTGGGGAACGTTGGTCCCGCTCCAACTTATAATTGTTATAAGACAGAGCAAGAAATTGGGGATTACCATAATTCCCGTGCCGCCCAAACGAACAGAGTGCATGCTGATGCATCATCTTCGGGTGTGTTCATTATACAGAACTGTTTCTCAGTATTCTTTACGTCCTGGGTATGTGATACCAGATCAGGATCCCAGATATGTAATCTGTTACATAGGGCTACAGAAAGGTAGAAAACTGAGAACGGGTGATAAGTTTCATGAGGCAGAAAACGGGGCAAGTGTTGCAGCCAAGTCTGTTGGTCACTGTCACCCTGTATTCCAAATACATTGATTCTGAACGAATGTTATTAGATACCGAACCTGATATACAAAATCATATCAATCTCTTTATAAGTAAAGAAATGTTAAAATTTTGTATTGTTGGATAATGTTTTGAACATTTCCTATATCAAAAGTTGATCGGTTCAGGCACGTTATCTAAAAGCATTAATGTTCTAAATCAAACTACAGTTCTTTAGTATACGGAACACACACAAGAGGAGGAGTTCAGAAATGAACGAATCCTTCTTGAGGCATTGTAGACTAGGTCATATCAATGCGACCCGACTAGCTGAAGTTACATATTAGATGCATATTTAAATCAGTTTGAATTTACATCATATGAAACTTGCCAGTCATATCACAGAGATAAGATGACCATAGCTCCGTTTACTGGAAACAGAGAAAGTGTTAGTGAACTCTTGGGATGATACATGTTGATGTATGTAGGTCCCCTGTCTACACTTGCCAAGATCGGTTCTTTATACTTCATTACATTCTCTGATGATCATTCAAGATTCAGACCTATGTTCCTGTTGAAACACAAGTCCGAACCTTTTGAGATATTCACAGAATATAAGTTAGAAGTAGAGAACCAATACGGGTATAAGTATTATGTCCTTTGATGTGATCAAGGAGGAGAATACTTGAGCATGGAAATCCTGGACTATTCTAAAGGAGAATGAGATTCTCTCTCAGAATTACTCCTCCGAATACACCATACGATGGTATATCGGGGCGGAGCAGATACACCCTATTTGATATGGTGTGCTCTATGATGAGTACTGCTGAGTTACCTTTTTCCTTTTGGGAGTTATGCACTTGAGAAGCTGCATACCTATTGAATAGGATTCAAATCAAATCAGTTGCCTACCACTTCATATTTGATATGATAAGGGAAGAGCCCATCTCTTAAGTTAGTTAAGATTTGGGGTTGTCCAGCCTATGTCTGAAAAGCAAAATCCGGAAAAGCTCGAGGCAAGGTCTGTAATGTAGAACTGGAAAGGTTCCAGCTATAAAAAACTGCAGCTGATGATTTGATAGAACCAAAGGATTCAGTAGATTCCAACGAACCTCAGCCTCTCCGCCGATCTAGTAGGGTTCCTCACCCGCCTGAGAGATACTTCGGTTTCTCTATGACAGTGGGAGCAAGGATTGCATCATAAGATGATGACCCAACTAGTTTCGAGCTGGCCATCAGGAGTAAGACTCTGTAAGAATGGCTGGATGCTTATCGATCAGAGATGGAATCCTTATACACCAACAAAGTATGGACTTTGGTTGCTATATCTGAAGGGTTAAATCCCCATCAGGAGCAAGTATATCTTGAGAAGATTACTTGGTGTAGATGGAAAAGTTGAGACTTTCAAAGCTAGACTTGTTAAAGGTCTTCGTCATCGACCAGGCGTGGATAATGATGAAACCTTTTCCAGTACCTATGCTTAAGTCCATCCAGATACTACTTGCCATGGCTACATACCATGACTACGATATCTGGTGGTTGTGTCATGACAGCTTTTCTAAAAAGATGTTTTGGAAGAGAGCGTCTATAAGTACACAGCCAGAGGGCTTCGTAGACAGTGGGAGCAGCGGAAACCTGTACAAGATGCTTTATAGGATAAAGCAAACATCGCGGAGTTAGAACATCTGTTTTGATGAGTTAGTCAAAGAGTTTGACATCATCAAAATGGTAAATGAACCTTGTATAAACAATAAAAGTAGTAGGGAGTATAGTGACGATCCTCATAGAGTACGTGGATGACATGCTCTTAATAGGGAAGGAGTTTCCTATGCTACGCTCGGTCTATCTCCGCTTATCACAATGATTCTCCACATAGGATCAAAGTGATACCTCCTAAATCCTGGGTTTTGGATCTATGAGATAGATCTAATTGGATGTTAGGATTCTCACTAGTTGTAGTGAGATGGTATCAACCAATCCTGGGGAGAATCACTGGAGGGGTTCCAGGATGATAAAGACGACTGAGTGTCAGTCACAGGCATTGTCTTTACCCTCAGTAAAGGGACGGTATGTTGGAAGAGTTCCAAACTAGATACCGTGACATACTAGACGATAAAGGCAGGATGCATCGCTACTTAAGATGCTACCAAAGAGGTTGTTTGGGTGAATATTGGTTCATGAGATGAACTACGTTCCTACCATTGTGAGACAATGGAGTTATGGCTTGTGCCAAGGAACGCAGGTCCCATCAGTGATCCAGACATATTCTAAGGCAGTATCACCTGATCATGGAGATGGTTGATCTCCAGGTGGTCGAGGTTACGAGAGTAGACTCAGAGGACGACACGGCGGATCCACTCACGAAGGCCTTTTCCCAGAGAGAGACTTTTATGGGATGGTTGAGTATGAGATACTGCGACCACTGCTATCAGATGGCCCTAGTGCAAGTGGGAGATTGTTAGTTATATGTATGCCCTAGAGGCCATTACTATACATAGGATGTATATTGTAGTGGATGCTGGGACATATATAGGGAGGACTTTTTTCTTCGACATGATGGTATGCTATCTGGTTACTCTTTACCTTAACGTGTACATTGATTGTCTCTCTGTTACATGTTGGTAAAGCCCTTAGGTTGTGTACTTGACTACCTGGACTACGATGCAGATTACACTAGTGGGGACATGGTAGTCCATAAGTACATCCTTTAAGGTCCCTAGTCGTGGGTGTATCGAGACGGGGCATCGATATACCAGAGTAGACTAGCGTATACCTTCTCGACCCATACAGATGGGCGATGGATGATCCCATATCCATTGGTGTTTGACATCAGAGATGATATACGGGTGCTCAGTGAAGACTGGGTACACTGGACGGACTCGCCGAGAACTCCCAGATGGTATTATACCTTACGTCAGATGGCAGTTCTCTGGTGACACTGGTACAGAGTAGTCTGTTGACCCGAGATCGTCATAGAGTCTTGTGTGGTTCCCACTGTGCTTTGATTTCCACCTTACCATGTCCAAGAGGGCGTGCAAAATGGTGGTTTTTGGGTATAGTCCCGAGTCACATGGAGGCAATGAGCGATTGGAGGGGATTCGTCTCTCCCGGTATAGGGGGTTGATGTTGCGCTGTGTTCGATTGGCTATAACAGGAAATCCCTGGCCAGGGTTGCTGAGATTTACTGGTAAGTGTTACCAGTAGTTTCTCCAATTGTTATAGACCTCATATCGACACGACTTATCGAGCTATTGGGGTCTGACGTTTACCACCCCTAGGCGAGATATGCGACATATCAGACGATCAGACCGGACTGTACAGTAAGTGTTACTGGTTGGATTCACTGGAGTGTGAGCGGGCTTGCTCGTCGATCTTCTGATCGCTCAATACCCGGGTGGCCGTTACGTTTAGCAGACCGCTTGCGTCTTGTGGGTGCTTGATATGATCATCATCTGCTACCGGCGTATTGATGAGTCTTTAGAGTCCTACACAGAGGTTTCCTGGCTCAAGCGAAACGAAATAGGAGCGCATATGAGATATGTGCGGGACCGAGAATAATACCAGTATGTGATACTGTATTCGATTCTCGCGATTTGTAACATTGATCGGTTATATGCGTTATAGCCGGGTTATCAGATCAAGTGTTGATTCGATAAGTTGTTACTATTAATATTAGTCGGTTATATGCGATATGACCGGGTCGTTAAATCAAGTGTTGATTTAATGATTTAATGTATAATTATATATTTGATATATCACTTTACATTAACTAATATAGGTTCACTTAAAAAGGATTTTCTCACTTGAAGTGCACATTGTATATATGATATACTTTTATGCATTTGATTGTACCATGTTTGATGATACATGATTGTTTGGTGTATAGTTTAAACCATGGTTGGTCAATGGTTAGGGTTTCTTTTGCTTCATT
Source organism: Agapanthus africanus (assembly GCA_030015575.1). Classification (NCBI taxonomy): domain Eukaryota; kingdom Viridiplantae; phylum Streptophyta; class Magnoliopsida; order Asparagales; family Amaryllidaceae; genus Agapanthus; species Agapanthus africanus. The sequence continues at coordinate 730,108,426 of JASDDO010000019.1, read as the reverse complement.
TACTTATTCATTTATTCATTTATTTATCCATTTTGTTTATTTTTGCAAAAGAAAAGTATAAATGAGGAAAATGGTGGCTTTCTTTGTTTGTAGTTGAAACTTCATGAAGCTTTGACTACATGACCATTTTGTCTCATGCTTAACCCTAACCATTTAAACTAACCATGGTCTATTCTCTACACTTAACTAAGGTTAGGATATGATAAGTATTCATTTGATTATTTCTTTTGGATAATACTTATGATATTCTTTCTTCTTCTTCTTCATCTTCAACATTGAAGCAAGCTTGCCTCCATCAATGGCAACTTGTGAAAAAGAGTGAGAAATCCAATTCTAAAGTGAACCCACTTCCTATTTCTTCATCCTATACCTCTTGCCAAGTAGTAGAGTGTGTTTCCTTCACAAGTTTCATGGCTTAGTGAAGGTGGAGCTTGATCTAGTGATGCCTCGACGTAGATCATCTTCGGCATCGTCGTCGATGACCTAGCCCGCCTATTCTTCGATGAAGCCGATACTAGAGTCATGGTTTGATTTGGACAGCGGAGAGGACTTCATCACGGAGCTATGGAGGTGGAGAACCGGATCTACAAAGGTTGTATTTCCGTTTACCATTTAGTTAAGTTGTTAACTAGTTTCTTTTTCGCCTAAACTTCTAGCCAACGATCCGTATTGGGGTTTCTCGGCACCGTAGAATTTTAAATTGGCATGGTTGATGCCTGTGAGACCTCTTGAGAGTGCCTTGGAACCCTACAGGATATCTGAAGGATACCAACTGAAGTTATGAGATGAGATAGGGCGATTCGTGCTGCCGGGGCCCGCGGGCCGATTCCGCAGATGAAGCCTAGGGTTTCATTATGTTGCGAGTGTCGATGTTGGACACTCAGGTTTCATGAGACTTACAGATTTAAGGGCCGATCTGAGGATGCGGTGCCTGAGCTGAGGATTTATGTGTCGTTGTAGGACACGGGTTTCATGATGTTTCGAGTGTCGATGCTGGACACTCATGTTCCATGATTTTGATGTGTCGCGAGGGACACACGTTGATTTATATCCTCATATTTATCTGCATATGCTTTCATGATATTTGCATGCATGATGTTGTTGTGTCATTGGTTGACACGTAGATGAGATCTACATGCATACAGGCATTGATTATATGGTTGGATGAGATCCACTTGCTGATAGGCATTGATCATGTTGTTGGCACATATGCAGATACGGTCATCCTAGATATCATAGTATTACTTTTATGATATAGTTGACCTAGGAATCGTTGTTTATTTCGATTTCTACCTGATGATGTTTCTACTCACGAGTTGGCAACTCACCCCGTTGTGCCACAGTTCTTGCAGGTTGACTGCATGGATCAGTAGCGGCATCGCTGGCATACAGCTGCATTCGGGTGATTTTCCTTGTAGGTGGTACATGTTGGATCGTGCCACTCTTGTATTATTATTCCTATTGTATCTAATCAACACCATCAATCAGAAACTAGTATTTATATAAGTAGTAAGACATAGCAAGACTTGTAGTGGCGAGACTTGAGCGATGGGTTATATGTTCGCTTGGTGGGTTTGATGTCTTGCTTTACATTATTCCTTGTATTGATCTTCGCCGTTGGGCGTCGTATACTCATATTCAGTCTTGCATGGTTGTGACCCTGTCGATTGGCGAAGAGCTAGCTCCCGCTTAGGGATGCCTATATATTGTTGTATATCTATTTTGGAGCAAAATATTCGAGGGCGGTGCTGCCCGAAATTTTAAAAAGGTTTAGATTTCTGGGTTTCGGCTTACTTAATTTACGTTGCGCATTTAGACGTTGCGTGATTTAAGTGCCGGTCATGAACTAAATTCGGGTCGTGACACCATCAAGAGTGGGGACTCTGTAAGAATGGCTGGATGCTAAGCGATCTGAGATGGAATCCATGTACACCAACAAAGTATGGACTTTGGTTGCTATATTTGAAGGGTTAAATCCCTATCAGGAGCAAGTATATCTTGAGAAGATTAGTTGGTGTAGATAGAAAAGTTGAGACTTTCAAAGCTAGACTTGTTGCAAAAGATTCTCGTCATCGACCGGGCGTGGATTATGATGAAACCTTTTCTTATGGTTATGCTTAAGTCCATCCGGATCCAGCTTGCCATTGCTACATACCATGACTGTGATATCTGGCGGTTGGGTGTCATGACTGCTTTTCTGAATACTGATTTAGAAGCAAGGGTCTATAAGTACACAGCCAGAGGGCTTCACAGACAGTGGGAGCAGCGGAAACGTGTGCAAGTTGCTTTATGCGTTAAAGCAGGCATCGCGGGGTTGGAACATCTGTTTTGATGTGATAGTCAAAGCGTTTAACTTCATCAAAATGTTAGATGAACCTTGTATATACAATAGGGTAGTAGAGAGTAAGGTAGTCTTCCTCGTATTGTACGTAGATGACATACTCTTGATAAGGAAGGTGTTTCTTATGCTACACTCGGTCAATCTCCTCTTATCATATTGATTCTCGATATTGGATCTAGATGATACATCCTAGATCCTGGGTTTTGGATCTATGAGAGAGATCTAAGTGGATGTTAGGATTCTCACTAGGAGTAGTGAGATGGTATCAAATGATCCTGGGGAGAATCACTGGACAGCTTTGGAGAACCTTCTTTAGTACTTGAGAAGCACTAAAGACATGTTCTTGGAGTTTGGTAACGGTGAACTCCAGTGGGAGTCCTTTACCGACTCGAGCTTCCAGAGTGATAAGGTCGACTGTTAGACAGTCACAGGCTTTCTCTTTACCCCAGAAGTGGGAGGTATGTTAGAAGAGTTCCAAGCTAGATACCGTAACAAACTAGACGATAAAGGCTGGATACATCGCTATCAACGATGTTACCAAAGAGGCAGTCTGGGTGTATATATGTCATAAGATGAACTATGTTCCTACCATTGTGAGATAATGGAGTTGTGGCTTTGGCCTAGGAACCCTCGTCCAATCAGTGATCCAGACATATTCTAAGGCAGTATCACCTGATCATGGAGATGGTTGATCTCCAAGAGATCGAGGTTAGGAGAGTTGACGTGACGGCGAATGCACTCACAAAGGCTTTTCCTACGGGAGACTTCTATAGGACGTTGGGTATGAGATACTACAACAACTAGCCTTAGTGCAAGTGGGAGATTGTTAGTTGTATGTATGCTCTAGAAGCCATTATTGTACATGAGATGTATATTATAGTGGATGCTTGGACATATATATGGAGGACTTTCTTGCTAGACATGATAGTACGCTATCTGGTTGCTCTTTATCTTAACATGTACACTTACTGTCTCTCTGTTACATGTTGAAGCCTTTAGGATGTGTACTTGACTACCAGGATTATGATGCAGATCATACAAGTGAGGCCTGGGCAGTCCATGAGTTCATCCTTCAATTGTTCCTAGTCGAGAGAATATCGAGACAGGGCATCGATATTCCAGAGTAGACTAGCGTATAGCTTCTCGACCCATGTGATGGGCGATGGATGTTCCCATATCCATTGGTGTTTGACATCAGAGATGGTATACGAGTGATCAGTGGAGACTGTGTACACTGAACGGACTTACCGAGAACTCCTAGATGGTATTATACCTCACGTCAGATAGCAGTTCTCTGGTGACACTGGTACAGGTTAGTCTGTCGACCCGAGATCATCATAGAGTCTTGTGTGTCTCCCACTGTACTTTGATTTCCACCCTACCACGGCTCTACTGAGTCATGCAAATAGGTGGTTTTTCGGTACGTTCCTGAGTCACATAGAGGCATGAGCGATAGGAGGGGATTCGTCTCTCCCTGTATTGGGGGTTGATGTTACGCTATTCCCGACTGTTCATAATTGGAAATCCCTTGCCAGGGTAGATGAGATTTACTGGTAAGAGTTATCAGTAGTTTCTCGACCCGTTATGGACCTTGTATCGGCATGACTTATCAAGCTATTGGGGTCTGACGTTTACCACCCTTAGGCGAGATATGCGACATATCAGACGAAGATACCAGACTGTATGGTAGTGTTACTGATTGGATTCGCAGGAGTATAAGCAGGCTTGCGTGTTGATCTTCTGATCGCTCAATATCCGGGTGGCCATTACGTTTAGAAAGCCTCTTGCGGCTTGTGGATGTTTGATATGATCATCACTTACTGTCGGCGTATTGACGAGTCTTTAGAGTCCTACACAGAGGTTTCCTGGCTCTGGCGAAACGGAGTAGGAGTATATATGTGATATGTGAGGGACCGAGATTAATACGTGTATTTGATACCACATTCTATTCTCGCGATATGTGATATCGGTCGGTTATATATGACATAACCGGGTTATCGGATCAAGCGTTGATTCGATAAAATGATACATATTATATTAGTCGGTTATATGAGATATAGCCAGATTATTAAATCAAGTGTTGATTTAATAATTTAATGTATAATTAAATATTTGATATATTAAATTACATTAACTAATATATATGCTCACTTGACCAATTCTTTTCTCACTTATGCATACATGATATATATGTGATATATGTTAATGTATCATGCTAGGTTATACATGCAACTTGGGTGTATGAGAATCATACCATGCTATATGTTAATGGTTAGGTTTTATTTATCTTATTAATTCAAAATTAGTGGAAATTAGTCATGCTTGGATGTTTGGAGAAGCTTGAAGCATCTTTGACCAAGTCCACTTATTTTGTTTTATCTAACATATTTATTAACCTAACCCCAATCAATTAGCCGTGGTTTTTTCTCTACAAGGGTTAGCCATGACATATACTAACCCATGGTTGCATTTCTAACCTCACTGTCAATTCTCTTCATCACTTGATCATCTTCTTCTTCATTTTATTCTAGCTCTCTTGATCTTGAGAAAGTGATAAAATATTGTGAGAAAATAAAATCTAAAGTGAGCTCATTTCCTACTTCATCATCCTCTACTACTTGCCATTTAGTTTAGGGTGTTCTCTTCACAAAGTTCATCACCTAGTGAAGAGGTAGCTTGGGTTTGAGTCTCCTCGATGTAGATCATCTTCGGCCTCGAAGACTTCGAGCAAGGTTGTTCATTTCTTCAAGGGAACCCATACTAGAGTTCGGATGATCTTTACTTGCAGCGAAGGGACTACTACACGGAGATTTAGAAGTTAAGGACCGGTCTACAAAGGTTGTATTCCTTGTTCACTTAGTGTAATGATTGATTACATGCTTTATATTGTCTATTCACTCTTGCTAGATCTTAGGTTAGGGTTCTTTAGCATCTTAGAATTCTCAAATCGGCATGCTTGATGTCTTCAAAACCCAGTAGGGTGCTGAGGAACCCCAACAGACATAGGACCACATACATCACCATGTATCTGTCCAAGAGTTCAGTAGCTCTTTCTCCGTTTCCAGTAAACGGAGATTTGGTCACCTAGTCTTTGAGACATGACTGGCAAGTTTCGTAAGATATAAATTTGAACGGATTAAAATATGCATCCTTATGGAACTTTAGCTAGTCTTGTTTCATCGATATGACCCAGTCTACAATGCCACAAGAAGACTTCATTCATTTTTGAACTGTTCCTCTTGTGTGTGATCTGTACGTTAGAACTGTGTTTTAATTCAGAACGTTTATACTGTTATACAACGTACCTTACCTAATCAACACTTGATTTAGGAAAATATTCACAATATTTATTGGTACGAAATAACAGTCACTAAGAATCAATGTATTACTAGTTGGTAACACCAGGTGATATCTGCCAACTTTTTTGGCTGCAATAATTGCACCATTCTCTACTACTTAGAGACATATCACCCTTTCTCAGTTCTCCACCTGGCTATAGCCTATGTAAAAAATTACATGTGTGGGATCCTGATCCGGTATCTAATACCCAGGATATAGAGTAAACTGAGAAACAGTTCTTTGTAACGAACACACCCGAAGACAATGCATCAACATGATTTTTCTTCGTTTGGGTGGCATAGGAATCTGAATATTTCCCTATTCCTTGCTCAGACTTATGACAATCATAAGATAGAGCAGAACCTAGCCAAGTATAATATGTAGGTTCGGTCAATATATCCATATTATTATCTTGATTAAGGCATTTCATTGGTCACTACCTGGAGAGAGAGAAGGATAATCACTTTGCGTATGCTCTTGCATGATTAGATTGGTTATTATCTTATCTAATTAAGATGGCTCCCACCAGTTTTATCAAATGTTCCTTCAAATCCTAAAAGGTAAGACTAGTCGGGATTAATTACACGCTATAAGTTCGCCAATTTTTCAGCCAGGCCAGTGTCGGTACTTTGAGGGAGGTTCCCCGTGCTTTCGCACGGACCTAATTAAAATAAACCTTGTTTTCCCAGGGGCGTAACCCTGTTAACACCTTTCTAGACACCTACTTTGGAGCTAATTGTGATGTGTAAAACTCTCCAAAGACTAACTCTTACTCGCAGTAGGTATCGGGATCCAACTATCTAAAAGAAGGTATGCAATCTCATTGCAAATTTCAACACTTGAAATTCCCCATAATATTTTTCCCCTAGCGTCCTATGACCTTGACGAAAGCCAAAAAACCATAGTCCGCTAGTCAAGTTCAACCCGTACATTTCATGATTGAATTAAACCCACCCGCACGACCCTTGACGAAAGGCAACAAAGTCATACGACTACCCTAATCGAATCACATCATATGCAGCAGATAAGCAGTAAGTAGCTACCGCACACTACGCCTTGACGAAAGCCAACAAACGTAGCACGAATACTAAATACTACTTATTTGAAATGACGGAGGGCTACGACAGGTTTTTAAGAAAATCTTTTATGTAATGAACTTGATATCGTTGCAAAATCGAGCGATTTTGAAAAGGAGTGTTTTTGAGGATTTTGCTAGTTTCACTAAAGAGGTCACTCCCGGTGAAGGGATCTCGGCTCTTTCCTCATCGAATAAGGTGCAGGATATTCAGCAATACCACTATGCAAAGCATGAACTAGAGAAGCTATCAAAAACAAAACCGAGTGAGTTGCAGCATTTGCTAGTTTCGCTAAAGAGGTCATTCCCAGTGAAGGGATCTCGGCTCTTTCCTCATCAAATGAGGTGCTGGATATTCATCAAGGAATATCATTATGCAAAGAAAAAACTAGAGCTACCATTTTTGAAAATTTGATTCTACAACATCTTTTGGTTTCTTTCTTTTCATTAACCTCATTAATGAAGTCCCTTCAATTAGTGTTTCCTAAACATTACAAAAAAATGAAACGAAAATAGAACGTACGCTTCTGCCATCCACATTCGCCACGGGGCCCCGTCATCCACCGTTAGGTTACTTAACTACCGGCAGAGCGGGGGTTGGACTAGCATGGGTGCAAAATATAAGCAACGCTTATTAGATATCATATATATAATATTACATTTGTCTCACGCAGTTATATGATCAACATCACAGAAACAAGCAGCAGAAGCAACATATGAAACATTGGATATACTAGGATGTCCGTGTTTTAAATTTAGCCAATAATATAAAACACGAATTCTACAGTCGTGATGAATAACCAAACCTACATCCCTAGACCACTATGAGAGTGGCAAGTAACCTTGCCAATTCTAGAGTTAGGAGATGGTCTCCTATTGGACTCTAGAACCCGGTTACTTGTGCTCCCCGCTTTGGGTCTATCCTAATGCGGAAAAGTAAATAATATACAACAGTGGTGATATCATCCTCAACCCGGAAGTGCCCCAATAAAAGAATATTACATACAGATTTTACATAAGGAAAATAAAAACCCTCATCTCACATAAAACCCCCGGCTATTCTTTCACGACGATCCAATAAATCATATCAACAACAACACATGATATCACATATCATCAACATAAGCAAATATGCGTATCCCTAAAACTTGTTGACATATAGCAACGAGATTGGGATAGCCCACATATTACACTTACGGTCGTAGAAAAGAAAACAGAAAACTACAATAATTAGAATCCGCAATCTCCTTAGACATCATAAACCCGGAATATCTCATATTTCGAATTTCATGCCTAACTTATAAAACTTGCATTTTAGTCTCAAATTGAAAACTCTTTTCTATTGGTTTTCGGATAATTCAACAAGATTACCGACTTATTGATCGCGTACAATACGCAATTGCGACGGAGTTTTGATCCGAATCAAAACATCGGGGCAATCGATCAATTGAGACTAAACGGCTAGGTTTATAATATACTAACTAGTTTTCATAAAACTAATTAATCCTGATTCTAATAATTTTATCACACACATGACAAGGCTTGTAAAGTAACCGCAACATTTGAATTCTGTACGCAATTATCAAATTAAACCAATTTTTCCAACACTTGAAAAATCCAGTGAGCTAAAGTTCTAAAACCGATCGTTTTAAGCCAATCCGGGAGTCGAAACGAACTCGAAACCCGCCCAAATCATCACGGCGGCGAAGACCTAAAATTAACTATCTAATGGGGGCCTATAGGGGGTACCCCACCCCCGAGGCCACCACGATGTTATTTGTATATATATGCCCTAGAGGCCATTGTTGTACATATGATGTATATTATAGTGGATCCTTGGATATATATAGTGAGGACTTTCTGGCTCAATGATAGTATGCTATCTGGTTTCACTTTGTCTTAACATGTTGATTTGTATTAGTTCACTGTCTTGCTCTCACATGTTGATAAAACCCTTAGGATATGTACTTGACTACTGGGACTATGATGAGATCATACTAGTGGGGCCAGGGTAGTCAACGAGTACATCCTATAACTGTTCTTAGTCGACGGTGTATCGAGACAGGGCATCGATACTAGCGTATACGCATCTTGACCCATATGATGGGCGATGGATGATCCCATATCCATCGGTGTTTGACATCAAAGATGGTGTGCGGGTGCTCAGTGAAGACTGGGTACACTGAACGGACTTGCCGAGAACTCCTAGATGGTATTATACCTATCGTCAGATAGCAATTCTCCGGTGACACTGGTACAGTTTAGTCTGTAGACCCGAGAACATCATAGAGTCTTGTATGATTCCCACTTTGCTTTGATTTCCACCTTACCACGTCCAAGAAAGCGTGCAAAATGGTGGCTTTTGGGTATAGTCCCGAATCACATGGAGACAATGAGCGATAGAAGGGGTTTCATCTCTCCCGGTATTAAGAGTTGATGTTGTGCTGTGTTCGATTGGCTATAACTGGAAGTCCCTGGCCAGGGCTGATATGGAGTGCTATTAGTAAAAGTTATCAGTAGTTTCTCGACCTGTTATGAGCCTTATATCGACAGGACTTATCGGTTACTGGGGTCTGACGTTTACTACCCCTAGACTGGATATGCGACATATCAGACGAAGAGAATGGACTATACGGTAATGTTACTGATTGGATTCATAGGAGAAAGTACAGGCTTGCTTGTTGATCTTCTGATCGCTCAATACCTCGGTGGCTATTACGTTTAGCTGACCGCTTGCAGCTTGTGGGTGTTTGATATGATCATCGCCTACTGCCGGCGTATTGACGATTCTTTAGAGTCCTACACAGAGGTTTACTGGCTCAGGAAAAATGGAGTAGGAGCACATATGCGATATGTGCGGGACCGAGAATAATACGATATGAGATACCGTATTCTATTATCGCGATATGTGATATCGGCCGGGTATATGTGATATAGCCGGGTCATCGGATCAAGTGTTGATTCGATGAATTGGTAAATGTTATATTAGTCGGTTAAATGCAATATAGCCGGATTGTCGGATCAAGAGTTGATTCGATAATTTAATATATAATTATATATGTGATATATTACATTACGTTAACTAATATAAGCTCGCTTTATTTATTCATTTTCTTACTGGATAATACATTGATATATATGCGATATATGTTAATTGTATTATTTTCTTTTGTTACAAAATATATTATATATGTGATATATAATATTGTAACATGTTAGGGTTACAAATGCAACATGGTTGTTGAGTTTAAACCAAGTTAGGGTTTGGATTAGGGTTAGCTTTTGGATGAGCTTTTGGATGAGCTTTCATGAAGCTTCATGAAGGTTTGACTTGTAGGGTTCCTAGGCACACACTAGAGGTCTCACAAGGCATCAATCATGCCAATTTCAAATTTTTTATGTGCCTACAAACCCTAATACGGATCATTAACTAGAGAATAGGCGAAAATTAGAACTAGTAAACTGCTTTACTAATAAGTGAACGGAAATACAACCTTTGTAGATCCGGTCCTCCACCTCCTTAGCTCCGTGATGAAGTCCCTCCGCTGTACCCATCGGATCCCGGACTCTCGCGGTGGTTTCATCGAAGAAATGATCGGGCTAGGTCGTCGACTTCGATGCCGAAGATGATCTACGTCGAGGCAACACAAGATCAAGCTCCAACTTCACCAAGCCATGAAACTTGTGAAGAAAACACCCTATACTACTTGGCAAGTGGTAGAGGATGAAGAAATAGGAAGAGGGTTCACTTTAGAATTGGATTTCTCACTCTTTTTCTCAAGTTTCCATTAATGGTAGCAAGCATTCTTCTTTGTTGAAGAAGAAGAAGAAGAAGAAAGAATATATGATAAGTGATTTTTGAAAATAGAAAATAAGATGATACTTATCATATTTTCAACCATGGTTAAGTGTAGAGACTAAACTAGAGTTAGGTTGAATGGTTAGGGTTAAGGCAAATGACAAACTAGCTGGACTTTTCAAAGCTTCAAGAAGCTTCAACTAGCAAACAAAGAAAGCCACCATGATATATTTTGCCCAAAAATAAATAAAAAGTATAAATAAATAAGTAAATCAAAACCCTAACGATTAACATAACCATGGTTTAATCATACACACCCAAGTTTGCATGTATCATCAAATATGATACAAACAAGTGTACAAAAGTATATCACATATACAATGTGCACTTCAAGTGAGAAAATCCATTTAAAGTGAACAAATACTAGTTAATGTAAAGTAATATATCAAATATATAATTATACATTAAATCATTAAATCAACACTTGATTTAACGATCCGGTCATATTGCATATGACCGACTAATATCCAATGTATCGGCTTATCGAATCAATCCTCGATTCGATAACTAGGTTATATCACATACAACCATTCGATACGTTCATCGCGAGAATAGAATACGGTATCACATACACGCATTATTCTCGGTCCCGCACATATCTCATATGCGCTCCTATTTCGTTTCGCTTGAGCCAGGAAACCTCTGTGTAGGACTCTAAAGACTCGTCAATACGCCGGCAGCAGGTGATGATCATATCAAACACCCGCAAGCCGCAAGCGGTCTGCTAAACGTAACGGCCACCCGGGTATTGAGCGATCAGAAGATCGACGAGCAAGCCCGCTCACACTCCTGTGAATCCAACCAGTAACACTTACCGTACAGTCCGGTCTCGTGATCTGATATGTCGCATATCTCGCCTAGGGGTGGTAAACGTCAGACCCCAATAGCTCGATAAGTCGTGTCGATATGAGGTCTATAACAATTCGAGAAACTACTAGTAACACTTACCAGTAAATCTCAGCAACCCTGGCCAGGGATTTCCAGTTATAGCCAATCGAACACAGCGCAACATCAACTCTCTATACCGGGAGAGACGAATCCCCTCCTATCGCTCATTGCCTCCATGTGACTCGGGACTGTACCCAAAAACCACCGTTTTGCACGCCCTCTTGGACGTGGTAAGGTGGAAATCAAAGCACAGTGGGAATCACACAAGACTCTTGTAGGGTTCCTAGGCACACTAATGAAGTCTTACAAGTGATCAAACATGGCCAATTCAAATTTTTCATGTGCCTACAAACCCTAATACGGATCGTTAACTAGATGTATAGGCGATGCAAGCAAGTAAACTACTTTATTGCTAAAGGAAAGAGGCTACAACCTTTATAGATCCGGTCTTCCACCTCCTTGGCTCCGTGTAGACGTCCCTCCGCTGTACCAATCGGAATCCTAGACTCTTGCGGTGGTTTCATCGGAGAAAAGATCGGGCTAGGTCGCCGGCTTTGATGCCGAAGATGATCTACGTTGAGGCAACTCAAGATCAAGCTCCAACTTCACCAAGTCATGAAACTTGTGAAGAAAACACCCTATACTACTTGGCAAGTCGTAGAGGATGAAGAAATAGGAAGTGAGTTCACTTTAGAATTGGATTTCTCACTCTTTTTCTCATGTTGCCATTAATGGAGGCAAGGCTTCTTCTTTGTTGAAGAAGAAGAAGAAGAAAGAATACGATAAGTATTATTGAAAATAGAAAATAAGTTGATTCTTATCATATAGCAACCATGGTTAAGTGTAGAGAATAAACTAGGGTTAGGTTGAATGGTTAGGGTTAAGCATGAAACAAAAAAAGTAGACTTATTCAAAGCTTCATGAAGCTTCAACTAACAAACAAAGAAAGCCACCATGATTTATTTATCTTTCAAAAATGAATAAACAAATAAATGAAAAGATAAGTAAATCAAAACCCTAACCATTAACATAACCATGGTTTAATTCTTTACACAAACCCAAGTTTGCATGTATCATCAAACATGATACAATCAAGTGCACAAAAATATATCACATATACAATGTGCACATCAAGTGAGAAAATCCATTTTAAGTGAACAAATACTAGTTAATGCAAACTAATATATCAAATATATAATTATGCATTAAATCATTAAATCAATACTTGATTTAACGATCCGGTCATATTGCATATAACCGACTAATATCCAATGTATCGGCTTATCGAATCAATCCTCGATTCGATAACTAGGTTATATCACATACAACCATTCGATACATTCATCGCGAGAATAGAATACGGTATCACATACACCCATTATTCTCGGTCCCGCACATATCTCATATGCGCTCCTATTTCGTTTCGCTTGAGCCAGGAAACCTCTGTGTAGGACTCTAAAGACTCGTCAATACGCCGGCAGCAGGTGATGATCATATCAAACACCCACAAGTCGCAAGCGGTCTGCTAAACGTAACGGCCACCCGGGTATTGAGCGATCAGAAGATCGACGAGCAAGCCCGCTCACACTCCTGTGAATCCAACCAGTAACACTTACCATACAGTCCGGTCTGTTCGTCTGATATGTCACATATCTCGCCTAGGGATGGTAAACGTCAGACCCCAATAGCTTGATAAGTCATGCCGACGCGAGGTCCATAACAATCGTGAAACTACTGATAACTCTTACCAGTATATCACGGCAACCCTGGCCAGGGATTTCCTGTTATGGCCAGTCGTGCATAGCGCAACATCAACCCCCAATACCGGGAGAGACGAATCCCCTCCTATCGCTCATTGCCTCCATGTGAATCGGGACTGTACCCAAAAACCACCTGTTTGCACGACTCAGTAGAGCCGTGGTAGGGTGGAAATCAAAGCACAGTGGGAGACACACAAGACTCTATGACGATCTCGGGTCAACAGACTAAGCTGCACCAGTGTCACCAGAGAACTGCCATCTGACGTGAGCTATAATACCATCTGGGAGTTCTCGGCGAGTCCGTTCAGTGTACCCAGTCTCCACTGAGCACCCGCATACCATCTCTGATGTCAAACACCAATGGATATGGGATCATTCATCGCCCATCACATGGGTCGAGAAGATATACGCTAGTCTACTCTGGAATATCGATGCCCCGTCTCGATATTCCTTCGACTAGGAATATTGAAGGATGTACTCATGGACTACCCAGGCCCCACTAGTATGATCTGCATCATAGTCCTGAAAGTCAAGTACACATCCTAAGGGCTTTATCAACATGTAACAGAGAGACAGAAATTATACATGTTAAGATATAGAGCAACCAGATAGCGTACTATCATGTCGAGCAAAAAAGTCCTACCTATATATGTCCCAGCATCCACTACAATATACATCCAATGTACAGTAATGGCCTCTAGGGCATACATATAACTAACAATCTCCCACTTGCACTAGGGCGATCTGTAGCAGTAGTTGTAGTATCTAATACTCAACCATCCCCTAAAAGTCTCTCTTTGGGAAAAGGCCTTCGTGAGTGGATCCGCCGTGTTGTCCTCTGAGTCTACTCTCCTAACCTCGATCACCCTGGAGATCAACTATCTCCATGATCAGGTGATGCTTCCTCAGAATATGTCTGGGTCACTGATGGGACCAGGGTTCACGGGCCAAAGCCACACTTCCATTGTCATACAATGGTAGGAACCTATTTCATCTTATGAACCAATATACACCCAAACTACCTCTTTGGTAGTATCTTTAATAGCGATGTTACCATCCTTTATCGTCTAGTTTGCCACGGTATCTAGCTTGGAACTCTTCCAACATACCGTCCCTTTACTGAGGGTAAAGACAATGCATGTGACTGACATTCAGTCGTCTTTATCACCCTGGAACGTTTCCAGTGATTCTCCCCATGATCGATTGATACCATTTCACTACATCTAGTGAGAATCCTAGCATCCAATTACATCTATCTCATAGATGAAAACTCAGGATTTAGGAGGTATCACTTTGATCCTATTGGAGAATCCTTGTGATAAGCGGAGATTGACCGAGCGTAGTATAAGAAACTCTTTTCCTATCAAGAGTATGTTGTCTACGTACAATACGAGGATAACCACCTTACTCTCTACTACCGTTTTGTATATACAAGGTTCATCTACCATTTTGATGAAGTCAAACACTTTGACTATTACATCAAAACAGACGTTCCAACTCCGCGATGCCTGCTTTATTATGTAAAGCAACTTGCACATGTTTCCGCTGCTCCCACTGTTTACGAAGCCCTCTGGCTGTGTACTTATAGACATTCTCTTCTAAATCATTATTTAGAAAAGTAGTCATGGCACCCAACCGCCAGATATCGTAGTCATGGTATGTAGCCGTGGAAAGTAGGATCCGGATGGACTTAAGCATAGCCACTGGAAAAGGTATCATCATTATCCACGCCTGGTCGATGACGAAAACCTTTAACAAGTCTAGCTTTGAAAGTCTCAACTTTTCCATCTACACCAAGTAATCTTCTCAAGATATACTTGCTCCTGATGGGGATTTAACCCTTCAGATATAGCAACCAAAGTCCATACTTTGTTGGTGTACATGAATTCCATCTCAGATCGCTAAGCATCCAGCCATTCTTACAGAGTCCCTACTCTCGATGACCTGCTCGAATCTAGTTGGGTCATCATCTCATGATACAATCCTTGCTCCCACTGTCATCGAGAAACCGAAGTATCTCTCAAGCGGATGAGAAACCTTACCAGATCGGCGGAGAGGCTGAGATTCGTCGGGAACTATTGAATCCTTTGGTTCTGTCAAATCATCAGCTACAGTTTTGTATAGCTGGAACCTTTCCAGTTCTACAGAACTGACCTTGCCTCGATTTTGTCCAGATTTTGCTTTTGACACAGGCCGGACAATCCCAAATCTTAACTTACTTAAGAGATAGGCTCTTCCCATACCATATCTTATATGGAGTGGTAGGCACAGATTTGAATCGAACCCTATTCAATAGGTATGCAACTTCATAAGTGCATAACTCCCTAAAAGGAAATAGGAAACTCAGTAGTACTCATCATAGAGCGCACCATATCATATAGGGTGTGATTGCTCCACCCCGATACATCGTTGTGCTGTGGTGTATTCAGAGGAGTAATACTGAGAGAGAATCTCATTCTCCTTTAGAATAATCCAGGAATTCTATGCACAAGTATTCTCCTCCCTGATCTTATCATAGGACATAATACTTATACCCGGTTTTTGGTTCTCTATTTCTAACTTATATTCTGTGAATATCTCAAAAGGTTCGGACTTATGTTTCAACAGGAATATATGACTGAATCTTGAGAGATCATCAGAGAATGTAATGAAATACAAAGAACCGGTCTTGGCATGTGTAGACATTGGATCTTCCATACATCATCATGTATCAGTCCCAAGAGTTCATTAACTCTTTTTCTGTTTCCAATAAACAGGGCTATGGTCATCTAATCTTTGTGATATGACTGGCAAGTTTCACAAGATGTAAATTCAAACTGATTTAAATATGCATCTAAAATGTAACTTCAGCCAGTCGGGTCGCATTGATATGACCTAGTCTACAATGCCTCAAGAAGGATTCGTTCATTTCTGAACTCTTCCTCTTGTGTGTGTTCTGTATACTAGGAACTGTAGTTTGATTTAGAACGTCAATGCTTTTAGATAACGTGCCTGAACCGATCAACTTTTGATATAAGAAATGTTCAAAACATTATCCATCAATACAAAATTTTATCATTTCTTTACTAATAAAGAGACTGATATGATTTTGTATATCAGGTTCGGTATCTAATAGCATTTGTTCAGAATCAATGTATTGGTAATACAGGGTGACAGTGACCAACAGACTTGGCTGCAACACTTACCCCGTTTTCTGTCTCATGAAACTTATCACCCGTTCTCAGTTTTCTACCCTTTTGTAGCCCTATGTAACAGATTACATATCTGGGATCCTGATCCGGTATCAAATACCCAGGATTCAGAGGATACTGAGAAACGGTTCTTTATAATGAACACACCTGAAGGAGATGCATCTCATGCACTTTCTTCGTTTGGGCGGCATGGGAATCTTGGTATTTCCCTATTTCCTGCTCGGTCTTATAACAATTATATGTTGGAGCGGGACCAACATTCTCCAGCTCAGTATAACAAGCGGGTTCGGTCAATAATCCGTATTGTTATCTTGATTAAGGCATGATATGGTCGCTACCTGGAGAGAGAGAGAAGAAAACACTCTGCGTGCGCTCTTGCAAGATTAGATTGGTTATATATTTTATCTAATCAGGATGGCTCCCACTGTTTTTATCAAATCTTCCTTCAAACCTTAAAAGGAAAGACTAGCCGGGATTAATTACACTCTACAAGTTCGCCAATCTTTCAGCCAGGCCAGTGTCGGTACTTTGAGGGAGGTTCCCCGTGCATTCGCACGGACCTAATTACAGTAAACCTCGTTTTCCCAGAGGCGTAACCCCATTGATACCTTTCTAGACACCTACTTGATCGGCTAATTGTAAAGTGCAAAACTCTCCCATGAGTAACAATTACTCGCAGTGGGTATCGGGATCCAACTATCATATAGAAGGTATGCAATCTCATTGCAAATTTCAACACTTGAAACTCCCGATAATGGTTTTTACCCCTAGCACCTAGACCTTGGCTAAGGTCAACAAATCATAGGTACTAGTCAAGTTCTACCCTTCATTTCGTGATTAATTAGACCCACCCACATGACCCTTGGCTGAGGTCAACAAAGCCACATGACTGTCCTAACTAATCGCATCATATGCTGTGTAGGAAGACATCACTTAGCTACCGCACACTACGCCTCGGTTATGGTCGACAAACGTAGCACGAATACTAAGTACTCTACTTCCTAAAATGACGGAGGGTTGTGAATGGTTTTTAAGAAAACCTTTAACGCTTTGAACTTGATCTCGTTGCGGAATCAAATGGTTTTTAAATGGAATGTTTTTGAAGCTTTTCTAGTTTTGCTAAAGGGGTCACTCCCGGTGAAGGGATCGTCGGCCCTTTCCTCGTCGAATGAGGTGCAGGATATATCATATATATCACTGTGCAAAGAAGAAACTATAGAAGCAATCAAAAAACAAACCGAGTGCGTAGCATCTGCCAGTTATTGCTAAAGGAATCACTCCCGGTGAAGGGATCTCGGTCCTTTCCTCATCGAATAAGGTGCAGGATGTTCTACAAGGAACACCGCGATGCAAAACAAGAACTGTAGCTACCTGTTTTTATTTTGAAATTCGATTCCACAACATCAATTAGGTTTATTTTCTTTCATTAATCTCATTAATGAATATCCCATCATTTAAGTCCACCTAAACATCACAGATAAATATAACGTATGCTTATGCCATCCGCATTCGCCTCGATGTCCCGTCTGCACCGTTAGGTTAGGTAACTAACGCCAGAGCGAGGCAGGGTGATTAGTCGAAAATATTGCATATTTGAGCCGGCAATTTCCTCATCATTTGCATTCATATAGAAGTGTTCGGTATCCGTATTTCACATATTAGCAAATCTATCACAGATTATCAGATTACATGTATTAGACCTTAAAACCGGCATTTCTAGGGAAATTGACTGCATTGCATGGCATCGTAATATTTCTTTATGTCGCAACCCGTGTTTTGAAGTCTGTGCAGGAAATCAGAAGCTTGCTCAAATTTACACCGCTCAAATATTACGCCAACTCAATGATTTCAGTTCTGGTATCATTACAAAGGGGTAATTGCAAATCAACACATCAGAAAACACATCAAATATCAGCCCAAGACAATACAGCAAATTTGAATCCCTGAAGCCACTGCCTGGCCGCGGAACCGCGGCGCAAGCCGGCTTAGGCCGCGGTTCCGCGGCCGTCTTGCCACATCAGCAACTCAATTTTGGTGCAGAATATTTCTTTCAGGACCTACAGTTCAGAAATGCATCTCAGTTTCCAGAAGACTCTAGGGGTTTCTGCCAGATCAGCAAACTAGGGTTTCCAAGCTTAATTAATCCTAGCTTAAAACCTAAGCTAGCTCCTAACAAACTACCTTCTAGAAGACTCAACAAACTTTTGGAGGGAACTACCATTTCAAACCTAAACCTAGGGTTTAGGAAGTCTATAAATAGAAGCCTAGACCTAGGGTGAGAGGATCATGTGGAGATAGATAGAATAAAACTATTACCTGTGTGATTCATTTTTTAGTTCATTTTTAGCCAATCTCCTTCTTCATCTCCTTCCTCCACAAGTCTAGTGAGAGGGCTTGTGTGAAACCTTAATTCCAATCAAAATCAAGATCCCGAGTACCCATTAAGCAAGAAGCCCTACAACCTTTAGGAGCGGAGCCGATCTTCAACGGAGCCAGCGATCCGAGCCGATCCACGACTCACGAAGCCGAGCGACGCCCGATCAACAATCTAGATTCTTCCTCTTGTAGTTCTTGAAGCGAATGTAATCAAAATTGTTGAGATAAATAAAGGTGATATTCTTTTATCTTGTTTTCTTTAAATTCTGCATCATGATATCTTTACAATTCGTAAACATTTTCTGTGTGGTGATGTGTGAATAAAACTCCGCTCGTCGAGGAGTCGAGACGGTCAATAGAATGATGATGTAACATAGCTTTAATCGATTCTTGAGTCCTACGTGTTTTGAAAACCCTAGCTAGTTCAAGAAACGACGACCCATTTTGTTTCGATGCTTTCTTGATTGATATCGTTCGAAATTGGGGAGTTACGATCGTTTCTTGAATTTGGTAGAGGCTAGAAAAGGAATGATATCGACGAAAGAACAAGGGTTAAAAGATAAAACCCTAATTTCATCAAGAAAGCCCTAACTCTCGTCGATTATCATCAATCTAGTATCAATCCTTCGAAGGACAAGAACACGAAATCTTGAGATTACATCACGTCTATAGATCCGATCGATTCCTACGAGCTTCTTTTAGATTCTTGACTGTTGATTGGAAATATCATCGATACACCGATTCTTGATTGTTTAACATTTTCTTGATTCTTGAATAGAATAGTGACACTTGAAAATCAAAATTCTTGAATCATGTTTTCGTTTATCTTAGCTTAACTTTTCAATTCAAGCATATCATAATACAAACGAATCGTGCAATCCCTGTGGACGATCCGCACTCATTCATGAACTACAATTGACACCGTAGTTTGATTGCGGTCAAAATAATTTTTGGTTGTGATTCTATACATTCTAATTACCGACACAAAGAAACTCATTCGCTTTGTTCGATTTACACAAACAAGAATTCTTTTCAATCAAATGGCGCCGTTGCCGGGGATCCGCGCTAATTCGTTTCATATTATAGTTTGAATTGAAAGAATTATTCCATTGTTGTTTTTGAGATCAAAATTCGTGCAAACCCTAAACGATTTGCTGTTGTTCATTGCAAGGAAATCTGGAGCTGTTTGGAAATTGAAGAAAATTTTTGGAAAATACCAGAGAGCAGTGGGAGTCCACAGAAGCTCCCTGAAGAAGTTTGGTGCAGTGTTCCCAAACTTCGACCGCGGAAGGGCGGCCTGAGCAAGCAACTGCGGCGGAACCGCGGCCTCTTAGGGGGTTCTCTGCAAAATTTTTGCCTCAGGTGACTTCTGTACTTCTCCTCTCTCCTCTTTTAAGCTCCAACTAATACTTTGCTGCAGGATTCTTTGCAAATAATCGCAGCGCTGCAAAAGCAAAATTAAATTTATGCGTGATTTTGATTTCTTGGTTGTTTGCATTATAATACGGATATTAAGGGGCACTGCCAAATCCAAATTAGGTGGGGATTTCATTACCCTTCCTAGGCCCCGAAAATCGCAAAACTTGCATCCGCATTGACCCACATTAACTAAAAGAAATCTAGAGAAGACTCTAAGGACTGTCGCGCTCAATTAGGACAAGAGAAGGCCGTGGGTAATTCATTGCTTATCCGCGTTTTCTTGTGGTGCCTAAGACGAGTGTGTCTAAGGCTAGTGGTTTTTAATTAGGCCCACTACTTACGTAGTGGAGTACCTTCCCACTTACCTGGCACTTATCCGGCCACAGGGGGACAAAGAGGCAGTGAAGGATTCTATCCTGCGACTTGTCTTTTGGCAGTTAGGAGCGGTCTAGAGCCGGACCTAGGTGACCACTAGATTCTAGGGTTGTGTGCTGCATTAGTTTTGTCGCATCATTTTTTCAAAAAAAAAAAAATCCGTCCCTTTTTCAAAAGCAAACACCGCATTCATTAATTACCCCTAATTATAAGTCAACGCTGCCACTTGTACTAACCCTTTTTAGTGCAAGATAGGCTGGACATGGGATTCTAGTGCCCGTTTAGTCCGCGTACCTCTTATCGACTCCGAAGTCGATATTTCTCCATTTACCTTTTCTTTACCCACTACCACACCCACACCCATGGATCCGAATCCATCAAACTTCTTTAACCCTAATCTGCCGCCGTCCGTTGGTGCGCAGAATCCACCCCGCATCTCTCTCCAGGAGATATGCTACCCTGTTCGAGGTCCTCTTTCGACCTGCTTATCCACACCACCAGCCAATGGGGATAACTTTGAGATTAAGCCCCAGTATATTAATCTTTTACCCAAATTCCACGGACTCGAGACTGAGGACGCTTACGTTTTCATTACCAAATTTGAAAACGTATGCGCAATGATGGGTACGTCACAACTTTCGGTGGATGCTATGCGTCTACGACTTCTTCCATTTACTTTGTGCGATATAGCCGAGAAGTGGCTATATAACACTACCGCACACTCTATTACGAATTGGGAAGAATTCGTCGCTGCATTCCTTAAGAAATTTTACCCAATCCAAAAGACAGCTCGAATCCGTAGCGAACTGAATCAATTTTCCCAGCTCCCTGCTGAACCATTTTCAAAATGCTTTGAACGTTTCAAGGATCTTTTGGTTCAGTGTCCTCATCACGGCATCCCGAGATGGGAATTATGCCGAATCATTTATGAGGGCATTAATCCAAACACTAAACAGAGCCTTGAAAACATGTGTCAAAGTACTTTTATGACCAAAGATGATGGGGAAGCTTGGAAGTATTTAGAAGAGTTCGCTGAAAAATCACTACAGTGGGAGAGTGGAACCCAACCATTGAATAGGGGTGGCGTACACCAAATAGATGTGTCCATAGGTGTTCGAGCTGAAATGGCAGCAATGCAAAAGAAGCTCGACACTATGGAACACAAATTTGCAGCAGCCTCCCTAAACCCAGTGTCACTCCCCAAAACTGTCTGTGGGTGCTGTTCTGATCCGTCTCATTTAACGGAAGAATGTCCATTAAATTCTGCGTTTCAAGGTCACGAGCATTCTAATGCCGCATTTCAACGACCTCGAAACGATCCATATTCTTCCACGTACAATCAGGGTTGGAGGAACCACCCGAATTTTGCTTGGAACCAAAACCAATCTCAAAACACGGTTCCAAACACGAATCAATTTCAAAGGGTTCTTCCTCCACCACAACAGCAACCCCTTCAACTCACTCAGCACCCCTATCAGTCACAAAATTTCCAAAACCAGGGCAACACTCCTGCACAGTCTAATCCTATGCAGTCCTGTTCTGACGAGTTCTCTCAATTCACTCAAACCATGAAATCACTTTTGTCAAATTTCATAGAGGTTTCGGCTGAGGTTAGATCTTCCGTCGGTGAGATAAAGAAAAACTCAGCGTCCCAAGCTGAGAGTATCAGAACGATGGAAGCTGAAATCGCACGACTTAAAGCCGAAATGAGTGCGAGAGAAAAAGGAAAACTTCCCTCTCAACCCCTACAGAATCCTGGGCATTACAATGTAAATGCCGTCACAACGTTGAGATCGGGAAGAGTGCTGAACAATCATGTCGGGGAAGGTATTGATGATACTGAAAATCATATCAACACCCCGGCTGAGTCCTTTCCACACACACACACTTCTCATTCTAATCCTTCTTCTTCTACCACACCACCTTCTAGCGAGCCAATTCTCCATTTCCCACTAGGCTCGACACCTTCTCCCAACCCTTATAGTTCTCCACAGACGGTCCCCACACCTCTTTTGGGACCTCGTCTACCCCCTCTTCCTTCTCCTGTGATGGACCCTGCGCTTATTGTAAAAGCTCCTTACCCGAACCGGTTAAGGGCAAATAGAACGAGTCTTCATATGGAGAAAATTTTAGAAATGTTCAAACAGGTTAACATCAATATCCCTCTCCTAGATGCTATTCAGCAAGTCCCCGCTTATGCGAAAATTCTTAAGGACTTGTGCACTAGGAAGAGGAAGACTCAAGTGCCAAAGAAGGTCTTTATGTCTAATAATATCAGCACTGCTTTTATTCCCCAGCTACCAAAGAAAAGAAAGGACCCAGGATGTCCTACAATATCAATTTCAATTGGGGGTAAAAACATAAATCGTGCTCTTTTAGACCTTGGCGCAAGTGTTAACCTGCTCCCTTATTCTGTCTATGAGCAATTAGGGATTGGAGAGCTGAAACCTGCTCACTGCACTCTCCAGATGGCAGACCGATCTATCACCAAACCAAGGGGTGAATTAGAGGATGTATTGATAAAGGTCGGGGAATTTGTTTTCCCTGTAGACTTCATTGTGCTCGACACACATCCTGTAGCAAACCCCCGGGGCTAAATTCCGGTGATTCTGGGTCGTCCTTTCCTTGCCACTTCCAACGCTGTTATAAATTGTAGAAATGGTTCAATGAATTTATCATTTGGAAATATGACCATTGAACTAAATATCTACAAAGTTGGAAGTCAGCCATCAGAACCCTCTGCTCATATTTTAGATGTGTGCTCTGTCCATGAGATCGCTCCCGATAGTTGTGGAGCTGAGGATCTTTGCTTTACTGATCTCGATGACATTACCACATCTCTGTTTGATTTCACACATGATCTTAGTGAGGACACTTTCCCTACACTTGAGTCCTGCACTTCTGACTTTTCTCCACCCGAGTCTGTATCTTTCACAGGCTCTGAGCTTCTTTGTAAATCCAAAAATCGCTCAATGATCCCTCCTTCTATCATTTCTCCGCCTGAGTTAGATCTCAAAATTTTACCTTCTCACCTGAAATATGCATATCTAGGTGAGAATGAGTCTTTACCGGTTATCATATCCGCTTCTCTTGCATCAGAGCAAGAGAATGCCCTTTTATCGGTATTGAGATCTAACAAAGAGGCGTTTGGTTGGAGTATGGAGGACATCAAAGGGATTAGTCCCTTGATAGTTGAACATCATATACATGTGATGGATGATGCCAGACCGACCCGAGAACCACAGAGACGGTTGAATCCCGTCATGAAGGAAGCGGTCATGAAAGAGATCGTCAAATGCTTAGATAATGGTATTATATACCCCATCTCCGATAGCCAGTGGGTGAGTCCTATACATGTCGTTCCTAAGAAATCTGGCATCACAGTTATAACCAATGAGGCAAATGAGTTGATTCAGACACACGCCCAAACTGGGTGGCGTGTATGTATTGATTATAGAAAACTCAATGCTGCCACGAGGAAAGACCACTTTCCTCTACCATTCATTGATCAGATGCTGGAACGCTTAGCGGGACGAGAGTATTATTGTTTTATGGATGGATACTCAGGCTATAATCAGGTCCCCATCGCCAAAAAGGATCAAGATAAAACCACTTTTACTTGTCCTTTTGGTACCTTTGCTTACAGTCGCATGCCCTTTGGGTTATGCAATGCTCCCGCTACCTTTCAGCGGTGTATGATGGGGATATTCTCTGATTTGGCAGAGAATTTTCTGGAGATCTTTATGGACGATTTCTCGATTTTTGGAGACTCTTTTTCAGATTGCCTAGCGAATCTTGACGCTGTTCTTACTCGTTGCAAAGAGAAGAACTTGACTTTGAACTGGGAAAAATGCCATTTTATGGTCCAAGAAGGAATAGTACTTGGACATGTCATTTCACAGAAGGCATTGAGGTTGACAGAGCTAAGAAAGATGTCATTCAAAACCTACCTCATCCCAAAAGCGTCAAAGATATTCGATCTTTCCTTGGCCATGCGGGCTTTTATAGGAGATTCATTAAGGACTTTAGCAAAATTGCTAGACCTTTAACTCTTCTCCTGGCCAAGGATACGACCTTCCATTTTGACTCGGATTGCGAGACAGCTTTCGACTCACTTAAACACTCACTCACTTCAGCCCCCGTGCTATCATCACCAAACTGGGACTACCCCTTTGAGCTGATGTGTGACGCATCTGATTTTGCAGTAGGTGCAGTCTTAGGACAGCACATCGAAAAGATGCCACACGTAATATACTATGCAAGTAAGACCCTGAATGATGCGCAAATCAATTATACAACCACCGAAAAGGAACTCTTAGCGGTTGTATTTGCATTAGAAAAATTCAGGCCTTACTTAATTGGCTCACCTATAGTTGTGTATACTGACCATTCCGCTTTAAAACATCTTCTGGCGAAGAAAGATGCAAAAGGTCGACTAATACGTTGGATCCTACTGTTACAAGAATTTGATCTTGTTATCAAAGATAAGAAAGGATGTGAAAACGTAGTAGCTGACCACCTTTCACGCATCATTTCTTCCCCTGTGACCCTGCCGATTAATGACTCATTCCCTGACGAACAACTCTTGAGAATATCCAGTGAACCATGGTTCAGGGATATTGTGAACTATCATGCCATGGGACTTATACCGAGCGATTGGTCAAAACAGGACATATACCGTTTTCTATCCCAAGTAAAACACTTTTACTGGGACGAGCCTTATTTGTTTAAATATTGTCCTGATCAGATCATTCGCCGGTGTGTCCCGAATGAAGAGTTCAAGAGTGTTCTTTCTTTTTGTCATGATCAGGCCTGTGGGGGTCACTTTGGTCCTAGAAAGACAGCGGAGAAGGTTTTGCAATGTGGATTTTATTGGCCGACCTTATTCAAGGACGCATTTGAGTATTGCAAAACCTGTACACAATGTCAGTATACGGGTAGAATATCCCAGAGGAATGAAATGCCTCAGCAACCCATTCTGGTTGTTGAAATATTCGATGTTTGGGGCATTGATTTTATGGGTCCTTTTCCCAACTCCTTTGGGAATTTGTACATTTTGCTGGCGGTTGATTATGTCTCAAAGTGGGTAGAAGCCATTCCATGTCGCACTAATGATAAGAAAGTTGTCATTAAGTTCTTGAAAGAGAATATCTTTTCGCGATTTGGACACCCACGCGCTATTATTAGTGATAATGGGACACATTTCTGCAACAGATCTTTCGAGACTCTGATGCGGAAATACGCAATCAACCACCGACTTTCTACACCCTATCATCCCCAAACGAGCGGGCAGGCTGAGATCTCAAACAGACAAATCAAACTTATCCTGGAGAAAACTGTTGCTAAGAATAGAAAAGACTGGTCGACCAAACTGACGGATGCTCTTTGGGCATTCAGAACTGCATTTAAAACCAACCTGGGAATGTCTCCATATAGGATAGTGTTTGGAAAAGCATGTCATTTACCCGTCGAGATAGAGCATAAAGCATTGTGGGCTATAAAAGAAATAAATTTTGATCTAAACCTTGCTTGCAACTTTCGGAAGCTGCAAATAAATGAGCTAAGCGAACTCCGCGATGAAGCTTATGATAACGCTGTAATCACAAAGAATATGACTAAGGTTTTTCACGATAAAAACATTTTAAGGAAAACATTTTCACCTGGTCAACAAGTCCTTCTTTATGATTCACGATTACACCTTTACGCGGGTAAGCTCTGATCTCGATGTAAGGGACCTTTTGTTGTGCGGTCTGTATACCCGCACGGGGCAGTAGAAGTAGAAAATGTAAAAAACGGCACCTTTTTCAAAGTAAATGGACATAGACTAAAGCCGTATTTTTCCACTGACCCCACGGAGGGGCTCTTGTTCTTACAAGAGCCAGTTTATTTGGATTGAAATTCCTCCGTCCCACCTTCATGTCCAGTATATCATTGCATCATTTTTTGAATGAAGGTGAGTGAAAAGAGTAAGTTTGGGGGAAGTTCTTCACTTATATATTTTGCCCCCACTAATAATTCCCCCCAGGCCTACAGTTTTGTAGGTATAGCATTTGGCAACAGTGAGGACACTGTTGAAAACAAGTTTGGGGGAGGTTTGTGCTTATTTTCGCATCAATTGCATATCATTTGCATAAGCACAAAACATTTCTTTAAAAATCTATAAAAATTGAAAAATTTTCAAAACCCATAAAAATTTAAAAATTTTCAAGTATAAAAATAATTTTAATATTTACACTTTTTGTACATAAATAAGATAATAAAAGTTTAGATGGTGAAAAATTACATCCATGAGATTAGAAAAATTTGAGAAAACTAAGAAAATTAGAAGTTTTCTTATACGAACTAGTAATAAGTAGTTATGAGCTGTTGTCCCAAGGGTTAGTAAGATGAAGGACGTCACTAATCTGAGGATAAAAATAAGTCTGAAAAATAGTTTCTATTCTGGAAGCCAAACATTTTGAACGTTGCTACCCTGCTATTCGCACTTACACACGTCTTGAAGCCTGGGATAGTAGAGGGTACCTTGAAATGCTCTTGTCTTAAAGCCGATGTATGAAGGAAATAAAAAGAAAAGTGAATAAAAAAAGAAAATATAAGTGGTGAGAAAAATGAACACTGGTTTTGTTATCACCAAGGGCAATAAAAAATATATAGCGAGGGTGCTTCTTCACCTAGTGCCCTAAGGCCAACTGGTCTGGGAGTCACTGCTATGCCTGAGGTGGTGCAAGACGAGGAAAATACACCAAGTAAGAAAGCACAGGAGTAATCGGTCGGTTAGTACCTTAAGAAGTATTAACGGTCGCATGAAAGTGTGTGAGCAATCTCATCTAAATATTCATTAATTAAAAAGTACTGAGGCTGATGGGCAAGAGTATGATAGCTTGAATTGAATTCTCCGGGTGTAGGGATGTCTTTACACACACGCAGGGTGATATGATCGATGTTTGGAATACAGATAGGAATGAAAAATAAGACGATGTTTTATTGAGGGAGGACGTGATTTCTAACATTTTTTCATGACCATTAAGATAGGGCTCATGACAACCGAAAAGCTAGCTTAGTTGGAAACCCTAATTTTCAAAGTCTTTCTTCTACAATTCTTTTCTTTAAATGTAATATTCATGATCTTCCTTTTATTATTGGATTTTGTGGGTGCAATCCGCTGAAAACCCTTAGGAGACAACACTCCTCCTACTAGGGACACCTAGAGGTTTAAAGGCTTGTTGCACATGCTCAGTGCAATCGTGTTGCCTACGAAAGTGTGCTAGTTAGTTTTTCTCTTTCTTTATTTTCTCCTTCTCTTTTTAATAAAACAGTTCGCTCGAGACGATCGAAATTAAGTTTGGGGGAATTTGATTAGTCGAAAATATTGCATATTTGAGCCGGCAATTTCCTCATCATTTGCATTCATATAGAAGTGTTCGGTATCCGTATTTCACATATTAGCAAATCTATCACAGATTATCAGATTACATGTATTAGACCTTAAAACCGGCATTTCTAAGGAAATTGACTGCATTGCATGGCATCGCAATATTTCTATATGTCGCAACCCGTGTTTTGAAGTCTGTGCAGGAAATCAGAAGCTTGCTCAAATTTACACCGCTCAAATATTACGCCAACTCAATGATTTCAGTTCTGGTATCATTACAAAGGGGTAATTGCAAATCAACACATCAGAAAACACATCAAATATCAGCCCAAGACAACACAGCAAATTTGAATCCCTGAAGCCACTGCCTGGCCGCGGAACCGCGGCGCAAGCCGGCTTAGGCCGCGGTTCCGCGGCCGTCTTGCCACATCAGCAACTCAATTTTGGTGCAGAATATTTCTTTCAGGACCTACAGTTCAGAAATGCATCTCAGTTTCCAGAAGACTCTAGGGGTTTCTGCCAGATCAGCAAACTAGGGTTTCCAAGCTTAATTAATCCTAGCTTAAAACCTAAGCTAGCTCCTAACAAACTACCTTCTATAAGACTCAACAAACTTTTGGAGGGAACTACCATTTCAAACCTAAACCTAGGGTTTGGGAAGTCTATAAATAGAAGCCTAGACCTAGGGTGAGAGGATCATGTGGTGATAGATAGAATAAAACCATTACTTGTGTGATTCATTTTTTAGTTCATTTTTAGCCAATCTCCTTCTTCATCTCCTTCCTCCACAAGTCTAGTGAGAGGGCTTGTGTGAAACCCTAATTCCAATCAAAATCAAGATCCCGAGTACCCATTAAGCAAGAAGCCCTACAACCTTTAGGAGCGGAGCCGATCTTCAACGGAGCAAGCGATCCGAGCCGATCCACGACTCACGAAGCCGAGCGACGCCCGATCAACAATCTAGATTCTTCCTCTTGTAGTTCTTGAAGCGAATGTAATCAAAATTGTTGAGATAAATAAAGGTGATATTCTTTTATCTTGTTTTCTTTAAATTCTACATCATGATATCTTTACAATTCGTAAACATTTTCTGTGTGGTGATGTGTGAATAAAACTCCGCTCGTCGAGGAGTCGAGACGGTCAATAGAATGATGATGTAACATAGCTTTAATCGATTCTTGAGTCCTACGTGTTTTGAAAACCCTAGCTAGTTCAAGAAACGACGACCCATTTTGTTTCGATGCTTTCTTGATTGATATCGTTCGAAATTGGGGAGTTACGATCGTTTCTTGAATTTGGTAGAGGCTAGAAAAGGAATGATATCGACGAAAGAACAAGGGTTAAAAGATGAAACCCTAGTTTCATCAAGAAAGCCCTAACTCTCGTCGATTATCATCAATCTAGTATCAATCCTTCGAAGGACAAGAACACGAAATCTTGAGATTACATCACGTCTATAGATCCGATCGATTCCTACGAGCTTCTTTTAGATTCTTGACTGTTGATTGGAAATATCATCGATACACCGATTCTTGATTGTTTAACATTTTCTTGATTCTTGAATAGAATAGTAAAACTTGAAAATCAAAATTCTTGAATAATGTTTTCATTTATCTTAGCTTAACTTTTCAATTCAAGCATATCATAATACAAACGAATCGTGCAATCCCTGTGGACGATCCGCACTCATTCATGAACTACAATTGACACCGTAGTTTGATTGCGGTCAAAATAATTTTTGGTTGTGATTCTATACATTCTAATTACCGACACAAAGAAACTCATTCGCTTTGTTCGATTTACACAAACAAGAATTCTTTTCAATCACAGGGCTAGCACGGGTGTAAAACATAAGCAACGTCTATATAATATATCATATATACTATATATAATATCTATCTGAACAAATCACATGAACACATCACAGATAACGCAGCAGAAGAATCATATGAAACATTGGATATACTAGGACGTCCGTGTTTTCAATACGAGCCAGTATAAAACACGGATTCCACGGTCGCGATGAATAGCCAAAACCCACACCCCTAGACCCCTACGAGAGCGGCAAGCAACCCTACCAATTCTAGAGTTAGGAGACCCGGACTCGACTCCTCGAGTTGGTCTCCCACTGGACTCCAGAACCCGGTTACTTGTGCCCTCCTCCTTGGGTCTATCCTAGTGCGGAAAAGTAAATAATATACAAAAGGTGACATCTTCCGCAATCTGGAAGTGCCCCAATAAAAGAATATTACATACAAGCTTTTACATGAATGAAAATGAAAAACACTCGTCTCACATAAAAAAAACCCCGGCTATTCAAACACGACGATCCAATATAACATATCCAGCAACACATAACATCACATGTCATCAACGTAAGTAAATATGCGCATCCCAATTGTCGTTGACATATAGCAACGAAACCGGCGATATAACATATTACACTTACGATCACAGAAAAGAAAGTGTAAAACTACAACAGTTGGAATCCGCAAAATCTTTAGACATCGCATGCCTAATCAAACGAAATACTTAGACATCGCATGCCTAACAATTATAAACCCCGCATTTTAGTCTCATTATCGAAAACACTTTTCAATATCAAGTCGGGCAATTCAACAAGATTCCCGACATCCTGATCGAATGCTCGTCGCAAACTTCAGTAGACGGCTGCACCCCCGATGCCTCCGACGAAGTGCACCAAGGCGGAACACCGCTGCCGCGAGCACCCAAACGGATGCTTTCGACGACGGGGTTCTCCTACAGTCACTTGGTCGGGGTTATGGGGTGAGGTTGTCTATTAAGTTTACCCGGCAAGTATCCGCGTACGCTACGTGATTGCGACAAACTTTTGATCGCATCAAAATTCCGTGGCAACCGATCAAGTGAGACTAAACCGCTAGATTTATAACATTCATGCAGTTATCTCATAACTACTTATGAATTCCAATTATTGTATCACGTTCCGGATAAGATAGAAAATGTTAAACTTTCCGATCGAACAATCGAACACCCAAGTTTCCCGAAACAGCTCAACACATGAAATAAGTTTAAAAACATTCACTTCATGCCTCAGTACCAACGGTCCAGCCGTAGAAGGGTCAAGCCAACGCCTCACATGTGGCACGCCGTACTGCCCCAAACCCTAAGGTTCAAAGGGCAGTTCAAGACGGTCACATAATCGAGTTAAGGTTTGTTGTCTTCTAGAGAGACCATCGCGTTACTTGCACTACTTAGAACGTCATTAAACTACGGAAAAGTCCAACAATTGGAAATTTCCCGGCAGGGGAAAAAATGGGTATTTATATCCGGTCGAACTTTTTAACATATTCTAAAATTACCCGGAAAAACACATAGACAAAGTTTGATAATCCGATCGAATATACGAACTCCCAATACAACCCAGAAAACTCAACTCTTGAGTTCAGATTAAAAATTCCCAGGAAAACCAGCACTTCAATATAGGAATTACTGTGTAAAAAGTAATGTACAAGGTGAACATATGGCCGCGGAACCGCCGCACGAGCCATGCTCGTGCCGCGGTTCCGCGGCGTTTTAGTCGAATTGGCCGCTCGAATTTCATAGTAATTCCTAAAAACGCCTGCTGATTTTTCTGCATATTTTTAATTTTCAAAATTCCACAATTTTCAAAAATGTACAGAGAGTGGTTGAAATCTAGGGTTTCGGGTTCGATCGGGTTTGTAACTTCGTCTACGCATCGCCTAAGGCTCTAGCTAGGCTATGATACCACTGTAGGGTTCCTAAGCACACTAATGAAGTCTTACAAGTGATCAAACATGGCCAATTCAAATTTTTCATGTGCCTACAAACCCTAATACGGATCGTTAACTAGATGTATTGGCGATGCAAGCAAGTAAACTACTTTATTGCTAAAGGAAAGAGGCTACAACCTTTGTAGATTTAGTCCTCCACCTCCTTGGCTCTGCATAGACGTCCCTCCGTTGTACCAATCGGAATCCTAGACTCTTGCGGTGTTTTCATCGGAGAAAAGATCGGGCTAGGTCGCCGACTTCGATGCCGAAGATGATCTATGTCGAGGCAACTCAAGATCAAGCTCCAAATTCACCAAGTCATGAAATTTGTGAAGAAAACACCCTATACTACTTGGCAAGTGGTAGAGGATGAAGAAATAGAAAGTGGGTTCACTTTAGAATTGGATTTCTCACTCTTTTTCTCATGTTGCCATTAATGGAGGCAAGGTTTCTTCTTTGTTGAAGAAGAAGAAGAAGAAAGAATATGATAAGTATTATTGAAAATAGAAAAAAAGTTGATTCTTATCATATAGCAACCATGGTTAAGTGTAGAGAATAAACTAGGGTTAGGTTGAATGGTTAGGGTTAAGCATGAAACAAAAAAAGTAGACTTATTCAAAGCTTCAACAAGCAAACAAAGAAAGCCACCATGATTTATTTATCTTTCAAAAATGAATAAACAAATAAATGAAAAAATAAGTAAATCAAAACCCTAACCATTAACATAACCATGGTTTAATTCTTTACACAAACCCAAGTTTGCATGTATCATCAAACATGATACAATCAAGTGCACAAAAATATATCACATATACAATGTGCACATCAAGTGAGAAAATCCATTTTAAGTGAACAAATACTAGTTAATGGAAACTAATATATCAAATATATAATTATTCATTAAATCATTAAATCAATACTTGATTTAACGATCCGGTCATATCGCATATAACCGACTAATATCCAATATATCGGCTTATCGAATCAATCCTCGATTCGATAACAAGGTTATATCACATACAACCATTCGATACATTCATCGCGAGAATAGAATACGGTATCACATACACGCATTATTCTCGGTCCCGCACATATCTCATATGCGCTCCTATTTCGTTTCGCTTGAGCCAGGAAACCTCTGTGTAGGACTCTAAAGACTCGTCAATACGCCGGCAGCAGGTGATGATCATATCAAACACCCACAAGCCGCAAGCGGTCTGCTAAACGTAACGGCCACCCGGGTATTGAGCGATCAGAAGATCGACGAGCAAGCCCGCTCACACTCCTGTGAATCCAACCAGTAACACTTACCGTACAGTCCGGTCTGTTCGTCAGATATGTCGCATATCTCGCCTAGGGGTGGTAAACGTAAGACCCCAATAGCTTGATAAGTCATGCCGACGCGAGGTCCATAACAATCGTGAAACTACTGATAACTCTTACCGGTATATCACGGCAACCCTGGCCAGGGATTTCCTGTTATGGCCAGTCGTGCATAGCACAACATCAACCCCCAATACCGGGAGAGTCGAATCCCCTCCTATCGCTTATTGCCTCCATGTGAATCGGGACTGTACCCAAAAACCACCTGTTTGCACGACTCAGTAGAGCCGTGGTAGGGTGGAAATCAAAGCACAATGGGAGACACACAGGACTCTATGACGATCTCGGATCAACAGACTAAGCTGCACCAGTGTCACCAGAGAACTGCCATCTGATGTGAGGTATAATACCATATGGGAGTTCTCAGCGAGTCCGTTCAGTGTACCCAGTCTCCACTGAGCATCCGCATACCATCTCTGATGTCAAGCACCAATGGATATGGGATCATCCATCGCCCATCACATGGGTCGAGATGATATACGCTAGTCTACTCTGGAATATCGATGCCCCGTCTCGATATTCCCTCGACTAGGAACATTGAAGGATGTACTCATGGACTACCCAAGCCCCACTAGTATGATCTGCATCATAGTCCTGGAAGTTAAGTACACATCCTAAGGGCTTTATCAACATGTAACAGAGAGACAGAAAGTATACATGTTAAGATAAAGAGCAACCAGATAGCGTACTATCATGTCCAGCAAGAAAGTCCTACCTATATATGTCCCAGCATCCACTACAATATATATCCAATGTACAGTAATGGCCTCTAGGGCATACATATAACTAACAACTCTATGACGATCTTGGGTCTACAGACTAACCTGTACCAGTGTCACCAGAGAACTGCCATCTGACGTAAGGTATAATACCATCTGGGAGTTCTCCGGCGAGTCCGTCCAGTGTACCCAGTCTCCACTGAGCACCCGTATATCATCTCTGATGTCAAACACCAATGGATATGGGATCATCCATCGCCCATCTGTATGGGTCGAGAAGGTACACGCTAGTCTACTCTGGTATATCGATGCCCCGTCTCGATATACCCACGAATAGGGACCTTGAAGGATGTACTTATGGACTACCATGTCCCCCACTAGTATGATCCGCATCATAGTCCATGTAGTCAAGTACACATCCTAAGGGCTTTACCAACATGTAACAGAGAGACAATCAGTATACACGTTAAGGTAAAGAGTAACCAGATAGCATACTATCATGTCGAGCAAGAAAGTCCTCCCTATATATGTCCCAGCATCCACTACAATATACATCCTATGTATAGCAAATGGCCTCTAGGGTATACATATAACTAACAATCACCCACTTGCACTAGGGCCATCTTATAGCAGTGGTTTGTAGTATCTCATACTCAACCATCCCATAAAAGTCTCTCTCTGGGAAAAGGCCTTTGTGAGTGGATCCGCCGTGTTGTCCTCTGAGTCTGCTCTCCTAACCTTGATCCCCTGGAGATCAACCATCTCCATGATCAGGTGATACTACCTTAGAATATGTCTGGATCACTGATGGGACGGACGTTCCTTGGCTTAAGCCACAACTCCATCGTCGCACAATGGGAGGAACTAAGTTCATCTCATGAACAAATATACATCCAGACTGCGTCTTTGGTAGCATCTTAAGTAGCGATGTATCCAGCCTTTATCGTCTAGTATGCCACGGTATCTAGCTTGGAACTCTTCCAACATACCGTCCTTTTACTAAGGGTAAAGACAATGCCCTGTGACTGACATTCAGTCGTCCCTATCACCCTGGAACCTTTCCAGTGATTTTCCCCCAGGATCAATTGATACCGTCTCACTACAACTAGTGAGTATCCTAATATCCAATTAGATCTATCTCATAGATCCAAAAACCCGGGATTTAGCAGGTATCACTTTGATCCTATGTGGAGAATCATTGTGATAAGCGGAGATTGACCGATCGTAGCATAGGAAACTCCTTTCTTATCAAGAGTATGTCATCCACGTACTCTACGAGGATCACCACCATACTCCCTACTACCTTTTTGTATATACAAGGTTCATCTACCATTTTGATGAAGTCAAACTTTTTGACAACTATATCAAGATAGACGTTCCAACTCCGCGATGCCTGCTTTATCCTATAAAGCATCTTGTACACGTTTCCGCTGCTCTCACTGTTTACGAAGCCTTCTGGCTGTGTACTTATAGACGCCCTTTTCTAAAACATCATTTAGAAAAGCTGTCATGACACCCAACCACCAGATATCGTAGTCATGGTATGTAGCCGTGGCAAGTAGGATCTGGATGGACTTAAGCATAGCCACTGGAAAAAGGTATCATCATTATCCACGCCTGGTCGATGACGAAAACCTTTAACAAGTCTAGCTTTGAAAGTCTCAACTTTTCCATGTACACCAAGTAATCTTCTCAAGATATACTTGCTCCTAATGGGGATTTAACCCTTCAGATATAGCAACCAAAGTCCATACTTTGTTGGTGTATAAGGATTCCATCTCATATCGCTAAGCATCCAGCCATTCTTACAGAGTCCTACTCCTGATGGCCAGCTCGAAACTAGTTGGGTCATCATCTCATGATGCATTCCTCGCTCCCACTGTCATAGAGTAACCGAAGTATCACTCAGACGGGTGAGGAACCTTACTAGATCGGCGGAGAGGCTGAGGTTTGTTGGTAACAATTGAATCCTTTGGTTTTACCAAATCATCAGCTGCAGTTTGTATAGCTGGAACATTTCCGGTTCTACATAACAGACCTTGCCTCGAGCTTGTCCGGATTTTATTTTTAGACATAGCCCGGACAACCCCAAATCTTAACCAACTTAAGATAGGGGCTCTTCCCTTTCCATATCACATATGAAGTGGTAGACAACAGATTTGATTTGAACCCTATTCAATAGGTATGCAACTTCATAAGTGCATAACTCCCAAAAGGAAACAGGTAACTCAGTAGTACTCATCATAGAGCGCACCATATTGAATAGGGTGCAATTGCTCCGCCCCGATATACCATCGTGCTATGGTGTATACGGAGGAGTAATACTGAGAGAGAATCTCATTCTCCTTTAGAATAGTCCAGGAATTCTATGCACAAGTATTCGCCTCATTGATCTCATCAAAGGACATAATACTTATACCCTTATTAGTTCTCTACTCCTAACTTATATTCTTTGAATATCTCAAAAGGTTCGGACTTGTGTTTCAACAGGAACATATGACTGAATCTTGAGAGATCATCAGAGAATGTAATGAAGTACAAAGAACCGGTCTTGGCATGTGTAGACAGGGGACCTTACATACATCAACATGTATCAATCCCAAGAGTTTACTAACTCTTTCTCTGTTTCCAGTAAACGGAGCTATGGTCATCTTATCTTTGTGACATGACTGGCAAGTTTCACAAGATGTAAATTCAAACTGATTTAAATATGCATCTTTATGTAACTTCAGCTAGTCGGGTCGCATTGATATGACCTAGTCTACAATACCTCAAGAAGAATTCGTTCATTTCTGAACTCTTCCTCTTGTGTGTGTTCTGTATACTAAGAACTGTAGTTTGATTTAGAACATTAATGCTTTTAGATAACGTGCCTGAACCGATCAACTTTTGATATAGGAAATGTTCAAAACATTATCCAACAATACAAAATTATATCCTTTCTTTACTAATAAAGAGACTGATATGATTTTGTATATCAGGTTCGGTATCTAATAACATTCGTTCAGAATCAATGTATTGGTAATACAGGGTGACAGTGACCAACAGACTTGGCTGCAACACTTGCCCCGTTTTCTGTCTCTTGAAACTTATCACCCGTTCTCAGTTCTCTACCTTTCTGTAGCCCTATGTATTAGATAACATATCTGGGATCCTGATCTAATACCCAGGACGTAGAGGATACAGAGAAACAGTTCTTTGTAATGAACACACCCGAAGGAGATGCATCATATGCACTTTCTTCGTTTGGGCGGCACGGGAATTCTGATAATCCCCAATTTCCTGCTCTGTCTTATAACAATTATAAGTTGGAGCGGGACCAACGTTCCCCAGCTCAGTATAACAAGTGGGTTCGGTCAATATTCGGTATTATTATCTTGATTAAGACGTGATATGGTCGCTACCTGGAGAGAGAGAGAAGAAAACACTCAGCGTGCGCTCTTGCAAGAATAGATTGGTTATTATTTTATCTAATCAGGATGGCTCCCACTGTTTTTATCAAATCTTCCTTCAAACCCTAAAAGGAAAGACTAGCCGGGATTAATTACACACTACAAGTTCGCCAATCTTTCAGCCAGGCCAGTGTCGGTACTTTGAGGGAGGTCCCCCATGCTTTCGCACGAACCTAATTAATGTAAACCTCGTTTTCCCAGAGGCGTAACCTCGTTAACACCTTTCTAGACACCTACTTGATCGGCTAATTGTAATGTATAAAACTCTCCCAGGAGTAACTCTTACTCGCAGCGGGTATCGGGATCCAACTATCTCATAGAAGGTATGCAATCTCATTGCAAATTTCAACACTTGAAATTCCCGATAATTTTTCCCCTAACCTCCTATGACCTTGATAAAGGCCAACAAACAATAGGATGCTAGTCAAGTTCAACCCGTTATTTCTTGATTGAAATAAACCCACCCGCACGGCCCTTGACAAAGGCCAACAAGGTCGCACGACTACCTTAATCCAATCTGCATCATATGCATAAGCAGATAAGAACCAGTTAGCTACCGCACACTACGCCTTGACAAAGGCCAACAAACGCAGCACGAATACTAACTACTACTTATCTGAAATGACGGAGGGCTACGACAGGTTTTTCTGAAAACCTATTGCGTAATGAACTTGATATCGTTGTAGAATCAAATGATTTTAAAATGGAGTGTTTTTTAGGCTTTTCTAGTTTTGCTAAAGGGGTCACTCCCGGTGAAGGGATCGTCGGCCCTTTCCTCGTCGAATGAGGTGCGAGATATATCATATATATCGCTGTGCAAAGCAGAAACTATAGAAGCAATCAAAAGACAAACCGAGGGGTGTAGCATCTGCCAGTTATTGCTAAAGGAGTCACTCCCGGTGAAGGGATCTCGGTCCTTTCCTCATCGAATAAGGTGCGGGATATATCATATACATCACTGTGCAAAGCAAGAACTGTAGCTACCTGTTTTACTTTTGAAATTCGATTCTACAACATCTTTAGGTTTCTTTTCTTTCATTAATCACATTAATGAAGTCCCATCATTTAAATATGTAGGGTTGCTAGGCACGCGCACAAGGGTCTACGAGGCATCAACCATGCCCGATTAAAATTTTAGCCGTGCCGAACAACCTGAATACGGATCTTTAAACTAGGGTTTAGGCAAAAACATGCGTGTTAAACACTTTAACACTAACTGAGAGAGATTACAACCTTTGTAGATCCGGTCCTTCACTTCTTAAGCTCCATGTTGAGATCCCTTCGCTGCGATCATCGTGTTCTGGACTCTCGAGAGGCTTCACGAAGAGAATGATGCAACCTTTGCTTCCGATCTTCGATACCAAGATGATCTACCTTGAAGTTTCGATAACACAAGCTAACACTCATAATATGAAGTGAACACCTTCATCTAAATGGCAAGGATAGATGAGGATGATGAAGTAGGATTTTTGCTCTCATTTATCATCTTTTTCTCACTCACTTTCATCACAAAAGAAAGCTTTTTCATCAAAGAACTCAAGCATGAAGAAGAAGAATGAAGAAGATAACCTTAATCCTTTTGTGATGAACAATGAATTATTGTAGTGGTTACAAATCTAACCAAGGGTTAAGCATGAGAGAGTTAACGCTTGTAGAGAGTTAACTAGGGTTAATGGTTTGGATTGGGCTAACATAATATCTCACAAATAATATCAAGCAACCACAAAGTCAAAGCTTCATGAAGCTTCATGGAAGCTTCAAGCAAAAGCTAACCCTAATCCAAACCTTAACTAAGTTTAAACCCTAATCCAATGTTAAATTTGTAACCCTGACATGTTACAATATTATATATCACATATACAATATATTTTGTAACAATAGAAAATAATATAATTAACATATATCGCATATATATCAATGTATTATACCGTGTGAAAATGAATCTTTTAGTGAGAAAACATTAGTTAATGTAATTTAATATATCATATATATTATTATACATTAAATTATCGAATCAACACTTGATCCGATAATCCGGCTATATCGCATATAACCGACTAATACGATGACCCGGCTATATCACATATACCCGGCCGATATCTAATATCGCGAGAATCCAATACGGTATCATATACCGTATTATCCTCGGTCCTGCACATATCACATATGTGCTCCTACTCCATTCTTCCTGAGCTAAGAAACCTCTGTGTAGGACTCTAAAGAATCGTCAATACGCCGGCAGTAGGTGATGATCATATCAAACACCCACAAGTTGCAAGCGGTCAGCTAAACGTAACAGCTACCCAGGTATTGAGCGCTTAGAAGATCAACAAGCAAGCCTGTACATTCTCCTGTGAATCCAAACAGTAACACTCCCGTACAGTCTGGTCTCGTTGTCTGATATGTCGCATATCTCGCCTAGGGGTGGTAAACGTCACACCCCAGTAGCTCGATAAGTCGTGTCGATATGAGGTTTATAACAGTTCGTGAAACTACTAATAACACTTACCAGTAAATCTCAGCAACCCTGGCCAGGGATTTCTGGTTATAGCCAATCGAACACAGCACAACATCAACTCCCTATACCGGGAGAGACGAATCCCCTCCTATCACTCATTGCCTCCATATGATTCGGGACTGTACCCAAAAGCCACCTTTTTGCACGCCCTTGTGGACGTGGTATAATCGAAATCAAAGCACAGTGGGAATCACACAAGACTCTATGACGATCTTGGGTCAACAGACTACTCTGTACCAGTGTCACCGGAGAACTGCCATCTGACGTAAGGTATAATACCATCTGGGAGTTCTCGGCGAGTCTGTCCAGTGTACCCAGTCTCCACTGAGCACCCGTACACCATCCTTGATGTCAAACACCGATGGATATGGGATCATCCATCGCCCATCATATGGGTCAAGATGCGTATACGCTAGTCTACTCTGGTGCATCGATGCCCTGTCTCGATACACTCTCGACTAGGAACAGTTATAGGATGTACTCGTCGACTACCGTGGCCCCACTAGTATGATCTCATCATAGTCCCAGTAGTTGAGTACATATCCTAAGGGCTTTATCAACATGTAACATATTGACAATCAGAGTACAAGTTAAGATAAAGTACAACCAGATAGCATACTATCATGTCGAGCAAGAAATTCCTCCCTATATATGTCCTAGCATCCACTACAATATACATCGTATGTACAGTAATGGCCTCTAGGGCATACATATAACTAACAATCTCCCACTTGCACTAGGGCCATCTGTTGTGGTATCATATACCTAACAATTAGCTGCGGTTGAAGTATCTCATACTCAACCATCCCATAAATGTCTCTACTGGGAAAAAAGGCCTTTGTGAGTGGATCTGCGCTATTGTCCTCTTTGTCTACTCTCCTAACTTCGATCTCCCTGGAGATCAACCATCTCCATGATCAGGTGATACTGCCTAAGAATTATATCTGGATTTCTGATGGGACGGTAGTTCCTTGGCTAAAGCCACAACTCCATTGTCACACAATGGTAGGAACGAAGTTCATCTCATGAACTTATATATATCCAGACTGCCTCTTTGGTAGAATCCTTGGTAACGATGTATCTTGCCTTTAATCATCTAGTATGTCACGGTATTTAGCTTGGAACTCATCCAACATACCGTCCCTCCACTGAGGGTATAGACAATGCCTGCGACTGACATTCAGTCGTCCTTATCACCCTGGAACCTTTCCAGTGATTCTCCCCAGGATCGATTGATACCATCTCACTACAACTAGTGAGAATCCTAACATCCAATTAGATCTATCTCATAGATCCAAAACCCAGGATTTAGGAGGTATCATTTTGATCCTATATGGAGAATCCTTGTGATAAGCGGAGATTGGCCGAGCATAGCATAGGAAACTCCTTCTCTATCAAGAGTATGTCATCCACGTACTCTACGAGGATCACCACCATACTCTCTACTACCTTTTTGTATATACAAGGTTCATCTACCATTTTGATGAAGTCAAACTCTTTGACTTCCACAGATGTTCCAACTCCGCGATGCCTGCTTTATCATATAAAACATCTTGCTCACGTTTCCGCTTCTCCCACTGTCTACGAAGCTCTCTGGCTGTGTACTTATAGACGCTCTTTTCAAAAACATCATTTAGAAAAGCAGTCATAACACCCAACCGCCAGATATCGTAGTCATGGTATGTAGCCGTGGCAAGTAGGATCTGGATGGACTTAAGCATAGCTTTGAAAGTCTCAACTTTTCCATTTACACCAAGTAATCTTTTCAAGATATACTTGCTCCTGATGGGGATTTAACCCTTCAGATAAAGCAACCAAAGTCCATACTTTGTTGGTGTATAAGGATTCCATCTCAGATCGCTAAGCATCCAGCCATTCTTACAGAGTCCCACTCCTGATGGCCAGTCCGAAACTAGTTGGGTCATCATCTCATGATGCAATCCTCGCTCCCACTGTCATAGAGAAACCGAAGTATCTCTCAGGTGGGTGAGGAACCCTACTAGATCAGCGGAGAGGCTGATTTTCGTTGGAAACTATTGAATCCTTTGGTTCTACCAAATCATCAGTTGTAGTTTGTATAGCTGGAACCTTTCTAGTTCTACATAACAGACCTTGCCTCGAGCTTGTCCGGATTTTGCTTTTAGACATAGGCCAGACAACCCCAAATCTTAACAAACTTAAGATATGGGCTCTTCCCTTTCCATATCACATATGAAATGGAAGGCAACTGATTTGATTTGAACCCTATTCAATAGGTATGCAGCTTCTCAAGTGCATAACTCCCAAAAGGAAATAGGAAACTCAGTAGTACTTATCATAGAGCACACCATATCACATAGGGTGCTATTGCTCCGCCCCGATACACCGACGTGTTGTGGTGTATGCGGAGGAGTAATGCTGAGAGAGAATCTCATTCTCCTTTACAATAGTCCAAGAATTCCGTGCTCAAGTATTCTCCTCCTTGATCGCATCAAAGGACATAATACTTATACCCGTTTTAGTTCTCTACTTCTAACTTATATTTTGTGAATATCTCAAAAGGTTCGGACTTGTGTTTCAACAGGAACATATGTCTGAATCTTGAGAGATTATCAGAGAATGTAATGAGGTACAAAAAACCGGTCTTGGCATGTGTAGACAGGGGACTTTCATACATCAGCATGTATCTATCCCAAGAGTTCACTAACTCTTTTTCTGTTTCCAATAAACAGAGCTATGGTCATCTTATCTTTGTGACATGACCGGCAAGTTTCATAAGATGTAAATTCAAACTAATTTAAATATGCATCTAAATGTAACTTGGCTAGTCGGGTCACATTGATATGACCTAGTCTACAATACCTCAAGAAGGATTCGTTCTTTTTTGAACTCTTCCTCTCGTGTGTGTTCTGTATACTAAGAACTGTAGTTTGATTTAGAATGTCAATGCTTTTAGATAACGTGTTTGAACCGATCAACTCTTGATATAGGAAATGTTCAAAACATTATCCAACAATACAAAATTATATCCTTTCTTTACAAATAAAGAGACTGATATGATTTTGTACATCAGGTTCGGTATCTAATAACATTTGTTCAGAATCAATGTATTCTGATAATACAGGATGATAGTGACCAACAGACTTGGCTGCAACATTTGCACCGTTTTCTGTCTCATGAAACTTATCACCCGTTCTCAGTTCTCTACCTATCAGTAGCCCATATAACAAATTACATATGCAGGATCCTGATCCGGTATCTCATACCCAGGATGTAAAGGATACTGAGAAACAGTTCTCTGTAATGAACACACCCGAAGAAGATGCATCAGAATGCACTTTCTTCATTTGGGCGGCACGGGAATTCTGGTAATCCCCTATTTCCTGCTCTGTCTTATAACAATTATAAGTGGAGCGGGACCAACGTTCCCCAGCTCAGTATAACAAGCGGGTTCGGTCAATATATCCGTATTATTATCTTGATTAAGATGTGATATGGTCGCTACCAGGAGAGAGAGAGAAGAAAACACTCAGCGTATGCTCTTGCAAGATTAGATTGGTTATCTAATATATCTAATCAGGATGTCTCCCACTGTTTTAATCAAATCTTCCTTCAAACCCTAAAAGAAAAGACTAGCCGGGATTAATTACATGCTACAAGTTCGCCAATCTTTCAGCCAGGCCAGTGTCGGTACTTTGAGGGAGGTCCCCCGTGCTTTCGCACGAACCTAATTAAAGTAAACCTCGTTTTTCCAGAGGCGTTACCCCGTTAACACCTTTCTAGACACCTACTTGATCGGCTAATTGTAATGTGTAAAACTCTCCCAGGAGTAACTCTTACTCGCAGCGGGTATCGGGATCCAACTATCTCATAGAAGGTATGCAATCTCATTGCAAATTTCAACACTTGAAATTCTCAATAATATTTTGCCCCTAGCGTCCTATGACCTTGACAGAGGTCAACAAACCATAGGCTGCTAGTCAAGTTCAACCCGTCATTTCCTGATTGAAGTAAACCCACCCGCACGACCCTTGATAGAGGTCAACAAGGTCGCACGACTACCCTAAATCAATCACATCATATGCTTATACAGATAAGCACTAATCAGCTACTGCACACTACGCCTTGACAGAGGTCAACAAACGTAGCAAGAATACTAACCAGTACATATCTGAAATGACGGAGGGCTACGACATGTTTTTAAGAAAACCTTTTGCGTAATGAACTTGATATCGTTGTAGAATCGAGTGATTTTTAAATGGAGTGTTTTTGAGGCCTTTCTAGTTTTGCTAAAGGGGTCACTCCCGGTGAAGGGATCGTCGGCCCTTTCCTCATCGAATAAGGTGCATGATATATCATATATATCACTATGCAAAGCAAGAACTATAGGAGCAATCAAAAGACAAACCGAGGGGTGTAGCATCTGCCAGTCATTGCTAAAGGGGTCACTCCCGGTGAAGAGATCTCGGCCCTTTCCTTATCGAATAAGGTGCAGGATGTTCTACAAGGAACACCGCGATGCAAAGAAAGAACCGTAGCTACCTGTTTTTGAAGATTCGATTCCACAACATCTTTAGGTTTCTTTTATTTTCATTAATCTCATTAATGAAGTCCCATTTTATTATGCTTCACAAGCATCTCTTTTGAAACGAAATCTGCAATATAACATATATCTCATATATATAATATAAACATTCGTCTCAGGCAGTAATATGATCTCATCACAGAACATTGCAGCAGAAGAACATATATGAAATATTTGATATACTAGGACGTCCGTGTTTTCAATACGAGCCTGTATAAAACACGGATTCCACGGTCGTGATGAATAGCCAAACCCCCATCCCTAGACCCCTACGAGAGCGGCAAGTAACACTGCCAATTCTAGGGTTAGGAGACCCGGTCTCGACTCCTCGAGATGGTCTCCCACTGGACCCCAGAACCCGG
This sequence comes from Agapanthus africanus, assembly GCA_030015575.1. Taxonomy (NCBI): domain Eukaryota; kingdom Viridiplantae; phylum Streptophyta; class Magnoliopsida; order Asparagales; family Amaryllidaceae; genus Agapanthus; species Agapanthus africanus. Next base: position 730,063,660 of record JASDDO010000019.1, on the reverse strand, counting down.
TTAATTATGCTCCCCGCCTTGGGTCTACCTAATGCGGAAAAGTAAATAATATACAAAAGGTGACATCTTCCGCTACCTGGAAGTGCCCCAATAAAAGAATATTACATACAAATGAATTTTACATGAATGAAAATAAAAACTCTCATCTCACATAAAAACCCCGGCTATTCAGAACACGACAATCCAATACGACATATCACAGCAACACATAATATCTCATATCATCAACGTAAGCAAGTATGCGTATCCCGATTGTCGTTGATGTATAGCAACGAAGCCAGTGATACACCACATACTACGCTTACGGTCACAGAAAAGAAAGTGTAAAACTACAACAGTTGGAATCCGCAACCTCCTTAGACATCGCATGCCTAACCAAATGAATTCCTTAGACATCGCATGCCTAACAATTATAAACCCCGTATTTTAGTCTCTTTATCGAAAACACTTTTCAATATCAAGTCGGGCAATTCAACAAGATTCCCGACATCATGATCGAATGCTCGTCGCAAACTTTAGTAGACGGCCGCACCCCCGGATGCCGTCGACGAAGTGCAGTAAGGCGGAACACCGCTGCCGCGAGCACCCAAACAGATGCTATTGGCGACGGGGTTCTCCTACAGTCACTTGGTCGGGGCTATGGGGCGTGGTTGTCTATTAAGTTTACCCGGCGAGTATCCGCGTACGCTACGTGATTGCGACGGACTTTTGATCACATCAAAATTCCGTGGCAACCGATCATATGAGTCTGAACTGCTAGGTTTATAATATTCAAAATAGTTATCTCATAACTTCTTGTGGATTCCAAATATTGTATCGCATTCCAGATAAATAGACAATGTTAAACTTTCCGATCGAATAATCAAACACCCAAGATTTCCCCGATATATCTCAACACTTGAAATCAGTTTAAAAACATCCATCACATGCCACAGTACCAATGGTCCAGCCGTAGAAGGGTCAAGCCAACGCCTCACATGTGGCACGCCGTACTGCCACAAACCCTAAGGTTCAGAGGCAGTTCAAGACGGTCACATAATCGAGTTAAGGTTTGTTTTCTTCTAGAGGGTCCACCGCGTTACTTGCACGACTTAGAACGTTCTTAAACTCGAGAAAAAATCCAACTTTTGAAAAAATTTCCGACAGGGGAAAAAGTGAGTTATTGATATCCAGTCGAACTTTTTAACAGTTTCTAAAATTATCCGGAAAGAACTAAGCAAAGTTAAATTATCTGATCAAATCAACAAGTCCCCAATACAACCCTAGAAAACTTAACACTTGAGTGGAATTAAAATATTCCCAGAAAAAATTGCCAAGAAAGGACCTAAGAATAATTAAGTGAAATTCCAGGGACTAAGTCCAAATTTTTGCCGCGGAACCGCCGCAAAAACCATGGTTTTGCCGCGGTTCCGCGGTCAAATTGTTGACTCAGAGATCCGTACTTCACAGTAATTCTTAGTTTTTCCTGCTTGTTTTTCTGAGCATTTTTAATTCAGAAAAAATCAACTTTTTGAAAATTGTCCAGAGAGGGTTCCGTATCGGGGTTTCGGCGTTCGATCGGACTTTAAACTTCGTCTAGACTTCGCCTAAAGCTCTAGCTTCGCTCTGATACCACTGTAGGGTTGCTAGGCACGCGCACAAAGGTCTACGAGGCATCAACCATGCCCGATTAAAATTTTAGCCGTGCCGAACAGCCCGAATACGTATTTTTAAACTAGGGTTTAGGCGAAAACATGCGTGTTAAACACTTTAACACTAAGTGAGAGGGATTACAACCTTTGTAGATCCGGTCCTTCACTTCTTAAGCTCCATGTTGAGGTCCCTTCGCTGTGATCATCGTGTTCTGGACTCTCGAGAGGCTTCACGAAGAGAATGATGCAACCTTTGCTTCCGATCTTCGATACCAAGATGATCTACCTTGAAGTTTCGATAACACAAGCTAACACTCATAATATGAAGTGAACACCTTCATCTAAATGGAATGGATAGATGAGGATGATGAAGTAGAATTTTTGCTCTCATTTATCATCTTTTTCTCACTCACTTTCATCACAAAAGAAAGCTTTTTCATCAAAGAACTCAAGCATGAAGAAGAAGAATGAAGAAGATAACCTTAATCCTTTTGTGATGAACAATGAATTATTGTAGTGGTTACAAATCTAACCAAGGGTTAAGCATGAGAGAGTTAACCCTTGTAGAGAGTTAACTAGGGTTAATGGTTTGGATTGGGCTAACATAATATCTCACAAATAATATCAAGCAACCACAAAGTCAAAGCTTCATGAAGCTTCATGGAAGCTTCATGCAAAAGCTAACCCTAATCCAAACCTTAACCAAGTTTAAACCTTAATCCAATGTTAAATTTGTAACCCTAACATGTTACAATATTATATATCACATATACAATATATTTTGTAACAATAGAAAATAATACAATTAACATATATCAATGTATTATCCCGTGAGAAAATGAATCTTTTAGTGAGCAAACATTAGTTAATGTAATTTAATATATCATATATATTATTATACATTAAATTATCGAATCAACACTTGACCCGATAATCCGGCTATATCGCATATAACCGACTAATACGATGACCCGGCTATATCACATATACCCGGCCGATATCTCATATCACGAGAATCCAATACGGTATCATATATCGTATTATCCTCGGTCCCGCACATATCACATATGTGCTACTACTCCGTTTTGCCTGAGCTAAGAAACCTCTATGTAGGACTCTAAAGAATCGTCAATACGCCGGCAGTAGGTGATGATCATATCAAACACCCACAAGCTGCAAGCTGTCAGCTAAACGTAACAGCTACCCAGGTATTGAGCGCTCAGAAGATCAACAAGCAAGCCTGTACATTCTCCTGTGAATCCAAACAGTAACACTCTCGTACAGTCCGGTCTCGTCGTCTGATATGTCGTATATCTCGCCTAGGGGTGATAAACGTCAGACCCCAGTAGCTCGATAAGTCGTGTCGATATGAGGTCTATAACAGTTCGAGAAACTACTGATAACACTTACCAGTAAATCTCAGCAACCCTGGCCAGGGATTTCTGGTTATAGCCAATCGAACACAGCACAACATCAACTCCCTATACCGGGAGAGACGAATCCCCTCCTATCGCTCATTGCCTCCATGTGATTCGGGACTGTACCCAAAAGCCACCTTTTTGCACGCCCTTGTGGACGTGGTATGATGGAAATCAAAGCACAGTGGGAATCACACAAGACTCTATGACGATCTCGGGTCAACAGACTACTCTGTACCAGTGTCACCGGAGAACTGCCATCTGACGTAAGGTATAATACCATCTGGGAGTTCTTGGCGAGTCCGTCCAGTGTTCCCAGTGTCCACTGAGCACCCGTACACCATCCTTGATGTCAAACACCGATGGATATGGGATCATCCATCGCCCATCATATGGGTCAAGATGCGTATACGCTAGTCTACTCTGGTGCATCGATGCCCTGTCTCGATACACCCTCGACTAGGAACAGTTATAGGATGTACTCGTCGACTACCGTGGCCCCACTAGTATGATCTCATCATAGTCCCAGTAGTTGAGTACATATCCTAAGGGCTTTATCAACTTGTAACATAGAGACAATCAGAGTACATGTTAAGATAAAGTACAACCAGATAGCATACTATCATGTCGAGCAAGAAAGTTCTCCCTATATATGTCCTAGCATCCACTACAATATACATCGTATGTACAATAATGGCCTCTAGGGCATACATATAACTAACAAAATACCTAAACATCACAGATAAATACGGCGTACACTTATGCCATCCGCATTCGCCTCGATGTCCCCTCGTGCACCGTTAGGTTAGGTAACTAACGAAAGAGCGGGGCAGGGCTAGCGCGGGTGTAAAACATAAGTAACGCCTATATAATATATCATATATGCTATATACTGTATCTATCACAGAACATCACATGATCACATCACAGATATCGCAGCAGAAGAAACATATGAAATATTGGATATACTAGGACGTCCGTGTTTTCAATACGAGCCAGTATAAAACACGGATTCCACGGTCGCGATGAATAGCCAAACCCACACCCCTAGACCCCTACGAGAGCGTCAAGCAACCCTACCAATTCTAGAGTTAGGAGACCCGGACTCGACTCCTCGAGTTGGTCTCCCACTGGACTCCAGAACCCGGTTACTTGTGCCCTCCTCCTTGGGTCTATCCTAGTGCAGAAAAGTAAATAATATACAAAATGTGACATCTTCCGCAACCTGGAAGTGCCCCAATAAAAGAATATTACCTACAAGTTTTTACATGAATGAAAATGAAAAACACTCATCTCATATAAAAAAAACCAGGCTATTCAAAACGCGACGATCCAATATAACATATCCAGCAACACATAACATCACATGTCATCAACGTAAGTAAACATGCGTATCCCAATTGTCGTTGACATATAGCAACGAAACCGGCGATATCACATATTACACTTACGGTCACAGAAAAAAAGTGTAAAACTACAACAGTTGGAATCCACAACTTGCATAGACATCGCATGCCTAATCAAATGAATTCCTTAGACATCGCATGCCTAACAATTATAAACCCCGCATTTTAGTCTCATTATCGAAAACACTTTTCAATATCAAGTCGGGCAATTCAACAAGATTCCCGACATCTTGATCGAATGCTCGTCGCAAACTTTAGTAGGCGGCCGCACACCCGATACCGTCGACGAAGTGTACCAAGGCGGAACACCGCTACCGCGAGCACCCGGACGGATGCTTTCGGCGACGGGGTTCTCCTACAGTCACTTGGTCGGGGCTAAGGGGTGTAGCTGTCTATTAAGTTTATCCGGCGAGTATCCGCGTACACTACGTGATTGCGATGGACTTTTGATCACATCAAAATTCTATGGCAACCGATCAAGTGAGACTAAACTGCTATGTTTATAACATTCATATTAGCTATCTCATAACTACTTGTGGATTCCAAGTATTGTATCGCATTCCAGATAAACAGAAAATGTTAAACTTTCCGATCGAACAGTCAAACACCCAAGTTTTCCCGAAACAGATCAACACATGAAATAAGTTTAAAAACATTCACTTCGTGCCTCAGTTCCAACGGTCCAGCCGTAGAAGGGTCAAGCCAACGCCTCACATGTGGCACGCCGTACTGCCCCAAACCCTACGGTTCAAAGGGCAGTTCAAGACGGTCACATAATCGAGTTAAGGTTTGTTGTCTTCTAGAGGGTCCATCGCGTTACTTGCACTACTCAGAACGTTATTAAACCACGGAAAGATCCAACACTTGGAAATTTCCCGGCAGGGGAAAAAGTGGGTATTTATATCCGGTCGAACTTTTTAACATATTCAAAAAACACCTGGAAAGACACATAGACAAAGTCTGATAATCCGATCGAATCTACGAACTCTCAATACAACCCAGAAAACTCAACTCTTGAGTAAAAGTTAAAATATCCCAGAAAATACAGCACTAAAATATAGGAATTACTGCGCAAATTTTATTGGGAGAACCGACCGTACGGCCGCGGAACCGCCGCGAGAGCCAGGCTCTAGCCGCGGTTCCGCGGCGGTTTAATTGAGTTAGGTCCACGAAATTTACAGTAATTCCTATAAAACCCTGCTTAATTTTCTGCATATTTTTAATATGGAAAATTCCCAGTTTTGGAAAAATGTACAGAGAAGGCTATTGTATTAGGGTTTCGGGTTCGAACGGACTTCTAACTTCGTCTACACTTCGCCTAAGGCTCTAGCTAGGCTCTGATACCACTGTAGGGTTTCTGGGCACACATTAGAGGTCTCACAAGGTATCAACCATGCTAATTTCAAATTTTTTATGTGCCTACAAACCCTAATACGGATCGTTAACTAGAGAATATGCGAAAACTAGAACTAGTAAACTGCTTTACTAATAAGTGAACGGAAATACAACCTTTGTAGATCCGGTCCTCCACCTCCATAGCTCTGTGATGAAGTCCCTCCGCTGTACCCATCGGATCCCGGACTCTCGCGGTGGTTTCATCGAAGAAATGATCGGGCTAGGTCGTCGACTTCGATGCCGAAGATGGTCTACGTCGAGGAAACACAAGATCAAGCTCCAACTTCACCAAGCCATGAAACTTGTAAAGAAAACACCATATACTACTTGGCAAGTGGTAGAGGATGAAGAAATAGGAAGTGGGTTCACTTTAGAATTAGATTTCTCACTCTTTTTCTCAAGTTGCCATTAATGGTAGCAAGCATTCTTCTTTGTTGAAGAAGAAGAAGAAGAAAGAATATATGATAAGTGATTTTTGAAAATAGAAAATAAGATGATACTTATCATATTTTCAACCATGGTTAAGTGTAGAGACTAAACTAGGGTTAGGTTGAATGGTTAGGGTTAAGGCAAATGACAAACTAGCTAGACTTTTCAAAGCTTCAAGAAGCTTCAACTAGCAAACAAAGAAAGCCACCATGATATATTTTGCCCAAAAATAAATAAAAAGAATAAATAAATAAGTAAATCAAAACCCTAACCGTTAACATAACCATGATTTAATCATACACACCCAAGTTTGCATGTATCATCAAACATGATACAAACAAGTGTACAAAAGTATATCACATATACAATGTGCACTTCAAGTGAGAAAATCCATTTAAAGTGAACAAATACTAGTTAATGTAAAGTAATATATCAAATATATAATTATACATTAAATCATTAAATCAACACTTGATTTAACGATCCGGTCATATCGCATATGACCGACTAATATCCATTGTATCGGCTTATCGAATCAATCCTCGATTCGATAACTAGGTTATATCACATACAACCATTCGATACATTCATCGCGAGAATAGAACACAGTATCACATACACGCATTATTCTCGGTCCCGCACATATCTCATATGCGCTCCTATTTCGTTTCGCTTGAGCCAGGAAACCTCTGTGTAGGACTTTAAAGACCCGTCAATACGCCGGCAGCAGGTGATGATCATATCAAACACCCACAAGCCGCAAGCGGTCTGCTAAACGTAACGTCCATTCGGGTATTGAGCGATCAGAAGATCGACGAGCAAGCCCACTCACACTCCTGTGAATCCAACCAGTAACACTTACCGTACAGTCCGGTCTCGTCGTCTGATATGTCGCATATCTCGCCTAGGGGTGGTAAACGTCAGACCCCAATAGCTCGATAAGTCGTGTCGATATGAGGTCTATAACAATTCGAGAAACCACTGGTAACACTTACCAGTAAATCTCAGCAATCCTGGCCAGGGATTTCCTGTTATAGCCAATCGAACACAGCGCAACATCAACTCCCTATACCGGGAGAGACGAATCCCCTCCTATCGCTCATTGCCTCCATGTGACTCGGGACTGTACCCAAAAACCACCGTTTTGCACGCCTTCTTGGATGTGGTAAGGTGGAAATCAAAGCACAGTGGGAATCACACAAGACTCTATGACGATCTCGGGTCTACAGAGTAACCTGTACCAGTGTCACCAGAGAACTGCCATCTGACGTAAGGTATAATACCATCTGGGAGTTCTCGGCGAGTCCGTCCAGTGTACCCAGTCTCCACTGAGCACCCATATATCATCTCTGATGTCAAACACCAATGGATATGGGATCATCCATCGCCCATCTGTATGGGTCGAGAAGGAACACGCTAGTCTACTCTGGTATATCGATGCCCCATCTCGATATACCCACAACTAGGGACCTTGAAGGATGTACTTATGGACTACCATGTCCCCACTAGTATGATACGCATCATAGTCCAGGTAGTCAAGTACACATCCTAAGGGCTTTACCAACATGTAACAGAGAGACAGTCAGTATACACGTTAAGGTAAAGAGTAACCAGATAGCATATTATCATGTCGAGCGAGAAAGTCCTCCCTATATATGTCCCAGCATCCACTACAATATACATCCTATGTATAGAAATGGCCTCTAGGGCATACATATAACTAACATGACTTTTGTCTTCATCCTTGATATTTTGTGTAGATATTTGTTAACCCAACCCAAACCCTTAACCATAGTTTATTCTCTACATGAGTTAAAGTCTTCATTCTTAACTAATGGTTGCAATTGTAACCATAACAATAATTCATTATTCATCACAAAAGATTTTTCTTCTTCTTCTTCTTCTTCTAGTTCTTGAAAAAGCTTCACTAGATTTTGTGTTTGTGATGATAAATGGTGAGAAATTGAAAACAAAAGAGAGAGAAATTCCTAATTGAAAACAAAAGAGAGAGAAATTCCTACTTCATCATTCTCATCTATTTTAGCCATTTAGATTAGGGTGTTCACTTCTCTAATTACTTCATTAGTGAAGTGTAAGCTTGGGTTAGAGATTCTTCAAGGTAGATCTTCTTAGATCAAGAAGACTTCAAGCAAGATGCATCATTCACCTCTTGGAGACTCATGAGAGTCGGAGTTCTTGATGATCGCAGCGAAGGGACCTCTACACGCAGCTTATGAAGCGAAGGAACGAACTACAGAGGTTGTAATCCTACTCTCTTTACTTCTTTGTATGTGATACAAACTTGTTACCGTAGAAATTCTAGCATAATTCATGGTTTGCTTGCTTTGCACCTCTTTAAATTTTAAAGTGGCATGAGTGATGCTACCAAACTCTAGATTAGGTGCAAGGGAAGCCCAACAGTGGTATCAGAGCCAAACTAGAATTCTAGATACGGTGTTAAAACAATTACGAAAATGAAATCGACTCCGAAATACGATATTATGCTAACCTATTTTGCTCTCTGTAAATTTTCAAAAAAGTCTTTTAAAAATTTTCCAAACAGGTGCAGAATGATCTATTGGCCATTATAAGAACATGGGAGAAATACGGATGGAGGGGCTCGGATTTTGGCCGAGCCCCAGGCCAATAATTCCGGCCTGGCCGGCCCTCTAGGCTCCTCTGCCCCCTGTATTCCCCTTGTGCTCTCATGTCTCCATTTTGGGTTTCCATATATTGTTTATTTAGCCCAATTTTCATGTGATGATTTGTTTGACCTGGGGCTAATTCGTAGTGCTTCGCAGTCGTATAACTTAACACTGTATTGGTAATCTTGACTATTTTTAGCAGTTCGATCGAACTTCGCACACCGCATTTTGTACCCCGCTGAAATTTCCAAGTGTTGTAATTTTCCGAAGTTGATTGTACTCGTAAAATCGTGCAAGTACCCCTTTGGACCCCTTAGAAGACTATAATAACCTTAACTCGATTCTATGCCCACGGAACCGCGAATGAACCTTCGGGTTTGCCGTAGTTCTATGGTGTCATAGGTGAGGCGTTGGTTAACTCCTTCTACGGCTGGTCTATAGACACTGTAGCATGGTTTTTGAGTGTTTTAACTTTGCTCAAGTGTTGAGCTCACGGGAGTAATTTGTGAGTGTATGTTGATTCGATCGAAACGTTAAACATAGTCTTGATATTCTGTGATTGTGATACAATATGTGGAATTCATATAGTTAGGCATGAAATCCGTAATATGTGATATTTCGGGTTTACGATGTCTAAGGAGATTATGGATTCCAAATGTTGTACTTTTTCACTTTTCTTTTTTGCGACCGTAAGTGTAGTATGTAGGGTATTGTCGGCTTCGTTGCTATACATCAACGACAATCGGGATACGCATACTTGCTTATGTTGATGATATGAGATATTATGTGTTGCTGTGATATGTTATATTGGATCGTCGTGTTCTGAATAGCCGGGGGTTTTATGTGAGATGAGGGTTTTTATTTTCATTAATGTAAAATTCAATTGTATGTAATATTCTTTTATTGGGACACTTCCGGGTTTAGGATGATGTCACCTTTGTATATTATTTACTTTTCCGCATTAGGATAGACCCGAGGAGGGGAGTACAAGTAACCGGGTTCTAGGGTCCAGTAGGAGGCCATCTCGAGGAGTCAAGACCGGGTCTCCTAACCCTAGAATTGGCAGTGTTGCTTGCTGCTTTCATAGGGGACTAGGGATGTGGGTTTGGCTATTCATCACGACCGTGAAATCCGTGTTTTATACTGGCTCGATATAAAACACGGACGTCCTAGTATATCCAATATTTCATATGTTATCTTCTGCTGCAATGTTCTATGATGAGATCATATTACTGCCTGAGACGAATGCTTATACTATATATATATGATGATATATAAATATTACTGCTTTCGTTTCTTCTGTGATGCTTAGGAAGCATAAATGATGGGATTTATTAATGAGATTAATAAAAGAAAAGAATCCTAAAAGATGTTGTAGAATCAAATTTTCAAAAAGGGTAGCTACAGTTTTTGCTTTGCATAGTGGTATATGTGATACACCCTGCACCTTATTCGATGAGGAAAGAGCCGAGATCCTTTCACCGGGAGTGACCTATTTAGCAAAACTGGCAGATGCTACAAACTCACGGTTTAGTTTTTAATTGCTTCTATAGTTCTTGCTTTGCACAGTAGTATTTATGAAATATCCTGCACCTTATTCGATAAGGAAAGAGCCGAGATCCCTTCACCGGGAGTGACCTCTTTAGCGAAACTAGAAAAGCCTCAAAAACACTCCTTTTCAAAATCATCTGTTTCTACAATGATATCAAGTTCATTACGCTCATGGTTTTCAGAAATACCTGCGTAGCCCTCCGTCATTTCAGATAAGTACTACTTAGTATTCATGCTACTTTTGTTGACTATGTTAAGGCGTAGTGTGCAGTAGCTAATTAGTGCTTATCTGCTAAAACATGAGATGTGATTGGATTAGGGTAGTTGTATGACTTTGTTGACTATGTTAAGGGTCATGCAGGTGGGTTTAATTTAATCGGGAAATGACGGGTTGAACTTGGCTTGCAATTATGATTTGTTGACTATGTTAAGGTCATAAGTTGCTAGCGGCAAAAGCATTATCAGGAATTTCAAGAGTTGAAATTTGCAATGAGATTACATACCTCCTATGAGATAGTTAGATCACGATACCCACTGCGAGTAAAAGTTACTCCTGGGAGAGTTTTACACAGGACAAATAGCCGATCAAGTAGGCGTCTAGAAAGGTGTTAACGGGGTTATGCCTATGGGAAAAACGAGGTTTATTTTAATTAGGTCAGTGTGAAAGCATGGGGAACCTCCCTCAAAGTAAAAACACTGGCCTGGTGTAACACCCTAGAATGCGATTAGGGGTTATTATGCTTTAATGTAGGGTTTTTAGTAAAAAATTTACCAAATCGGTTTACAAATATTTTATTAGATTTAATGAATATTTTACTAGAATTTAATTTGGACTACACACACATGTGCATGTAAATTAGTGCTAAGTTTAGGGTAAAGCCATGTTTAGGTAGCCATGGTAAACTGAAACATTTCATTAGGTTAATATGAAGTTAATTAAGTGCATTAATTTTTTTTTTAAATATAATTAGTAGTGTATTGGGGGTTGACTTGGTAATGAGAGAGAGGGGGAATGATGGCATGAGGTATGCTTGGTAATCATGATGAGAGAGAGAGGGAAGGGTTGACTCTCATCTCTTATTTCTTTTTTCAAACCATTTATTTCCCAAAATCATTCTCACATCTCTCTCCCTCTCATTCTCTCACACACACAACAGCAGCAACAGCAACAGTAGCAACAGCAGCAGCACCAACAGCAACAGCAAGCAGCAGCAGCAGCTGTTAGTGATTATGCCCTAGAGGCCATTACTGTATCATACTAGTTTGTATATTAATTAATGGAATCTTGGGATATTCACAGTTGTATTGACAGTCTTGCTAAAAATGACAGTATGCTACTTGGTTTGTGTCTACTTTAATATGTGCATATGTTTCGTTTAACGTATCGCTTATACATATTAGTAGAGCCCTTAGGATCTTTGCTTGATTACCAGCGTTGTGATGGCAGTCACACTAGTGGGGGCTGGGTAGTCTATAAGCAACATCCTATACAGCTCCCTGGTCGTAGGATTATCGAGATAGGGCAATGATACTCCGGAGTAGACTAGTGTGTACGCTTCTCATCCTAGTTGGGGAGATGGTCTGTCCCACAGCCATCAGTACGTCGTACTGGAGATAGTATGTAGGTGCTCGTTAGGTTACGGGTAAACCGGACAGGACTCGCCGGGAACTGCAGGTTGGATTTATACCCATCGTCAGATAGCAGTTCCCAGGTGACATGAGTACAGCTTAGTCCGTCGACTTGACACTGCTACTTCGCCTCGGGTGTGTTCCCACTGTACTTAGATTACTACCCTACCATGGCTCAAAGGAGTCGTGGAAACAGGTAGTAGTTGGGTGCAATCCCGAAGCACTTAGAGGCAGTGGCGATTAGAAAGGATTCGTCTCTCCCGGTATTGGGGGTTGATATCGCGCTGTGTATGGAGAGCCATTACGCAAAGTCCCTGGCCAGGGCAAACGAGATTTACTGGTAGGTTCCAGTAGTTTCTCAAGGTGTAATGGGCTTCACTCCGACACAACTTATACCGCTATTAAGAGTCTGACATTTACCGCCCCCCTAGGCCCGATATGCGATAGTCCTAGACGAACAGACCGGACTGTACGGAGATTGTCACATCAGGCTCAGTTGGAGTTCGGATGGGTTTCCTCATCATCCTTCTTATCGACATCTACCTGGGGACCGTTACGTACAGCTAGTACCACTTGCGGCCTATGGTTAAACCCACTGCCAGCGTAGTGTCGAATCTTTAGAGTCCCACACAGAGAGTTTCCCTGCACCAGGAAAAAGGTGTAGATGCCATATGGTTTTACGGCAGGGCCGCGATCACTTACGTACACTTGTGAACGTATTATGATCGGGCAGACAATACTAGCGGGCTTTGGTTTTAGACAGATTCTAGTATTATACAGATGGATTTATTCAGTCAAAGATTATCCGTGTTTTTCGGAAATACGGATGGGAGGGGCAGTCTCGTAATTTGTCGGGAAGCTTCTAGAAGAAGATGACTCATTTGTATTTATTTCTTTTGGATTAAACATAAATGAGGTGGAGAGATGAGTTGTAAGTTTTCATTAAATGCTTAATGACTCATGAGGCGATTCACCATTTAGGATTAAATGAAGCTCACAAGATATTTCTAGATATTTGATTAAGAGATATTTGTATGCTTCATTATATTCTTTCATGAGTTACTATTCATATGATTATCACAAAAGCTTTCTCTCTCCTCAAGTCTTCATCTTCTTCCTCAAACCCTAAAAGCTCTTATGAGTTGAGAATCCTAGGGTTTAAGTGACTAAGTAATCCATCTAAATACTCTACACCCTCTAGGACTTCTAGATTAGCGATCCAGAAGCCGTAGTTATCTCAGATTCGAGATAGGAGCTCGGACTATAGACTCTTGGGTGAATCGTCTTTGACTCGAGGAGGCCGTTGAGGTGCCCACGTTCCATAGAGCCTATGAGGTGTGGAGGATAGCGATGAAGACCCGAAGGATAAGTAACGTGAGGTATAACTTCGAACCCGAGTAGTTAAACCTCTCGTAGTTTGCTAGTAACGGTTTAGACACGACCCGTGTGCTCAAGTCCGTGTTACGAATCTTTGATAATTGTTTTTCATATATTCCGCCTTCCCGCGAGCTTGTGGGGTGCGTGACATGGACTTACAGTGGTATCAGAGCCTACTAAGCCTTTACTAGCTTGTTAGCAACTAATTAGAACTTCGATCGTCGAAAAAACGTGAAAACATAACCCCGGACCCCTCAAGTTTCTTTCAATTTTAAACCTGTCGAAAAAATTATTTGATAGGTATGAAAATTCACAGCAGGGAATTCTAAGAATACTGGAGAAGTACGAGGGGCTAACTCGTTTAGACTGCCGTGGAAGCGCGGCGGATTGGTGCGATCCTCTACGGATCCGCGGCCGAGTCAACTCAGAGTTGACTCGTATTTGCCCAGTAACTCTTATTTTGTGGTGTTTTTCTTTCCTGTATATTCGGTTTCTGCCCAGGTTTTTTCAGTGCTGGCTTACATTTGGGGTAGACTCGGAAACAGGTTGTCGATCGAAATTCTAAGTTATTTGCTAATTAAGTTTTATCTATGATGTTTAATGTGTTCGTAAACCTCCCTTAATTGCTAGTATGTCGATTAGCAGGGGGTTGCACATTTTTGTAATGTTTTTTACTGGTTTGTGTATATGAACTTGATTGGATCGTTGTGATGATTAGCCGGGGTTGAGATGAGTTTTTATATTCTTTCATTCGATGTAAATTGTAATATGATGTAATATTCTTTTGCGGGGCACATCCGGGCTGAGGTTGTAGCCACCGTTTTATTATTTCATTTACTGTTTTCTGCTCCTAGGATAGACCCAAGGTGGGGTGCACAAACTACCGGGTACTTTAAAGTGTTTAGTGGCCTACTCACGTTGTTGAGGGAGACCTCTTCACTTCGGGTACTTGGCGGGTAGTTTGCCGTACCCGTAGGGGTCTAGGGTGAGGTAATGGCTATTCATCACAACTGTGTAATCCGTCTTTCATTATAGGCTCAAAAGAAACACGGATTGCTTGTATATCCAATAATGTTCATCTGTGATATGGAATGCCTATTATTGCGTCTAACGAATGTACAATATCTATATAACTATTAGGCGTTACTTATGTTTTATACCCGCGCTAGCCCAGCCCCCGCTCTGTCGTTAGTTAAGTAACCTAACGGGTGAATGACGGGACCAAGTGGCGAATGCGGATGGCATAAGAGGACGTTGTATTTTCTTTGTTTTCTGCAATGATAGGTTAATTGATGGGACGCATTATTTTAATGCAAAGAAAATAAACCAAAGTTGAATCGTCGGAACAAATTTAAAAGAAACCACTCGGTTATTTTAAAAGAGCAGAATTTTTTAATTGCGGAGCTTTAACCACTCCTTTTTAAAAAAAAAGCTATCAGGTTCCTTCGATTAAATCAAGTTCACTACGTTCACGGTTTTGCCAAAACCAGTCGTAGCCCTCCGTCATTTCTTATGGATGGTCAGTAGTATTCAAGCTATATTTGTTGGCCTTCATCAAGGTATAGTGTTTGGTAGCTGCTGGGGTATTCATTTGTTGCATAGATAGATGAGTTGGTTTGGGGCAGTCGTATTACCTTGTTAGCCTTCGTCAGGGGTATGTACGGGTGGTTTCAAATTAACAAGATAATGATGGGCAGAACTTGACATGTGACTTATGATTTTTTGGCCTTCGTCAAGGTCATCAGAACATAGGGCAAAAATCCACATCGGGAGTTTCTAAAGAAACTGAAACTTGCTAGTGTTGCATACCATTTGGAGTTTGATGAATGTTGGTAGGATTCCTTCAGCATTATCACACGATGATATTTGGATCCCGATCCTACTGTGAGTATCCTCTACTTATCAGGAGATTCATCACTTAACGATCAATGCTATAAACCAAGTAGGTGTCTAGAACAGTGTCAGCGGGGATACGCCTCTAGAGAAAAGAGGTTATTTAATTAAGGAACTTCGCGAAAGCGTCGTAAAATCTCCCTCGAAGTACCGACACTAGCCTGGCTGAACGGTTAAGCAAGTATTGTATGGTGAGATCAGTCCTGACTAATTCTTCTTTTATGGTTTGAGGAAGGATTCGAGAAACAGTGGGAGCCATCCAGTTTAGATAAACTAAAAACCAATCTAAACTTGCAAGAGCATCATGCTAAAGTGTTCCCTCTCTCTCTCATTGCAGCGACCATGTGACCATGACTAGGTTATATCTCGATAACAAAATGACTGAATCTGACTTATATGATTGGCAAAGATCTGTCCAGATGTCCATTGCCTATGACAAGCTGGACCACCCTATTACTACTCAAGCCCCCACCGTCCCAGGTCCAGTTCCCACCGTCACAGATATGAATATCCGTTAAACTAGGGAAAAGGACAGTGCGAAAGCCAAGTGCCTCGTATTAGCTTCAGTTGATTGTATATACCAGAAGCAGCACGAGAAGATAGACTTAGTTTCCATCTTTCTCCATAACAAAGATTTATATGGAGAGAAATCTCATACCGCAAGATATGAGATCTCAAACGAATTGCTTCAAGCGAGGTTGGCTGTCGGGTCATCTGTAAGGGACGACGTCCTTACGATGACTAGCTATATTAATGAGCTCACGGACCTGGAGACCACGTTGCGAAACGGGTCATGTACTAACTTATTTCCACAGTCCCTACCCTCTACTTGCACCCTGAAAGAAACCAGGGAGACACCCGCTCTGCTTAATGGGGGACCTTCTTTTTCTGCATCCAGGGCGAAAGCAAAGGGTGAAAAGAGGAAGATCTCAACAAAGCCGATATACAGTATCAGTGAAGTAGAAGGAAAGGGAAGAGCAAAAGTTTCGGGACTTGGTGTAGAGAAGGAGGGATGTTCCTATTATTCTGGGAACGGCCATTGGCAGAAGGATTGCAGGGCTTTGGAAGCCAGTAGCCAGGATACGAATCATGTTGTGGCTTCGGCCTCGAGTGTGTATGTAATTGAGAACTGTTTGTCAATTAACTCTACCTCCTGGGTACTAGATACCGGATCAGGATCTTATATCTGTAATTCATTACATGCTTTGAGAAACCGTAGAGTTATCAGTGTAGGTGATTTGTCTCTCAGAGTTGCAAACGGAATGAGCATGGACGCTGAATCTGTGGGAGAATATCGCCTAGGTTTGACAAGTGGGAAGATATTGATTCTACGTAACTGTTTGTATGTACCTAGTTTGACTTGTAATATCATATCAGTGTCCTTACTATCGAGAGAGGGATATGATTTTACATTCGTAAGCGATGTAGTTCACATCCACCTAAATCAAGTTCTGATTGGGTCTGGTACATTAGATGACGGTGTATACGTATTGAATCAAGCTCAGGTTTTCAATGTCCAGAACACACTTAAAAGAAAGTCTCCGGAAATAAATCAGGCTTTCTTATGGCATTGTAGACTAGGTCACATCAATGAAACACGATTGACTAAGTTACATAGAGAAGGATATTTGAATCCGTTTGAATATCAATCTTATGCTACTTGTGAATCTTGTCTCATGGGAAAGATGACAAAGACTCCGTTTACTGGACACGGAGTAAGAGCGAGCGAGCTCTTGGGACTCATACACAGCGATGTGTGTGGTCCAATGTCTACACATGTGCGAGGAGGTTATTCCTACTTCATTACTTTTACGGATGATTTCTCTAGGTATGGACATATCTTCTTGATGAAGCATAAATCCGAGGCTTTTGAGAAATTCCAGGAACACAAGAATGAAGTGGAAAACCAAACAGGCAAAAGTATCAAGACACTGAGATCTGATTGAGGTGGTGAATACTTAAGTGCCGAGTTCCTGGGTTACTTAAAAAAGAATGGAATTCTCTCTCAGCTTACTCCTCCATACACACCACAACACAACGGTGTATCGGAAAGGCAGAATCAAATCCTATTGGATATGGTTTGTTCCATGATGAGTAAGGCTGAGTTACCGCGATCATTCTGGGGTTATGCACTAGAATCAGTTGCATATCTTTTGAACAAGGTTCCAACCAAGACTGTGCCTACCACACCATATCAGATGTGGAGTGGGAAGAAACCCTATCTTCGGTACCTGAAGACATGGGGATGTCCAGCTTTTGTAAAAAAGCAGCATCTGGACAAGCTCGAGGCACGCTCAGTACAGTGTAAGTTTGTGGGATGTCCAAAGAACTCCAAGGGGTATTATTTCTATTACGTAGAGGAACAAAAGGTTTTTGTTTCTCGTCATGCCCACTTCTTGGAAGCTGAATTTTTAGAAAATCAGAAGAGTGGGAGTGCAATAGAACTGGAAGAAATTCCAGAACCACAAGCTGTTACTGAAAGTATGGTAGAACCAGAAGTTTCAGAAGAAAGGGACATACCAGTGCCTATCCGCAGAAGTAGTAGGCAGTCTCATCCGCCCGAGAGATACTACGGTTTTCTCATAAATGGGGATCGAAAAGATTGCATCATTGATAATGATGACCCTACTAGCTTCCAGCAAGCCATTCAGAGCGGAGACTCGATAAAATGGCTGGATGCAATGCGGACCGAAATGGAGTCCATGTACACTAACAAAGTATGGACTTTGGACATTGCTCCAGATGGGGTAAAACCCGTAGGATGCAAATGGATCTTCAGAAAGAAGATTGGTGTAGATGGACAGGTTGAAACCTATAAAGCTAGACTTGTTGCAAAGGGTTTTCGTCAAAGACCTGGTTTGGACTATGACGAAACCTTTTCTCCAGTGGCTATGCTCAAATCCATTCGGGTCCTTCTTGCCATTGCTGCCTTCCACGGTTATGAGATCTGGCAGATGGACGTAAAGACGGCTTTTCTAAATGGTAATTTAGAAGAATGCGTCTATATGGATCAGCCAGAGGGATTCATTCAGAGTAGGAGCAGCGGTAAAGTGTGCAAGTTGCTTAAGTCCATTTATGGACTAAAGCAGGCATCGCGGAGTTGGAACATCTGTTTTGATGATACTGTCAAAGAATTCGATTTTATCAAAAATCCAGATGAACCATGCATATACAGTAAGATTGTAGGGAGAGTTGTAGTATTCCTCGCCTTATACGTGGATGACATTCTCCTAATAGGAAATGATATTCCTATGCTACAGTCAGTCAAAGGATTCTTGTCACAGAAGTTCTCCATGAAGGACCTGGGTGATGCCACCTACATTCTAGGGATCCAGATCTATCGTGATAGATCAAAAAGGATGTTGGGACTTTCATAGTCCAAGTACATAGACACCATATTGAAAAGGTTCAGTATGGAAGATTCTAAGAGGGGTAACCTACCAGCTTGTTATGGAATCACCCTCTCCAAAGACATATCTCCCAACACTGATTTAGAAAGGGCTCGCATGTCGATTATACCCTACGCTTCTACGGTAGGCTCTATAATGTATGCGATGTTATGTACCAGACCAGATGTAGCATACGCATTGAGCGTTGTAAGCCAGTATCAGGAAAACCCAGGGGAGAAGCACTGGATAGAAGTAAAGAACATTCTCAAGTACCTGAGGAGGACTAAGGAGATGTTCTTGGTGTATGTCGGGAAAGACCTCCAGATCGAGGCCTTTGCCGACTCCAGCTTCCAGAGTGACAAGGATGACTCCAAGTCCATGTCGGGTTATGTCTTTACCCTCAATGGAGGGGCGGTCTGTTGGAAGAGTTCCAAGCAGGACACCGTTGCTGACTCAACGATGGAAGCAGAGTACATAGCTGCTTGCGATGCCGCAAAAGAAGCTGTCTGGAGAAGAAGTTCCTCACAGAACTTCAGGTGGTTCCTACCAGTGTTGATCCAATACCTCTGTATTGCGACAACAACGGCGCAATAGCTTTAGCGAAGGAACCCAGGTCCCATCAGAAGTCCAGACACATCTTAAGGCGGTATCACCTGATCAGGGAGATCGTAGATCGCTGGGAGATTGAGGTAAAGAGAGTAGATACGGAGAATAACACTGCTGATTCATTCACAAAGGCCATTCCTCAGACGCAGTTCGAGAGGCTATTCGAGATGATAGGTCTGCGATATGCCAGTACATGGCCCTAGTGCAAGTGGGAGATTGTTAGTGTTTATGCCCTAGAGGCCATTACTGTATCATACTAGTTTGTATATTACTTAATAGAAGCTTGGGATATTCACAGTTGTATAGACAGTCTTGCAAAAAATGGTAGTATGCTACTTGGTTTGTGACTACTTTAATATGTGCATATGTTTCTTTTAACGTATCGCTTATACATATTAGTAGAGCCCTTAGGATCTTTGCTTGATTACGAGCATTGTGATGGCAGTCACACTAGTGGGGGCTGGGTAGTATATAAGCAACATCCTTTACAGGTCCTTAGTCGTAGGATTATCGAGACAGGGCATCGATACTCCAGAGTAGACTAGTGTGTATGCTTCTCATCCCAGTTGGGGAGATGGTCTGTCCCACAGCCATCAGTACGTCGTACTGGAGATAGTATGCAGGTGCTCGTTAGGTTACGGGTACACCGGACAGGACTCGCCGGGAACTGTAGGTTGGTTTTATACCCATCGTCAGATAGCAGTTCCCAGGTGACATGAATACAGCTTAGTCCGTCGACTTGATACTGCTACTTCGCCTCGGGTGTGTTCCCACTGTACTTAGATTACTACCCTACCACGGCTCAAAGGAGTCATGCAAAAAGGTAGTAGTTGGGTGCAGTCCCGAAGCACTTGGAGGCAGTGGCGGTTAGAAAGGATTCTTCTCTTCCGGTATTGGGGGTTGATATCGCGCTGTGTATGGAGAGCCATTACGCAAAGTCCCTGGCCAGGGCAAACGAGATTTACTGGTAGGTTCCAGTAGTTTCTCAAGGTGTAATGGGCTTCACTCCAACACGACTTATACCTCTATTAGGGGTCTGGCGTTTACTGCCCCTTAGGACCAATATGCGATAGTCCTAGACGAATAGACCGGATTGTACGGAGATTGTCACATCAGGCTCAGTTCGAGTTCGGATGGGTTTCCTCATCGTCTTTCTTAGCGACATCTACCTGGGGACCGTTATGTACAGTTAGTACCGCTTGCGGCCTATGGTTAAACCCACTGCCAGCGTAGTGTCGAGTCTTTAGAGTCCCACACAGAGAGTTTCCCTGCACCGGGAAAAAGGTGTAGAGGCCGTATGGTTTTACGGCAGGGCCGCGATCACTTACGTACACTTGTGCATGTATTATGATCTGGCAGACAATACTAGCGGGCTTTGGTTTAAGCCAAATTCTAGTATTATACAGATGGATTTATTCAGTCAAAGATTATCCATGTTTTTCGAAAATATGGATGGGAGGGGCAGTCTCGTAATTTGTCGGGAAGCTTCTAGAAGAAGATGACTCATTTGTATTTATTTCTTTTGGATTAAACACAAATGAGGTGGAGAGATGAGTTGTAAGTTTTCATCAAATGCTTAATGACTCATGAGGTGATTCACCATTTAGGATTAAATGAAGCTCACAAGATATTTCTAGATATTTGATCAAGAGATATTTGTATGCTTCATTATATTCTTTCATGAGTTATTATTCATTTGATTATCACAAAAGCTTTCTCTCTCCTCAAGTCTTCATCTTCTTCCTCAATCCCTAAAAGCTCTCATGAGTTGAGAATCTTAGGGTTTAAGTGACTAAGTAATCCATCTAAATACTCTACACCCTCTAGGACTTCTAGATTAGCGATCTAGAAGCAGTAGTTATCTCAGATTCGAGATAGGAGCTCGGACTATAGACTCTTGGGTGGATCGTCTTTGACTCGAGGAGGCCGTTGAGGTGCCCACGTTCCATAGAGCCTACAAGGTGTGGAGGATAGCGATGAAAACCCGACGGACAAGTAACGTGAGGTATAACTTCGAATCCGAGTAGTTAAACCTCTCGTAGTTTGCTAGTAACGGTTTAGACATGATCCGTGTGCTCAAGTCCATGTTACGAAGCTTTGATAATTGTTTTTCATATATTCCGCCTCCCCGCGAGCTTGTGGGGTGCTTGACATGGACTTACAGCAGCAACAGCATCAGCAGGAGCAGCACACACACCACCCCCTTCTCTTGTTCTCCTTCTTCTTGCATCCTAGGACCAACTTGAGGTATAATGTTAAACCCAACCTCCTTTAGCTAAAACTTATAGTTATTTAGCTTAAGTTAGTGTTTAATATGGATTTTTAGTGCTCGTTTGTGGGTTAAGTGGGGTTTAAGCTAAGTTGGGATTATTATGGCTTAATTAACTTAGGTAGGTGTTATTAGTGCTGTTTTAACCTAGTAGTGTCACTAGATTTCATTAAAACACCGTAAAGTCTCAAATTTGAAATTTAAATACGGTTTGAAACAAGTTTATGATACATGTGACCTGCTATAACTGGGATCATTTTCTAGTTTAGCAAACATGTTCAGAATAGTGTGCAGGCTTTATAGAGTGTTGTGTTGGATTTTGAGCCCGTCCCCCTCCCCAAAATCCGGCGACCACCCCATCAATTCCGGCCCCCCGGCCCCCCTGAGGTTTTGGGTGTTGGTGCAGTGATGAGTGGTGCTTGTGTGTGTTTCCCAGTGTTTGGTATTATTTGCTTTTTGGGTTTGTGCAGTGGGTGAAATCTATGATAGTTTAGTTAGTTTTAGTGTTTTATGGGCTTTGATGTTAAATTGATGGTTTAGTTAGGGAATAGGGTAAGTCAAGGTTTTTAAGGTTAGACTAGCCCTAATATGTGCTGTTGGTATCACTCGGTTACTGTAATTTCACAAGTGTACCCTATTGTTGCAAATTAAGTGTTTTGAAACGTTTTTAAAACTAAATTTTACGATACTAGAATCTTCTGTCTCTGGGGTTATATTTTTTGTAAGAAAACATGTATAGTAGGCTATACTTTGTGCTAGGAATATAGTGTAGAAATCTGGACCATTTTCACCTGTTTTTGGCCGATATCTGACCTATAGTGGCCGGCCCAATGTGGTGGGATCTTGTTGAATTTTTTTCAGGTAGTTGTCTGTAGGAATTATAAGATGTTTGGTCTTATTTATTTTTCTTGTATTTTCTCCATATGAAATCTGGGACCTTTTACCTATAATTAGTGCAGCGGGACTTGCGCGACACGTATGATACGAGTTGAGTGGAGTGCTGTGTTTCACAGCGTTTCACGGTGGTTTTTGACGTATGCACACACGTTACGTATACACACGCGTTTAGCTTGCGACGCTAGTTTCTCGTATAACCTTGATATCGCGTTTTTGCAGGATTGTGCCATATGTGTGTTGCTTTGTGTAAATTCTAGGTTCGCAGGCGGGGACTTCAGACGCCGCGGAGAAAGGAAAGCAGGTGCTCGGATACACCTAGCACCAGATCACGGGTGAGTAGATGTACACATGTACAGGGGAAATCGTATGGATAGAGCGAGGCGCCCGATAGTTTTGAACTTCTAGTAGTACCAGCTTTTTCGTGTAGTTCTTAGTTATCTATTTTGCTGCGTTGCACGACCTTTTACATCCATATATGTGATAGCTCATCATATAGAACCTATTGAAGCATTAAATTGAGAATTTCAATCATTGCATCATTAAAATGAGTTATGCGACACAGGTACTATTTAACTTGCTAAATTGAGAATTTCAAATTATTGCATCATTAAAATGAGTTATGCGACACAAGTACTATTTAACTTGCTAAATTGAGAATTGCAATCATTGCATCATTAAAATGAGCTATGCGACATAAGTGCTACTTAACTTGCCAAATTGAGAATGTGAAACTGTTGAACCATTAAGATGAGTTATGCGGCACAACTACTATTTGACTTGCTACATTGAAAATTCACAATCATTGCATCATTACCATGAGTATGCGGCACAAGTACTATCTAACTTGCTTAGATCAGAAATTGGAACAATTGCACCATATATGACTTAGAAACTTGAGCGGATATATTCCGTTTGTCAGGGTAAATACGGAAGATTGCTGGTCATTTCCATGTACCTCATTGCATCATCATTCATGCTCAGTTTTCTAGATACATATTGCAGTTTGTATTGTTGATACCATAGGTTCATTCTTGCTGACATGCGTGCTTATGGTGATTTTTCTGAGGATTTCTGTACTTGATATTTATGAGTTTTATGGGAAAATCCACAAGGATTTAATAAACCAGATATCATTTTTAAATATTGTAAGTTGCGTTTTTCTCGTGATTGATATATGTGTCGTCCACCATGGGTTTTCTGTTAGTTTTCGAAACCCGATTCGAGGAGTAGGATGAACCGTCTCGGGTACATGGTGGGCCCGGTAAGGTACCCCGGGGCAAGAAGTTCGAGTTGTAGACGATGAGCCTGGCAGGGGCAGACTACCTACCGATGATTGTTGGCACGGTGGATATCCAGAGGATACCGACCGTGGTCGTGAGATATTGAGATATTGATACTTTGAGATGGGCCAGCCGGACGGCTGGGGCTCGAGATATTGTGATACCGATACTTGAGATTTTGAGATAGTCGTTTGAGGTGTCGATGCTAGACACGGATTTCTGTTGATTCCATTGATATTGTGTTAATATTTCAAAGAAGTTTTTCTAAGATGAAAATAATGATTTTCTCATAACAACATATTCAGATCACAAGGTAAAATTGATTCATGTTACACACATACCTGCTAGTACATCATGCTATACTAGTATTGTTAAAATTGATTCATGTTGCATAGCTATTAGTACCTCGTGCTAGACTAGCATTGTTAAAATTGATTCATATTGCTTACCTGCTAGTACCTCGTGCTAGACTAGCATTGTTAAATTGATTCATGTTGCATACCTGCTAGTACATCATGCTATATCAGTATTGTTGAGTTGTGACACTTTGCGTACATGTTTACGATAGCCTTTGTAGATGTTACTTATTACTCACGAGTTGGCAACTCACCCCCGTTGTGCCACAGCCTTTTTGCAGGTGCGATCCGTCAGCACTGTAGCGGCGGACGCCCTTCATCCTTTTTCTCCTTTTGCCTGGATCTGAGTTTTTGCTCGTGGGTGGGTTGTGATATTATTTTGTTTCCACCATATATATTTATTGTATTTAGAGTACTCCATCTACTGTATCCATTACTTGTATTGATGTATTATGACCTAGAGACGAGACAGTGAAATTTGTGGATAGATATGTTGTATCTTTGGGTCGAGCTCACTTGAGCCGACGTGATGCTTATTACATGTGCCTTTTATTCTTATTTTTTCACATTGATGATTTACATTGCGTGGGATTTGAGTCCGCTTCGGCGAAGAGCTAGCTCCTGCTTGGGGATGCCCTATTCTTGATTATATGTATATTCTTGTTTTGTATCCGATTAGGGCCAGCTTTTATAAAGGAAACTATGCCGAAATTTTTGGAAAATGTGATGTTTTTTAAAGATTTTGATGCGACTTTTATGGTTTTTCCTTCACTCTATTGCTTAAATGGATTTTGTTTTCTGGGCTTTGGCTTACTTAGATTACATACGCCTCGAGACGTTTTGTAATTTAAATGCCAGTCACGTTCTGTACCTTTTTGGGCCGTGACAAAGTTGGTATCAGAGCGATAGGTTTTACCTTTCTGAGTGTAGGATGACCCTTGGTAGATGGAGTAAGTGACTTAAGCAGGGTAACGTAGCGTGTGTATGTCCGCGGCATACTTGCGATACGGTACTCCGCTTAGGTGACTTTAGAATATACTTGCTTGAAATTCCTTCTTCAATTCTGTGTATCCTATGATTCTATTGCACTGTTCTTATTTTCCTGTTTCCTGTACCAGCCACTATGTCGCCGAAGGCTACGAGAGCGCAGAGGGCTGCCGCCCGAGATGAGATCCAAGCAGGCTCGTCCGAGTCGAGGACCGTTCAGGACGGCGTACCTACCCCTCGGGGACAGACTGATCCGCCTTCCTCAGGCCGCATGGATAGGCTAGAGTCTGGTATGCAGGAGTTACGAAAGATGGTGGGAGGTATGCAGGAGTTACGACAGATGGTGGGATCATTAGTCGAGGCCACTCGTGCACCGAGATCGGAGGATGTACTTACCGCAGCACAGACTACGATTGTACCTGCTGCCCAGACAGTTGCTCTTACTACTACCGTGGCTATTCCAGTATCACTACAGGATTTCATGAGGCTGAGACCCCCAGTCTTCACCGGCACTGATGCAGCGAAGGATCCGCAGACATTCCTCGACAAATTATCTAGGATTTGCCGTTCGCTCAGATGTTCTGACGATAAATGGGTAGAGCTTACGAGTTTCTGTCTAGAGGGCCTTGTGCAGACGTGGTGTGAGTCGGTCGAGAGAGGTCGAGCTGCAGGTCTACCTCTTATGACTTGGGATGAGTTCACAGCAGTATTTCTTGCCCGTTTCCTTCCAGAAAGCATTCATGATGCTCGAGCTCATAGTTTTGAGTCTTTACGCAAGACTCCAGGGATGACAGTGTCCGAGTATGATATCCAGTTTACTCAGTTGTCCTGATATGCTCCGTACTTGGTAGACACCGAAGAGAAAAGGATAAAGTGGTTCATGCAGGGACTCGACACACAGTTATTCCTTGCCATCAACGCCCAGCTCTTCGACACTTATGCAGCTGTTATAGACACGGCCTTACGGATGGAGGCACGCATTTCAGCGACTTCGTTCGTTTCTGGGCCGAAGAGGATTCGTATCGATATGCCAGCTCAGAGGCAGATGGGGAGGCGTCGTGATAGATTCTTTCCGAGAGATGGTGGCAACAGAGGAGTCAGACGGGGTCAGTTATTTGGTTCTTATCCGCAGGGCCAGCAGGCATCGCCAGGATGTTTTAGGTGCGGGAGTCCGTACCATCGTATCAGAGACTGTATGGTGAGACGACAGGGAGCGGTGACAGTTCCACAGGTGACCTTACCACCTTCCCCACCTCCTCAGAGGGCTCTACTTACTACCCCCGGTGTAGCGCCTTGAAAAGTCGTTTTGGTGTTTTCCTGAAAATCGGTGAAAATTCGGTATTTTTCCGAAAACCGTCCTTTTTGTTATTTTGCAGTTTAGGACTAATTATACCTAATTTGGATAGGTAATTGCTAGTTTTTAGTAGAAAATGAGTTAATTATGAAATTCTGGTCGTTTAAAAATTTTCCCTAATTTTTCAATTTTTTAATATTATTTTAAGCCGGTAAGAAAATACATTAAATTAGCGATAAATACAAATTTTTCTAGGCTAATTTTAATCTTTAAAATTATGTTAATTAAAATCTAGTTGTAACATAAATTTTTAGTATTTTATTTTGATTTTTAACTAATTTTTATTATAGAAAACGAAATTTTATTGAATTTAAGCTTAAACTTGCAATTTTGGACTTGTAGGGGGTCTTTTTGCATAAATTTTTTTTTTGTGCACTCCCTCTCACTTTTCCCTCACCCTAGGTCGGCCATTTCCAGCAGCTCATGGGAAAAAAATTCCATGCTCTTTGACTTGTGTTATTGTGTAGAAATGAGGGTTTTTTTTAAAGGTTTTTGAATTGTTAATTGGGTATGGTGCTTTGACTTTGGGGGAGTTTGACTAGAGACTTTTTCCCACACCCACACCACTCCCCTCTCCCTCATTTCTGGCCAGAAACCAGCAGCTCCCGCCCTTCATTTTTCCTCTCTCTTTTGTTCACAAATTCATCTCAAAAATCAACAAAATCAACAAATTTCTTCACAATTTCAAAGCAAAACCATATTCCATCTCTTCTCCAACCTAATTTGGTTCAAATCGAGGTGAAAGGAGGTGTCTTGGGAGGCTTGAGCAATCTTAAGATTGATCTTTTGAGGTATAATTTCTAATCAAATGGTTAAATTATAGCTTAAGTGTGCTAAACTAGAACCATGAAAATTTGTTTAGTGTTAAATTTAGTGTTAGTTTCATTCTAGATTTTTTTAAAAAGTTCATGGTTGAAATTAAACTAGGGTTTTTAGAAACCATTATTTAGTTAATTAAATCTATTTTGCTATCTAGTTGTTTGCTAGTCTAAGTTAATGAGGTTACTTTATTTGTGTGGGATTCAAATTAGTGCTAATTTGGTATTGTCATGTTTAGTTTTGGATTGAAATTGCTAATGATGAAAATCAAGAAAGGTTTTGTTTATGGAAATTAGGTTTTTAAGCATAGTTAATGGTTTAAAATTAGTGTAATGGCTAGCTAGTGGGTTAGTTTGGATTGTTGTGTTGGATTGTGTTAACTTTGTCGCTAATTGTCGATGTTTGCACCAAATTTGCAATTTCTAGCTTACTAGGTTTTATGTAAATTTTTGTGGCGATTTAATTGCGATGTCTTGATGACATTTTTAGCGTATCCTATGACATTTAGGATGCGTGAGTGCGGATTTTTGAGTAGTCGGGTTTTAGTTTTGCCGGGCGACCAAATCGGCGATTTTTGCAGTTTTTGCGATTTTCGCGTGTGTTCCGCGCACCTTGTGCACGTTGTACCTAGCTTGTGAACGTTAGTGTTTTCGTTTGGGTTTTGCGTCGTTCTTGATATGTAACCTTATGTTTGGTATTGAAGTAAATTCCAGGTTCGGTCGCGGAGACGTCAGACGCGGCTCGAAAGGGAAAAGCGGTGATTGGACGTGACTAGCTAGGGATTCCGGTGAGTAGATGTAACATCTACGGGGGACTATCGTTAGATGGCGCAAGTCGCCCGATAGTTTTAGTACCTTAAAAAGATTCTTAGTAATGTTAGTAATTAGGGGTGTAATACTTGTATGATTATTTGCTACATTCATGCCCTATATTGACATACATATACGAAACCATTTTATAGGTCACCTGCACCATTGCCAGGGTTTTTATATGCAGCACGAGCACTATTCATGCTTACACACACACCCTGGTAATTGCCATGCCACCACACTAGATAACCTTTAAATTGAAACCTTTT
The DNA here is from genome assembly GCA_030015575.1 of Agapanthus africanus. Classification (NCBI taxonomy): domain Eukaryota; kingdom Viridiplantae; phylum Streptophyta; class Magnoliopsida; order Asparagales; family Amaryllidaceae; genus Agapanthus; species Agapanthus africanus. Next base: position 730,035,251 of record JASDDO010000019.1, on the reverse strand, counting down.
ACTATAATTGATACTTAAACTCGCGCTATTGCTTTAATTCCTTAAAATGAAATCGTAGGATTGCTATTCATGTGCATGTGCTTCATCATATTATTTGTTCATGCCTAATCTATTAATCACACATCGCAACTTGATTATTGATACCATATGCATTCATTATCATTGACATATGCACTTATGAGGATTTCTTGAGATTTTATGATATTTCTGGATTTCGGAGGAAAGACGCAAAATTTCTAAACTTATTATATTTTTAAAATATGTAAATTGCGGTTTTCTAGTGATGTAAGTGTCGTCCACCATGAGTTTGCTGTGGTTTTCGAGATCCGTGTCGAGGAGTGGAGGAACCGTCACGGGTACATGGTGGGCCCGGTATGGTACCCCGGGGCAAGATGAATGTGGTGTTGACGTTGAGCCTGGCAGGGGACGGATTACCTACCAGTGACTGTTTGGCATGGCGGATATCCAGAGGATACCGACCGTGGCCGCGAGATGATGAGATTTTGATATTGAGCTGGGTCAGCCGGATGGCTGAGGCCAGAGATACTATGACATGGATATATGAGATTTGTGATAGTTTTGAGGTGTCGTTGCTGGACACAGGTTCTTGTTGATTTTGTTGGTATTGTGCTGGTATTTCAAAAGAGATTCTTAAAGGGAAAAACATGATTTCTTATACTTACACATTCAGATCACGAGTTGATTCGCATTGCATTCATACCTGCTAGCATATTCATATTGCGTACATACTTGCCATTATGACCTGCCTTACCTGTATTTAGATGCTAGGATGCTTGTGTGCATGCATACGATAGCCTGTGTAGATGTTATTTTTTACTCACGAGTTGGCAACTCACCCCCGTTGTGCCACAACCTTTTTCAGGTCCGCTCCGTCAGTACAGTAGCGGCGGACGCACTTGCTTATTTTGCTCTTTTGCCTGGACTCGAGGTTTTGCTCTTAGGTGGGTTATATCATTATTTTGTACCACCTTGTATATTCTTTGTATCTAGTGCACTCCATCTACTGTATCTACCAGCATTATTGTATATTGACCTAGAGATGAGACTGTGAGATTTGTGGACTTTTATGCTGTATTTTGGGGTCGAGCTCACTTGAGTCGACATGCCGTTTTTTTTCTCCTGCTTCTTTATGATTATTTTGCATGCTGTTGCTTTATATTGCGTGGGATTTGTGACCGCCTTATGGCGAAGAGCTAGCTCCCGCTTGGGGATGCCATATTTGTTGGATTCATATATATTCTTGTTGTACCCATTTTGGGGGCCAGTATTTACAAAGGAGACTCTGCCGAAATTTTCGGAAAAATTGGTATTGTTTTTAAAAAGGGTTTTATATGACTTATTTGATAAACTCGCTTTCAATTGATTGGGTTCTCTTCACTCTTTTGCTTATTTGGTTTTGGTTTTCTGGGCTTTGGCTTACTTATTTTACGGACGTCTTGAGACGTTTCGTAAACTTAAGTGCCAGTCACGTTCCGTACCCTGCGGGTCGTGACACCCGGTGATGCTCCACTTCAGTTAGACACCCCCAGAGGCCATGGACGCGGCGGTTCTATTCAGAGAGGACGAAGAGGCAGAGGCCGAGGCAGAGGACAGCCAGCTATTGGTGGGGGACAGGCCTGAGTATTCGCTTTGACTCCGCAGGATGCACAGGCATCCAATGCCGTTGTGACAGGTACTTTGCCAGTATGCTCTTTCGACGTGCGGGTATTATTCGACCCAGGTTCCATACATTCGTATGTATCTATACACTTTGCACCGATGTTGGGCTATGAGTCATCGCCGTTAGATCAGCCGCTTAAGGTTATTACTCCGGTAGGCGAGTCGTTTGTTGCTCGTTTTGTGTTTCGTTTGTGTTCCGTTCATATCGGGGAGAGGGATTCATCGGTTGATTTGATTCTCCTCGATATGTTGGACTTTGATTTGCTTCTGGGAATGGACTGGCTAGCCACTTGTTATGCATCTGTGGACTGCCGTGAGAAGGCAGTCAGATTTATCTTTCCGGGGGAGCCAGTCCTTATTATTCAGGGAGAACGCAGTGCCACCCTTCCTAGCTTGATTTCGTCTCTTCACGCAGGTCAGCTCATACGGAAGGGATGTAAGGGATTCTTAGCATATGTTTGTGATACTCAAGCTGCAGAGGTTCCTTTGGACCAGGTCCCGATTGTGTGTGAGTTCCCTGATGTTTTCCCTGACAAGCTGCCTGGGTTACCGCCTGAGCACGATATTGCTTTCTGCATTGACTTGATTCCCAGCTCGGGGCCTACTTCCATACCGCCTTATCGGATGGCCCCGGCGGATCTTAGAGAGCTGAAGGATCAGTTGCAGGATTTGTTAGATAAAGGGCTTATTCGACCTAGTGTATCTTCGTGGGGTGCTCCTGTCCTGTTCGTCAAGAAGAAAGACGGCAGTTTGCGCTTGTGCATTTATTACCGCCAGCTGAACAGGGTTACCGTACGGAACAGATATCCCTTACCACGTATCGATGATTTGTTTGACCAGCTTTTGGGTGCGGGATACTTTTCGAGGATTGACATGCGATCGGGGTACCATCAGTTGCGAGTGCGGCAGGAGGATATTCCGAGGACGGCTTTTCGCACACGTTACGGGCACTACAAGTTTTTGGTGATGTCGTTCGGACTCACCAATGCACCAGCCGCATTTATGGATTTGATGAACCGCATTTTCAGGCCGTATCTAGATCTGTTCATTATCATGTTTATTGACGACATTTTGGTGTATTCCCGGAGCCGAGAGGAGCACGAGCAGCACCCGCGGATCACGTTGCAGACTTTGAGGGAGCACCAGCTGTTCGTGAAATTTTCCAAGTGCGCGTTTTGGCTTGACGGCATCGATTTCTTGGGTCACGTGATTATGAGAGATGGCATATGTGTGGACCCGAAGAAGATCGAGGCCGTTCAGCGTTGGCCCAGACCAGCAACAGTTACAGAGATCCGTAGCTTCCTAGGCCTGGCTGGCTACTACTGACGATTTGTTCAGGACTTCTCCCGTATCGCTACACCGTTGACCGAGTCGACCCAGAAAGGAGTTCCTTTTGATTGGACCGAGGTGTGCGAGCATAGCTTCCAGCAGTTGAAGAATCGTCTGACTACTGCACCAGTGTTGTCATTGCTTTCAGGATTGGGCGGATTCGTAGTTTATTGCGACGCTTCTCGAGTGGGACTAGGTTGCGTGTTGATGCAGCACGACAGAGTTATCACGTATGCTTCTCGGCAGCTGAAGACACATGAACACTATCCTACCCACGATTTGGAGATGCTGCAGTGGTGTTTGCACTTAAGATCTGGAGACATTAAATATACGGAGAGTCATGCCAGATATTCACGGACCACAAGAGCTTGAAGTACATATTTCAGCAGCGAGACCTGAATCTGAGACAACGCCGTTGGATAGAGCTGGTGAAAGACTATGATTGCGAAATCCTTTACCATCCCGGCAAGGCAAACGTAGTAGCAGATGCTTTGAGTAGGAGGCCCGGAGATAGTCTATCTTGTTTGAGCGCCGTGCAGAAGCAGTCGTCGGCAGATTGGCAGATTCTATGCGACAGCAGAGTGGAGTTCGAGTTCACTCCGACCGGGGGAAAGCATGCGCATATTCATGCACATCCGCAGTTGCTTGACCGTATTCGAGAGGCGTAGCCCAGTGATGACCGTCTTTCAGAGATCATGGAGCAGATTAGGCAGGGCAGAGATTCCGAGTTCGTGATCGATGATCAGGGAGTACTGCGATTTAGGACTCGATTGTGTGTACCAGATTCTGAGGGACTGCGGCGTGAGATTCTTAAGGAGGCGCATAGATCGATTTATAGCCTTCATCCCGGTTCCACCAAGATGTACCATGATCTGAGAGATGTTTATTGGTGGGACAGAATGAAGAGGGACGCCACAGACTTCATGTCGAGATGCTTAACTTGTCAGCAAGTCAAGGCCGAGCACCAGAGGCCCGCAGGAGAGTTGCAGCCTTTGCCCATTCCGGAGTGGAAATGGGAGCAAATTTCTATGGACTTCATTATGGGTCTACCCAGGACCAGTCGAAGGTACGACTCCATTTGGGTGATCGTGGATCGATTGACAAAAACAGCTCACTTCCTGCCAGTGAAGACCACTTTCGGATTTGCTCAGTATGCCCAGATTTACATCGACGACATCGTATGGTTGCATGGAGTCCCAACTTGTATCATGTCAGACAAAGGCACCCAGTTTACCAGCCGACTATGGCAGAGACTTCAGGAAGCGTTGGGCATTCGTTTGAGTTTCAGCACAGCATTTCATCCGCAAACCGACGGCAAGTCAGAGCGGACTATTCAAACTCTCGAGGACATGCTCCGAGCGTTTGTATTAGACTTCAGTGGTAGCTAGGATCATCATTTACCCTTAATGGAGTCCTCTTACAACAATAGCTTTCAGGATACTATTCAGATGGCACCTTTCGAGGCTTTGTATGGGAGGGATGTAGATTGCCCGTCTGTTGGACGGAGCTCAGCGAGAGTAGTATTTAGGGCCGCAGATCGTGCAGGAGACGACCGAGAATGTACAGTTGATTCGGGATCGGATGAGAGCGGCTCAGAGTAGCAGAAATCGTATGCGGACAGATGCCGTCGCAGACTAGAGTTCGCAATTAGCGATCATGTTTTTTTGAGGGTCTCTCCGATGAAGGGCGTGATGAGATTTGGGCGAAAAGGAAAGCTTAGTCCCAAGTTTGTGGGTCCCTTCGAGGTCCTCGAGCGTGTCAGCGCAGTTGCATATCGTTTGGCTCTTCCACCCAGCTTTCCATACGTTCACCCCGTATTTCATGTGTCGATGCTACGCAGATATCTTCATGACCCTTCTAATATGATTCAGCACCAGACCGTTCAGCTTGAGCGCGATCTTTCATTCACCGAGCAGCCAGTAGTGATATTGGATCGGCAGGTGAAGAAACTTCGATCAAAGGTCTTGCCATCTGTGAAGGTTCTGTGGCGCAGCCCGAATGGTGATGAGATCACTTGGGAGGCCGAGGGCGAGATGTGGAAGAAATTCCTCATCTCTTTGATGGTATGCGTAGCTATATATTTAAATTCGGGGATGAATTTTCTTTAAGGGGGGAAGATTGTAGCACCGTAGAATGTGATCAGGGGTTATTATGCTTTAATGTGGGGGTTTTAGTAAAAAGTTTACAAAATCGGTTTACAAATATTTTATTAGATTTAATGAATATTTTACTAGAATTTAATTTGGACTACAAATACATATGCATGTAAATTAGGGCTAAGTTTAGGGTTAAGCCATGTTTAGATAGCCATGGTAAACTAAAACATTTCATTAGGTTAATATGAAGTTAATTAAGTGCATTAAGTTTTTTTATAAATATAGTTAGTAGTGTTTTAAGGGTTGACTTGGTAATGAGAGAGAGAGAGGGAATGATGGCATGAGGCATGATTGGTAATCATGATGAGAGAGAGGGGGAAGGGTTGACTCTCACCTCTTATTTCTTTTTTCAAACCAATTATTTCCCACACTCACTCTCACATCACTCTCCCTCTCATTCTCTCACACACACAACAACAGCAGCAGCAGCAGCAGCAGTAGCAACAGCAACAAGCAGCAGCAGCAACCAGCAGCAGCAACAGCAAAAGCAAGCAGCAGCAGCACACACACCACCCCTTCTCTTGTTCTCCTTCTTCTTGCATCCTAGGACCAACTTGAGGTATAATTTTAAACCCAACTTCCTTTAGCTATAACTTATAGTTATTTAGCTTAAGTTAGTATTTAATGTGTAATTTTAGTGCTAGTTTGTGGGTTAAGTGGGGTTTAAGCTAAGTTCGGATTATTATGGCTTAATTAACTTAAGTAGGTGTTATTAGTGCTGTTTTAACTTAGTAGTGTAACTAGATTTCATTAAAACACCGTAAAGTCTCAAATTTGAAATTTAAATACGGTTTGAAACAAGTTTATGATACATGTGACCTGCTATAACTGTGATCATTTTCTAGTTTAGCAAACATGTTCAGAATAGTGTGCAGGCTTTATAGAGTGTTGTATTGGATTTCGAGCCCATCCCCCTACCCAAAATCCGGCGACCACCCCATGAATTCCAGCGTCGCCGGCCCCCCTGAGGTTTTGGGTGATGGTGCTGTGCTGAGTGGTGTCTGTGTGTGTTTCCCAGTGTTTGGTATTGTTTGGTTTTTGGGTTTTTGCAGTGGGTGAAATCTGGGATAGTTTAGTTAGTTTTAGTGTTTTGTGGGCTTTGATGATAAATTGATGGTTTAGTTGGGGAATTAGGTAAGTTAGGGTTTTTAAGGTTAGATTAGCCCTAATATGTGCTGTTGGTATCACTTGGTTACTGTAATTTCACCTAATTTCATAAGTGCACCCTATTGTTGCAAATTAAGTGTTTTGAAACATTTTTAAAACTAAATTTTATGATACTAGAATCTGCTGTATCTGGGGTTATATTTTTTTTAAGTAAACATATATAGTAGGCTATACTTTGTGCTAGGAATATTGTGTAGAAACCTGGACCTTTTTCACCTGTTTTTGGCCGATATCTGACCTATAGTGGCCGGCCCAATGTGGTGGGATCTTGTTGAATTTTTTCAGGTAGTTGTCTGTAGGTATTATAAGATGTTTGGTATTGTTTATTTTTCTTGTTTTTACGCCAGATGAAATCTGGGACCTTTTACTTATAATTAGCGTAGCGGGACTTGCGCGATATGTACGATACGAGTTGAGTGGTGTGCTGTGTGTCACAGCGTGTCGCGGTGGTTTTTGACGTATGCACACATGTTACGCATACACACGCGTTTAGCTTACGACGCTAGTTTCTCGTATAACCTTGATATCGCGTTTTTGCAGGATTGTGCCTTATGTGTGTTGCTTTGTGTAAATTCTAGGTTCGCAGGCGAGGACTTCGGACGCCACGGAGAAAGGAAAGCAGGTGGTCGGATACACCTAGTACCAGATCATGGGTGAGTAAATGTACACATCTACGGGGTAAATCGTATGGATAGCGCGAGACGCCTGATAGTTTAGAACTTCTAGTAGTACCAGCTTTTGCGTGTAGTTCTTAGTTATCTATTTTGCTACGTTGTATGACCTTTTATATCCATATATGTGATAGTTCATCATATAGAACCTATTGAAGCATTAAATTGAGAATTTCAATCATTGCATCATTAAAATGAGTTATGCGACACAAGTACTATTTAACTTGCTAAATTGAGAATTTCAAATTATTGCATCATTAAAATGAGTTATGCGACACAAGTACTATTTAACTTGCCAAATTGAGAATTACAATCATTGCAACATTAAAATGAGTTATGCGACATAAGTGCTACTTAACTTGCCAAATTGAGAATGTGAAACTGTTGAACCATTAAGATGAGTTATACCGCACAACTACTATTTGACTTGCTACATTGAAAATTCACAATCATTGCATCATTACCATGAGTATGCGGCACAAGTACTATCTAACTTGCTTAGATCAGGAATTGGAACAATTGCACCATATATGACTTAGAAACATGAGCGGGTATATTCCGTTTGTCAGGGTAAATACGGAGGATTGCTGGTCATTTCAATGTACCTCATTGCATCATCATTCATGCTCAGTTTTCTATATCTATATTGCATTTCGTATTGTTGATACCATAGGTTCATTCTAGCTGACATGCGTACTTATGGTGATTTTTCTGAGGATTTCTGTACTTGAGATTTATGAGTTTTGGGGGGAAAACCGAAAGGATTTAATAAACCAGATATCATTTTTAAATATTATAAGTTGTGGTTTTCACGTGATTGATATATGTGTCGTCCACCATGGGTTTTCTGTTAGTTTTCGAAACCCGATTCGAGGAGTAGAATGAACCGTCTTGGGTACATGGTGGGCCCGGTAAGGTACCCCGGGGCAAGAAGTTCGAGTTGTAGACAATGAGCCTGGTAGGGGCAGACTACCTATCGGTAATTGTTGGCGCGGCGAATATCCAGAAGATACCGACCATGGTCGTGAGATATTGAGATATTGATACTTTAAGATGGACCATCCGGACGGCTGGGGCCCGAGATACTGTGATACCGATACTTGAGATTTTGGGATAGTCATTTGAGGTGTCGATACTGGACACGGATTTCTGTTGATTCTATTGATACAGTGTTAAAATTTCAAAGAAGTTTTTCTAAGATGAAAATAATGATTTTCTCATAACAACATATTCAGATCACAGGGTAAAATTGATTCATGTTACACACATATCTGCCAGTACATCATGCTATACTAGTATTGTTAAAATTGATTCGTGTTGCATAGCTGCTAGTACCTCGTGCTAGACTAGCATTGTTAAAATTGATTCATGTTGCATACCTGCTAGTACCTCTTGCTGGACTAGCATTGTTAAATTGATTCATGTTGCATAGCTGCTAGTACATCATGCTATATCAGTATTGTTGAGTTGTGACACCTTGCGTACATGTTTACGATAGCCTTTGTAGATGTTACTTATTACTCACGAGTTGGCAACTCACTCCCGTTGTGCCACAGCCTTTTTGCAGGTGCGATCCGTCAGCACTGTAGTAGCGGACACCCTTCATCCTTTTGCTCCTTTTGCCTGGATCTGAGTTTTTGCTCGTAAATGGGTTGTGATATTATTTTGTTTCCACTATGTATATTTATTGTATCTAGAGTACTCTATCTACTGTATCCACTACTTGTATTGATGTATTATGGACTAGAGACGAGACAGTGAGATTTGTGGACAGATATGTTGTATCTTTGGGTCGAGCTCACTTGAGCCGACGTGATGCTTATTACTTATGCCTTTTATTCTTATTTTTGCACATTGATGATTTAGATTGCGTGGGATTTGAGTCCGCTTCGGAGAAGAGCTAGCTCCTGCTTGGGGATGCCCTATTCATGATTATATGTATATTCTTGTTTTGTACCCGTTTGGGGCCAGCTTTTACAAAGGAGACTCTGCCGAAATTTTTGGAAAATGTGATGTTGTTTTTCTAAAGATTTTGATGCGACTTTTATAGTTTTTCCATCACTCTATTGCTTAAATGGGTTTTGTTTTCTGGGCTTTGGCTTACTTAGATTACGTACGCCTCGAGACGTTCCGTAATTTAAGTGCCAGTCACGTTCCGTACTTTTTTGGGTCGTGACACCTGGCCGAAAGATTGGCGAAATTGTAAGGTGTAATTAATCCCGGCTAGTCTTACCTTTTAGGGTTTTAAGACGGATTTGATAAAAAGCAGTGGGAGCCATCCTGATTAGATAAGATAATAAACAATCTAATCTTGCAAGAGCATACGCTAAACTGTTTTCTTCTCTCTCTCTCTCTCTCTCCAGGTAGGGACCATCTCAGTCCCTAATCAAGATAATAATATGGATGTATTGACTAAACCCGCTTATTATACTGAGCAAGGGAACGTTGGTCCCGCTCCAACTTATAATTGTTATAAATCCGAGCAGGGAATAGGAGAATATCTGGATTCTCACGCCGCCCAAACGAAGAACAAGCATGCTGATGCATCTTCTTCGGGTGTGTTAGTTATCGAGAACTGTTTCTCAGTTCACTCTATGTCCTGGGTATTAGATACCGGATCGGGATCCAACATATGTAATATGTTACGTAGGCTACGTAAAGATAAAGAACTGGAAATGTGTGATCACTCCGTAAGATTAGGGAATGGTGCAAATGTTGCAGCCAAGGCAGTTGTCGAATATCACCTTGTATTACCAAATGATAATACATTGATTCTGAATGAATGCTATTACATTCTGACCCTGATATGCAATCTTATATCAGTTTCTTTATGAAGTAAAGATGGATATAATTTTATAGTACAGGATAATGTTATGAACATCTTCCTGGATCAAAAGTTGATTGGATCAGGCTCATTAAATAATGCCATATACATTCTAAATCAAACTACAGTTCTTAATGTACAGAATACACACAAGTGGAAGAGTTCAGAAATGAACGAATCCTTCTTGTGGCATTGTAGACTAGGTCATATCAATGTGACACGGGTAGTTAACTTACATAAGGATAGATATTTGAATCCGTTCAAATTTTCATCTTTTGATACTTGCCAGTCATGTCTCAAAGGAAAGATGACCAAAACTCCGTTTAGTGGACACGGAGAAAGAGTTACAGAACTCTTAGGGCTGATACATGGTGATGTATGTGGTCCCATGTCTACACATGCCAGGAACAATTCTTCCTACTTCATTACATTCACTGATGATCTCTCAAGATACGGACATGTGTTCCTGATGAAACACAAGTCTGAAGCTTTTGAGAAATTCAGGGAATATAAGCACGAAGTAGAGAACCAAACGGGCAAAAGTATCAGAATGGGATTTCTAAAAGAGGAGTTTTGAGCAATGAGTTTCTGGACTATCTAAAAGAGAATGGGATTCTCTCTCATCTTACTCCACCCTCTACACCACAGCACAACGGTGTATCAGAACGGAGGAATCACACCCTATTAGATATGGTGCGCTCTATGATGAGCAATGCCGAGTTACTTATTTTCTTTTGGGGTTATGCGCTTGAGACAGCGGCATACCTATTGAATCAACTTCCGTCTAAATTCGTACCTACTAAACCATATGAGATATGGAGTGGGAAAAGACCGTATCTTAAATGAGTTAAGATATAGGGTTGTCTGTCCTATGTCAAAAGGAAAAATCCGGACAAACTCGAGGCACGATCAGTTCTTTGAAAATTTGTGGGATATCCTAAGAATTCCCAAGGATATATTTTCTACCACACTGAGGAACAAAAAGTATTTGTTTCGCAATACGCCACCTTTTTAGAAAAGGAATTTCTTGTGAAAGAGATTAGTGGCGAAGAGGTAGAGCTGGAAGAAGTTCCAGCACCACAAACTACAATTGAAGATTTAGTGGAACTAGATGATTCAGTAGTTCCCAACGAACCCCAGCCTCTCCGCCGATCTGGTAGGATTCCTCATCCACCTGAGAGATACTACGGTTTTCTCATAGATGGTGGGAGCGAGGATTGCATCATGGAAGATGATGACCCAACTAGCTTCGAGCAGGCCATCACGAGTGGGGACTCTGTGAAGTGGCTGGATGCAATGCGATCTGAGATGGAATCCATGTACACCAACAAAGTACGGACTTTAGAAGTTGCTCCTGAAGGGGTAAAACCCATTGGGAGCAAATGGATCTTTAAGAAGAAACTTGGTGTAGATGGAAAAGTGGAGACTTTCAAAGCTAGACTTGTTGCAAAGGGTTTTCGTCAACGACCAGGTGTGGATTATGACGAAACCTTTTCTCCAGTGGCTACGCTTAAGTCCATCCGGATCTTACTTGCCATTGTTGCATACCATGACTACGAAATCTGGCAAATGGATGTTAAGACCGCCTTTCTAAATAGTGATTTAGAGGAGTGTGTGTACATGACTCAACCAGAGGGCTTCGTAGATAGTGGGAGCAGCAGAAAGGTGTGCAAGCTGCTTAAATCCATCTACGGGTTAAAGCAGGAATCGCGGAGTTGGAACGTCTGTTTTGATGTTGTAGTCAAAGAGTTTGACTTCATCAAGAACGTAGATGAACCTTGTATATACAAGAAGGTTGCAGAGAGTAAGGTTGTCTTCCTCGTATTGTACGTGGATGACATACTCTTGATAGGAAATGATGTTCCTATGCTGCACTCGGTCAAGCTCTTTTTATCACATAGATTCTCAATGAAAGATCTAGGTGATGCCTCCTGCATTTTGGGAATCTAGATCAATAGAGATAGATCTAAACGGATACTAGGATTGTCCCAATCTAGGTACATTGACACCATACTAAAGAGGTTTAGTATGGAAGAATCCAAGCGTGGGAACAAACCCACGATCTCTGGACTCACTCTCTCTAAAGAGTTGTCTCCTAAGACTGATTTGGAGAGAGCTCGTATGCAAGGGATACCCTATGCTTCGACAGTAGGCTCTATCATGTACACGATGTTATGTACCAGACCCGTTGTAGCATACTCACTAAGTGCAGCGAGTATGTATCAAGCAGATCCAGGAGAGAGTCACTGGACAGCTGTGAAGAACATTCTCAAGTACTTGAGAAGGACTAAGGAGATGTTCTTGGTGTATGGTAACGGAGAACTCCAGGTGAAGTCTTTTACCGATTCAAGCTTCCAAAGTGATAAGGACGACTCTAAGTCGCACTCAGGATTTGTCTTTACCCTAAATGGAGGGGCGGTTTGTTGGAAGAGTTCCAAGCAAGAAACCATGGCAGACTCGACGATGGAGGCTGAATACATCGCTGCCAACGATGTTGCCAATGAGGCTGTCTGGATGAAGAAGTTCATCACTGAACTTGGTGTGGTTCCTTCCATTGAGCATCCAATACCTTTGTATTGTGATAACAATGGAGCTGTGGCTTTGGCTAAGGAACCTAGGTCCCATCAAAAGTCCAGACAAATTCTGAGGCGGTATCACCTGATTCTGGAGATAGTTGATCGCCGCGAGATCGAGGTCAAGAGAGTTGACATGAAGGACAACACTGCGGATCCACTCACGAAGGCCATTCTCCGGATACAATTTGAGAGACTCTTCAGGATGTTGGGTATGAGATACTACAACAGCTGGCCTTAGTGCAAGTGGGAGATTGTCAGTTGAATATATATGCCCTAGAGGCCATTGTTGTACATATGAGGTATATTATAGTGGATTCTTGGATATATATATAGTGAGGACTTTCTTGCTCGATATAATAGTATGCTATCTGGTTTCACTTTGTCTTAACATGTTGACTTGTATTGGTTTACTGTCTTACTCTCACATGTTGATAAAGCCCTTAAGATATGTACTTGACTACTGGGACTATGATGAGATCGTACTAGTGGCGCCAGGGTAGTCAACGAGTACATCCTATAACTGTTCTTAGTTGAGGGTGTATCGAGACAGGGCATCGATACACCACAGTAGAGTAGAGTATACGCATCTTGACCCATATGATGGGCGATGGATGATCCCATATCCATCGGTGTTTGACATCAAAGATGGTGTGCGGGTTCTCAGTAGAGACTGGGTATACTGAATGGACTCGCCGAGAACTCCTAGATGGTATTATACCTATCGTCAGATAGTAGTCTCCAGTGACACTGGTATAGGTTAGTCTGTAGACCCGAGATCGTCATAGAGTCTTGTGTGATTCCCATTGTACTTTGATTTCCACCTTACCACGTCCAAGAGGGCATGAAAAACGGTGGCTTTTGGGTACAGTCCTGAATCACATGGAGACAATGAACGATAGGAGGGTTTTCGTCTCACCCGGTATTGGGAGTTGATGTTGCGTTGTGTTCGATTGGCTATAACTGGAAGTCCCTGGCCAGGGCTGATATGGTGTGCTACTGGTAAGAGTTATCAGTAGTTTCTCGACCTGTTATGAGCATCATATCGACATGACTTATCGGTTACTGGGGTCTGACGTTTACCACCCCTAGACTGGATATGCGACATATCAGACGAAGAGACCGAACTGTACGGTAGTGTTACTGATTGGATTCATAGGAGAAAGTATAGGCTTGCTTGTTGATCTTCTGATCGCTCAATACCTGGGTGGCTGTTACGTTTAGCTGACCGCTTGCAGCTTGTGGGTGTTTGATATGATCATCACCTACTGCCGGCGTATTGACGATTCTTTAGAGTCCTACACAGAGCTTTCCCGGCTCAGGCAAAACGGAGTAGGAGCACATATGCGATATATGCGGGACCGAGAATAATAGGATATGAGATACCGTATTCTATTCTCACGATATGTGATATCGGCCGGGTATATGTGATATAGCCGGGTCATCGGATCAAGTGTTGATTCGATGAATTGGTACGTGTTATATTAGTCGGTTATATGCAATATAGCCGGATTGTCGGATAAAGAGTTGATTCGATAATTTAATGTATAATTATATATGTGATATATTATATTACATTAACTAATATAAGTTCACTTTATTGATTCATTTTCTCACTGGATAATACATTGATATATATGCGAATATGTTAATTGTATTATTTTCTTTTGTTACAAAATATATTATATATGTGATATATAATATTGTAACATGTTAGGATTACAAATGCAACATGGTTGTTGAGTTTAAACCATGTTAGGGTTTGGATTAGGGTTAGATTTTGGGTTAGCTTTTGGATGAGCTTTCATGAAGCTTCATGAAGGTTTGACTTTTGTCTTTATCCTTAATATTTTGTGTAGATATTTATTAACCCAACCAAAACCCTTAACCATAGTTTATTCTCTACATGAGTTAAAGCCTTCATTCTTAACCCATGGTTGCAATTGTAACCACAACAATAATTCATTATTCATCGCAAAAGGTTTTGCTTCTTCTTCTTCTTCTTCTTCTTCTTCTAGTTCTTGAAAAAGATTCACTAGCTTTTGTGTTTGTGATGATAAATGGTAAGAAATGGAAAACAAAAGAGAGCAAAATTCCTACTTCATCATCCACATCTATTCTATCCACTTAGATTAGGGTGTTCACTTCTCTAATTACTTCATTAGTGAAGTGTAAGCTTGGGTTAGAGATTCTTCAAGGTAGATCATCTTAGATCAAGAAGACTTCAAGCAAGATGCATCATTCACCTCTTGGATCCTCATGCGAGTCGGAGTTCTTGATGATCGCAGTGAAGGGACCTCAACACGGAGCTTATGAAGCGAAGGAACGGACTACAAAGGTTGAAATCCTACTATCTTTACTTCTTTGTATGTGATACAAACTTGTTACCCTAGAAATTCTGGCATGATTCATGGTTTGCTTGCTTTGCACCTCTCTAAATTTTAAAGTGGCATGAGTGATGCTACCAAACCCTAGACTAGGTGCAAAGGAAACCCAACACACGAGGTGGCCATGGAGTGAGGCAGACCCGAAACTGCCTAAGGTGGGGGCAGTTTCGGGTCCCTACCGCCAAGACCACGTTGTGGTGGTCTTGAGGAGTGGGCCTAGCCATTCGGTCCCCTTGAGGTGTCCCCAGGGTGCGCACGCTCCACCCCGCGGCTTCTCGGTTCAAACCGTTAGCCCGCGGGGTGTGCAAAAAACTCAAAACATCAATTTCGAAACTAGTTTTATCGGCAGTTTTTGCGCTACAAAAACGGCGGATTTCTAACGTCGCTACAAGTTACCTTAATGTTCTAGCTTGGCTCTGATACCATAAAAGTCAGGCAGCCAACCCATCCAATAGGGTCACCGTGGCACCTATAGGTCCCTCAGCAGCTACTTTTTACGCATGCCCCCTCGCGAGGACTACAACCCGCCAGAACACCTTCCGGTCTTAGGACACCCTGGGGGTAAGAGCCTATGCTTCGTCACACAGTCATACAGTGAGAACCCCCCATAGGTCGACATCCAATGCCTAGTAGCTCTGATACCATGAAAGTCTACCTTAACACCACCATGAGGTTCTAGAAGCATCAAGCATGCCAAATTTTAATTTTTATTAGGTGCTATGTTAGACTTACAAGATCATCACTAGATTATTAGGGTTTGCCTTTATGATGTGATTAACTCAAGAGAAGAAAAGAGCATACAACCTTTGTAGTTCGAGTCATTCTCTTCAATAGCTCCGGGTTGAAGTCCACGCGACTCTACTAGGCTCCTCTTCGAGTTGAACGAACCTCCTTCGTGATCTTTGCACCAAAGACGATCCACCCGAAGTCCACAAGCTCAAGCTAACCCGTCACTGATCTCATTAGTGAAGGCAACACTCCACATCAAATTGTTAATCTAATGTGTGATGGTGAAGTAGGGGTTTAATTTGCTCACTAGTTTGTGTTCAATCTTCATGGTTCACATCATATGTAAGGGTTGAAGCTTGAACCATGGAATTGAGGAAAAAGAAGAAGCTAGAGAGAAACCATGGGAGCAAAGCAAGAAAATGGCTAAGTGTTGAGAATGAGCCTAGAACGAATGGCAAATCTTGACCCCACTCATTCAAGCATGGAATTTTGCAATATAAAATTGCAACCATGCTTGAAGAGTGAGTCATGATGAATAAACTATGAATAAAGCCCATGATTGCATCCATGCTCTCATTTTCCACCTCTTTTCTATTTTTCTCAAAAATAGAAATCATGCCATGCTTCATTATATATATATATATAATGTAGAATAATTAGTGAGCTAATGATATTAGTTAAGATATAATTATATCACATATAATAAATATCACATTATTAAATCAACACTTGATTTAATAATCCTGTTATATCACATATGACCGACTAATATCATTCATCTGTATATCACATTATCAAATCAACACTTGATTCGACAATCTGGTTATATCACATATAACCGAACCGATAACAGATAACTGCCAGATTACAATACGGTATCACATACTCATATTTAATCAGGCCTACGCAAATATCAACATATGTGCCCTACTTCGTTTCGCTCAAACCAGGAAACTTCTGTGTGGGACTCTAAAGACACGTCAATACGCCAGCAGTAGGTGATGACCACATCAATCACCTACAAGCTGTCAGCGGTATTAGCTTGACGTAACGACTATCCGGGTATTGAGCGATATGAAGATCAACAAGCAAGCTCGTCCATACTCTCCATAAAGCCTATCAGTAACACTACCGTACAGTCCGGTCTCTTCGTCTGATATGTCACATATCATGTCTAGGGATGGTAAACGTCAGACCTCAGTAACGGATAAGTCATGCCGATGTCTGGCCTATAATGGTTCGAGAAACTACTGATAACACTTGTCAGTAAATCTCGGCAGCAATCCTGGCCAGTGACTTCCAGTTATAACCAATCGAGCATAGCGCAACATCAACCCCAATACCGGGAGAGATGAAACCCCTCCTATCGCTCATTGCCTCCATGTGACTTGGGACTGTACCCAAAATCCACCTGTTTGCATGACTCTTTTGGGCCATGGTAGGGAGGAAATCAAAGCACAGTGGGAGCCATACAAGACTCTATGACGATCTCGGGTCTACAGACTAACCTATACCAGTGTCACCAGAAGACTGCTATCTGACAATAGGTATACTACCACATATGAGTCCTCGGCGAGTCCTGTTCGGTGTACCCATTCTCTAATGAGCACCTGTGTACAATCTTTGATGTCACACACCAATGGTTGTAGGATCAACCATCGCCCTTTAAGGGAGAAGAAATGTACACACTAGTCTACACTGGAATATCGAAGCCCTGGTCTCGATATTCCCATGACTAGGAACTGATTAAAGGATATAGTTGTAGACCACCCTGGCCCCACTAGTATGATCTCATAATAGTCCTGGTAGTCAAGTACATATCCTAAAGGCTTTATCAATATGTCAGAGCTAGACAATATAAATACCAGTCTACTTGTTAAGATAAAGGTTAACCAGATAGCATACTATCATGTCTGGCAAGAAAGTCCTATATATGTGTGTGTGTGTGTGTGTGTGTGTGTCTCCAAGCATCCACTATAATATACATCACATGTACAATAATGGCCTCTAGGGCATACATATAACTAACACACCTCATAATCGATTTATCTATTTTTGTAAATAGATTAATGAGGTGGAATTGGAGAGATATTTATGGTATGGGTATGAAGCATGGTTCATTTATTTGTTTATTAGTTTGGCTACACTATTGAAGTATGGCACTTATTTTCTATTTGAAAATAATAGATACTTCATTATTGAGTCCATGAACCATTTTCCACATAATACTTAGCTAGCTCATTTTCTCTCTTGCTTTCTCTCTCCTAAGTTTCTTCTCCTTCTTCCTCAAGCGATCCTTACCCTCACATGTGTTGTGAAACAAAGGATCAAGCAAGATAAAACAATCTATTAGACTCTCTACATCACCTAGGCTACTTAGTAGCGAACTAAGTAACCTAGATACTTCAGTTTTGAAGTTGAAGCTTGAAGCACATACTCTCGGGTGGATCATCTTTGACGCGAGGAGGCCGACGATGCAACCTTCATCTGTTCTTCGAGGAGCTAAGGAAAGGATGAAAAGAAGACCCGAAGGACTTGGTCACAGAGGTATAACCAACTATCATAGTTGTTAAACCTCCATAGTTAATTGTTAGTTAAGGTTTTCGAATAGATCCTGGAGTTTAGTCGATGTTGCGAGCTTTGTATAAATCGTTTTTCAAAATTCTGCCTCCCTGCGAACCCATGGGGTGCGCGACATTGACTTACAAAACTTACGTTAAATTAGTATACCTAAGTAGATACCTGATAAGACACTTACATTCACTGCATGTTCCCTATACTTACACTACACGGCCATGTTACTTTTGTTTTCCATGCTCATGCAATCATGCTTATCTACTTGTCATACATTACCATACTTGTTCACATGTACTGCAATAAAACTGCATGCTAAACAAACTTGCCATGTTTACATTAAACGACATGCTGACACAACATACTTCATACTCAGTTATTCATAATATACTTTTACCTTATCATTTCACTTTATACTTCACTTCTTTTCCTTGGGACTTATGATCAGTCGAAAATATTGCATTTTTAGCACAGCAATTTCTCTACTCTTTGTAGTCATCTAAACGTGTTTGGTATAAATACAGCACATATTAGCAATTTGTCAGCAAAATACCAAATAACATGTGTTATACATTATAACCGGCATTATGAGGAAAATTGTGTGTTTATTACTACATGCATGATCTTTGTATATCAAAAACCTGTCTCGAGAATGTGTGCAGGAAATTCTCCAGGTAAAAGAGCCGGAACTGCTAAAAGTGCTGATAAAATACGTCAAGTCCAAGACTTGAAATCTGGTAGTAAACAAGAAAGTATAAAAATATTCCAGACATCAGGAAAGTGCCATAAAACCAACACCAGAATACCCTGAGATTTTCATACAGAGAGCTCACTATATAGCCGCGGATCCGCGGCCTAGTCAGGCCGATCCGACTCGTCGGCGGCAGAAATTTTCTACAAAGACTTCTTCTCAACGGCAAAAATTCTTTAAGACGCTTCAGTTCCTAGAAATCTTCAGAAGCTTCCCTTCTAACAGCCAAGCTTCTTATGCAAGCTTCATAACAACCAATCTTCCAAGGGAAGCTAGACCTAGTTTCTAGGGGAAGCTAAAGGGAATGCTATAAAAAGGGACCTATGGCTTTGTTACAAAGGTTGTTCATTAATTAAATGAGTTGTTGAATATTAAGCCAAAATTCTGCAAGTTGAGTGATACAACTTGCAACTCAAAACCCAAGCCTGAATCCAATTCTAAAGCCAAATCAAGATCCATCGAGAAGCGAATCAAGCAAGTCTTCAACGAGCCTTTGAAGCAACGCCGACCTTCATCCGAGCAAGAGATCCATGATGATCCGCGACTCAAGAAGATCGAGCGGAGCAAGCTTCGACGGAATCTAGTTACCTCTTTAAAAGGAGCGATCGAGAGCAACATCTTGTAACCTCGAATTGAGAGAATGTGTAATTAGTCGTCGATTCAATAAAGGTGATAATTGTACTTCTTGTTTTCTTTACACTCTTGCGTTATGAAGCTTCTTGATCTTTGATTCATTTATTTTCATGATGCTTGAGTAAATTCTCCACTTGTGGAGGATCCGAGAGAATTGATAGATCTAATGATGATCAAATCTTAATACTAGTCTTAATTCTTATGAGATTTGTGAATCTTAGCAAAAAGAATCGTTGATGGCCTAATTTGGAGCGAAATGACTTCTTGATTATTTCGTTGCAAATTAGGGAACAAACTATCGGTGATTTTCTTTGCTAGAGGCTAGATCCGAATGATTATGATTGAAAAGACATGGGATAGTGAAGGAGACACCCTAGTTTCTTCAATAGATCCCTAATCTTCAATCATAATCATCAATCTAGCTACAAATATTCAATAGATAAAAGGAGGAATTATTAGATTCATCATTAGTTATTCAATCGGATCCTACAAGCTACTCTTCATGTCTTGATAATTCAATCGATTTGGACATTTCTTGATTCTTGATTCTAGATCTATATTCTTTATGTTTCTTGAAATGAAAACTCACAAATCTTAAATCAATTTTCTTGCATTTTCTTTTATCTTTTAATTTTCAACTAAACTAAAACGATAACGAACAAATCACACTTTCTCAGTAGATGATCCGCATTCACCGACGAAACTACAATAGACACCGTCAATTGATTGCGGTATAAATTTCTTTGGTTGTGAAATATTTCTAAACACGACATGGAAACGATTCAATCAAATGGCACCGTTGCCGGGGATAGTGTGCTAATTTGTTCGTTTTTGTAATTTGAGTTGAAAAATTTATTATTCCGTCAGAATTTTTAGATCAAAATTCGCATCAAGCGCTTAACGATTTGTTGTGATTTTTGCGAGGGAATCTGGAATCATCGGAGCAAAGGGAAAAATATTCAGATCATTTCAGGAAGTCCAGTGGAGTAAAAAGAGCATCTGTACCAAATTTTGTGCAGAGATCTTGTCAACGCACCGTGGAACCGCGGCAATAGCAAGCATTTCGCGGCGGATCCGCGGTGATCTTGAAGCTTCAGAATTTCATTTCTCTGTGGTAACTTCTATACTTTCTTATCTCCTCTCTGATCTGCTCCATTAACTAATTTCTGCAGGTTTCTTTGCAAATATTCGCAGCGCCGCAAAAAGAAAAACATTGTTGCGTGTTTGATCTTGGTTGTTTGCATTTTTAATACGGAAATTAAGGGGCAAAGACCAAATTCAATTTAGGTGGGGAGTTCATTACCCTTCCTAAGCCCCAAAAATCACAAACTTGCATCCGCATCACCCTCATTAACTAAAAGATATCTAGACATGACTCTAAAGACCGTCACGCTCACTTAGGACAGAAGGAGGTCGTGGGTAATCTATTGCTTATCCACGTTTCTTTTGTGGTGTCTAAGGCAAGTGTGTCTAAGGCAAGTGGTTACTTAATTAGGCCCACTACTTACGTAGTGGAGAACCTCCCACTTACCTGGCCACAGAAGGGGCAAAGAGGCAGTAGAGGATCTATCTTGCGACTTGTCTTCTGGAAGTCTAGGAGCGGTCTAGAGACATGACCTAGGTGACCACTAGATTTAGGGTTGTTTGTGCATTTTTTGTGTGATTTTTCAAAAATCCGTCTTTTTCAAACCAAACACCAACTCATCTTTTCGTTAATTATCACTTAATGCTGCCACTTGTGCTAAACCATTTAGTGCATGCTCGGCTGGATATGGGATTCTAGTGCCCGTCTTGTCCGCGTTCCCCCTATTGACTCCGAAGTTGGTAATTCTATGTCTACTTTTTCATCACCCACTACCACACCCACTTCGATGGACGGTTCTCCATTGAACTTCTTTAACACTACTCTGTCACCGTCCGCAGGTGCGCAGAATCTGCCCCGTATCTCTCTCCAAGAGAGATGTTACCTTATGTGAGGTCCTCTTTCGACCTGTCTCACCATTCCACCAGCCAATGAGGACAATTTTGAAATCAAACCACAATAAATCAATCTTTTACCCAAATTTCATGGTCTCGAGTCTGAAGACGCATATGTCTTATTACCAAATTTTAAAATGTAAGCGCTATGATGGGTACTTCACAGCTTTCTGTGGATGCTGTGAGATCACGTCTTCTCCCATTCACTTTGTGCGATATAGCCGAGAAATGGCTTTATAACATAGCCGCACATTCTATTTCGAACTGGGGAGAATTCGTAACAGCTTTCCTAAAGAAATTCTACCCCAATCATAAAACAGCTCGAGTCCATAGCGAAATAAATCAATTTACCCAGCTTCCAAATGAACCATTCTCGAAGTGTTTTGAACGCTTCAAGGATCTGTTAGTTCAATGTTCTCATCACGGAATTCCTAGATGGGATCTGTGCAGAATCATATATGAGGGCATTAATCCTACAAAAAAACAGATCCTTGAATCCATATGTCAAGGCACCTTCATGAATAAAGATGATGGTGAAGCCTAGAGATTTTTAGAAAATTTCACTGAAAAATCTTTACAGTGGGAGAGTGTAAGTCAACCATCGTCTAGGGGTGGTAACTGTTCATATCATAATTTTGCATTATTATATTCCTCATTCTTAATCATTTTACAAATAAATAAGTGCTTTTGATTCATGTCTGCTAAATAGTTGCAGGTTACAGATTCTCAGAACAATACAATGAAAATGGCGAAAATACGCTATAAAAGTGAGACTACGACCAACAAATAGAAGAATTTTTATCATGGCGCCTACAGTTTGACGGACAAACGAAGATTAGCAAACAGTTCAATTTCACAAAGCACGAAGGCAGCACAAGATTCAAGACTTCAACACGAAGCGAATGGGAAAAGTCCACAACACTCTGCACTGTGGAAATATGGAAGAAACTAGAAGACATTCTGAAGAACCAAGTGAAGAAAATAGAAGGAAAAAGCAACAGAAAGAAGCCCCGAAGAAATGAGCAAGATGGCCGCGGAACCGCGGCCAAACATGCCTTCTGGCCGGGGATCCGCGGCCATATAGGACACGTGTCGGTGCGTCGTTGCGTGTCGGTAGGAGTCGGTGCGTTGACCCGGTTTTCTTAAGGTATTTTTGTAATTCGAGATATGGATTAGATGTAAACCCTTGGATTTCTATTCTCTATAAATAGGAACCCTACAGCTCTTTTTATTTATCTAGTTTAGAATTTTTATTCCCTGTAATTGTCGAAGAGTGCATCAAATAAAAAAGTAAGTTTCTTTTCTGCCCTAGTTATTTCTCTAGCAATTTTATTTCTCTACCATAGTTATTTTCCGCAATTTTTTATCTGCCGTAGTTGTTAAAGTAAAACCATAAAAAATGAATTCGTTTATCAATTCCCTAATGAGTGAGTAGTTCCTCACTTGTTAGGGTTAGGTTTGGGGAAGATTTGAGAGATGAAAATCTCTCACTCATTTCTTGCCCATTATAAATTTTAAAGTAGGACTCTATGCATACATACACACACCGCTCACTACGGCACCCTATGTTAGTGTATATCCTCTAGGGGCCATTATTGTATCATACTTGTATGTATATTACTTAATGGAAGCTTGGGATATTCACAGTTGTATATACAGTCTTGCTAAAAATGGTAGTATGCTACTTGGTTTGTGTCTACTTTAATTTGTGCATATGTTTCTTGTAACGTATCACTTATACATATTAGTAGAGCCTATAGGATCTTTGCTTGATTACCAGCGTTGTGATGGCAGTCACACTAGTGGGGGCTGGGTAGTCTGTAAGCAACATCCTATACAGGTCCCTGGTCGTTGGATTATCGAGATAGGGAATCGATATTCCGGAGTAGACTAAGTGTGTACGCTTCTCATCCCAGTTGGGGAGATGGTCTGTCCTACAGCCATCAGTACGTCGTACTGGAGATAGTATACAGGTGCTCGTTAGGTTACGGGTACACCGGACAGGACTCGCAGGGGAACTGTTGGTTGGTATTATACCCATCGTCAGTTAACAGTTCCCAGGTGACATGAGTACAGTATAGTCCGCAGTCTTGACATTGCTACTTCGCCTAGAGTGTGTCCTCCTGTTCTTAGATTACTACCCTACCACGGCTCAAAGGAGTCGTGCAAACAGGTAGCAGTTGGGTGCAGTCCCGAGCACTTAGAGGCAGTGGCGGTTAGATAGGATTCGTCTCTCCCGGTATTGGGAGATGATATCGCGCTGTGTCAGAAAGCCATTACGCAAAGTCCCTGGCCAGGGCAAGCGAGATTTACTGGTAGGTTCCAGTAGTTTCTCAGGGTGTAATGGCTTACGCTCCGACACGACTTATACCGCTATTAGGGGACTGATGCTTGCCGCCCCTTAGGCTCGATATGAGATAGTCTTAGACCAACAGACCGGACTGTACGGAGATTGTCACATCAGGCTCAGTAGGAGTTCGGATGGGTTTCCTCATCGGCCTTCTTATCGACATCTACCTGGGGACCGTTACGTACAGCTAGTGCCGCTTGCGGTCTGTGGTTAAACCCACTGCCAACGTAGTGTCGAGTGTTTAGAGTCCCACACAGAGGGTTTCCCTGCTCTAGGCGAAATGATATAGAGGTTGTATGGTTTTACGACAAGGGTTCGGACGCATACGTGTTTAAACGCACGTACGACGTTCGGACTGTTTTTACTAGCCGGCTTTGGTTTAAGCCAGATTCTAGTATCGGGTTATTGGATTTATACAATCTAAAGTTTTTCCGTGTTTTCACGGATAGGAGGGGCGTTCTCGTAATTTTTCGGGAAGCTTCTAGAAGGATGATGACATGGAGGGTAAGGTGGCAATAGCATTTAATGAATTTGTGACTCACTTAGATGAATCATTCAAGTGAGTTAATGAAGCATTTATTGCTTAATGACTCACTTGATGATTCATTGTATGTATTTAATGAAGTATGATGATAATGTATTTTTATTTATTCATTTTGATTTTCTTATGCTTCATTATATATTAGAAGTGAGAAGCTTTTTCATTCATTCTCATCATCACCTTCTCTCTCCTCAAGCTCTCTCATTCTTGAAACCCTAACCCTAACCTCTCATGTGTTGAGATCAAGGGTTAGCTACACTAATACATCCATAACCTCACTCTATATCCCCTAGGTAGCTTAGGTTAGCACTTTGAGCAACCTAGTTATCTCAAGTTAGAGATCAAGCTTGGCGTAGGAGCTCTCGGGTGGATCGTCTTTGACTCGAGGAGGCCGTTGAGGTGCCGATATTCTAAGGAGCCTACGAGGAGTGGAGGACAGCGATGAAGACCCGAAGGAAAAGTAACGTGAGGTATAACTTCGAATCAGAGTAGTTAAACCTCTTGTAGTTTGCTAGTAACGGCTTAGATATGATCCATGCGCTCAAGTCCGTGTTACGAAGCTTTGATAATCGTTTTTCATATATTCCGCCTCCCCGCAAGTTCGTGTGGTGCGTGACATGGACTTACAGTGGTATCAGAGCCAACTAAACCATTACTAGCTTGTTAGCAACTAATTAGAAGTTCGATCGACGGAAAACACAAAAACAAAACCCTAACACCCTAACAGTTTCTGTTGATTTTAAATGTGTCAGAAAAATTATTTGGTATGCCTTAAAATTCACGGCAAGGTATTATAAGAATACTGGGAAAATACGAGCCTCTAACTCGGCAAGACGGCCGCGGATCTGCGGCAAGATGGTGCTTTTGGCCGCGGATCCGCCGCCGAGTCAACACCGAGTTAACTCGGATTTGCTCTGTTATTCATATATTTTGGTGTATTGTTTTCCAGTATGTTCTGTTTCTACCCAAGTTACTTCAGTGCAGGTTTGCTTTTGGGGTATACACGGATAAAGGAAGTTGATCGATGTTCTAAGATATTTGCTAATTGGGTTTTTATCTCTAATGTTTAATGTGTTCGTAAACCTTCCCTAACTGCTAGTATATCGGTTGGCAGGGGGTTGCACATTTCTGAAATGTTTACTGTTTGTGTATATGAACTGTATTGGACTGTTGTGATGATTAGCCGGGGTTTTGAGATGGGTTTAATATTCATTCATTCGATGTAAATGTAATATGATGTAATATTCTTTTGCGGGGCACATCCAGGTTGCGGTTGTAGCCACCGTTGTATTATTTCTTTTTTACTGTTTTTGCTCCTAGGATAGACCCAAGGTGGGGTATACAAACTACCGGGTACGTTGAAGTGTTTAGTGGCCTACTCATGTCGTTGAGGGAGACCGCTTCACTTCAGGTACTTGGCGGGTAGTTTGCCGTACCCGTAGGGGTCTAGGGTGGGGTAATGGCTATTCATCACAACTGTGTAATCCGTCTTTTGTTGCAGGCTCAAAGCAAACGCGGATTGCTAGCAAATCCAATAAAGTTCATCAGTAATCTAGAATGCTTATTATTGCGTCTGACGAATGTACAAATATCTATATATGATAGCTATTAGACGTCACTTATGTTTTCCACCCGCGCTAGCCCAGCCCCCGCTCTGTCGTTAGTTAAGTAACCTAACGGGTGATGACGGGACCCCGTGGCGAATGCGGATGGCATAAGAGGACGTGGTATTTTCATTGTTTTCTGCAATGATAGGATAAATGATGGGACGCATTATTATAATGCAAAGAATATAAACCAAAGTTCAATCGTTGGAACAAATTTAAAAGAAACCACTCGGTTATTTTAAAAAGATCAGATTTTTTAATTGCGGAGCTTTAACCACTCCTTTTAAAAAGTATTAGGTTCCTTCGATTATATCAAGTTCACTACGTTCATGGTTTTGCCAAAACCATTCGTAGCCCTCCGTCATTTCATTTGGGTATTCAGTAGTATTCAAGCTATGTATTTTGGCCCTTAGTCAAGGCATAGTGTTTGGTAGCTGCTGGGGTATTCATTTGTTGCATAGATAGATGCGTTGGTTTGGGACAGTCGTATTACTTTTCTTGGCCCTTAGTCAAGAGTATATACGAGTGGGTTCAAATTAACCTGGATAATGACAGGTAGAACTTGACATGTGACTTATGACATTTTGGCCCTTAGTCAAGGTCATAAGAACATGGGGCAAAAATCCATATCAGGAATTTCTAAAGAAACTGAAATTTGCAGAGAGATGCATACCATTTTGGAGTTTGATGAATGTTGGTAGGATTCCTTCAACATTATTATACGATGATATTTTGGATCCCGATCCTACTGTGAGTATATACTACTTATCAGGGGATTCGTCACTTAACGATAAATGCTATAAACCAAGTAGGTGTTGAGAAAGGTGTCAGCGGGGCTACGCTCCCAGAGAAAAGAGGTTATTTAATTAAGGAACTTCACGAAAGCGTTGGAAAACTTCCCTCGAAGTACCGACACTGGCCTGGCTGAACGGTTAAGCAAGTATTGTATCGTGAGAATAGTCCTGGCTAATTCTTCTTTTATGGTTTGAGGAAGGATTCGAGAAACAGTGAGAGCCATCCTGTTTAGATAAACTTAAAACCAATCTAAACATACAACAACATCATGCTAAAATGTTTTCTTCTCTCTCTCTTAATTGCAGTGACCTTGTGACCACGACTAGGTTACATCTAGATAACAAATTGACTGAATCTGACTTATATGACTGGCAAAGGTCTGTCCAGATGTCCGTTGCCTATGACAAGCTGGACCACCCTATTACTACTCATGATCCCGCCGTCCCAGGTCCAGTTTCCACTATCACGGATATGGATATCCGTCAGACAAGGGAAAAGGATAAAGCGAAAGCCAAGTGCCTTGTGTTAGCTTTAGTTGATGGTGTAAACTAGAAGCAGCACGAGAAGACGGACTCAGTTTCCATCTTTCTCCATATCAAAGATTTATATGGAGAGTAATCTCATATCGCAAGATATGAGACCTCGAACGAATTAATTCAAGTGAAGTTGGATTTCGGGTCATCTGTAGGGGACAACGTCCTTACAATGACTAGCTATATTGATGAGCTCCAGGACCTGGCAACCACGTTGGGAAACGAGTCAGATACTGACTTGATTCTACAGTCTCTGCCTTCTACCCTGAAGAAAACCAGGGAAATAGAAGAAAAGAGAAGGGCAAAAGTTTCGGGACTGAATGTAGTAAAAGAGGAACGTTCCTATTGTTACGGGATTGGGCATTGGCAGAAAGATTGCAGGGCTTTAGAAGCCAATAGCCAGGATACAAAGCATGTTGTGGCTTCAGCCTCAAGTGTATTTGTAATTGAGAACTGTTTGTTGATTAACTCTACTTCCTGGGTACTAGATACCGGAGCAGGATCTCATATTTATAATTCATTACATGCTTTGAGAAACCGTAGAGTTATGAAGGTTGGTGATTTGTCTCTCAGAGTTGCAAACGGAATGAGCGTGGACGCTGAATCCGTGGGAGAATATCGCCTAGGTTTGACAAGTGGGCATATATTGATTTTACGTAACTGTTTATATGTACCTAGTATGACTTGTAATATCATATCAGTATCCTCACTTTCGAGAGAGGGATATGATTTTACATTCGTAAGCGATGTAGTTAACATCCACCTAAATCAAGTTCTGATTGGGTCCGGTACATTAGATAACGGTATATACGTATTAAGTCAAGCTCAGGTTTTCAATGTCCAGAACACACTTAAAAGAAAGTCTCCAGAAATAAATCAGGCTTTCTTATGGCATTGTAGACTAGGTCACATCAATGAGAGAAGGTTAACTAAGTTACATAGAGAAGGATATTTGAATCCGTTCGAATATCAATCTTATGCTACTTGTGAATCTTGTCTCAAAGGAAAGATGACAAAGACTCCGTTCACTGGACACGGAGTGAGAGCAAGCGAGCTCTTGGGACTCATACACAGTGACGTGTGCGGTCCAATGTCTACACATGCGCGAGGTGGTTATTCCTACTTCATTAGTTTTACAGATGATTTCTCTAGGTTTGCATATGTCTTCTTAATGAAGCATAAATCCGAGGCCTTTGAGAAATTCCAAGAATACAAGAATGAAGTAGAAAAACAAACAGGTAAGAGTATAAGACACTGAGATCTGATTGAGGTGGTGAATACTTAAGTGTCGAGTTCCTGGGTTACTTAAAAGAGAATGGAATTCTCTCTCAGCTTACTCCTCCATACACACCACAACACAATGGTGTATCAGAAAGGAGGAATCGAACCCTATTAGATATGGTTCGTTCCATGATGAGTAACGCTGAGTTACCGCGATCATTCTGGGGATATGCACTAGAATCAGCTGCATATCTTTTGAACTAGGTTCCCACCAAGACTGTGCCTACCACACCATATCGGATGTGGAGTGGGACCAAACCCTGTCTGAAACATTTTAAGACATGGGGATGTCCAGCTTTTGTAAAAAAGCAGCATGTGGACAACCTCGAGGCACGATCAGTACAGTGTAAGTTTATGGGATATCCGAAGAATTCCAAAGGATATTATTTCTATTACGCAGAGGAACAAAAGGTTTTTGTTTCTCGTCATGCCCACTTTCTGGAACATCAGTTTTTAGAAAAAGGAACAAGTGGGAGCGTAGTAGAACTGGAAGAAATTCTAGAACCACAAGCTATTACTGAAAGCTTGGAAGAACCAGAAGGTTCAGGAGAACGGGACATCCCGACGCCACTCCGCAGGATAGTAGGCAATCTCATCCGCCCGAGAGATACTACGGTTTTCTTATAGACGGGGATAGAGAGGATTGCACTATTGACTATGATGAGCCTACTAGCTTCCAGCAAGCCATTCAGAGCGGTTACTCAGTAAAATGGCTGGATGCAATGCGGACCGAAATAGAGTCTATGTACACTAACAAAGTATGGACTTTGGACGTTGCTCCAGATGGGGTAAAACCCGTAGGATGCAAATGGATCTTCAAAAAGAAGATTGGTGTAGATAGACAGGTTGAAACCTATAAGGCTAAACTTGTTGCAAAGGGTTTCCGTCAAAGACCTGGTTTGGACTATGACGAAACCTTTTCTCCAGTAGCTATGCTCAAATCCATTAGGGTCCTTCTTGCTATTGCTGCCTTCCACGATTATGAGATCTGGCAGATGGACGTAAAGACGGCTTTTCTAAATGGTAATTTGGAAGAAAGCGTCTATATGGATTAGCCAGAGGGATTTATTAAGAGTGGGAGCAGCAGTAAAGTATGCAAGTTGCTTAAGTCCATTTATGGACTAAAGCAAGCATCTCGGAGTTAGAACATCTGTTTTGATGATGCTGTCAAAGAATTCGACTTTATCAAAAATCCAGATGAACCATGTATATACAATAAGATTGTAGGGAGAGCTGTAGTATTCCTCGTCTTATACGTGGATGACATTCTCCTAATAGGAAATGATATTCCTATGTTACAGTCAGTCAAAAGATTCCTGTCACATAAATTCTCCATGAAAGACCTGGGTGATGCCACCTACATTCTGGGGATCCGGATCTATTGTGATAGATCAAAGAGGATGTTGAGACTTTCGCAGTCCAGGTACATAGACACCATAGTGAAGAGATTCAGTATGGATGATTCTAAGCGCGGTAACCTACCGGCTTATCACGGAATCACCCTCTCCAAAGAGATGTCTCCCAAGACTGATTTGGAAAGGGATCGCATGTCGATTATACCCTACGCTTCTGCGGTAAGCTCTATAATATATGCGATGTTATATACCAGACCAGATGTAGCATACGCATTGAGCGTAGTAAGCCGGTATCAGGCAAACCAGGGGAAAAGCACTGGATAGCAGTAAAGAACATTCTCAAGTACCTAAGGAGGACTAAGGAGATGTTCTTGGTGTATGGCGGAAAAGACCTCCAAATGGAGGCCTTTGCCGACTCTAGCTTCCAGAGTGACAAGGATGACTCCAAATCCATGTCGGGTTATGTCTTTACCCTCAATGGAAAGGCGGTCTGTTGGAAGAATTCCAAGCAGGAGACCGTTGCTAATTCAACGATGGAAGCGGAGTACATAGATGCTTGCGATGCCGTAAAAGAAGCTGTCTGGATGAAAAAGTTCCTCACAGAACTTCAGGTGGTTCCTACCAGTGTTGATCTAATACCTCTGTATTGTGACAACAACGGCGCTATAGCTTTAGCGAAGGAACCCAGGTCCCATCAGAAGTCCAGACACATCTGAAGGCGGTACCACCTGATCAGGGAGATCGTAGATCGCCGGGAGATCGAGGTGAAAAGAGTAGAGACGGAGAATAACATTGCTGATCCATTCATAAAGGCCCTTCCTCATACGCAGTTCGAGAGGCTATTCGAGATGATTGGTCTACGATATGCCAGCTCATGGCCCTAGTGCAAGTGGGAGATTGTTAATGTATATGCCCTAGGGGCCATTATTGTATCATACTTGTATGTATATTACTTAATGGAAGCTTGGGATATTCACAGTTGTATATACAGTCTTGCTAAAAATGGTAGTATGCTACTTGGTTTGTGTCTACTTTAATATGTGCATATGTTTCTTGTAACGTATCACTTATACATATTAGTAGAGCCCATAGGATCTTTGCTTGATTACCAGCGTTGTGATGGCAGTCACACTAGTGGGGGATGGGTAGTCTGTAAGCAACATCCTATACAGGTCCCTGGTCGTTGGATTATCGAGATAGGACATCGATATTCCGGAGTAGACTAAGTTTGTACGCTTCTCATCCCAGTTGGGGAGATGGTCTGTCCCACAGCCATCAGTACGTCGTACTGGAGATAGTATACAGGTGCTCATTAGGTTACGGGTACACCGGACAGGACTCGCAGGGAAACTGTTGGTTGGTATTATACTCATCGTCAGTTAACAGTTCCCAGGTGACATGAGTACAGCATAGTCCGCAGACTTGACACTGCTACTTCGCCTCGAGTGTGTCCCACTGTTCTTAGATTACTACCCTACCACGGCTCAAAGGAGTCGTGCAAACAGGTAACAGTTGGGTGCAGTCCCGAGCACTTAGAGGCAGTGGCGGTTAGATAGGATTCATCTCTCCCGGTATTGGGAGATGATATCGCGCTGTGTCAGAGAGCCATTACGCAAAGTCCCTGGCCAGGGCAAGCGAGATTTACTGGTAGGTTCCAGTAGTTTCTCAGGGTGTAATGGGCTACGCTCCGACACGACTTATACCGCTATTAGGGGACTGATACTTGCCGCCCCGTAGGTTCGATATGCGATAGTCTTAGACGAACAGACCGGACTGTACGGAGATTGTCACATCAGGCTCAGTAGGAGTTCGAATGGGTTTCCTCATCGGCCTTCTTATCGACATCTACCTGGGGACCGTTACGTAGAGTTAGTGCCGCTTGCGGTCTGTGGTTAAACCCACTGCCGGCGTAGTGTCGAGTCTTTAGAGTCCCACACAGAGGGTTTCCCAGCTCCAGGAGAAACGATATAGAGATCGTATGGTTTTACGACAAGGGTTCGGACGCATACGTGTTTAAACGCACGTACGACGTTCGGACAGTTTTTACTAGCCGGCTTTGGTTTAAGCCAGATTCTAGTATCGGGTTATTGGATTTATACAATCTAAAGTTTTTCCGTGTTTTCACGGATAGGAGGGGCGTTCTCGTAATTTATCGGGAAGCTTCTAGAAGGATGATGACATGGAGGGTAAGGTGGCATTAGCATTTAATGAATTTGTGACTCACTTAGATGAATCATTCAAGTGAGTTAATGAATCATTTATTGCTTAATGACTCACTTGATGATTCATTGTATCTATTTAATGAAGCATGATGATAATGCATTTTTATTTATTCATTTTGATTTTCTTATGCTTCATTATATATTAGAAGTGAGAAGCTTTTTCATTCATTCTCATCATCACCTTCTCTCTCCTCAAGCTCTCCCATTCTTGAAACCCTAACCCTAACCTCTCATGTGTTGAGATCAAGGGTTAGGTACACTAATACATCCATAACCTCACTCTATATCCCCTAGGTAGCTTAGATTCGCACTTTGAGCAACCTAGTTATCTCAAGTTAGAGATCAAGCTTGGCGTAGGAGCTCTCGGGTGGATCGTCTTTGACTCGAGGAGGCCGTTGAGGTGCCGATGTTCCAAGGAGCCTACGAAGAGTGGAGGACAGTGATGAAGATCCGAAGGACAAGTAATGTGAGGTATAACTTCGAATCAGAGTAGTTAAACCTCGTGTAGTTTGCTAGTAATGGTTTAGATACGATTCATGCGCTCAAGTCCGTGTTACGAAGCTTTGATAATCGTTTTTCATATATTCCGCCTCCCCGCAAGTTCGTGGTGTGCGTGACATGGACTTACACCCTATCCAAAGAGGTAGCGGTGATACCATAGTTAAAGACCGGTTGTGTATGATTTCCATGGAAGTTAGGGTAAGAGTTAAGAAAGGACGGACAAGGACAAAAGGGAAGAAACCTAGTTTCTTCCCGATCGTTCTAATCCCCTTTGTTAATTATTACCTTAACACCTAAAACTTCTTAATTAGGGCAAAGAATGCGGTGAGAATAATTGACTTTCCAAACCAACCTAATCCTAACCCTAGCAAGGTTTTAATCCTAATCAAATTCAACTTTAGTTTTTATTGAAAATCAAACCTACAAAAATAGGAATTGACTCGTTAGAACAGCTAGAAAATACACGTAATCCCTGTGGACCGACCCGTATTCAACCTGCTAGCTACCAAGCGACACCGTTATTGATTGCGATTAATTCTTTGATCATAAATAGCATAAGCACTAAATCTCCATCAATCAAATGGCGTCATTGCCTGGGATGGCGTAGTTATTTTCTTTTTGTTATTTTGGGTTAATTAAAAATTAAAAAATCATTAAAACTAAAAAATATATAAAAAAATTATCATCTTGTTATTTTTTGAAGGGTTTTTGTTTGAATTGTGCAGGATCGGAAAGACGAACAGATTCAGATCTGGAAAAATCCAGTGAGCAAAATAGCAAACAGCAGATCTGAACAAACAAAGGAGAACCACAACAGAGAAACAGAAGAATTTTGGAGGGCCGATCCATCTTGTTGACCGCGGAACCGCCGCAAAAGCCTGCTTTTGACCGCGCTTCTGCCGCGGCTTGCTGACGTTAGCTAGCCAAAACTTCTCTGTAAGTTTCTTTTCCTCTCTTCTACGCTCTGTAGTCCTCTGAAAAATTTTCCTACAGGGTTCTTTGCGCAAAAATTTCTCCCCCTTCTCCAATAACTTGATCTTGTGCAGGATTCTTTGCGCCGCAATAAAAGAAAAAAAAATTTGGCAAGTGTTTTGTGTGTTTGCTGCTTTGCATTTTTAAAACTGACTTTTAAGGGGCTATAACACCAATCCAGATTGGGTGGGGATTTCATTACCCTTCCTAGGACCCCAAAAATCACAAAAAGCATTCGCATCAACCATCGAGTTAATTAAAAAAGATTAGACTCAGCCTATAAGGACTGCCGTGCTCATTAGGACAAAAGAATAGTTGTAGGCATGGGTCGTTTATCTAAACTAGATTTTGTGGTGCCTAGGCTAGACTAGTGGGAAAGGTAATTTTAAAAGGCCCGTCTCACGGTGATTCGTGAGCGGATCCCTCCTTCTTTACTTGTGCTTACCTGGCCGCAATTGGTGGTGAAGAGGCAATTTGAGGATCTCACAACTTTCCCTTTGGAACAGTTAGGAGCAGTCTAGTTGACCTAGGAGACCCTAGCTCTAGGCTTGATTGTCCATATTGTGTTTGCTTGAACGTATGTCTAAGCTCCTTATAAAAATCTTTTACAAAAACTCCATAAAAAACATTAAAAAAAAATTTACAAAAAAACTTGCCATTTTGTCGCTTGAAATCCATTGCACCCCACTTGCACCCACTTCCTCTCATTGACGTTTTCGTACCCCCACCTTCTGTTTTCACCTTTTTGACTACACTACACCTCTTTAGTGTATGTCCAGTTGGACTAGGGACACTAGCGCCCGTTTAGTCCATATCTCGTTAGTACCGACTGACGACGCTTTCGACTCCGAATTCGAAATTCCCTCCACTTCTTTACCTTCATCCTCATATTCATCATCTTCTAAGGAGATGTCGGGATTCAATCCTAACAACCCCTTACCTGCGGGACTGATTCCACCTCCACTAGGTACGAATAACCCACCACACACTCCTGTCGAAGCGCCCCAACGAATCGCGCTACAGGATCTTTTCTATCCTATCCGCACCGCACTTCCCACTTGTCTTTCACTTCCACCGGCCAATGGGGATAACTTTGAAATTAAACCCCACTTCATCAACATGTTGCCCGAATTTCACGGGCTGGAATCCGAAGATGCCTACATCTTCATTAACAAATTCCTGAATGTTTGCGCAATGATGAAGAACACACAACTTTCTGATGATACTATAAGGCTACGTGTCATTCCATTCACTTTATGTGACTTAGCTGAAAAATGGTTATATACCACAGCATCACACTCCATTAAAAATTGGGAAGAGTTTGTTAAGGCTTTTCTAAAAAAGTTTTACCCACACCACAAGACCGCGAGAATTCGCAATGAAATTTTTCAATTTTTCTAGCTTCCTTCCGAACCCTTTTGGAAGTGTTTTGAAAGATTTAAGGATCTCCTTGTTCAGTGTCCTCACCACGGTATCGAGAATTGGCAACTTTGCCAAACTTAATAGGAAGGACTGAACCCAGCAACTAAGCAGTTGTTGGAAACCATTTGTCAAGGTAACTTTCTTACAAAATCTAGCGAGGAAGCTTGGCAATTTCTCGACGATCTTGCTGAACAAACACTTCAGTAGGAAAGCACTAAGACCGCTTCATCTACTTCATCAGGTCAGTCTAGGGCAGGCATACATCAACTTGATATGTCGATTGTAATGAAGGCCGAAATGGCTACACTCACGAAAAAACTAGAAGCAATTGAGAGCAAATTCTCTTCGCCTTCTCCTACCCCAGCTTTACCCCCACGCACTATTTGTGCTTGTTGTTCGGATCCATCCCATCTTACTAAAGAGTGTTCTTACAATCCACCCGTTCAAGGACAAGATCAAGTCAATGCTGCCTTTCAGCAAAGACAAAGAAATGA
This sequence comes from Agapanthus africanus, assembly GCA_030015575.1. Classification (NCBI taxonomy): domain Eukaryota; kingdom Viridiplantae; phylum Streptophyta; class Magnoliopsida; order Asparagales; family Amaryllidaceae; genus Agapanthus; species Agapanthus africanus. Next base: position 729,999,727 of record JASDDO010000019.1, on the reverse strand, counting down.
TCCATACTCTTCAACTTACAATCCTGGTTGGAGGAGCCACCCAAATTTTGATTGGAATCAAAATCAACAACAATTCCAAGGCAATAACAACTTTCAAAGGCCTCCTCCACAACAACAAGCCCCTCAACAAACTCAATATCAGCAACCTTTCCAACCCCAACCTTACTAAAACCAAATGAACAATTTTGTACCCAACAACTCTTATCCTCAAAACAGTTTTGTTCAGCCGAATAACGATAAGGTTTCCTCGCTAGAACGAAATCTGGATGCGTTTTTAAAACATTCTACACAATCCTCAGCAAGCATCCAGTCTTCCATTGAGTCTTTGGTGCAACACAGTGCTTCACACGATCAAAGCATCAAAACAATTGAGGCCCAAATTGCAAAATTGAATGTTGCGTTAAGCGAGCGAGAAAATGGAAAGCTTTCGTCTCAACCATTGCTAAATCCCGGTCACACACACAACGCACATGTTTCTTATGAACAACAAAATCATAATGTAAATGCTGTGACTACGTTGAGATCTGGAAGAGTGTTGCACAATAATGTGGGTATTAGTGATGAAACCCCGGCCGCCGCTTCTTCTTCTTCTTCTTCTTCTTCTTCTTCTTCTTCTTCATCTTCATCTTCTTCCTCTTCATCTTCTTTGTCATCTTCTACTTCGTCAGAGCCTGTTCTTCATTCTTCACAAGGCTCTACTGCTTCTAATTCGAACGGACCCACATCTTACTCCACGATAACACCAACAATGGGATCCGTTCCAACTCCGCAATCTACACTACAAACATTGGACTCAACAAATTTTCGAAATATTCCATTTCCAAACAGGTTGAGATCCAATAAACAAACTCCACAAATGGAGAAGATTGTGCAGTTATTCAAACAGGTTAGAATTAACATAGCTCTCTTAGATGCAATCCAACAAGTCCCTTCTTACGCTAAAATCTTGAAGGACTTATGCACCAAGATGTGGAAGTCTCAGGTACCCAAGAAAGTATTCGTAGCTAGTTCCGTGAGCAATGCTATTAACCAACCTCAACCTTTGCCCCAAAAACGAAAGGACCCTGGCTGTCCTACAATTTCAATAATAATTGGGGATAAGAACATCAATCGTGCACTTTTAGATCTTGGTTCTAGTGTTAACCTGCTTTCCTATTCCGTTTATGAGCAATTAGGTGTTGGAGAGTTGAAACCCACTCATTGTACTCTCCAAATGGCCGATCGATCCATCACCCATACTAGAGGTGAGTTAGAGAATGTGTTGATCAAAGTAGGGGACTTCATATTCCCCATTGATTTCATTGTTATGGACACACAGCCTGTGGCTAACCCACGGAACCAAATTCCAGTGATCCTCGGTCGACCATTTTTGGCCACTTCCAATGCTGTAATCAACTGTCATATCGGCTCTATGACTCTATCCTTCGGGAAGATGTCAAGTGAGTTCAACATTTACAAGATAGGAAGTTTGCCCTCCGAACCTTCTGCTCATGCATGTTCTGTCGAATTAATGGATGTCGACGGCAGCAAATTTGATCAGCCTCAGGATACTGATCTAGACTCTCTTCATACGTTGTTAGACCCAACTATATATTATACACATACGGACTCGTCCATTAAGTTGTCGGGGTCAACATCGACCGTTGTTTATGAATCTTTCATGGAATCTAGAGATCACCCGACTATTTTTGATGACATTATTCTTCAGGGTATTGATGAAAGCTTTGAGGAAATTTTCGCTGATGAACTTGCATTTTTAGCAAACACGGGTGTTGAGATGAATCAACTACAAAAAAAAATTGAACCTCCGCCCCTTCTTCTTGACAATCACAAAAAGGCGAGTAATCCATCGTCACAATCACTTTGTCGTCTCTTCAAATTGAGATGCAAACCACTTCTGTTACACCACCTACCTCTTCCCCACTTCTTCATGATTCTAGACAACATACTCTACCACCAACCGTTGTTTTTTACTGATAAATTCTTTGAATGGTTGGTATTGACTTTTGGCCTTTGCAAAGCATGGCATTGACTTGTAACATTGTTTAATTCAAGTTTGGGGGTGATTGTGTTGGCTCTCGAAAGAAAATGAATTTTAGCCAACCATATGATTGTGGGTACGTTTACCACTTGTAAATATATACAAAAAATTATTTTGGGGTATTTTTGTAAATTTCCAGTTTTAAAAAGAATAAAAATAAAAAAAATAAACAGAGGAGTGCCGACAATTTTGACCCTCTTGGTGTAGCCTGACAGTGAGGACACTGTCAAGTTTAAGTTTGAGGGTGTGCTCGGTAAGCTTTCTTCCTTCGCATTCATATGTATAATTTTGCATTTGCATACTTATTTTAAAACGCATAAAAGATTGAAAAATTTTAAATCATAAAAATTTAAAAATTCAATTTTGGCCATATTTGATTTAAGTTTGACAAGACGGTTAACTAGCTAGAAAAAACTAGATCCTGTACTTAGTAAATTAAAAGCCCTAAAAATAACCTTTCTTAAAATTTAACAGTAGAAAATATATGTCCTTGAAGTTTACTTAGAAATATGCAAATTTTGAGTTCACTTCTTGGGCTAAGTCGAAATAAAGGAAGAGTATTGAAATTTTTATTAAAGTGTAAGTCTGAAAAATAATCCCTAAGTTTAAGTCTAAATTTTGAAAATATATACCCTACAACTTGCAAAAACACGAACCTTGAAACTTGGAATAGTAGAGGAGACCTTGAAATGCTCTGGTCTAAAATCCTTAGTATGAAGGAAAATAAAATTATAAGTGGGAATAAAGAGATAAAAAAATGAACATAAGTTTTTGTAATTACCTAAGGCTGCGTAAAAAAATATATAGCGAGGGTGCTTTATCACCTAGTGCCTTAGACCAACTTGTTTGGGAGTCACTGCTAAAGCCTTAGGTATTACAAGACGAGGAATTACGCTTTAATGCGCAAACACATTTTGTAATCGGTCGTTAGTACCTCAAGAAGTATTAACGGTCGCATGAAGGATGTGTGAGCAATTTCATCTAAAATTCAAAAACTAAAAGTACTTTGGATGATGGACAAGAGTATAATAGCTTGAATTGAATTTCCAAGTGTAGGGGTGATACATACACACACGTAGGGGTATACGATTGGGGTTTGGATGAGAAATAGGAATGAAAATGTAACGCTTCAAAATTCGTTTAGGCAGTTTTTTTTCGATAATCGGCAAAATAAGCAGTCTTTTCCGTAAAAAGTCAAAATAAGTATTTTTGAATATAGGCCTAATTATACAAAATTTAGATAAGATATTGCTAAAATTTGGTCACTAATTGTCACTTAAAATTTTCTAGTTAATTAAAAAAAAATTCTTTAATTAATTATTTTATTATTGTTTTAAGCTTTTAAAAATACATTAAATTAGTGATAAATACAAATTTAATTAGGTAAATTACATAATTAGGAACCATTATAAACTAAAATATAGTGTATCAAAAATTTTATCAAAACATTTCAAGTTTAGTTGTTTTATGGTTTAAAATGGGTTGAAAATGAATGAAAATGGGGTTTTTTAATGTAAAATTTGATGTGATATGCATTAAATGAGTTTAAAGGTTGCTTTTTGTGTAGAATTTTCTACACAATTCCCTCACACTCACCCTTCCCCACCTCAGGCCGAGCTCACCTGCAGGAAATCCCCCATTTTCTCCCCATTTCTTGCTTGAAAATTCCTTCAAAAATCATCAAAAATCCACCGAAATTCACTAAATTCTTCTCTAATTCAACCCAAATCCTTAAGCCATCCCTTCTCAAGCCCAAATTGGATTAAAACAAGGAGAAAAGAGGCCACTTTGGAGGTTTAGTGCAAGGGAATCAACACTTGGGAGGTATAAGTTTTAATCTAGTTGTTAAATTTATAGTTTAAATAAGCTAAATTAGTATTTTAAAGTGTTAATTTCATTGTAATGGTTGGTTTTTGAAAATTCAAGAATGGGGTTGATATGGTAATTAGGGTTTGTAGCATGGTTGATGGGTTAAAGTTAGTATTGTGTCCATCTAGTGGGTTAGATTGGTTGTGTGTGCGATGTTACGATCGCTAGATCGTTAATTCGCGATGTTTGCATTGAAATCGGTATGCTAATGCTTACACTACTACAAATAGGGGTTGCCCCTACGGATAAAGGAATCCGTAGGGGCAACGTTTTATTGCCCCTACGGATTAATCCGTAGGTGCCCACTGTTGTCCCTACGGTTTTCTATATTTTAATTTAAAAATATTTAATCATAATTTGTTGTTTGGCCCTACGGTGGCGCAAACAAAGAACCTACGGCTAAGTACGTAGGGGCATGTATACGGGTTAATAATAAAAAAAAAAGGCACAGAAAATCCCTCACCGTTCCCAAATTTTTCTTCTCTCTTATTCTTCCCGCGTCTCGATCCCGATCTCGTCGGCCATCGACGTCCTCATCCTGACCTCGCCACCGCAACCGTGCTTGACTCGTCGACTTCCACGTCGCAACCGTGCTTGACTCGTCGCCGATCGCATCGTCGACTACTGGCCTCCTCCGTCGTCTCCTCCACCGCGGTTAGTAAATTTCCAATTTTTACTTCTAATTTAATACTTTTATTTCCCTCTTTTGATGATGTTAGGGGTAGGGTTCAGGGATCTGGGTTCGGGTAGGGGTGGCATCGGGTCAGTTAGGGTTAGGGTTCGATTGGGGTTGGGGTTGGGGTTAGGGTAAGGGTTTGGTTGGGGCCGGTTGGGGTTGGGGTTGGGATTAGGGTTCGGTTAGGGTTGGGATTGGTGTTGGCCGGGTTATGGTTAGGGTTAGGGTTCGATTGGGGTTGGGGTTGGGGTTAGGGTAAGGGTTTGGTTGGGGCCGGTTGGGGTTGGGGTTGGGATTAGGGTTCGGTTGGGGTTGGGATTGGTGTTGGCCGGGTTGTGGTTAGGGTTCATGTTTAGGGTTAGGGTTATGGTATTTAGGGTTAGGGTTAGTGTTAGGGTTAGGGTCATGTTTAGGGTTAGAGGCTATGGTTAATTTGGGTTAATTGCAGTGTAGGGTTAATTTGGGTTAATTAGTGATAATTTGAAAAGGTTAGGGTGTTGATTAGGCTTAATTTGGTTAATTTGGGTAAATTTGGTTAAGTTTGGGTTGATTAGGGTTAATTAGGTTAATTTGGGTAAATTGGGTTAATTAGTGATAATTTGTGTTAGGGTAACAATTATGGTTAATTGTGGTTAATTAGGTTAATTTGGGTTATTTAGGTTTATGGTGCACTAATTTATTTAGTAGGATACACTAGTTCATTACAATAGGATACTCGATGACAACATAAACGTACAACTTTACCACAAACGCAAGAAAAATTTACCCTAAACATGAAATTTCGAACTCTTAATAACGAAACGTAAACGTAAAACTTATTCACGTTAAATGTTCAAGTTAAAACCAATATATGATACTCGATGATGATATGAAACCTTCATATTCCCATCGATACCCGTATATGAAACTAAAAGCGCCACTTAGTCCCCGTCTATCGGTTAACATACGTGCGATGCTCGTCGTGACCTAGAACTATACGAAGGTTGTTAAATATCGGACAGTATAGCTCGATACTAACAACCGTCGTATAGTCTACGCGACGAGAAAATTCAATCATATGGTAACCCATAGATTTGTCCCGTGTGGACAAGTTAAGAATGTATAAAACAAACGCCTTCATTCACTTGTGTTTTCATCCGTTTCGAGATATTTCGTCGGTACCTTTCCGCTGGTTCTCCGTGTACAAAGATAGATTAGATGTTCATTTCAACGTTGTTTCACAGCTTTGAAATGATTATCTATTCTATTACAGTGTACTCGGAGAACAGCGGGGAGGTGCTGCCGAAATTTACTCGAAACGGTTGAAAGCACAAGTGATGGGCGTTCGCTCTATACATTCTTAATGGGATAGAAGCCTACCCTCGACAGCCGGAACACATACATACAAACGCATAATTAGAGAGCGACTCGAGATGTTCGGGTTAAAACCAATATATGATACTCGATGATGATATGAAACCTTCATATTCCCATCGATACCCGTATATGAAACTAAAAGCGCCACTTAGTCCCCGTCTATCGGTTAACATACGTGCGATGCTCGTCGTGACCTAGAACTATACGAAGGTTGTTAAATATCGGACAGTATAGCTCGATACTAACAACCGTCGTATAGTCTGCGCGACGAGAAAATTCAATCGTATGGTAACCCATAGATTTGTCCCGTGTGGACAAATTAAGAATGTATAAAGCAAACGCCTTCATTCACTTGTGTTTTCATCCGTTTCGAGATATTTCGTCGGTACCTTTCCGCTGGTTCTCCGTGTACAAAGATAGATTAGATGTTCATTTCAACGTTGTTTCACAGCTTTGAAATGATTATCTATTCTATTACAGTGTACTCGGAGAACAGCGGGGAGGTGCTGCCGAAATTTACTTGAAACGGTTGAAAGCACAAGTGATGGGCGTTCGCTCTATACATTCTTAATGGGATAGAAGCCTACCCCCGACAGCCGGAACACATACATACAAACGCATAATCAGAGAGCGACTCGAGATGTTCGGGTTAAAACCAATATATGATAATATGAAACCTTCATATTCCCATCGATACCCATATATGAAACTAATTAAAAGCGCCACTTAGTCCCCGTCTATCGGTCAACATAACGTGCGATAATTTATTCTTTTCAACGACAAACGCACACACAAAGCATATACATGGATTTTCTCCTTTGTCAGTAACTATCCCGTTCTTATATTTCTCAATATAGTCAGCATAACCTACAATTTATATGTTATTCAGTCTAACATGGCCCATGAGTACGTCAGAGTTAAGGACTGGATGTATGTGGATTGGAAACAACGTATGCAACCTAAGTTTGTCGCAGGGGTTGCTGCTTTCCTTGAATTTGCACGAGCACATAATAAGATCATAATAGAGAAGATTCTCTGTCCGTGCGATAGATGTGGCAATAAGTACTGGCAGAAGGTAGAATTAGCAGAGCTTCATATTGTAAAACATGGGTTTACTAGACTTTATTCAATTTGGAAATATCACGGGGAAGGAGAAGAATGCAGTACTGCGGTAGAAGAAGGAGAACACGATAATGCGGCAGGAGAAGAAGAAGAATTCGGTAATACGGCAGGATACGGAAATTTATTTCCATCAGAAGAAATGGAGGATATGGTAGAGGCTGCCCTAGGTGAATCTATTCGTACCGAAGATGACATTCCTTCCGGTCAAGGACCGCGTGCGGATAAATATGAAAATTTCATGAATGATGCTAGGAAACCAATTTATGAGAATGCGAAGTATTCCACCCTCTCATGGTTCGTCCAACTTTTCCAAATTAAGTGCCTAAATGGATGGAGCAACAAGTCATTCACAATGCTTCTTTCGTTCTTGAAAGATTCTATGCCTCCGGGAAATAATGTGCCCGAAAGCTGGTACGAAGCCCAGAAAATGATGTCTGATTTGGGTCTAAAGTGCGAGAAGATTCAAGCATGTCCTAAAAATTGCGTGTTGTACCGGAAAGAGAATTCAGATTTGAAAGAGTGTCCAACATGCGGAGAGGCAAGGTATAAGCCGAAAGATTCTGATAAGAAGCCTGATATACCTGTGAAGATAGCACGATATTTTCCCATAACACAGAGGCTACAGAGGCTATTCAGGTGCAAGAAAACAGCCGAGGCAATGATTTGGCATCATCGTGCTCCTCCAAGCTAAAATGGAAAAATGAGCCATCCAAGAGATTCACCGGCATGGAAGGATTTCGATAGGAGGCACACAATATTCAGTAGCGATCCCCGCAATGTCCGGCTCGGACTGGCTGCCGATGGCTTCTGCCCATTCAACTATATGGCTGGAAGTCACAGTACATGGCCCGTTGTAATGATAATTTATAATCTGTCGCCTTGGTTGGCTATGGACCAATCATACTTTATGATGCCTCTTCTTATCGACGGACCAAACTCACCGGGGAACAATATCGACGTCTATCTCCGACCTCTGATTGAGGAGCTGAAAACTTTGTTTATTGATGGTGTAGAGACATATGATTCAAACACAAATACAACCTTCATACTGCGTGCGGCTTTAATGTGGACAATTAATGACTTTCCTGCATATGGAATGCTTTCAGGTTGGTCCGTACATGGTCACAAAGCATGTCCTCATTGCCATGAACACACAACATCAAAATTTTTGAATTTTAGCAGGAAGGTTTGTTATTGCGGCCATCGACGTTTTCTGCCTCCAGACCACCCCTACAGGTTAGACACGGTTCACTTTGATGGTCATCAGGAGCTTCTTGGGCCTCCATCCCCATTGTCCGGAGAGGACGTGACTGCTAAATGGGATGGTTACAATAACGTGACCTTCGGGATGGATCCGACGAGACAGGTCAAACCACAATATTGGAACAAGTTAAGCATTTTCTTCGAGCTTCCGTACTGGTCTACAAATTCAGTGCGTCATTGTCTGGACGTCATGCATATAGAAAAGGGAGTATCAGAGCACATACTTAACTTGCTTCTGTGTAAAGACGGGAAATCGAAAGACAACATGAATGCCCGGATGGATCTACAAGAGTGGGGAATAAGAAGTGAACTGCACCCTAAACCGGTAGCGGGTAAACCGGGCAAGTTTGTACTTCCCAATGCCGCTTATCATATGTCACAACCGGAGAAGAAAAGATTCCTGCAGGTGTTGCATGATTTGAAAGTCCCCACAGGTTTCTCAGGATCATTCAGCAAGAAAATAAAAATTGTGAAGGGCAAGATCGATGGGCTGAAAAGTCATGACCACCATGTTATCGTGGAGCACCTTCTTCCATTAGCCCTCAGGACTTCTCTCCCCGACTCGGTTGGTCTAGTAATCAACGACCTATGTTGTTTTTTCAGGGAGTTGTGTGCTAAAACGCTGGAGGTTGCGACGCTGGATAAACTAGAAAATTCTATTGCGTTGATACTTTGCAAGTTTGAGCGTATTTTCCCACCGTCATTCTTCGATATCATAATACACTTGACGGTTCATCTTGCAACCGAGGCGAAGTTAGCCGGACCGGTACAATATCGATGGATGTATCCCGTCGAGAGGTACGTGTAATTTTTCGTTTCGCGCAATTTATAAATTTATTTTTGTCATGTATGCCCGTGTTTATTTATTCAATATATTCTCATTAGGTACCTTTACACTCTTAAGAAGTATATACGCAATAAAAATCGACCAGAGGGTTCTATCATGCAAGGTTATCTTCTTGATGAAGCAACCACATTTTGTTCCCGCTATCTGGACGAGAACATTGAGACAAGGCTTAACCGACCTCGAAGAATTCAAGACGGGCCATATGGTAAAGCCGAGTATAAGAGGGTAGACACTATGTTTATCAACAAGATATACCGGTTTATCTTGCTTAATTGCGAATGTCTTGAACAAATTAGAGAGTAAGTTCTTTTGGATTAATTGTTATATCTGTGTTTGTGTGTGTATGAAATGACATAATATTAATGTCACAATTATTTGTCGAAAACAGAACTCATTTTAACGAGGTACGTGAGGGGCATCCTGATTGGAACGAAGAGCGTTTGGAAAAATACCATCAGGATAATTTTTGTGATTGGGTCACAGAGCATGTAAGTTATTCGAATTACATTTTATTGCTATCAGTTTTAATCTAAACTTGTATCGTTATGTATTTATCGTAAAATTTGTTTTGTTAGATCCACGATCCGAACTTGTCTGCATCATTTGAGAGTGATTCAAGATGTTTAGCTCAATTTCCTAGTATGGAGGTTGCACATTACAAAGGATTTGGTGTCCTTGGATACAAATTCGAAATTAAGGACATAGAAACATCTAGAATCACTCAGAATAGTGGTATTGCGACGGTAGGATCGGACGGTGTGATTTACTATGGGTACTTAAATTGTATACTCGGCATCCACTATCCCGGACGATCAGAACCCTTTTATATATTCCACTGTACTTGGTACGATCCGCGAACCGATACAGACAGGTGGAGAAGCAGTCTTGGGACTTGGAAAGATGAATATGGATTGACCAGTGTGAACACACTTCGATTTTACGGTCAAGACGATCCGTTTATCTTTCCGAACCAAGCGTTCCAAGTATACTACTCACAGTGTTTGAAGCATCCGGGGTGGAGTGTTGTATGCAGATGGAAACCTAGAGATGTCTACGATGTCCCAGAATACGAGGACAGCGATGAGGACGAAGAAGAGAGAAGGCTTAAAGTGCTCCGACCGTCTGTTTCGAAGGACGGGTTGTCTTCGACCGATCATGAAGTTACGTGGGTTAGAAATGACATCGACGATGAAATCCAAGTAGATATGTATGATGCGCCCACGAAACGAAAAAGGTTATCAGTAATGTTATATTATTACTTCACATTTTACGCTCTAGATCATATATAGTCAATACTTTTAATGATTGTCTAATGCGTCCACGAACCGTTTATCTAGATTGGATGACGATGTCGGGAGCAGCGAGGGGCGGCAGGAGCTCCAGCCGCGGCAGAGGCAGAGGCAGAGGCAGAGGCAGAGCAGTTCTGCCGCCCGGAGAGCTCCGTAGGGAGCTTCAGAGGGCCGGTCTTGCACCCAGATCGGAGACCCCTTCGGATGCCTCCTTCCGTGTGGATTTTGCCACACCTCCAGGTATACTGCACGCATATCCATTTTCAATTTAATATTACAGATATTCATGTCTGTTTATGTCAAAATTACTTATATTGTCAATGTTTGATTGTCTAGTTGTTGGTCCTGCGTCCACATCTGGGACAGAGGCCACCCCCGCTCCTCCAGGTATGTTTATATATCATATAGTGCATGCATAATGATTTAGAACGTTATATTATTGATCTACACATTCTTTTTGCAATTACTTATCAAATCTATTTTTAATTGTCTAGTTGTTGGTCCTGCGTCCACATCTGGGACAGAGGCCACCCCCGCTCCTCCAGGTATGTTCATATATCATATAGTGTATGTATATTGATTTAGAATGCTATATCATAAATATACACATTCCTTTTGCTCTTACTTAGCAATTTTTATTATTGTCTAGCTGTAGGTGGTGACACCACCGCACCTGCGGGTATGTTTATATGTCCTATAGTTCATGCATATTGATTTAGAACGTTATATTATTGATCTACACATTCTTTTTGCAATTACTTATAAAATCTATTTTTAATTGTCTAATTATAGGTGGTGCGTCCACACCTTCCACAGGGGCCACTCCTGCCGCTTCCGTACCCTCCGCATCGTCTGCAGGTTAGTATGAATAAATTTAAAATATTTATTTATTTTACATATGCTCTATAGAATAAATATGAACTTCATGGAGATTTAGCGTCGATGTTTATTTTATAGTTGGAGGGGATGCGTCCGGGTCCGGGACCCCGGTTGTTCCTCACCGGAGGAACTATCGTCCCGCTCGTGCTGCTGCTCGGGCCCAGGCTCGTGCGTTATTCACCGGAGGTATATATCACACTTGAATTTTTGTTTAACCTTGATTTCTTAATACAACTTTGTATTATTATTGATTGTCTTGATATTTCGTGCAGACGCAGGGCCTCTCCATCCCCAGAGGGGGACTCGAGGCCCGAATCAGTCCCATAGGCTGAGGCCTAATAGAGCTAGGGGGGAGGCAGCATTCCCCCTATTTTTTACCCTTGACTATCGCTATACCGGTCCTCATGCCGAGAGGTTCGGCCGGTATTTGGGGGACGAGAGCCGGATCGTGAAGAACTATCCACTTCACGTTGAGTGGGGCGAGCAGCACCAGCGCTCATTCGCCCTCTTCTTTGAACAGGCTCGGGTATGTATTAATATATATTTTCATTTGATCTATCCAATATATTTATTATTAACACTTGCAATCTAATAACAATGTTTTTTTTTGTATTTTCAGTTGGATTACGATTTTCAGCCTGTAGCCGACCCTGATCACTCGGGGAGGGTGCTCGACCTTCATGCTCTGTACAATGGCCTGATGAAGAACATGCAGGCCAAGGTCCGATACAACAGGAATGAGCTGAAGGCCGACTGCTACTCCCTGTGGATAGCGACCCCCGAGGCAGAGAGAGCGGCCCTCCTATCTACTCCGGCGTTTGCGAGAGTCGACGTAGAGACATGGCCTCTATTGTGCGCTTATTTCGACTCCGAACGCAAACAAGTATGTATTTTAAATTTAATTCATTATTTATGATATAATTTATTTCTTTGTGTTTCTTAATTAAAAAACTAAATGTTAATGCGTTGTGCAGAAACAGGCCGCTCAGAATACGGAGAACAGGAAGTCGGCGAAGAGGGGTCGCCCCACTTACACAGGTGGCTCGAGGAACATTACTCGAGCCATGGAGTTATCGGTAAATTAAGTGTTATTCTCTAATATTCTGCAATATTAAGAGTTATTCTCTAATATTTCTAATATTAAGAGTTACTTTCTAATATTGCAGACATCTCGGACCGTGGCGTCAGGTGGTACACCGAGCGTGCTGTCCGCATATCTTGCCGTCCACGGAACCTCGACAGATCCCGCCACGGGCGAGCTTCGATGTCCCGACGTCGCTACCCAGGAGTACTGCGTAAGTGTTAATATTTTTTCTACCCAAATTTGAAATTTTAGTTTTGGAAGGTTCAAGTTTAAATTTTATACTTATACTTTACTGCTTAATGTGGGTGTAGGAGCGGGTGGTTGAGCAGGCCCAGGCCTCGGGGATCGATTTTACCGGACAGAACGATCCGAGGCTGCTGACCCCAGTTCTGGACGCCGCACACGGAGGGCACCACGGAGGTTGGGAGAGAGGCCGGGGATTGGGCCCTAGCAGGGCCCATATGAGGTTGGACTCCACCCCGGCGGTTACTTCCTCCGTCTCCAGTGGCCGGCATGTCCATCAGGAACTGGATAGCTTGAGGGCCACCGTTCAGGAGTTGAAGGAGATGCTGGTATGTATACTACTTTATAGTAAAATATCATTTCATATTATATACATATCAACACAACCCTTATTAGTACGCAAGTCTGATTAATCATACATACATATGTAATTAAAATAAACAACGCTTTTCCAAACTAGATATCCAAACAGGGTTTCGAAATAACTTAATAATGAAACGAATTCGAATAATACACAGTTCTTAGACGCTTCTTACGCACGTTATGTCCAGACGCGACAGGGTAGATCGGCCGAGCCTCCACATGCATCTCCTTCGGCTGCGGCTCCGCAAGCCACTACATCGGCTGCGGTTCCGCAGACAGCTCCTGTAGCTCCACCGCCCACTCAGACTCCCGCAGCCGCGGCTCCGCAAGCGACTACCTCGACGGCGGCTGCGCAGACCACGACGCCAGCTCCACATGCCGCTCAGACTTCTTTATTTGCAGTATTGGATAGTGTATTTACCGAGGAGCAGGCGCGCGTTATTCGAACGTTACTCGGAGGTGGAGCTGGACCGAACTAGGGTAGCTTTTTGGTTCTTATTTTTTGAAACATGTATTTATTTATATCACATTGTACTACATTTTGAAACGATATTGATATTGGTTTGAATTTATATCATATTCAGTTTTTGGGTTTCTTTTGTATATTATATATATGCGTGGGATGTGATTATGAATACTGCAATATATGATTTGATTGATGTATATAGTATTGTGCACAGGGCGGGAAAAAATCTAGCAGCCCTTTTTTAAAAAAAAATACAGAAAACATGTACCTACGGATTACTCCGTAGGTATATATATTGCCCCTACGGAGTTATCCGTAGGGGCAAACTATCAGGAAACCTGATATTTTCCCACCTGATATCAGTTCAGGGTGTTGGGGGTGCCCCTACGGATATATACGTAGGGGCCAATATTTATCCCCTACGTATATATCCGTAGGGGCAAAATATCAGGTTCCCTGATATTTTCCCCCCGATCTCAGTGCATTGTGTTGTGAGTGGCCCCTACGGAAACAGCCGTAGGGGCTACTTTATATCCCCTACGGCTGTATCCGTAGGGGACTAAATAGGACCTACGGATATATCCGTAGGTATATACAATATATTCAAAAAAAAATTTAAATATATGATTTTATTACCCCTACGGGGTACTCCGTAGGGGCTATAGCACCTACAGAGTTATCCGTAGGGGCTTCAATTTATCCGTAGGGCCAAGTTCAGGACCTCAACTTGCACCTGCGGCCTTTGCACCTACGGGGTCTTTTTTCGCCCCTACGTATATATCCGTAGGGGTAGTGGGTTGCCCCTACCGATAAATCCGTAGGGGCAACCCTTATTTGTAGTAGTGTTACTAGGTTTTTATAAAAATTAGGAGGTGATCTAATTGCGATATATGGACGATATTAATAGCATCTCATATGACTATTAGGGTGTGCGAAAGCGGAGTTTGGTTTAGTCGGGTTTTAGTTTTGACGGTTGCCCCAAAACGACGATTTTAGTTAAGGTTTTAGCGATTTTCGTGTGTTTCCCGCGCACCGAGTGCACGTTGTGCCTAACTTGTGAGCGTCGATCTTTTCATATTGTGACTTACGTCATTTCAGGAATATGTAATCTTACGTTGTGAGTTATGCAATTCAAGGATCGGTTGCGGAAACATTGGACGCGGCGCGCAAAAGCAAAGCGGTGGTTGGATCAGATTAGCGATGCATTCACGTGAGTAGATGTATTCATCTATGGGGAAATCGTCTGGATGGAGCGAGGCGCCCCATAGTTAGGATTACTTATTACTTGCAACTATATGCATTGTTAGTTAGTTAACCGTCTCATTCATATGCATACCATTATAGCTATTTGTCTGCTAGAATTGCGTGGATATCCATATACACATGTGTGATATCACCTCATAGGACACGTACACCATTACCATTGGCTCCTGTTGCACGTGCACTATTCATATGACACACACGCCTTTGGTAATTGCCATGTCACGAGCACTGTAGAACCCGATTAGTTCAGTATCAGCCCTTGCATCGTATATGATGCATCGAATTGCATAGCATATATATACCTCACTTCATCATCATGCTATATAAGTTTCTAGCTATAAATCACATTGCATACCTTTGACATCATAAGCATTTATCATATACAACATGTTGGGTATTATGATTTTCTTGAGGATTTCCGTATTGCTGCGATTTCTGGATTTTGGGGATAACCGCAAGAATTTAACAAAAGCTTATTATTATCATTTTTAAAACAAAGTTGCGGTTTTCTCGTGATGTATGTGTCGTCCATCATGAGTTTTCATGTTTTCTGTTGGAATTCGAGACTCGATTCGAGGAGTGAATGAACCGTCTCGGGTACATGGTGGGCCCGGTATGGTATCCCGGGGCAAGAAGATCGAGTTGTAGACGATGAGCCTGGCAGGGGAAGACTACCTACCGGTGATGTCTGACGCGGCGGATATCCGGAGGATACCGACCGTTGTCGTGAGATTTGATGATATGGGCCGATCCGGACTGACGGAGCCCGATGTATTAAGACATTGATACAGTGACACATTGAGACAGATATTTTTCCATATTTGGTGTCGATGCTTGACACGGTTTTCAGATGATTTCATGATGGTACTTAGCTATTGCACAGATATTCTTTTTCTAAAGTTAAGAATGCAGAGCTTATAGTATTTTAAAACACTTAAAGATTTCATATTGATGTTGCATACCTGTGGATACATACTAGTGGCATTACACATCTAGACATACATGTTGTGACGCATTTGCGTGCATTCTTATGATAGCCTTATTAGATGTTACTTACTACTCACGAGCTGGCAACTCACCCCCGTTGTGCCACAGTGTCTTGCAGGTCGGACCCGTCAGCTATATAGCGGCGGGCTTATCTTATTGTTGGCTTCTTTTGCTCAGACTCACAACATTACTCGTAGGTGGGTTGCGAGGACACTTTTATCTCTTCTTGTACTATCTTTGTATCTAGTATTCTCCATCTACCACTTATTATTTGTATATGCGACCTAATGATGAGATTGAGAGATTTTTGTATATGTGGTTTCTTTGGGGTCGAGCTTCCTTAAGCCGACGTTGTGTTTTCTTATATTTTTCATTTCTTTATGCTCTTTTGCTTGATATTACATATATTGTGTATGGTTTTGATCCGCCTTGGACGAAGAGCTAGCTCCCACTTGGGGATGCCATTTTGTTATTACAGGTTTATTTATCTTGTTGTACCCATTTTGGGGGATAGAATTTACAAAGGAGACTCTGCCGAAATTTTCGGAAATTTTTGATTTTTTTAAAGAGTTAATGTAACTTAATTGATTTTAAGTCGTTTTCATGAAAGGTTTCCTTCACTCTCATTGGTTTTTGGTTTAGATTTTCTGGGTTTTGGCTGACTTAGTTTACGTTACGCCTTTAGACGTCTCGTATTCTAAGTGCCAGTCACGTTCCGTACCTTCGGGTCATGACAAAGTTGGTATCAGAGCGTAGGCTTTACCTTTCTGAGTGTAGGACGACCCTTGGTAGATGGAGTAGGTGACTTATGCAAAGTGGCGTAGTGTGGGTATGTTCCGCGGCATACTTACGATACGGTACTCCGCCTAAGTGACCTTAGGAAATAATTGCTTGTATTTCCTCCTGGATTCCTTGCATTCCTTGATTCAATTGCAATGTTCTTATCGCTCCTGTTTCTTATTCCAGCTTCGATGCCGCCAAAGACTACGAGAGCTCAGCGGGCTGCAGCTAGGGATGAGCTTTGAGCGGGCTCGTCTGAGGCGAGGATCGAGCGGGATGATACGCCTACCCCTCAGGGTCAGATTGATCCGTCTTCTCCCGACCGTATTGCCAGATTAGAGACCGGTATGTAGGAGTTGCGACAGATGATGGGGTCGTTAGTTGAGTCCAGTCGGGCACAGAGGTCCGAGGACGTTCCTTCCACCGCACAGATCACGATTGTACCTACGGCCCAGACGGTTACTCGTGCTACTACTGCGACTATCCCTGTTTCACTACAGAAGTTTATGAGATTGAGACCTCCAGCTTTTACCGGTACGGATGCGACAGAGGACCCACAGGCATTTCTTGATAGGATGGCTAGGATTTGCCGTTCGTTGAGGTGTTCTGATGATAAATGGGTGGAGTTCGTGAGTTTTCGTCTGGAGGGCCTTGCCCAGACGTGGTACGATTCAGTAGAGAGAGGACGAGCTGCAGGTCTACCTTCTATGACCTGGGACGAGTTTACAGCTGCATTTTATGCCCGTTTTCTCCCGGAGAGTGTCCGAGATGCCCGAGCCCGTAGTTTTGAGTCTTTGCTGAAGACTCCTGGGATGACAGTGTTAGAGTATGATATACAGTTTACCCAGTTGTCTCGATATGCTCCGTACCTAGTAGACACGGAAGAGAAGAGAATAAAGAGGTTTGTGCGAGGGCTTGACACACAGCTATTTCTTGCCATCGGCACCCAACACTTTGATACATACGCAGCCGCGATGGATGGAGCCTTACTTTTGGAGGAGTGCATTTCTGAGACTCCGATCATTTCTGGGCCGAAGAGGATCCGTACTGATACACCAGCTCAGCAGCAGATGGGTAGACACCGTGATAGATTCTTTCTGGGAGATAATAGCGACAGAGGATTGAGACGAGGTCAGTTATTTTGTTCATATCCACAGACCCAGAAGTCGTCGCCAGGATGTTTTCGGTGCAGGAGTCAGTACCACCGTATCAGAGACTGTACCATGGGGCGCCAGGACGCGGCGACAGTCCCGCATGTGACCTTACCACCTTCACCACCTCCTCAGAGAGCTCTACTTCCTACCCCTGATGATGCTCCATCCAGCCAGATGTTCCTAGAGGTCGTGGGCATGGCGGTCCGGTTCAGAGAGGACGAGGCGACAGAGGCAGAGGCAGAGGAAGAGGTAGAGGACAGCCAGCTATTAGTGGTGGACAGGCCCGAGTGTTCGCGTTGACTCCTCGGGATGCACAGGCATCCAATGTCGTCGTGACAGGTACTCTGCCAGTATGTTCTTTTGATGCACGGGTATTATTTGATCCAGGCTCCACACATTCCTATGTATCCACATACTTTGCACCGAGGTTGGGCCGAGAGTCTTCTTCGTTAGATCAGCCGCTTGTCGTTATTACTCCGGTAGGCGAGTCGTTTGTTGCCCGTTTTGTATACCGATCATGTCCCGTTCGTATCGGGGAGAGAGATTCTTCAGTTGATTTGATTCTCCTCGATATGTTAGACTTTGACATTCTTCTTGGTATGGACTGGCTAGCCACCTGTTATGCATCCATGGATTGCCGTGAGAAGGCAGTCAGATTCAGCTTTCCTGGTGAGCCGGTTCTTGTTATTCAGGGAGATCGTAATGCTACCCTACCCAGCTTGATTTCTTCTCTTCGCGCTGGTCAGCTCTTGAGGAAAGGGTGTCAGGGATTCTTAGCCTATGTTTGTGATACTAGCTCCACAGAGGTTTCGTTGGACCAGGTCCCTGTTGTGAGAGAGTTCCCTAATGTATTCCCTGACGAGCTGCCTGGTCTGCCACCAGAGCGCGAGATTGAGTTCTGCATCGACTTGATTCCTGGCACGGGGCCTATCTCTATACCGCCTTATCGGATGGCCCCAGCGGAGCTGAGGGAGCTGAAGGATCAGTTACAGGACTTGCTGGACAAAGGGCTTATCCGACCGAGTGTGTCACCTTGGGGTGCTCCCGTCCTGTTTGTTAAGAAGAAGGACGGCAGTATGCGCTTATGCATTGATTATCGTCAGCTGAACCGGGTTACTGTGCGAAACAGATATCCCCTACCCCGTATTGACGAGTTATTCGATCAACTCCAAGGTGCAGGGTTTTTCTCGAAGGTTGATTTACGGTCAGGTTATCACCAGTTGCGGGTTCGGAAGGAGGATATTCCGAAAACTGCTTTTCGTACTCGATATGGTCATTATGAGTTCTTGGTGATGTCATTCGGGCTCACCAATGCCCCGGCAGCATTTATGGACTTGATGAACCGTGTATTCAGGTCGTATCTCGATCAATTCATCATTGTGTTCATTGACGACATCTTGGTTTATTCTCGGAGCCGGGAGGAGCATGAGCAACACTTGCGTATCATATTGCAGACTTTGAGGGAGCATCAGTTGTTCGCCAAATTTTCCAAGTGCGCATTATGGCCAGACAGTGTCGACTTCTTAGGTCATGTAGTGACGAGAGACGGCATTTGTGTGGACCCGAAGAAGGTCGAGGCCGTGCAGCGTTGGCCCAGACTGGTATCAGTTACTGAGGTTCGCAGCTTTCTAGGTTTGGCCGGCTATTACCGACATTTCGTCCAGGATTTCTCCCGTATTGCTGCACCGTTGACCGGGTTGACCCAGAAAGGGGTTCCTTTCGATTGGACCCAGGCATGTGAGGATAGTTTCCAGCAATTGAAGACTCGTCTGACTACTGCACCAGTGTTAGCATTGCCTTCAGGATCAGGCGGTTTCGTGGTATATTGTGATGCTTCACGAGTAGGGCTGGGCTGTGTATTGATGCAGCACGACAGAGTTATTGCGTATGCTTCTCGATAGTTGAGGAAACACGAACAGAACTACCCCACTCTTAATTTAGAGATGGCTGCAGTGGTATTTGCACTTAAGATCTAGAGACATTACCTATACGGCGAGTCGTGCCAGATATTCACTGACCACAAGATTTTGAAGTATATCTTTCAGCAGCGAGATCTGAATCTGAGACAGCGCCGTTGGATGGAGTTGGTGAAAGATTATGACTGCGAGATTCTATACCATCCGGGCAAGGCGAATGTGGTGGCAGATGCTTTGAGTAGGAGGCCCGGAGGTAGCTTATCCTGTTTGAGCGCAGTACAGATGTAGTCGACGGCAGATTGACAGGTGTTATGTGACAGCAGAGTGCAGTTCGAGTTTACTCCTACAGGGGGACAGCTGGCCCATTTCAGAGCACGCCCACAGTTACTTGACCGTATCCGCGAGGCACAGTCCGGCGATGCCCATATTTTAGAGATTATCGAGCAGATTCGGCTGGGCAGAGTTTCTGAGTTTGTGATTGATGATCTGAGAATACTTCGATTTGGGACTCGACTATGCGTACCAGATTCTGAGGGACTGAGGCGTGATATTCTTGAGGAGGCACATAGATCAGTGTACAGTGTTTATCCAGGTTCCACCAAGATGTACCGTGATTTGAGAGAGGTTTACTGGTGAGACGGGATGAAGAAGGATGTTACAGACTTTGTGTCGAGATGCCTGACTTGTCAGCAAGTCAAGGCCGAGCACTAGAGACCAGCCGGCGAGTTACAGCCTTTATCCATCCCTAAGTGGAAGTGGGAACAGGTCTCCATGGACTTTATTGTGGGTCTACCCAGGACCAGTCGAGGGTATGACTCTATTTGGGTGGTTGTGGATCGACTGACGAAAGAGGCTCACTTCCTGCCAGTGAAGACCACTTTTGGATTTGCTCAGTACGCCCAGGTTTATATTGATGAGATCGTGCGACTGTACGGCGTTCCGACTTGCATCCTGTCCGACCGGGGCACCCAGTTTACCAGCCGATTATGGCAGAAACTTCAGGAAGCTTTGGGCACCCGATTGAGTTTTAGCACAGCCTTTCATCCGCAGACTGACGGTCAGTCAGAGCGTACTATTCAGACTCTTGAGGACATGCTCAAAGCTTGTGTTTTAGATTTCGGTGGTAGCTGGGATCGCCATTTTCCCTTGATCGAGTTCTCCTACAATAATAGCTTTCAGGAGACAATACAAATGGCACCTTTCGAGGCTTTATATGGGAGGAGATGTCGATCGCCTGTGTATTGGAAAGAGCTCAGGGAGAGCAGTATTTTGGGCCCGCAGATCATACAGGAGACGACCGAAAAGATACAGCTGATTCGGGACAGGATGAGAGCGGCACAGAGTAGGCAGAAATCAAATGCTGACAGGCGTCGTCGCCGACTCGAGTTCGCTGTTGGCGATCATGTTTTCCTGAGGGTCTCTCCGATGAAGGGTGTGATGAGATTTGGGCGGAAAGGGAAGCTTAGTCCTAGATATGTTGGTCCCTTCGAGATCTTAGAGCGTGTCGGTTCAGTGGCTTATCGGTTAGCTCTTCCGCCCAGCTTCCCCGATATTCACCCCGTGTTCCATGTTTCGATGCTCCGCAAGTACCTTCATGATCCTTCCCATGCGATTCAGCACCAGACGATCCAGCTAGAGCGCGATCTTTTATTCACCGAGCAGCCGGTGGTTATTTTGGATAGGCAGGTGAAGAAATTGAGGTCAAGGTTATACCGTCCGTCAAGGTTCTTTGGCGTGGCCCGAACAGCGAGGAGGTCACCTAGGAGACCGAGGTCGAGATGAGGAAGAAATATCCCCATCTTTTGAAGTTACGCGTAGTTAAATTTTAAATTCGGGGACCGAATTTCTTTAAGGGGGGAAGATTGTAACGCTTCGAAAATCGTTTAGGCAGTTTTTTTCGATAATCGGCAAAATAAGCAGTTTTTTCCGTAAAAAGTCAAAATAAGAATTTTTCAATATAGTCCTAATTATACAAAATTTAGATAATATATTGCTAAAATTTGGTCATTAATTGTCACTTAAAATTTTCTAGTTAATTAAAAAAAAAATCCTTAATTAATTATTTTATTATTATTTTAAGCTTTTAAAAATACATTAAATTAGTGATAAATACAAATTTAATTAGGTAAATTACATAATTAGGAACCATTATAAACTAAAATATAGTGTAACAAAAATTTTATCAAAACATTTCAAGTTTAGTTGTTTTGTGGTATAAAATGGGTTGAAAATGAATGAAAATGGGGTTTTTTATGTAAAATTTGATATGATATGCATTAAATAAATTTAAAGGTTGATTCTTTTGTAGAATTTTCTACACAATTCCCTCACAGTCACCCCTCCCTACCTAAGGCAGAGCTCACCTGTAGGAAATCCCCCATTTTCCCCCCATTTCTTGCTTGAAAATTCCTTCAAAAATCATCAAAAATCCACCAAAATTCACTAAATTCTTCTCTAATTCAACCCAAAACCTTAAGCCATCCCTTCTCAAGCCCAAATTGGATTAAAATAAGGAGAAAAGAGGCCACTTTGGAGGTTTATTGCAAGGGAATCAACACTTGGGAGGTATAAGTTTTAATCTAGTTGTTAAATTTGTAGTTTAAATAAGCTAAATTAGTATTTTAAAGTGTTAATTTCATTGTAATAGTTGGTTTTTGAAAATTCAAGAAAGAGGTTGATGTTGTAATTAGGGTTTGTAGCATGGTTGATGGGTTAAAGTTAGTATTGTGTCCATCTAGTGGGTTAGATTGGTTGTGTGTGCGATGTTGCGATCGCTAGATCGTTAATTCGCGATATTTGCATCGAAATCGGTATGCTAATGCTTACTAGGTTTTTATAAAAATTAGGAGGTGATCTAATTGCGATATATGGACGATATTTATAGCATCTCATACGACTATTAGGGTGTGAGAATGCGGAGTTTGGTTTAGTCGGGTTTTAGTTTTGATGGTTGCCCCGAAACAATGATTTTAGTTAAGGTTTTAGCGATTTTCGTGTGTTTCCCGCGCACCGAGTGCACGTTGTGCCTAAGTTGTGAGCGTCGATCTTTTCATATTGTGACTTGCATCATTTCAGGAATATGTAATCTTATGTTGTGTGTCATGCAATTCTAGGATCGGTTGCGGAAACATCGGACGCGGCGCGCAAAAGCAAAGCGGTGGTTGGATCAGATTAGCGAGGCATTCAGGTGAGTAGATATATTCATCTATGGAGGAATCTTCTGAATGGTGCGAGGCGCCCCATAGTTAGGATTACTTATAACTTGCAACTATATGCATTGTTAGTTAGTTAACCCTCTCATTCATATGTATACCTTTATAGCTATTCGTCTGCTAGAATTGTGTGGATATCCATATACACATGTGTGATATCACCTCATAGGACACGTACACCATTACCATTGGCTCCTGTTGCACGCGCACTGTTCATGTGACACACACGCCTTTGGTAATAGCCATGTCACGAGCACTGTAGAACCCGATTAGTTCAGTATCAACCCTTGCATCGTATATGATGCATCGAATTGCAAAGCATATATATATACCTCACTTCATCATCATGCTATATAGGTTTCTAGCTATAAATCACATTGCATACCTTTGACATCATAAGCATTTATCATATACAACATGTTGGGTATTATGATTTTCTTGAGGATTTCCGTATTGCTACGATTTCTGGATTTTGGGGAAAACCGCAAGAATTTAACAAAAGCTTATTATTATCATTTTTAAAACAAAGTTGTGGTTTTCTCGTGATGTATGTGTCGTCCACCATGAGTTTTCATGTTTTCTGTTGGATTTCGAGACCCGATTCGAGGAGTGGATGAACCGTCTCGGGTACATGGTAGGCCCGGTATGGTATCATGGGCAAGAAGATCGAGTTGTAGACGATGAGCCTAGCAGGGAAAGACTACCTACCGGTGATATCTGGCGCGGCGGATATTCGGAGGATACCGACCGCTGTCGTGAGATTTGATGATATGGGCCGATTCGGACTGACGGAGCCCGATGTATTGAGACATTGATACAGTGAGACATTGAGACAGATATATTTCCATATTTGGTGTCGATGCTTGACACGGTTTTCAGATGATTTCATGATGGTACTTAGCTATTGCACATATATTCTTTTTCTAAAGTTAAGAATGCAGAGCTTATAGTATTTTAAAACACTTAAAGATTTCATATTGATGTTGCATACCTGTGCATACATACTAGTGGCATTACATCACATCTAGACATACATGTTGTGACGCATTTGCTTGCATTCTTACGATAGCCTTATTAGATGTTACTTGCTACTCATGAGCAGGCAACTCAACCCCGTTGTGCCACAGTGTCTTGCAGGTAGGACCCGTCAGCCTTGTAGCGGCGGGCTTATCTTATTGTTAGCTTCTTTTGCTCAGACTCGCGACATTGCTCGTAGGTGGGTTGCGAGAACACTTTTGCCTCCTTTTGTACTATCTTTGTATCTAGTATTCTCCATCTACCACTTATTATTTGTATATGCGACCTAGTGATGAGACTAAGAGATTTTTGTATATGTGGTTTCTTTGGGGTCGAGCTCACTTGAGCCGACGTTGTGTTTTTTTATATTTTGCATTTCTTTATGCTCTTTTGCTTGATATTACATATATTGCGTGTGGTTTTGATCCGCCTTGGACGAAGAACTAGCTCCCGCTTGGGGTTGCCATTTTGTTATTACAGGTTTATTTTTCTTGTTGTACCCATTTTGGTGGATAGAATTTACAAAAGAGACTCTGCCGAAATTTTCGGAAATTTTTGATTTTTTTAAAGAGTTAATATAACTTAATTGATTTTAAGTCGTTTTCATAAAAGGTTTCCTTCACTCTCATTGGTTTTTGGTTTAGATTTTCTGGGCTTTGGCTGACTTAGTTTACGTTACGCCTTTAGACGTCTCGTAATCTAAGTGCCAGTCACAATCCGTACCTTCGGGACGTGACAGAAAAATAGGACTTATATCTTTATTAGAGATGATAAATATTCCTAAGTTGAGATGGAACCTTAGAAGGAAAATTCAAAAGATGCTGAAATCTAAATAAATTTACAGAATATATACATTCTTAAGTTAAATGATAAGGAAGCGTGAAAAATACGGTTTGATAATTTCTGAGTCGAAGATAATAGAATTTTTTGCTAGAAAACCGAATTGAAGAATAAAAGTCAATAGGCTAAATTGATCGGATTTTATGGGTAGTATCCGCTGAAAACCCTCAGAAGATAACACTCCTCCTACTAGGGACACCTAGAGGTTTAACGTCTTGTTGCACGAGCTCAGTGCAATCGCGTTTCCTTGCGAAAGTGAGGTTAGGATTTTTCGAGAATAAAACTAGGTTTGCTCGGGACGAGCAAAAGATAAGTTTAGGGGTATTTGTTCATATCATAATTTTGCATTATTATATTCCCCAGTCTTAATCATTTTACAAATAAATAGGTGCTTTTGATCCATGTCTGCTAAATAGTTGCAGGTTACAGGTTCTCGGAACAATACAGTGAAAATGGCGAAAAAACGCTATAAAAGTGAGACTACGACCAACAAATAGAAGAATATTTATCATGCCGCCTACAGTTTGAGAGACAAACAAAGATCAGCAAACAGTTCAATTTGACAAAGCACGAAGGCAGCACAAGATTCAAGACTTCAACACGAAGCGAACGGGAAAAGTCCACAACACTCTGCACTGTGGAAATCTGGAAGAAACTAGACGACATTCTGAAGAACCAAGTGAAGAAAATAGAAAGAAAAAGCAACAGAAAGAAGCCGTGAAGAAATGAGCAACAGGGCCCACAAGATGGCCGCAGAACCACGGCCAAACATGCCTTCTGGCCACGGATCCGCGGCCATATAGGACACGTGTCGGTGCGTCGTTGCGTGTCGGTGGGAGTCGGTGCATTGACCCGGTTTTCTTAGGGTATTTTTGTAATTCGAGATATGGATTAGATGTAAACCCTAGGGTTTCTATTCTCTATAAATAGGAACCCTACATCTCTTTTTGGAGCATGCCACTTTTTATTTATCTAGTTTAGAATTTTTATTCCCTGTAATTGTCGAAGAGTGCATCAAATAAAAAAGTAAGTTTCTTTTCTGCCCTAGTTATTTCTCTAGCAATTTTATTTCTCTGCCGTAGTTATTTTCCGCAATTTTTTATCTGCCGTAGTTGTTAAATTAAAACCATAAAAAATGAACTCGTTTATCAATTCCCTAATGAGTGAGTAGTTCCTCACTTGTTAGGGTTAGGTTTGGGGAAGGTTTGAGAGATGAAAATCTCTCACCCCTTTCTTGCCCATTATACATTTTAAAGTAGGACTCTATGCATACATACACACACCGCTCACTATGGCACCATATCCCAAGAGGTAGCGGTGATACCGGTAAGTGCACGGCGGCGCCCCGGCCTCCATCCCGAGGCCAAATGCGGAAGCGATGGTTAACTTTAATTTTTCAAACCGGCACCACCGCGTATTACAACCCGGATCGTACCATTAACTAGTCCTAGCTAACTACAAGATGGGGAAGAGAGATATACCGAGCGATCCGTATCCTCCGGTCTTCTCGCCGTCGTCCCGATCTCCCGCGGAATGTCCGGTCTCCACCTCCTCGCCGGAAGGGCACCACGTCGCCGGCTTCTTTTACGGGCTCCCACCTCTATGCCGAGGCAACTCGGGCATGAAGCTGGCGAGTCGACGTGCCCAAGATTTGCTGTAGAATGGTGTAGAACCATGTCTCATTTTGGGGTTCATGGAGGTTGCCATTTTGTGGAGGAGAATCAACTATACTTTAGAGGTGGAACAATGGGATTTTGTGAAGCCAAATGAGTGTAATTCCCTTGCCCAAAAATTGGGACAGCCCCTCACAATGTGGCCGGCCATATGAGGAATGGGGAGAGTGAGAATGAGAGTGAGTTGAATGTATCATGGAGCCACACTCATAATGCAAGAGAGAGGAAAACTTATCATATCAAGAAATGATCACAAAGAAACTCCAACACTCATACAACCATCATCATCCATCATCATCACCAAAAAGTCATGCCATCATGACACTACAAGACTAGCCATGATGACTAAAGAAAGTCAAGTGATCATGACACAACAATATGCAAAGACCCCCTTCCAAATTGCTTATTTGCACAAATGCAAATAAGCCCTCCTCCACCAATCTTCGGCCATTGAAAGATACAAATGAAAATGGCCGAAACGGAAAGCAAACTGGCAACTCCAGAAAACTGGTCCAGTAATAAATTACAGGAAAACCCCGATACTGTGTATACACACCCGCATCTGTATTCCGACCGAAATACAAATGCAATGAGATAAAATCTACACTGTACTATACTAGGATCCGGCTTAAACCAAAGCCGGCTAGTAATATCTGTTCGATCCTGATCCGTGCAATACCGCACGTATCTGATCGAACCCTTCCATATAACCATACGGCCTCTAGTACTAACCGTCCGATCCTGATCCGTGCAATACCGCACGTATCTAATCGAACCTTGCCATATCTCCATACGGCCTCTACAGCGTTTCGCCCGAAAACTTGAGCAACTGAATGTGGGGGACTCTAAAGACTCGTCAACACCTTAGTTGTGGATTTAACCAATAGCACGTCAGAGGTATAAGCCAATACGTAACGGGCTACCAGGTATTGACCAAAAGGGACGTCGATGAGCGAACTCATCCTGACACCCTACTGAGCCTGTCAGTGACAATATCCGTACAGTCCGGTCCGTTCGTCTATGAGCATCGCATGACAGGCCTAGGGGGTTGGTAAAAGTCAGACCCCCAAAAGCGGTACAAGTCGTGTCGGAGTGTAGCCCCAGAACACCCTGAGATACTACTGGAATACCTACAGTAAATCTCCTGCCTCGGCCGAGGGCTTTGTGTAATGGCTCTCCTAGACACAGCGCGACCTCACCCCCAATACCGGGAGAGACGAACCCCTGAAGATCCGCTCACTGCCTCCATGTGGCTCGGGACTGTACCCAACTAAAACCTGTTTGCACGTCTCCTTTGAGCGTGGTAGGGTAGTAATCAAAGTACAGTGGGAACTCACACTAGACAAATGACGATCCCCAGGTCGATGATCTAACCTGTACACATGTCACCAGGGAACTGCTATCTGACGTCAGGTATAAGACCAACTAGCATGTTCCCGGCGAGTCCTGTCCGGTGTACTCATTACCCAATGAGCACCTGTATACATCTTAGGTGAACCAACTGACACCAGTGGCTTGTGAGACCGGCCACCGCCCCTCGTTGGGGTCTCAACTGTATACACTAGTCTACTCTGGAGTATCGATGCCCTGTCTCGAAACTCCCACGACTAGGGACCTTTTAAGGATGTGCTTATAGACTACCAGCTCCCACTTATATGATCGCCCTCATACTGCTGGTGGTCAAGCAAGAATCCTAGGGGCTCTATCAACGTGTAATAGCGACATGTCAGGTCACCTAAAGTAGTACACGATGATAAAGATAAACCAGATAGCATACTATCATCTCGAGTAAGACTGTCCTACTGGGACAGGTCCTCCCTCAATCATTGCAATCACGTGCCTGTGATCCAATAATTGACTCTGAGGGCACTATCTCCAACAATCTCCCACTTTCACTCAAGGCTAATTATTATGATGTCGCATACTCATAGCCCGTGTGATACCGAACACCCAGCTCCTCTACTAGTCAGTCTCACAAAGCTCGTTTGCGAAACTATTGCGTTCGAGGAATAGCCTCAGTGAGTGGATCCGCTTTGATGTTTCTTTCTATGTCTCTCTATATCTCAAGTTCGCGGAGAAAGCCATCTCCCGAAATGAGCAATACCTGTCTTAGAATGTGTCTGGATGTCTGATGGGACCTAGCTCATAAATGAACTCCAAATCCAAACTTCTTAGACTGTATCGACAACTGAACTTAATCAGTATCCTGCGCCATGCCTCCCTCAGTATTGCCTTGGACCACCTGTCTAAAATACTGCCCCTCGTCAGAAGGAAAACTATAACTCTGACAATCTCCCTGTCGTCTAAGTCACCTTGGAAGCCTGGAATGATAACTGTCTCCCAAATGAGGCTATCGTTATCATATCCCTAGAACATCCACTTATGTTCTAAAACTGCTTCCGACTGTTTCTCCAGGATTGGATCAATATCAACTTATTGCATCTACCGCAAAAACAACATCTGGTGTGGTACTTGACATCTCATGATTGACTCAATTGCCTAAGCAAGTGATCTGCCAATCATGCACATCCCTCTCCACTTTAGTCTGTAAGACACCTTTAGAGAGGGTGACTCCATCACCTGCAGGTACACTACCGTGCCAGGATTCATCCATTCTAAATACTTGTAGAATGCTGTCTAAGTACCCTTAATTGGGAAACCACCCAAATCTAGATCTAAAACCATAGATCTAGTAACCAGTATGTCTGATATAATGTCCAAGTCCCATGTGGAAAAACCACTGTGTGACGACCAAAGTATAACCGATCGTAGTATAGGAATATCACTTCCTACTCTGTGTATGTCATCCAAATACCAGGACATCACACCCTACTACCTTCTTAACAGATCCATCCCCTATTCTGATGAAGTCAATCCTATGACTGTCACGTCAGAAATAGATGATCTATCTCCGCAATATCTGCTTTAGTCTATAAATAGACATAAGCCACCTGTCCACCAATGCTTCCGCTGCTCCCACTGACTATGAAAACCCTCTAGCAGAGTCATATACACGTACACTTCTAAAGCTGGTTTAGAACGACGCTATACTCATCCTCCTGCCGGGTCTCGCAGCCTAGAACAACAGCAATGGCAAGTGTGGGTAAATAAGAACTTCCCTGTCACCGTCCTTGAGGCTACCGGAGTACCTCTCGGGTGCCTGAAGTTACCCACTGTATCTGCGGAGTGGCCAATGGAATGTCAATCCAGATTGAATCTTTAGGTTCCTATCAAATCTTCAGTAATCGTTTGTGGTTCTGGAATCACTTCCAGTTCTACCATACTCCCACTACTGTTTTCTGAAAAAATCCATTTTTATTAAAACTGTGGTGAGTCTAGAACAATATCGCTATTGATCTTCCAGATGGTAGAAAGTCAACCCTCGTCATAGCCTGGGTCAACCCACAAACAGCCATTACAGAAACGTGCCTTGAGTTGTCCAGTATCTGGTTTTAATCATAAACCGGACAACTCTCCGTACCTTAACATCGTTAAGATATGAACTGTTCTATATCCAATATAGAACCAGAGGCACTGATTTAATTGAACCAGATTCAAATCATGCAACTGTCTCCAGTGCATGTCAACTAAATGGAAGAAGGCCGATCAGCGTTACTCAACTTAGGAATGCTTCCAATTATGAGTAACCTGAAAGAGAAGCAAGTTCTCTTAATCACTACTATCAACTGAATACCATACTCAAGTATCTACATCTTCGATCACTTTGAAGAATCCCGATACTTGCTACACCTGGTTCTCTACTCTATTCAAATACCTATAACTTCTCAAAATTCGGACCCTGTGTTTCCATGAAACACCTGTCTAAAAACTAGAGAAGTCATAAGTAAACCGAATATAGTACGAGGACCAACCCCTCTGTCCTGATGGACCCTGGACAACATACAATACTCAGTATAAGTCCCTTGAGTCTGATAACTCATTCACTGTGTGTCGTAGGTTGAAAACTGTACTTATGGTTAAGAAGAATTACATCGCTGTTTAATGCTCCTTACCTAACCATCCACTGATATAGGTAAATTTCATAGACATAATTTCAAAAGGTATATCTCACTCTATGAAAATAGACGTACAGATATATCAATTTGAAATTGGTGCACAGCAGCGGATATTCAAAACCAAATATTTGCCGTCCGGCAAACAACCCTGGTGACTTCCTCAAATATCACCGATTACAACGAATCCCGATATAATGATGATGATCACCTAATTCCTACTAACCTACTCTCACTCATCATCTGTAAAACCATACAGATGAGAGAATCAAACCTGGTAAATACATACCCTGGAGTAAGGACTAATTGGGAAATCAGTTTTCACTTAACAGTATACAGTGAAACTGAAACATTGAAATGTTTCGATGGGGTATCCCGGTATTCCTAGTAATGCCTCTTCCAGATTCACGACTGTAACCGTATAGTTCTTTGCCACCTCTCCAAATCCCTTTATATGTCTTTAGTCATTACCTTCTGCACACCCCTTTAGGCCAAATGGTTTTCTTCCTTCCCTACCGTTCGGCACCAGCCTATGGTTTGGAAGAAGACTATCCAATAAGCATAATGGGTGTACTGTCCTAATCCTAGGAGCACTCGCAATGCGAGAGAAGGTGAAGATAAAAGACAACCGAATAAACCTCATTCCTATTTCTCCTGAACCAGAATCCATCCCCGAACTGGAACAAGTTCCTTTCGAGTTCGTATATAACCATACGATGGAGTATCCAATAAACTGTGGATCTTCGTAGTGATACGGAGTGTCCTGGAGAAATACAAAGGTGAAGTGGGAGTGGTAATGAAATACCTGGTTTGGTCGTGAATATCAGTTGCAATTTACTTTGCCCTCTTACTAATCCCTTGCTTTGTCTTAACTTAATACCTTCTGTACACCATCGTTAGGCTAATTGGTTTTCTTCATTTCCTACCGGTCGGCACCTGCCTATGGTTTGGAAGAAGACTATCCAATGTGTAATAGGTGTACTATCTCCTAAACCAAGGAGTACTCGTAACTAGAGAAAAGGTAAAAGGAAAAGACAACTGAATAGTCCTATTCGTTTTCTCCAGAACCGGAAACCATCCTCGAATAAATTCCTTCGAGTTCGTATATAACCATACGATGGTTTTGTCCAATGGAAGTGGACGTTCGTAGTAATACGGGGTGTCCTGGAGAAAAGGGTAAAAGTAGGAGTGGCAATGAGGTTTGCAACTTTGACAATCCAAAAGCCAGTATTTAAGAAGGTTCGGTTAATTTGGTCACTGAGTCATAGTCTTAGGATCGGGTCAATAGTCGCTGCCAAAGAGAGAGAGAAAAGAAACACTCAGCGTGCACTCTAACCTAGATCAGAATGGTTACCAATTTATCTAATCTGGAAACCTCCCACTGTACCTCAAATTCTCCTCCAAACCTGAAAGAAGAATTAGTCGGGGTCACCCGAGGAGTAAACTAACTCATCAGTGGGAATCGGGATCCAACTATCACCGCATGATAACGTGATGGAATCCACTCACGTCATCACACTCCAGAAGGTATGCGCATATCTGGCAAGTTTCAGTTCTTTTGAAACTCCCGATGTGATTTTTACCCCATGCTCTTATGACCTTGACTTTGGCCAACAAATCATAAGTCACATGTCAAGTTCTACCCGTCATTCTCCAGGTTGATTCGAATCCACCCGCACAAGCCCTTGACTTTGGCCAACAAGGCTATACGACTGTTCCAAACCAACGCATCTATCTATGCTGCATATGAATAACCAACAGCTACCAAACACTGTGCCTTGACTTTGGCCAACAAACACAGCTTGAATACTATTGACTACCCATATGAAACGACGGAGGGCTACGAATGGTTTCTGGCGAAAACCTTTAACGTAAAGAACTTGATATCGTTGAAGGAACGGATAGCTTTTAAAAATATAGTGACGAAAACCGTTGCTAAAGAGGTCACTCCAGGTGAAGGGATCTCGGCTCTTTCCCCGTAGAATGGGGTGCAGGATATTCCAACTGAATACCACGGTGCAAAGCAAAAGTAATCGGCTATAGTGAAGTCATTGCCCTGACGCAAACTTTCTGTCCAAGGGGTCACTCCCGGTCAAGGGATCTCGGCCCTTGCCTCGTCGACTGAGGAGCAGGATATTCCAACCGAATACCACGATGCAAAACAAAAGTGAACGCCCTTGCAATAACAGCTTTTTGAAAAGTGTTCCAACAACATCAGATTAGGTTTGTTTTTAACTTGCATTGATCTGAATCAACGCAGTCCCATCAATTGATCACACCACAAAGAACGAAAATATACTGATGTACGTATATGCCATCCGCATTCGCCACTGGGTCCCGTCATTACCCGTTAGGTTAGCTAACTAACGACAGAGCGGGGAATGGACTAGCGCGGATGCAAAACATATACAACATCTACTAATTTATATATATATATATCAATATATAACATTTCGCTCAAGGCGTGATAAAAAATGCAACATCACAGAAATGTACAGCATCACAGAACAATACAGATATCTGGGATCCCCGGGTTTCACAGAGCCACTACCGAAACCCGACGTTCCCCTGGTCGTGTGGATAGCCTGTACAATGAAATCCTAGACCCCTACGGGCGCGGCAAGTTACCCGCCAAAACCTGAAGCGAGGCAGCCCCCTTCAGCAACGTGAATGGACCACCCAGCACTTCATGGAATCCGGTAACTTGGGCACCCCTCCTGGGTCAACCTGTACCCCCTACGAGTGCGGTGAATAGCCCGCCAATTCTAGAGTAAAGCCCCCTCCGTCTCAATGCCATGAGATGCGGGCTTGTTTCCCTCTAGAACCCGGCTATCCGTGCACCCCTCCGCGGGGTAATCCTAGTACAGAAAGTAAAATATACATACAACGGGTACATCGACCGCAACCTGGTCGTGCCCCAAAAAAATAATACAAACAGGCAGTGACGGCAGTCCACATGTCGGACGCTCGCCCCGTAATATCAAATGTACATAATACAACAAAACTGTACTACCACTGCAACCAGGCTATCCCCCACGACCGATCCGCAACATCACAGCAATACACAGAACATCAACGTGAAAGTCATGTTCACAAATCCGTCTAACTGGGCTATAGCAGTTAGACAGGATTTACCGATCAAGTGACATTCACGGTCGCAGATATAATGTAAATACTGTGAACCAATGTGTTTAAAATATCCGATCGATCAAATTTACCAAGTGGTCCCCCAAGTACTACTGTAGCACATCAAGAAATCTGGGCCCAAAAATAACATTCCAGAAAACCTATTTTCCACTCAAGAGGCCTCTGTAAAAATTTAGCACACTGATCTGCATATACTGCGGCGGAACCGCGACCCAAGCATGGGTTTGGCCACAGTTCCACGGTCATATGGAGCGATCACGTGATCAAATTTCTACAGAATTCTTATAATTCCCTGCACATCATTCTGAGACAACCTGAAAAATTTTCGGACTCCAAAAAATTTCGACAGAAACTGATGTGAAGAAAAATACGGTTTTTGGAAAATTGTTCAATCGGAAATGTAAAACACATTAGACAAAGCTAGACTATGTTAATGGCGAGTCTCTGATACCACTGTAAGTGCACGGCGGCGCCCCGGCCTCCATACCGAGGCCAAATGCGGAAGCGATGGTTAACTTTAATTTTTCAAACCGGCACCACCGCGCACTAAAACCCGGATCGTACAATTAACTAGTCCTAGCTAACTACAAGATGGGGAAGAGAGATATACCGAGCGATCCGTGTCCTCCGGTCTTCTCGCCGTCGTCCCGATCTCCCGCGTAATGTCCGGTCTCCACCTCCTCGCCGGAAGGGCACCACGTCGCCGGCTTCTTTTACGGGCTCCGATCTCTATGCCAAGGCAACTCGGGCACGAAGCTGGCGAGTCGACGTGCCCAAGATTTGCTGTAGAATGGTGTAGAACCATGTCTCATTTTGGGGTTCATGGAGGTTACCATTTTGTGGAGGAGAATCAACTATACTTTGGAGGTGGAACAATGGGATTTTGTGAAGCCAAATGAGTGTAATTCCCTTGCCCAAAAATTGGGACAGCCCCTCACAATGTGGCCGGCCATATGAGGAATGGGGAGAGTGAGAATGAGAGTGAGTTGAATGTATCATGGAGCCACACTCATAATGCAAGAGAGAGGAAAACTTATCATATCAAGAAATGATCACAAAGAAACTCCAACACTCATACAACCATCATCATCCATCATCATCACCAAAAAACCATGCCATCATGACACTACAAGACTAGCCATGATGACTAAAGAAAGTCAAGTGATCATGACACAACAATATGCAAAGACCCCCTTCCAAATTGCTTATTTGCACAAATGCAAATAAGCCCTCCTCCACCAATCTTCGGCCATTGAAAGATACAAATGAAAATGGCCGAAATGGAAAGCAAACTGGCAACTCCAGAAAACTGGTCCCGTAATAAATTACAGGAAAACCCCGATACTGTGTATACACACCCGCATTTGTATTCCGACCGAAATACAAATGCAATGAGACAAAATCTACACTGTACTATACTAGGATCCGGCTTAAACCAAAGCCGGCTAGTAATATCCGTTCGATCCTGATCCGTGCAATACCGCACGTATCTGATCGAACCCTGCCATATAACCATACGGCCTCTAGTACTAACCGTCCGATCCTGATCCATGCAATACCGCACGTATCTGATCGAACCTTGCCATATCTCCATACGGCCTCTACAGCGTTTCGCCCGAAAACTTGAGCAACTGAATGTGGGGGACTCTAAAGACTCGTCAACACCTTAGTTGTGGATTTAACCAATAGCACGTCAGAGGTATAAGCCAATACGTAACGGGCTACCAGGTATTGACCAAAAGGAACGTCGATGAGCGAACTCATCCTGACACCCTACTGAGCCTGTCAGTGACAATATCCGTACAGTCCGGTCCGTTCTTCTATGAGCATCGCATGGCGGGCCTAGGGGGTTGGTAAAAGTCAGACCCCCAAAAGCGGTACAAGTCGTGTCGGAGTGTAGCCCAGAACACCTTGAGATACTACTGGAATACCTACCAGTAAATCTCCTGCCTCGGCCGAGGGCTTCGTGTAATGGCTCTCCTAGACACAGCGCGACCTCATCCCCAATACCGGGAGAGACGAACCCCTGAAGATCCGCTCACTGCCTCCATGTGGCTCGGGACTGTACCCAACTAAAACCTGTTTGCACGTCTCCTTTGAGCGTGGTAGGGTAGTAATCAAAGTACAGTGGGAACTCACACGAGACAAATGACGATCCCCAGGTCGATGAACTAACCTGTACACATGTCACCAGGGAACTGCTATCTGACGTCAGGTATAAGACCAACTAGCATGTTCCCGGCGAGTCCTGTCCAGTGTACTCATAACCCAATGAGCACCTGTATACATCTTAGGTGAACCAACTGACACCAGTGGCTTGTGAGACTGGCCACCGCCCCTCGTCGGGGTCTCGACTGTATACACTAGTCTACTCTGGAGTATCGATGCCCTGTCTCGAAACTCCCACGACTAGGGACCTTTTAAGGATGTGCTTATAGACTACCAGCTCCCACTTATATGATCGCCCTCAAACTGCTGGTGGTCAAGAAAGAATCCTAGGGGCTCTATCAACGTGTAATAGCGACATGTCAGGTCACCTAAAGCAGTACACGATGATAAAGATAAACCAGATAGCATACTATCATCTCGAGTAAGACTGTCCTACTGGGACAGGTCCTCCCTCAATCATTGCAATCACGTGTCTGTGATCCAATAATTGACTCTGAGGGCACTATCTCCAACAATACCATAGTTAAAGACCGGTTGTGTATGATTTCCATGGAGGTTAGGGTAAGAGTTAAGAAAGGACGGATAAGGACAAAAAGGAAAAAACCTAGTTTCTTCCCGATCATGCTAATCCCCTTTGTTAATTATTACCTTAACACCTAAAAGTTCTTAATTAGGGCAAAGAAAGCGGTGAGAATAATTGACTTTCCAAACCAACCTAATCCTAACCCTAGCAAGGTTTTAATCCTAATCAAATTCAACTTTAGTTTTTATTGAAAATCAAACCTACAACAATAGGAATTGACTCGTTAGAACAACTAGAAAATACACGTAATCCCTGTGGACCGACCCGTATTCAACCGGCTAGCTACCAAGTGACACCGTTCTTGATTGCGGTTAATTCTTTGATCACAAATAGCATAAGCACTAAATCTCTAACAATCAGTAACCACCAATCTGATGTTTCCATAGGAGTTAGAGCTGAAATGGCAGCAATGCAAAAGAAACTCGAAGTTATGGAACATAAATTTTTAGCAGCCTCCCTAAATCAGATATCACTCTCCAAAACTGTCTGTGGATGCTGTTCTGATTCATCTCATCTTACAGAAGAATGTCTTTTGAATTCTCCATTTCAAGGTCAAGAGCATACCAATGCTGCTTTCCAATAAAGACCTAGAAATGATCCGTATTCTTCCATTTATAATCAGGGTTGAAAGAATCACCCTAACTTTGCTTGGAACTAATCACAAACTCAAAACACGGTTCCAAACCAAAATAATTTTCAAAGGGATCCTCCACCACAACAGCAGCCACTACAACTGAGTCAGCACCCCTAACATTCACAAAATTTTTAAAATCCGGTCAACACTTTTGCACTGCACAACAATTCTTTGTAATTGACCTGTACTGATAACTCCTCTCCACTCGAACAAACCATGAATTTGCTTTTGACAAATATCATGTAAGTTTCGGCTGAGATGAAGTCTTCCGTCGATAAAATCCAGAAAAACTCTGACTCCCAAAGTGAGAGTATTAAATCGATGGAAGCACAAATTGCCCGTATAAATGCCGAATTGAGTGCTAGAGAGAAAGGGAAACTTCCAGCTCAACCTTTACCCAATCCTGGCTATTCACATCATGTGAACGCTATCACCACGTTGAGATCTGGAAGAGTGCTTGACAACCATGTCGGTGAAGATATTGATAATAATGAAGAATCAATCAATGATATCCTGGCTGAGACTTTTCCTTCCACTTCTACTTCTACTTCTGACCCCAATTCGTCTACCCTACCATTTTCTTCCGAGCCTATTCTCCGTTTTCCCCAAGGCTCGAACCCTCAGTACACTTTTTCTAGTCCACCAAAGACGATCCCTACTCCTATTCTGGGATCTTTTCTACCCACATGATTTTCTCCAATGTTGGACCCTGCTCTTGCTAAAGCTCCATATCCGAATCGGTTAAGGGAAAACAGACCAAGTCCGCAAATGGAGAAGATCACTGAAATCTTTAAGCAAGTTAACATCAATATCCCTCTTCTAGATTCTATACAACAAGTCCTGGCTTATGCGAAAATTCTCAAGGACTTAAGCACTAGGAAGAGGAAGACTCAAGTACCAAAAAAGGTGTTCATGTCGAATACTGTAGACACAGCTTTTCCCCAACAATTACCTAGAAAACGTAAGAACCATGGCTGTCCTACTATTTCTATTTCTATTGGGGGTAAACAAATTAACCGTGCTCTACTTGACCTTGGCGCAAGTGTTAACCTGCTTCCTTTCTCGGTTTATGAGCAGTTAGAGATTGGAGAGTTGAAACCAGCTCAATGCACTCTCCAGATGGCCGACCGATCAATCACCAAACCTAAGGGTGAACTAGAGGATGTGTTGATAAAAATCGGGGAATTTATATTCCCTGTGGACTTTATTGTACTCGATACACGGCCTATAGTGAACCCACGGAATCAAATTCCGGTGATTCTTGGACGCGCCTTTTTGGCCACTTCCAATGCTATAATCAATTGTCGTAACGGCTCTATGACCCTATCCTTCGGGAAGAAGTCAATTGAGCTTAACATTTACAAGTTGGGAAGTGTACTCTCCGAACTTTCTGCTCATGTCTGTTCTGTCGAATTAATGGATGTCGACAGCAGCGAATTTGATCAGCCTCATGATACTGATCTAGACTTTTTTCATATATTGTTGTTTGACCCAACTAGGTATCATACACATACGGACTCTTCCACGAAGTTGTCCGGGTCAACAACTAACACTGATTATGAACCGTTTTTGGAGTCTGAAGATCACCTCGCACTGTTTGATGACATTATTCTTCGGGGTATCGATGACCTTTGAGGATATTTTCGCTGATGAACTCGCATTTTTAGCAAACACGGGTGTTGAGATGAATCATCTCCAAAACAAAAAAATTGAACCTCCACCTGTTCTTCTGGACTATAAAGAAAATGCGAGTAATCCATCATCACAACCACTGTGTTGTCTCTCCAAAACGAGACGCAAACATATTCTTTCACACCACTTATCTTCTCCACACTTCTTCTTGGCTCTTTTCAACTTGTTCTTCCACCAACCGG
The DNA here is from genome assembly GCA_030015575.1 of Agapanthus africanus. NCBI lineage: Eukaryota > Viridiplantae > Streptophyta > Magnoliopsida > Asparagales > Amaryllidaceae > Agapanthus > Agapanthus africanus. The sequence continues at coordinate 729,960,967 of JASDDO010000019.1, read as the reverse complement.
TGCACTACACTGATAAAATCTTCGAATGGTTAGTGTTGACGTTCGGTCTTTACAAAGTTTGGCATTGACCAGAAATTTTGACCCCGTCTTGTGATTTTCAAAGGCATAACATTGTTTAACTCAAGTTTGGGGGGGGTATAATCTGGCTCTTGAAAATAAAATTTTTACTCAAAATGGTGAGCCAAAGAATAAGTTTGGGAATGGATTTTCACAATCATATTTATTGCCCCCGTTAATAAATTTCCTCCCAAGCTTACAGGTTTTTTGAGGTTTAGCAGAAGACAACAGTGAGGACACTGTTGAAAACAAGTTTGGTGGAGGTTTGTGCTTATTTACGCATCACTTTGAATCATACTTTGCATAAGAACAAAACATTTAAAAAAAATTTATACATAAATATGATAATAAAAGATTATATAGTGAAAAATTACATTTAAAAGATTGGAAAAATTTAAGAAAACCTAGAAAATTAGAAGTTTTCTTAAACGAACTAGTAATAAGTAGTTATGAGCCGTTGTCCCAAATGTTAGTAAGATGAAAGAAGTCACTAATTTGAGGATAAAAATAAGTCTGAAAAATAGTTCCTATTCTGGAAGCCAAACATTTGAATGTTGATACCCTACTATACGCACTTACACACGTCTTGGAACTCGGGATAGTAGAGGATACCTTGAAATGCTCTTGTCTAAAAGCCAAAGTATGAAGGAAATTATAAATGAATAAAAGATAAAATGGTGAAGAAAAATGAACACTGGTTTTGTAAACACCAAGGCAGCAATAAAAAAATATAGCGAGGGTGCTTCAATACCTAGTGCCTTAGACCAACTGGTTTGGGAGTCACTGCTAAGCCTTAGGTGTTGCAAGACAAGGAAAATACCAATACACCTAATCAGCAAGCACATGAGTAATCGGTCAGTTAGTACCTCATGAAGTATTAACGGTCGCATGAAAAATGTGTGAGCAAATCCATCTAAATAATCATCGATTAGAAAATACTGAGGTAGATGGACAAGAGTATGATAGATTGAATTGAATTCTCCGAGTGTAAGGATGTCTTTTACACACACGTAGGGGTATAAGATCGATGTTTGGAAGAAAGATAGGAATGAAGAATAAAGACGATGTTTTATTGAAGGATGATGTGATTTCTAACATCTTTTCATGACTATTAAGATAGGGCTCATGACAACCTAAAAGCTAGTATAGTTGGAAACTCTAATTTTCAAAGTCCTTCTTTTATAATTCTTATCTTTAAATGTAATTTTCACGGTCTTCCTTTTATTATTGGATTTTATGGGTGCAATCCGCTGAAAACCCTCAGGAGACAAGACTCCTCCTACTGGGGACACCTAGAGCTTTAAAGGCTTGTTGCACGTGCTCAGTGCAATCGTGTTGCCTACGAAAGTGTGCTACTTAGTTTTTCTTTTTCTTTATTTTCTCCTTCACTTGAATAAAAGATATTTGCTTTAGATGACCAAAATTAAGTTTGGGGGAATTTGATCAGTCGAAAATATTGCATTTTTAACACAGCAATTTCCCTACTCTTTGTAGTCATCTAAAGGTGTTTGGTATAAATATAGCACATATTAACAATTTGTCTGAAAAATACCAAATAACATGTGTTATAAATTATAACCGCCATTATGAGGGAAATTGTGTGTTTATTACTACATGCATGATTTTTGTATATCAAAAACTTGTCTCGAGATTGTGTGCAGGAAATTCTTCAGGTAAAAGAGCCGGAACTGCTAAAAGTGCTGATAAAATACGTCAAGTCCAAGACTTGAAATCTGGAAGTAAACAAGAAAGTATAAAAATATTCCAGACATCAAGAAAGTGCCATAAAGCCAACACCAGATACCCTGAGATTTTCATAGAGAGAGCTCACTATATGGCCGCGGATCCGCGGCCGAGTCAGGCCGATCCGCCGCGGATCCGCGGCCGATCCGACTCATCGGCGGTAGAAATTTTCTACAAAGGCTTCTTCTCAACGGCAAAAATTCTTCAAGACGCTTTAGTGCCCAGAAATCTCCAGAAGCTTCTCTTCTAACAGCCAAACTTCTTATGCAAGCTTCATAACAACCAAGCTTCCAAGGGAAGCTAGACCTAGCTTCTAGGGGAAGCTAAAGGGAAAGCTATAAAAAGGGACCTAGGGCTTCATTACAAAGGTTGTTCATTAATTAAGTGAGTTGTTGAATATTGAGCCAAAATTCCGCAAGTTGTGTGACACAACTTGCAACTCAAAACCCTAGCCCGAATCCAATTCCAAAGCCAAATCAAGATCCATCGAGAAGTGGATCAAGCAAGCCTTCAACGAGCCTTCGAAGCAACGCCGACCTTCATCCGAGCAAGAGATCCATGATGATCCGTGATTCAAGAAGATCGAGCGGTGCAAGCTTCGACGAAATCTAGTTACCTCTTCAAAAGGAGCGATCGAAAGCAATATCTTGTAACCTCGAATTGAGGGAATGTGTAATTAGTCGTCGATTCAATAAAGGTGATAATTGTACTTCTTGTTTTCTTTACACTCTTGCATTATGAAGCTTCTTGATCTTTGATTCATTTATTTTCATGATGCTTGAGTAAATTCTTCGCTTATGGAGGATCCGAGAGAATTGATAGATCTAATGATGTTCAAACCTTAATACTAGTCTTAATTCTTATAAGATTTGTGAACCTTAGAAAAAAGAATCGTTGATGACCTAATTGTTAGTTATATGTATGCTCTAGAGGCCATTACTATACATAGGATGTATATTGTAGTGGATGCTTGGACATATATAGGGAGGACTTTCTTGCTCGACATGATAGTATGCTATCTGGTTGCTCTTTACCTTAACGTGTACACTGATTGTCTCTCTGTTACATGTTGGTAAAGCCCTTAGGATGTGTACTTGACTACCTGGACTATGATGCGGATCATACTAGTGGGGACATGGTAGTCCATAAGTACATCCTTCAAAGTCCCTAGTCGTGGGTGTATTGAGACGGGGCATCGATATACCAGAGTAGACTAGCGTGTACCTTCTCGACCCATACAGATGGGCGATGGATGATCCCATATCCATTGGTGTTTGACATCAGAGATGATATACGGGTGCTCAGTGGAGACTGGGTACACTGGACGGACTCGCCGAGAACTCCCAGATGGTATTATATCTCACGTCAGATGGCAGTTCTCTGGTGACACTGGTACAGAGTAGTCTGTTGACCCGAGATCGTCATAGAGTCTTGTGTGATTCCCACTGTGCTTTGATTTCCACCTTAGCACGTCCAAGAGGGCATGAAAAATGGTGGCTTTTGGGTACAGTCGGGAATCACATGGAAGCAATGAGCGATTGGAGGGGATTCGTCTCTCCCGGTATAGGGAGTTGATGTTGCGCTGTGTTCGATTGGCTATAACCGGAAATCCCTGGCCAGGGTTGGTGAGATTTACTGGTAAGTGTTACCAGTAGTTTCTCGAACTGTTATAGATCTCATATCGACACGACTTATCGAGCTATTGGGGTCTGACGTTTACCACCCCTAGACGAGATATACGACATATCAGACGAACAGACCGGAGTGTACGGTAAGTGTTACTGATTGGATTCACAGGAGTGTGAGCGGGCTTGCTCGTCGATCTTCTGATCGCTCAATACCGGGATGGCCGTTACGTTTAGCAGAGCGCTTGCGGCTTGTGAGTGTTTGATATGATCATCACCTGCTGCCGACGTATTGACGAGTCTTTAGAGTCCTAGACAGAGGTTTCCTGGCTCAAGCGAAACGAAATAGGGGCGCATATGAGATATGTACGGGACCGAGAATAATGCGTGTATGTGATACCGTATTATATTCTTGCGATGAATGTATCGATTGGTTGTATGCGATATAACCTAGTTATCGAATCGAGGATTGATTCGATAAGCCGATACATTGGATATTAGTCGGTCATATGCGATATGACCGGATCGTTAAATCAAGTGTTGATTTAATGATTTAATGTATAATTATATATTTGATATATTACTTTACATTAACTAGTATTTGTTCACTTAAGATGGATTTTCTCACTTGATGTGCACATTGTATATATGATATAGTTTTGTGCACTAGTTTGTATCATGTTTGATGATACATGCAAACTTGGGTGTATGTTTGATTAAACCATGGTTAGTTAATGGTTAGGGTTTCATTTGCTTTATTTATTTATTTATTTATTTCTTTTTGGCTTAAGATAAAATGGTGGCTTTCTTTGGATTTTTTTGAAGCTTCATGAAGCTTTGAAAAATCTTTGACTATTTTGTTTTATTCCTTAAACCTAACCATTAAACCTAACCCTAGTTTATTCTCTACACTTGACCATGGTTGAGATATGATAAGAATCACCTTATTTTCTATTTTTCCAAGAATTCTTATCATATCATTTTCTTCTTCTTGTTCTTCTTCAACAAGAAGAAAGCTTGCTACCATTAATGGCAACTTTAGAAAAAGAGTGAGAAATCCAATTCTAAAGTGAACCCACTTCTTATTTCTTCATCCTCTACCACTTGCCAAGTAGTATAGGGTGTTTTCTTCACAAGTTTCATGGCTTGGTGAAGTTGGAGCTTGATCTTGTGTTTCCTTGACGTAGATCATCTTCGGCATCGAAGTCGACGACCTAGCCCGCCCATTTCTCCGATGAAGCCGATGCTAGAGCCCGGAATCCGATGATCGCAGCGAGGGGACTTCATCATGGAGCTATGGAGGTAGAGGACTGGATCTACAAAGGTTGTATTTCCGTTCACTTTTAGAGTAAAGTCGTTTGCTCGCATATGTTATCGCCTAAACTCTAGTCAACGATCGCATTAGGGTTTCTCGGCACCGTAAATTTTTGAAATTGGCATGGTTGATGCCTTGTGAGACCTCTAGTGTGTGCCTAGGAATCCTACAGTGGTATCAGAGCCTAGCTAGAGCCTTAGGAGATGCGTAGATGATGTTAGAAACCCGTTCGAACCCGAAACCCTAATCCGAGACCACTCTCTGTACATTTTCTGAAAATGTGGATTTTTCCAAATTAAAAATAGCCCAAAAATTCAGCAGGGTTTAATATGAATTACTGTGAAATTCGAGGGTCTAAACCCATTAAACCGCCGCGGAACCGCGGCCGTACCCTAGGTTAGGCGGCGGTTCCGCGGCAATTCAGTGGCCTCTTTCACTTCTTTTTGCACAGTAATCTCAATTTAAAGTTGCTGTATTTATTGGGAATTTTTAATCTATACTCCACTGTTGAGTTTTCTGGGGTTGTTTTGGGGATTCGATTATTCGATCGGATTGTCTAATTTTGTCTATGTGTTTTCCGGATAATTTTTGAATATGTTAAAAAGTTCGACCGGATATAAATACCCACTTTTTCCCCTGTCGGGAAATTTCCAAGTGTTGGATCTTTCCGTGGTTTAGTAATGTTCTAAGTAGTGCAAGTAACACGATGGACCCTCTAGAAGACAACAAACCTTAACTCGATTATGTGACCGTCTTGAACTGCCCTTTGAACCTTAGGGTTTGGGGCAGTACGGCGTGCCACATGTGAGGCGTTGGCTTGAGCTTTCTACGGCTGGACCGTTGGTACTGAGGCATGAAGTGAATATTTTTAAACTTGTTTCATGTGTTGAGCTGTTTCGGGAAAACTTAGGTGTTCGATTGTTCGATCGGAAAGTTTGACATTTTCTATTTATCCGGAATGTGATACAATAATTGGAATTCACAAGTAGTTATGAGATAACTGAATGAATGTTATAAATCTAGCGGCTTAGTCTCACTTGATCGGTTGCCACGGAATTTTGATGTGATCAAAAGTCCGTCGCAATCACGTAGCGTACGCGGATACTCGCCGGGTAAACTTAATAGACAGCCTCACTCCATAGCCCCGACCAAGTGACTGTAGGAGAACCCCGTTGCCGAAAGCATCCGTTCGGGTGCTCACGGCAGCGGTGTTCCGCCTTGGTGCACTTCGTCGACGGCATCGGGGGTGCGGCCGCCTACTAAAGTTTGCGACGAGCATTCGATCAGGATATCGGGAATCTTGTTGAATTACCCGACTTGATATTGAAAAGTGTTTTCGATAAAGAGACTAAAATGCGGGGTTTATAATTGTTAGGCATGCGATGTCTAAGGAATTCATTTGGTCAGGCATGCGATGTCTGAGGAGGTTGCGGATTCCAACTGTTGTAGTTTTACACTTTTTTTTCTGTGACCGTAAGTGTAATATGTGATATCGCCGGTTTCGTTGCTATATGTCAACGACAATTGGGATGCGCATATTTACTTACGTTGATGACATGTGATGTTATGTGTTGCTGGATATGTTATATTGGATCGTCGTGTTTGAATAGCCCGGGGGTTTTTATGTGAGATGAGTGTTTTTCATTTTCATTCATGTAAAAACTTGTATGTAATATTCTTTTATTAGGGCGCTTCCAGGTTGCGGAAGATGTCACCTTTTGTATATTATTTACTTTTCCGTACTAGGATAGACCCAAGGAGGAGGGCACAAGTAATGGAGTCCAGTGGGAGACCAACTCGAGGAGTCGAGTCCGGGTCTCCTAACTCTAGAATTGGTAGGGTTGCTTGCCGCTCTCGTAGGGGTCTAGGTGTGTGGGTTTGGCTATTCATCGTGACCGTGGAATCCGTGTTTTATACTGGCTCGTACTAAAACACGGACGTCCTAGTATATCCAATATTTCATATATGTTTCTTCTGCTGCGATATCTGTGATGTGATGATGTGATGTTCTGTGATAGATACTGTATTTAGTATATATGATATATTATATAGGCGTTACTTATGTTTTACACTTGCGCTAGCCCTGCCCCGCTCTGTCGTTAGTTACCTAACCTAACGGTGCACGAGGGGACATCGAGGCGAATGCGGATGGCATAAGTGTACGTCGTATTTATCTGTGATGTTTAGGTACTTAAATGATGGGACTTCATTAATATGATTAATGAAAGTAAAAGAAACCTAAAGATGTTTTAGAATCGAATTTCAAAAATAAAACAGGTAGCTACAGTTCTTGCTTTGCACAGCGGTATATATGATATATCCTGCACCTTATTCGATAAGGAAAGGACCGAGATCCCTTCACCGGGAGTGACTCCTTTAGCAATAACTGGCAGATGCTACACACTCGGTTTGTCTTTTGATTGTTTTTAAGAGTTTTTGCTTTGCACAGTGATATATATGATATATCCCGCACCTTATTCGATGAGGAAAGGGCCGACGATCCCCTCACCGGGAGTGACCCCTTTAGCAAAACTAGAAAAGCCTCAAAAACACTCCATTTTAAAATCATTTGATTCTACAACGATATCAAGTTCATTACGCAATAGGTTTTCAGAAAAACTTGTCGTAGCCCTCCGTCATTTCAGATAAGTAGTAGTTAGTATTCGTGCTACGTTTGTTGGCCTGCGTCAAGGCGTAGTGTGCGGTAGCTAACTAGTATTTATCTGCTTATGCATATGATGCAGATTGGATTAGGGTAGTCGTGCGACTTTGTTGGCCTGCGTCAAGGGTCGTGCGGGTGAGTTTAATTCAATCAGGAAATGACGGGTTGAACTTGACTAGCGCACTATAGTTTGTTGGCCTGCGTCAAGGTCATAGGACGCTAGGGGCAAAATTATCGGGAATTTCAAGTGTTGAAATTTGCAATGAGATTGCATACCTTCTATGAGATAGTTGGATCTCGATACCCACTGCGAGTAAGAGTTACTCCTGGGAGAGTTTTACACATTACAATTAGCCGATCAAGTAGGTGTCTAGAAAGGTGTTAACAGGGTTACGCCTCTGGGAAAACGAGGTTTACCGTAATTAGGTCCGTGCGAAAGCACGGGGAACCTCCCTCAAAGTACCGACACTGGCCTGGCTGAAAGATTGGCGAACTTGTAGCGTGTAATTAATCCCGGCTAGTCTTTCCTTTTAGGGTTTGAAGGAAGATTTGATAAAAACAGTGGGAGCCATCCTGATTAGATAAAATAAATAACTAATCTGATCTTGCAAGAGCGCACGCTGTGTGTTTTCTTCTCTCTCTCTCTCTCCTGGTAGCGACCATATCACGCCTTAATCAAGATAATAATACGGATATATTGACCGAACCCGCTTGTTATACTGAGCTGGGGAACGTTGGTCCCGCTCCAACTTATAATTGTTATAAGACAGAGCAGGAAATTGGGGAATACCAGATTTCCCGTGCCGCCCAAACGAAGAAAGTGCATATGATGCATCATCATCGGGTGTGTTCATTATACAGAACTGTTTCTCAGTGTCCTCTACGTCCTAGGTATTAGATACCAGATTAGGATCCCGTAAATGTAATCTGTTACATGGGCTATGAAATGTAGAGAACTGAGAATGGGTGATAAGTTTCATGAGACATAAAACGGGGCAAGTGTTGCAGCCAAGTCTGTTGGTCACTGTCACCCTGTATTACAAATATATTGATTCTGAACAAATATTATTAGATATCGAACCTGATATGCAGAATCATATCAGTCTCTTTATTAAAGAAAGGATATAATTTTGTATTGATGGAAAATGTTTTGAACATTTCCTAAATAAAGTTGATCGGTCCAGGCACGTTATCTAAAAGTATTGATGTTCTAAATCAAACTACAGTTTTTAGTATACAGAACACACACAAGAGAAAGAGTTCAGAAATGAACGAATCCTTCTTGAGGCATTGTAGACTAGGTCATATCAATGCGACCCGACTAGCTGAAGTTACTTGTAGATGCATATTTAAATCAGTTTGAATTTACATCTTGTGAAACTTGCCAGTCATGTCACAAAGATATAATGACACCAGCTCTGTTTATTGGAAACAGAGAAAGAGTTAGTGAACTCTTGAGATGATACATGTTGATGTATAAAGTTCCCATGTCTACACATGCCAAGACCGGTTCTTTGTACTTCATTACATTCTCTGATGATCTCTCAAGATTCAGACATATGTTCCTGTTGAAACACAAGTCCGAACCTTTTGAGATATTCACGGAATATAAGTTAGAAGTAGAGAACCAATACGGGTATAAGTATTATGTCCTTTGATGAGATCAGGAAGGAGAATACTTCAGCACGGAATTCCTGGACTATTCTAAAGGAGAATGAGATTCTCTCTCAGCATTACTCCTCCGTATACACCATAGCACGATGGTATATCGGGGCGGAGCAATCACACCCTATATGATAAGGTGTGTTCTATGATGAGTACTACTGAGTTACCTATTTCCTTTTGGGAGTAATGCACTTGAGAAGCTGCATACCTATTGAATAGGGTTCAAATCAAATCAGTTGCCTACCACTTCATATGTGATATGATAAGGGAAGAGCCCATATCTTAAGTTGGTTAAGATTTGGGGTTGTCCGGGCTATGTCTAAAAGCAAAATCCGGACAAGCTCGAGGCAAGGTCAGTTATGTAGAACTGGAAAGGTTCCATCTATACAAACTACAGCAGATGATTTGGTAGAACCAAAGGATTCAGTAGATACCAACGAACCTCAGCCTCTCCGCCTATCTAGTAGGGTTTCTCACCCACCTGAGAGATACTTCAGTTTCTCTATGACAGTGGGAGCGAGGATTGCATCATGAGATGATGACCCAACTAGTTTCGAGGTGGCCATCAGGAGTGGGACTCTGTAAGAATGGCTGGATGCTTAGCGATCTGAGATGGAATCCTTATAAACCAACAAAGTATGGACTTTGGTTGCTATATCTGAAGGGTTAAATCCCCATCAGGAGCAAGTATATCTTGAGAAGATTACTTGGTGTACATGGAAAAATTGAGACTTTCGAAGCTAGACTTGTTAAAGGTTTTCGTCATCGACCAGGCATGGAAAATGATGAAACCTTTTCCAGTAGCTATGCTTAAGTCCATCCAGATCCTACTTGCCACGGCTACATACCATGACTACGATATCTGGCGGTTGGGTGTCATGACTGCTTTTCTAAATGATGTTTTAGAAGAGGGCGTCTATAAGTACACAGCCAGAGAGCTTCGTAAACAGTGGGAGCAGCGGAAACGTGTACAAGATGCTTTATAGGATAAAGCAGGCATCGCGGAGTTGGAACATCTGTTTTGATATAGTAGTCAAAGAGTTTGACTTCATCAAAATGGTAGATGAACCTTGTATATACAAAAAGGTAGTAGGGAGTATGGTGGCGATCCTCGTAAAGTACGTGGAAGACATATTCTTGATAGGAAAACAGTTTCCTATGCTACGCTCGGTCAATCTTCGCTTATCACAAGGATTCTCCGTATAGGATCAAAGTGATACCTCCTAAATCCTGAGTTCTGATCTATGAGATAGAAGTAACTGGATGTTAGGATTCTAACTAGTTGTAGTGAGATGGTATTAATCGATCTTGGGGAGAATCACTGGAAAGGTTCCAGAGTGATAAGGACGACTGAATGTCAGTCACAGGCATTGTCTTTACCCTCAGTGAAGGGACGGTATGTTGGAAGAGTTCCAAGCTAGATACCGTAGCATACTAGACGATAAAGGCAGGATACGTCGCTACTTAAGATGCTACCAAAGAGGCTGTTTGAGTGTATATTGGTTCATGAGATGAACTAGGTTCCTACCATTGTGTGACAATAGAAGTGTGGCTTTGGCCCGGGAACCACGGTCCCATCAGTGACCCAGACATAATCTAAGGCGGTATCACCTGATCATGGAGATGGTTGATCTCCAAAGTGATCGAGGTTAGGAGAACAGACTCAAAGGACAACACGGCGGATCCACTCACAAAGGCCTTTTCCCAGAGAGAGACTTTTATGGGATGGTTGAGTATGAGATACTACAACCACTGCTATCAGATGGCCCTAGTGCAAGTGGGAGATTGTTAGTTATATGTATGCCCTAGAGACCATTACTATACATAGGATGTATATTGTAGTGGATGCTTGGACTTATATAGGGAGGACTTTCTTGCTCCACATGATAGTATGCTATCTGGTTGCTCTTTACCTTAACGTGTACACTGATTGTCTCTCTGTTACATGTTGGTAAAGCCCTTAGGATGTGTACTTGACTACCTGGACTATGATGCGCATCATACTAGTGGGAACATGGTAGTCCATAAGTACATCCTTCAAAGTCCCTAGTCGTGGGTGTATCAAGACGGGGCATCGATATACCAAAGTAGACTAGCGTGTACCTTCTCGACCCATACAGATGGGCGATGGATGATCCCATATCTATTGGTGTTTGACATCAGAGATGATATACGGGTGCTCAGTGGAGACTCGGTACACTGGACGGACTCGCCGAGAACTCCCAGATGGTATAATACCTCACGTCAGATGGCAGTTCTATGGTGACACTGGTACAGAGTAGTCTGTTGACCCGAGATCGTCATAGAGTCTTGTGTGATTCCCACTGTGCTTTGATTTCCACCTTACCACGTCTAAGAGGGCGTGCAACACGGTGGCTTTTGGGTACAGTCCCGAATCACATGGAGGCAATGAGCGATTGGAGGGGATTCGTCTCTCCAGGTATAGGGAGTTGATGTTGCGCTGTGTTCGATTGGCTATAACCGGAAATCCCTGGCCAGGGTTGCTGAGATTTACTGGTAAGTGTTACCAGTAGTTTCTCGAACTGTTATAGACCTCATATCTGTAGGGTTCCTAGGCACACTAGTGAGGTCTCACAAGGCATCGAACATGCCATTTTCAAAAATTCTAGGTGCCGAGAGACCCGACTACGGATCGTTTGCTAGAAAACTAGGCGAAAAAGCTAACTAGTTAACACTTAACTACAAGATACGGAAATACAACCTTTGTAGATCCGGTGCTCCACCTCCATAGCTCCGCAACGAGGTCCTCTCCGCTGTCCAAATCAAATCCGGGCTCTAGCGTCGGCTTCGTCGGAGAATGGGCAAGCTAGGTCGTCGATGTCCATGCCGAAGATGATCTACGTCGAGGCATCGCTAAATCAAGCTCCGACTTCACCAAGTCCAAAAACTTATGAATAGAACACACTCTACTACTTGGCAAGAGGTAGAGGATGAAGAAATAGGAAGCGGGTAGACTTTAGAATTGGATTTCTCACTCATTTCCATCAATCACCATTGATGGAGCTTGCTTTTTCTTCATGAAAGAAGATGAAGAAGAAGAAGAATATTGTTATGATAAGTTAATTAGAAAATAGAAAATAAAAGAATACTTATCATCAACAACCATGGTCAAGTGTAGAGATTAAACTAGGGTTAATGGAGTGGTTAGGGTTAAGCATGAGACAAAATGGTCACTTTGGTCAAAGTCTTCATGAAGCTTCAACAAGCTTCCAAATAAAGCCACCATTTTGCTTTATGTTTATCATTTTCCAAAATGAATAAACAAATAAATAAATAGATATGAAAATGAAAACCCTAACCATTACATAACCATGGTTTAAACTTTACACAAAACACAAGTTAGCATGCATCATCAAACATGATACATACAAGTGTACAAAAGTATATCACATATACAATGTGCACAAAACAAGTGAGAAAATCCGTTTAAAGTGAACCAATACTAGTTAGTGCAAAGTAATATATCAAATATATAATTATGCATTAAATCATTAAATCAACACTTGATTCAATGAACCGGTCATGTCGCACACAACCGACTAGTATTCAATGTATCGGTTTATCGAATCAACGCTTGAATCGATAACTAAGTTATATCGCATACAACCTTTCCGATACATTCATCGCAAGAATGGAATGCGGCATCACATACACGCATTATTCTCGGTCCCGCACATATCTCATATGCGCTCCTATTTCGTTTCACTTGAGCCAGGAAACCTCTGTGTAGGACTCTAAAGACTCGTCAATACGCCGGCAGCAGGTGATGATCATATCAAACACCAACAAGCCGCAAGCGGTCTGCTAAACGTAACGGCCACCCGGGTATTGAGCGATCTGAAGATCGACGAGCAAGCCCGCTCACACTCCAGTGAATCCGACCAGTAACACTACCGTACAGTCCGGTCTGATCGTCTGATATGTCGCATATCTTGCCTAGGGGTGGTAAACGTCAGACCCCAATAGCTCGATAAGTCGTGTCGATATGAGGTCTATAACTGTTCGAGAAACTACTGGTAACACTTACCAGTAAATCTCAGCAACCCTGGCCAGGGATTTCCTGTTATAGCCAATCGAACACAGCGCAACATCAACCCCATATACCGGGAGAGACGAATCCCCTCCTATCGCTCATTGCCTCCATGTGACTCGGGACTGTACCCAAAAACCACCATTTTGCACGCCCTCTTGGACGTGGTAAGATGGAAATCAAAGCACAGTGGGAACCACACAAGACTCCATGACGATCTCGGGTCAACAGACTACTCTGTACCAGTGTCACCAGAGAACTGCCATCTGACGTGAGGTATAATACCATCTGGGAGTTCTCGGCGAGTCCGTCCAGTGTACCCAGTCTCTACTGAGCACCCGTATATCATCTCTGATGTCAAACACCAATGGATATGGGATCATCCATCGCCCATCTGTATGGGTCGAGAAGGTATACGCTAGTCTACTCTGGTATATCGATGCCCCGTCTCGATACACCCACGACTAGGGACTTTGAAGGATGTACTTATGGACTACCATATCCCCACTAGTATGATCCGCATCATAGTCCAGGTAGTCAAGTACAGATCCTAAGGGCTTTACCAACATGTAACAGAGAGACAATCAGCATACACGTTAAGGTAAAGATCAACCAGATAGCATACTATCATGTCGAGCAAGAAAGTCCTCCCTATATATGTCCCAGCATCCACTACAATATACATCCTATGTATAGTAATGGCCTCTAGGGCATACATATAACTAACAATCTCCCACTTGCACTAGGGCCATCTGATAGCAGTGGTTGCAGTATCTCATACTCAACCATCCCATAAAAAAATCTCTCTTTGGGAACAGGCCTTTGTGAGTGGATCCGCTGTGTTGTCCTCAGAATCTACTCTCCTTACCTCGATCCCCTGGAGATCAACCATCTCCATGATCAGGTGATACTGCCTTAGAATATGTCTGGATCACTGATGGGACCGGCGTTCCTTGGCATAAGCCACAACTCCATTGTCACACAATGGGAGGAACATAGTTCATCTCATGAACCTATATACACCCAAACAGCCTCTTTGGTAGCATCTTAAGTAGCGATGTATCTTGCCTTTATCGTCTAGTATGCCACGGTATCTAGCTTGGAACTCTTCCAATATACCGTCCCTTTACTGAGGGTAAAGACAATGCCTGTGACTGACATTCAGTCGTCTTTATCACTCTGGAACCCTTCCAGTGATTCTCCCCAGGATCGGTTGATACCGTCTCACTACAACTAGTGAGAGTCCTAACATCCAATTAGATCTATCTCATAGATCTAAAAACCCAGGATTTAGGAGGTATCACTTTGATCCTATATGGAGAATTATTGTGATAAGCGGAGATTGATCGAGCGTAGCATAGGAAACTCCTTCCCTATCAAGAGTATGTCATCTACGTACTCTACGAGGATCACCACCATACTCCCTACTACCTTTTTGTTTATACAAGGTTCATCTACCATTTTGATGATGTCAAACTCTTTGACTTATCCATCAAAACAGATGTTCCAACTCCGCGATGCCTGCTTTATCCTATAAAGCATCTTGCACACGTTTCCGCTGCTCCCACTGTCTACGAAGCCCTCTGGCTGTGTACTTATAGACACTCTCTTCTAAACATCATTTAGAAAAGCTGTCAGGACACCCAACCGCCAGATATCGTAGTCATGGTATGTAGCCGTGGCAAGTAGGATCTGGATGGACTTAAGCATAGATTCTTAGAAAAAGGTTTCATTATGATCCATATCTGGTCAATTATGCAAACCTTTAACAAGTCTAGCTTTGAAAGTCTCAACTTTTCCATCTACACCAAGTAATCTTCTCAAGATATACTTTCTCCTGATGGGGATTTAACCCTTCAGATATAGCAACCAAAGTCCATACTTTGTTGGTGTACATGGATTCCATCTCAGATCGATAAACATCCAGCCATTCTTACAGAGTCATACTCCTGATGGCCAACTCGAAACTAGTTGGGTCATCATCTCATGATGCAATCCTCGCTCATTCTGTCATAGAGAAACCGAAGTATCTCTCAGGTGGGTGAGAAACCCTACTAGATCGGCGGAGAGGCTGAGGTTCGTTGGTATCTACTGAATCCTTTGGTTGTACCAAATCATCTGCTGTATTTTGTATAGCTGGAACCTTTCCAGTTCTACATAACAGACTTTGTCTCGAGCTTGTCCAGATTTTGCTTTTAGACATAGGCCGGACAACCCCAAATCTTAACTATCTTAAGAAATGGGCTCTTCCTTTTCCATATCACATATGAAGTGGTAGGCAACTGATTTGATTGGAACCCTATTCAATAGGTATGCAACTTCGTAAGTGCATAACTCCCAAAAGGAAAAAGGTAACTCAGTATTACTCATCATAGAGCACACCATATCAAATAGGGTGTATCTGCTCCGCCCCGATATACCATCGTGCTATGGTGTATACGGAGGAGTAATGCTGAGAGAGAATCTCATTCTCCTTTAGAATAGTCCAGGAATTCCGTGCTCAAGTATTCTCCTCCTTGATCTCATCATAGGACATAATACTTGTACCCGTATTGGTTCTCTACTTCTCGCTTATATTCTATGAATATCTCAAAAGGTTCGGACTTGTGTTTCAACAGGAACATATGTCTGAATCTTGAGAGATTATCAGAGAATGTAATGAAGTACAAAGAACCGGTCTTGGCATATGTAGACAGGGGACCTACATACATCATCATGTATCAGTCCCAAGAGTTTACTAACTCTTTCTCTGCTTCCAGTAAACAGAGCTATGGTCATCGTATCTTTGTGACATGACTAGCAAGTTTCACAAGATGTAAATTCAAACTGATTTAAATATGCATCTAAAAGTAACTTCAGCTAGTCAGGTCGCATAGATATGACCTAGTCTACAATGCCTCAAGAAGGAATCGTTCAATTCTGAACTCTTCCTCTTGTGTGTGTTCCATATACTAAGAACTGTAGTTTGATTTAGAACATCAATGCTTTTAGATAACGTGCCTGAACCGATCAACTTTTGATATAGGAAATGTTCAAAACATTATCCAACAATACAAAATTATATCCTTTCTTTACTAATAAAGAGACTGATATGATTTTGTATATCAGGTTCGGTATCTAACAACATTCGTTCAGAATCAATGTATTAGTAATACAGGGTGACAGTGACCAACAGACTTGGCTGCAACACTTGCCCCGTTTTCTGCCTCATGAAACTTATCACCCGTTCTCAGTTCTCTACCTTTCTGTAGCCCTATGTAACAGATTACATATCTGGGATCCTGATCTGGTATCACATAACCAGGACGTAAAGGACACTGAGAAACAGTTCTATATAATGAACACACCCGAAGATGATGCATCAGCATGCACTCTCTTCGTTTGGGCGGCACGGGAAATCTGGTATTCCCCAATTTCCTGCTCTGTCTTATAACAATTATAAGTTGGAGCGGGACCAACGTTCCCCAGCTCAGTATAACAAGCGGGTTCGGTCAATAATCCGTATTATTATCTTGATTAAGACGTGATATGGTCGCTACCAGGAGAGAGAGAGAAGAAAACACTCAGCGTGCGCTCTTGCAAGAATAGATTGGTTATTATTTTATCTAATCAGGATGGCTCCCACTGCTTTTTATTAAATCTTCCTTCAAACCCTAAAAGGAAAGACTAGCCGGGATTAATTACACACTACAAGTTCGCCAATCTTTCAGCCAGGCCAGTGTCGGTACTTTGAGGGAGGTCCCCCGTGCTTTCGCACGAACCTAATTAATGTAAACCTCATTTTCCCAGAGGCGTAACCCCATTGACACCTTTCTAGACACCTACTTGATCGGCTAATTGTAATGTATAAAACTCTCCCAGGAGTAACACTTACTCGCAGCGGGTATCGGGATCCAACTATCTCATAGAAGGTATGCAATCTCATTGCAAATCTCAACACTTGAAATTCCCGATAATATTTTGCCCCATGCGATCTATGACCTTGACTGAGTCAACAAACCATAGACCGCAAGTAAAGTTCAACCCGTCATTTCTCGATTGAATTAAACCCACCCGCACGACCCTTGACTGAGTCAACAAGGCCGCACGACTACCCTAATCCAATCGCATCATATGCTTTGCAGATAAGCAATAATCAGCTACCGCACACTACGCCTTGACTGAGTCAACAAACGCAGCACGAATACTAACTATTACCTATCTGAAATGACGGAGGGCTACGACAGGTTTTTAAGAAAACCTTTTGCGTAATGAACTTTATATCGTTGTAGAATCAAATGATTTTAAAAATGGAATGCTTTTGAGGCTTTTCTAGTTTTGCTAAAGGAGTCACTCCCGGTGAAGGGATCGTCGGTCCTTTCCTCGTCGAATGAGGTGCGGGATATATCACATATATCACTGTGCAAAGCAAAAACACTTAAAAGCAATCAAAAGACAAACCGAGTGTGTAGCATCTGCCAGTTATTGCTAAAGGAGTCACTCCCGGTGAAGGGATCTCGGTCCTTTCCTCATCGAATAAGGTGCAGGATATATCACATATACCGCTATGCAAAGCAAGAACTGTAGCTACCTGTTTTTATTTTGAAATTCGATTCTACAACATCTTAGGTTTCTTTTATTTGATTAATCACATTAATTAAGTCCCATCATTTAAGTACCTAAACATCACAGATAAATACGACGTACACTTATGCCATCCGCATTCGCCTCGATGTCCCCTCGTGCACCGTTAGGTTAGGTAACTAACGACAGAGCGGGGCAGGGCTAGCGCGGGTGTAAAACATAAGTAACGTCTATATAATATATCATATATACTATATACTGAATCTATCAAAGAACATCACATGATCACATCACAGATATCGCAGCAGAAGAATCATATGAAATATTGGATATACTAGGACGTCCGTGTTTTCAATACGAGCCAGTATAAAACACGGATTCCACGGTCGTGATGAATAGCCAAACCCACACCCCTAGACCCCTACGAGAGCGGCAAGCAACCCTACCAATTCTAGAGTTAGGAGACCCGGACTCGACTCCTCGAGTTGGTCTCCCACTGGACTCCAGAACCCGGTTACTTGTGCCCTCCTCCTTGGGTCTATCCTAGTGCGGAAAAGTAAATAATATACAAACGGTGACAACTTCCGCAACCTGGAAGCGCCCCAATAAAAGAAAATTACATACAAGTTTTTACATGAATGAAAATGAAAAACACTCATCTCACATAAAAAACCCCGGCTATTCAAACACGACGATCCAATATAACATATCCAGCAACACATAACATCACATGTCATCAACGTAAGTAAATATGCGCATCCCAATTGTCGTTGACATATACCAACGAAACCGGCGATATCACATATTACACTTACGGTCACAGAAAAGAAAGTGTAAAACTACAACAGTTGGAATCCGCATTCTGCATAGACATCGCATGCCTAATCAAATGAATACCTTAGACATCACATGCCTAACAATTATAAACCCCGCATTTTAGTCTCATTATCGAAAACACTTTTCAATATCGAGTCGGGCAATTCAACAAGATTCCCGACATCCTGATCGAATACTCGTCGCAAACTTTAGTAGGCGGCCGCACCCCTGATACCGTCGACGAAGTGCACCAAGGCGGAACACCGCTACCGCGAGCACCCGAACGGATGCTTTCGGCGACGGGGTTCTCCTACAGTCACTTGGTCGGGGCTATGGAGTGAGGCTGTCTATTAAGTTTACCCGGCGAGTATCCGCGTACGCTACGTGATTGCGACGGACTTTTGATCACATCAAAATTCCGTGGCAACCGATCAAGTGAGACTAAACTGCTATGTTTATAACATTCATTCAGTTATCTCATAACAATTTGTGAATTCCAATTATTGTATCACATTCCAGATAATTAGAAAATGTTAAACTTTCCGATTGAACATTCGAACACCCAAGTTTTCCCGATACAGATCAACACATGAAACAAGTCTAACAACATTCCGTTCGTGCCTCAGTACCAACGGTCCAGCCGTAGAAGGGTCAAGCCAACGCCTCACATGTGGCACGCCGTACTGCCCCAAACCCGAAGGTTCAAAGGGCAGTTCAAGACGGTCACATAATCGAGTTAAGGTTTGTTGTCTTCTAGAGGGACCATCGCGTTACTTGCACTACTTAGAACGTCGTTAAACTACGGAAAAATCCAACACTTGGAAATTTCCCGACAGGGGAAAAATTGGGTATTTATATCCGGTCGAACTTTTTAACATATTCTAAAATTTATCCGGAAAGCCACATAGACAAAATTTGATACTCCGATCGAAACATCGAATCCCCAAATCAACTCCAGAAAATTCAACTCTTGAATAAATATTAAAAATTCCCAGAAAACTCAGCTCTTTGAACTAGGAATTACTGTGCAAAGGAACAGGGCTGACGTCATCAAGGGGCCGCTAATCCGCCGCAGAAGCCATGCTTCTGCCGCGGATCCGCCGCGAAATTTACTGTTCACCAGAAACTTTTTGCACCGTAATTCTTATTTTTCCCTGCTGAATTTTTTAGCAATTTTTAATTTGGAAAAACTCACTGTTTTCAAAAAAGTACAGAGAGCAAGATTGATTTGGTGTTTCGGGTTCGATCGGGTTTCAAATTCCGTCTATACTTCGCCTAAGGCTCTAGCTAGGCTCTGATACCACTGTAGGGTTCCTAGGCACACTAGTGAGGTCTCACAAGGTATCGAACATGCCATTTTCAAAAATTCTAGGTGCCGAGAGACCCGACTACGGATCGTTTGCTAGAAAACTAGGCGAAAAAGCTAACTAGTTAACACTTAACTACAAGATACGGAAATACAACCTTTGTAGATCCGGTGCTCCACCTCCATAGCTCCGCAACGAGGTCCTCTCCGCTGTCCAAATCAAATCCGGGCTCTAGCGTCGGCTTCGTCGGAGAATGGGCAAGCTAGGTCGTCGATGTCCATGCCGAAGATGATCTACGTCGAGGCATCGCTAAATCAAGCTCCGACTTCACCAAGTCCAAAAACTTGTGAATAGAACACACTCTACTACTTGGCAAGAGGTAGAGGATGAAGAAATAGGAAGTGGGTAGACTTTAGAATTGGATTTCTCACTCATTTCCATCAATCACCATTGATGGAGCTTGCTTTTTCTTCATGAAAGAAGATGAAGAAGAAGAAGAATATTGTTATGATAAGTTAATTAGAAAATAGAAAATAAAAGAATACTTATCATCAACAACCATGGTCAAGTGTAGAGATTAAACTAGGGTTAATGGAGTGGTTAGGGTTAAGCATGAGACAAAATGGTCACTTTGGTCAAAGTCTTCATGAAGCTTCAACAAGCTTCCAAATAAAGCCACCATTTTGCTTTATGTTTATCATTTTCCAAAATGAATAAACAAATAAATAAATAGATATGAAAATGAAAACCCTAACCATTACATAACCATGGTTTAAACTTTACACAAAACACAAGTTAGCATGCATCATCAAACATGATACATACAAGTGTACAAAAGTATATCACATATACAATGTGCACAAAACAAGTGAGAAAATCCGTTTAAAGTGAACCAATACTAGTTAGTGCAAAGTAATATATCAAATATATAATTATGCATTAAATCATTAAATCAACACTTGATTCAATGAACCGGTCATGTCGCACACAACCGACTAGTATTCAATGTATCGGTTTATCGAATCAACGCTTGAATCGATAACTAGGTTATATCGCATACAACCTTTCCGATACATTCATCGCGAGAATGGAATGCGGCATCATATACACGCATTATTCTCGGTCCCGCACATATCTCATATGCGCTCCTATTTCGTTTCGCTTGAGCCAGGAAACCTCTGTGTAGGACTCTAAAGACTCGTCAATACGCCGGCAGCAGGTGATGATCATATCAAACACCCACAAGCCGCAAGAGGTCTGCTAAACGTAACGGCCACCCGGGTATTGAGCGATCTAAAGATCGACGAGCAAGCCCGCTCACACTCCAGTGAATCCGACCAGTAACACTACCGTACAGTCCGGTCTGATCGTCTGATATGTCGCATATCTTGTCTAGGGGTGGTAAACGTCAGACCCCAATAGCTCGATAAGTCGTGTCGATATGAGGTCTATAACTGTTCGAGAAACTACTGGTAACACTTACCAGTAAATCTCAGCAACCCTGGCCAGGGATTTCCTGTTATAGCCAATCGAACACAGCGCAACATCAACCCCCTATACCGGGAGAGACGAATCCCCTCCTATCGCTCATTGCCTCCATGTGACTCGGGACTGTACCCAAAAACCACCGTTTTGCACGCCCTCTTGGACGTGGTAAGATGGAAATCAAAGTACAGTGGGAACCACACAAGACTCCATGACGATCTCGGGTCAACAGACTACTCTGTACCAGTGTCACCAGAGAACTGCCATCTGACGTGAGGTATAATACCATCTGGGAGTTCTCGGCGAGTCCGTCCAGTGTACCCAGTCTCTACTGAGCATCCGTATATCATCTCTGATGTCAAACACCAATGGATATGGGATCATCCATCGCCCATCTGTATGGGTCGAGAAGGTATACGCTAGTCTACTCTGGTATATCGATGCCCCGTCTCGATACACCCACGACTAGGGACTTTGAAGGATGTACTTATGGACTACCATATCCCCACTAGTATGATCCGCATCATAGTCCAGGTAGTCAAGTACAGATCCTAAGGGCTTTACCAACATGTAACAGAGAGACAATCAGCATACACGTTAAGGTAAAGATCAACCAGATAGCATACTATCATGTCGAGCAAGAAAGTCCTCCCTATATATGTCCCAGCATCCACTACAATATACATCCTATGTATAGTAATGGCCTCTAGGGCATACATATAACTAACAATATCGACACGACTTATCGAGCTATTGGGGTCTGACGTTTACCACCCCTAGGCGAGATATGCGACATATCACACGAACAGACCGGACTGTACGGTAAGTGTTACTGGTTGGATTCATAGGAGTGTGAGCGGGCTTGCTCGTCGATCTTCTGATCGCTCAATACCGGGGTGGCCGTTACGTTTAGCAGACCGCTTGCGGCTTGTGGGTGTTTGATATGATCATCACCTGCTGCCGGCGTATTGACGAGTCTTTAGAGTCCTACACAGAGATTTCCTGGCTCAAGCGAAACGAAATAGGAGCGCATATGAGATATGTGCGGGACCGAGAATAATGCGTGTATGTGATACCGTATTATATTCTCGCGATGAATGTATCGATTGGTTGTATGCGATATAACCTAGTTATCGAATCGAGGATTGATTCGATAAGCCGATACATTGGATATTAGTCGGTCATATGCGATATGACCGGATCGTTAAATCAAGTGTTGATTTAATGATTTAATGTATAATTATATATTTGATATATTACTTTACATTAACTAGTATTTGTTCACTTAAGATGGATTTTCTCACTTGATGTGCACATTGTATATATGATATAGTTTTGTGCACTAGTTTGTATCATGTTTGATGATACATGCAAACTTGGGTGTATGTTTGATTAAACCATGGTTAGTTAATGGTTAGGGTTTCATTTGCTTTATTTATTTATTTATTTATTTCTTTTTGGCTTAAGTTAAAATGGTGGCTTTCTTTGGATTTTGTTGAAGCTTCATGATGCTTTGAAAAAGCTTTGAAAAAGCTTTGACCATTTTGTTTTATTCCTTAAACCTAACCATTAAACCTAACCCTAGTTTATTCTCTACACTTGACCATGGTTGAGATATGATAAGAATCACCTTATTTTCTATTTTTCCAAGAATTCTTATCATATCATTTTTCTTCTTCTTCTTCTTCAACAAGAAGAAAGCTTGCTACCATTAATGGCAACTTGAGAAAAAGAGTGAGAAATCCAATTCTAAAGTGAACCCACTTCCTATTTCTTCATCCTCTACCACTTGCCAAGTAGTATAGGGTGTTTTCTTCACAAGTTTCATGGCTTGGTGAAGTTGGATCTTGATCTTGTGTTGCCTCGACGTAGATCATCTTCGGCATCGAAGTCGACGACCTAGCCCGCCCATTTCTCCGATGAAGCCGATGCTAGAGCCCGGGATCCGATGATCGCAGCGAGGGGACTTCATCACGGAGCTATGGAGGTGGAGGACCGGATCTACAAAGGTTGTATTTCCGTTCACTTTTAAAGTAAAGTCGTTTGCTCGCATATGTTATCGCCTAAACTCTAGTCAATGATCGCATTATGGTTTCTCGGCACCGTAAATTTTTGAAATTGGCATGGTTGATGCCTTGTAAGATCTCTAGTGTGTGCCTAGGAACCCTACACTAATTTGGAGCGAAATGACTTCTTGATTATTTCGTTGCAAATTAGGGATCAAACTATCGGTGATTTTCTTTGCTAGAAGCTAGATCCGAATGATTATGATTGAAAAGACAAGAGATAGTGAAGGAGAAACCCTAGTTTCTTCAATTGATTCCTAATCCTCAATCATAATCATCAATCTAGCTACAAATATTCAATAGATAAGAGGAGGAATTATTAGAATCATCATTAGCTATTAACTCAATCGGATCCTACAAGTTACTCTTCATATCTTGATAATTCAATCGATTTGGACATTTCTTGATTCTTGATTCTAGATCTATATTCTTTATGTTTCTTGAAATGAAAACTCACATATCTTAAATCAATTTTCTTGCATTTTCTTTTATCTTTTAATTTTCAACTCAACTAAAAATAACGAACAAATCACACTTTCTCAATGGACGATCTGCATTCACCGACGAAACTACAATAAACGCCGTCAATTGATTGCGGTATAAATTTCTTTGGTTGTGAAATATTTCTAAACATGACACGGTAACGATTCAATCAAATTACTGAGCGAAAGTTTACTGACGGGCTTTCCACCCTTCTTTGTTTCTTGGAATATTTGTCAGATACTGTGGAGACTGAAGAGGTAGACATCTCAGAGAAAGAGCACGATCAGACCGAGACCCAGGCCTAGACCACTTACCTTTCTCAGTTTATGTACGCCACCTGTTTAGGCGTTTCAATCCTTGTATTTTCTTTCTATTAAAAATCATATACTGTAAATGAATCAAGTTAAATGTAAATAATGTTGTTAAAGTTTCAATCTCATGTTTAATCTCTTTTCATTTTATATTACTTATTTTACGCTTAGCGTATTTATTCTGGAAAATGCCCTTTTCGAAATAAATACGTCGCGGTCTCGTCACGTATCTGCTTCCGACTTTTGGGAAGCGAGGCATGACAGGTCTTGTTGGTGGCCCATGCAGTTCTGTTCTACATGAAGTCATAAGCAATATACAAGAAATATGAGATTCAACAACTTTACATTCCTTGCAGTTCAATTTTATTTGAATCTATCTTAATCTTTCTTCTCTATTTAAGGTGATGGATTCTCCCAGCAACCCTAGCAACAATGATGGAAGTACACCACCACCAATACTTACCGTCCTACCACCTCCACCTACTGTAACCACACCACTCACAGAACAAACGATACTTCTAAAGGCTATCAAAAGCTTACTTGAGGGTCAGCAGGCTCAAAGCACGATTTTGCAGGAGCAAACCTCTCTTCTTCAACAGAGTTTCACCCGCTCTGAAGCAGAAGCACCGGGAGTGAAACAATTTCGGGCTTTACACCTGAAGAACTTCTTAGGGAAAGAGAAACCACTTAAGGCCGAGCAATGGGCTCAAAGTACAGAAGATGACTTAGCCGCAGCCCAAGTTCCAGAAGTGGCTTGGGTCAGAATAGACAACTCCAGCTCACCGACAATGCCAGAGTCTGGTGGAAGGCTGAGGAGAGCCGTCTTGAGCAGCCAATCGAGTGGAAGACTTTCCGTGATCTCTTTGATGCCAAGTATTTTCTGGAAACCGCACACTTTGAGATGGAACAGAAGTTTATTCACCTGCAACAAGGATCTATGTGGGATAAGTCAGTGGACGAATACGATGCTGAATTCACCATGCTTGGCAGATTCGCCACCCATCTAATTCCTACTGCATGAATAAGAGCCAGGCGCTTCCTGCAAGGATTAGACCCTGAGATCCAAGCTGCCCTAACAACGGGAGAATACCTAACACATGAAGCAGCTTTGAAGTCAGCCCGTCGCTATGAAGCTGTCATTAAGAAGAAGGGAAGGCCATAGTTGGTTGGTATGAAACGTCCCGCCAACTAAATTACTGAAGGATCCTCTTCTAGGCCAACTCTCCCAGCGCCAGCTATGAGGCCAGGAGGATCATTTTTCGAGACTGAACCGAACTTCTGCATCTATTGTAAGAGGACCGGACACCAAGTCAAGGTTTGCCAACGAGCAAACGGTCTTTGTCCGATATATGGATCATCCGCAGATACTATAGGAACTTGCCCACACAACCGAACTGGCCTAGCCTCCATAGCTAGACCAGCTATTCAAGCTCCACCTATTCGTTTAGCTCTTCCTACACCACCTCCACGCGGACCACCTTTACCTCATCAACCATCGATGTACCAGCATGCACAGAGAAATGTGCCGAGACGTCAGGCTTATACTTTGGCGGCCGTGGAAGCCGAGGCTATAAGTCAAGGTAACACTGGTATATCCCTTTCCATCTGTTCAGCCTTTTCAAATCCTTGCATCCCTTCGTTCTTTCAAACATATTCATGCACTTTCGGTACAATACCAGTAGTTCTTCACCACCACTGTAATCAAATCTTCTTGAATCTTTTACAACAACCTTCTACAAATTTCGAGGACGAAATTTTTTTATAAGAAGGGTAGAATGTAACGACACTGAATTTTCTGTAAATTTTTTCTTTCTTTTAAAAGTACAGAAAGGAGTTCCTTAGCCTGAGTACAAGTTATAAGTTA
This sequence comes from Agapanthus africanus, assembly GCA_030015575.1. Classification (NCBI taxonomy): domain Eukaryota; kingdom Viridiplantae; phylum Streptophyta; class Magnoliopsida; order Asparagales; family Amaryllidaceae; genus Agapanthus; species Agapanthus africanus. The sequence goes on along the minus strand of JASDDO010000019.1, from coordinate 729,934,954 downwards.
AATTTGTTTAAGAACAAAAAGAAATAACTTGTAACTCACTGGTAAAGACTTTGCACTGCTGTGACGTAGCCCCTGTGTTCGAATCCTCTCATACACATTATATTTTTCTGAATTTTCTTTTAAATTTTTTGGAAGCCCAAAAGTTTACACGTGCAATGCATACAAAAATGAAAAGCCTGAGAAAACAAACATGTGCAAAATGATATAAATACCAACATAGACACATGGTATGAATCCACCGGCTCCCACTCACAAAATGGCGGGCGAGATCTTCATATGGGCCGGCGGGGATGGGCCCCCTTGGGTAAAAGTCCTCGGGCTTTGCACACAAAACTCTTGGCCTATCCCTAACTCCCCTGCACTGTTTAATTTTCCTGCAATCAAACAGATAATTAATTTCACCTTAAAATCAAGTTTTATTGCATTTTAATTCATTCTTTAAAATTCCAAAACCCTAATTCCACATTATAAATACTACCCCATTCTCTAGCCCATCTTCATTTTGAAAATTCTGGTCAAAATTCTCAAATTTTCTCAACTACAAATGGGGTAGAAGTGGAGTTAGCAAGCTATCAACTTCCGGTGAGGATCGAAGCGAATTCCGGCGATCCCGCGACGCCATGACGACCTCAACCTCTTCCTCCCTCCCTTCTTTACAAAATCAAACAGTAAGTCCCTCCCAATCTTTCTTATTACTCATTGAAATCACTTTTCAAAACAAATATCGGTAAGTAAAGTTAATATCGATGTCAATCTTCTAAACCTTAAAAACTCATATTTTTATTTACATATTGTTCATCCAACTTTCACACAATCGTTGTAACACTAATATAAATGATTAAAATAAGTTGTAACCTAAAATCTCATGAAACATAACCTTAAATTAACTTTTACGCTAAAATACCATGAACTTCATATATTCATCTTTTAGTACTTTTGATAATTATACCTTTTGAAAACTTCATGGGGGTAATGACCTACCCCTCATATACACAAATGTTTCCATAGCACAATACCCTTTGAGCATACTTTTGGTTACAATTACAATATTTCATCGAAATACCATTTAATATAAAAACCCGGTTTCTTTTGAATTGTATTTCACAATTCTTTACGATTATGCCTCTACAACCAATTTGGGGAAGCCGCTATTGGATGGTGTTGATTATCGCACATCCTCGGGGTTAGTAGAGTGAGATGCAGACCTTCTCACGGAGCATTCGGTCTCGGAAGAGTTTTAATACGATTTTTAAGAAAAACGAAATTTTCTACTTAATTTTAAAATTAATTTTCCATAATTATATAAATATTATCAAACCATATATTTTCAAGATATAATAAAATTCTATATTTTCTGAAAAGATAAAAGAATGATAAGTTTCACAAAAGTACCCTCAAATTATTCAAAAGTCAAGCTTTACAATAAAATACCATGAACTATTCAAGTTAAGATAATTATCACTAAAATACCTCAATTCTTAAAATACACATCTATGGAAACCCCAAAGAATATAAATAAATTTCTCGAGGTTATTTTGAACTATATTCAAAATATTTTTTTCATTAAACCCCCTCGAGCTATATAAAATATTGTTAAGGACTTTAGTAAATATGGGTTTAAGCGAGATCAATTCTCTTGAGTCTCAGGGTGCTGGAGAAAGTGAGTGCTTGCTTATTTAAGGTAGAAAAACTTAACGGTGTTATCAATGGTAATTGTCTTAGAAAAAGGCACAAATCCTGCCGTCCATGTGCAGCAGTTACCGATAACTCCTGAACCTAATTTAAAATCTAAATCAATTTAAAGTGTCTGACTCAAATCTGAGTCTAACTCATGTCTAAATCCAAACTCAAACTTGAATCTAAAATCAAACAGGAATACTTGATCATGAACCTGAATCCAATTCAAACCAAAATCCAATTCAAACATGAACCTGTAGGGTTTGTCTAGCACTATGCCTAGGGTTTGGCTTGCATCAAACGTGCTATAACAAAAATTTTAAGAGTGATAAGAAAAACCGACCATGAATTTAACTAGAAAATTAGGATAACAAGAACTAGTATCACATACTAATAGTAGTCTAACACTAAGAGGTGAGAATACAACCTTTGTAGACCTCCTCTTATGACTCCTTGGATCAACTTGGTGTTTGAACGGGTTTGCTCGAAGTCCACGACGATCCACCACGGAGTCCCTTGGCTCAAGCTCCTAGCTTCACTTGATCTAAATGGAAGTGGAGCAAACAAGCTACACTAGTAGGCTAGACTAATAAAGATTGGTGATGTGGGTTTTGATCTCACTTAAAAAACCTTTCATTTTATGTTCTTCACTCACTTGAAAAAGCTAGAGAGCTTGAATGAGGAAGTAGAAGGAGAATGGCTAAGCTTGAGCTCTTTTGATAATTCTCACAATAAAATGAGAAAAGAAAATAAATATGAGAGAGTCACACTCACCCACAACCATGGTTATAAAATATCTAGATATTTTAATATTGAGTTAAAGAACAACTAGAAAATAGATCATGGTTAAAGCTAGGTCAAGTAAAGAAGAGTGTAGAAAACTAGCCATGATTTATTCCCATTTTCCTTTTTCTCAATAATCAAAATATATAAATATTTTACCATGCGAGTCTTGCATTGCCATCTCCATTATATCATCAACTATGACACATGTATGCATGCATGTGTGTATTCATATCAATTTATATACATACATACATTCATGCATACATCATAATAGAAAAGGTTTTAAATAAATGAGCTAGAAGTTAATAATATTAAATCAATACTTGATTTAATAATCCAGTCATATCACATATGACCCGACTAATAGAAAACGCCCGACTAAAATACGGTATCAAATACACGTATTTAATCGAGTTCCCACGCATATCCCATATGCACCCCCGCATCATTTCGCCTGAGCTAGGAAACCCCTATGTGGGACTCTAAGACTCGTCAATACGCTAACAGTAGGCAGTGATCATATCACATACCCACAAACCGTCAGCAGCACTAGCTGTACGTAACGGCTCCCTAGTATTGAACGATCAGAAAAAATAAGTGAACCTGTCAAAACTCCGGACGAGCCAACTGTAAGTCCATGCTACCTCTCCCGGTTCTTTCGGGAATGCGGAATTTGGTAAAAAACAATTTTTACGGAGGTGGTAACATGGACCTATAACCCGGATCTTGGTTAAACATCTATCTAACAACCTAACTATGAGTTTCTAGCTACTCGGTTTGGGGGTTATACCTTGCTTGTCTTGAACTCCTTCGTCTTCAAGCTCCGATGGTGGTCCGGAATGGCTTCTTCTCGTCGTCTCCGTACGCCGAAGATAGATCCACCTGAAAGCTCCAACCTTTAGCTCCTTCTTCGTTCTTTGAAGAAACTAGTTCACTTGGTTTGCTAAACCTAGTGAACTAGAATGAGTAGAGAAGAATTAGAATGGGATTTTATCTATGGTTCTTGATTCTCAACTCATGAGACAAGAGAACCATAGATTAAAGAGAGGGAGCAAGAGCAAAAGGGTGAGAGCAAAAGGAGAGCTCAAGAACAAGAGAGAGAATGAGCAAGAAAGAATGAGGCTCTCTTTTTTCTTTCACCCTCTCATAATCCAAAGTCATCATAACTCATCATACTAAAAAAGTCTTATGTGATGGTTTGAAGCAACCATAACCATATCATTTCATGCACTCATTTTGCACAAATGAGCAAGCAAACAAAAGTCTTTGCCATGAAATGATGGCTATGGTTATCATGATGGTCAACTAGTCAAGCCTAGTCAACCGGTCAACAAGTCAACAAAAGTCAACAAGTCAACAAAGTCAACAAGTCAACAAAAGTCAACAAGTCAACAAAGTCAACAACCATATCACCATAATACTTAATTAATATAATAGTTAATCACATATCATATTCTCATTAGGGTTGAGCAAAAAGTCAAATAGTCAACGGTCAACTATCAACAACCCTAATGAGAATCCACTGCCTCTGTCTCCCTGTCAACTGTGCATACACACCCGCATCCGCGTTCCGAGGAACACGAATGCAAACTGGATAAATCCAATCCCATAAGGTACACTAGGATCTGGCTTAAACCAAAGCCCGCTAGTGTAAACTGTCCGGACACTATACGTGCACAAGTGCACGGATGTGACCGAACCCTGTCGCAAAACCATGCGACCTGTCGCAATACCATGCGACCTCTACTCTTTTGCCTAAAGGCGAAAAGCTTTCTGTGTAGGACTCTAAAGACTCAACACTACGCTGGCAGTGGGTTTAACCACAGACCGCAAGCGGCACTAGCTGTGCGTAACGGTCCCCAGGTAATGCCGACAAGAAGACCGACGAGGCGAAACCCATCTGAACTCCTACTGAGCCTGAGTGTGACATTCTCCGTACAGTCCGGTCTGTTCGTCTGATACATCGCATGGCGGGCCTAGGGGGCGGTAAACGTCAGTCCCCCAATAGCGGTACAAGTCGTGCCGGAGCGAAGCCCAAAACACCCTGAGATAACACTGGAAACCTACCAGTATATCTCGATTGCCCTGGCCAGGGACTACTCGTGTAATGGCTCTCCTAGACACAGCGCGATGTCAACCCCCAATACCGGGAGAGACGAATCCTGTCTAACCGTCACTGCCTCCAAGTGCTTCGGGACTGCACCCAACCACTACCTATTTGCACGACTCCTTTGAGCCGTGGTAGGGTAGTGATCAAAGTACAGTGGGAACACACTCGAGGCGGAGTGACAGTGTCAAGTCAGCAGACTAAGCTGTACTCATGTCACCTGGGAACTGATAACTGATGATAGGTATAATACCAACTAGTCAGTTCCCGACGAGTCCTGTCCAGTGTACCCGTAACCTAACGAGCACCCGCATACTATCTCAAGTACGACGTACTGACGGCTGTGGGACAGACCGTCTCCCACACTGGGATGAGAAGTGCATGCGCTGGTCTACTCCGGAGTATCGATGCCCTGTCTCGATAGTCCTGCGACCAGGGACCTGCATAAGGATGTGCTTATAGATTACCCAGCCCTACTAGTGTGACGGCCATCACATCGCTGGTAATCAAGCAAAGATCCTAAGGGCTCTACTAATGTGTATAGGCGATATACAAAAATAAACACATGTACACATTGAAGTAGAAACAAACCAAGTAGCATACTACTATTTTGAGCAAGATTGTATATACAAGGTGAATATCCCAAGCATCCATTAAGTAATATACAAACCAGTATGATACAGTAATGGCCTCTAGGGCATATACACTAACAATCTCCCACTTGCACTAAGGCCATGTACTGGAGTATCGAGGACCTATCATCTCGATCAGCCGCTCGAACTGAGTCTGGGGCAGGGCCTTGGTGAATGGATCTGCAGTGTTATCTTCTGAAGCGACTCTCCGAACCTCGATCTCCTGGCGATCCACGATCTCCCTGATCAGGTGATACCGCCTCAAGATGTGCCTGGATCTCTGATGGGACCTGGGTTCCTTCGCTAAAGCTATAGCCCCGTTGTTGTCGCAATACAGAGGTATTGGATCAACAATGGACGGAACCACCTGAAGTTCTTTCAAGAACTTCCTCATCCAGACAGCTTCTTTTGCGGCATCAGATGCAGCGATGTATTCCGCTTCCATCATCGAGTCTGCAACGGTTTCCTGTTTGGAACTCTTCCAACACACCGCCCCTCCATTGAGGGTAAAGACAAAACCCGACATGGACTTGGAATCATCCTTGTCACTCTGGAAGCTGGAGTCAGCAAAGGCCTCGATCTGGAGGTCTTTTCCGCCATACACCAAGAACATCTCCTTAGTCCTTCTCAGGTACTTGAGAATGTTCTTTACCGCTATCCAGTGTTTCTCCCCAGGGTTTGTTTGACTGATACCGGCTTACCACACTCAGTGCATAAGCTACATCCGGTCTGGTACACAACATCACATACATTATAGAGCCTACCGCAGAAGCGTAAGGTATAATAGACATGCGATCCCTCTCCAAATCAGTCTTGGGAGACATCTCTTTAGAGAGGGTGATCCCGTGACAAGCCGGCAGGTTACCGCCCTTGGAATCTTCCATACTGAATCTTTTCAGCACGGTGTCGATGTACCTAGACTGAGAAAGTCCTAATATCCTCTTGGATCTGTCACGGTAGATCCGGATACCCAGAATGTATGAGGCATCACCCAGGTCTTTCATGGAGAACCTGTGTGACAAGAACCCCTTGACAGATTGTAGCATAGGAATGTCATTTCCTATTAAGAGAATGCCATCCACGTATAAAACGAGGAATACTACAGTTCTCGCTACAAATCTACTATAGATGCATGGTTCATCTGGGTTTTTGATAAAGCCAAATTCTTTGACCGTCTCATCAAAGCAGATGTTCCAACTCCGCGATGCCTGCTTTAGTCCATAGATGGACTTAAGCAACTTGCACACCTTTCCGCTGCTCCCACTCTGAATGAAACCCTCTGGTTGGTCCATATAGACACACTCCTCTAAATTTCCATTTAGAAAAGCTGTCTTTACGTCCATTTGCCAGATCTCATAATCGTGGAAGGCAGCAATGGCAAGAAGGATCCGAATGGATTTCAGCATGGCTACTGGAGAAAAGGTTTCGTCATAGTCCAAGCCAGGTCTTTGACGAAAACCCTTTGCTACCAGCCTAGCTTTATAGGTCTCAACCTGTCCATCTACACCAATCTTCCTTTTGAAGATCCACTTGCATCCTACGGGTTTTACCCCGTCTGGAGCAATGTCCAACGTCCATACCTTGTTGGTGTACATGGACTCCATTTCGGTCCGCATTGCATCCAGCCATTTCACTGAGTCAACGCTCTGAACGGCCTGCTGGAAGCTAGTAGGCTCATCATAATCTATGATGCAATCCTCTCTATCCCCGTCTCTGAGAAAACCGCAGTATCTCTCGGGCGGATGAGACTGCCTACTACTCCTGCGGAGCGGCGTAGGAATGTCCTGTTCTGTTGAACCCTCTGGTTCCACTAACCTTTCAGTAATAGTCTGTGGTTCTGGAATTTCTTCCAGTTCCACTGCGCTCCCACTATTTTCCTTTTCCAAGAACTGGTGTTCTAGAAAGTGGGCATTACGAGAAACAAGGACTTTTTGTTCCTCTGCGTAGTAGAAAAGATACCCCCTGGTGTTCTTTGGGTATCCCACAAACTTGCACAGTACTGAGCGTGCCTCGAGTTTGTCCGCATGCTGCTTTTTGACAAAAGCTGGACATCCCCAGATCTTCAGATATTGAAGATAGGGTTTCTTCCCACTCCACATTTCATATGGGGTGGTAGGCACAGTCTTAGTCGGAACTCGGTTCAAAAGGTATGCTGCTGATTCTAGCGCATATCCCCAGAATGATCGCGGTAACTCAGCGTTACTCATCATGGACCGCACCATATCCAATAGGGTGCGGTTCCGTCTCTCCGATATACCGTTATGTTGCGGGGTGTATGGAGGAGTAAGCTGAGAGAGAATTCCGTTCTCTTTTAAATAGTCCAGGAACTCGGCACTTAAGTATTCTCCACCTCGATCCGATCTTAGAATCTTAATACTTTTGCCGGTCTGTTTCTCTACTTCATTCTTATACTCCTGGAATTTTCCAAAGGCTTCGGACTTATGTTTCATTAAGAAGACATAACCGTACCTTGAGAAGTCATCCGTAAAAGTAATGAAGTAAGAATGTCCGCTTCGGGCATGTGTAGACATTGGACCGCACACGTCACTGTGTACGAGTCCCAAGAGCTCGCTCGCTCTTACTCCATGTCCAGTAAACGGAGTCTTTGTCATCTTTCCTTTGAGACAGGATTGACAAGTGGCATACGACTGATATTCGAACGCATTCAAATACCCTTCTGTATGTAACTTCGTCAACCTTCTCTCATTGATGTGACCCAATCTACAATGCCATAAGAAAGTCTGATTTATTTCTGGAGACTTTCTTTTGTGTGTATTCTGGACATTAAAAATCTGTGGTTGGTTTAACACGTATATACCATTACTCAATGTACCTGACCCAATCAAAACTTGATTAAGGTGAATGTTTACAACATTACTTACAAACGCAAATTCATAACCTTCTTTAGAAACTAAAGATACAGAAATGATATTACAAGTTGCGTTGGGTACAAAAAAGCAATTACGCAAAACCAAAACATGTCCATCTGACATTCCCAGGTGATAGTCCCCCACGGCTTTAGCATCCATGCTAGCTCCGTTCGCAACTCTGAGGGTCATGTCACCTGCCTTCAAAACCCTACGGTTTCTCAACGCCTGCAAAGAATTACAGATATGAGATCCTGATCCGGTATCCAATACCCAGGAAGTAGAGTTTATTGAAAGACAGTTTTCAATAACATACACACCTGAAGCTGAAGCTGCAACCTGCTTCAATTCCTGTGTTCTGGCCTTCCAGGCCCTGCAATCATTCTTCCAGTGTCCTTTCTTATGACAATAGAAGCATTCTTCCTTATCCACAAGCTTCCCCGCTATCTTTGTTGCTTTACTTTTTCCCTTCGTATCCACTTTACTAACACCGTCCCTTGGTTTGGCGGGGGCCTTCTTCTTCTTTCCCTTGGCTTTCGCCTTGGACCTAGAAGAAGATAATCCTCCTACAAACAAAGTGGATGTATCCCTACCTTTCTGTAGGGTGCCCTCTGCGCTCCTCAGCATGTTGAGGAGCTCTGAAAGTTCAACCTCTTTTTCTTGTAAGTTGAAGTTCAGTATAAACTGGGCGTAAGTGGAAGGAAGGGACTGGAGAACTATATCCGTATATAGCTCACTCTCCAATGTGATCCCTAGGTCCGCGAGCTCCTCAATGTAGCCGATCATCTTTAGCACGTGCTCGGCTACTGATGATCCGACGGCGATTCTTGTCGAAAATAACTTTTTCGACGCTTCGTATCTTGCGATACGAGATTGCTCTCCATACAGTTCTTTTGTATGAAGCAATATGGATTCCATGTCCATATTCTCGTGCCTCCTCTGATGTTCGTTGTCCATCGAGGCAAGCAGGAGGCATTTGGCCTTCGCGCTATCAATCTCCCAAGTCTTGCGGATTTCCTTATCCGCGACGCTGGAAGTTGGACCAGGGACAGGGGGAGCTTTGGTGGTAAGAAGATACCCCAGCTTGTCGTAAGTGATTGCTATCTTGACATTCCTGAGCCAATCTTTGTAGTTTGGCCCTGTCAGTTTTTTTTTATCTAGGAGTAACTTAAGTCCAGTCATGTTGATTGGTCGCTGCAATTAGGAGAGAGAAGATGAAACACTCAGCATGATGCTCTTGCAAGTTTAGAGTGGTTTTTAGTTTGTCTAAACAGGATGGCTCCCACTGTTTCTCGAATCCCTCCTCAAACCATAAAGGAAGAATTAGCCGGGATCAATCCCACCGCACAATACTTGCTTAACCGTTCAGCCAGGCCGGTGTCGGTACTTCGAGGGAGGTTTTCCAATGCTTTCGCGAAGTTCCTTAATTAGAGAACCTCTTTTCCCTGGGGGCGTAGCCCCGCTAACACCTTTCTAGGCACCTACTAAGTTTATAGCATTGATCGTTTAGTGTGAAATTTCCCGAGGAGTAGCATATACTCACAGTAGGATCGGGATCCAAATATCATTGCGTGACGAAACTGAAGGAATCCTACCAGAATCATCACACTCCAAATGGTATGCAAATCTAGCAAGTTTCAGTACTTATGAAACTCCCGATGTGGATTTTTTTTTTTTGCCCCATGCTCTTATGACCTTGGCGTGAGGTTAAAATGTCATAAGTCACATGTCAAGTTCGTCCCATCATTATCCAGGTTAATTTGAACCCACCCATACATACCCTTGACGTAGGCCAAAATGGCAATACGACTGTCTCAAACCAACGCATTCTATCTATGCAACAGATAAATATCCGGTAGCTACCAATCACTATGCCTTGGCGTGAGGTCAAAATACATAGCTTGAATACTACCGAATATTTAACTGAAATGATGGAGGGCTACGGATGGTTTTGGCAAAACCGTGAACGTAGTGAACTTGATTTGGTCGATGGAACGAGATAGCTTTTAAATGGAGTGGCTCAAACTCCGTATTTTAAAAGTTTGTTTTGAAAAGAACCGAGTGGTTTTTCGAAAGTGTTCCAACGACTTTAACTTGGTTTATTATCTTGCATTAGTTCTTTTAATGCGTGATATTCTTGCATTAGTTCTTTTAATGCGTCCCATCATTTAATCCTACCATTGCAGAAAACAACCAAAATATGACGTACGCTTATGCCATTCGCATTCGCCACGGGGCCCCGTCATTACCCGTTAGGTTACTTAACTAACGACAGAGTGGGGGCTGGGCTAGCGCGTCTGTAAAACATAAGCAACGCCTAAATAATATCATATATAGATATACTGCAATGATAAACATTTCAGATCACAGATGAATACATTGGATATACTAGGAATCTGTAATTTGCACGAGCCTGTAACAAAAACAGATTACACGGTCGCGGTGAATAGCAAAAACCCCACCCAACACCCCTACGGGTGCGGCAAACTACCCGCCAAGTACCCGAAGCGTAGCAACCTCCCTCATCTCCATGAGTAGGCCACTCGACACTTCGGCATACCCGGTAGTTTGTGCACCCCCTCCATGGGTCTATCCTAGGAGCAAAAACAGTAAAAAGAAATTATACAATGACGGCTACAACCCCGACCCGGTTGTGCGGCCATACAAATAATTATTACATCAATTTACAAATTTACATGAATTGAAAGAAAAGAAAACTCTCGTCTCACAACCCCCGGCTATTCACCCGCGACAATCCAACATATTCATATCCACATTCCAGCAACATTACAGATCACAGATTTATATAACCCCCACTAATCGACATATAGCGATTAGTAGACGTTCAATACAAATATCACATTACAGAAAACCCGTTAGAAGTCTTTTAGAAGTTCGATCAAAAATACGGATTTTCGGGACCCCAAAATAAAATTTTCGTTCTGGAAAATCTGGGCAGAAAATATATATTCCAAAAATCCCAAAATACCCCCAGAAGAACACTGCACCAAAAAGGGACCACGGCCGAGTCAACTCGGCCGCGGATCCGCGGCGGGAGCGTGCTCCCGCCGCGGATCCACGGCTCTTTGACTCGATCGTTGGACCAATTTTGGTGGGTGTTCACAGAAAAGCCTGAGTCGATTTTAGGTGTGAAAATAATCAATTTTTGAACAGTAAAAAAATCGACAGAAACTGCAAATTTTCGGGGTTCGTTTTCGGGACTTTTTCTCTGATCGATCTTCTAGTTACTTGCTAACAAGTTAGATAGAGTTTAACTAGGCTCTGATACCACTGTAAGTCCATGCTACCTCTCCCGGTTCTTTCGAGAATGCGGAATTTGGTAAAAAACAATTTTTACGGAGGTGGTAACATGGACCTATAACCCGGATCTTGGTTAAACATCTATCTAACAACCTAACTATGAGTTTCTAGCTACTCGGTTAGGGGGTTATACCTTGCTTGTCTTGAACTCCTTCGTCTTCAAGCTCCGATGGTGGTCCGGAATGGCTTCTTCTCGTCGTCTCCGTACGCCGAAGATAGATCCACCTGAAAGCTCCAACCTTTAGCTCCTTCTTCGTTCTTTGAAGAAACTAGTTCACTTGGTTTGCTAAACCTAGTGAACTAGAATGAGTAGAGAAGAATTAGAATGGGATTTTATCTATGGTTCTTGATTCTCAACTCATGAGACAAGAGAACCATAGATTAAAGAGAGGGAGCAAGAGCAAAAGGGTGAGAGCAAAAGGAGAGCTCAAGAACAAGAGAGAGAATGAGCAAGAAAGAATGAGGCTCTCTTTTTTCTTTCACCCTCTCATAATCCAAAGTCATCATAACTCATCATACTAAAAAAGTCTTATGTGATGGTTTGAAGCAACCATAACCATATCATTTCATGCACTCATTTTGCACAAATGAGCAAGCAAACAAAAGTCTTTGCCATGAAATGATGGCTATGGTTATCATGATGGTCAACTAGTCAAGCCTAGTCAACCGGTCAACAAGTCTACAAAAGTCAACAAGTCAACAAAGTCAACAAGTCAACAAAAGTCAACAAGTCAACAAAGTCAACAACCATATCACCATAATACTTAATTAATATAATAGTTAATCACATATCATATTCTCATTAGGGTTGAGCAAAAAGTCAAATAGTCAACGGTCAACTATCAACAACCCTAATGAGAATCCACTGCCTCTGTCTCCCTGTCAACTGTGCATACACACCCGCATCCGCGTTCCGAGGAACACGAATGCAAACTGGATAAATCCAATCCCATAAGGTACACTAGGATCTGGCTTAAACCAAAGCCCGCTAGTGTAAACTGTCCGGACACTATACGTGCACAAGTGCACGGATGTGACCGAACCCTGTCGCAAAACCATGCGACCTGTCGCAATACAATGCGACCTCTACTCTTTTGCCTAAAGGCGAAAAGCTTTCTGTGTGGGACTCTAAAGACTCGACACTACGCTGGCAGTGGGTTTAACCACAGACCGCAAGCGGCACTAGCTGTGCGTAACGGTCCCCAGGTAATGCCGACAAGAAGACCGACGAGGCGAAACCCATCTGAACTCCTACTGAGCCTGAGTGTGACATTCTCCGTACAGTCCGATCTGTTCGTCTGATACATCGCATGGCGGGCCTAGGGGGCGGTAAACGTCAGTCCCCCAATAGCGGTACAAGTCGTGCCGGAGCGAAGCCCAAAACACCCTGAGATAACACTGGAAACCTACCAGTATATCTCGATTGCCCTAGCCAGGGACTACTCGTGTAATGGCTCTCCTAGACACAGCGCGATGTCAACCCCCAATACCGGGAGAGACGAATCCTGTCTAACCGTCACTGCCTCTAAGTGCTTCGGGACTGCACCCAACCACTACCTGTTTGCACGACTCCTTTGAGCCGTGGTAGGGTAGTGATCAAAGTACAGTGGGAACACACTCGAGGCGGAGTGACAGTGTCAAGTCAGCAGACTAAGCTGTACTCATGTCACCTGGGAACTGATAACTGACGATAGGTATAATACCAACTAGTCAGTTCCCGACGAGTCCTGTCCAGTGTACCCGTAACCTAACGAGCACCCGCATACTATCTCAAGTACGACGTACTGACGGCTGTGGGACAGACCGTCTCCCACACTGGGATGAGAAGCGCATGCGCTGGTCTACTCCGGAGTATCGATGCCCTGTCTCGATAGTCCTGCGACCAGGGACCTGCATAAGGATGTGCTTATAGATTACCCAGCCCCACTAGTGTGACGGCCATCACATCGCTGGTAATCAAGCAAAGATCCTAAGGGCTCTACTAATGTGTATAGGCGATATACAAAAATAAACACATGTACACATTGAAGTAGAAACAAACCAAGTAGCATACTACTATTTTGAGCAAGATTGTATATACAAGGTGAATATCCCAAGCATCCATTAAGTAATATACAAACCAGTATGATACAGTAATGGCCTCTAGGGCATATACACTAACACCAACTGGCCACACTTACCGTACAGTCCGGTGTCTTCGTCAAATATGCTGCATATAGAGTCTAGGGATGGTATCGTCGATCCCAATAACTCAATAAGTCATGCCGGTATATGGCCTATAACAGATTGAGAAACTACCGATAACTCTTATCAGTAAATCTCAACAGCCATTGCCAGGGACTTCCTGTTATAGCCAATCGAGCATAGCGCAACATCAACCCCCAATACCGGGAGAGACGAAACCCCTCCTATCGCTCATTGCCTCCATGTTCCTCGAGACTTTACCCAAAATCCACCTGTTTGCATGACTCAGTAGAGCCGTGGTAGGGTGGAGATCAAAGTACAGTAGGAGGACACACAAGACTCTATGACGATCTCGGGTCTACAGACTAACCTGTACCAGTATCACCTGAGATTAGCTCTCCGACGATAGATATAATACCACATAGGAGTTCTCAGTAAGTCCGTTCAGTGTACCCAGTCTCCACTGGGCACCCATATACAATCTTTGGTGTCACCACACCAATGGATATGGGATCATCCATCACCCATCATATGGGTCAAGAACCGTATACGCTAGTCTACTCTGGAATATCGATGCCCCATCTCGATACACCCATGACTAGGAACATTTCAAGGATATTCTTATGAACTACTCATGTCCCACTAGTATGATCTGCATCATAGTCCCAGTAGTCAAGCAAATATCCTAAGGGCTTTATCAACATGTACCAAATGAGTAATATGCATGATCAAGTGAACATGTCAAGATAAAGAACAACTAGATAGCATACTATCATGTTGAGAAAGAATGTCCTCTGAATATATATATACACATACCGATACATCCACTATCAAATAATGGCCTCTAGGGCATACATATATTCAACAATCTCCTACTTGCACTAAGGCCAATTATTGGCGTATCTCATACCCAATATCTCAAAAATTCACTCATGCTGCTGCTGAGGGAGGGCCTTGTTGAGTGGATCTGTGGTGTTATTCTTTGTATCTACTCTCCGAATCTCGATCTCGCGGCGATCAACTATCTCCCGGATCAAATGATATCGCCTCAGGATGTGTCTGGATCGCTGATGGGACCTGGGGTCTTTGGCCAATGCCATAACCCTATTATTATCACAATACAATGGTATTGGATCAATAATGGTTGGAACTACTCCTAGCTCCGAGATGAACTTCCTCATCCAGATGGCTTCCTTGGCTGCATCATTTGCAGCAATATACTCAGCTTCCATCGTGGAGTCTGCAATGGTATCCTGTTTGGAACTCTTCCAAAATACCGCCCCTTTATTGAGGGTAAATACAAACTCTGAGATAGATTTGCTGTCATCCTTATCACTCTGGAAGCTCGAATCGGTAAAGGCCTCCATTTGGAGATCCCCGTTACTATACAACAAGAACATTTCTTTAGTCATTTGCAAGTACTTAAGAATGTTCTTTACAGCTGTCCAGTGATTCTCCCCTGGGTTGGATTGATACATGCTTACTACTCCCAGTGCATAAGCTACATCAGGGCGTGTACATAACATCGCATACATTATAGATCTTACGGCTGAAGCGTAGGGTATAATGCTCATGCGAGCTCTCTCTTCATCAGTCTTTGGGCAAAAGTCCTTGGAGAGAGTGACTCCATGACAAGTGGGTAAGGCATCCCGCTTGGAGTCTTCCATACTAAACCACTTTAGGATGGTGTTAATGTACCTGGTTTGGGACAATCCCAACAACCTTTTAGATTTATCCTTATAGATCTTCATGCCCAATATGTACGAGGCATCACCCAGGTCCTTCAAGGAGAACCTTTGTGATAAGAACTGTTTGACCGATTGCAGCATAGGAACATCGTTTCCTATCAGAAGAATGTCATCAATGTACAATACAAGAAATGTGACAGTACTCCCTACAATCTTTTTATAAACACAAGGTTCATCTGGATTTTTGATGAAATCAAACTCTTTGATGACATCATCAAAACAGATGTTCCAACTCCATGATACCTACTTCAATCCATAAATGGATTTAAGCAACCTACATGCTTTCCTGCTGCACCCACTATCAATGAAGCTCTATGGATGATCCATATAAATGCATTCTTCTAAATCACCATTTAGAAAAGCAGTTTTAACATCCATCTGCCAGATTTCATAGTCGTAGTGAGCAGCAACAACAAGTAGGATCCGAATGGATTTAAGCATGGCTACAGGAGAAAAGGTTTCGTCATAGTCCAGTCCTGGTCTTTGACAAAATCCTTTCGCCACAAGCCTTGCCTTATAGGTCTCCACCTGCCCATCTACACCGATCTTTCTCTTAAAAATCCATTTGCATCCTATGGGTTTTACCCCAGAGGGTACAACTTCCAAAGTCCATACTTTGTTGGTGTAAATAGACTCCATTTCGGATCTCATGGTATCCAGCCACTACACAGAGTCACCACTCGTGATAGCTTGCTGAAAACTGGTAGGGTCATCATCATCCATGATGCAATCTTCTCCATCACCATCAATGAGAAAATCATAGTATCTCTCAGGTGGGCGAGAAGTCCTACCATATCTATTGAGTGACTGAGGTTCATAAGATTCTGTTGCAATATCAGGTTCAATCAAGTCGTCATTTGTAACTTGTGTCTCTAGAACCTCTTCTAGATCTACCACATTGCCATTAGTATCATTTGGAAAAATCTCATTTTCTAAAAATGTGGCATGTTGAGAAACAAACACCTTTTGTTCTACTTTGTGGTAGAAAAGATATCCAAACGAATGTTTTGGATATCCCACAAATATACACTTGACCGATCGTGTCTCGAGTTTGTCTGGATTCTGTTTTTTAACAAAATCCGGAAAACCCCAAATCTTAACTCGTTTAAGAGATGGTCTCTTCCCATACCATATCTCATATGGAGTGATAGACACGGTCTTCGTTGGAACTTTGTTTAATAGAAATGCTGCAGTCTCCAATGCATGTGTAACATTTTGGAAAATTAAGAATATTTAATTATAATTTTTATTATTGTAAAAATAATGAAATTGATAAGTTTACGAAAATGATATCGCTTATGAAATTGGGTATCGGAATCATAACCGAAAAATGTAATTATTTTGATAAATATGAATAAAGTGGGTGATATCAAGAAAATGATATTTTAATTATTTTAACATGACATTGTATTTGTCATTAAGCTAATGATAATTAAGTCATAGGATTATCATTTCATATCTTTATGTTACATGGATTTGGATTTATAATATGAAGGTTTTTAATTATTGTTATATTTTTATCATGGATGGCATATGACATTCTATGCCAAACACCTCATTTCACCCTTGCTTATAACCTTACACCTCCTCCTTCATACCTTTACACCTCCTTTTCCAAATCTCACACCTCCTCTTTGCATGAATCAATCATGCTTCATCAAATGACACATCCTTCTTCCTCTCATGCCACCTCCACCTCTCATCATACACCTCATGCTTTCTCTACAAATCTCCTCACCCTATTTACACCTAATACTTAGAGATTTCAGTAGTGATCCCAACTGAAACACTACACTCTTCAGCCCCAAACAAAGAAATCCTAAGTATTCATAAATCCAAGTGAAAATATCTAAGTTCCTTCATCAACTTGTGCAAATCATCAAGGTTGATCCATTACAAATCCTAGATGCTTCCACATACAAATTAGGAGCTGGTGTTCTACTATACACAATCTCCATAGGTATATCTTCCTCTCTTTTCAATTTAATCAGTTCTGTCCAATATCAGTTTTCATAAGAAAAACAGAAAACATAAACTTTTATGATATTTTATTCACTAAAACTGAATCTGGAACTAATACGTATAATCACTAGAAAAACTAGCAAAACCAAAAGTTTAATGAGCCAACTAGGAGACAACACTTGAAACCAGAACTCCAAACTCCCCATATGATCCGGCGAGAGGAACCCAAGATCCGGCGACGCCGGCCCCATGGTATCCTTTTGTGTTGGTTTTTCTTCTGTGGCCTATTTTGAGTAAATTTTGGTCTCTAGTATTGTTTGGGTTGTCTAAATATTTACACAGTAAAATCTGTGAACGTTTTAGAAATGGTTTTATCAAATTTCAGATATTTATGATACGAGTTTTGCGTATTTTCGTTCTGCGACTGAAATATCGACGTTCGTACATTAAATTCAGTGGCATATTGTTGTTTTTGGGTTAAGTATATTGTAGCTTCTAACTTATGGGTGCCTAGCTCGTTGTTTTGGATTTCAATATGATATTTACATCGATATGGTTTTAAATACGATTATAGGTGCCGTCGCGAGGATTTCCGAGACGGAGTTGGTGGATATAGCAGCATGGATTTCAACAAGCTTATTAAGTTGGTGAGTAGATTTACATCTACGGAGGAAGTCGGGTGGATGGCGTATAGCACCCCCGCAACATTATAAATAGTATTATGATATCTTGTTAGATTAGTAGTTGCTCATGATATTGATATAGTATCACATCTAGTATATCCTTCATTTGCATATAGTTTCATACATAGTTTTAACTGAGATACTTACGTGATGTTAGAACCATACGATATGGATATGATTTGATGGATTTGTACGAGGAATCATACCGAACTTGAGATGATACAGACATAGTGGTACGATGATGTATTATATAAGAAATTATATGTATTGGAAGTGGTGAGATTTGTATGCCGAATAACGGCCAAGTTTTACCTTTAGATTCGTAGAGTTAGATTATATTATGTTTTTGGATGTAATACTTGTATGAGCTATATTCTTTTAAAACTACGATTCGTTTCTCTTTTATATGATAAAACAAGGATGCGGTGCCAATTTTCAAAACGAATATCTATTTTAACTTAAGGCATCTTCCTTATATCAAAACCAACGTTTCATTCCCTTTTCAAAGATAATGGTCTCATAGAAAGTAATTACAGTTATCAGTTACGCTTTGATTTACTTTACATATTCGCGTTATAATTATCAATGTTATACGTTTCCGTGATACGAACACTCTGATAGAACACATCACAAATGCTAATGAGTAATATGCTGCACAAGCACGTATACCTATATTACACTACACTTCATTGGTACTGCCATGTCACTGTAGGACCGTTAGGATATATTGTATATGTAGATGTCGATATGAGTAGGAAATTACACCTGTAGAATACTTGCACAAATACCAATGATTGCTATGTTGCATGAGCACAGACGCGTATGTTACACCACACATCATTAGTAGTGCCATGACACAGTAGTATTGATATCATTATGCCTATATGATCTAATTCCGTAGTTCTTCTTTATTACCTGTTGTGTATGGTAAATATTAGTATTATAGATGTTGAATTTGATTCTTATGGATTTTCTGGATATTTTACTCCTGATGATATATATTGGTGGTATGGAACACTGTTATATATATATATATATATATAATATATATATCATCAGAATGATCTATGCAAATATTCTGATTCTTTACTTGATATCTTTGTATATGATTAGTTGGCTTCCACCATGAGCTTTATTTTTTCTGAGTATTTATTCCGAACCGAGTGGGGGGGGCTATACGGTTTCGAACTTGTTCTTATCCGAACTGAGTGGGGGGGGGGATATACAGTCGAATACATGGTGGACACGGATCGAGTCCGAGGGGCAGGATAGCCGCAGCTGAGGCGGGGAGCCTAGCGAGGATACTCGATACTAGAGATAGAGACGAGCACGGCAGATATGCAGGGGATACTTGTTGGAGTTTGATTGGGCACGGCGGATATCCAGGGGATACCGACCGGGGCCAGGGATATCGGGTGGCAATCATCTGTTGAGATGGTGTCGACGGTATCTGCATTTACGTGTCGGTGATGGACACGAGAGATTTCTGATTTCGGGTGTCGATGCTGGATATCCATATATATTGATATGATTACTATCATGAGGTACACAGTTAGATTACAGTTATTGTAGTCGACCAGGACGGATCCGGGGGACAGAACCTGTATATATTTGTACGGGCATTCATATACATAGAAAGGGTTTCAGAATCGAGCTATAGCCTCATTATTTTGATGTGTCTGATATGACACTGAAATCTTTTAAATTGTAAATCTCTTAACACTATTCATTAAAATAGCAGGACGTATATCTTAAATAAGATATCTATTATATCTCATACTATCACGTCTGCTTTATGTCGTGACATATCTATTCCGCGGCTATTTTAAAGAAGAGGTTTATATATATATATATATATATATATATATATATATATATATATATATATATTTTCGGTTACATTGGGCTTATAACTAGATACAGGTTATTTGCATTTGATATATTCTACTTGGGATTGCATGATAGTTAGTTTTGCATTATGATACATATGCATATCCTATAGTATATTGTACAGATTATGATAGTACTATATTTATGACCTAGGTATCGTCGTGCATTTCGATTTCTACCTTTAGATGTACTTTTATTCACTGAGTTGGCAACTCATCCCCTTTGTGCCACAGTTTCTTGTAGGTTTTACCGCTTGAATTATCAGCAGTTTGGGCACACTTTCCTTTCAGTGATTGATTGGTAAGTGGGTTACTATTGTATCGTACTCACCCTTGATTATTCATATATTCTTGTATCTAGTGATAACTCCATCAACTTAGAAAGGGTATATTGTGGACTTAGAAGCGAGACCTAAAGTTTGTGTGTTGTGGGGTCGAACTCATTGGAGTCGACCATTTTAGATTGTTGATTTTATTTTGCTTTTCTTTTCTTCGCCATTGTGCATCATTTATTGTTTGCTTGGTTGCTCCACTGTTTGGGCATGGAAGCTAGCTCCCGTTGGGTATGGTATTTATATTATTATGTTGTATTAGGTTATACAAAAATGCAAAAGAGGTGCTATCGAATTTCAAATCGTCATAGTTGCTTTTCAAACATACTTATTTAAATGTTATTTAAACTGATTCGATCGGATGACTATTTTAAATTTCACCTCCAATATTTTTAAAAAGGGTTTAGATTTCGGGTTTCGTCTTACTTGAACCGCGTCGATGTCTTTAGATGTCACGTGATTTAAGTGCCGGTCACGTGCCACATTTGGGTCGTGACAAAGTTGGTATCAGAGCGTTTGGTTTAAACTTTGTTCGAGTCTAGGTTTGACTTTATGGAGTCTGGGCATACATTTTGTTACCTAGGCTTGACCTTATAGGACTTAGACTTGACTTTGGGGGTCTTATACCCGAACATTCGTAATATTGGATGACCTTGGTTGATAGAGTAGATACTAAGTAGAGTGACGTACCGTACATATGTTCCGCGGCATATTTACGATATGATACTCCACCTAAGTTACCTTAGGATTTATATCTTAAGATCTTCTTTCTATTCATTTCGTTGATCTATCCTAGTCAGTGCATGTTGATTGTTCCGGTCACCATGTTTATGGAAGCTGAAAGTGATGCAGTTATAGGTACAGTCAGAGAAGACTTGTCTGGGACAAGGACTGACCAGGTTGACTTTCCCGGTGATATAGAGACACGTCGTGTATTAATATTGATCGAGTTCTAATATTGAACCGAGTTTCTTCGGGATCCGCACCAGATGGTAGAGTCATTGATGGAGATTAGCCGGACTTGAGGCATGATGTTTTCCCCTCTCCGAAGATCGTGGTGTCGCGTACTGTTCCGACAGCGGTACCAATCATTGCTGAGGTTATCGAGATGTTGCTCCCAGAGTTCATGAAGTCAAAGGTTGACGATGTTTACAAGTGTAGATGGATTAGAAGGATTCATAGCCGTTCATATGTGGGATGGTTAGGACTTTTAATCCGTTGTGGTGCTCCAATACGAGATCGGTGAAATTGATTTGCTTCTTCCGATGGATCTTTCTCAGACTTGATGTACGTAACTCGAGAAAGAGATCATATTCATCCGACAAATTAGGACTAGTTTTCGTATGTGAGCTTAGCCAGATTCTTCTACAGAGTATCAAAGATGCCGGATTCATGTTTTTGGAAGTCTTGTGAGGCTCCGGGCATGGTCATAATCGAGTATGACTTGCAACTCGCATGATTATCGTGATATGCTCTTTAAGTGGTTGATATTAGAGATTTATGCAATAGGAGATGGTGCAAAGTTTCAGTGGACAGTTCTTCACCGCCGATGTTGAAAATTCAAAGAAAATGCAGAAGCGAGTACGAATACACTTTCAGGAGGGAAATCAAAAAAGAATGACAGCTGTTACTAAAGAGGAAGTGGATTCAGTAATGAGTGCTAATTCCGGGCAGGCTGGATAGCAGAGATCAGTAGGAGACCTGAAGGAGTTCTTTCTAGAAGTTGATAATAAGTAAGGTTGGACCCAGGATCGGTTGTTGATATACAAGTAGAGGATAGAGATTTCAATCATCAGTATGTTGTGTTGCGAGAGACTGGAATACTGGTCAAGGAGATGTAGTGAGAGTTATCAGCATGAGGACTGATTATGTCGTTGCTCCTCACCGGACGATCGCATAAAGAAGCCATGGTATAAAAGACCCATAAGAAGAACCAGAATTCAGAGACAAAGGACATTAGAACGTGGCAGACGGCAAGTAGTAATCCTTACTATGCCAATTCTGGTGGTATAAACACCTTCCGACATTGAAGAGAATATGCTTCGATTGTCATTTGAGTTCGAATTGCGTTTTTTTATTCAATTATTTTCTTTCCAACATTAAAGAAGGTAAAACTCAGCGTTCGTTATTTGACGTATGTATTTTTTTTTGAGGATTTGTGGGTCACTTGATGTTTTGTGCACACCAAGTGCACTTGATGAGATTTCCATGTACAACGATTTCACTTTGATTTATGTTTTGTGCACACCAGGTGCACTTGTTGAGATTTTCATGCGAGGTGACTGCACTCGATTGGAGTGTGATGCACACCGGATGCACTACACTGATATTACAGTGCACCATCAGATGCACATGGTTAATAGATTTTATATATATATATATATATATATATATATATATATATATATCCTAGGTATACTTGGTATGATTTCGTGCACACCAGTTGCACTTTTGATTTGTGCACTCTGATGCACTTGATTTTAGTTTTGTGCACCCCGATACACTTGGTACTATTTTGTATACATTTATTCTATGCACAGTGGATGCAGTGGATAATCGTTTCGTGCACACCTGTTGCACTTAGCGCTGTTTTGTTTTCATGCACACCGTGAAGTGTGGTTTGAGATTTACATGCAAACCCATTAAGATTGATTTTGTTTAGTGATTTACACTGGGTAGGATATGTGATAGATTTGATTTCTATATTTTTTGCATGGTCGTGTGCACTGATATTGCACTGCGATTATGGCATTGTTTGTGTACTGAGTATACACAACGGTTTTCGTATTTGGCAAAATTTTTGTCATAACTGGAGTAATTCTCATAGCAACCGTTAGAGTTACAGTTATGAGAGATTATATCTTTTGAGTTTTTACGCACACGGTTCCGTTGTGATGCGTTCAAGCTCATATAGGACTTTAGAGTCTTGTTATATCGAGCAAATTTCATGTTTTAAAATTGGACCCCGGGAAATTATTTTGAAATAAGTTGATTGGGTTAAAAAAAATGTTTTACGAAAGAGGTTTAATTTAAATTCGGGAACTGAATTTCTTAAAGGGCGAGACCGAAAACTTTTGGAAAATTAAGAATATTTAATTATAATTTTTATTATTATAAAAATAATGAAATTGATAAGTTTACGAAAATGATATCTCTTATGAAATTGGGTATCGGAATCATATCCGAAAGATGTAATTATTTTGATAAATATGAATAAAGTGGGTGATATCAAGAAAATGATATTTTAATTATTCTAACATGACAATGTATTTCTCATTAAGCTAATGATAATTAAGTGATAGGATTATCATTTCATATCTTTATGTTATATGGATTTGGATTTATAATATGAAGGTTTTTAATTATTGTTATATTTTTATCATGGATGGCATATGGCATTCTATGCCAAACACCTCATTTCACCCTTGCTTATAACCTTACACCTCCTCCTTCATACCTTTACACCTCCTTCTTCAAATCTAACATCTCCTCCTTGCATGAATCAATCATGCTTCATCAAATGACACATCCTTCTTCCTCTCATGCCACCTCCACCTCTCATCATACACCTCATGCTTTCTCTAAAAATCTCCTTACCCAATTTACACCTAATAATTAGAGATTTCAGTAGTGATCCCGACTGAAACACTACACTCTTCAGCCCCAAACCAAGAAATCCTAAGTATTCATAAATCCAAGTGAAAATATCTAAGTTCCTTCATCAACTTGTGCAAATCGACAAGCTTGATCCATTACAAATCCTAGATGCTTCCACATATAAATTAGGTGCTGGTGTTCTATTATACACAATCTCCATAGGTATATCTGTTAGTTATATGTATGCCCTAGAGGCCATTACTGTACATAGGATGTATATTGTAGTGGATGCTGGGACATATGTAGGGAGGACTTTCTTGCTCGACATGATAGTATGCTATCTGGTTGAACTTTACCTTAACGTGTATACTGATTGTCTCTCTGTTACATGTTGGTAAAGCCCTTAAGATGTGTGCTTGACTACCTGGACTATGATGCAGATCATACTAGTGGGGACATGGTAGTCCATAAGTACATCCTTCAAAGTCCCTAGTCGAGGGTGTATCGAGACGGGGCATCGATATACCAGAGTAGACTAGCGTGTACCTTCTCGACCCATACAGATGGGCGATGGATGATCCCATATCCATTGGTATTTGACATCAGAGATGATATACGGGTGCTCAGTAGAGACTGGGTACACTGGACGGACTCGCCGAGAACTCCCAGATGGTATTATACCTCACGTCAGATGGCAGTTCTCTGGTGATACTGGTACAGAGTAGTCTGTTGACCCGAGATCGTCATAGAGTCTTGTGTGGTTCCCACTATGCTTTGATTTCCATCTTACCACGTCCAAGAGAGCGTGCAAAACGGTGGTTTTTGGGTACAGTCCCGAGTCACATGGAGGCAATGAGCGATAGAAGGGGATTCGTCTCTCCCGGTATAGGGGGTTGATGTTGCGCTGTGTTCGATTGGCTATAACAGGAAATCCCTGGCCAGGGTTGCTGAGATTTACTGGTAAGTGTTACCAGTAGTTTCTCGAACAGTTATAGACCTCATATCGACACGACTTATCGAGCTATTGGGGTCTGACGTTTACCACCCCTAGGCGAGATATGCGACATATCAGACGATCAGACCGGACTGTACGGTAGTGTTACTGGTTGGATTCACTGGAGTGTGAGCGGGCTTGCTCGTCGATCTTCAGATCGCTCAATACCCGGGTGGCCGTTACGTTTAGCAGACCGCTTGCGGCTTGTGGGTGTTTGATATGATCATCGCCTGCTGCCGGCGTATTGACGAGTCTTTAGAGTCCTACACAGAGGTTTCCTGGCTCAAGAAAAACGAAATAGGAGCGCATATGAGATATGTGCGGGACCGAGAATAATGCGTGTATGTGATACCGTATTCCATTCTCGCGATGAATGTATCGATTAGGTTATATGCGATATACCCTAGTTATCGAATCAAAGGTTGATTTGATAAGTCGATACATTATATACTAGTCGGTTGTGTGCGACATGACCGGGTCATTGAATCAAGTGTTGATTTAATTATTTAATGCATAATTATATATTTGATATATTACTTTGCATTAACTAGTATCGGTTCACTTTAAATGGATTTTCTCACTCGGGTGGTGCGCATTACATATGCGATATGATTTTGTGCATTTGATTGTATCATGTTTGATGATACATGTTTACTTGGTTAAGTGTAAAGAATTAAACCATGGTTAAAAGAATGGTTAGGGTTTCATTTCCTTTATTTATTTGTTTATTTATTTTGGAAAAGAGAAGAAAAGAATGGTGGCTTAATTTGGAGTTTAGTTGAAGCTTCATGATACTTTGATCAAGTCAACCATTCTTATCTCATCCTTAACCCTAACCATTCCCACTAACCATGATTCATTCTCTACACTTGACTCTAGTTAACATTATGATAAGTTTTGATTTTTCTATTGTTTTTAATTAACTTATCATATCATTTTTCTTCTTCTTCTTCCTTCAACTCAAGAAGAAAACCTAAGGTCATCAATGGTGGATTGATGATTTGAGTGAGAAATCCAATTCTAAAGTCTACCCACTTCCTATTTCTTCATCCTCTACCTCTTGCCAAGTAGTAGATGTTGGAGATAGTGCCCTCAGAGTCAATTATTAGGTCACAGGTACGTGATTGTAATGATTGAGGGAGGACCTATCCCGGTAGGACAGTCTTACTCGGATGATAGTATGCTATCTGGTTTACCTTTATCATCGTGTACTGCTTGAGGTGACCTGACACGTCGCTATTACACGTTGATAGAGCCCCTAGGATTCTTGCTTGACCACCAGCAGTATGAGGGCGATCATATAAGTGGGAGCTGGGGGTCTATAAGCTTATCCTTAAAAGGTCCCTAGTCGTGGGAGTTTCGAGACTGGGCATCGATACTCCATTAGTAGACTAGTGTATACAGTCGAGACCCCGACGAGGGGCGGTGGCCGGTCTCACAAGCCACTGGTGTCAGTTGGATCACCTAAGATGTATACAGGTGCTCATTGGGTTATGAGTACACCGGACAGGACTCGCCGGGAACATGCTAGTTGGTCATATACCAGACGTCAGATGGCAGTTCCCTGGTGACATGTGTGCAGGTTAGTTCATCGACCTGGGGATCGTCATTTGTCTCGTGTGAGTTCCCACTGTACTTTGATTACTACCCTACCACGGCTCAAAGGAGTCGTGCAAACAGGTTTTAGTTGGGTACAGTCCCGAGCCACATGGAGGCAGTGAGCGTATCTTCAGGGGTTCGTCTCTCCCGGTATTGGGGGTGAGGTCGTGCTGTGTCTAGGAGAGCCATTACATAAAGTCCTTGGCCAAGGCAAGGAGATTTACTGGTAGGTATTCCAGTAGTATCTCAGGGTGTTCTGGGCTACACTCCGACATGACTTGTACCGCTTTTGGGGGTCTGACTTTTACCAACCCCCTAGGCCCGCCATGCGATACTCATAGACGAACGGACCGGACTGCACGGATATTGTCACTGACAGACTCAGTAGGGTTGTCAGGCTGAGTTCGCTCACAGACATCCCTTTTGGTCAGTACCTGGTAGCCCGTTACGTATTGGCTTATACCTCTGACGTGCTAGTGGTTAAATCCACAACCAAGGTGTTAACGAGTCTTTAGAGTCCCCCACATTTCAGTTACTCAGCTTTCGGGCGAAAGGTTGTAGAGGCCGTATGGAGATATGGCAAGGTCCGATCAGATACGTGCGGTATTGCACGGATCAGGATCGGACAGTTTGTACTATAGGCCGTATGGTTATATGGCAGGGTTCGATCAGATACGTGCGGTATTGCACGGATCAGGATTGAACAGATATTACTAGCCGGTTTTGGTATAAGCCGGATTCTAGTATAGTACAGTGGAGATTTTGTCTCATTGCATTTGTATTTCGGTCGGAATACAAATGCGGGTGTGTATGCACAGTATCGGGGTTTTCCTGTAATTTATTACGGGACCAGTTTTTGGAGTTGCCAGTTTGCTTTCCGTTTCGGCCGATTTCCATTGTTCCGTTCATTGGCCGAAGATTGGTGGAGGAGGGCTTATTTGCATTGTTGCAAATAGGCATTTGTGGAGGGGGTCTTTGCATTTTATCTTATCATGATGGTTTTCATGATGAGCACCATCACTTGACTTCTTCTTCTCATGATGGCTTGACTTTTTGAAGCCATCATGCATAAGATGATGGTTGCCTTTGTGTGTTGGATTTGTGGTGATCATTTGATTTCTCCTCATCATTTTTTTGCTTTCCAACCACCCCCCTTGTCTTGGTTTTTCTCTCTCCAATCACACTTGGAAATGGGGGGCCGGCCACTTTAGGTGGGATGAGAAAATTGCTTCTCTTTTGGGAGTGGAGAAAAATATGATACATTCATTCTTTAGTATGCTACATTTTCCCCACCTCTCTCCAAGCTCTCTTTTCCTTCACCAATGGCAATTCCACAATCCCCAAAAATGAGACATGGTTCTTCACACATTCTACAACGAATCTTGGGCACGTCGAGTAGCCGGCTTCGTGCCCGAGTTGCCTCGGCATTGAGGTGGGAGCCCGTAAACAAAGTAGGCGATGTGGTGCACTTCCGGCGACGAGGAGGAGACGGGACTTTTCCGCAGGAGATCGGGACCATGATGAGAAGACCGGAGGACTTGGATCGTCGGTATATCTCTATTCCCTTTCTTGTAGTTAGCTTAGACTAGTTAATGGTTCGATCCGGGTGTTTAGTGCGCGGTGGTGCCGGTTGCTAAGTCCGCAAAAATTTAAGTTTACCACCGTTTCCGCATTTGGCCGTCGGATTGACGGCCAGGGCGCCGCCGTGCACTTACAGTGGTATCAGAGCCTCGCCATTAACTTAGTCTAACTTTGTGTAATGTGTTTGCATTTCCGATCGATCAAAAAGTTCCAAAACTGCATTTTAGTTCGCATCAGTTTCTGTTGAAAATTTTTGGTCTCGAAAAATTTTTCAGGTTATAAAATATTGATGTACTGGAAAATCTAAGAGTTCTGTAAAAATTTGACGAAGTAACTCCACAGTTGGAGCGCGGAACCGCCGCGAAAACCACCTTTGTGCGGCCCTTCCGCCGCGCACTATTCACATCACTTCACCATTTTTTTACAGAGGCCTTCTGGGCTTAAAATATGGGCTTTGGAATATTAAAGTTGGGCCAATTGTTTCTGTGAGTGCTACAGTTTTCTTTGGGGCCCACTTGTTAATTGTTTGATCAATCGGAAATTTTTTAAACACATTTTTCACAGTATTTACATTATATCTGCGACCGTGAATGTCACTCGATCGGTAAATCCGGTCTAACTGCTATAGCCCGGTTAGACGGATTTGCGAACGTGACTTTCACGTTGATGTTCTATGTATTTGCTGTGATGTTGCGGATCGGTCGTGGGGGATAGCCTGGATGCAATGCTAGTACAGTTTTGTTGTATTATGTACATTTGATATTGCGGGGCGAGCGTCCGACATGTGGACTGCCGTCACTGCCTGACTGTATTATTATTTTGGGGCACGACCTGGTTGCGGTCGATGTACCCGGTGTATGTATATTTTACTTTCTGTACTAGGATTGCCCCGCGGAGGGGTGCACGGATAGCCGTGTTCTGGAGGGCAACAAGCCCGCATCTCATGGCATTGAGACGGAGGGGGCTTCACTCTAGGATTGGCGGGCTATTCGCCGCACTCGTAGGGGGTACAGGTTGACCCAGGAGGGGTGCCCAAGTTGCCGGATTCCGTGAAGTGCT
Organism: Agapanthus africanus; assembly: GCA_030015575.1. Taxonomy (NCBI): domain Eukaryota; kingdom Viridiplantae; phylum Streptophyta; class Magnoliopsida; order Asparagales; family Amaryllidaceae; genus Agapanthus; species Agapanthus africanus. Next base: position 729,905,936 of record JASDDO010000019.1, on the reverse strand, counting down.
GGGTGGTCCATTCACGGGGCTGAAGGGGGCTGCCTCGCTTCAGGTTTTGGCGGGTGACTTGCCGCGCCCGTAGGGGTCTAGGATTTCATTGCACAGGCTATCCACACGACCAGGGGAACGTCGGGTTTCAGTAGTGGCTCTGTGAAACCCGGGGATCCCAGATATCTGTATTGTTTCTGTGATGCTGTTCATTCTCTGTGATGTTGCATTTTATTCACGCCTTGAGCGAAATATAATATATTGGTATATATATTAGTAGATGTTGTATATGTTTTGCATCCGCGCTAGTCCAGTCCCCGCTCTGTCGTTAGTAAGCTAACCTAACGGGTAATGACGGGACCCAGTGGCGAATGCGGATGGCATATACGTACATCAGTATATTTTCGTTCTTTTTGGTGTGATCAATTGATGGGACTGCGTTGATTCGGATCAATGCAAGTTAAAAACAAACCTAATCTGATGTTGTTGGAACACTTTTCAAAAAGCTGTTATTGCAAGGACGTTCACTTTTGTTTTGCATCGTGATATTCAGTTGGAATATCCTGCTCCTCAGTCGACGAGGCAAGGGCCGAGATCCCTTCACCGGGAGTGACCCCTTGGACAAAAGTTTGCGTCAGAGCAATAACTTCACTATAGCCGATCACTTTTGCTTTGCATCGCGGTATTCATTTGGAATATCCTGCACCCCATTCTACGGGGAAAGAGCCGAGATCCCTTCACCGGGAGTGACCTCTTTAGCAACGGTTTTCGTCACTATATTTTTAAAAGCTATCCGTTCCTTCGACGATATCAAGTTCTTTACGTTAAAGGTTTTCGCCAGAAACCATTCGTAGCCCTCCGTCGTTTCATATGGGTGGTCAATAGTATTCAAGCTGTGTATGTTGGCCAAAGTCAAGGCACAGTGATTGGTAGCTATTGGGGTATTCATATGCAGCATAGATAGATGCGTTGGTTTGGGACAGTCGTGCTGCCATTTTGGCCAAAGTCAAGGGTATGTACGGGTGGATTCAAATTAACCTGGAGAATGACGGGTAGAACTTGACATGTGACTTATGATATGTTGGCCAAAGTCAAGGTCATAAGAGCATGGGGCAGAAATCACATCGGGAGTTTCAAAAGAACTGAAACTTGCCAGATATGCGCATACCTTCTGGAGTGTGATACCGTGAGCGGATTCCGTCACGTTATCATGCGATGAGAGTTGGATCCCGATTCCTACTGATGAGTTGGTTTACTCCTCGGGTGACCCCGACGAATTCTTCTTTCAGGTTTGGAGGAGAATTTGAGGTACAGTGGGAGGTTTCCAGATTAGATAAATTGGTAACCATTCTGATCTAGGATAGAGTGCACGCTGAGTGTTTCTTCTCTCTCTCTCTCTGGCAGCGACCATTGACCCGACCCTAGACTATGACTCCGTGACCAAGTTGACCGAACTTACTTAACACTGGCTTTTGGATTGTCAGAGTTGCAGACCTCATTGCCACTCCTACTTTTACCCTTTTCTCCAGGACACCCCGTATTACTACGAACGTCCACTTCCATTGGACAAAACCATCGTATGGTTAGATACGAACTCGAAAGAATTATTCGAGGATGGTTTCCGGTTCTGGAGAAAACGGATAGGATTATTCAGTTGTCTTTTCCTTTTACCCTCTCTCAGGTTACGAGTACTCCTTGGTTTAGGGGTAGTACACCTATTACGCAAATTGGATTGTCTTCTTCCAAACCTTAGGCTGGTGCCGACCGGTAGGGAATGAAGAAAACCAATTAGCATAACGATGGTGTGCAGAAGGTATTAAGTTCAGACAAAGCAAGGGATTAGTAGGAGGGCAAAGTAAATTGCAACAGATATTCACGACCAAACCAAATATTTCGTTACCACTCCCACATCACCTTTGTATTTCTCCAGGACACTCCGTATCACTACGAAGATCCACAGTTTATTTGGATATTCCATCGTATGGTTATATACGAACTCGAAAGGAACTTGTTCCAGTTCGGGGATGGATCCTGGTTCAGGAGAAATAGGAATAAAGTACATTCAGGTGTCTTTTATCTTCACCTTCTCTCGTGTTGCGAGTGTTCCTAGGATTGGGACAGTACACCCATTATGCTTATTGGATAGTCTTCTTCCAAACCATAGGCTGGTGCCGAACGGTAGGGAAGGAAGAAAACCATTTGGCCTAAAGGGGTGTGCAGAAGGTAAAGACTAAAGACATATGAAGGGATTTGGAGAGGTGGCAAAGAACTATACGGTTACAGTCGTGAATCTGGAAGAGGCATTACTAGGAATACCAGGATACCCCATCGAAACATTTCAATGTTTCAGTTTCACTGTGTACTGTTAATAGAAAACTGATTTCCCGATTAGATACTTACTCCAGGGTATGTATTTACCAGATACGATTCTCACATCTGTATGGTTTTACAGATGATGAGTGGGAGTAAGTTATTGGGAATTGGGTGATTATCCTCATTATATCGGGATTCGTTGTAATCGGTGATATTAGAGGAAATCACCTGGGTTGTTTGCCGGTCGGCAAATATTTGGTTTTGAATATCCGCTGTTATGCACCAATTTCAAATTGATATATCTGTACGTCTATTTTCATAGAGTGAGATATACCTTTCTGAAATTATGTCTACGACATTTACCTATATCAGTGGATGGTTAGGTAAGGAGCATTAAACAGCGGTGTAATTCTTCTTAACCATAAGTACAGTTTTCAACCTACGACACACAGTGAATGAGTAATCAGACTCAAGGGACTTTTACAGAGTATTGTATGTTGTCCAGAGTCCATCAGGACAGAGGGGATGGTCCTCGTACTATATTCGGTTTACTTATGACTCCTCTAATTTTTAGACAGGTGTTTCGTGGAAACACAGGGTCTGAATTTGGAGAAGTTATATGTATTTGAATAGAGTAGAGAACCAGGTATAGCAAGTATCGGGATTCTTCAAAGAGATCGAAGATGTAGATACTTGTGTATGGTGTTCAGTTGATAGTAATGATTAAGAGAAATTGCTTCTCTTTCAGGTTACTCATAATTGGAAGTATTCCTAAGTTGAGTAACGCTGATCTGGCCTCCTTCCATTTAGTTGACATGCACTGGAGACAGTTGCATGATTTGGATCTGGTTCAATTAAATCAGTGCCTCTGGTCCTATATGGGATATAGAACAGTTCATATCTTAACGATGTTAAGGTATGGGGAGTTGTCCGGTTTATGATTAAAACCAGACACTGGACAACTCAAGGCACGTTTTTGTAATGGCTGTTTGTGGGTTGACCCAGGCTATGACGAGGGTTGACTTTCTACCATCTGGATGAACAATAGCGATATTGTTCTAGACTCGCCACAGTTTTAATAAAAATGGATTTTTTCAGAAAACAGTAGTGGGAGTATGGTAGAACTGGAAGTGATTCCAGAACCACAAACGATTACTGAAGATTTGATAAGGAACCTAAAGATTCAATCTGGATTGACATTCCATTGGCCACTCCGCAGATAAAGTGGGTAACTTCAGGCACCCGAGAGGTACTCAGGTAGCCTCAAGGACGGTGACAGGGAAGTTCTTGTTTACCCACACTTGCCATTGTTGTTGTTCCAGGCTGCGAGACCCGGCAGGAGGATGAGTATAGCGTCGTTCTAAACTAGTTTTAGAAGTGCACGTCTATATGACTCTGGCAGAGGGTTGTCGTAGTCAGTGGGAGCAGCGGAAGCATTGGTGGACATCAGGCTTATATCTATTTATAGACTAAAGCAGATGTAGCGGAGATAGATCATCTATTTCTGACGTGACAGTCATGGATTTGACTTCATCAGAATAGGGGATGGATCTGTTGAGAAGGTAGTAGGGTGTGATATCCTGGTATTTGGATGATATACACAGAGTAGGAAAGGAAACTCCTACACTACGATCGGTTATACTTTGGTCGTCACACAGTTGTTTCTCCACAATGGAAATGGATTTTATATCAGACATACTGGTTACTAGATCTATGGTCTTAGATCTAGATTTGGGTGGTTTCCCAATCAGGGTACTTGACAGCATTCTAAGAGTATTTAGGATGGACGACTCCTGGCACGGTAGTGTACCTGCAGGTAATGGAGTCACCCTCTCCAAAGGTGTCTTACAGACTAAAGGGGAGAGGGACGGGCATGATTGGCAGCTCACTTGCTCAGGCAATTGAGTCAATCGTGAGATGTCAAGTACCACACCAGATGTTGTTCTTGCACTAGATGCAATAAATTGACATTAATCCAATCCTGGAGAAACAGTCGGAAGCAGTTTTAGAACATAATTGGATGTTCTAGGGAGATGATAACGACAGCCTCATGTGGGAGACAGTTATCATTCCAGGCTTCCAAGGTGACATGGACGACAAGGAGGTTGTCAGAGTTACAGTTTTCCTTCTGTTGAGGGGCAGTATTTTGGACAGGTGATCCAAGGCAATACTGAGGGTGGCTTGGCGCAGGATACTGATTAAGTTCAGTTGACGATACAGTCTAAGAAGTTTGGATTTGGAGTTCATTTATGAGCTATGTCCCATCAGACATCCAGGCACATTCTAAGACAGGTATTGCTCATTTCGGGAGATGGGTTTCTCCGCGAACTTGAGATATAGAGAGACATAGAAAGAAACAACTGAGCGGATCCACTCACTAAGGCTATTCCTCGAACGCAATAGTTCCGCAAACGAGCTTTGTGAGACTGACTAGTAGAGGAGTTGGATGTTCGGTATCACACGGGCTGTGAGTATGCGACATCGCAATAATTAGCCTTGAGTGCAAGTGGGAGATTGTTGGAGATAGTGCCCTCAGAGTCAATTATTAGGTCACAGGTACGTGATTGTAATGATTGAGGGAGGACCTATCCCGGTAGGACAGTCTTACTCGGATGATAGTATGCTATCTGGTTTACCTTTATCATCGTGTACTGCTTGAGGTGACCTGACACGTCGCTATTACACGTTGATAGAGCCCCTAGGATTCTTGCTTGACCACCAGCAGTATGAGGGCGATCATATAAGTGGGAGCTGGGGGTCTATAAGCTTATCCTTAAAAGGTCCCTAGTCGTGGGAGTTTCGAGACTGGGCATCGATACTCCATTAGTAGACTAGTGTATACAGTCGAGACCCCGACGAGGGGCGGTGGCCGGTCTCACAAGCCACTGGTGTCAGTTGGATCACCTAAGATGTATACAGGTGCTCATTGGGTTATGAGTACACCGGACAGGACTCGCCGGGAACATGCTAGTTGGTCATATACCAGACGTCAGATGGCAGTTCCCTGGTGACATGTGTGCAGGTTAGTTCATCGACCTGGGGATCGTCATTTGTCTCGTGTGAGTTCCCACTGTACTTTGATTACTACCCTACCACGGCTCAAAGGAGTCGTGCAAACAGGTTTTAGTTGGGTACAGTCCCGAGCCACATGGAGGCAGTGAGCGTATCTTCAGGGGTTCGTCTCTCCCGGTATTGGGGGTGAGGTCGTGCTGTGTCTAGGAGAGCCATTACACAAAGTCCTTGGCCAAGGCAAGGAGATTTACTGGTAGGTATTCCAGTAGTATCTCAGGGTGTTCTGGGCTACACTCCGACACGACTTGTACCGCTTTTGGGGGTCTGACTTTTACCAACCCCCTAGGCCCGCCATGCGATACTCATAGACGAACGGACCGGACTGCACGGATATTGTCACTGACAGACTCAGTAGGGTTGTCAGGCTGAGTTCGCTCACAGACATCCCTTTTGGTCAGTACCTGGTAGCCCGTTACGTATTGGCTTATACCTCTGACGTGCTAGTGGTTAAATCCACAACCAAGGTGTTGACGAGTCTTTAGAGTCCCCCACATTTCAGTTACTCAGCTTTCGGGCGAAAGGTTGTAGAGGCCGTATGGAGATATGGCAAGGTCCGATCAGATACGTGCGGTATTGCACGGATCAGGATCGGACAGTTTGTACTATAGGCCGTATGGTTATATGGCAGGGTTCGATCAGATACGTGCGGTATTGCACGGATCAGGATTGAACAGATATTACTAGCCGGTTTTGGTATAAGCCGGATTCTAGTATAGTACAGTGGAGATTTTGTCTCATTGCATTTGTATTTCGGTCGGAATACAAATGCGGGTGTGTATGCACAGTATCGGGGTTTTCCTGTAATTTATTACGGGACCAGTTTTTGGAGTTGCCAGTTTGCTTTCCGTTTCGGCCGATTTCCATTGTTCCGTTCATTGGCCGAAGATTGGTGGAGGAGGGCTTATTTGCATTGTTGCAAATAGGCATTTGTGGAGGGGGTCTTTGCATTTTATCTTATCATGATGGTTTTCATGATGAGCACCATCACTTGACTTCTTCTTCTCATGATGGCTTGACTTTTTGAAGCCATCATGCATAAGATGATGGTTGCCTTTGTGTGTTGGATTTGTGGTGATCATTTGATTTCTCCTCATCATTTTTTTGCTTTCCAACCACCCCCCTTGTCTTGGTTTTTCTCTCTCCAATCACACTTGGAAATGGGGGGCCGGCCACTTTAGGTGGGATGAGAAAATTGCTTCTCTTTTGGGAGTGGAGAAAAATATGATACATTCATTCTTTAGTATGCTACATTTTCCCCACCTCTCTCCAAGCTCTCTTTTCCTTCACCAATGGCAATTCCACAATCCCCAAAAATGAGACATGGTTCTTCACACATTCTACAACGAATCTTGGGCACGTCGAGTAGCCGGCTTCGTGCCCGAGTTGCCTCGGCATTGAGGTGGGAGCCCGTAAACAAAGTAGGCGATGTGGTGCACTTCCGGCGACGAGGAGGAGACGGGACTTTTCCGCAGGAGATCGGGACCATGATGAGAAGACCGGAGGACTTGGATCGTCGGTATATCTCTATTCCCTTTCTTGTAGTTAGCTTAGACTAGTTAATGGTTCGATCCGGGTGTTTAGTGCGCGGTGGTGCCGGTTGCTAAGTCCGCAAAAATTTAAGTTTACCACCGTTTCCGCATTTGGCCGTCGGATTGACGGCCAGGGCGCCGCCGTGCACTTACAGTAGAGTGTGTTTACTTCACAAGTTTCATGACTTGATGAAGTTGTGAGCTTGATCTAGCGATGCCTCGACGTAGATCATCTTCGGCATGGACATCGACGACCTAGCTTGCCCATTCTCCGACGAAGCCGACGCTAGAGCCCGGATTTGATTTGGACAGCGGAGAGGACTTCGTTGCGGAGCTATGGAGGTGGAGCACCGGATCTACAAAGGTTGTATTTCCGTATCCTTTAGTTAAGTGTTAACTAGTTAGCTTTTTCGTCTAGTTTTCTAGCAAACGATCCGTAGTCGGGTTTCTCGGCACCTAGATTTTTTGAAATTGGCATGGTTGATGCCTTGTGAGACATCATTAGGATGCCTAGGAACCCTACAAGTGGTATCAGAGCCTAGCTAGAGCGTTAGGCGATGCGTAGACGGAGTTAGAAGTCCGATCGACCCGAAACCCCGACTTTAAAATGCTCTCTGGACATTTTTGTAAAATGTGGATTTTTGCAAATTAAAAATATGCAGAAAAACAAGCAGGTAAATCTAAGAATTACGATGCAAAAATTACCTAATGATCTTTTTAAAGTGCGGCGGAACCGCGGCATTAGCGTGCTAATGCGGCCCTTCCGCCGCACTTTTGTCTTATCTGCCATTGAATTTTGCACAGTAACTCCTATTTTTCAGTGCTGGTTTTCCTGGGAATTTTTAATCTGAAATCAAGAGTTGAGTATTTTGGGTTGTATTGGGAGTTCATACATTCGATCGGATTGTCAAACTTTGTCTATGTGTCGTTTCGGATAATTTTTTGAATATGTTAAAAAGTTCGACCGGATATAAATACCCAATTTTTCCCCTGTCGGGAAATTTCCAAGTGTTGGATATTTCTGTAGTTTAATCACGTTCTAAGTAGTGCAAGTAACACGATGGTCCCTCTAGAAGACAACAAACCTTAACTCGATTATGTGACCGTCTTGAACTACCCTTTGAACCTTCGGGTTTGGGGCAGTACGGCGTGCCACATGTGAGGCGTTGGCTTGACCCTTCTACGGCTGGACCGTTGGTACTGAGGCACGAACTGAATGTTTTTAGACTTGTTTCATGTGTTGATCTGTATCGGGAAAACTTGGGTGTTCGATTGTTCGATCGAAAAGTTTAGCATTTTCTATTTATCCGGAATGTGATACAATAATTGGAATTCACAAGTAGTTATGAGATAACTAAATGAATGTTATAAACATAGCAGTTTAGTCTCACTTGATCGGTTGCCACGGAATTTTGATGTGATCAAAAGTCCGTCGCAATCACGTAGCGTACGCGGATACTCGCCGGGTAAACTTAATAGACAGCCTCACTCCATAGCCCCGACCAAGTGACTGTAGGAGAACCCCGTCGCCGAAAGCATCCGTTCGGGTGCTCCCGGTAGCGGTGTTCCGCCTTGGTGCACTTCGTCAACGGTATCGGGGGTGCGGCCGTCTACTGAAGTTTGCGACGAGCATTCGATCAGGATGTCGGGAATCTTGTTGAATTGCCCGACTTGGTATTGAAAAATGTTTTCAATGTTGAGACTAAAATGCGGGGTTTATAATTGTTAGGCATGCGATGTCTAAGTAATTCATTTGATTAGGCATGCGATGTCTAAAGAGATTGCGGATTCCAACTGTTGTAGTTTTACACTTTCTTTTCTGTGACCGTAAGTGTAATATGTGATATCGCCGGTTTCGTTGCTATATGTCAACGACAATTGGGATGCGCATATTTACTTACGTTGATGACATCTGATGTTATGTGTTGCTGGATATGTTATATTGGATCTTCGTGTTTGAATAGCCGGGGGTTTTTATGTGAGATGAGTGTTTTTCATTTTCATTCATGTAAAAACTTGTATGTAATATTCTTTTCTTGGGGCGCTTCCAGGTTGCGGAAGTTGTCACCGTTTGTATATTATTTACTTTTCTGCACTAAGATAGACCCAAGGAGGGGAGCACAAGTAACCGGGTTCTGGGGTCCAGTGGGAGACCAACTCGAGGAGTCGAGTCCGGGTCTCCTAACCCTAGAATTGGTAGGGTTGCTTGCCGCTCTCGTAGGGGTCTAGGGGTGTGGGATTGGCTATTCATCACGACCGTGGAATCCGTGTTTTATACTGGCTCGTATTGAAAACACGGACGTCCTAGTATATCCAATATTTCATATGTTTCTTCTGCTGTGTTTTTATCTGTGATCATGTGATGTTCTGTGACAGATATTATATATAGTATATATGATATATTATATAGACGTTACTTATGTTTTACACCCGCGCTAGCCCTGCCCTGCTCTGTCGTTAGTTACCTAACCTAACGGTGCACGAGGGGACATCGAGGCGAATGCGGATGGCATAAGTGTACGTCATATCTATCTGTGATGTTTAGGTACTTAAATGATGGGACTTCATTAATGTGATTAATGAAATAAAAGAAACCTAAGATGTTGTAGAATCGAATTTTAAAATAAAACAGGTAGCTACAGTTCTTGCTTTGCACAGCGGTATATGTGATATATCCTGCACCTCATTCGACGAGGAAAGGACCGAGATCCCTTCACCGGGAGTGACTCCTTTAGCAATAACTGGCAGATGCTACACACTCGGTTTGTCTTTTGATTGCTTTTAAGTGTTTTTGCTTTGCACAGTGATATATATGATATATCCTGCACCTCATTCGACGAGGAAAGGACCGACGATCCCTTCACCGGGAGTGACTCCTTTAGCAAAACTAGAAAAGCCTCAAAAGCACTCCATTTCAAAATCATTTGATTCTACAACGATATCAAGTTCATTACGCAATAGGTTTTCAGAAAAACCTGTAGTAGACCTCCGTCATTTCAGATAAGTAGTAGTTAGTATTCGTGCTACGTTTGTTGGCCTGCGTCAAGGCGTAGTGTGCGGTAGCTAACTGGTGCTTATCTGCATAAGCATATGATGTGATTGGATTAGGGTAGCCATGCGACTTTGTTGGCCTGCGTCAAGGGTCGTGCGGGTGGGTTTAATTCAATCAGGAAATGACGGGTTGAACTTGACTGGCGGACTATGGTTTGTTGGCCTGCGTCAAGGTCATAGGACGCTAGGGGCAAAATATTATCGGGAATTTCAAGTGTTGAAATTTGCAATGAGATTGCATACCTTCTATGAGATAGTTGGATCCTGATACCCACTGCGAGTAAGTTTTACTCCTGGGAGAGTTTTATACATTACAATTAGCCGATCAAGTAGGTGTCTAGAAAGGTGTCAACGGGGTTACGCCTCTGGGAAAACGAGGTTTACATTAATTAGGTTCGTGCGAAAGCACGGGGGACCTCCCTCAAAGTACCGACACTGGCCTGGCTGAAAGATTGGCGAACTTGTAGTGTGTAATTAATCTCGGCTAGTCTTTCCTTTTAGGGTTTGAAGGAAGATTTGATAAAAAGCAGTGGGAGCCATCCTGATTAGATAAAATAAAAACCAATCTATTCTTGTAAGAGCGCACGCTGAGTGTTTTCTTCTCTCTCTCTCCTGGTAGCGACCATATCACGCCTTAATCAAGATAATAATACGGATTATTGACCGAACCCGCTTGTTATACTGAGCTGGGGAACGTTGGTCCTGCTCCAACTTATAATTGTTATAAGACAGAGCAGGAAATTGGGGAATACCAGATTTCCCGTGCCGCCCAAACGAAGAGAGTGCATGATGATGCATCATCTTCGGGTGTGTTCATTACAAAGAACTGTTTCTCTGTATCCTCTACGTCCTGGGTATTTGATACCAGATCAGGATCCCAGATATGTAATCTGTTACATAGGGCTACAGACAGGTAGAGAACTGAGAACGGGTGATAAGTTTCATGAGGCAGAAAACGGGGCAAGTGTTGCAGCCAAGTCTGTTGGTCACTGTCACCCTGTATTACCAATACATTGATTCTGAACGAATATTATTAGATACCGAACCTGATATACAAAATCATATCTATCTCTTTATTAGTAAAGAAATGATAAAATTTTGTATTGTTGGATAATGTTTTGAACATTTCCTATATCAAAAGTTGATCGGTTCAGGCACGTTATCTAAAAGCATTGATGTTCTAAATCAAACTGCAGTTCTTAGTATATGGAACACACACAAGAGGAAGAGTTCAGAATTGAACGATTCCTTCTTGAGGTATTGTAGGCTAGGTCAGATCAATGTGACCCAACTAGCTAGAGTTACATAAAGATGCATATTTAAATTAGTTTGAATTTACATCTTGTGAAACTCGCCAGTCATGTCACAAAGATATAATGACACCAGCTCTGTTTATTGGAAACAGAGAAAGAGTTAGTAAACTCTTGGGATGATACATGTTGATGTATGTAGGTCCCCTGTCTACACATGCCAAGAATGGTTCTTTGTACTTCATTACGTTCTCTGATAATCTCTCAAGATTCAGACATATGTTCCTGTTGAAACACAAGTCTGAACCTTTTGAGATATTCACAGAATATAAGTTAGAAGTAGAGAACCAATACGGGTATAAGTATTATGTCCTGTGATGAGATCAAGGAGGAGAATACTTGAGCACGGAAATCCTGGACTATTCTAAAGGAGAATGAGATTCTCTCTCAGCATTACTCCTCCGAATACACCATAGCACGATGGTATATCGGGGCGGAGCAGTCACACCCTATATGATAAGGTGTGCTCTATGATGAGTACTACTGAGTTACCTATTTCCTTTTGGGAGTTATGCGCTTGAGAAGCTGCATACCTATTGAATAGGGTCACGATCAAATCAGTTGCCTACCACTCCATATGAGATATGGTAAGGGAAGAGCCCATGTCTTAAGTTAGTTAAGATTTGGGGTTGTCCGGCCTATGTCTAAAAGGCAAAATCCGGACAAGCTCGAGGCAAGGTCTGTTATGTAGAACTGGAAATGTTCCAGCTATACAAACTGCAACAGATGATTTGATAGAACCAAAGGATTCAGTAGATTCCAACGAACCTCAGCCTCTCCGCCGATCTAGTAGGGTTCCTCACCCACCTGAGAGATACTTCGGTTTCTCTATGACAGTGGGAGCGAGGATTGCATCATGAGATGATGACCCAACTAGTTTCGAGCTGGCCATCAGGAGTAAGACTCTATAAGAATGGCTGGATGCTTAGTGATCTGAGATGGAATCCTTATACACCAACAAAGTATGGACTTTGGTTGCAATATCTGAAGGGTTAAATCCCCATCAGGAGCAAGTATATCTTGAGAAGATTGCTTGGTGTAGATGGAAAAGTTGAGACTTTCAAAGCTAGACTTGTTAAAGGTTTGCATCATTGACCAGATATGGATCATAATGTTAAAACCTTTTCAAGTAACTATGCTTAAGTCCATCCAGATCCTACTTACCACGGCTACATACCATGACTGCGATATCTGGTGGTTGGGTGTCTTGACTGCTTTTCTAAATGATGATTTAGAAGAGAGCGTCTATAAGTACACAGCCAGAGGGCTTCGTAGACAGTGGGAGCAGCGGAAACGTGTGCAAGATGCTTTATAGGATAAAGCAGGCATCGCGGAGTTGGAACATCTGTTTTGATGAAGCGGTCAAAGAGTTTGACATCATCAAAATGGTAGATGAACCTTGTATATACAAAAAGGTAGTAGGGAGTATGGTGACGATCCTCGTAGAGTACGTGGATGACATACTCTTGATAAGAAAGGAGTTTCTTATGCTACGCTCGATCAATCTCCGCTTATCACAAAGATTCTCCATATAGGATTAAAGTGATACCTACTAAATCCTGGATTTTGGATCTATGAGATAGATCTAAATGGATGTTAGGAAACTCACTAGATGTAGTGAGGTGGTGTCAATCGATCCTAAGGAGAATCACTGGAAGGGTTCCAGGGTGATAAAGACGACTGAATGTCAGTCACAGGCATTGTCTTTACCCTCAGTAAAGGGACGGTATGTTGGAAGAGTTCCAAGCTGGATACCGTGACATACTAGACGATAAAGGCAGGATACATCGCTACTTAAGATGCTACCAAAGAGGCTGTTTGGGTGTATATAGGTTCATGAGATGAACTATGTTCCTACCATTGTGTGACAATGGAGTTGTGGCTTATGCCAAGGAACGTCCGTCCCATCAGTGATCCAGATATATTCTAAGGCAGTATCACCTTATCATGGAGATAGTTGATCTCCAGGGTGATCGAGGTTTGGAGAGTAGACTCAGAGGACAACACAGCGGATCCACTCACAAAGGCCTGTTCCCAGAGAGAGACTTTTATGGGATGGTTGAGTATGAGATACTGCAACCACTGCTATCAGATGGCCCTAGTGCAAGTGGGAGATTGTTAGTTATATGTATGCCCTAGAGGCCATTACTGTACATAGGATGTATATTGTAGTGGATGCTGGGACATATGTAGGGAGGACTTTCTTGCTCGACATGATAGTATGCTATCTGGTTGAACTTTACCTTAACGTGTATACTGATTGTCTCTCTGTTACATATTGGTAAAGCCCGTAAGATGTGTGCTTGACTACCTGGACTATGATGCAGATCATACTAGTGGGGACATGGTAGTCCATAAGTACATCCTTCAAAGTCCCTAGTCGAGGGTGTATCGAGACGGGGCATCGATATACCAGAGTAGACTAGCGTGTACCTTCTCGACCCATACAGATGGGCGATGGATGATCCCATATCCATTGGTATTTGACATCAGAGATGATATACGGGTGCTCAGTAGAGACTGGGTACACTGGACGGACTCGCCGAGAACTCCCAGATGGTATTATACCTCACGTCAGATGGCAGTTCTCTGGTGACACTGGTACAGAGTAGTCTGTTGACCCGAGATCGTCATAGAGTCTTGTGTGGTTCCCACTATGCTTTGATTTCCATCTTACCACGTCCAAGAGGGCGTGCAAAACGGTGGTTTTTGGGTACAGTCCCGAGTCACATGGAGGCAATGAGCGATAGGAGGGGATTCGTCTCTCCCGGTATAGGGGGTTGATGTTGCGCTGTGTTCGATTGGCTATAACAGGAAATCCCTGGCCAGGGTTGCTGAGATTTACTGGTAAGTGTTACCAGTAGTTTCTCGAACAGTTATAGACCTCATATCGACACGACTTATCGAGCTATTGGGGTCTGACGTTTACCACCCCTAGGCGAGATATGCGACATATCAGACGATCAGACCGGACTGTACGGTAGTGTTACTGGTTGGATTCACTGGAGTGTGAGCGGGCTTGCTCGTCGATCTTTAGATCGCTCAATACCCGGGTGGCCGTTACGTTTAGCAGACCGCTTGCGGCTTGTGGGTGTTTGATATGATCATCGCCTGCTGCCGGCGTATTGACGAGTCTTTAGAGTCCTACACAGAGGTTTCCTGGCTCAAGCAAAACGAAATAGGAGCGCATATGGGATATATGCGGGACCGAGAATAATGCGTGTATGTGATACCGTATTCCATTCTCGCGATGAATGTATCGATTAGGTTATATGCGATATACCCTAGTTATCGAATCAAAGGTTGATTTGATAAGTCGATACATTATATACTAGTCGGTTGTGTGCGACATGACCGGGTCATTGAATCAAGTGTTGATTTAATTATTTAATGCATAATTATATATTTGATATATTACTTTGCATTAACTAGTATCGGTTCACTTTAAATGGATTTTCTCACTCGGGTGGTGCGCATTACATATGCGATATGATTTTGTGCATTTGATTGTATCATGTTTGATGATACATGTTTACTTGGTTAAGTGTAAAGAATTAAACCATGGTTAAAAGAATGGTTAGGGTTTCATTTCCTTTATTTATTTGTTTATTCATTTTGGAAAAGAGGAGAAAAGAATGGTGGCTTAATTTGGAGTTTAGTTGAAGCTTCATGATACTTTGATCAAGTCAACCATTCTTATCTCATCCTTAACCCTAACCATTCCCACTAACCATGATTCATTCTCTACACTTGACTCTAGTTAACATTATGATAAGTTTTGATTTTTCTATTGTTTTTAATTAACTTATCATATCATTTTTCTTCTTCTTCTTCCTTCAACTCAAGAAGAAAACCTAAGGTCATCAATGGTGGATTGATGATTTGAGTGAGAAATCCAATTCTAAAGTCTACCCACTTCCTATTTCTTCATCCTCTACCTCTTGCCAAGTAGTAGAGTGTGTTTACTTCACAAGTTTCATGACTTGATGAAGTTGTGAGCTTGATCTAGCGATGCCTCGACGTAGATCATCTTCGGCATGGACATCGACGACCTAGCTTGCCCATTCTCCGACGAAGCCGACGCTAGAGCCCGGATTTGATTTGGACAGCGGAGAGGACTTCGTTGCAGAGCTATGGAGGTGGAGCACCGGATCTACAAAGGTTGTATTTCCGTATCCTTTAGTTAAGTGTTAACTAGTTAGCTTTTTCGCCTAGTTTTCTAGCAAACGATCCGTAGTCGGGTTTCTCGGCACCTAGATTTTTTGAAATTGGCATGGTTGATGCCTTGTGAGACCTCATTAGGATGCCTAGGAACCCTACAATATCTTCCTCTCTTTTCCATTTAATCAGTTCTGTCCAATATCAGTTTTCATAAGAAAAACAGAAAACATAAACTTTTGTGATATTTTGTTCACTGAAACTGAATCTGGAATTAATACGTATAATCAATAGAAAAACTAGCAAGACCAAAAGTATAATGAGCCAACTAGAAAACAACACTTGGAACCAGAACTCCAAACTCCCCATATGATCCGGCGAGAGGAACCCAAGATCCGGCGACGCCGGCCCTATGGTGTCCTTTTGTGTTGGTTTTTCTTCTGTGGTCTATTTTGAGTAAATTTTGGTCTCTAGTATTGTTTGGATTGTCAAATATTTACACAGTAAAATCTGTGAATGTTTTAGAAATGGTTTTATCAAATTTCAGATATTTACGATACGAGTTTTGCGTATTTTCGTTCTGCGAGTGAAATATCGACGTTCGTACGTTAAATTCAGTGGCATATTGTCGTTTTTGGGTTAAGTATACTGTAGGTTCTAACCTATGGGTGCCTATCTCGTTGTTTTGGATTTCAATATGATATTTACGTCGATATGGTTTTAAATACGATTATAGGTGTCGTCGCGAGGATTTCCGAGACGGAGTTGGTGGATATAGCAGCTTGGATTTTAGCAATATTATTAAGTTGGTGAGTAGATTTACATCTATGGGGGAAGTTGGGTGGATAGCGTATAGCACCCGTGCAACCCTATAAATTGTATTATGATATCTCATTAGATTAGTAGTTACTCAAGATATTGATATAGTATCACATCTAGTATGTCCTTTATTTGCATATAGTTTCATACATAGTTTTAAATGAGATACATACGTGATGTTAGATCCGTACGATCTGGATATGGTTTGATGGATTTGTACGAGGAATCATGACGTACTTGAGATGATACAAACACAGTGGTACGATGAGGTATTATATAAGAAAGTATATGTATTGGAAGTGGTGAGATTTGTATGCAGAATAACGGCCAAGTTTTTCCTTTAGACTCATAGAGTTAGATTATATTCCGTTTTTGGATGTAATACTTGTGTGAACTATATTCTTTTAAAATTACGATTCGTTTCTCTTTTATATGATAAAACAAGGATGCGGTCCCAATTTCCAAAACAAATATCTATTTTAACCTAAGGCAGCTTCCTTATCTCATAACCAACGTTTCGTTACCTTTTCAAAGATAATGGTATAGCTCATAGCAAGTAATTACAGTTATCAGTTATGCTTAGATTTACTTTACATATTCGCGTTATAATAATCAATGTTATACGTTTTCGTGATACGAACACTCTGATAGAACACTGCACAACTACCAATGAGTAATATGCTGCACAAGCACATATACCTATGTTACACTACACCTCATTAGTATTGCCATGTCATTGTAGGACCGTTAGGATATATTGTATATGTAGATGTCGATATGAGTAGGCAATTACACCTGTAGAATACTTGCACAAATACTAATGATTGCCATGCTGCACGAGCACGGACGTGTATGTTACACCATACATCATTAGTAGTGCCATGACACAGTAGGATTGATATCATTATGCCTATATGATCCAATTTCGTAGTTCTTCCTTATTACCTATTGTGTATAGTAAATATTAGTACTATATATGTTGTATTTGATTCTTTTGGATTTTCTGGATATTTTACTCCTGATGATATATATCGGTGGTATGCGACACTGTTATTTATGTATATATATAATATATCATCAGAATGATCTATGCAAATATTCTCATTCTTTACTTGATATCTTTGTATATGATGAGTTGGCGTCCACCATGAGCATTATGTTTTCTGAGTATTTATTCCGAACCGAGTGGGGGGGCTATACGTTTTCGGACTTGTTCCTATCCGGAATTAGTAAGGAGGATATACAGTCGGATACATGGTGGACCCGGATCGAGACCGAGGGGCAGGATAGCCGCAGTTGAGGTGGGGAGCCTAGAGAGGATACTCGATACCGGAGATAAAGACGAGCACGGAAGATATCCAGGGGATACTCGCCGGGGTTCGATTGGGCACGGCGGATATCCAGAGGATACCGACCGGGCCCAGGGATATCGAGTGCCGATCATCTGTTGAGATGGTGTTGACGGTATCTGCATTTACGTGTCGGTGACACGAAAGATTTTTGATTTTGGGTGACATGCTGGACATCCATATATATTGATATGATTACTATCATGAGGTACACAGTTAGATTACAGTTATTATAGCCGACCAGGACTGATCCGGGGGACAGTACCTGTATATATTTGTACGGGCATTCATATACATAGAAAGGGTTTCAAAATCGAACTATAGCCTCATTATTTTGATGTGTCTGATATGACACTGAAATCTTTTATATTGTAAAGCTCTTAACACTATTCATTAAAATAGCAGGACGTATATCTTAAATAAGATATCTATTATATTTCATACTATCACGTCTGCTTTATGCCGTGACATATCTATTTCGTGACTATTTTAAAGAAGAGATTTATATATATATATATATATATATATATATATATTCGGTTACATTGGACTTATACCTAAATACATGTCATTTTCATTTGATATATTCTACTTGGGATTGCATGATAGTTAGTGTTGCATTATGATACATATGCATATCCTATAGTATATTGTACAGATTATGATAGTACTATATTTATGACCTAGGTATCGTCGTGCATTTCGATTTTTACCTTTAGATGTACTTCTATTCATTGAGTTGGCAACTCATCCTCGTTGTGCCACAGTTTCTTGCAGGATTTACCGCTTGGATTATCAGCGGCTTGGACACACTTTCCTTTCGGTGATTGATTGGTAAGTGGGTTACTATTGTATCGTACTCAACCTTGATTATTCATATATTCTTGTATCTAGTGATAACTCCATCAACTTAGAAAGGGTATATTGTGGACTTAGAAGCGAGACCTAGAGTTTGTGTGTTGTGGGGTCGTACTCATTGGAGTCGACCATTTTAGATTGTTGATTTTATTTCGCTTTTCTTTTCTTTGCCATTGTGCGTCGTATATTGTTTTCTTGGTTGCTCCACTGTTTGGGCGTGGAAGTTAGCTCCCGTTGGGATGTTATTTATATTATTATGCTGTATCGGATTATACAAAAATGCAAAGGAGGTGCTATCGATTTTCAAAACGTCATAGATTCTTTTCAAACATACTTAGTTAAATTTAAATGTTATTTAAACTGATTCCATCTGATGACTATTTTAAACTTCACCTCCAATATTTTCAAAAAAGATTTAGATTCCGGGGTTCGGCTTACTTGAACCGCATCGATATCTTTAGATGTCACATGATTTAAGTGCCGGTCACATGCCATATTTGGGTCGTGACAGCATGCCCCTAAAAGGAGAGAGATAACTCAGCATCAGTTATCATGTATCGTACCATATCTAATAGGGTACGATTCCGCCGCTCTGACACACCGTTGTGCTGTAGTATGTAAGGGGGAGTGAGCTGAGAGAGAATACCATTCTCTTTTAGGATGTTCGAAAACTCTGTACTAAGATACTCTCCACCTCGATCTGATCGAAGTGTCTTAATGCTCATCCCTGTTTGTTTTTCGACTTCAAGTTTGTACTCTTTGAATTTCTCGAAAGCTTCATACTTATGCTTTAATAAAAACACATGACCGAATCTTGAGAAATCATCAGTAAAAGTTATGAAGTAATAAAAACCGCCTCTCGCATGTATAGACATTGGCCCACATACATCACTATGTATGAGGCCCAAGAGCTCTTTAGCTCTCTCTCCATATCCAGTAAACGGAGTTTTGGTCATTTTCCCTTTGATACAAGACTGACAAGTCGCATACGATTTATATTAAAAAGGATTTAAATATTCATCTTTATGAAGCTTGTTTAGTCTTGTTTCATTAATATGACCAAGTATACAATGCCAAAGAAAAGCTTAATTTATATCTGAAAATTTTCTTTTATTTGTGTGTTGTATGTTGAAAATTATGTGTTGATTTAGGACGTATATCCTGTTATTGAGTGTACCTTAACCAATCAACTCTTGATTCAGTTTAATGTTCATAACATTATGCTGAAATACAAAATGATATCCTTCATTGTCTAACAAAGAAATGAATATTATATTACAAAGCATACTAGGTACATAATAACATGGGTTCAAAACCAATATACAACTCGACGGCAACTCTAGGTGATACTCTCCCACTGAAACTGCATGTACATTGGAACCATTTCCTACCCTGAAAGTGTGATCACCGGTTATCAAAACTCTGCTATTTCTCAAGCCCTGCACAGAATTGCAGATATGAGAACCCGAACCGGTATCCAATACCCAGAAAGCAGAGTTTATAGAAAAACAGTTTTCAGTCACGAACACACCTGAAGCAGAAGCATCACCATGCTTCTTTTTCTTGAGATCAAGGTATTCAATACAGTTCCGCTACCAGTTCCCTGTATTCTTGCAGTGGAAACATTCTCTTTTTCCCGACTTCTAGACCTTGGATTTGTCTCTCCTTTGTGCCTCCTTGATTCCACCTCTCGGTTTGGTGGGTTTCTTCTTATTCCTTTCTTTGGCCTTGGCTTTTGGGTTGGAAGAGGAAGATTGCCCAATAATCAGAGAGGGAGACTTTTCCTTGAGCGTGCTCTCTGCACTTCTCAACATATTGAGAAGTTCGGGTAGTGACTTCTCCATGTTATGCATGTTGAAGTTCACTATGAATGGAGTAAAGGCAGAGGGAAGAGACTGTAGAACAATATCAACATATTGTTTGTTCTCCATTGTCCATCCGAAGCCCTCAAACTCTTCAATAAGAGTTAGCATCTTCAAAACGTGATCGCCTACTGGTGTGCCAAGAGCCATCCACATCTGAAACATCTTTCGAGATGCTTCGTATCGTAGGGTACGAGATTTCTCCCCATACAACTCTTTTGTATGGAGAAAGATGGATTGAACATCCATCTGCTCATGCTGCTTTTGATGTGTATTGTCCATCGATGCAAGTGCGGGGCATTTGGTAGTGGCACAGTCAATATCCCACGTTTTGCGGATCTCCCTATTCGCAATAGAAGATTCAGGGCCTGGGCTGGGAGGGGCTGAGGCAGTAAGGACATATGCTACTTTATCATATGTGAGAGCAATGTTAATGTTCCTCAACCAGTTTTTATAGTTTGGTCCGGTTAGCTTATTTTTCTCTAAAAAAAGCTTAAGTCCAGTCATGGTTATCTGCCATTAGGAGAGAGAAAAGAATACACTCAGCGAAAGCTCTTGCAAAGATCAAATTGGTTATTATCTTATCTAATCGATATCTCCTACTACTTTTATCAAATTTTCTTTCAAACCTTAAAAAGAAAATTAGCCAGAATTAATAACATTCTACAACTTTGCTAACCGTTCAGCCAGGCCAGTGTCGGTACATTGAGAGAGGTTCTCCGTGCTTTCACTCGGACCTAATTAAAATAAACCTCATTTTCTCATAGACGTAGCCCCGTCGACACCTTTCTAGACACCTAATGGGTTAGCTAATTGTAAAGTGCAAAACTCTCCTAGGAGCAACTCTTGCTCACAGTGGGATCGAGATCCTACTATCATATATAAGGTATGCAATCTCATTGCAAATTTCAACTCTTGAAACTCCCGATATGGTTTTTACCCCTAGCACTAATGACCTTGGCTATGGTCAACATATCATAAGCACTAGTCAAGTTTTATCCGTCATTTCATGATTAATCAGACCCACCAACATGACCCTTGGCTATGGTCAACATAATCATGTAACTGTCCTAATTAATCGCATCATATGCTGTGTAGGAAGACATAACTTAGCTACCGTACACTACGTCTTGGCTATAGTCAACATACGTAGCACGAATACTAAGTACTCTACTTCCTAAAATGACGGAGGGCTTCGAATGGTTTTTAAGAAAACCTTTAACGCTTTGAACTTGATATCGTTGTAGAATCTAATGGTTTTTAAAGAAGTGGCTTAAGCTCCACACTTAGAAAACTTGCTTTTTCATAAAAAGCCGACTAGGTTTCAAATCCGATCCTACAACATCTTTTAGGTTTCTTTTTCTTCACATTAATCTTATTAATGTAGTCCCATCATTTAAGTCCTTAAGCCATCACAGAAAAGAAATGAAAATAAAACGTACGCTCATGCCATCCGCACTCGCCACAATGTCCAGTTATGTACCGTTAGGTTACTTAACTAACGGCATAGCGGGGCGGGACTAACGCGGATGCAAAACATAAGCAACGTTCATTATATATCATATATATAATACACCATTCGTCTCAGCATATAAAGTGATCACATCACAGAATATCAACAGCAGAAGCACATATATGAAAATATAGGATATATTATGAGGTCCGTGTTTTGTATTCAGCCAATAATAGAAAATACGGATTACACGGTCGCGATGAATAGCCAAGCCCACACCCCTAGACCCCTATGAGAGCGGCAAGTGACCCTACCAATTCTAGAGTTAGGAGACCCGGTCTCGACTCCTCGAGATGGCCTTCCACTGGACTCTAGAACATGGTCACTTGTGCTCACCACCTTAGGTTTATCCTAATGCGGAAAAGTAAATAATATACAACAATGGTGACATCATACTCAACCCGGAAATGCCCTAATAAAAGAATATTACATACAATGAATTTTACATGAATGAAAAGAAAAACTCTCATCTCACATAAAACCCCCGGCCATTCAATCATGACGATCATATACATCATATCTCAGCAACACATAACATCACATGTCATCAACGTAAGTAAGTATGCGTACCCCAATTGTCGTTGATGTATAGCAACGAAACCGGCAATACACCACATACCACACTTACAGCCGCAGAAAAGAAAGTGAAAAACTACAACAATTGGAATCAACACTGCCTTAAGACATCATAAACCCGGAATACACATATTCTGGATTTCATGCCTAATGATGCAAATCTTACATTTGGGTCGCATATATGAAAACATCTTTTCAAAAGAAGTCGGGTAATTCAACAAGATTCCCGATTCTTCCCGAGGCCAAAATGTTAGATTTACACGCAACTAATTACTTTTCACAAAACTAATTAGTGTAGATTCCAATTATTGTATCACAATCATAAAAATCTAGACGATGTTAAATATTTCGATCGAATCAACAAACACCCACAATTCCCCAAGTGCTCAACATTTGAGCAAAATTAAAGTACCCAAAACATGCCACAGTACCTATGGACCAACAGTAGAAGGGTCAACCCTTGCCTCACCTATGGCGCCACGAAACTAAGACAAACCCTAGGGTTTGGTCACGGTTCCGTGGTCATAGAACCGAGTTAGGGTTACGTTCTTATAGCGGGTCCATAGAATTACTTGCATGATCTTTTGAATATATTGAACTTGGAAAATTTCCAGCGAGAGTAATGAGGTGGTGTTTGATGTTCGTTCGAACTGTTAAACGTCGTCAAGGTTACCTAAAACAATGTTAAAATTACGACTACGAAATACTCTGAATTAGCCCCTTAACAAAATTAACATCACATGAAATTTTGGGCTAAACAAACAATACCTGAAACCCGAAAACATACAGACCAGAGCACCAAAGAAAATTGAGGCGAACTGGAAGGGTTATGGCCGGCCAGGACGGAAATAATGAGCATTTCCCCGGGTCAAAACCGGTGGAATCGCATCGTTTTTCTCCAGTGTTGTACATGCATCATATGCAAGCTTCTGCAGTTGCTTAAATAATTTTAGGAGGTCATTTAAAAAACGACAGAAAGCAAATTTTAGGGTTTCAGTTTATCGAACATTCGGAGTTGTTTCGGTTTCGTAATATTTCTAATATCGTCTAAGTTTCTATCTTGGCTCTGAAACAACTGTAGGGTTTGTCTAGCACCATGCATAGGGTTTGGCTTGCATCAAACATGCTATTACAAAAATTTTAGGGGTGCTAAGAAAAACCGACCATGAATCGAACTAGAAAATTAGGGTAACAAGAACTAGTCTCACATACTAATAGTAGTCTAACACTAAGAGGTGAGTAATACAAACGTTCATCTTAGAAAACTGCATTTTAATACCGCTCATTCATTATCTATTTTGTGATATATCGGTGCTATTAATCAGTGTCTGCTCAGTAATTACAGATTACAGGTGTTCGTGATTAAATACAGGAAAAAACTCAATATCACGGATATAGCATATTGGAGCCGACACTGCAAAACAGAATAGGAAACCGACCGATATCCAAAGAGTTCTTTTGGAAATAAACTTGTGTACACAATTTTGGTCCAACACAATACAACTGTACACACAACTCTTTGGCATGGACCATGACATGGTGGGGCTGCCCATGGCATATAAGAAATGATGGTTTGTACAAGTGGTGGGCACATATGGTGTGATGGGCAATAAATGTGCATTGAAAGCTTAAAGTTTTGATGTGATATTGGCATCAAGTTTCCCTCCAAATCTGTGCATGCAAACAAAGATAAAAATTATAAAACAAGCAGCACCAGAGTGATGTTGGAGTGCACACAAAGCCACACAATGAATACGAGCCTCATAGCTCGGTTTGGGACCGGCCACATGCCCACAAAGTCCGGCGAGCTCGGCTCCCCTAGCTCCTAACTTCCCCATTTTTCTTCTGGTCATTTCTGTAGGTCACATATGTTATTTATATTGTTTATTTTTTCTGATGTCTAGCCTATAAATACCAGAACTGAGTTGAGCAAAGGGACCATGTATTATATAGTTTTTGTTTTAGTTTGTTTTTGTTTAGTCTTGAGAGTGAGTGGGCTTCAACTTGGTTCTTCTTCTTCTTCCCTCTTGAAGCTTTCTTTGGAGGGCTTCATTATGGAGGTTGAATAAGTTACCAAAATCTTGTAACACTTCATCAAGTGTAATAATATTGTTGTTTCTTTTATACTTGCACTACTACAAATAAGGGTTGCCCCTACGGATAACTCCGTAGGGGCGAAAAAATAACCTGTAGGTGCAAACGCCGTAGGTGCAAGTTGAAGCCTTGAACTTGCCCCTACGGAGTTCTGTGTAGGTCCGGTTTCACCTACAGAGTAGGACGTAGGGGAAAAAAGTTATTTTATTTACGGTTTTTTTAAATATATTAACTGTACCTACGGAGGTATCCGTAGGGCCAAGTACTATCCCCTACGGATATATGCGTAGGTACTTATCCGTAGGGGAAAAATATCAGAAATCCTGATATTTGGCCCCTACGGATAACTTCGTAGGGGCCTTTGTTTGCCCCTACGGATATATCCGTAGGGGCAATCCCAACCCCCTGATACTGAGATCAGGGGGGAAATATCAGTTAATGCTGATATTTTGCCCCTACGGATTAAGCCGTAGGGGCAACATGTGTACCTACGGATTAATCCGTAGGTACACATTATCTGATTTTTTTAAAAAAAGGCTGCCTGATTTTTTCCCGCCCTGTGCACAATAATATATATATCAATAAAATATATAATTAATCATCACACAATATATATCGCAGTATTCATAATCACATCTCACGCATATAATATACAAAAGAAACCCAAAAACTGAATATGATATAAATATAAACCAATATCAATATCAATATCGTTTCAAAATGTAGTACAATATGTATGATATAAATAAATACATGTTTGAAAAAATAAGAATCAAAAAGCTACCGTAGCGCGGTCCAGCTCCACCTCTGATAAACAATAGAATCAAGCGCGCCTGCTCCTCGGTCAATAAACCATGCAATTCGGCGCGTGCGGGAGTCTGAGCGGCCTGTGGAGCTGGCGATGTGGTCTGCGCAGCCGCCGTCGAGGTAGTCGCTTGCGGAGCCGCGGCTGCGGGAGTCTGAGCGGGCGGTGGAGCTATAGGAGCTGTCTGCGGAACCGCAGCCGATGTAGTGGCTTGCAAAGCCGCAGCCGAAGGAGATACATGTGGAGGCTCGGTCGATGTACCCTGTCGCGTCTGGACCTAACGTGTGTAAGAAGCGTGTAAGAACTGTGTATTATTCGAATTCGTATCATTATCAAGTTATTTCGAAACCCCATTTAGATATCTAGTTTGGAAAACCGTTGTTTATTTTAATTACATATATATGTGTGATTAATCAAACCTAAGTCTAAAACCAAATAAGCTCAAGCTACGTACTAATTATGGATATGTTGATATCTATAATATGACATGATATTTTACTACAAAGTAGTATACATACCAGCATCTCCTTCAACTCCTGAACGGCGGCCCTCAAGCTCTCCAGTTCCTGCTGGACACGTCGCTCACTGGAGACGAAGGAAGTAACCGCCGAGGTGGAGTCCAACCTCATATGGGCCCAGCTAGGGCCCAGTCCCCGGCCTCTCTCCCAACCTCCGTGGTGCCCTACGTGTGCGGCGTCCAGAACTGGGGTCAGCAGCCTTGGATCACTCTGTCCGGTAAAATCGATCCCCGAGGCCTCGACCTGCTCAACCACCCGCTCCTACACCGACAATAAGCAGTAAAGTATAAGTATAAAATTTAAACTTGAACCTTCCAAAACTAAAATTTCAAATATGGGTAGAATAAATATTAACACTTATGCAATACTCCTGGATAGCGACGTCGGGATATCGAAGCTCGCCCGTGGCAGGATCTTTCGAGGTGCCGTGGACGACAAGATATGCGGACAGCACGCTCGGTGTACCACCTTGCGCCACGATCTGAGCTGTCTGCAATATTAGAAATTAACTCTTAATATTAGAAATATTAGAAAATAACTCTTAATATTGTAGAACATCACAAATGTCGGTCTATTGTAATTTACCGATAACTCCATGGCTCGAGTAATATTTCTCGAGCCACCTGTGTAAGTGGGGCGACCCCTCTTCGCCGACTTCCTGTTCTCTGTATTCTGAGCGGCCTGTTTCTGCACAACGCATTAACATTTAGTTTTCTAATTAAGGAACATAAAAAAATAAATTATATCCTAAACAATGAATTACATTTAAAATACATACCTGTTTGCGTTGGGAGTCGAAATATTCGCACAATAGAGGCCATGTCTCTACGTCGACTCTCGCAAACGCCGGAGTAGATAGGAGGGCCGCTCTCTCTGCCACGGGGGTCGCCATCCACAGGGAGTAGCAGTCGGCCTTCAGCTCATTCCTGTTGTATCGGACCTTGGTCTGCATGTTCTTCATCTGGCCATTGTACAGAGCATGAAGGTCGAGCACCCTCCCAGGGTGATCAGGGTCGGGTACAGGCTGAAAATCGTAATCCGACTGAAAATACAAAAAAAACATTGTTATTAGATTGCAAGTGTTAATAATAAATATATTGGATAAATCAAATGAAAATATATATTAATACGTACCCGAGCCTGATCAAAGAAGAGGGCGAATGAGCGTCGGTGCTGCTCGCCCCACTCAACGTGAAGTGGATTGTTCTTCACGAGCCGGCTCTCGTCCCCCATGTACTGGCCGAACCTCTCGGCATGAGGACCTGTATAGCGATAGTCAAGGGTAAAAAAGAGGGGGAATGCTGCCTCCCCCTAGCCCTGTCAGGCCTCAGCCTATGGGACTGATTCGGACCTCGAGTCCCCCTCTGGGGATGGGGAGGCCCTGCGTCTGCATGAAATACAAGACAATCAATATTAAAAAAAAGGTGTATTAAGAAATCAAGCTTAAACGAAAATTGAAGTGTGATATATACCTCCGGTGACTATCGCACGAGCCTTGGCCCGGGCAGCAGCACGAGCGGGACGATAGTTCCTCCAGTGAGGAACAACCGGGGTCCCGGATGCGGACGCATCCCCTCCAACTAGAAAATAAACATTGACGCTAAATTTCCATGAAGTTCATATTTATTCTATAGAGCATATGTAAAATGAATAAATATTTTATATTTATTCATACTAACCTGCAGACGATGCGGAGGGTATGGAAACGGCAGGAGTGGCCCCTGCGGAAGATGTGGACGCACCACCTATAATTAGACAATTAAAAATAGATTATATAAGTAATTACAAGAAGAATGTGTAGATAAATAATATAACGTTCTAAATCAATATGCATGCACTATAGGATATATAAACATATCCGCAGGTGTGGTGGTGTCACCACCTATAGCTAGACAATAATAAAAATTGCTAAGTAAGAGCAAAAGGAATGTGTGTATATTTATGATATAGCATTCTAAATCAATATACATGCACTATATGATATATAAACATACCTGGAGGAGCGGGAGTGGCCTCTGTCCCAGATGTGGACGCATCACCAACAACTAGAAAATCAAACATTGACAATATAAGTAATTTTGACATAAACAGGCATGAATATCTGTAATATTACATTCAAAATGGATATGCGTGCAGTATACTTGGAGGTGTGGCAAAATCCACACGGAAGGAGGCATCCAAAGGGGTCTCCGATCTGGGTGCATGACCGGCCCTCTGAAGCTCCCTACGCAACTCTCCGGGCGGCAGAACCGCTCTTCCTCTGCCTCTGCCTCTGCCGCGGCTGGAGCTCCTGCCGTCCCTCGCTGCTCCCGACATCATCATCAAATCTAGATAAACGGTTCGTGGACGCATTAGAAAATCATTAAAAGTATCGACTATATATGTATAGAGCGTAAAATGTGAAGTAATAATATAACATTACTGATAACCTTTTTCGTTTCGTGGGCGCATTATACATATCTACTTGGATTTCATCGTCGATGTCATTTCTAACCCACGTAACTTCATGATCGTTCGAAGACAACCCGTCCTTCGAAGCAGACGGTCGGAGTACTTTAAGCCTTCTCTCTTCTTCGTCCTCATCGCTGTCCTCGAATTCTGGGACATCGTAGACATCTCTGGGTTTCCATCGGCATACAACACTCCATTCCGGATGCTTCAAACACTGTGAGTAGTATACTTAAAACGCTTGGTTCGGAAAGATAAACGGATCTTCCTGACCGTAAAATCGAAGTGTGTTCACACTGGTCAATCCATATTCATCTTTCCAAGTCCTAGGATTGCTTCTCCACCTGTCCGTATCGGTTCGCGTATCGTACCAAGTACACTGGAATATATAAAAGGGTTCTGATCGTCCGGGATAGTTGATGCCGAGTATACAATTTAAGTACTCATAATAAATCACACCGTCCGATCCTACCGTCGCAATCCCACTATTCTGAGTGGTTCTAGATTTTTCTATGTCCTTAACTTCGAATTTGTATCCAAGGACACCAAATCCTTTGTAATATGCAACCTCCATACTAGGAAATTGAGCTAAACATCTTGAATCGCTCTCAAATGATGCAGACAAGTTCGGATCGTGGATCTAACAAAATAAATTTTACGACAAATACATAACGATACAAGTTTAGATTAAAACTGATAGCAATAAAATGTTATTCGAATAACTTACATGATCTGTGACCCAATCACAAAAATTATCCTGATGATATTTTTCCAATCGTTCTTTATTCCAATCAGGATACCCCTCACGTACCTCGTTAAAATGAATTCTGTTTTCGACAAATAATGGTGACATTAATATTATATCATTTCATACACGCACAAAAACAGATATAACAATTAATCCAAAAAAACTTACTCTCTAATTTGTTCAAGACATGCGCAATTAAGCAAGATGAACCGGTATATCTTGTTGATAAACATAGTGTCTACCCTCTTATACTCGGCTTTACCATATGGCCTGTCTTGAATTCTTCGTGGCCGGTTAAGCCTTGTCTCAATGTTCTCGTCCAGATAGCGGGAACAAAATGTGGTTGCTTCATCAAGAAGATAACCTTGCATGATAGAACCCTCTGGTCGATTTTTATTGCGTATATACTTCTTAAGAGTGTAGAGGTACCTAATGAAAATATGTTGAATAAATAAATACGGGCATACAGGACAACAATAAATTTATAAATTGCGCGAAACGAAAAATTACACGTACCTCTCGACGGGATACATCCATCGATATTGTACCGGTCCGGCTAACTTCGCCTCAGTTGCAAGATGAACTGTCAAGTGTATTATGATATCGAAGAATGACGGTGGGAAAATACGCTCAAACTTGCAAAGTATCAATGCAATACAATTTTCTAGTTTATCCAGCGTCACAACCTCCAGTGTTTTAGCACATAACTCCCTGAAAAAACAACATAGGTCGTTGATTACTAGACCAACCGATTCGGGGAGAGAAGTCCTGAGGGCTAATGGAAGAAGGTGCTCCACGATAACATGGTGATCATGACTTTTCAGCCCATCGATCTTGCCCTACACAATTTTTATTTTCTTGCTGAATGATCCTGAGAAACCTGTGGGAACTTTCAAATCATGCAACACCTGCAGGAATGTTTTCTTCTCCGGTTGTGACATATGATAAGCGGCATTGGGAAGTACAAACTTACCCGGTTTACCCGCTACCGGTCTAGGGTGCAATTCACTTCTTATTCCCCACTCATGTAGATCCATCCGAGCATTCAGGTTGTCTTTCAATTTTTCGTCTTTACAAAGAAGTAAGTTAAGTATGTGCTCTGATACTCCCTTATCTATATGCATGATGTCCAGACAATGACGCACTGAATTTGTAGACCAGTACGGAAGCTCGAAGAAAATGCTTAACTTGTTCCAAAATGGTGGTTTGACCTGTTTCGTCGGATCCATCCCGAAGGTCACATTATTGTAACCATCCTATTTAGCAATCACGTCCTCTCCGGACAATGGGGATGGAGGTCCAAGAAGCTCTTGATGACCATCAAAGTGAAACGTGTCTAACCTATAGGGGTAGTCTGGAGGCAGGAAATGTCGATGGCCGCAATAACAAACCTTCCTGCTAAAATTCAAGAATTTCGATGTTGTGTGTTCATGGAAATGAGGACATGCTTTGTGACCATGTACGGACCAACCTGATAGAATTCCATACGCAGGAAAGTCATTAATTGTCCACATTAGAGCCGCACGCAGTATGAAGGTTGTATTTGTGTTTGCATCATATGTCTCTACACCATCAATGAACAAAGATTTCAACTCCTCGATCAGAGGTCGGAGATAGACGTCAATATTGTTCCCCGGTGAGTTTGGTCCATCGATAAGAAGAGGCATCATAAAGTATGATTGGTCCATAGCCAACCAAGGCGACAGATTATAAATTATCATTACAACGGGCCATGTGCTGTGACTTCCAGCCATATAGTTGAATGGGCAGAAGCCATCAGTAGCCAGTCCGAGCCGGACATTGCGAGGATCGCTGCTGAATATTGCGTGCCTCCTATCGAAATCCTTCCATGCCGGTGAATCTCTTGGATGGCTCATTTTTCCATCTTCACTTGGAGGAGCACGGTGATGCCAAATCATTGCCTCGGCTGTTTTCTTGCACCTGAATGTCCTCTGTAGCCTCTGTGTTATGGGAAAGTATCATGCTATCTTGACAGGTATATCGGGCTTCTTATCAGAATCTTTCGGCTTATACCTGGCCTCTCCGCATGTTGGACACTCTTTCAAATCTGAATTCTCTTTCCGGTACAACACGCAATTTTTAGGACATGCTTGAATCTTCTCGCACTTTAGACCCAAATCAGACATCATCTTCTGGGCTCCGTACCAGCTGTCGGGCACGTTATTTCCCGGAGGCATAGAATCTTTCAAGAACGAAAGAAGCATTGTGAATGACTTGTTGCTCCATCCATTTAGGCACTTAATCTGGAAAAGTTGGACGAACCATGAGAGGGTGGAATACTTCGCATTCTCATAAATTGGTTTCCTAGCATCATTCATGAAATTTTCATATTTATCCGCACGCGGTCCTTGACCGGAAGGAATGTCATTTTCGGTACGAATAGATTCACCTAGGGCAGCCTCTACCATATCCTCCATTTCTTCTGATGGAAATAAATTACCGTCTTCTCCTTCTGCCGCATTACCGAATTTTTCTTCTCCTCCTGCCGCATTATCGTGTTCTCCTTCTTCTTCTGCCGCAGTACTACATTCTTCTCCTTCCCCGTGATATTTCCAAGTTGTATAAAGTCTAGTAAACCCATATTTTACAATATGAAGCTCTGCCAATTCTACCTTCTGCCAGTACTTATTGCCACATCTATCGGACGGACAGAGAATCTTCTCTATTATGATCTTATTATGTGCGCGTGCAAATTCAAGGAAAGCAGCAACTCCTGCGACAAACTTAGGTTGCATACGTTGTTGCCAATCCACATACATCCAGTCCTTAACTCTGACGTACTCATGGGCTATGTTAGACTGTATAACATATAAATTGTAGGTTATACTGACTATATTGAGAAATATAAGAACGGGATAGTTACTGACAAAGGCGAAAATCCGTGTATATGCTTTGTGTGTGCGTTTGTCGTTGAAAAGAATAAATTATCGCACGTATGTTAACCGATAGACGGGGACTAAGTGGCGCTTTTAGTTTCATATATGAGTATCGATGAGAATATGAAGGTTTCATATTATCATCGAGTATAATATATTGGTTTTAACTTGAACATCTCGAATCACTCTCTAATTATGCATTTGTTGTGTATTCTAGTTGTATGTGTGTGTTCCGGCTGTCGGGGGTAGGCTTCTATCCCATTAAGAATGTATAGAGCGAACACCCATCACTTGTTCTTTCAACCATTTCGAGTAAATTTCGGCAGCACCTCCCCGCTGTTCTCCGAGTACACTGTAATAGAATAGATAATCATTTCAAAGCTGTGAAACAACGTTGAAATGAACATCTAATCTATCTTTCTACACGGAGAACCAGCGGAAAGGTACCGACGAAATATCTCGAAACGGGTGAAAACACAAGTGAATGAAGGCGTTTGCTTTATACATTCTTAACTTGTCCACACGGGACAAATCTATGGGTTACCATACGATTGAATTTTCTCGTCGCGTAGACTATACGACGGTTGTTAGTATCGAGCTATACCGTCCGATATTTAACAACCTTCGTATAGTTCTATGTCATGATGAATATCGCACGTATGTTAACCGATAGACGGGGACTAAGTGGCGCTTTTAGTTTCATATATGAGTATCGATGAGAATATGAAGGTTTCATATTATCATCGAGTATCATATATTGGTTTTAACTTGAACATCTCGAATCACTCTCTAATTATGCGTTTGTTGTGTATTCTTGTTATATGTGTGTGTTCCGGCTGTCGGGGGTAGGCTTCTATCCCATTAAGAATGTATAGAGCGAACACCCATCACTTGTGCTTTCAACCGTTTCGAGTAAATTTCGGCAGCACCTCCCCGCTGTTCTCTGAGTACACTGTAATAGAATAGATAATCATTTCAAAGCTGTGAAACAACGTTGAAATGAACATCTAATTTATCTTTGTACACGGAGAACCAGCGGAAAGGTACCGACGAAATATTTCGAAACGGATGAAAACACAAGTGAATGAAGGTGTTTGCTTTATACATTCTTAACTTGTCCACACGGGACAAATCTATCGGTTACCATACGATTGAATTTTCTCGTCGCGTAGACTATACGACGGTTGTTAGTATCGAGCTATACCGTCCGATATTTAACAACTTTCGTATAGTTCTATGTCACGACGAACATCGCATGTATGTTAACCGATAGACGGGGACTAAGTGGCGCTTTTAGTTTCATATATGAGTATCGATGAGAATATGAAGGTTTCATATTATCATCGAGTATCATATATTGGTTTTAACTTGAACATCTTGAATCACTCTCTAATGATGCGTTTGTTGTGCATTCGTGTTGTATGTGTAACATGATTTTAAACTTATGAAATAATACTTGCTTAGTTACTTGCAAATTGCAACTTGAGAATAAGATATATGAAGAATTGAGTATTAAAGAACTAAGATGCATTAGACTTGGGATTGAGATGCATACCTTTAACATAGAAAAGAAATCAATAAACAAGATGAATATAATATAAATTCATAATTAATGCTACATGACACGGGTCTCAGATCAAAATTACTGTTGAAAGTTTGATTTCCAAAAGTATTTGGCATAAAAGCTAATATGTGTGTGTGTTATACATGCATGAATGAGGGAACATATAATAAACCATTTAGGCAAATTTTGTGATACACAATTCAAACATGACGGAGAAATATATAACTAGAGCCATTTACGGCTAAAAACAAATTATGCATGCCCCTAAACTAACAGATAGAAAAAGAAATTTGTGAATTTAGGCGGTCAATGGAAGTTTCACATGATGACATTGTCACACTAATGCCGCTCGGTTTCTCAAGTAGAGAGCTTTGGTCGATAAATTATCCAATCAATTATGGATAGAAATGTAAAGTGGAAAATCTATCCAAAATCTAGAAAGAAAGGCACAACTGCGTAATCTAACTTAGCTAATCGTTGGTAGCAAAAGGAAGATGCAATTTCATACTGCTTGGATGTGCCCATCAATGGAATAAGAAACAAACAAACCCAACAAACAAATAAGCTCATATCTACAATATACGCAAGCAAGCGAACAAAAGTGGGAATCAACATGCATAACATGGATAAGTACTCATTGCAAGCGCAGTGCAATAATCAGGGTTTATTGCACAAACCCCCTTTATAGTTTACCATCCAAGACAACAGTAATGCGCCCCCCAGCCGAACCCCAACCCTAACCCTAACCCCAACTCCAACCCAACCGCAGCACCAGCCCCAGCCCCAGCCCCAGCCCCAGCCCTAACCATAACCCTAACTCCAACCCTAACCCAACACCACCCAAACCGCAACCCCAAAAGTTATGCGCCCCCCAGCCGAACCCCAACCCTAACCCTGACCCCAACCCCAACCCAACAGCATCCCTAGCACCAGCACCAGCCCCAGCCCTAACCCTAACCCCAATCCCAACCCCAACCGCAACCTTAGCCGAACCCAACCCCAGCTGCAACCCTAGCCGAACCCCAACCCCAACCGCAACCCCAACCCCTAAAATAATCAAAAATCTATTTAATTGAAGATTTAATTACTTACCTGTTCGGTGGATCGGCGACGAGGAAGAACGGCGTCGAGATCGGGAACGACAGAGAGAGAATAGCGACGAGATCGGTGAGATCGGCGAGGTCGGCGACGAGATCGGCGAGGTTGGCGACGAGATCGGTGAGGTCGGTGACGCGGCGACGAGAAAAGGTGATTTGCGAGGTTTCGCGCGCTCGATCGAGGAGGAGGATAATCAGCGCGTAGGGAAATTATGTTTCTTTTCTATTAAATCCATATTTAGATGCCCCTACAGATTTGTCCGTAGGTCCTTGGTTTGCGGCACCGTAGGGGCAAATAACAAATTAAGATTTAATATTTTTACGTTGGTGCGTCTTGGACCGTAGGGACAACCTTATGGCCCTACGGATTAGTCTGTAGGGCCAAAATAAATATGCCCCTACGGATTTCAATATCCGTAGGGGCAACCCCCTATTCTAGTAGTGTTGCTTTTATTTTCTTTTCTTTATAATGCTTAACTAATTTTCTTGGTGGTGGTAATTGTAAGGAAGTGAGATGAAAGGCTTTGCCTCCTCCTCCTCTTGTTTATATTTAATGTGCTTTAACATGATTATAACTTAAGGATTATTTTTATATATCGATGTGATATGATATTTTGAATCCATGGTTACTTTGTAACCTCTTCAAATACCATATTCACTCTCCTTCCCTATGTTACAATGTTTAAGTTAAAATCAAATTGGTGTTAAGTTTGCTAAGTTTGGATACGGTATTTTGTGACCAAGAGCTTGACAAACCCTCGGTTTTCATATACCGTATACTATCACAACCCCTTAGCAAAGTTAACACTAAAATCATTTGCTCTCAC
Organism: Agapanthus africanus; assembly: GCA_030015575.1. NCBI lineage: Eukaryota > Viridiplantae > Streptophyta > Magnoliopsida > Asparagales > Amaryllidaceae > Agapanthus > Agapanthus africanus. Next base: position 729,870,549 of record JASDDO010000019.1, on the reverse strand, counting down.
TCACTAACTTGTATCTTTGATGTTGATGTATGCTTGCTAACCCTTGTGTTTAGCGTTGATACCTCAAGCTTGGACATACAAACGGTAAGTGAACAAACGGACTAGTTTCGAACTTGCCGAGAATATCGGAATTCGACGACTTGTGCCTCGCAACCGATTTGACAAGTCGTGCTTCATGCCGGAATCAACGTGAGAACGGACAACTCATGATCAAAGGAGCGTCGAGGGAATTGTCGCGATTCAACCTTCCGAACAAAAGCCACGGCCAATTTCTTTCTTAACCTATTTTCTTGGTTTTCTTTGTTTTTCGTATTCTTTCTATATTTTTTATGACAAAACCCAATTCGTTAATTTGTTGAACCTTAAATCACAATACTTAATACACAATTCCCTGTGGATCGACCCGTGCTTGCCGGCTGGCTACAACGCGTCATGCACTTGCGGTTTATAAATATTTAAAACGTGAACGATTTCGCCTGCGCAATCCGTTTACTTAATATCATATCCGTTTCCATAACATACGAGTTTGCGCGCGCGGGTGAATTCTCGACAAGTTTTTGGCGCCGTTGCCGGGGATTTGGTAGTATTAGGTATCATTATTTCTGGTTCTTACTAACAAAACTAACTTTTAACTCAATTTTTTTCAAAACTAATAATACGACATTCTTTTCACTTTTGTTCTCTGTCCTTGAAGTCTGATATCACTCTGTACTCCAACTTAAAAATCAAGTTAGACCATTAGAATACTAATATAGCCTAGAGAAGCCACCAAAAATTTATGCACCCAACTCTTTGAAAAAACCGGCGACATCGTCACTTTATCAGAGCTCGCTGGCCTATTTGAACGAGTTTGGGTTTTTTTCTTTTTTGGTGAGCTCCAGTGCAGTGTTTGTACTCTGGTGGAATTGCTTGATTTTTATAATTTTGAGTGTGTAGGAATTAGGGCATATATATCGCTTTTTGACACTAAATATCGTATTTTCCGACATTTCAGGTTTTTAAGGAATTACGACCAGCGATCGTGCGGAGCGAGGCTCAAATTCAATTGCAAAACGTTAGTGAAGTACAGTGCCAAAGATCCGGGTAGTTTGACCCGCGCAAGCGAACAATCAACGACTTGGATCACTTTCAAACACTAGTAAAATAATGGGTTGCCCCTACGGATAATATCATCCGTAGGGACAATAAAAGTTTGGCCCTACGGATTAATACGTAGGGCAAAGTGGTTGCCCCTACGGTCGTTCAATATTTATTTAAAAATTATTAAATCTTAAAGTGTTTTTTGCCCCTACGGTGGCGCAAACCAAGTACCTACGGGTATATCCGTAGGGACAACTAAATAGCGATTTAAGTAATCGTTCCCTACGCTGATTATTTCTTATTTCCTTTAATTTACGCGCGAACCCAAATCCCCAAACCTTGACGTTCCCGCCGATCGCCGTTCTCGTCATCGCCAGCGCCGGCCGAATCGTCGTCGCAACCGCCTGCAGTGATCTCGTCGTCGCCACCGCCGGCCGAGTCGTCGTCGCCACCGCCTGCAGTGATCTCGTCGTCGCCACCGCCCTCGTCGTCGCCGATTGCGTCTCCGTCGTCTCCTCCACCGCCTAGCCTACAGGTTAGTTAAACATTATTTTACTGATGTTAGGGTAGCGATGAGGGTTATGGTTAGGTATCGGTTGTGGTTAGGGTTAGGATTAGGGTTAGGGTACGGGTTCGATCGGTTGGGGTTCGACTGGTGTTGGGGTTAGGGTTAGGGTTAGGGTTCGGTTGGGGTTTGGTGTTGGGGTTGGGGTTCGGCTGGGGCTGGGTTGGGGTTAGGGTTTGGTGTTGGGTTGGGGTTCGGCTCCGGCTGGGTTGGGGTTAGGGTTTGGTGTTGGGTTGGGGTTCGGCTGGGGCTGGGTTGGGGTTAGGGTTAGGCCGGGTTAGGGTTTGGTGTTGGGTTGGGGTTCGGCTGGGGCTGGGTTAGGCTTAAAAAGGTGAAATTTTAGGGGATTGATCTGGAAAATAGTGAAAGTCGATACTGTTTATTTGTGAATAACACAGTCCATGATTTTTATATGAGAAAATGGTCCATGAAAGTCTATGGGATTTATCTAAAAAACGCTGAAAGTTCATGTATTTATTTGTAAACAACAAAATTCATGGTATTTATCTGGAAAACGTTGGAGGTCAATGGTATGTATTTGTAAACAACAAAATCTATGAAAATTATGTGAAACGTTAAAACTTCATGGTATTTATTTGTAACAAACAAAGTCTATGGTATTTGTTTGATAAATATTGAAAGACCATGACATTTATATGTAATGGGTCAAAGTCATTTGGGTTATGTCAATCTTATTGGCGATACTTTCTTTTTGTGCATATCCAAAAACTTTGAAAGTTCTTGGTACCTATTAGAAAATATAAAGGGTTTTGTAGTGAAAGGAAAGAATTGGATTTAGAAAAACCGTGTGTAACTTTTAGAAATTCTATACACTCAAGTATATAGAAAAGGGTTAATTGCGGATACAGCCTATGTACTATGGGGATCAAGCACTTATAACCTCTGAAGTATAATAATAAGCACTTTTGTTTGTTTTTCATTAGTGATTAATTTTTAGTTTGCTATTTATTCTTTTTCAGTATGGATACTTGATAGAATTATAATTGCTTTATTATTGTTTGCCTTTTTCCTTTTGTGTAGAAAATATATCCATTGTGTCATATGGACACTATTAATTTCACATCGATTCAAGGGAAAAATTGAGGAAGATTGTGTTTGTTATATCAAAAACCTTTCTGTTGAACCCAACAGGTGAAACTTTAGAGTTGTTATAGATAGCTCTACATGTTTAATGCATGTACCATTGTTAAGAGAGTGCAAGGTGGAGAACAATAATTTGTTTCAACGGCACGTTTTTCAAGTTATAACCAATATATGATACTCGATGATAATATGAAACCTTCATATTCCCATCGATACCCATATATGAAACTAAAAGCGCCACTTAGTTCCCGTCTATCGGTTAACATACGTGCGATGCTCGTCGTGACCTAGAACTATACGAAGGTTGTTAAATATCGGACAGTATAGCTCGATACTAACAACCGTCGTATAGTCTACGCGACGAGAAAATTCAATCGTATGGTAACCCATAGATTTGTCCCGTGTGGACAAGTTAAGAATGTATAAAGTAAACGCCTTCATTCACTTGTGTTTTCATCCGTTTCGAGATATTTCGTCGGTACCTTTCCGCTGGTTCTCCGTGTACAAAGATAGATTAGATGTTCATTTCAACGTTGTTTCACAGCTTTGAAATGATTATCTATTCTATTACAGTGTACTCGGAGAACAGCGGGGAGGTGCTGCCGAAATTTACTCGAAACGGTTGAAAGCACAAGTGATGGGCGTTCGCTCTATACACTCTTAATGGGATAGAAGCCTACCCCCGACAGCCGGAACACATACATACAAACGCATAATCAGAGAGCGACTCGAGATGTTCGGGTTAAAACCAATATATGATACTCGATGATGATATGAAACCTTCATATTCCCATCGATACCCGTATATGAAACTAAAAGCGCCACTTAGTCCCCGTCTATCGGTTAACATACGTGCGATGCTCGTCGTGACCTAGAACTATACGAAGGTTGTTAAATATCGGACAGTATAGCTCGATACTAACAACCGTCGTATAGTCTACGCGACGAGAAAATTCAATCGTATGGTAACCCATAGATTTGTCCCGTGTGGACAAGTTAAGAATGTATAAAGCAAACGCCTTCATTCACTTGTGTTTTCATCCGTTTCGAGATATTTCGTCGGTACCTTTCCGCTGGTTCTCCGTGTACAAAGATAGATTAGATGTTCATTTCAACGTTGTTTCTCAGCTTTGAAATGATTATCTATTCTATTACAGTGTATTCGGAGAACAGCGGGGAGGTGCTGCCGAAATTTACTCGAAACGGTTGAAAGCACAAGTGATGGGCGTTCGCTCTATACATTCTTAATGGGATAGAAGCCTACCCCCCGACAGCCGGAACACATACATACAAACGCACAATCTTCGACCGATCATGAAGTTACGTGGGTTAGAAATGACATCGACGATGAAATCCAAGTAGATATGTATGATGCGCCCACGAAACGAAAAAGGTTATCAGTAATGTTATATTATTACTTCACATTTTACGCTCTAGATCATATATAGTCAATACTTTTAATGATTGTCTAATGCGTCCACGAACCGTTTATCTAGATTTGATGACGATGTCGGGAGCAGCGAGGGGCGGCAGGAGCTCCAGCCGCGGCAGAGGCAGAGGCAGAGGCAGAGCGGTTCTGCCGCCCGGAGAGCTCCGTAGGGAGCTTCAGAGGGCCGGTCTTGCACCCAGATCGGAGACCCCTTCGGATGCCTCCTTCCGTGTTGATTTGGCCACACCTCCAGGTATACTGCACGCATATCCATTTTGAATGTAATATTACAGATATTCATGCATGTTTATGTAAAAATTACTTATATTGTCAATGTTTGATTGTCTAGTTGTTGGTGATGCGTCCACATCTGGGACAGAGGCCACCCCCGCTCCTCCAGGTATGTTTATATATCATATAGTGTATGTATATTGATTTAGAATGCTATATCATAAATATACACATTCCTTTTGCTCTTACTTAGCAATTTTTATTATTGTCTAGCTGTAGGTGGTGACACCACCGCACCTGCGGGTATGTTTATATGTCCTATAGTGCATGCATATTGATTTAGAACGTTATATTATTGATCTACACATTCTTTTTGCAATTACTTATAAAATCTATTTTTAATTGTCTAATTATAGGTGGTGCGTCCACACCTTCCACAGGGGCCACTCCTGCCGCTTCCATACCCTCCGCATCGTCTGCAGGTTAGTATGAATAAATTTAAAATATTTATTTATTTTACATATGCTCTATAGAATAAATATGAACTTCATGGAGATTTAGCGTCGATGTTTATTTTACAGTTGGAGGGGATGCGTCCGGGACCCCGGTTGTTCCTCACCGGAGGAACTATCGTCCCGCTCGTGCTGCTGCTCGGGCCCAGGCTCGTGCGCTATTCACCGGAGGTATATATCACACTTGAATTCTTAATACAACTTTGTCTTATTATTGATTGTCTTGATATTTCGTGCAGACGCAGGGCCTCTCCACCCCCAGAGGGGGACTCGAGGCCCGAATCAGTCCCATAGGCTGAGGCCTGATAGAGCTAGGGGGGAGGCAGCATTCCCCCTATTTTTTACCCTTGACTATCGCTATACCGGTCCTTATGCCGAGAGGTTCGGCCGGTATTTGGGGGACGAGAGCCGGATCGTGAAGAACTATCCACTTCACGTTGAGTGGGGCGAGCAGCACCAGCGCTCATTCGCCCTCTTCTTTGAACAGGCTCAGGTATGTATTAATATATATTTTCATTTGATCTATCCAATATATTTATTATTAACACTTGCAATCTAATAACAATGTTTTTTTGTATTTTCAGTTGGATTACGATTTTCAGCCTGTAGCCGACCCTGATCACCCGGGGAGGGTGCTCGACCTTCATGCTCTGTACAATGGCCTGATGAAGAACATGCAGGCCAAGATCCGATACAACAGGAATGAGCTGAAGGCCGACTGCTACTCCCTGTGGATAGCGACCCCCGAGGCAGAGAGAGCGGCCCTCCTATCTACTCCGGCGTTTGCGAGAGTCGACGTAGAGACATGGCCTATATTGTGCGCTTATTTCGACTCCGAACGCAAACGAGTATGTATTTTAAATTTAATTCATTATTTATGATATAATTTATTTCTTTGTGTTTCTTAATTAGAAAACTAAATGTTAATGCGTTGTGCAGAAACAGGCCGCTCAGAATACGGAGAACAGGAAGTCGGCGAAGAGGGGTCGCCCCACTTACACAGGTGGCTCGAGGAACATTACTCGAGCCATGGAGTTATCGGTAAATTAAGAGTTATTCTCTAATATTCTGCAATATTAAGAGTTATTCTCTAACATTTCTAATATTAAGAGTTACTTTCTAATATTGCAGACAGCTCGGACCGTGGCGTCAGGTGGTACACCGAGCGTGCTGTCCGCATATCTTGCCGTCCACGGCACCTCGACAGATCCCGCCACGGGCGAGCTTCGATGTCCCGACGTCGCTACCCAGGAGTACTGCGTAAGTGTTAATATTTTTTCTACCCAAATTTGAAATTTTAGTTTTGGAAGGTTCAAGTTTAAATTTTATACTTATACTTTACTGCTTAATGTGGGTGTAGGAGCGGGTGGTTGAGCAGGCCCAGGCCTCGGGGATCGATTTTACCGGACAGAACGATCCGAGGCTGCTGACCCCAGTTCTGGACGCCGCACACGGAGGGCACCACGGAGGTTGGGAGAGAGGCCGGGGATTGGGCCCCAGCAGGGCCCATATGAGGTTGGACTCCACCCCGGCGGTTACTTCCTCCGTCTCCAGTGGCCGACATGTCCATCAGGAACTGGATAGCTTGAGGGCCACCGTTCAGGAGTTGAAGGAGATGCTGGTATGTATACTACTTTATAGTAAAATATCATTTCATATTATATACATATCAACATATCCATAATTAGTACGTAGCTTGAGCTTATTTGGTTTTAGAATTAAGTTTGATTAATCATACATACATATGTAATTAAAATAAACAACGCTTTTCCAAACTAGATATCCAAACAGGGTTTCGAAATAACTTAATAATGAAACGAATTCGAATAATACACAGTTCTTACACGTTTCTTACACACGTTATGTCCAGACGCGACAGGGTAGATCGGCCGAGCCTCCACATGCATCTCCTTCGGCTGCGGCTCCGCAAGCCACTACATCGGCTGCGGTACCGCAGACAGCTCCTGTAGCTCCACCGCCCACTCAGACTCCCGCAGCCGCGGCTCCGCAAGCGACTACCTCGACGGCGGCTGCGCAGACCACAACGCCAGCTCCACATGCCGCTCAGACTCCCTTATCTGTAGCATTGGAGAGTGTATTTACCGAGGAGCAGGCGCGCGTTATTTTAACGTTATTCGGAGGTGGAGCTGGACCGAACTAGGGTAGATTTTTGGTTTTTATTTTTTGAAACATGTATTTATTTATATCACATTGTACTACATTTTGAAACGATATTGATATTGGTTTGAATTTATATCATATTCAGTTTTTGGGTTTCTTTTGTATATTATATATATGCGTGGGATGTGATTATGAATACTGCAATATATGATTTGATTGATGTATATAGTATTGTGCACAGGGCGGGAAAAAATCTAGCAGCCCTTTTTTAAAAAAAAATACAGACAAACTGTACCTACGGATTAATCCGTAGGTATATATGTTGCCCCTACGGCGTTAGCCGTAGGGGCAAACTATCAGGAAACCTGATATTTTCCCACCTGATATCAGTGCAGGGTGTTGGGGATGCCCCTACGGATATGTACGTAGGGGCCACTGTTTATCCCCTACGTATATAACCGTAGGGGCAAAATATCAGGTTATCCTGATATTTTCCCCCCGATCTCAGTGCAGTGTGTTGGGAGTGGCCCCTACGGATATATTTGTAGGGGCTACTTTATATCCCCTACGGCTGTAGCCGTAGGGGAACTAATAGGACCTACAGATATAGCCGTAGGTACAGACAATATATTCAAAAAAAAAAATTAAATATATGATTTTATTACCCCTACGGGGTACTGCGTAGGGGCTATAGCACCTACTGAGTTATCCGTAGGGGCATAAATTTATCCGTAGGGGCACGTTCGGGGCCTCAACTTGCACCTGCGGCCTTTGCACCTACGGGGTATTTTTTAGCCCCTACGGATATATCCGTAGGGGCAGTGGGTTGCCCCTACGGATAAATCCGTAGGAGCAACCCATATTTGTAGTAGTGAAAGGGGTTTTCTTAAACCGAATCACATCCGTACGTATTTCCTAACACATTCTTCTCAAATCCGACGCATTCTAATATTTCTATCTTATGCAGGATTCTTCGCACAATTTTGCTGCCAATTACACAGAGAACTAACTATATTTTTTTTGCAGCGCTTAAGTTAAAAAGAAAAAAAAATTGCTTAAATTGCTTTATTTCTTAAATTCTTTTATTGATTGCGCATTTGCATTTTAATACGGATTTTAAGGGCAAAAAGACCAAACAAGATACGGTAAAGGATTTCATCACCTTTTTTCCATAGCCGACAAATCACAAAACTGCATTCTTGCATACCCACAGTAATTTAAAATCAACTAGAACTCTAACTTTAAGGACTTAGCGCTCATTAGGAGAAATTAACTGTGTTTAGAACACCGCTTAACGGTATATCATTCACGGGGTGTCTATGCAAGTGTTTAAGAGAAAGGGTTATCTAATTAAGGAACTTAACGAAAGGGTTGGAAAACCTCCCGTTCTCTCTTGCACTTACCTGGCTTCGTGATCCGTATATCTTGAGCCCGTTTCTCGACACAATTTTACTTCAACAATCAGGTTCTTGAGAAGGTCTAGTTGACTAGCATACCATAGACTGCTAGAGGTGTGATATTCTTTATTTTTGTGATATTTGTGAATTCTTGTTAATATGGGCGATACACGATTTAATTCAATTTTTCACGATTCCTATTCTTTTGTTTATACTCAGTCCCAATTCACTTGTTCAATTTGCCACACTTCTTTCCACATTCATGACAGCTGTCCTTTCTTAGGGGGTGACCAACCGTCCCAGATTTTTGAAAATGGTCACCCACCTAACACTCCTAAACCCAGTCCGACTTCAACCATAGACCAAATGATTGAAAATTTAGAGAAAGAGGTCGACAGATTGACTGCTTTAGCATCACCACCATCACAACCCCTCCAACCTGAAATGATTGAACCATCATTAGGGTACGATAGTGAAATGGATGCTAAGTTGACCGCTTTAGAAAAGGGTATTGAAGTGATGATTGAAGTCGAGAATCAAACAGCTGCTACGCTAGCCCTGTGTATACAACAGTCTAAGCAATTATTTCACGCTCAGGCTCAATCTTTGGCTAGAATAGAAGAACAAGCAAAACATTTGGCTGAGAGGATTCTAGGGAGTGAACACAGTCAATCGGAACCCAATAATGTTAATATCCGTCATCTAGGAATTCATCCAAGTGAGATAAACGATCAACTGAATTTTGATGATTTCATAGATGATGATACAATTGAATTGACTAAGTGTTGTCTGGACATACAAGAAAAACCTCCGACCAATTTTTGCAGTCCAATTTTAGAGGAGGAACCTTGTGAATTTATCGGGTATGGTTTGGATAGATTGTTAGAAGAAATCAATGATCAGGAACCCACAATTTTTGTATCACCTAGTGATATTGTTTCGGAAGAAACGTTAGGGTTGGGACCTACTTTTTTAGATGACATATACCTACCCATTTATGAATGTGATGAAGAAGAAATGGTATTGGGAATTGTGAGTTGTAGCAATAATAAGAGAATTATGGAAAATCATAGAGAGGAATGCAGTCTTGAAGAATATTCTTTCATATCAAGTTTTGAGGAAATTTTTGCGGATGAACTAGATATACTTGGTGAGTTTGAGTCAGGATCCATTTGGGAACATCCTAAGAACCTTTCTTTTGTCAAACTTTTTGCGGATGAACTCCAGTTTTTAAACGAACCTGACTGTGAAACTCCATGTATACTTCTTGAAAATTCAATTCATTGGAACAATAATTCTTTTTCCTCTTCAAAACTTCGTCTTCATCTTCAGCGTCTTCTGATCGCTCCTTTTACAAGCCCATGCCTTTTACTAACATCTAACTTATACCTTTTCTTTTTCTTTTGTATATACATATTCTTTTACCAGCCACTAAACTATATCGACAAAAAAAAAATTTGTGGCCGGTATTAATTTCTGGACTAACCTTGTCGTTAGGCTTATGAATACTGTAAATCTTTGGTTTTCCTAGTTTTTTTTAATAATGATCTCACCCGTTAGGGGGTGAGTGCTGATTTTTGGGGACAAGGCTGATTTCATTTTTATTTTTTTTTTGAGTAGGATTGTAAATATATAGGGTTTTCTTGTTGTGGTTTTTTTTTTTTTTTTAAAATGCCTTTATAAATCAAGTAGCCCCCAACTCGAGCCCTCATTCCTCATTTCTCAAACAGAACCATCTTCTTTCTCTTCTGTCCTCGCAGCCTCCTACCAAACCCAAGCCCCTTTCCTCCAAATCGGACCGGCGACCGCACCTAAAATTCCGGCGAGCTCGACCCATTTACCTTCGATCTTCGTTTGGCTTCCTCAGTGCTGTAAGCTTCTCTCTTCCCCTCTCTCCTGTACTGTTTATTTTTCTGAAAAATCCCCAGCCCACAGAAAAATGGCCCCCTTCGAATTAGAACGAAATTTTGTCGCTATTTTTTCCCGTGAAGTGTTCAGAAGCTATTTCTATGATGTGATCCGACAATTGGGGTGGGAATTTCTGCTGTATGGGGAAGAGCATTTATGCGCTTGCGAGCACTTGATTGATGAGTTCTATGAAGCACATAGAAATGGGGAGATACTCCAAGATCGGATTAGATTTCATTTTCAAGGTAGACGTAAGGTATTTTCAGCTGATACCATATCCAATGTCACTAATATCCCGATCCGATCTGGATTTCAAAAACTTTTAGAACTGGCCCATTATAGGACAATTATAGGTGATAGGTGCGAGCTACGAGATGCTGAGCTAAATGCCCAGTAGATTTACAGGAATGTCTATATGTCTTGTCGTTGAGCATACCGCAACGTCAGGGCGATCGCTCGAGTTTCATCTTTTCCGGCAAATGTAGGGCACATGGTTCATTGCTTGATTACCAGAGATTACCAATTTTGCATGGCGAGCATGCTATTCGCCACAGTTAAGGAAAGTGTCGCCGCGTGCAAATCATTGCTTCCCATCTTCATTACCTAGATTTGCCGATATTATATGGAGGATGATGACTTCGCGGCCTGTCTCACGATATGTGACAAAGTCCCGGTAGAGATAGAGAGGATCACACCAGGTTATACAGACCCCAGGAGTGAGCAGCAGATCTGGTCCCCCACCGACCCCATCGAGCACGCGGCCCCACAAACTTCATCAGAGATCTACATGGGAGATGACGTTCTGACGGATCCCTACGAATTATACAGGATGGAGGTCCGCGGCATCAAGACTTTGATCCGGCAGAATAAAGAAATCAAAGAACAACTCCGCCAAATCTTAGCCAACCAGGAAGAAGCGAGCGGAAGCGGCAGAGCCAAGGGCAAAGCCAAGTGACGAAGAGGACATCATTAGATTCAGTTTGGGGGTGGAGCTTTTTGGTTGTATGTTGTATCTGCATATAGTTTGCAAGTGTATATTTCCTACATTTCAGCACTTACATATTGTATTTTTCTTTTCTTTTGCATGTAGTTGCATTTCATATCTGCTTTTGTATTGCATTGTATAGAAAAACTTGAAAAACTTATAAAAATTGAAAAATTTCTTGAAAAATATAAAAACTCTGTTATATTAGCTAGCGAGGGAACTTAGATTCAAAGTCTGATGGTTCAGTTGATAAGTTGAAATAACTAAATCCTTTTTATGAAACTGACAACCCAAAAAATAAACCCTCCGGTGTGTTTAACCATAGCTGATATACGTCTTTTATAACACTTTACACATGTCATATGTGTTTTGAGAATTTGATAAATGTCCGATATGTCTGAAAAACTTTTAATAATTGATAAACATCATTAGGATCAAGCAGGTTTGTTCTAAGTTAAGCAAAATATCAAGAATAGTTCATACAGTGAAAAAGATATGAAGAATTTTATAGAGGTTTTAACAGAAACTATAAGTCTAAAAAATAACCCATCTGAAATCTTGTTGGAGTAATTACACACCTTATCAACATCTAACATCTTCGGATTTAAAAGAAAAAGCTGGCTATATCTCTGTTTTCATTGAATGCAAAATTATTTAAAATAAAATGAGTCTTTTGTTTTATGGCCTTGGTAACTTGGGTAATTAAGTCCTTGGGGTGTCTCCACACCTAATGCCGTAAAACCATCTGGTTTGGGAGTCATTGACCCAAACCTTGCTAAGTTTCCAATAGCCAGATAAAAAAATCCAAGCAAGTGTTCTCTCCGAGTTAAAAGTCCTAACGGTTCTTTGTGGGAGAATAATCTTGGCGGAGAAGAATTTTCTATTAAAACACTTTTTTCGCGGAGATATGAAGGTTTGTATTTATTAAAACGTTTTGCACGATAACGGAAGGTGTGTATGAACAAAAATAGGTGAAAGGGCAGAGTGAAGTATAAGACTTAGGTTCTCTGTTAAAATTGATATATATTCTGACTTGAAACCTAACTGGAGAATAAAACTTGAGAAAATCTTAACTCCTTTCAAACTCGTGTGATCCTTTAGAAGTTTATCCTGGTTCATATTTTTGACATGATGACCTTAATCATAATTCTTAAAACCTTATGGACACTATCCGCACTATCATGAAAAGACGCGTATAAACTTATGTTAAACAAATTGTGAGGAGTGAAAAATAGGGTTTAACGTTTCTGACTTGGATAATAGAACTTCTAACTTTGATCTCTATTCTTAAGATTAGAATCAACAGTTTTTCCGCAATGCTAACTTGACTGGATTTTGTGGGTGTAATCCGCTGAAAACCCTCAGGAGACAACACTCCTCCTACTAGGGACACCTAGAGGTTTAACGGCTTGTTGCACTTGCTCAGTGCAATCGCGTTCCCTGCGAAAGTGAGTCTAGGATTTTTTTGGCTTTTCTCGGGACGAGCAAAAGATAAGTTTGGGGGTATTTGTTCATCTCAGAAAACTGCATTTTAATACCGCTCATTCATTATCTATTTTATGATATATCGGTGCTATTAATCAGTGTCTGCTCAGTAATTACCGTATTCATGATTAAATATAGGAGACAAACTCAATATCACGGATATAGCGTTTTGGAGCCGACACTGCAAACAGAACAGGAAACTGACCGATATCCAAAGAGTTCTTTTGGAAATTAACTTGTGTACACAATTTTGGTTCAACACAATACAAGTGTACACACAACTTTTTGGCATGGACCATGACATGGTGGGGCTGCCCATGACACACAAGAAATGATGGTTTCTGCAAGTGGTGGGCACATATGGTATGATGGGCAATAAATGTGCATTGAATGCTTAATGTTTTGATGTGATATTGGCATCAAGTTTCCCTCCAAATCTCTGCATGCAAACCAAGATTAAAATGATAAACCAAGAAGCACCATAGTGATGTTGGAGTGCACACAAAGACACACAATGAATACGAGCCTCATAGCTCCGTTTGGGACCGGCCACATGCCCATAAAGTCCGGCGGGCTCGCCCCCTAGCTCCTAACTTCCCTATTTTTTTCTGGTCATTTCTGTAGGTCACATCATCTTATTTATATTGTTTATTTTTTCTGATGTCTAGCCTATAAATACCAGAACAGAGTTGAGCAAAGAGACCATGCATTATATAATTTTTGTTTTAGTTTGTTTTTGTTTAGTCTTGAGAGTGGGTGGGCTTCAACTTGGTTCTTCTTCTTCTTCCCTCTTGAAGTTTTCTTTAGAGAGCTTTATTATGGAGATTGAATAAGTTACCAAAATATGGTAACTCTTCATCAAGTGTTATAATATTGTTGTTTCTTTTATACTTGTTTTTATTTGCTTATCTTTATAATGCTTAACTAATCTTCTTGGTGGTGGTAATGGTAAGGAAGTGAGATGAAAGGCTTTGCCTCCTCCTCCTCTTGTTTATGTTTAATGTGCTTTAACTTGATTATATCTTAAGGATTATTTTTATATATCGATGTGATATGATATTTTGAATCCATGGTTACTTTGTGTAGGGTTCCTAGGCACGCTAATGAGGTCTCACAAGGCATCAACCATGCCAAAATCAAAATTTTCCGGTGCCGAGAAACCCTAAACTAGATCGTTAACCAGAGAATAGGCGAAACTACAAGCTAGTAAACAACTTTACTGCTAAGTGAAAGAGATTACAACCTTTGTAGATCCGGTCCTCCACTTCCTTAGCTCCATGATGATGTCCCTCCGCTGCAATCATCGGATCCCGGACTCTAACGATGGTTTCGTCGAAGAAATGATCGGGCTAGGTCGTCGACTTCGATGCCGAAGATGATCTACGTCGAGGCAACTCAAGATCAAGCTCCAACTTCACCAAGTCATGAAATTTGTGAAGAAAACACCCTATACTACTTGGCAAGTGGTAGAGGATGAAGAAATAGGAAGTGGGTTCACATTGGATTTGGATTTCTCACTTGGAATCATCACTTGACATTTTTCAAGAGAGCTTTTCTTTTTCTTCACTTGAAGAAGAAGATCAAGAAGAAGAAAAAGAATCAATTCCTTAAAATAGAAAATCAAGTGTTGCCTTATCATAATGCAACAATGGGTGAGGCTAACTCATGTAGAGAATGAACTAGGGTTAAGCTAAATGGTTAGGGTTTAGGAATAAAACAAAATGGTAAGACTTATTCAAAGATGCTAGAAAAGTCATGAAGCTTCTTGCCAAAAATAAGAAAAGCCACCATTTTGTTTTTCCAAAAGTAAATAAATAAAAGAAAATAATACCTTAACCATTAACCTAAACCATGGTTGAATGCATACACACCCAAGTTTGCATGTATCATCAAACATGATACAAACTAGTGCACAAAACTAAATCATATATACAATATGCACATTCAAGTGAGAAAATAATCTTAAGTGAACCAATACTAGTTAATGTAAAGCAATATATCAAATATATAATTATACATTAAATCATTAAATCAACACTTGATTTAATGATCCGGTCATACTGCATATAACCGACTAATATCAAGTGTATCAATGTATCGAATCAACACTTGATTCGGTAACCCGGCTATATCTCATATAACCGTCCAATGATACAAATCGTGAGAATAGAATACAGTATCACATACTGTTATTATTCTCGGTCCCGCACATATCTCATATGCGCTCCTATTTCGTTTCGCTTGAGCCAGGAAACCTCTGTGTAGGACTCTAAAGACTCGTCAATACGCCGGCAGCAGGTGATGATCATATCAAACACCCACAAGCTGCAAGTGGTCTGCTAAACGTAACGACCACCCAGGTATTGAGCGATCAGAAGATCAGCGAGCAAGCCCGCTCACACTCCTGTGAATCCAACCAGTAACACTTACCGTACAGTCCGGTCTGTTCGTCTGATATGTCGCATATCTCGCCTAGGGGTGGTAAACGTCAGACCCCAGCAGCTCGATAAGTCGTGTTGATATGAGGTCTATAACAGTTTGAGAAACTACCGGTAACACTTACCAGTAAATCTCAGCAACCCTGGCCAGAGATTTCCGGTTATAGCCAATCGAACACAGTGCAACACCAACTCCCTATACCGGGAAAGACGAACCCCCTCCTATCGCTCATTGCCTCCATGTAATTCGGGACTGTACCCAAAAACCACCGTTTTGCACGCCCTCTTGGACGTGGTAAGGTGGAAATCAAAGCACAGTGGGAATCACACAAGACTCTATGACGATCTCGGGTCTACAGACTAACCTGTACCAGTGTCACCAGAGAACTGCCATCTGACATGAGGTATAATACCATCTGGGAGTTCTCGGCGAGTCCGTCCAGTGTACCCAGTCTCCACTGAGCACCCGTATATCATCTCTGATGTCAAACACCAATGGATATGGGATCATCCATCGCCCATCTGCATGGGTCGAGAAGATATACGCTAGTCTACTCTGGTATATCGATGCCCCGTCTCGATATACCTACGACTAGGGACCTTGAAGGATGTACTTATGGACTACCATGTCCCCACTAGTATGATCCGCATCATAGTCCAGGTAGTCAAGTACACATCCTAAGGGCTTTACCAACATGTAACAGAGAGACGATCAGTGTACACGTTAAGGTAAAGAGCAACCAGATAGCATACTATCATGTCGAGCAAGAAAGTCCTCCCTATATATGTCCAAGCATCCACTACAATATACATCCTATGTATAGTAATGGCCTCTAGGGCATACATATAACTAACAATCTCCCACTTGCACTAGGGCCATCTGATAGCAGTGGTTGTAGTATCTCATACTCAACCATCCCATAAAAGTCTCTCTCTGGGAAAAGGCCTTTGTGAGTGGATCCGCCGCGTTGTCCTCTGAGTCTACTCTCCTAACCTCGATCACCCTAGAGATCCATGATCATGTGACACTGCCTCAGAATATGTCTGGATCGCTGATGGGACGGGCGTTCCTAGGCATAAGCCACAACTCCATTGTCACACAATGGGAGGAACTAAGTTCATCTCATGAACTAATATACACCCAGACAGCCTCTTTGGTAGCATCTTAAGTAGCGATGTATCCAGCCTTTATCGTCTAGTTAGCCATGGTATCTAGCTTGGAACTCTTCCAACATACCGTCCCTTTACTAAGGGTAAAGACAATGCCTGTGACTGACATTCAGTCGTCCTTATCACCCTGGAACACTTCCAGTGATTCTCCCCAGGATCAATTGATACCATTTCACTACATCTAGTGAGAATCCTAACATCCATTTAGATCTATCTCATAGATCCAAAACCCAGGATTTAGTAGGTATCATTTTGATCCTATGTGGAGAATCATTATGATAAGCGGAGATTGATCGAGCGTAGCATAGAAAACTCCTTCCCTATCAAGAGTATGTCATCCACGTACTCTACGAGGATCGTCACCATACTCCCTACTACCTTTTTGTTTATACAAGGTTCATCTACCATTTTGATGATGTCAAACTCTTTGACTAATACATCAAAACAGATGTTCCAACTCCGCGATGCCTGCTTTATCACATAAAACATCTTGCACACGTTTCCGCTGCTCCCACTGTCTACGAGGCCCTCTGGCTGTGTACTTATAGACGCTCTTTTCCAAAACATCATTTAGAAAAGCAGTCATGACACCCAACCACCAGATATCGTAGTCATGGTATGTAGCCGTGGCAAGTAGGATCTGGATGGACTTAAGCATAGCTACTTAGAAAAGGTTTCAACAAAATCCATACCTGGTCAATGATGCAAACCTTTAACAAGTCTAGCTTTGAAAGTCTCAACTTTTCCAAGTACACCAAGTAATCTTCTCAAGATTTACTTGCTCCTGATGGGGATTTAACCCTTCAGATAAAGCAACTAAAGTCCATACTTTGTTGGTGTATAAGGATTCCATCTCAGATCGCTAAGCATCCAGCCATTCTTACGGAGTCCCACTCCTGATGGCCAGCTCAAAACTAGTTAGGTCATCATCTCATGATGCAATCCTCGCTCCCACAGTCATAGAGAAACCGAAGTATCTCTCGGGTGGGTGAGGAACCCTGCTAGATCGGCGGAGAGGCTGAGGTTCGTTGGTTACTATTGAATCCTTTGGTTCTATCAAATCATCTGCTGTAGTTTGTATAGCTGGAACCTTTCCAGTTCTACATAACAGACCTGGCCTCGAGCTTGTCCGGATTTTGCTTTTAGACATAGGCTGGACAACCCCAAATCTTAACTAGCTTAAGACATGGGCACTTCCCATACCATATCTCATATGGAGTGGTAGGCTGTGATCTGATTCGAACGTAATTTCAATAGGTATGCAGCTTCTCAAGTACACAACCCCCAAAAAGAAACAGGTAACTCAGCAGTACTCATCATAGAGCACACCTTATCATATAGGGTGTGATTGCTCCGCCCCGATACACCGACGTGCTGTGGTGTATACGGAGGAGTAATGCTGAGAGAGAATCTTATTCTCCTTTAGAAAAGTCCAAGAATTCCATGCTTAAGTATTCTCTTCCTTGATCACATCAAAGGACATAATACTTATACCCGTTTTGGTTCTCTACTTCTAACTTATATTCTGTGAATATCTCAAAAGGTTCGGACCTGTGTTTCAACAGGAACATATGTCTGAATCTAATGAGATCATCAGATAATATGATGAAGTACAAAGAACCGGTCTTGGCATGTATAGACAGGGGACCTTCATACATCATCATGTATCAGTCCCAAGAGTACACTAACTCTTTCTCTGCTTCCAAAAAACAGAGCTGTGGTCATCCTATCTTTGTGACATGACTGGTAAGTTTTCACAAGATGTAAATTCAAACATATTTAAATATGCATCTATGTGCAACTTAGCTAGTCGGGTCGCATTGATATGACCTAGTCTACAATACCTCAAGAAGGATCCGTTCATTTCTGAACCCTTCCTCTTTTGTGTGTTCCGTATACTAAGAACTGTAGTTTGATTTAGAACATCAATGCTTTTAGATAACGTGCCTGAACCGATCAACTTTTGATATAGGAAATGTTCAAAACATTATCAAACTATACAAAATTTTATCATTTCTTTACTAATAAAGAGACTGATATGATTTTGTATATCAGGTTCGGTACTAATAACATTCGTTCAGAATCAATGTATTTGGGATACAGGGTGACCGTGACCAACAGACTTGGTTGCAACACTTGCACCGTTTTCTGTCTCATGAAACTTATCACCCGTTCTCAGTTCTCTACCTTTCTGTAGCCCTATGTAACAGATTACAAATATGGGATCCTGATCCGGTATCTCATACCCAGGACGTAAAGGACACTGAAAAACAGTTCATTATAACTAACACACCCGAAGGAGATGCATCATATGCACTTTCTTCGTTTGGTCGGCATAGGAATTCTGGTATTCCCATATTTCCTGCTCTGTTTTATAACAATTATAAGTTGGAGCGGGACCAACGTTCCCCAGCTCAGTATAACAAGCGGGTTCGGTCAATGTATCCGTATTATTATCTTGATTAAGGCGTGATATGGTAGCTAGCTGGAGAGAGAGAGAAGAAAACACTCAGCGTGCGCTCTTGCAAGAATAGATTGGTTATTATTTTATCTAATCAGGATGGCTCCCACTGTTTTTATCAAATCTTCCTTCAAACCCTAAAAGGAAAGACTAGCCGGGATTAATTACACGCTACAAGTTCGCCAATTTTTCAGCCAGGCCAGTGTCGGTACTTTGAGGGAGGTTCCCCGTGCTTTCTGTAAGTCTACGCTAGCGCCCCGGCCGTCTATAGACGCCAAATGCGGAACAAAAAACTTTTAACTGGCGCTATCGTGTACTTTAACCCGGATCTGCCATTATTGCTAAACTAACAAACTGTAAAGAGTGTAGAAAGGTTATACCGAACGATCCGAGTCCTTCGTTCTTTAACCATCATCCCACGCTCCGTTGCGGCTGCTCCGATCTCATCGATCTCCAATATGTTCGTCTAGGTGGCACCACATCACTGATTCTTTAAACGGGCTCCCGCCTCTGACAAGAGGCAACTCGGTCGTCAAGTTTGCTAAAAGAGACGACCAAGAATGATGTAGAGAATGAGTAGATGACTTTGTCTCACTTCTTCCAAAGCTGTGGACGATCGGTTAATGAAGTTGCCGATGGAAATGAAATGGAACAAGAAATGAACTATGAAATTTCCATGCATCCAAAACTTTAGTCTTT
This sequence comes from Agapanthus africanus, assembly GCA_030015575.1. Classification (NCBI taxonomy): domain Eukaryota; kingdom Viridiplantae; phylum Streptophyta; class Magnoliopsida; order Asparagales; family Amaryllidaceae; genus Agapanthus; species Agapanthus africanus. Next base: position 729,850,964 of record JASDDO010000019.1, on the reverse strand, counting down.
TCTTTTTAGCAACCATAATTTCTCAAATGAGTGAGTGAAGTAGGAGAGATAGGGCCGGCCATATATATGCAAAGAGGGAGGTGAGTGTAGGAGAGGGGAGAGTGACTATAAGAACAAATATCAACCACAAATATCCTTCATGCAAACAAAACATCATTAATGCAAATGGTGATTCATTAACCTAGTCACCATTGCATTAATGGCTCCATTAATGCACTAATGACTCACTAGCCTCATCACCACTTCTAGAAGCTTCTAGAATGATGACTCACCCTTATCCAAGTAAAGATAAATCCGTCTTTAACCGAATGTTAAAAGACGGCTGAAAGAAAACTGGAAACTGGCAACTTCCAAAAGTGATCCTGAAACGACTTTCAGGATAACCCCGAAACTGTATAAATATACCCGCATTTGTATTACGACCGAATACAAATGCAACTGAGACAAAGATATTATATCTACTCAATATAATACTCGGATCCGGCTTAAACCAAAGCCGACCAGTATCAACTGCCCGAAAACTGACACGTGCGTAAACGCACGTGCATTTTCCGAACCCTGCCATAAAACCATACGGCCTCTACAACGTTTCGCCCGAACTTGGGAAACTGTCTGTGGGGGACTCTAATGACTCGTCAGTACCCTGGTAGTGGGTTTAACCACAAACCGTCAGCGGCACTAGCTATGCGTAACGGCTGCTCATGGACTGACCTCAAGGGAGGCCGATGAGCGAACTCATCCGGAAACCCTACTGAGCCTAACAGTGACAATGTATATACAGTCCGGTCCGTTCGTCTATGAGTATCGCATATCTTCCTAGGGGGCTAGTAACGTCAGACCCCCAATAGCAGTATAAGTCGTGTCGGAGTGTAGCCCAATAACACCCTGAGATACTACTGGAGTACCTACCAGTAAATCTCCTGCCACGGCCGTGGGCTATGTGTAATGGCTCTCCTAGACACAGCATGATCTCGCCCCCAATACCGGGAGAGACGAATCCCCTGCCGATCCGCTCACGTGCCTCCATATGGCTCGGGACTGTACCCAAAAGCTACCTGTTTGCACGACTCCTTTGAGCCGTGGTAGGGTAGAAATCAAAGCACAGTGGGAACTCACACGAGACAAATGACGACCTCAGGTCGATGAACTAACCTGTACACATGTCACCTGGGAACTGCTATCTGACGATAGGTATAGTACTAACTAGCAGATTCCCGGCGAGTCCTGTCCGGTGTACTCATAACCCAATGAGCACCTGTATACATCTTAGGTGATCCAACTGACACCAGTGGCTTGTGAGACCGGCCACCGCCCCTCGTCGGGGTCTCGACTGTATACACTAGTCTACTCCGGAGTATCGATGCCCTGTCTCGAAATTCCCACGACTAGGGACCACAATTAAGGATATGCATATAAACTACCCAACTCTCACGTATATGATCGCCGTCATACAGTTGGTAGTAAAGCAAGATCCTAAGGGCTCTATCAAAGTGTAACATGTAATCAGTCACCTGATCATGTATACGACTGATAAAGGCAAACCAGATAGCATACTATCATCTCGAGTAAGAGTGTCCTACCGGTATAGGTCCTCCGCAATCATTGCAATCACGTACCTGCGATCCAATAATTGACTATGAGGGCACTATCTCCAACAATCTCCCACTTGCACTCAAGGCTAATTATTGCAATGTCGACTACTCACAGCCCGTGTGAAACCGAACATCCAACTCCTCTACTAATCAGTTTCACAAAGCCCGTTTGTAAAACTATTGTGTTCGAGAAATAGCCTTAGTGAGTGGATCCGCCTAGATGTTTCTTTCTATATCTCTCTTAATCTCAAGTTCGCGGAGAAAGCCATCTCCCGAATCGAGTAATACCTGTCTTAGAATATGTCTGGATATCTGATGGGACCTAGTTCATAAATGAACTCCAAATCCAAACTTCTTAGACTGTATCGATCACTGAACCTAATCAGTATCGGGCACCATGCCACCCATGGTATCCTCTTGGACCACCTGTCCATAATATTGTTCCTCATCAGAGGGAAAACTATAACTCTGACAATCACTCTGTCAACCATGTCACCTTTGAAGCCTGGAATGATAATCGTCTCCCGAAGGAGGCTGCCGTCATCAAATCCGTAGAACATGTACTTATGTTCTAAAACTGCTTCCTTATGTTTCTCCAGGATTGGATTAATACAAACTTATTGCATCTAGTGCAAAAACAACATCTGGTGTGGTACTTGACATCTCATGATTGACTCAATTGCCTAAGAAAGTGATCTGTCAATCATGCACATCCCTCTCCCTTTTAGTCTATACGATACCTTTAGAGAGGGTGACTCCATCACCTGCAGGTACACCACCATGGTAGGAGTCATCTATTCTAAAAACCATTAGAATACTGTCAAAGTACCCATATTGGGAAACTACCCAAATCGAGATCTAAAACCATAGATCCAGAAACCAGAATGTCAAATATTATATCCATATCCTGTCTGGAGAAACAACTGTGTGACGACCACAGTACAACCGATCGTAGTATAGGAATTTTACTTCCTACTTTGTGTATGTCATCAAGATACCATGACATCACACCCTACTACCTTCTTAACAGATCCATCCCTTATTCTGATTGAAGTCAAAACCATGACTTTCACATCAAAAATAGATGATCTATCTCCGCTATAACTGCTCAAGTCTATAAATAGATATAAGCAACTTGCCCACTATGCTTCCGCTGCTCCCACTGACTACGACAACCCTCCTACCGGGTCTCATAGCCTGGAACAACAGTAGTGTCAAGTCTGGGTAGATAAGAACCTCCCTGTCACCGTCCTTGAGCCTACCGAAGTACCTCTCGGGTGTCTGAGGTTACCCACCATATCTGCGGAGTGGCTAATGGAATGTCAAACCTGATTGAATATATAGGTCCTATTAAATTTTCCGTAATCGTTCGCGGTTCTGGAATCACTTCCAGTTCTACCATACTCCCACTACTGTTTTCTGAAAAAGATCCATTTTACTGAAACTGTGGCGAGTCAAGAACAATATCACTATTGATCTTCCAAATGGTAGAATATCAACCCTCGTCATAGCCAGGGTCAACCCACAAACAGCCATTACAGAAACGTGCCCTGAGTTATCCAGAGTCTGGTTTTAAGCATAAGCTGGACAACTCCCCGTACCTTAATATCTTTTAAGGTACGATCCATTCTATATCCAATATAGAAACTTTGGCACTTATTTAATTGGAACCATATTCAAACCATGCAGCTGTCTCCAGTGCATATCAACTTAATGGAAAGAGGCTAATCAGCATTACTCAACTTAGGAATCCATCCAATTATGAGTAACCTGAAAGAGAAACACGTTTCTCAAAACCATCACTATCATCTGAATACCAATCACAAGAATCTACATCTTCGATCTCTTTGAAGAATCCCGATACTTGTGATATCTAGTTCTCTACTTTATTCTTATACCCACAACTTCTCAAAACTTAGACCTTGTATTTCTACGAAACACTTGTCTAAAAACTAGAAAAGTTATAAGTAAACAGAACAAAGTATGAGGACCTACCCCTTTGTCCTGATGGACACTTGGACAACATACAATACTCTGTATAAGTCCGCTGAGTTGAACAACTCATAACCTGTGCGTCGTAGGTTGAAAACTGTATCCTGGAGATTTCCTCAAATATCACCAATTACAACGAATTCCGATATAATGAGGATAATCACCTAATTCCCAATAACTTACTCCCACTCATCATCTGTAAAACCATACAGATATGAGAATGAAACCTGGTAAATACATACCCTTGGAGTAAGTATCCAATCGAGAAAACAGTTTTCCTTTAACAATGCACTGAAACATGAAAATGTTTCGTAGGGGTATCCTGGTATTCATAGCAATGCCTCTTCCATAATCCAATTCATGACTTCAACCGTATATTTTATTGCCATCTCTCCAAATCCCTTTATTTGTCTTTAGTCGTTACCTTCTGTACACCATCGTTAGGCTAAATGGTTTTCTTCCTTCCCTACCGTTCGGCACCAGCCTATGGTTTGGAAGAAGACTATCCAGTAAGCATAATAGGTGTACCCTCCTAAACCAAGGAGTACTCGTATCTTGAGAGAAGGTGATGATAAAAGACAACTGAATAATCCCTTATTCCTTTAAAGGTGAAATAGGAGTGGCGATGAAGTACGCGGTTTTGGTCGTGAATGATATCGGTCGCAATTTGCTTTGCCCTCTTTCTAATCCCTTTATTTTGTCTTTACATATTACCTTCTGCACACCCTACTTAGGCTAATTGGTTTTCTTCATTCCCTACCTTTCAGCACCAGCCTATGGTTTGGAATAAGACTATCCAATAAGCGTAATAGGTGTACTCTCCTAAACCAAGGAGCCCTCGCAACCTGAGAGAAGGTGATAATAAAAGACAACTGAATAAACCAATTCTATTTCTCCTGAACCTTGATCCATCCTCAAAGAAGTTCCTTCGAGTTCGTATATAACCATACGATGGATCTATCCAATGGAAGTGGATATCCGTAGTAATACGGGTGTTCTGAGAAATTCAAAGGGTAAAAAAAAGGAGTGGCAATGACTTATGCAACATAGACAATCCAAAAGCTAGTATTTTAAGAAGGTTCGGTCAACTTGGTCACTGAGTCATAGTCTAGGGTCGGTCAAAGGTCGCTGCCAAAGAGAGAGAGAAAAGAAACACTCTGCGTGCACTCTAACCTAGATCAGAATGGTCATCACTTTATCTAATCCGGAAACCTCCCACTGTCCTGTCAAATTCTCCTCCAAACCTAAAGAAGAACCAATCGGGATCACCCGAAGAGTAAACCAACTCATCAGTGGGAATCAGGATCCAACTCTCATCGCATGATAACGTGATGGAATGCATCCACGTTACTCATACTCCAGAAGGTATGCGCATACTTGGCAAGTTTCAGTTTCTTTAGAAACTCCTGATATGATTTTTGCCCCATGCTCTTATAACCTTGGCTTTGGTCAAAATGTCATAAGTCACATGCCAAGTTCTACCCGTCACTATCTTGTCAATTTGAACCCATCCGCACATGCCCCTGACTTTGGCCAATCGGCAGAACAACTGTCCCAAACTAACTCATCTATCTATGCAACAAATGAATATCCAGCAGCTACCAAACACTATGCCTTAACTTTGGCTAAAATGCATAGCTTGAATACTACTGAATACCCAAAAGAAGTGACGGAGGGCTACGGCTGGTTTTTGGCGAAAAACCTTTAACGTAGTGAACTTGATATCGCTGAAGGAACCTGATAGCTTTTTTAAAATATAGTGGCGAAAACCTTTTGCTAAAGAGGTCACTCCCGGTAAAGGGATCTCGGCTCTTTCCTCGTGGAATGAGGTGCAGAATATTCCACTGAATACCGCTATGCAAAGCAACTTGTAATCGACTATAGTGAAGTTATTACCCTGACGCAAACTTCTGCCCAAGGGGTCAGTCCCGGTGAAGGGATATCGGCCCTTGCCCCGTCGAATGAGGTGCAGGATATTCCACTGAATACCGCTATGCAAAACAAAAGGAAACGTCTTTGCAATAACACTTTTTAAATTTGTTCCAACAACTGTAAACAGGTTTGTTTTACTTTGCATTGATCAGAATCAACGCAGTCCCATCAATCAATCACACCAGAAAAGAACGAAAATAAAATGTACGTATATGCCATCCGCATTCGTCACTGGGTCCCGTCATCACCCGTTAGGTTACTTAACTAACGACAGAGCGGGGACTGGACTAGCGCGGGTGTAAAACATATACAACATCTAATAGTATATAAACCAATATACAATAATCGCTCCAGGCGTGATAATATGCAACATTACAGAAAAGTAATAAGCATCACAGAACAATACAGATAATCTGGGATCCCCGAGTTTCACAGAGCCGCTGCTGAAACCCGACGTTCCCCTGTCGTGTGGATAGCCTGTGCAATGAAACCTAGACCCCTACGGGTGCGGCAAGTTACCCGCCAAAACCTGAAGCGAGGCAGCCCCCTACAGCATAGTGAATGGACCACCCTGCACTTCACGGAATCCGGTAACATTGGGCACCCCTCCTTGGGTCAACCTGTACCCCCTACGAGTGCGGTGAATAGTCTGCCAATTCTAGAGTGGGACCCCTCTGCCTCTCAAAGCCATGAGATGCGGACCCGTTGCCCTCCAGAAACCGGCTATCCGTGCACTCCGTCGCGGGGTAAAACCTAGTACAGTAATGAAAAATAGTACAACAGGTATATCGACCGCAACCTGGTCGTGCCCCAAAAGAATATTATACAACAGGCAGTGACGGCAGTCCACATGTTGGACGCTCGCCCCGCAATATCAAATGTACAAATAAACTCAAACAGCACTATCATTGCACACTGCTATCTACCACGACAAATCCGCAACATCACAGAACAACACAGAACATCAACGCGAATGTCACGTTCGCAAACCCGTCTAAAAGAACTATAGCAATCAGACGCGGTTTACCGATCAAATGACATTCCCGGTCGGAGATATAATGTAAGCACTGTAAACTAACATGTTTAAATTTCGATCGACAAAATATCACAAAAGTGGGCCCCACGAACAACTGGTGAACAGTAACAAAATCTGGGCCCAAAAGATATATACCAAAAACCACAAATTCTATAGAAGAACACACTGTACAAATTTGGGAGCATGATCTCACCAAGTGGCCGCGGATGCGCGGCCAAACCATGGGTTTGGCCGCGTTTCCGCGGCGGTTTGGTGGAATCACGAGCCCAAATTTTGTCGGTGTTCTTAGAAAAGCCTGCTGAATTTTCTGTGATGTGTAAAATTAATTTTGGAACCCTTTTAAAATCGACAGAAACTCAGAAATTGGATTTTGCAGTTTTTGATTTTCGGTTCGATCGATGTTTTAAACGCGTTAGCACAAGTTAGTATAGCAAAATGGTGAGGCTCTGATACCACTGTAAGTCTACGCTAGCGCCCCGGCCGTCTATAGACGCCAAATGCGGAACAAAAAACTTTTAACTGGCGCTATCGTGTACTTTAACCCGGATCTGCCATTATTGCTAAACTAACAAACTGTAAAGAGTGTAGAAAGGTTATACCGAACGATCCGAGTCCTTCGTTCTTTAACCATCATCCCACGCTCCGTTGCGGCTGCTCCGATCTCATCGATCTCCAATATGCTCATCTAGGTGGCACCACATCACTGATTCTTTAAACGGGCTCCCGCCTCTGACTCGAGGCAACTCGGTCGTCAAGTTTGCTAAAAGAGACGACCAAGAATGATGTAGAGAATGAGTATATGACTTTGTCTCACTTCGTCCAAAGCCGTGGACGATCGGTTAATGAAGTTGCCGATGGAAATGAAATGGAACAAGAAATGAACTATGAAATTTCCATGCATCCAAAACTTTAGTCTTTTCTTTTTAGCAACCATAATTTCTCAAATGAGTGAGTGAAGTAGGAGAGAGAGGGCCGGCCATATATATGCAAAGAGGGAGGTGAGTGTAGGAGAGGGGAGAGTGACTATAAGAACAAATATCAACCACAAATATCCTTCATGCAAACAAAACATCATTAATGCAAATGGTGATTCATTAACCTAGTCACCATTGCATTAATAGCTCCATTAAAGCACTAATGACTCACTAGCCTCATCACCACTTCTAGAAGCTTCTAGAATGATGACTCACCCTTATCCAAGAAAAGATAAATCCGTCTTTAACCAAATGTTAAAAGACGGCTGAAAGAAAACTGGAAACTGGCAACTTCCAAAAGTGATCCTGAAACGACTTTCAGGATAACCCCGAAACTGTATAAATATACCCGCATTTGTATTACGACCGAATACAAATGCAACTGAGACAAAGATATTATATCTACTCAATATAATACTCGGATCCGGCTTAAACCAAAGCCGACCAGTATCAACTGCCCGAAAACTGACACGTGCGTAAACGCACGTGCATTTTCCGAACCCTGCCATAAAACCATACGGCCTCTACAACGTTTCGCCCGAACTTGGGAAACTGTCTGTGGGGGACTCTAATGACTCGTCAGTACCCTGGTAGTGGGTTTAACCACAAACCGTCAGCGGCACTAGCTATGCGTAACGGCTGCCCATGGACTGACTTCAAGGGAGGCTGATGAGCGAACTCATCCGGAAACCCTACTGAGCCTAACAGTGACAATGTATATACAGTCCGGTCCGTTCGTCTATGAGTATTGCATATCTGCCTAGGGGGCTAGTAACGTCAGACCCCCAATAGCAGTATAAGTCGTGTCGGAGTGTAGCCCAATAACACCCTGAGATACTACTGGAGTACCTACCAGTAAATCTCCTGCCACGGCCGTGGGCTATGTGTAATGGCTCTCCTAGACACAGCACGATCTCGCCCCCAATACCGGGAGAGACGAATCCCCTGCCGATCCGCTCACGTGCCTCCATATGGCTCGGGACTGTACCCAAAAGCTACCTGTTTGCACGACTCCTTTGAGCCGTGGTAGGGTAGAAATCAAAGCACAGTGGGAACTCACACGAGACAAATGACGACCTCAGGTCGATGAACTAACATGTACACATGTCACCTGGGAACTGCTATCTGACGATAGGTATAGTACTAACTAGCAGATTCCCGGCGAGTCCTGTCCGGTGTACTCATAACCCAATGAGCACCTGTATACATCTTAGGTGATCCAACTGACACCAGTGGCTTGTGAGACCGGCCACCGCCCCTCGTCGGGGTCTCGACTGTATACACTAGTCTACTCCGGAGTATCGATGCCCTGTCTCGAAACTCCCACGACTAGGGACCACAATTAAGGATATGCATATAAACTACCCAACTCTCACGTATATGATCGCCGTCATACAGTTGGTAGTAAAGCAAGATCCTAAGGGCTCTATCAAAGTGTAACATGTAATCAGTCACCTGATCATGTACACGACTGATAAAGGCAAACCAGATAGCATACTATCATCTCGAGTAAGACTATCCTACCGGTATAGGTCCTCCGCAATCATTGCAATCACGTACCTGCGATCCAATAATTCACTATGAGGGCACTATCTCCAACACTTTCGCACGGACCTAATTACAGTAAATCTCGTTTTCCCGGAGACGTAACCCCATTGACACCTTTCTAGACACCTACTTGATCGGCTAATTGTAATGTGTAAAACTTTCCCAGGAGTAACTCTTACTCGCAGCGGGTATCGGGATCCAACTATCTCATAGAAGGTATGCAATCTCATTGCAAATTTCAACACTTGAAATTCCCAATAATATTTTGCCCCTAGCGTCCTATAACCTTGACGTAGGCCAACAAACCATAGTCCGCTAGTCAAGTTCAACCCGTCATTTCTTGATTGAATTAAACCCACCTGCACGACCCTTGAACGCAGGCCAACAAAGTCGCACGACTACTCTAATCCAATCTGCATCATATGCATGAACAGATAAATACTAGTTAGCTACCGCACACTACGCCTTGACGCAGGCCAACAAACGTAGCACAAATACTAAGTAGGACTTATCTGAAATGACGGAGGGCTACGACAGGTTTTTCTGAAAACCTTTTGCGTAATGAACTTGGTATCGTTGTAGAATCAAATGATTTTAAAATGGAGTGTTTTTTAGGCTTTTCTAGTTTTGCTAAAGGGGTCATTCCCGGTGAAGGGATCGTCGGCACTTTCCTCGTCGAATGAGGTGCAGGATATATCATATATACCACTATGCAAAACAAGAACTAGAGAAGGCATCAAAAGACAAACCGAGGGTTGCAGCATCTGCCAGTTATTGCTAAAGGAGTCACTCCCGATGAAGGGATCTCGGTCCTTTCCTTATCGAATAAGGTGCGGGATGTTCTACAAGGAACACCGCAATGCAAAGCAAGAACTGTAGCTACCTGTTTTTGAAAATTCGATTCCACAACATTTTTAGGTTTCTTTTACTTTCATTAATCACATTAATGAAGTCCCATCATTTAAGCACCTAAACATCACAGATAAATACGACGTACACTTATGCCATCCGCATTCGCCTCGATGTCCCCTAGTGCACCGTTAGGTTAGGTAACTAACGGCAGAGCGGGGCAGGGCTAGCGCGGGTGTAAAACATAAGTAACGTCTATATAATATATCATATATACTATATATCGTATCTATTACAGAACATATCACATGATCACATCACAGATAACGCAGCAGAAAAAATATCATATGAAATATTGGATATACTAGGACGTCCGTGTTTTCAATACGAGCCAGTATAAAACACGGATTCCACGGTCGCGATGAATAGCCAAACCCACACCCCTAGACCCCTACGAGAGCGGCAAGCAACCCTACCAATTCTAGAGTTAGGAGACCCGTACTCGACTCCACGAGTTGGTCTCCCACTGGACCCTAGAACCCGGTTACTTGTGCTCCCCTCCTTGGGTCTATCCTAGTGCGGAAAAGTAAATAATATACAAATGGTGACATCATCCGCAACCTGGAAGTGCCCCAATAAAAGAATATTACATACAAGTTTTTACATGAATGAAAATGAAAAACACTCATCTCACATAAAAAAAAAACCCGGCCATTCAAACACGACGATCCAATATAACATATCCAGCAACACATAACATCACATGTCATCATCGTAAGTAAATATGCACATCCCAATTGTCGTTGACATATAGCAACGAAACCGGCGATATCACATATTACACTTACGGTCGCAAAAAAGAAAGTGTAAAACTACAACAGTTGGAATCCGCAAACAGTTTAGACATCGCATGCCTAATCAAATGAATTCCTTAGACATCACATGCCTAACAATTATAAACCCCGCATTTTAGTCTCATTATCGAAAACTCTTTTCAATATTAAGTCGGGCAATTCAACAGGATTCCCGATATTCTGATCAAATGCTCGTCGCAAACTTTAGTAGACGGCCGCACCCCCGATACCGTCGACGAAGTGCACCAAGGCGGAACACCGCTACCGCGAGCACCCGAACGGATGCTTTCGGCGATGGGGTTCTCCTACAGTCACTTGGTCGGGGATAAGGGGTGTAGCTGTCTATTAAGTTTACCCGGTGAGCATCCGCGTACGCTACGTGATTGCGACGGACTTTTGATCACATCAAAATTCCGTGGCAACCGATCAAGTGAGACTAAAGTGCTATGTTTATAACATTCAAATCAGTTATCTCATAACTACTTGTGGATTCCAAATATTGTATCACATTCCGGATAAATAGAAAATGTTAAACTTTCCAATCGAACAATCAAACATCCAAGTTTTCCCGAAACAGCTCAACACATGAAATAAGTTTAAAAACATTCACTTCATGCCACAGTACCAACGGTCCAGCCGTAGAAGGGTCAAGCCAACGCCTCACATATGGCACGCCGTACTGCCCTAAACCCTAAGGTTCAAAGGGCAGTTCAAGACGGTCACATAATCGAGTTAAGGTTTGTTGTCTTCTAGAGGGTCCATCGCGTTACTTGCACTACTAAGAACGTTCTCAAACTACGGAAAAATCCAACAGTTGGAAATTTCCCGGCAGGGGAAAAATTGGGTATTTATATCTGGTTGAACCTTTTAACATATTCTAAATATCCGGAAACCACATAGACGAAGTTAAACATTCGATCGAAACAACGAACTCCCAATACAACCCAGAAAACTCAGCTGTAGATTATAGATTAAAAATTCCCCTAAAATACAACAATAAAAGAAAGAAATTACTGTGGAAAAATTATTGAAAATTGCGACTGTATGGCCGCGGAACCGCCGCACAAGCCATGCTCGTGCCGCGGTTCCGCGGCGGTTTAGTCGACACACGCGCTCGTTTTGCACAGTAACCCTTAGAAAACCCTGCTGATTTTTCTGCATATTTTTAATTTGGAAAAATCCACATTTTCAGAAAATGTATAGAGAAGGGTTTGAGTTAGGGTTTCGGGGTTCGATCGGATTTCTAACATCGTCTACACTTCGCCTAAGGGTCTAGCTAGGCTCTGATACCACTGTAGGGTTCCTAGGCACGCTATTGAGGTCTCACAAGGCATCAACCACGCCAAAATCAAAATTTTCCGGTGCCGAGAAACCCTAAACTAGATCGTTAACCAAAGAATAGGCGAAACTACAAGCTAGTAAACAACTTTACTGCTAAGTGAAAGAGACTACAACCTTTGTAGATCCGGTCCTCCACTTCCTTAGCTCCGTGATGATGTCCCTCTGCTGCGATCATCGGATCCCGGACTCTAGCGATGGTTTCGTCGAAGAAATGATCGGGCTAGGTCGTCGACTTCGATGCCGAAGATGATCTACGTCGAGGCAACTCAAGATCAAGCTCCAACTTCACCAAGTCATGAAACTTGTAAAGAAAACACCCTATACTACTTGGCAAGTGGTAGAGGATGAGAAATAGGAAGTGGGTTCACTTGGGATTTTGATTTCTCACTTGGAATCATCACTTGACATTTTTCAAGAGAGCTTTTCTTTTTCTTCACTTGAAGAAGAAGATCAAGAAGAAGAAAAAGAATCAATTCCTTAAAATAGAAAATCAAGTGATGCCTTATCATAACGCAACCATGGGTAAGGCTAACTCATGTAGAGAATGAACTAGGGTTAAGCTAAATGGTTAGGGTTTAGGAATAAAACAAAATGGTAAGACTTATTCAAAGATGCTAGAAAAGTCATGAAGCTTCTTGCCAAAAATAAGAAAAGCCACCATTTTGTTTTTCCAAAAGTAAATAAAGAAAAGAAAATAATACCTTAACCATTAACTTAAACCATGGTTTAATGCATACACACCCAAGTTTGCATGTATCATCAAACATGATATAAACTAGTGCACAAAACTATATCATATATACAATGTGCACATTCAAGTGAGAAAATAATCTTAAGTGAACCAATACTAGTTAATGTAAAGCAATATATTAAATATATAAGTATACATTAAATCATTAAATCAACACTTGATTTAATGATCCGGTCATACTGCATATAACCGACTAATATCAAGTGTATCAATGTATCGAATCAACACTTGATTCGGTAACCCGGCTATATCTCATATAACCGTCCAATGATACAAATCGCGAGAATAGAATACAGTATCACATACTGTTATTATTCTCGGTCCCGCACATATCTCATATGCGCTCCTATTTCGTTTCGCTTGAGCCAGGAAACCTCTGTGTAGGACTCTAAAGACTCGTCAATACGCCGGCAGCAGGTGATGATCATATCAAACACCCACAAGCCGCAAGCGGTCTGCTAAACGTAACGGCCACCCGGGTATTGAGCGATCAAAAGATCAACGAGCAAGCCCGCTCACACTCCTGTGAATCCAACCAGTAACACTTACCGTACAGTCCGGTATGTTTGTCTGATATGTCGCATATCTCGCCTAGGGGTGGTAAACGTCAGACCCCAGCAGCTCGATAAGTAGTGTCGATATGAGGTCTATAACAGTTCGAGAAACTACTGGTAACACTTACCAGTAAATCTCAGCAACCCTGGCCAGGGATTTCTGGTTATAGCCAATCGAACACAGTGCAACATCAACTCCCTATACCGGGAGAGACGAATCCCCTCCTATCACTCATTGCCTCCATGTGATTCGGGACTGTACCCAAAAACCACCGTTTTGCACACCCTCTTGGACGTGGAAAGGTGGAAATCAAAGCACAGTGGGAATCACACAAGACTCTATGACGATCTCGGGTCTACAGATTAACCTGTACTAGTGTCACCAGAGAACTGCCATCTGACGTGAGGTATAATACCATCTGGGAGTTCTCGGCGAGTCCGTCCAGTGTACCCAGTCTCCACTGAGCACCCGTATATCATCTCTGATGTCAAACACCAATGGATATGGGATCATCCATCGCCCATCTGTATGGGTCGAGAAGGTATACGCTAGTCTACTCTGGTATATCGATGCCCCGTCTCGATATACCCACGACTAGGGACCTTGAAGGATGTACTTATGGACTACCATGTCCCCACTAGTATGATCCGCATCATAGTCCAGGTAATCAAGTACACATCCTAAGGGCTTTACCAACATGTAACAGAGAGACAATCAGTGTACACGTTAAGGTAAAGAGCAACCAGATAGCATACTATCATGTCGAGCAAGAAAGTCCTCCCTATATATGTCCAAGCATCCACTACAATATACATCATATGTATAGTAATGGCCTCTAGGGCATACATATAACTAACACTTTGTAACCTCTTCAAATACCATATTCACTCCCCTTCCCTATGTTACAATGTTTAAGTTAAAATCAAATTGGTGTTAAGTTTGCTATGTTTAGATACGGTATTTTATGACCAAGAGCTTGACAAATCCTCGGTTTTCATATACCGTATACTATCACAACCCCTTAGCAAAGTTAACACTAAAATCATTTTCTCACACTCACTAACTTGGGTCTTTGATGTTAATGTATGCTTTCTAACCCTTGTGTTTAGAGTTGATACCTCAAGCTTGGACATATAAACGGTAAGTGAACAAACAGACTAGTTTCGTGCTTTGTGGAGAATATCGGAATTTGATGACTTGTGCCTTGCAACCGCTTCGACAAGTCGTGCTTCATGCCGGGATCAACGTGAGAACGGAAAACTCATGATCAAAGGAGCGTCGAAGGAATCGTCGCGATTCAACCTTCCGAACCAAAGCCATGGCCAATTTCTTTCTTAACCTATTTTCTTGCTTTTCTTTGTTTGTCGTATTCTTTCTATATTTTTTTGTGACAAAACCCAATTCATTAATTTGTTGAACCTTAAATCACAAAACTTAATACACAATTCCCCTGTGGATAGACCCGTGCTTGCCGGCTCGCTACAACGCGTCGTGCACTTGCGGTTTATAAATATTTAAAACGTGAACGATCTCGCGTGCGCAATCCGTTTCCTTAATATCATATCCGTTTCCATAACATACGTGATTGCGCGAGCGGGTGAATTCTCAACAACAACCTTTGTAGACCTCCTCTTGTGACTCCTTTGATCAACTTGGTGTTTGAACGGGTTCGCTTGAAACTTTCGAAGTCCACGACGATCCACCACGGAGTCCCTTGGCTCAAGCTCCTAACTTCACTTGATCTAAATGGAAGTGGAGCAAATAACCTACACTAGTGGGCTAGACTAATATAGATTGGTGATGTGGGTTTGGATCTCACTTAAAAAACTGTAACACCTTAGATTTGCGATTAGTGTTAATTAAGCGATAATGTGGGTTTTCTGTAAAAATTTTATCAAATTGGTTTCCTCACATTTTATAACAATCAATTAATATTTTATTATTATTTGTTTTGACTTGTACACACTTGTACATGTTAATGTGAGGGTTAGTTGTGTTAATCTTGTTAGTGACCATTTCAACCTTTAACCTAATCCTTGCTTTGTTTACACCTTAACCCTAGATATTTATTTTGTGAGAAGATATTTCCATTGTTGTGTTTTGGATTGGGAGGAGGTGACTAGGTGAGTAATGAGGCTTTAATGAGAGCATTTATGAGGAGAGGGAGAGAGTAAGTGCAAGGGTGCACTTACCCTACACTCACCTCACTCTCTCATTATCACCTCACTCACTCACACATTCTCATTCTCTCTCACTCTATCTCTTTCTCAATTATTTCTCATTCCCTCTTCCTTCAAACTGAACCCTTACCCATTCATCACTAAACTTTCACAAAACTTGATCAAATCTCACCCAAATCACTTCTCATGTCTTGTTTTGCCTCTATGATCACCTTGAGCTTAGAAAGCTAGGATCTTTGAGGTTGTGTGGTTAGGTAATGATCTCTATCTATTAAGTAGGTGTTTTTAATATTGTGTAGCTTATTCGTTTAAGTTTAAAACGCGTAAAGTTTAGTTTTGTGCACATATCGTATTTTAGTGTAGTTTTGGGTCTCGGATGAATCTGCTATCAAACCAGGTGTTTGTTGGAAAAGTTCCTATTACAGTGACCTAGTGTAGTGACATAAAAGATATCCTAAAAACTTGAGCCCATTCTTTTTCTAAGTGGCCGCAAATATATTGCTTATGGCCGCAATTTGCGGCCAGACTAGTGAGTTGGGGTTCGTGTTTTGGTTTAGGGGTCTCTGGGGTTGTATGTGGTCTTGTGGAACTTGAAACTTTTAAAATTTGTCTGTGTAGAAAAATCCGGGATCACTTTTCTTGTTTTCTAGTGTTTCGACTATGCACGTTATGTTAACTGACACGGTTCGCGTTCTTGTGTAGCTGTTACTCTTGGGTTAGTTTCCTAGTGTCGCTACGCACGTTAGCCACTAGACGAATACTTAAGAGTATGTTTGGAGTTGGTGCGTCGGTCAAACATAGTCTGTACTTATTATTGGTTGATTGGTAATGTGAACTTGTTATATTGTTATATGATCTTAGGGTCGCAGGCGGGGACTTCGGACGCTGCGAAGAAGGGAAAGCGAGTGGATGGCTTTACTTAGCCCAAGATCATTTGTGAGTAGATTTAAGATCTACAGGAGAATCGCCCGCATGGCATTATGCGTCTGGGCTAGATTAAATGATATGATTCTTGATTATAAGTATTGCTCATATAGAGATTGTGCATGAACTTCATTGCATATCATTACTTATTGTGCTTGGACTTGTACCCATTGGACACTGCACTATTATTGACGGTTCATGTTGCACGAGCACAATTGTATGCCACACTGTTCAGTTGATAAAACTGCACATTTGTATTACATTTTTCCTATCATTTTCATATTAAAAAAGGACTTTATTATAATATATTATACATATGAGGGTTTATGTGTGAAAACACCATTTTCCATGTGTTAATATATTTTAATTATCATTTGGTAGGAAAATGTATGCAAATAAATTCATTGACCAAATCCTAGTAGAACTAAGTCTACTAAATATTATTTGAGATTATTGTGCAGAATTTTCCAAGTTGTTATGCAGAATTTAGAAAGCAAATCAAGTTGTTGAAGAAGACTTGCCTAATTAAGAATTAAAACTTGGAGACCAAGTCTGGAAGCAACCGAGAGAAGATTTCTGAATTCTGAAGGTGCCTAGGATTGCCACATGTCCCAAAGATAGAGCCCCAGAAAAATGATGGAGGGATGAGATCAAATGGCCGCGGATCCGCGGCCATACCCCCCCTTTGGCCGCGGATCCGCGGCAATCTAGAGGGAACATTTGCTAAGATTTTGTGGCTTAAATCTCTGCTATATTTTACCAACTTTTAAAGCAAAAGATTGTGGCTTTGGACTATAAAAGGGCACCGAGAGCCTCTTGGAAAAGTTATCAAGCCGAAGAGATCACGAAGCTCCCGACGCTCACACATCCAGGCTGATCATCGACTGTTTGACTACCTCCTTAGGAAAGATCGAGAAGCAACTAGATTGTAATCATTTTCTACGGATTAAAGTGTAGTTTGTTCAAGTCGATTAATAAAGGTAGTTATTTTATTTAATTGTTTTTTACATTATGTTTTCCCTTTTTGTCTTTTCATTTTCTTCTCCCAACATGCGCGAGTAATTCTCCGCGTGTTAGGGTTCGTAGGATTAGGGTAGGCTAATGGACGATGAAAATCCCTAAACCCTTTTTAAGTCCTATAAAGTTTATGAACTTTATTAAAAGAATTATTAACATCCTAATCGAGCACGCTAACAATTCTTTGCTAGTTTCCGACCGCGATTAGAGATTAGATTAATGATTGTTTTGGTAAAGGCTAGATATGAACGGAGTTCCGTGTCGAGATAAGGGTTAAGAGTGGGATTCCTTTTCCCTCCAGAAACCCTAATCTACACGCATCACCGTCGTTCTAGTTCTAAATCTATTAATGGATAAAAAGGGTAACTTTTAATTAATCGTCTATAACTACTAAATCCTAACGAACCCTACAAGCCCTCTTATTATATTTACTACATCTTTAAAATAATCTAGATCTATATTTTACATTCTTGTTTAACGTAGATCTAGAAACCTTTCTACAACAATTCTTTATCCCTCCTCTCTTTTTCAACACATCTAAAGTAAAAGTAAAAGGTTCCACGTTTCCCTGAGGACGACCCGTACTCATCTCGGTCTAGCTATACGCGACACCGTTCTAATTGCGGTTAAACTACAAATAAACACACTCTTTCGTGCCAATCAAATGGCGTCGTTGCCGGGGATACGTGCGTAATTTTTTATTTTTACTATTTGTGTTGGATTCTTAGACGAGTCATATCATTATTAACACAAAACTGCAAATTGCATATTTAACGATTTGTGCGTGAATTTTTGCAAGAAGATCTGGAGTCACAGAATTAAGGAGAATAGGAAACAGAGATATTTTTAGAGATCCAGAGGAGCACAGAAGGCTATACAAAAAATTTCATCAAGTGATCCCTCTGCCACGCGGCGGAACCGCGGCAAAAGCACCCTTGCTGCGGCGGAATCGCGGCAGGTTAGAGGAATCAGGGCTTCAATCTTCTCTGGTATTTTTTTTCAACTCCTTCTCTCTCCCCTCAAATCCAATAAAATCTATTTTCTGCAGGATTCTTTGCAAAATTGCGCCGCTCAAAAAAAAATCTTTTTGCAAAAGTTTTGTGATTGGTTTTGTTTTGCATATTTAATACGGACTTTAAGGGGCAAAGACCAAATCAAGATTAGGTGGGGATTTCATCACCCTTCCTAAGCCCCACAAATCACAAACCGAGCATATAGATCAACCCTTCATTAATTTAAAAAATATCTAAACCAGGCTCTAAGGACTGTCGCACTCAATAAGGACAGAGGAAGGTCGTGGGTAATCTATCGTTTATCCGCATTACTTTTGTAGTGCCTAGGAAAGTGTGACAAAGGCTAGTGGTTTTTAATTAGGCCCACGATGTGGTTCCTTCCCACTTACCTGGCACTTACCTGGCTACAAGGGTAGTACGGAGACGGTAGAGGATTGATCCTGCGGCTTGTCCTTTGGAAGTCTAGGAGCGGTCTAGAGACTGGACCTAGGTGACCTTAGTTCTAGGGTTGCTTGTGCATCTTAGGGTGATTTGTCTTGAGTCCCACTTTTTCAAAAACAAGCCAATTTTAAAATCACACACGCTGCCACTTGCACTAAACCCGCTTAGTGTATGATCGGCTGGACACGGGATCCTAGTGCCCGTCTTGTCCGCGTTCCTGCTATCGACGCCGAAGTCGATACTTCTTCATCTTCTTTTCCCCCACCACACACCACATCGACCGTGATGGACGGCACTCTATCTAATTATAACACCACGCTGCCACCGTCCGTAGGTGAGCAGAATCCACCGCGCATCTCTCTCCAAGAGAGATGCTATCCTATTCGTGGTCCCCTTCCTACTTGTCTATCTCTTCCACCACCTAACGGGGATAATTTAGAAATTAAACCCCACTACATCAACCTGCTTCCCAAATTTCACGGGCTTGAGTCGGAAGACGCGTATGTTTTCATCACCAAATTCGAAAACGTATGTGCAATGATGGGTACTTCACAATTGACTTTAGATGCTATGCGCTTACGTCTTTTCCCATTCACATTGTGCGACTTGGTAGAAAAATGGCTTTATAATACTGCCACACACTCTATCACTAATTGGGATGAATTTGTCGTAGCGTTTCTTAAGAAGTTTTATCCAAATCATAAGACTGCCCACATTAGGAGCGAGATCAACCAGTTCACCCAGCTTCCCAATGAACCATTTTGGAAGTGCTTTGAACGTTTCAAAGATCTGCTTGTCCAATGCCCCCATCACGGAATACAAAGATGGGATTTATGACGGATTATATATGAGGGCATTAATCCAGCGACAAAGCAGATGCTTGAAACAATGTGTCAATGCAATTTCATGTCTAAAGATGACGGTGAAGCATGGAAATATCTGGAAGACCTTGCTGAACACACGTTGCAGTGGGAAAGCGTAAGACCACCTTCAACTAAGGGAGGAATTCACCAGCTCGATGTTTCTATCGCAGTAAAAGCCGAAATGGCAGCGATACAGAAGAAACTCGATGCTATTGAGAACAAATTTTCATCATTCTCCCTAAATCAGGTCATGCTTCCTAAGACCGTTTGTGGTTGTTGTTCGGATCCTTCACACTTAACGGAAGAATGCCTTATGAATGCATCGTTTCAAGCTAATGCTGTTTTTCAGCAGCGACCTAGAAACGACCCTTATTCTTCCACATACAATCAAGGATGGAGGAATCATCCTAACTTTGCTTGGAATCAAAACCAACAAAGTAATTATCAAAGACCTCCTCCACAGCAACCACAACCACAGAATCAGCCCCCCTTTCAGTCACAGAATTTCCAAAATCCGGCCAACATTTCTACACCACAAGTGGCTGGTACTGACAACTCACTTGCACAAACTTTGGATATGTTCATGAAACAATCCATGCAATTTTCGGCTGAGATGAAGTCTTCTATTGATACCCTAACGAAAAACTCCTCCTCCCATGGTAAGAGTATCAAATCAATAGAAAACCAAATCGCACAGTTAAACGCCGCAATGAGTGCGAGAGAGAAAGGTAAACTCCCATCTCAACCCCTACCGAATCCTGGCCATTCACAAAGTCATAATGTGAATGCCATTACTACGTTGAGATCGGGGAGAGTGCTGAATAACCAAGTGGGTGAGCAATTTGATGATAGTGACACATTTGATACCCCAGCTTCTTCTTCTTCTTCCCATAATTCGTCTAGTCCCCCACCTTCATCCGAGCCAATTCTCCGTTTTCCCCAAGGCTCAAACATTTCGCCAAATCTATCTAAGTCGATGCCCACTCCAATTTTGGGATCGAATCCGTCGCCACAGTCTTCTCAACAAACGTTGGACCCAAAACTTATTGATCGAGCTCCATTTCCAAACCAATTAAGGGCCAACAGACCTAACCCGCAAATGGAGAAGATTGTGGAAATGTTTAAGCAAGTTAGCGTGAATATTCCTCTCCTAGATGCTATTCTATAAGTCCCATCTTATGCAAGAATCCTTAAAGACTTGTGCACTAGGAAGAGAAAAACTCAAGTGCCTAAAAAGGTTTTCTTGACGAGTAATGTTAGCACAGCTTTTACCCAACAAATACCAAAGAAACGTAAGGACCCCGGCTGTCCTACAATCTCTATTTCTATTGGGGGTAAAAATATAAATCGTGCTTTACTCGATATAGGCGCTAGCGTCAACTTGCTTCCTTATTCAGTATACGAGCAGTTAGGAATTGGAGAGTTAAAACCCACCCATTGTACTCTCCAAATGGCAGACCGATCTATCACCAAACCTCGGGGCGAACTAGAGGATGTGTTAATTAAAGTCGGGGAATTCATATTTCCCGTGGACTTTATTGTTTTAGATACACAACCTGTGGAAAACCCATGCAATCAAATCCCGGTGATACTTGGTCGACCCTTCCTAGCAACTTCTAACGCTGTAATTAATTGTCGTAACGGTTCTATGAACTTATCCTTCGGGAAAATGACAATTGAGCTTAATATTTACAAGCTAGGAAGTCAGCCATCAGAACCTTCTGCTCATTTGCTGGATGTTTGTTCCATCCACGAGATAGCTTCCGAAAGCTGCATGGATGAGGAGCTTTGCTTTGATGTTCTCGACAACACTAATGAGACATCGTTTGATCTTGCACCACTTCACAGTGAGGATATGTTCAATGAGTCCGACCTTGAGATTGAACCCGTTGACTCGTTGCAAAAGTCAGCAGCACTTTCCGAGTCAATATCTTATGCAAGTTTTGAACTTCTTAAGGAGTCCGAATATCATTCCGTTACCCCTCCTTCTATTGTCTCTCCGCCAATTCTTGATCTCAAACCGCTACCTTCTCATCTTAAATATTCATATTTAGGAGAGAATGAGACTTTGCCAGTGATTATATCCGCTTCTCTAGCCGTAGAGCAAGAGAATGCACTTTTGGCAGTGTTGAGATCGAATCGGCAAGCATTTGGTTGGACAATGGCCGACATCAAAAGGATTAGTCCCTTAATTGTTGAACATCACATACATCTGATGGATGAAGCCAAACCAACCCGAGACCCACAAAGACGGTTAAATCCCGTTATGAAGGAGGCGGTAAAGAAAGAAATCGTCAAGTACCTTGATAGTGGAATAATTTACCCCATATCTGATAGCCAATGGGTAAGTCCAATTCATGTGGTCCCTAAAAAGTCTGGCATCACGGTCATCACTAATGAGGCTAATGAGTTAATCCAAACACGCACCCAAACTGGGTGGCGCGTATGTATTGATTACAGGAAACTCAATGCCGCTATGAGGAAAGATCACTTCCCTCTACCTTTCATTGACCAGATGTTAGAACGATTAGCGGGACACGATTACTACTGTTTCTTGGACGGATACTCTGGCTACAACCAGGTCCCCATCGCCGAAAAAGATCAAGATAAAACCACTTTTACTTGTCCTTTCGGAACTTTTGCTTATAGATGCATGCCCTTTGGGTTATGCAACGCTCCCGCTACATTTCAGCGGTGCATGATGGGGATATTTTCAGATATGGTGGAAAATTTTCTAGAAATTTTTATGGACGGTTTCTCCATTTTTGGGGACTCCTTTGAGGACTGCCTTCGTAATCTTGACGCGGTTCTTACCCGCTGTAAGGATAAGAACTTGACTTTGAATTGGGAAAAATGCCATTTTATGGTCCAAGAAGGTATTGTACTTGGACATATAATTTCACGAAAAGGCATTGAGGTTGACAGAGCTAAAATAGATGTCATTCATAACCTCCCTCGTCCCAACAGCGTCAAAGATATACGATCCTTCCTTAGCCATGCAGGATTTTATAGGAGATTTATTAAGGACTTTAGCAAAATTGCTAGACCCTTAACCCTTCTATTGGCCAAGGACACTACATTTCACTTCGATTCAGATTGTGAGGCTGCTTTTGAATCGCTTAAAGAATCACTCACTACAGCCCCCGTTTTATCATCTCCGGATTGGAACCACCCGTTCGAGCTTATGTGTGATGCATCAGATTTTGCTATTGGTGCGGCCTTAGGACAACACATTGATAAGATGCCACATGTAATTTACTATGCAAGTAGGACCTTGAATGATGCACAAATAAATTACACAA
Organism: Agapanthus africanus; assembly: GCA_030015575.1. NCBI lineage: Eukaryota > Viridiplantae > Streptophyta > Magnoliopsida > Asparagales > Amaryllidaceae > Agapanthus > Agapanthus africanus. The sequence goes on along the minus strand of JASDDO010000019.1, from coordinate 729,827,800 downwards.
CTACCGAGAAAGAACTCTTGGCAGTTGTATTTGCATTAGAGAAATTTAGGCCCTACTTGATTGGCTCGCCTATTGTGGTTTACACAGATCACTCCGCCCTACGACATCTTTTATCGAAGAAGGATGCGAAGGCCAGGCTAATACGTTGGATCCTATTGTTACAAGAATTTGATCTTGTCATCAAAGACAAAAGTGGATGTGAAAACGTTGTAGCCGACCATCTTTCACGCATCACTTCTTCGCCAACTGTGACCGTGCCGATAAATGACTCATTTCCCGACGAACAGCTCTTGAATGTATCCTACGAACCTTGGTTCGTGGATATCGTGAACTATCTTGCGACGGGACTTATACCTAGCGATTGGTCGAAACAAGCCAAACTTCGATTTTTATCCCAAGTAAAATATTTTTACTGGGATGAACCATATCTATTCAAGTATTGTTCCGATCAAATCATTCACAGGTGTGTCCCTAACGATGAATTCAAGAGCGTGTTATCATTTTGTCATGATCAGGCATGCGGCGGTCATTTTGGACCTCGAAAAACGGCGGAGAAAGTTTTGCAATGTGGCTTTTATTGGCCAACATTATTTAAAGATGCATTTGAACATTGCAAAACTTGTCCGCGATGTCAGAATTTGGGTCGGATTTCATGAAGGAATGAGATGCCGCTCCAACCTATATTGGTTGTGGAAATATTTGATGTTTGGGGTATTGATTTTATGGGCCCTTTTCCCAACTCCTTTGGGAATCTATATATCTTGTTAGCGGTTGATTATGTCTCGAAGTGGGTGGAAGCTATTCCGTGTCGCACTAATGACAACAAAGTTGTCATTAAGTTCCTTAAAGAAAATATCTTTTCGCGATTCGGACACCCTCGCGCTATAATTAGCGACAACGGGACACATTTCTGCAATAGGTCTTTCGAGGTCTTGATGCGGAAATATTCAATCACTCACAAGCTTTCTACGCCCTATCACCCCCAAACAAGCGGGCAGGCTGAGATCTCAAATAGGCAGATCAAACAGATATTGGAGAAGACGGTTTCGAAAAACCATAAGGATTGGTCAACCAAATTGACGGATGCTCTTTGGGCATTCCGCACCGCTTATAAGACCGATCTTGGTATGTCTCCATACCGCCTTGTGTTTGGGAAGGCATGCCACCTCCCTATCGAGATTGAACATAAGGCAATGTGGGCTATTAAAGAGGTTAATTTTGATCTTGATCATGCAGGCAGCTATCGGAAGCTGCAATTGAATGAGCTAAGCGAACTCCGTGATGAAGCTTACGATAATGCAGTGATAGTAAAGAATAGGACTAAAGTGTTCCACGATAAAAATCTTTTTAGAAAAACCTTCACATCGGGGCAACAAGTCCTTCTTTACGATTCTCGTCTCCATCTTCATCCGGGTAAGCTTAAATCTCGTTGGAAAGGACCTTTTGTGGTGCGGTATGTACACCCGCACGGGGCAGTTGAAGTCGAAAATTTGAAAAACGGTTCAATTTTTAAAGTAAATGGGCATAGATTAAAACCATATTTTTTTTCTGACCCAGCGGAGGGGCTCCTGTTTTTACAGGAGCCGCTTTATCAAAACTAAATTTCCTCCGCCTCACCTCCATGTTTTGGTAACTTTTTCACATTTTAAGAATGGAGGTGAGTAAAAAAATGATTTGATTGAATATCTGTGCGTGTCAAAGAATAAGTTTGGGGGAATTTTTCATTTAACTATTATTTTACCCCTTGTATCTCTCTCCTAGTATACAGGTCCTTGTTCTCAAAAGGCTACATCAGTGAGGACACTGCTGAAAACAGGTTTGGGGGGAGGTTTGTATTCACTGAATTATCTTTTGACACTGGACAATAAAATTTTTTTTATAACAAACGAGTAGAAAGTGAAAAAAATTACATCCAAAAGATAGGAATAGTTTAAGAAAACCAAGAAAATTAGAAGTTTTCTTAAACGAACTAGTAATAAGTAGTTATGAGTTGTTGTCCCAAGAGTTAGTAAGATGAAGAAAGTCACTAATCTGAGAATAAAAATAAGTCTGAAAAATAGTTTATATTCTGGAAGCCAAACATTTGAATGTTGATACCCTACTATATGCACTTACACACGTCTTGAAACTCGGAATAGTAGAGGATATCTTGAAATGCTCTTGTCTAAAAACCAAAGTATGAAGGAAATGAAAAAAAAATGAAGAAAATATAAAAATGGTGAAAAGAAAAAAATGAACACTGGTTTTGTTATCGCCAAGGCAGCAATAAAAAAAATATAGCGAGGGTGCCTCTTCACCTAGTGCCCTAAGGCCAACTGGTCTGGGAGTCACTGCTAAGCCTTAGGTGGTGCAAGACGAGGAAAATACTATCACCTAATCAGCAAGCACACGAGTAATCGGTCTGTTAGTAGCTCAAGAAGTATTAACGGTCGCATGAAAATGTGTGAGCAAATCTTAATATTTATCAAATTAAAAAGTACTAAGGTAGATGGACAAGAGTATGATAGCTTGAATTGAATTCTCCGAGTGTAGGGATGTTCTTTACACACACGTGGGGTTATATGATCAATGTTTGGATGAAAGGTAGGAATGAAGAATAAAGACGATGTTTTATTGAGGGATGATGTGATTTCTAGTATTTTTTCATGACTATTAAGAAAGGGCTCATGACAACTGAAAAGCTAGTATAGTTGGAAACTCTTATTTTCAAAGTCTTTCTTTTATGGTTCTTATCGTTATATGTAAATTTCACCATCTCTCTTTTGTTATAGGATTTTGTGGGTGTAATCCGCCGAAAACCCTCAGGAGACAACACTCCTCCTACTAGGGACACCTAGAGGTTTAACGGCTTGTTGCACGTGCTCAGTGCAATCGTGTCTGCCTACGAAAGTGTGCTTAGTTTTCTCCTTTCTTTTTCTCCTCTTAAATAAACTAGTTTGCTCGGGACGATCAAAGATAAGTTTGGGGGTATTTGTTCAGTTGATAAAACTGCACATTTGTATTACATTTTTCCTACCATTTTCATATTAAAAAAGGGCTTTATTATAATATATTATACATATGAGAGTTTATGTGTAAAAACACCATTTTCCATGTGTTAATATATTTTAATTATCATTTGGTAGGAAAATGTATGCAAATAAATTCATTGACCAAATCCTAGTAGAACCAAGTCTACTAAATATTATTTGAGATTATTGTGCAGAATTTTCTAAGTTGTTAAGCAGAATTTAGCAAGCAAATCAAGTTGTTGAAGAAGACTTGCCTAATTAAGAATTAAAACTTGGAGACCAAGTCTGGAAGCAACCGAGAGAAGATTTCTGAATTCTGAAGGTGCCTAGGATTGCCACATGTCCCAAAGATAGAGCCCCAGAAAAATGATGGAGGGATGAGATCAAATGGCCGCGGATCCGCGGCCATACCCCCCCTTTGGCCGTGGATCAGCGGTAATCTAGAGGGAACATTTGCTAAGATTTTGTGGCTTAAATCTCTGCTATATTTTACCAACTTTTGAAGCAAAAGATTGTTGCTTTGGACTATAAAAGGGCACCGAGAGCCTCTTGGAAAAGTTATCAAGCCGAAGAGATCACGAAGCTCCCGATACTCACGCATCCAGGCTGATCATCGACTGTTCGACTACCTCCTTAGGAAAGATCGAGAAGCGACTAGTTTGTAATCATTTTCTACGGATTAAAGTGTAGTTTGTTCAAGTCGATTAATAAAGGTAGTTATTTTATTTAATTGTTTTTTACATTATGTTTTCCCTCTTTGTCTTTTCATCTTCTTCTCCCAACATGCGCGAGTAATTCTCCGCTTGTTAGGGTTCGTAGGATTAGGGTAGGCTAATGGACGATGAAAATCCCTAAACCCTTTTTAAGTCCTATAAAGTTTATGAACTTTATTAAAAGAATTATTAACATCCTAATCGGGCGCGCTAACAATTCTTTGCTAGTTTCCAACCGCGATTAGAGATTAGATTAATGATTGTTTTGTTAAAGGCTAGATATGAACGGAGTTCCGTGTCGAGATAAGGGTTAAGAGTGGGATTCCTTTTCCCTCCAGAAACCCTAATCTACAAGCATCACCGTCGTTCTAGTTCTAAATCTATTAATGGATAAAAAGGGTAAATTTTAATTAATCGTCCATAACTACTAAATCCTAACGAACCCTACAAGCCCTCTTATTATATTTACTACATCTTTAAAATAATCTAGATCTATATTTTAGATTCTTGTTTAACGTAGATCTAGAAACCTTTCTACAACAATTCTTTATCCCTCCTATCTTTTTCAACACATCTAAAGTAAAAGTAAAAGGTTCCACGTTTCCCTGAGGACGACCCGTACTCATCTCGGTCTAGCTCTACGCGACACCGTTCTGATTGCGGTTAAACTACAAACAAACACACTCTTTCGTGTCAAAGAATAAGTTTGGGGGAATTTTTCATTTAACTATTATTTTACCCCTTGTATCTCTCTCCTAGTATACAGGTCCTTGTTCTCAAAAGGCTACATCAGTGAGGACACTGCTGAAAACAGGTTTGGGAGGGAGGTTTGTATTCACTGAATTATCTTTGACACTGGGCATTAAAATTTTTTTTATAACAAACGAGTAGAAAGTGAAAAAAATTACATCCAAAAGATAGGAATAGTTTAAGAAAACCAAGAAAATTAGAAGTTTTCTTAAACGAACTAGTAATAAGTAGTTATGAGCTGTTTTCCCAAGGGTTAGTAAGATGAAGGAAGTCACTAATCTGAGGATAAAAATAAGTCTGAAAAATAGTTTCTATTCTGGAAGCCAAACATTTGAATGTTGATACCCTACTATATACACTTACACACGTCTTGAAACTCGGGATAGTAGAGGATACCTTGAAATGCTCTTGTCTAAAAGCCAAAGTATGAAGGAAATGAAAAAAAAATGAAGAAAATATAAAAATGGTGAAAAGAAAAAAATGAACACTGGTTTTGTTATCTCCAAGGCAGCAATAAAAAAAATATAGCGAGGGTGCCTCTTCACCTAGTGCCCTAAGGCCAACTGGTCTGGGAGTCACTGCTAAGCCTTAGGTGGTGCAAGACGAGGAAAATACTATCACCTAATCAGCAAGCACACGAGTAATCGATCTGTTAGTACCTCAAGAAGTATTAACGGTCGCATGAAAATGTGTGAGCAAATCTTAATATTCATCAAATTAAAAAGTACTAAGGTAGACGGACAAGAGTATGATAGCTTGAATTGAATTCTCCGAGTGTTGGGATGTTCTTTACACACACGTGGGGTTATATGATCAATGTTTGGATGAAAGGTAGGAATGAAGAATAAAGACGATGTTTTATTGAGGGATGATGTGATTTCTAACATTTTTTCATGACTATTAAGATAGGGCTCATGACAACTGAAAAGCTAGTATAGTTGGAAACTCTTATTTTCAAAGTCTTTCTTTTATGGTTCTTATCTTTATATGTAAATTTCATCATCTCTCTTTTGTTATAGGATTTTGTGGGTGTAATCCGCCGAAAACCCTCAGGAGACAACACTCCTCCTACCAGGGACACCTAGAGGTTTAACGGCTTGTTGTGCGTGCTCAGTGCAATCGTGTCTGCCTACAAAAGTGTGCTTAGTTTTCTCCTTTCTTTTTCTCCTCTTAAATAAACTAGTTTGCTCGAGACGATCAAAGATAAGTTTGGGGGTATTTGTTCAGTTGATAAAACTGCACATTTGTATTACATTTTTCCTACCATTTTCATATTAAAAAAGGACTTTACTATAATATATTATACATATGAGGGTTTATGTGTAAAAACACCATTTTCCATGTGTTAATATATTTTAATTATCATTTGGTAGGAAAATGTATGCAAATAAATTCATTGACCAAATCCTAGTAGAACGAAGTCTACTAAATATTATTTGAGATTATTGTGCAGAATTTTCCAAGTTGTTATGCAGAATTTAGCAAGCAAATCAAGTTGTTGAAGAAGACTTGCCTAATTAAGAATTAAAACATGGAGACCAAGTCTGGAAGCAACCGAGAGAAGATTTCTGAATTCTGAAGGTGCCTAGGATTGCCACATGTCCCAAAGATAGAGCCCCAGAAAAATGATGGAGGGATGAGATCAAATGGCCGCGGATCCGCGGCCATACTCCCCCTTTGGCCGCGGATCCGCGGCAATCTAGAGGGAACATTTGCTAAGATTTTGTGGCTTAAATCTCTTCTATATTTTACCAACTTTTGAAGCAAAAGATTGTGGCTTTGGACTATAAAAGGGCACCGAGAGCCTCTTGGAAAAGTTATCAAGCCGAACAGATCACGAAGCTCCCGACGCTCACGCATCCAGGCTGATCATCGACTGTTCGACTACCTCCTTAGGAAAGATCGAGAAGCAACTAGTTTGTAATCATTTTCTACGGATTAAAGTGTAGTTTGTTCAAGTCGATTAATAAAGGTAGTTATTTTATTTAATTGTTTTTTACATTATGTTTTCCCTCTTTGTCTTTTCATCTTCTTCTCCCAACATGCGCGAGTAATTCTCCGCTTGTTAGGGTTCGTAGGATTAGGGTAGGCTAATGGACGATGAAAATCCCTAAACCCTTTTTAAGTCCTATAAAGTTTATGAACTTTATTAAAAGAATTATTAACATCCTAATCGGGCGCGCTAACAATTCTTTGCTAGTTTCCGACCGCGATTAGAGATTAGATTAATGATTGTTTTGGTAAAGGCTAGATATGAACGGAGTTCCGTGTCGAGATAAGGGTTAAGAGTGGGATTCCTTTTCCCTCCAGAAACCCTAATCTACACGCATCACCGTCGTTCTAGTTCTAAATCTATTAATGGATAAAAAGGGTAACTTTTAATTAATCGTCCATAACTACTAAATCCTAACGAACCCTACAAGCCCTCTTATTATATTTACTACATCTTTAAAATAATCTAGATCTATATTTTATATTCTTGTTTAACGTAGATCTAGAAACCTTTCTACAATAATTCTTTATCCCTCCTCTCTTTTTCAACACATCTAAAGTAAAAGTAAAAGGTTCCATGTTTCCCTGAGGACGACCCGTACTCATCTCGGTCTAGCTATACGCGACACCGTTCTGATTGCGGTTAAACTACAAACAAACACACTCTTTCGTGTCAATCACACACACTCCGTCGATAATTGCCATGACACGCACAACACACATACATATGTGATATTGTATGGTTAATGACATTGAGACATTGATTCGTATTCCATTGTGCATATGAGATATAGCATACCTGTATACCTACATGCTTACACATATGCCTACATGATTACACATATACCTATATGGTATTACATCATTATTGATAGTTATATACCCATATCTTGCTACAGCTACATGTACATCATGTATACATACTTACATGTACACTCACTTACCTTGCTGGAGCTACATATACCCCTATGTGGTATTGTATTGTCATCGACATGGAGACATTGATTCTTATGCTATTATGCATATGAAATGCATCATACATACATGCTTACATATAAATACACATATCTTGCTATACTGACATGGTTATACATACCTTGTTATAGCCACATGTTCACCTTTATATGATGTTGCATTGGACTTTGGAAACCGCATGATATATTTAATAACTTGATGCATTTAAATAGCGGTTGTTCCTTGTTATGCTCATATTACTGTTTTATGCTGCATATATTATATTTCATGGATTTACGCACTTGAGATATGGATTTTATATGATGTTTTCTGGATTTGAGGACCGTGGTATTTCATGAAATTATGCATTTTTTGAAAAACCCGATTTCTCTTGATATGATATTTCGATGCGTCCACTATAAGATTTCTCGATTCTATGACTTGTGTTAGATACCCCATGCGAGGAGTGGACGAGACCGTATGCGGGTACATGGTGGAGCCCGGAGGTATCCCGGGACAAGAAGATCGCAGATGATGGCGTTGAGCCCGAGGAAGGGGAGTACTACCTTACCAGTGATGGTATTTGGACTCGGCGGATATCTGGAGGATATCCACCGAAGTTATAAGATGTATGGATACGTGGATTGCGAGTGTCGGAGCTGGGCACTCATGGTCCGTGAGACGTATGATATGTGGACATCAGGGCCGGTCCTGGTGACGGCGCTTGAGAGATGAGTATTTACGTGTCGATGCTGGACACTAGTTTTCATGATGTTTTCGGGTGTCAATGTTGGACACTCAGGTTCCATGAGACTTACAGGATATGAGGGCCAATCTGAGGATGCGGTGCCTTTGGTATTAGGATTTAGATTGTCTTGATGGACACTGGTCCTGACACGATGAGGATTCCGTGAGGATGACATGTTTTATCCCATACTCAGCATTTATTTGATATGCATTGCTTCATGTATTAGTAGTACCTGATAGAGTACTTTTCATGACTGTTGCATATACGTATTGCCATTTATTGTTATCAGCTTGCATGTGATAGATTATCACAGTACGTGCATACCTGCGATTACCTGCATATGTTATTTACTATTCACGAGTTGGCAACTCACCCCCATTGTGCCACAGTGTTTTGCAGGTAGTCCCTTAGAGCAGTCATGGCAGGGTTTCTTCTTATCGTATCATCTTTTGCAACGGATACCGCTACGGCTGACTGTGTTTTTATCACTTACTACTTTTGATGGTTTAGATTGATGGGTTTTCGGCTTACTTGAATTGCGTTACGCCTGTAGACGTTACGTGGTTTAAGTGCTATCACGTACCAAATTTCAGGTCATGACAAAGTTGGTATCAGAGTGCTAGGTTTTACCTTCGGAGTGTAGGATGTCCTTGGTATGATGGAGTAGGTAGCTTAAGAAGAATGATGTAGCATGTGTATGTCCGCGACATACTTACGACACGGTACTCCACCTAAGTGACCTAAGTACTAATTGCTTGAAATTCCTTCCATGATTATACATATCTTTGTGATTCGATTTCTATGTTCTTATCGAATCATATTTCCATTTCTAGCCATTTGCCGCCGATGACTATGAGGGCTCAGAGAGAGGCAGCAAGAGCCGAGGTCAGAGTTGACTCGTTTGGGACGGTGACTGACCAGGATGGTACGCTCACTTTACAGGAGCAGATTGATCCGCCTTCGATAGATCGTATTGTAAGTCCATGCTACCTCTCCCGGTACTTTCGGGCATGCGGAATTTGGTGAAAAACAATTTTCTAGAGGCGGTAACATGGACTAAAAACCGGATCTTTGTTAAACTACTAACTAACAACCTAACAAAAGTTTACCTACTCGGTTAGGGGGCTATACCTTTCTTGAACTCCTTCGTCTTCGACTCCTTCCGGTGTACGGATCGGCCTCACCTCGTCGTCTCCTTGCGCCGAAGATGGATCCACCCGAAAGCTTCTACCTTTGGCTTCTTCTTCGAACTTTGAAGAAACTAGATCACTTGGCTTGCTAGGCCTTGTGAACTAGAATGAGTAGAGGAGAGTGTGTTGGGATTTTCTCTATGGTTCTTGGTTCTCAACACATGAGACAAGTGAACCATAGACTAAAGAGAGGGAGAGCAAGAGGAAGGAGATGAGAGCTCAAGAACACAAGAGAGAGAATGAAAATGATAGAATGAGCAAGACTTTTCTCACTTAGCTCTCATAATCCAAGACCATCATCACAAAAATAGTAATCAAGTATTGTGTACATGGTTTAAGTCAAAATGGATATATCATTTCATGCACTCATATTGCACAAGAGAACAAGCAAGTAAAAAGTCTTTGCCATGAAATGATAGACATTGTCATCATGATGGTCAACTAGTCCAACCTAGTCAACCGGTCAACAAAGTCAACAAGTCAACAAAGTCAACCCCTCAACAACCATGTCACCACAATACTTAATTAATATTATTGTTAATTACATATCATATTCTCATTAGGGTCGAGCAAAAAGTCAATAGTCAACAGTCAACGGTCAACAACCCTAATGAGAATCCTCTGCCTCTGTCTCTCCGTCAACTGTGCATACATACCCGCATTCGCGTTCCGAGGAACACGAATACATACTGGATAAAACCAATCCCAAAACGTACACTAGGATCTGGCTTAAACCAAAGCCCGCTAGTACTAACTGTCCGGACACTGTACGTGCACAAGTGCACGGATGTGACCGAACCCTATCGCAAAACCATGCGACCTGTCGCAAAACCATGCGGCCTCTACTCTTTTGCCTAAAGGCGAATAGCTTTCTGTGTGGGACTCTAAAGACTCGACACTACGCTGGCAGTGGGTTTAACCACAGACCGCAAGCGGCACTAGCTGTACGTAACGGTCCCCAGGTAGATGCCGACAAGAAGACTGACGAGGTGAAACCCATCTGAACTCCTACTGAGCCTGAATGTGACAGTCTCCGTACAGTCCGGTCTGTCCGTCTGATACATCGCATGGCGGGCCTAGGGGGCGGTAAACGTCGGTCCCCTAATAGCGGTACAAGTCGTGTCGGAGTGAAGCCCAATACACCCTGAGATAACACTGGAAGCCTACCAGTATATCTCGCTTGCCCTGGCCAAGGACTACTCGTGTAATGGCTCTCCTAGACACAGCGCGATGTCAACCCCCAATACCGGGAGAGACGAATCCTGTCTAACCGTCACTGCCTCCAAGTGCTTCGGGACTGCACCCAACTACTACCTGTTTGCATGACTCCTTTGAGCCGTGGTAGGGTAGTAATCAAAGTACAGTGGGAACACACTCGAGGCGAAGTGACAGTGTCAAGTCAGCGGACTAAGCTGTACTCATGTCACCTGGGAACTGATAACTGACGATAGATATAATACCAACCGGTCAGTTCCCGACGAGTCCTATCCAGTGTACTCATAAGCCAACAAGCACCCGCATACTATCTCCAGTACGACGTACTGATGGCTGTGGGACAGACCATCTCCCACTCTGGGATGAGAAGCGCATGCGCTAGTTGTAAGTGCACGGCGGCGCCCCGGCCGTCAAACCGACGCCGGAATGCGGAAGCGGTGAAAAACTTAAATTTTGCGGACTTAGCAAACCGGCACCACCGCGCACTAAACACCCGGATCATAACCATTAACAAGTCTAAGCTAACTAGAAGATGGGTTAGAGATGTACCGACGATCCAAGTCCTCCGGTCTTCTCGTCATGGTCCCGATCTCCTGCGGAAAAGTCCCGTCTCCTCCTCGTCGCCGGAAGTGCACCACATCGCCTACTTTGTTTACGGGCTCCCGCCTCTATACCGAGGCAACTCGGGCGCGAAGTAGGCTACCCGACGCGTCCAAGATATGCTGTAGGATATAGTGTAGAAGTCTCAATTTGGGGTTGTAGGAATTGCCTTTTTGATGGAGGAATGATACAAGAGAAAAATCCATGGAGGCTTGCAGGGAATGGAAAAATGAAGCATGCTCTATTTCTCATGAGCTCGGCCAGAAAAGAGCAGCCCAAATGAAAAAATAGCTCTCTGGAAAAAAAAAACATCAGCCCCCTTCCTTAAGCACTCAATGCAACCATCACAATAATTAATCCAACAACCCATCTTTAATGCTTGTCCCCTGCACACTCAATAAGGCTCATTCTTTACATAATAAATTAACCCATATCCATAAGAATCTCCACAGCACACGCATGGGGGGGGGCCCACGAAAATCAACAAGAGAAAGCAACATATCTCACAAAATTAAAGCATGTACCCTCCACCCATAACAAGTGGCCGGCCCCTAAAAAGAGTGATTGATTTTCCAAGAAGGAATCTCATGATGAGCAACAAAAAGATTAATTGCAAACTTGCAATTAACCCCCTCCATCAAAAAGGTCCGGCCGAGAAAGAACAAAGGAAAACCGGCCGGAACGGAATGCAAACTGGCAACTCCAGAAAACTGGCCCCGTAATAAATTACAGGAAAACCCCGATACTGTGCATACACACCCGCATTTGTATTCCGACGGGATACAAATGCAATGAGACAAAATCTACACTGTACTAAACTAGGACCGGCTTAAGCCAAAGCCGGCTAGTTATATCCGTTCGATCCTGATCCGTGCAATACCGCACGTATCTGATCGAACCCTGCCATATAACCATACGGCCACTAGTACAAACTGTCCGATCCTGATCCGTACAATACCGCACGTATCCGATCGGACCCTGCCATATCTCCATACGGCCTCTACAGCGTTTCGCCCGAAAGCTTGAGTAACTGAAAGTGTGGTGGACTCTAAAGACTCGTCAATACTATGGCTGTGGATTTAACCACTAGCACGTCAGCGGTATTAGCCATACATGACGGGCCACCAGCTATTGACCAAAAGGGACGTCTGTGAGCGAACTCAGCCTGACAACCCTACTGAGCCTGTCAGTGACAATATCCGTGCAGTCCGGTCCGTTCGTCTATGAGTATCGCATGGCGGGCCTAGGGGGTTGGTAAAAGTCAGACCCCCAAAAGCGGTACAAGTCGTGTCGGAGTGTAGCCCAGAACACCCTGAGATACTACTGGAATACCTACCAGTAAATCTCCTTGCCTTGGCCAAGGACTTTGTGTAATGGCTCTCCTAGACACAGCACGACCTCACCCCCAATACCGGGAGAGACGAACCCCTGAAGATGCGCTCACTGCCTCCATGTGGCTCGGGACTGTACCCAACTAAAACCTGTTTGCACGACTCCTTTGAGCCGTGGTAGGGTAGTAATCAAAGTACAGTGGGAACTCACACGAGACAAATGACGATCCCCAGGTCGATGAACTAACCTGCACACATGTCACCAGGGAACTGCCATCTGACGTCTGGTATATGACCAACTAGCATGTTCCCGGCGAGTCCTGTCCGGTGTACTCATAACCCAATGAGCACCTGTATACATCTTAGGTGATCCAACTGACACCAGTGGCTTGTGAGACTGGCCACCGCCCCTCGTCGGGGTCTCGACTGTATACACTAGTCTACTAATGGAGTATCGATGCCCGGTCTCGAAACTCCCACGACTAGGGACCTTTTAAGGATATGCTTGTAGACCCCCAGCTCCCACTTATATGATCGCCCTCATACTGCTGGTGGTCAAGCAAGAATCCTAGGGGCTCTATCAACGTGTAATAGCGACGTGTCATGTCACCTAAAGCAGTACACGATGATAAAGGTAAACCGGATAGCATACTATCATCTCGAGTAAGACTGTCCTACCGGGATAGGTCCTCCCTCAATCATTACAATCACGTACCTGTGACCTAATAATTGACTCTGAGGGCACTATCTCCAACAATCTCCCACTTGCACTCAAGGCTAATTATTGCGATGTCGCATACTCACAGCTCGTGTGATACCGAACATCCAACTCCTCTACTAGTCAGTCTCACAAAGCTCGTTTGCGGAACTATTGCGTTCGAGGAATAGCCTCAGTGAGTGGATCCGCTTAGTTGTTTCTTTCTATGTCTCTCTATATCTCAAGTTCGCGGAGAAAGCCATCTCCCGAAAAGAGCAATACCTGTCTTAGAATATGTCTGGATGTCTGATGGGACATAGCTCATAAATGAACTCCAAATCCAAACTTCTTAGACTGTATCGTCAACTGAACTTAATCAGTATCCTGCGCCATGCCACCCTCAGTATTGCCTTGGACCACCTGTCCAAAATACTGCCCCTCATCAGAAGGAAAACTATAACTCTGACAACCTCCTTGTCGTCCATGTCACCTTGGAAGCCTGGAATGATAACTGTCTCCTGAACGAGGCTGTCGTTATCATATCCCTAGAACATCCACTTATGTTCTAAAACTGCTTCCGACTGTTTCTCTAGGATTGGATTAATGTCAACTTATTGCATCTAGTGCAAGAACAACATCCGGTGTGGTACTTGACATCTCACGATTGACTCAATTGCCTGAGCAAGTGATCTGCCAATCATGCCCGTCCCTCTCCCCTTTAGTCTGTAAGACACCTTTGGAGAGGGTGACTCCATTACCTGCAGGTACACTACCGTGCCAGGAGTCGTACATCCTAAATACTCTTAGAATGCTGTCAAGTACCCTGATTGGGAAACCACCCAAATCTAGATCTAAAACCATAGATCTAGTAACCAGTATGTCTGATATAAAATCCATTTCCTTTGTGGAGAAACAACTGTGTGACGACCAAAGTATAACCGATCGTAGTGTAGGAGTTTCTTTTCCTACTCTGTGTATATCATCCAAATACCAGGATATCACACCCTACTACCTTCTCAACAGATCCATTTCCTATTCTGACGAAGTCAAACCCATGACTGTCACGTCAGAAATAGATGATCTATCTCCGCTACATCTGCTCTAGTCTATAAATAGACATAAGCAACCTGTCCACCAATGCTTCCGCTGCTCCCACTGACTACGACAACCCTCTGGCAGAGTCATATAGACGTACACTTCTAAAACTGGTTTAGAACGACGCTATACTCATCCTCCCGCCGGGTCTCGTAACCTGGAACAACAGCAATGGCAATTGTGGGTAAACAAGAACTTCCCTGTCACCGTCCTTGAGGCTACCGGAGTACCTCTCGGGTGCCTGAAGTTACCCACCTTATCTGCGGAGTGGCCAATGGAATGTCAATTCAGATTGAATCTTTAGGTTCCTTATCAAATCTTCAGTAATCGTTTGTGGTTCTGGAATCACTTCCAGTTCTACCATACTCCCACTACTGTTTTTCTGAAAAAATCCATTTTTAATAAAACTGTGGCGAGTCTAGAACAATATCGCTATTGTTCATCCAGATGGTAGAAAATCAACCCTCGTCATAGCCTGGGTCAACCCACAAACAGCCATTACAGAAACGTGCCTTGAGTTGTCCAGTGTCTGGTTTTAATCATAAACCGGACAACTCCCCGTACCTTATCATCGTTAAGATATGAACTGTTCTATATCCAATATAGAACCAGAGGCACTGATTTAATTGAACCAGATTCAAATCATGCAGCTGTCTCCAGTGCATGTAAATTAAATGGAGAGAGGCCGATCAGCGTTACTCAACTTAGGAGTACTTCCAATTATGAGTAACCTGAAAGAGAAGCTAGTTCTCTTAATCATTACTATCATCTGAATACCATTCACAAGTATCTACATCTTCGATCACCTTGAAGAATCCCGATACTTGCAACACCTGGTTCTCTACTTCACTCTTTTACCTATAACTCCTCAAAACTTAGACCCTGTGTTTCTATGAAATACATGTCTAAGAACTAGAGAAGTTAAAAGTAAACAGAATATAGTACGAGGACCAACCCCTCTGTCCTAATGGACACTGGACAATATACAATACTCTGTATAAGTCCGCTGAGTCTAACAACTCATTCACTGTGTGTCGTAGGTTGAAAACTGTACTTTTGGTTAAGAAGAATTACACCGCTGTTCAATGCTCCTTACCTAACCATCCACTGGTATAGGTAAATGTCATAGACATAATTTCAAAAAGATATGTCTCACTCTATAAAAATAGACGTACAGATATATCAATTTGAAATTGGTGCACAACAACGGATATTCAAAACCAAATATTTGCCGATCGGCAAACAACCCAGGTGGCTTCCTCAAATATCACCAATTCCAACGATTCCCGATATAATGAGGAGGGTCACCTAATTTCCAATAACTTACTTCCACTCATCATCTGTAAAACCATACAGATGTGAGAATCATACCTGGCAAATACATACCCTGGAGCAAGTGTCTAATTGAGAAATCAGTTTTCTTTTAACAGTACACAGTGAAACTGAAACATTGAAATGTTTCGATGGGGTATCCTGGTATTCCTAGTAATGCCTCTTCCATTATCCAGATTCACAACTATAACTGTGTAATTCTTTGCCACCTCTCCAAATCCCTTTATATGTCTTTAGTCATTACCTTCTGTACACCCCTTTAGGCCAAATGGTTTTCTTCCTTCCCTACCGTTCGGCACCAGCCTATGGTTTGGAAGAAGACTATCCAATAAGCATAAAGGGTGTACTGTTCTAATCCTAGGAGCACTCGCAACGCGAGAGAAGGTGAAGATAAAAGACACCTGAATGTACTTTATTTATAGGTGATTTAGGATTGACAAAGAAGTACATGGTTTGGTCGTGAATAGCAGTCGCAATTTACTTTGCCCTCTTACTAATCCCTTGCTTTGTCTGAACTTAATACCTTCTGTACACCGTTTAGGCTAATTGGCTTTCTTCATTCCCCACCGTTCGGCACCAGCCTAAGGTTTGGAAGAAGACTATCCAATTTGCGTAATAGGTGTACTATCTCCTAAACCAAGGAGTACTCGCAACCTGAGAGAAGGTAAAAGGTAAAGACAACTGAATAGTCCTATTCGTTTTCTCCAGAACCGGAAACCATCCTCGAAGTCCTTCGAGTTCGTATATAACCATACGATGGTTTTGTCCAATGGAAGTGGACGTTCGTAGTAATACGGGGTGTCCCGGAGAAAAGGGTAAAAGTAGGAGTGGTAAAGAGGTCTGCAACTCTGACAATCCAAAAGCCAGTGTTAAGAAGGTTCGGTCAACTTGGTCACTGAGTCATAGTCTAGGGTCGGGTCAATGGTCGCTGCCAGAGAGAGAGAAAAGAAACACTCAGCGTGCACTCTAACCTAGATCAGAATGGTTACCAATTTATCTAATCTGGAATCCTCCCACCTCAAATTCTCCTCCAAACCTGAAAGAAGAATTAGTCGGGGTCACCCGAGGAGTAAACTAACTCATCAGTGGGAATCGGGATCCAACTATCATTGCATGATAACGTGACGGAATCCGCTCACGCTATCACACTCCAGAAGGTATGCGCATATCTGGCAAGTTTCAGTACTTTTGAAACTCCCGATGTGATTTTTGCCCCATGCTCTTATGACCTTGGCGTGAGGTCAAAATATCATAAGTCACATGTCAAGTTCTGCCCGTCATTATCCAGGTTAATTTGAACCCACCCGTACATACCCTTGACGTAGGCCAAAATAGTAGTACGACTGTCCCAAACCAACGCATCTATCTATGCAACAGATAAATAACCGGCAGCTACCAAACACTATGCCTTGGCGTGAGGTCAAAATACATAGCTTGAATACTACCGAATATTTAACTGAAATGACGGAGGGCTACGAATGGTTTCTGGAGAAAACCTTTAACGTAATGAACTTGATATCGTCGAAGGAACGGATAGCTTTTAAAAATATAGTGACGAAAACCGTTGCTAAAGAGGTCACTCCCTGTGAAGGGATCTCGGCTCTTTCCCCGTAGAATGGGGTGCAGGATATTCCAAATGAATACCGCGATGCAAAGCAAAAGTAATCAGCTATAGTGAAGTTAATGCCCTGACGCAAAACTTTTGTCCAAGGGGTCACTCCCGGTGAAGGGATCTCGGCCCTTGCCTCGTCGACTGAGGAGCAGGATATTCCAACTGAATACCACGATGCAAAACAAAAGTGAACGTTCTTGCAATAACAGCGTTTTGAAAAAGTGTTCCAATAACATCAGATTAGGTTTGTTTTTAACTTGCATTGATCCGAATCAACGCAGTCCCATCAATTGATCACACCACAAAGAACGAAAATATACTGATGTACGTATATGCCATCCGCATTCGCCACTGGGTCCCGTCATTACCCGTTAGGTTAGCTAACTAACGACAGAGCGGGGACTGGACTAGCGCGGATGCAAAACATATACAACATCTACTAATATATATACCAATATATTATATTTCGCTCAAGGCGTGAAAGAAATGCAACATCACAGAGAATGAACAGCATCACAGAAACAATACAGATATCTGGGATCCCCGGGTTTCACAGAGCCGCTGAAACCCGACGTTCCCCTGGTCGTGTGGATAGCCTGTGCAATGAAATCCTAGACCCCTACGGGCGCGGCAAGTTACCCGCCAAAACCTGAAGCGAGGCAGCCCCCTTCAGAGCCGTGAATGGACCACCCAGCACTTCACGGAATCCGGTAACTTGGGCACCCCTCCTGGGTCAACCTGTACCCCCTACGAGTGCGGCGAATAGCCCGCCAATCCTAGAGTGAAGCCCCCTCCGTCTCAATGCCATGAGATGCGGGCCCGTTGCCCTCTAGAACCCGGCTATCCGTGCACCCCACCGCGGGGTAATCCTAGTACAGAAAGTAAAATATACATACACCGGGTACATCGACCGCAACCAGGTCGTGCCCCAAAAGAATAATACAATCAGGCAGTGACGGCAGTCCACATGTCGGACGCTCGCCCCGCAATATCAAATGTACATAATACAACAGCACACAGTACTAGCATTGCATCCAGGCTATCCCCCACGACCGATCCGCAACATCACAGCAAAAACAAAACATCAACGTGAAAGTCACATTCGCAAATCCGTCTAACCGGGCTATAGCAGTTAGACAGGATTTACCGATCGAGTGACATTCACGGTCGCAGATATAATGTAAATACTGTGAAAAATGTGTTTAAAATTTTCCGATTGACCAAAAATTAACAAGTGGGCCCCCAATCAAAACTGTAGCACTCACAGAAAACTTGGGCCCAATTTTAATATTCCAAAACCCCTAGTTACAGCCCATAAGCCCACTGCAAAAAAAAATTTCCACACGAACCCATACAACTGCGGCGGAAGCGCGGCCATAAGGGGGTTTTGGCCGCCCTTCCGCGGTCGTACGGAGGAGTCGTGTCACCAAATTTTTTCAGTGTGCTTAGAACTCCCTGCACATCATTCTGAGACGACCTGAAAAATTTTTAGACTCCAAAAAATTTCGACAGAAACTGATGCGAAGGCAATACGGGTTTTGGAACTTTTTGATCAATCGGAAATGCAAACACATTACACAAAGCTAGACTAAGTTAATGGCGAGTCTCTGATACCACTGTAAGTGCACGGCGGCGCCCCGGCCGTCAAACCGACGCCGGAATGCGGAAGCGGTGAAAAACTTAAATTTTGCGGACTTAGCAAACCGGCACCACCGCGCACTAAACACCCGGATCGTAACCATTAACAAGTCTAAGCTAACTAGAAGATGGGTTAGAGATGTACCGACGATCCAAGTCCTCCGGTCTTCTCGTCATGGTCCCGATCTCCTGCGAAAAAGTCCCGTCTCCTCCTCGTCGCCGGAAGTGCACCACATCGCCTACTTTGTTTACGGGCTCCCGCCTCTATACCGAGGCAACTCGGGCGCGAAGTAGGCTACCCGACGCGTCCAAGATATGCTGTAGGATATAGTGTAGAAGTCTCAATTTAGGGTTGTAGGAATTGCCTTTTTGATGGAGGAATGATACAAGAGAAAAATCCATGGAGGCTTGCAGGGAATGGAAAAATGAAGCATGCTCTATTTCTCATGAGCTCGGCCAGAAAAGAGCAGCCCAAACGAAAAAATAGCTCTCTGAAAAAAAAAACATCAGCCCCCTTCCTTAAGCACTCAATGCAACCATCACAATAATTAATCCAACAACCCATCTTTAATGCTTGTCCCCTGCACACTCAATAAGGCTCATTCTTTACATAATAAATTAACCCATATCCATAAGAATCTCCACAGCACACGCATGGGGGGGGCCACGAAAATCAACAAGAGAAAGCAACATATCTCACAAAATTAAAGCATGTACCCTCCACCCATAACAAGTGGCCGGCCCCTAAAAAGAGTGATTGATTTTCCAAGAAGGAATCTCATGATGAGCAACAAAAAGATTAATTGCAAACTTGCAATTAACCCCCTCCATCAAAAAAGTCCGGCCGGGAAAGAACAAAGGAAAACCGGCCGGAACGGAATGCAAACTGGCAACTCCAGAAAACTGGCCCCGTAATAAATTACAGGAAAACCCCGATACTGTGCATACACACCCGCATTTGTATTCCGACGGGATACAAATGCAATGAGACAAAATCTACACTGTACTAAACTAGGACCGGCTTAAGCCAAAGCCGGCTAGTTATATCCGTTCGATCCTGATCCGTGCAATACCGCACGTATCTGATCGAACCCTGCCATATAACCATACGGACACTAGTACAAACTGTCCGATCCTGATCCGTACAATACCGCACGTATCCGATCGGACCCTGCCATATCTCCATACGGCCTCTACAGCGTTTCGCCCGAAAGCTTGAGTAACTGAAAGTGTGGTGGACTCTAAAGACTCGTCAATACTATGGCTGTGGATTTAACCACTAGCACGTCAGCGGTATTAGCCATACATGACGGGCCACCAGCTATTGACCAAAAGGGACGTCTGTGAGCGAACTCAGCCTGACAACCCTACTGAGCCTGTCAGTGACAATATCTGTGCAGTCCGGTCCGTTCGTCTATGAGTATCGCATGGCGGGCCTAGGGGGTTGGTAAAAGTCAGACCCCCAAAAGCGGTACAAGTCGTGTCGGAGTGTAGCCCAGAACACCCTGAGATACTACTGGAATACCTACCAGTAAATCTCCTTGCCTTGGCCAAGGACTTTGTGTAATGGCTCTCCTAGACACAGCACGACCTCACCCCCAATACCGGGAGAGACGAACCCCTGAAGATGCGCTCACTGCCTCGATGTGGCTCGGGACTGTACCCAACTAAAATCTGTTTGCACGACTCCTTTGAGCCGTGGTAGGGTAGTAATCAAAGTACAGTGGGAACTCACACGAGACAAATGACGATCCCCAGGTCGATGAACTAACCTGCACACATGTCACCAGGGAACTGCCATCTGACGTCTGGTATATGACCAACTAGCATGTTCCCGGCGAGTCCTGTCCGGTGTACTCATAACCCAATGAGCACCTGTATACATCTTAGGTGATCCAACTGACACCAGTGGCTTATGAGACCGGCCACCGCCCCTCGTCGGGGTCTCGACTGTATACACTAGTCTACTAATGGAGTATCGATGCCCGGTCTCAAAACTCCCACGACTAGGGACCTTTTAAGGATATGCTTGTAGACCCCCAGCTCCCACTTATATGATCGCCCTCATACTGCTGGTGGTCAAGCAAGAATCCTAGGGGCTCTATCAACGTGTAATAGCGACGTGTCATGTCACCTAAAGCAGTACACGATGATAAAGGTAAACCGGATAGCATACTATCATCTCGAGTAAGACTGTCCTACCGGGATAGGTCCTCCCTCAATCATTACAATCACGTACCTGTGACCTAATAATTGACTCTGAGGGCACTATCTCCAACACTAGTCTACTCCGGAGTATCGATGCCCTGTCTCGATAGTCCTGCGACTAGGAACCTGCATAAGGATGTGCTTATAGATTACCTAGCCCCCACTAGTGTGACTGCCATCACAACGCTGGTAATCAAGCAAAGATCCTAAGGGCTCCACTAATGTGCATAGGTGATATACTAAAATAAACACATGTACACATTGAAGTAGAAACAAACCAAGTAGCATACTACTATTTTGAGCAAGATTGTATATACAAGGTGAATATCCCAAGCTTCCATTAAGTAATATACAAGCTAGTACGATACAGTAATGGCCTCTAGGGCATATACACTAACAATCTTCCACTTGCACTAAGGCCATGTACTGGCGTATCGAAGACCTATCATCTCGATCAGCCGCTCGAACTGAGTCTGGGGCAAGGCCTTGGTGAATGGATCTGCAGTGTTATCTTCTGAAGCAACCCTCCGAACCTCGATCTCCTGGCGATCCACGATCTCCCTGATCAGGTGATACCACCTCAAGATGTGTCTGGATCTCTGATGGGACCTGGGTTCCTTCGCTAAAGCTATAGCCCCGTTGTTGTCGCAATACAGAGGTATTGGATCAACAATGGACGGAACCACCTGAAGTTCTTTCAAGAACTTCCTCATCCAGACAGCTTCCTTTGCGGCATCAGATGCAGCGATGTATTCCGCTTCCATCGTCGAGTCTGCAACTGTTTCCTGTTTGGAACTCTTCCAACACACCGCCCCTCCATTGAGGGTGAAGACAAAACCCGACATGGACTTGGAATCATCCTTGTCACTCTGGAAGCTGGAGTCAGCAAAGGCCTCGATCTGGAGGTCTTTTCCGCCATACACCAAGAACATCTCCTTAGTCCTCCTCAGGTACTTGAGAATGTTCTTTACCGCTATCCAGGGTTTCTCCCCAGGGTTTGACTGATATCGGCTTACTACACTCAGTGCATAAGCTACATCCGGTCTGGTACACAACATCGCATACATTATAGAGCCTACCGCAGAAGCGTAGGGTATAATAGACATGCGATCCCTCTCCAAATCAGTCTTGGGAGACATCTCTTTAGAGAGGGTGATCCCGTGACAAGCCGGTAGGTTACCGCGCTTGGAATCTTCCATACTGAATCTCTTCAGTATGGTGTCGATGTACCTGGACTGTGAAAGTCCTAATATCCTCTTGGATCTATCACGATGGATCCGGATCCCCAGGATGTATGAGGCATCACCCAGGTCTTTCATGGAGAACCTGTGTGACAAGAACCCCTTGACAGATTGTAGCATAAGAATGTCATTTCCTATTAAGAGAATGTCATCCACGTATAAAATGAGGAATACTACAGTTCTCGCTACAAATCTACTATAGATGCATGGTTCATCTGGATTTTTGATAAAGCCAAATTCCTTGACCGTCTCATCAAAACAGATGTTCCAACTCCGCGATGCCTGCTTTAGTCCATAGATGGACTTAAGCAACTTGCACACCTTTCCGCTGCTCCCACTCTGAATGAAACCCTCTGGTTGGTCCATATAGACACACTCCTCTAAATTTCCATTTAGAAAAGCGGTCTTTACGTCCATCTGCCAGATCTCATAATCGTGGAAGGCAGCAATGGCAAGAAGGATCCGAATGGATTTCAGCATAGCTACTGGAGAAAAAGTCTCGTCATAGTCCAAACCAGGTCTTTGACGAAAACCCTTTGCAACCAGTCTAGCTTTATAGGTCTCAACCTGTCCATCTATACCAATCTTCCTTTTGAAGATCCATTTGCATCCTACGGGTTTTACCCCGTCTGGAGCAATGTCCAACGTCCATACCTTGTTGGTGTACATGGACTCCATTTCGGTCCGCATTGCATCCAGCCATTTTACCGAGTCAACGCTCTGAACGGCCTGCTGGAAGCTAGTAGGCTCATCATAATCTATGATGCAATCCTCTCTATCCCCGTCTATGAGAAAACCGTAGTATCTCTCGGGCGGATGAGACTGCCTACTACTCCTGCGGAGCGGCGTAGGAATGTCCTGTTCTTTTGAACCCTCTGGTTCCACTAAGCTTTCAGTAATAGTCTGTGGTTCTGGAATTTCTTCCAGTTCTACTGCGCTGCCACTAATTTCCTTTTCCAAGAACTGGTGTTCTAGAAGTGGGCATTACGAGAAACAAGGACTTTTTGTTCCTCTGCGTGGTAGAAAAGATACCCCCTGGTGTTCTTTAGGTATCCCACAAACTTGCACAGTACTGAGCGTGCCTCGAGTTTGTCCGCATGCTGCTTTTTGACAAAAGCTGGACATCCCCAGATCTTCAGATATTGAAGATAGGGTTTCATCCCACTCTATAACTCATATGGTGTGGTAGGCACAGTCTTAGTGGGAACTCGGTTCAAAAGGTATGCAGCTGATTCTAGCGCATACCCCCAGAATGATCGCGGTAACTCAGCATTACTCATCATGGACCGTACCATATCCAATAGGGTTCGGTTCCGTCTCTCCGATACACCGTTATGTTGCGGAGTGTATGGAGGAGTAAGCTGAGAGAGAATTCTGTTCTCTTTTAAATAGTCCAGGAACTCGGCACTCAAGTATTCACCACCTCGATCCGATCTTAGGATCTTGATACTTTTGCCGGGTTTTTTTTCCACTTCATTCTTATATTCCTGGAATTTTCCAAAGGCTTCAGACTTATGTTTCATTTAAGAAGACATGTCCGAATCTTGAAAAATCATCCGTAAATGTAATGAAGTAAGAAAAACCGCTTCGCGCATATGTAGACATTGGACCGCACACGTCGCTGTGTATGAGTCCCAAGAGCTCGCTCGCTCTTACTCCGTGTCCAGTGAACGGAGTCTTTGTCATCTTTCCTTTGAGACAGGATTGACAAGTGGCATACGATTGATATTCGAACGCATTCAAATATCCTTCTGTATGTAACTTCGTCAACCTTCTCTCATTGATGTGACCCAGTCTACAATGCCACAAGAAAGTCTGATTTATTTCCGGAGACTTTCTTTTGTGTGTATTCTGGACATTGAAAATCTGCGGTTGGTTTAATACGTATATACCATTGCTTAATGTACCTGACCCAATCAGAACTTGATTAAGGTGAATGTTTACAACATTGCTTACAAACGCAAATTCATAACCTTCTTTAGAAACCAAAGATACAGAAAAGATATTACAAGTTGTGTTGGGTACAAAAAAGCAATTACGCAAAACCAAAACATGTCCATCTGACATTCCCAGGTGATAGTCCCCCACGGCCTTAGCATCCATGCTAGCTCCGTTTGCAACTTTGAGGGTCATGTCACCTGCCTTCAAAACCCTACGGTTTCTCAACGCCTGCAAAGAGTTACAGATATGAGATCCTGATCCGGTATCCAATACCCAGGAAGTAGAGTTTATTGAAAGACAGTTTTCAATAACATACACACCTGAAGCTGAAGCCGCAACCTGCTTCAGATCCTGTGTTCTGGCTTTCCAAGCCCTGCAATCATTCTTCCAGTGTCCCTTCTTATGAAAATAGAAGCATTCTTCCTTATCCACAAGCTTTCCCACTTTCTTTGTTGCTTTTGCCTTTCCTTTCGTATCCACTTTACTAACACCGCCCCTTGATTTGGCGGGGGCTTTCTTCTTCTTTCCCTTGGCTTTCGCCTTGGACCTAGAAGAGGAAGATCCTCCTACAAACAAAGTGGATGTTTCCCTACCTTTCTGTAGGGTGCCCTCTGCGCACCTCAGCATGTTGAGGAGTTCTGAAAGTTCAACTTCTTTTTCTTGTAAGTTGAAGTTCAGGATAAACTGGGCGTAAGTGGAAGGAAGGGACTGGAGAATCAAGTCCGTATAGAGCTCATTCTCCAACGTGGTCCCAAGGTCCGCGAGCTCTTCTATGTAGCCAATCATCTTAAGCACGTGTTCCACTACCGATGATCCGACGGCCAACCTTGGCGAAAATAACTTCTTCGACACTTCGTATCTTGCGATACGAGACTGCTCTCCATACAGTTCTTTTGTATGGAGAAATATGGATTCGAGGTCCATATTCTCGTGCCTCCTCTGATATTCGTTGTCCACAGAGGCAAGCACGAGGCACTTGGCCTTCGTGCAATCTAGTTCCCAGGTCTTACGGATTTCCATATCCATGACGCTGGTTTTGGGACCTGGGACAGGAGGAGCTTTGGTGGTAAGAAGATACCCCAGCTTGTCGTAAGTGATTGCCATCTTGACATTCCTGAGCCAATCTTTGTAGTTTGGCCCTGTCAGTATGTTTTTATCTAGAAGTAACTTAAGTCCAGTCATGTCGATTGGTCGCTGCAATTAGGAGAGAGAGAAGAAACACTCAGCATGATGCTCTTGCAAGTTTAGAATGGTTTTAAGTTTGTCTAAACAGGATGGCTCCCACTGTTTCTCGAATCCCTCCTCAAACCAAAAAGGAAGAATTAGTCAGGATCAATCTCACCGTACAATACTTGCTTAACCGTTCAGCCAGGCCAGTGTCGGTACTTCGAGGGAGGTTTTCCAACGCTTTCGCGAAGTTCCTTAATTAAATAACCTCTTTTCCCTGTGGGCGTAGCCCCGCTAACACCTTTCTAGACACCTACTTGGTTTATAGCATTGATCGTTAAGTGAGAGATTTCCTGAGGAGTAGCATATACTCACAATAGGATCGGGATCCAAATATCATCGCGTGATGAAACTGAAGGAATCCTACCAGAATCATCACACTCCAAATGGTATGCAACACTAGCAAGTTTCAGTTCTTTTGAAACTCCCGATGTGGATTTTTGCCCCATGCTCTTATGACCTTGGCGTGAGGTCAAAATGTCATAAGTCACATGTCAAGTTCTTCCCATCATTATCCAGGTTAATTTGAACCCACCCGTACCTACCCTTGACGTAGGCCAAAATGGCAGTACGGCTGTCCCAAACCAACGCATTCTATCTATGCAACAGATAAATATCCGGCAGCTACCAATCACTATGCCTTGGCGTGAGGCCAAAATACATAGCTTGAATACTACCGAATATTCAACTGAAATGATGGAGGGCTACGGATGGTTTTGGCAAAACCGTGAACGTAGTGAACTTGATATAATCGATGGAACGAGATAGCTTTTAAAAGGAGTGGCTCAAGCTCCGCATTTAAAAGTTAGTTTTGAAAAGAACCGAGTGGTTTTCCGAAAGTGTTCCAACGACTTTAACTTGGTTTATTTTCTTGCATTAGTTCTTTTAATGCGTGATATTCTTGCATTAGTTCTTTTAATGCGTCCCATCATTTAATCCTACCATTGCAGAAAACAACCAAAATATGACGTACGCTTATGCCATTCGCATTCGCCACGGGGCCCCGTCATTACCCGTTAGGTTACTTAACTAACGACAGAGCGGGGGCTGGGCTAGCGCGGCTGTAAAACATAAGCAACGCCTAAATAATATCATATATAGATATATTGCAATGATAGCCATTTCAGATCACAGATGAACACATTGGATATACTAGGAATCCGCAATTCGTACGAGCCTGTAACGAAAAGCAGATTACACGGTCGCAGTGACTAGCCATTACCCCACTCAAGACCCCTACGGGTGCGGCAAACTACCCGCCAAGTACCCGAAGCGAAGCAACCTCCCTCAACTCCGTGAGTAGGCCACTCGGCACTTCGGCATACCCGGTAGTTTGTGCACCCCTTCCATGGGTCTAACCTAGGAGCAAAAACAGTAAAAAGAAATTATACAATGACGGCTACAACCCCGAACCGGTTGTGCGGCCATACAAATAATTATTACATCAATTTATAAATTTACATGAATTGAAAGAAAAGAAAATTCTCGTCTCACAACCCCCGGCTATTCACCCGCGACAATCCAAAATTCATATACACATTCCAGCAATATTACAGATCATAGATTTGTATAACCCCCACTAATCGACATATAACGATTAGCAGACGTTCAATACAAATATCACATCGCAGATATACCCGTCAGCTTAAGTCTTTAGAAGTTCGATCAAAATACGGATTTTGAAGCCCCAAACACAAAATTTTCGTTCTGGAAAATCTGGGCTGAAAACACATATTCCAAAATTCCTAAAATACCCAACTGAACAAACCGCAACCAAAATTTCCCACTGCCGAGTCAACTCGGTCGCGGAACCACGGCGGGAGCACGCTCCCGCCGCGTTTCCGCGGCGCTTTGATCGGTTCAGTGGATGAAATTTTTGCAGTTTGCTATGAAAACCCTGAGTCGATTTTTGAAGCATGATTTATTAGTTTTACAGCACTTTAAAAATCGACAGCAAGTTTGAAATCCGGGTTCATTTTGGGACTTTTTCTTTGATCGATCTTCTAATTACTTTGCTAACATGTTAGATAGAGTTTAACTAGGCTCTGATACCACTGTAAGTCCATGCTACCTCTCCTGGTATTTTCGGGCATGCGGAATTTGGTGAAAAACAATTTTCTAGAGGCGGTAACATGGACTCAAAACCGGATCTTTGTTAAACTACTAACTAACAACCTAAAAAGAGTTTACCTACTCGGTTAGGGGGCTATACCTTTCTTGAACTCCTTCGTCTTCGACTCCTTCCGGTGTACGGATCGGCCTCACCTCGTCGTCTCCTTGCGCCGAAGATGGATCCACCCGAAAGCTTCTACCTTTGGCTTCTTCTTCGAACTTTGAAGAAACTAGATCACTTGGTTTGCTAGGCCTTGTGAACTAGAATGAGTAGAGGAGAGTGTGTTGGAATTTTCTCTATGGTTCTTGGTTCTCAACACATGAGACAAGTGAACCATAGACTAAAGAGAGGGAGAGCAAGAGGAAGGAGATGAGAGCTCAAGAACACAAGAGAGAGAATGAAAATGATAGAATGAGCAAGACTTTTCTCACTTGGCTCTCATAATCCAAGACCATCATCACAAAAATAGTAATCAAGTATTGTGTAAATGGTTTAAGTCAAAATGGCTATATCATTTCATGCACTCATATTGCATAAGAGAACAAGCAAGTAAAAAGTCTTTTCCATGAAATGATAGCCATTGTCATCATGATGGTCAACTAGTCCAACCTAGTCAACCGGTCAACAAAGTCAACAAGTCAACAAAGTCAACCCCTCAACAACCATGTCACCACAATACTTAATTAATATTATTGTTAATTACATATCATATTCTCATTAGGGTCGAGCAAAAAGTCAATAGTCAACAGTCAACAGTCAACAACCCTAATGAGAATCCTCTGCCTCTGTCTCTCCGTCAACTGTGCATACACACCCGCATTCGCGTTCCGAGGAACACGAATACATACTGGATAAAACCAATCCCAAAACGTACACTAGGATCTGGCTTAAACCAAAGCCCGCTAGTGCTAACTGTCCGGACACTGTACGTGCACAAGTGCACGGATGTGACCGAACCCTGTCGCAAAACCATGCGACCTGTCGCAAAACCATGCGACCTGTCGCAAAACCATGCGACCTCTATTCTTTTGCCTAAAGGCGAATAGCTTTCTGTGTGGGACTCTAAAGACTTGACACTACGCTGGCAGTGGGTTTAACCACAGACCGCAAGCGGCACTAGCTGTGCGTAACGGTTCCCAGGTAGATGCCGACAAGAAGACTGACGAGGTGAAACCCATCTGAACTCCTACTGAGCCTGAATGTGATAGTCTCCGTACAGTCCGGTCTGTCCGTCTGATACATCGCATGGTGGGCCTAGGGGGGCGGTAAACGTCGGTCCCCTAATAGCGGTACATGTCGTGTCGGAGTGAAGCCCAATACACCCTGAGATAACACTGGAAGTCTACCAGTATATCTCGCTTGCCCTGGCCAGGGACTACTCGTGTAATGGCTCTCCTAGACACAGCGCGATATCAACCCCCAATACCGGGAAAGACGAATCCTGTCTAACCGTCACTGCCTCCAAGTGCTTCGGGACTGCACCCAACTACTACCTGTTTGCACGACTCCTTTGAGCCGTGGTAGGGTAGTAATCAAAGTACAGTGGGAACACACTCGAGGCGAAGTGACAGTGTCAAGTCAGCGGACTAAGCTGTACTCATGTCACCTGGGAACTGATAACTGTCGATAAGTATAATACCAACCGGTCAGTTCCCGACGAGTCCTGTCCAGTGTACTCGTAACCCAACGAGCACCCGTATACTATCTCCAGTACGACGTACTGATGGCTGTGGGACAGACCATCTCCCACTCTGGGATGAGAAGCGCATGCGCTAGTTTACTCCGGAGTATCGATGCCCTGTCTCGATAGTCCTGTGACTAGGGACCTGCATAAGGATGTGCTTATAGATTACCCAGTCCCTACTAGTGTGACTGCCATCACAACGCTGGTAATCAAGCAAAGATCCTAAGGGCTCCACTAATGTGCATAGGTGATATACTAAAATAAACACATGTACACATTGAAGTAGAAACAAACCAAGTAGCATACTACCATTTTGAGCAAGATTGTATATACAAGGTGAATATCCCAAGCTTACATTAAGTAATATACAAGCTAGTACGATACAGTAATGGCCTCTAGGGCATATACACTAACACGTATTGCTAGGCTTGAGGCAGATATGCAAAACTTGCGCCAGATGATGGGATCATTGGTTGAGGCCAGTCGAGCGCAGCGATAGGAGGTTGCCACCCCTGTTACCCAGTTATTCCTTGCTATCAGCACACAGCATTGCGTCGCGTATACAGCAACAGTGGACGCAGCCCTACTAGATGAGGAGCGTCTTCCAGAGACTTTGGAAGTTTCGGAAACGAGGAGGGATCGTACAGGTGTATCAGCCCAAAGACAGATGCTTAGTCGCTGTGACAAATTTCGTTCACGTCGCGGGAGTAGCAGAGGCTTAGGACAAGGACAGTTTTTTAGCTCTTATCCGTAGGAGGGTCAGCAGCTATCGTATGGATGTTTCCGGTGCAGGAGTTTCCATCACCTCGTCAGAAATTGTACCTTGGTACGCCAGAGGAGGGCAGCAGTACCATATGATACCTTATCACCTTCACCTCAGGGAGAGTCGCCTTTTGCACCTGTTGTTGATCCGCGTCACACTTATATTCAGAGAGGTCATGGTCGCGGAGAGTTTGTTCAGAGTGTTCATGATGGCAGAGGAGGAGGACGGCCTGTTGCAGGTAGAGGACATGCACGAGCTTTTGTTTCGACTCATCGGGACGCTCGGGCATCCAATGCAGAGTTTGCAGGTATTCATTTTCATATGATCTTCTGATGCGCATGTTTGTTTAATTCGGGATCTATGCACTTGTTTGTTCTACACACTTTGTACCGAGGTTGGACCGAGAGTCGTGTATGCTAGATCAGCCGTTTATTGTGTTTACTCCTGTTAGCGATTCTTTTGTTGCGCGACACGTGTTTCGGTCATATGCCAATTGGATAGGAGATAGAGATTCTTCCGTTGATTTGATCCTTCTAGAGATGTTGGACTTTGACATTCTCCTGGGCACGGACTGGTTAGCTACGTGCTATGCGTCTGTGGACTGCCGTGAGAAGACGGTCAGGTTTTGTTTTCCCAGCGAGTCAGTTCTTGTTGTGCAGGGGACTGTGGTGCCGTCCCTCACAGCTTGATTTCAGCCTTTTACTTTAGTCGGCTTTTGAGGAGAAGATGTCATGGATTCTTGGCTTTCATTTGTGATACCGGAGCCACAGTGGATTCGTTAGACCGGGTTCCTATTGTGTGAGAGTTTCCGACGTTGTTCCAGATGAGCCGGCGGAGCACAGGGAGTTTAAGGATCAACTGCAAAGTTGCTTGATAGGGGTAATTGTACGTCCAAGTGTTTTGCCTTGGGGAGCTCATACTCTATTCGTCAAGAAGAAGGACGGCAGTTTGAGATTGTGCATTGATTGATCGTCAATTGAACCAAGTTACGGTGCGGATTAGGCATCCTTTACCTCGCATTGATGAATTCTTTGATCAGCTCCAGGGTGTGAGACATTTGTTTCTAAGTTTGATTTGGGATCATGTAACATTGCAGAAAAATAAAATATTATTTTTGGGAATTTTTATAATTAAATATTAATTATAATGAATATTTTAATATTGTGGTATAATTAAATACCGATAAATGGCGAAAATTTGAAAATTTTTAGAAATTACTGTAATGAGGGTGCTTTATGTGATCCATGCAAATTATGAAAGTTTACAATTTATTTGACACTATTTTAGTGCTAATCGCGATTAAAAATCGCTAATCGGGATTTAAGCGTGTTTTGTGCACATGACATGCACATGTCATTTTTAACACTTGTTGCTTTTTCCTTCATGGTTATTTCTTCATTCATGCATGGTTATTGATTTTAAGAAAAGAGAAAGGAAAATGAAAAGAAAAGAAAAGAGAAGAAAAGAAAACAAAAGAAAAGGAAAACATTAAAAAATGAGGTATGGGCAAGTGAGAGAGTGAGATGTGAGGGGTCTTCCATTGACCAAGTCTATTGTTTCATTCTCATCTTCATCCTTCTCTCTTCTCCTCTCTCCATGGTAGCACCTCCTCCCCCCTCCACTTCAAACCCCCAAATCCTCATCAAATTTACCCCAAAAGTCCATCCCCACTTCATAAAAATTGTGCACAAGCTCACAAGCTACACTTTGGACCAAGAAAGTTTGCATTTTGGTGCTCTAGGGGATTCATGAGTGCCAAATGAGGTAATCCCTTTACAAATAGTGTAGTATTTCATTTGCTTAAGCCTCTTTTCATGTTTAAATACGATTAAGTGGTGTTTAGTGCACTTTGGAATCCCTAGTGAGGGTTAAGGGTTTCTTTGAGTTGTGATGGTGTAGGTTAGTGCTATTAGTAACCTTAACCCCCCGCCCCCCTTAGTGTTTAAAACTGAAACCAAACTCAATTTACAGAAAATACGGAAAAACAGAAACTTTAAATGTCGGGTTTTGCGAGAACTTAGGGTGTGCAGGGAAACCTGGGATTACCTGAAGTATTTTCAGAACTAGCAAACAATACCTGAGACTCTTTTGGACCAATGTGAGACCACCCTACCAATACGAGGCAATTACACAATGGCAAAACCGAGCAGGCCGGAATTCTGGAGGGGTCTGGCCGGCCATGGTGTGAGGGGTTGGGTTCAGGTTGCTTCAGTAGGTCATATACACCCTATATATCACCCTAGTGTTGTTTGCTTACCTTGTTTTCACCTGAGGCAAAATCTGGAGCATGTTTTCTAAGTTGCTGCTTTACGTTTCGTGATGTTTAAGGATTTAAGTTTTGGTTTTTGTGTTTAGCATCGATTACTTGACGTTTGTATGTCTCTATCGGGTGTTATTTGGTTAAGTTGCGAGGGCAAACCATAGGTTTTGATCTACGTGCGTTCCGCGTGTCGTTTTGGTTTTGAATTGGGTTTTAATGCGGCACGATACGTTATGATGTGTAGGTACCCCATGAGGACTTCGAAATGACAAGCAAGCGCGTGGTGATGTCGGCAATGGAAAGCGAAGAGCAAGGTGAGTAGATTTATATCTATGGAGAAAGTCAGGTGGATGGTGTATAGCACACCCGCAAAGTTGTAAGAATGGATGTGATGTAATATAGATATACCATTATATGTTGTTGAGAAATATGAACACTTAGCAAGAGGAGCTTTAGGAGATCATGGTTCTAATGTTAGCGAGAATTGAAGAAAGGACTTTAGTGTATTTCTTAGTCACGAAACCCTAGAATAAAGGTTTGCATACACACACATACACATACTCGCATACACTTACTTCCTTGTGCGTATTGGGGACATATATATATTGGTATTCATATACTAGGATGATGATAATGTTATATGATACTTGGGAATGAGTCGATATGATCGGGCATGATGCCGTGAGGTATTTAATATGTGACCGAGATATGTTATGATGTTATAGCGGGTCGTTGGACGACGATACCATGTGGATGATGATATATATATGATAGTTGACATATGATCGAGATATAAGATGAGATAGGTTATGTTATTTATAATGGACACTTGGGCGATATATACTTCTATATGATAATATGTGTGGATGACATCGGATTGTAGGAGACTTTAGATCTGTAACCAGATCATGATATTGTTGATCATATTAGTAGTGTACTAGACTTAGATCAGTACCCCTGCTCTCGATATGTGATGATGTGGATACCAGATGAATAATGAGATAAATGTGATATTTGACACGTACCCAGATTTGGGATGACGTGCGATAGATTTGCCGTACGAGATATTGTTATGAGGATTGATCCGCACTCTTGACTCGAGAATGTCATATTATTTATTGTCTCATACGTGATACTATTAAAGCGGGATCACCGACTACTAGATATATATATATATATAGATCGACTCAGACTTAGGTGGATTCCCTTACCCTTTTGACTGGGCTCGAGTCATACTCATTTTCGAAAGTGGTGAATTGTGTGTATTTTTAAATACCAAACTGTATGACTCGTATATTGGGTAGGTATATTTTTCAGTGTTGCTGTTACTACATCACTTCCTGTATATTCATGATGTTTCATTGCATTGCATTCTTGTACATATGTTATCTGTAATTATCATGAAACCATGCTGTCAGGAAACCAGCACCATTACCGATGATGCGTATGCTCCACATACACTTGCTTGCCGGCTCACACACATCTTCATCGGTAATTGCCATGTCACGTACACTTTAGAAAATACTATTCATTGACATAGCTTGCTAGTTGATAGTTGCTATATCTTATAGCTTTCATATGCTATTTAATTATTGCATGATATCATATGCATCCATATATTCATTAGTTATGCATTATTATGGAGATTTATGCCAGTTTTCATTGTTATTGACATGGTGACTTGATGATTTCGGATTATTCTTGGTATTTTCTGGATTTGGAAACCGCATGTGAAAGTTTTGTAAACTGGTGAATTATTTTAAAGAGAAAAATGGGGTTTTCCTTGATATGTTGAGTATTGTCCACCATGATATTTTCTCGGTTCTGAGATATTTTCGAGACCCGATTTGAGGAGTTGGATGAACCGTCTTGGGTACATGGTGGGCCCGGTAAGGTACCCGGGGGCAAGAAGCTCGAGTTGTAGACGATGAGCCGGGCAGGGGCAGACTGCCTACCGGTGATTTTACCTAGCGCGGCGGATATCCGGAGGATACCGTTCGTGGTCGTGTGATTGATGTTATGGGCCGATCCCGACTGATGGAGCGTGAGGTATTGAGATATTGAGACTTGAGACACTGAGATTTTGAGATTTGATGATACAGGCCAGTCCGAATAGCCGGAGCCTGAGGTATTGAGATACTGAGATTTATGTTTTGTGTCGATGCTGGACACTGTTTTATCTGTCGATTTCATTGATGATACGCGATTTATATACACACAGAAATCTCATTAAATAAAGAAAACAGTTGTCTCATTCACGATGTATTCTATTTCATTTGTAATTCATTCATGCATCATAAATCTGATATGTGGCTATCTGAGGTACTGACATGAGCATGTGGTATTACACTTATACAGAGATGGACCGGAATATTTATTTCGGGATATTACTTGATATGACCTAGGATAGCGTCATGCATGCGATTTCTACTCGTAGATGTTTTCTACTCACGATTTGGCAACTCACCCCCGTTGTGCCATAGTTTCTTGCAGGTTTTGCCGTACAAGTTTCGTTGCGGCTTTGCTGGCACACTGTTCCTTCCGGGTGATTGCTTTGGTAGGTGTGATCTTTTGCATCAAGACCACCATTTTATATTTGTTATTTCAGTTGTATCTAGTAAAACTCCATCAACCAGACTTGTATATTTGATAGAGATAGATGACCTGTGTATATTTTTTCAACCATAGAGTCGCGCGCTGTATTATTATGGTTTTCTTGATGATGTTGGATTTTTATCCTGAGTTTTATCCTCGCCTTTCGGCGTTGTATATTATATTGCACTGTGTGGTTTTGTCCGCCGGTTGGCAAAGAGCTAGCTCCCGCTTGGGGATGCCTTCATTCATTATACATGCTTTATTAGGTTTTATACCCGTTTGGGGTCTGAATTTACAAAGGAAACTCTGCCGAAATTTTCAGAAAAGACTTGACATTTTAAAAATGCATACTTCGGCTTATGTTATAAAACTTCTTGCTTTAAAATTGGTTTTTCCTTCACTCTACTGCTTTACTTGGTTTGGATTTATGGGTTTTGGCATACTTAGATTATGTACGCCTCGAGACGTTTTGTAGTCTAAGTGCCGGTCATGTTCTGTACTTTTCGGGTCGTGACAAAGTATCAGAGTGTTAGGTTTTACCTCCTGAGTGCAGGATGAACCTTGGTTGATGGAGTAGGTGACTCAAGCAGAGTGACGTACCGTGTGTATGTTCCGCGGCATACTTACGATACGATACTCCGCTTAAGAAGCCTTAGGATGTACATTTCTTTGCACAGTATTATATTCATTCCTATGATCTATCCCCTTCAGTACCGGTTTATGGTTTTGTTACCACGGTTGTACGGGCACAGAGAGCTACGGCTAGAGTTGCGGTCAGCACGAGCTCGTCACGGACGAGGACTGACCAGGGCGTGATTCCCGGGACATATGATTGCATAGACGTGTCGTTTATTTGTGTTTTTGCGCCATTAGCGTTGATAGATCACTGTTACGAGATTTCTCGGACGTGCATATCAGCACCAGAGGATGGGGCCACTGTTTAAGGCCAGCCAAAACGTGATGACCGTCCATGCACAGATTATTTGATGATTGAGACACTGTTCAGCGTGCGGACGAATGAACCAGTTGTTGCTGCGAAGGATGAGATATCACCCCAGATGCTTGGCGCTATTGCAGTACGAGTGGTACTTAAAGATATGATAGAAGATCTCTAGTCACCCGAGGATGAATGACTAGGATATGTGGTTCGTTCGCTTACCCCGATGCGAGGTCATCAGATTGATTGATTCCAGCTAGAAACAACTTCACGCTGATACGTTAAGAGTCGATATAGACGATCGAATGTCAGGAACCCATTTTCCAAGTTTAAAGTGTTCGGAAGACAATGCAAGTAATTCTACGGACCCTCTAGAAGAATGAAACCCTATCTCGACATAATGACCATGGAACGCCGGTGAACCTTAGGGTTTGCGGCAGTTCAGCAGTGCCATTAGTGAGGCTTGGGTTTGCCCTTATACGGTTGGTCTATAGGTGCTGTGGCATGTATTCGATACTATTAAATTGTACCCAAGATGTTGAGCTCTTAGGGGATTATGGAGACTTGATGAATCGATCGAAAAGTTCAACATCATTTGGATATCATATGATGGGATACAATGCTTAGGAGACTCCATATATGAGTATAGTCGTTGGAGCACAGTCCATGCAGCCACGAGGAGACGAGTCCGAATCAGTCGACATTGGAGGAAAATGAAGTAATAGGTTCGTACGAGATCGTGACAAGAGGACGTTCTACTCCGCTGACATCAAAGATGTGATACGCAAGTAGAGGCGTTTACTATGGGTATATCTTCCAGGAGGAGTCGTGATGAGTATGCAGCCGTTCCGGAACAAGAAATAGATTTAGTGAAAGATGATGACTTCCGGGCAGTTCGGCGGAAACGAGATTTGGGAGATACTTCGACAGAACCTTTCTGGAGTACTATACGAGAAGACATGGACCCAGGATTAGTTGTATTACGCACACCTAGGAGACCAGAGTTCGGCATCATAGATGAGATATGTTATGAGCGACCATGATAATTGGCCGTGAGAGGACCAGAGGAGTACTAGAGCGGATCGTTTCCGTAAGTACATCGGACCGGGCCGACGAACCGATGGATTGCGAGAGCGGTAATCCATAGAGAAATGAGGACCCAGAGACAGAAGACACCAGACCGTGAGCAGGAGGCAGCGGATGTTCTCGCTCTGCTAGTTTTGAACGTACCGACACTTTTCGACGTTGTAGGAGGCGTACCTTAGTGCCTTTCGTTGCGATTTGCGTTGTGATCCGAGTATCACGCTTTTATCGCTTGGATTTGGGTTTTGATGATTGGGCTTTATGGTATTATTTTCATGCACCAGGGCTGCACCTACTGAGTATTTACGTTTTGTGCATAGTTAATGCACTTGAGATATGCTTAATACACCGTTGTGTTGATTTATGATTTGTGCAGGTTTATTGCACTTGATTCAGTTTTGTGCCTTGGCTGCACATGTTTATGATTTCATGGATTGCATACCGCTGATTTGATATTTATGCAGGTGTATGCACTCGATTTGGTTTCTGCACTCGGTATAGCTTACATGTGCTTGCAGTGCATGGATACGTGTTTTGTGCACGTAGTTGCACGCGTTTATGATTTTATACACCTTGGCACACTCGGTGTTGCTTTTTATACGCATTTGAGTTATTGATGCATTTCCGTGCACTTGTTGCACCCGATTTGTATTTTAAGCAGTTGTTGCCCTAGGTTTTTACGCTGTGCATTGTTACACCATATTGTATTTCGTGCACTGGATGCACCGTATTTGGTATTTCGTGCACTGGATATACCATATTCGGCATTTCGTGCACTGGATGCACCGTATTCGGTATTTCGTGTACTGGATGCACCGTATTCGGTATTTCGTGCACTGGATACACCGTATTCGGCATTTCGTGCACTGGACGGACTGTATTTGATATTTCGTGCACTGAATGCACTGTATTTGATATTTTGTGCACTGGATGCACTGGAGTTGGTATTTTGTGCACTTTATGCACCATATTTGTATTTTTGTGCGATTGTTGCACTGTATTATATTTCGTGCACTAGATGCACCGTATTTGGTATTTCGTGCACTGGATGCACTGTATTCGGCATTTCGTGCACTGGATGCACTATATTTGATATTTCGTGCACTGGATACACTGGAATTGGTATTTTATGCACTTGATGCACCATATTTGTATTTTTGTGCGATTGTTGCTCTTTATTATATTTCGTGTACTGGATGCACCGTATTCGGCATTTCGTGCACTGGATGCACTGTATTCGGCATTTCGTGCACTGGATGCACTGTATTTGATATTTCGTGCGCTGGATATACTGGAGTTGGTATTTTGTGCATTTGATGCACCATATTTGTATTTTTGTGCGATTGTTTCACTGTATTATATTTTATGCACTGGATGCACCAAATTCATATTTCGAGCATTTGTTGCACCAGCTAGGTATTTTGGGCATTGGTTGCACCGGAATTATACTCCGTATCTTGGTTGCACTCTATTTATGTCTTTGAGCATTTGTGTTATCAGATTTGTGTTTGGTGTGCGTCTGCACTTGATGTTCGTTTTCATACATGTTATTGCACTAGATACTTTTCACGGACTGACGCGCTTGGGTTGGATTTTTGCGCATATTAGGCGCTTAATATTGGATTTTGTGCGTATCGAA
Organism: Agapanthus africanus; assembly: GCA_030015575.1. Taxonomy (NCBI): domain Eukaryota; kingdom Viridiplantae; phylum Streptophyta; class Magnoliopsida; order Asparagales; family Amaryllidaceae; genus Agapanthus; species Agapanthus africanus. The sequence continues at coordinate 729,789,231 of JASDDO010000019.1, read as the reverse complement.
TGCCCTTGATTTAGATTTTATTCATGAATGTTGGATGCACTTGATTTAGATTTATTTGTGCATGTTGGATGCACTTGATTTAGATTTTATTCGTGCATGTTGGATGCACTTGATTTAGATTTTATTCATGCATGTTCGATGCCCTTGATTTAGCCTTCTTTCGTGCATGACGGATATACTTGATTTGGATTTTCGCGTATGTTGAGCGCATGATATGAGATATGGTTTTGTGCACACCGGATGCACTCGATTGGAATTTCCATTCGTGCATGTTAGTTGCACTGGATTAAGATTTTGTGCACCACAGTTGCACTCGACTTCGATTGATGACATTCGAGATGTTGATTTTGATTCCATGCCTGATATTTTGGGCGATTTATTTGCATGATTGAGATTTCGTGCACTACAGTAGCACTTGACTTTGATTAGATATCATTCGAGATGTTGATTTTGATTTCATGCCTATGGTATGCATGTGATTTTACTTATGCTTTTGGCATAGTTTTCATACACTTTTAGTATTTTGATTCGATTTTATGCACGCTGATGCACATGGTTGTGAGGTTATATACCACGGTATACCTGATTTGGATTTGGATTGAAATATGTTGTATACCGTCGATTTCGATTGTGATACTCGATGTTTGTTTTGTGCACCTTGTGCACCTCATTGGATTCTTGCGCATATTTGACGCGCTTGGATTGGATTTTGCGCATGTTCGGCGCTTGATATTGGATTTCGTGATTTCGTGCATGATGAATGCACCTGATTTGGATTTTTGCACATGTTGGGCGTATGATATGAGATGCGATTTTGGTGCACGCCAAATGCACTAAATCGAGATTCTTCGTGCATATCAGATGCACCTGATTTTGCTGTCAGGCACATATGTTGCCTCAGACAGGTGTTTCGTGCATACCCGTTGCACTTAGATGTAGTTTCTGTGCACATGTATGGCACATTCATGAATTTTGATTTCCATGCGCAGCAGATGCAAGTAGCTTTCATATGCACATTTACGGATTGATTTCTTATGGAGCGATACATTTTGCTGATAATTGCTATTTGTTTTCGTACTGAGCAGGACTAGTCAGAGGACAGTACCTGGATACATTTTACATGCATTGAGAGTTATCGAAGGGATTTCCAAACAGGGAGCTATAGTCTCGGTATTTACCTACGTGTCTGATATGAAACGAAACATCTAAAACAAGGGAACCCTTCTAAATTATTTCAAAAAAAACAAAATAAAACGGCGGGACATGCATATTAAACAAAAGATATATACATATATGATTATTTTCTTACAATAGACGTCCGTCACTGTGCAGTGTTATGCGCATCGCACAGCAACATGAAAGGTTTGGCATGCATTTCATTCAGATGTTTACATGTATAGATTTGATATGTACATGTATAATTTTGATGTATATTATACTGGTTTCGTTTTGGATTTGACATTTGTGTCTTCACCATGACTCCTATGATTGCGGGATGCTTGACGGAGTTTTGATTTGGAGTTATCTGCTCATTATTCATGCACATGCTTTACGCTATAATGCGTCTTATGTATTGATGATTTCGGAGCTCCGACGACTTGGACTTTTTATTGAAATGTTTTAGTATTTGAGGGGTTTAAATTTAAATTCAGGGATCGAATTTCTTTAATGGGGGAAGATTGTAACATTTCAGAAAAATAAAATATAATTTTTGGGAATATTTATAATTAAATATTAAATATAATGAATATTTTAATATTGTGGACTAATTAAATACCGATAAATGGGGAAAATTTTGAATTTTTTTAGAAATTACTGAAATGAGGGTGCTTTATTTGATTCATGCAAATTATGAAAGTTTACGATTTATTTGACACTATTTTAGTACTAATCGCGATTAAAAATCGCTAATCGGGCTTTAAGCGTGTTTTGTGCACATGACATGCACATGTCATTTTTAACACTTGTTGCTTTTTCCTTCATGGTTATTTCTTCATTCATGCATGGTTATTGATTTTAAGAAAAGAGAAAGGAAAATGAAAAGAAAAGAAAAGAGAAGAAAAGAAAACAGAAGGAAAGGAAAATATTAAAAAATGAGGTATGGGCAAGTGAGAGAGTGAGAGGTGAGGGGTCTTCCATTGACCAAGACAATTGTTTCATTCTCATTTTCATCCTTCTCTCTTCTCCTCTCTCCATGGCAGCACCTCCTCCCCCCTCCACTTCAAACCCCCAAATCCTCATCAAATTTACACCAAAAGTCCATCCCCACTTCACAAAAATTGTGCACAAGCTCACAAGCTACACTTTGGACCAAGAAAGTTTGCATTTTGGTGCTCTAAGGGATTCATGAGTGCCAAATGAGGTAATCCCTTTACAAATAGTGTAGTATTTCATTTGCTCAAGCCTCTTTTCAAGTTTAAATACGATTAAGTGGTGTTTAGTGCACTTTGGAAATCCCTAGTGAGGGTTAACGGTTTCTTTGAGTTGTGATGGTGTAGGTTAGTGCTATTGGTGAACTTACACCCCCCCTTAGTGTTTAAAACTGAAACCAAACTCAAATTACAGAAAATACGGAAAAACAGAAACTTCAAATGTTGGGTTTTGCGAGAACTTAGGATGTGCAGGGAAATCTGGGATGACCTGAAGTATTTTCAAAACTAGCAAACAATACCTGAGACTCTTTTGGACCAATGTGAGACCACCCTACCAATACGAGGCAATTCCACCATGCCAAAACCGAGCAAGCCGGAATTCTGGGGGGTCTTGCCGGCCATGGGGTGAGGGGTTGGGTTCAGGTTGCTTCAGTAGGTCATATACACCATTTATATCACCCTAGTGTTGTTTGCTTACCTTGTTTTCACCTGAGGCAAAATCTGGAGCATGTTTTCTTAGTTGCGGCAATACGTTTCAGGATGGTTATGGATTTAAGTTTTGGTTTTTGTGTTTAGCAACGATCACTTGACGTTTGTACGTCTCTATCGGGTGTTATTTGGTTAAGTTGCGCGGGCAAACAATAGGTTTTGACCTATGTGAGTTCCGCGTGTCATTTTGGTTTTGACTTGGGTTTTAACGTGGCACGATACGTTATGATGTATAGGTACTGCATGAGTACTTCGAGATGACAAGCAAGCGCGTGGCGATGTCGGCAACGGAAAGCGAAGAGGAAGGTGAGTAGATTTATATCTACAGGGGAAGTCGGATGGATGGCGTATAGCACCCACGCAAAATTGTAAGAATGGATGTGATGTAATATAAATATACGATTATATGTTGTTGAGAGATATGAACACTTAGCAAAAGGAGCTTTAGGAGATCATGGTTCTAGTGTTAGCGATAATTGAAGAAAGGACTTTAGTAGATTTCTTAGTCATGAAACCCTAGAATAAAGGTTTGCATACACACACATACACATACTCGGATACACTTACTTCCTTGTGCGTATTGGGGACATATATATATATATATATATATATATATATATATATATATATATTCATATGCTTGGATGATGAGAATGCTATATGATACTTGGGAGTGAGTCGATATGATCGGGGATGATGCCGTGAGGTATTTAGTATGTGACCGAGATATGTCTTGATGTTATAGTGGGTCGTTGGATGATGATACTATGTGGATGATGATATATATATGATATTTGACTTATGATCGAGATATGAGATGAGATAGGTTATGTTATTTATAATGGATCTCTTGGGCGATGTATACTTCTATATGATAATATGTGTTGATGACATCGGATTGTACGAGACTTTAGATCAGTAACCAGATCGTGATATTGTTGATGATATTAGTAGTGTACTAGACTTAGATCAGTACCCCTGCTCACGATATGTGATGATGTGGATACCAGATGAATAATGAGATAAATGTGATATTTAACACGTACCCAGATTTGGGATGCCATACGATAGATTTACCGTACGAGATATAGTTATGAGGATAGATCCGCACTCTTGACTCGAGGATGTCAAATTATTTATTGTATCGTACGTGATACTATTGAGGCGAGATCACCGACTACTAGATATATATATATATAGATCGACTCAGACTTAGGTGGATTCCCTTACCCTTTTGACTGGGCTCGAATCATACTCATTTTCGAAAGTAGAGAATCATGAGTATTTTTAAATACTAAATTGTACGACTCATATATTGGGTAGGTATATTTCTCGGTATTGCTGTTACTACATCACTTCCTGTATATTCATAATGTTTCATCGCATTGCATGCTTGTACATATGTTATCTGTAATTATCATGAAACTATGCTGTCAGGACACCAGCACCATTACCGATGATGCGTATGTTCCACATACACTTGCTTTCCGGTTCACACACATCTTCATCGGTAATTACCATGTCACGTACACTATAGAAAATATTATTCATTGACATAGCTTGCTAGTTGATAGTTTCTATATGTTATAGCTTTCATATGCTAGTTAATTATTGCATGATATCAGATGCATCCATATATTCATTAGTTATGCAGTATTATGGAGATTTATGCCAGTTTTCATTGTTATTGACATGGTGACTTGATGATTTCGGATTATTCTTGGTATTTTCTGGATTTGGAAACCGCATGTGAAAGTTTTGTAAACCGATGAATTATTTTAAAGAAAAAAATGCGGTTTTCCTTGATATGTTGAGTATTGTCCACCATGATGTTTTCTCGGTTCTGAGATATTTTCGAGACCCGATTCGAGGAGTTAGATGAACCGTCTCGCGTACATGGTGGGCCCGGTACGGTACATCGGGGCAAGAAGCTCGAGTTGTAAATGATGAGCCCGACAGGGACAGACTGCCTACCGGTGATTTTACCTGGCGCGGCGGATATCGGAGGATACCATTCATGGTCATGTGATTGATGTTATGGGCCGATCCGGACTGAAGGAGCCTGAGGTATTGAGATATTGAGACTTAAGACACTGAGATTTTGAGATTTGATAATACAGGCCAGTCCGGATAGCCGGAGCCTGAGGTATTGAGATACTGAGATTTATGTTTTGTGTCGATGCTGGACACTGTTTTATCTGTCGATTTCATTGATGATACGCGATTTATATACATACAGAAATCTCATTAAATAAAGAAAACAGTTGTCTCATTCATGATGTATTCTGTTTCATTTGTAATGCATTCATGCATCATAAATCTGATATGTGGCTATCTGAGGTACTGACACGAGCATGTGGTATTACACTTATACATAGATGGACCAGGATATTTATTTGAGAATATTACGTGATATGACCTAGGATAGCGTCATGCATGCGATTTCTACTCGTAGATGTTTTCTACTCACGAGTTGGCAACTCATCCACATTGTGCCATAGTTTCTTGCAGGTTTTGCCATACAGGTTTTGTTGCGGCTTTGCTGGCACACTGTTCCTTCCGGATGATTGCTTTGGTTGGTGGGATCTTTTGCATCAGGACCACCAGTGTATATTTGTTATTTCAGTTGTATCTAGTAAAACTCCATCAACCAGACTTGTGTATTTGATAGAGATAGATGACCTGTGTATATTCTTTCGACCTTAGAGTCGCGCGCTGTATTATTATGGTTTTCTTGATGATGTTGGATTTTTATCCTGAGTCTGATCCTCGCCTTTCGGCGTTGTATATTATATTGCATTGTGTGGTTTTGTCCGCCGGTTAGCGAAGTGCTAGCTCCCGCTTGGGGATTCCTTTATTCATTATACATGCTTTATTAGGTTTTGTACCCATTTGGGGTCTGAATTTACAAAGGAAACTCTGCCGAAATTTTCAGAAAAGACTTGACATTTTAAAAATGCATACTTCGGCTTATATTGTTAAATTTCTTGCTTTAAAATTGGTTTTTTTTCACTCTACTGCTTTACTTGGTTTGGATTTCTGGGTTTTGGCTTACTTAGATTACGTACGCCTCGAGACGTTTTGTAGTTTAAGTGCCGGTCATGTTCCGTACTTTTCGGGTCATGACAGATCAGGTCATCATTAGTTGCGGGTTCGGAGTGATGACATTCCGAAGACTGCTTTTGTGCGCGCTACGGGCTTTATGAGTTTTTGGTGGTGTCGTTGGACTCACCAATGCCCTAGCAGCATTCATGGATGTAATGAACCAGATTTTTTCAGGCCGTTCCTCGACCAGTTTATTGTTGTGTTATCGATGACATTCTGGTCTATTCCAAGAGTCGTGAGGAACATAAGCAGCACTTGAGGATTTCTTTGCAGACATGGAGAGAGTACCAGCTGTTTGCTAAATTCTCGAAGTGTTCCTTCAGGCTTGATAGTGTTGACTTCCTAGGTCATGTGGTTACGGGAGACGGTATTCGTATGGACCCGAGGAAGATCAAGGCCGTACATTTTTGGCCCAGACCTGTTCAACGATAGAGGTCCGCAGCCTTTTGGGCTTAGCCGGTTTTTATCGCCGTTTTGTGCAGGATTTCTTGAGTATCGCTGCACCGTTGACTGTACTGACAAGGAAGAGGGTTCCTTTTGTTTAGACTGAGCCATGCGTGCTGAGTTTTCATCAGTTGAAGACTCGGTTGATAACTGCACCAGTTCTATCTTTGCCTTCTGGATCAGGCGACTTTGTCGTTTATTGTGATGCTTCGCGAGTGGGGCTCGATTGTGTACTGATGTGGCATTATAGAGTTATCGCTTATGCTTCCCGACAGTTGAAGGAAGTACGAACAGAATTATCCCACTCATGATCTTGAGATGGCCGCGATTGTCTTGCGCTGAAGATTTGGAGACACTACTTGTTCGGAGAGTCGTGTCATATTTTCACAGACCACCAAAGCTTAATCATCCTACAGCGGGATCTGAGTTTGAGACAGTGTCGTTGGATGGAGCTTGTGAAGGATTGTGATTATGAGATCCTTTATTAACCGTGGCAAGGCGATTGTGGTAGCTGATGCTTTGAGGCGTAGGCCCGGGAGTAGCTTGTTCCAGTTGTGCGCAGTTCAGAGTCAGTCTTCTGCAGATTTACATTTCTTGTGCGACAGATGAGTACAGTTTAACTTCACCTCTACTGGGGGACAGCTTGATCATGTCCGCGCCCGTCGACGTTTACTTAATCGTTTTCATAAGGCACAGCCCGCCGATGCTCGTTGTCTGAGATTCTTGAGCATGTTCGGCAGGGTAAAGATTCGGAGTTCTTGATTTATGACCACGGTGTGCTACGTTTAGGAACTCGTTGGCATGTACCTAATACCGATGGGTAGAGACACGAGGTCCTAGAGCAGGCACATCAGTCAGCTTTCAGTGTTCACCCAAGTGCCACCAAGATGTAACGTGACTTGAGAGTTAGTTATGGGTGGGCAGGGATGAAGAGGGAAGTTTTCAGATTTCGTTTTGAAGTGCTTGACTTGTCAACGAGCTAAGGTTGAGCATTTGAGACCGGCAGGAGAGTTGCAAATTTTAACTGTTCCGGAGTAGGAATGGGAGCATTCCTCCATGAATTTCGTTGTGAGTCTACCTAGGTCTAGTCAAGGGTATGACTCCATTTGGGTGATTGTTATTCGGTTATCCTTAGTATGCTCAGTTTTCTCAGTTATTTTTCGATAAGTTTGTATGTTTGCCCGGAGTTCCATCATGCGTTGTATCCAATAGAGGCACCTAGTTCGCTAGCCGTCTTTGGAAGAAGCTTCAGGAAGCCTTGGGTACCTGGTTGAGCTTTAGCTCCGCTTTCCATCCGCAGGCCGATAGTTAGACAGAGCGGACTATACAGACTCTGGAAGATATGCTTGTGCGTATGTACTAAATGTTTGTTGGCTGTGGGATCGTCACTTGCCATTGATGGAGTTCTCCTATGATAACAGTTATCAGGAGACATTTCAAATGGCAACTTTTAGGCTTTGTTTGGTAGATTGTGTCGATCGCCAGTCTGTTTTACTGACTCTGCGAAAGCAGGACTTTTGGACCCCAGCTAGTCAAGAGACTTCGGAGATGATCCAGTTGATTCAGGACAGGATGAGAGCAGCCCAGGGCAGACAGAAGTCTTATGCCGACCGTCGTTGTCGCAGACTTGAGTTCGCAGTGGGAGATCATGTATTCCTACGGATTTTTTCGTTGAATGGTGTGTTGAGTTTTGGGAAGCTTAGTCCCAGATTGTAGGTCCTTTTGAGATCCTCGAGGGAGTTAGTTTCGTTGCCTATCGTTGGCACTTCCGCCCAGATTTCAGGATGTTCACCCCGTATTCCTTGTGTTGATACTTCGCAAATACCTTCATGACCCTTCTCACATGATTTACCACCAGACCATTTGGACGCGATCTTTTCGTTCACCAGCAGCCGATAGTTGCAGTGGGTCGGCCGGTGGAGAAACTTCGGTCAAGGTTCTTGCCATCTGTGGAGGTTCTTTGGCATAGCCCGTCTAGTGAGGAGATCACTTGGGAGGCTGCGAGCGAGATGCGGAAGTTTTCACTCATCTCTTTAAAGGTAGGCATAGTAAGAATTTTAAATTCGGGGACGAATTTCTATAAGTGGGAGATTGTAACACCTTAGATTTGTGATTAGTGTTAATTAAACGATAATGCGGGTTTTCTGTAAAAAGTTTATCAAATTGGTTTCCTCATATTTTATAACAATTAATTAATATTTTATTATTATTTGTTTTGGCTTGCACACACTTGTGCATGTTAATGTGAGGGTTAGTTGTGTTAATCTTGTTAGTGACCATGGCAACCTTTAACCTAATCCTTGCTTTCTTTAAACCTTAACCCTAGATATTTGTTTTGTGAGAAGATATTTCCATTGTTGTGTTTTGGATTGGGAGGAGGTGGCTAGGTGAGTCATGAGGCTTTAATGAGAGCATTTATGAGGAGAGGGAGAGAGTAAGTGCAAGGGTGCATTTACCCTACACTCACCTCACTCACTCACACACTCTCATTCTCTCTCACTCTATCTCTTTCTCAATTATTTCTCATTCCCTCTTCCTTCAAACTGAACCCTTACCCATTCATCACTAAACTTTCACAAAACTTGATCAAATCTCACCCAAATCACTTCTCATGTCTTGTTTTGCCTCTAAGATCACTTAGAGCTTGGAAAGCTAGGATCTTTGAGCTTGTGTGGTTAGGTAATAAACTCTATCTGTTAAGTAGGTGTTTTTAATGTTGTGTAGCTTATTCATTTCAGCTTAGAACGTGTAAAGTTTAGTTTCGTGCACATATCGTATTTTAGTGTAGTTTTGGGTCTCGGATGAATCCGCTATCAAGCCAGATGTTTGTTGGAAAAGTTTCCATCACAGTGACCTAGTGTGGTGACCTAAAAGCTACCCAAAAAACCTGAGTCCATTCCCTTTCTATGTGGCCGCAAATATATTGCTTCTGGCCACAATTTGCGGCCAGACTGGTGAGTTGGGGTTCGTGTTTTGGTCAATGGGTCTCTGGGGTTGTATATGGTCTTGTGGAACTTGCAACTTTTATAAATTGTTTGTGTAGAAAAATCTAAGATCACTTTGCTTGTTTTCTAGTGTTTCGACTACGCGTGTTACGTTATCCGACACGGTTCGTGTTCTTGTGTAGTTGTTGCTCTTGGGTTAGTTTCGTAGTGTCGCTACGCACGTTAGCCACTAGACGAACACTTGAGAGTATGTTTGGAGTTGGTGCATCGGTCAAACTTAATTTTTACGTATTATTGGTCGATTGCTAATGTGAACTTGTTATATTGTTATATGATCTTAGGGTCGCAGGCGGGGACTTCGGATGCTGCGAAGAAGGGAAAGCGAGTGGTTGGCTTTACTTAGCCCAAGATCATCTGTGAATAGATTTAACATCTACAGGGGAATCCCTCGCATGGCGTTATGCATCTGGGCTAGATTAAATGATATGATTCTTGATTATAAGTATTGCAGATATAGAGATTGTGCATGAACTTCATTGCATATCATTACTTGTTGTGCTTGGACTTGTACCTATTGGACAATGCACTATTATTGACGGTTCATGTTGCACGAGCACAATTGTATGCCACACACTGCATCGATAATTACCATGACACGCACAACACACATACATATGTGATATTGTATGGTTAGTGACATTGAGACATTGATTCTTATTCCATTGTGCATATGAGATATAGCATACCTGTATACCTACATGCTTACATATATACCTTGCTATGCCTACATGATTACAAATATACCTATATGGTATTACATCATTATTGATAGGTATATACCCATAGCTTGCTACAGCTACATGTATATCATCCATACATACTTACATGTACACTCACTTACCTTGCTAGAGCTACATATACCCCTATGTGGTATTGTATTGTCATCGACATGGAGACATTGATTCTTATGCTATTGCGCATATGAAATGCATCATACATACATTCTTACATATAGATATACATATCTTTCTATACCGACATGGTTACACATACCTTGCTATAGATACATGTTCACCTTTATATGATGTTGCATTGGACTTTGGAAACCGCATGATATATTTAATAACTTGATGTATTTAAATAGCGGTTTCTCCTTGTTATTCTTATATTACTGTTTTATGTTGCATATATTATATTTCATGGATTTGCGCATTTAAGATATGGATTTTATATGATGTTTTCTGGATTTGAGGACCGTGGTATTTCATGAAATTATGCATTTTTTGAAAAACCCAGTTTCTCTTGATATGATATTTCGATGCGTCCACCATGAGATTTCTCGGTTCTGAGACTTGTTTTAGATACCCCATGCGAGGAGTGGACGAGGCCGTGTGCGGGTACATGGTGGAGCCCGGAGGTACCCCGGGGTAAGAAGATCGCAAATGATGGCGTTGAGCCCGAGGCAGGGGAGTACTACCTTACCGATGACAGTATTTAGACTCGACGGTTATCTGGAGGATACCGACTGGAGTTATGAGACGTATGGATACATGAATTGCGAGTGTCGGAGCTAAACACTCTAGGTCTGTAAGACGTATGATACGTGGACATCAGGGCCGGTCCTGGTAACGGTGCCTGAGAGATGAGTATTTACGTGTCGATGCTGGACACTAGTTTTCATGATGTTTTCGGGTGTCAATGTTGGACACTCAGGTTCCATGAGACTTACAGGATATGAGGGCCGATCTAAGGATGTGGTGCCTTTGGTATTGGGATTTAGATTGTCTTGATGGACACGGGTCCTGCCACGATGAGAATTCCGTGAGGATGACATGTTTTATCCCATACTCAGCATTTATTTGATATGCATTGTTTCATATATTAGTGGTACCTGATAGAGTACCTTTCATGACTGTTGCATATACGTATTGTGTTCAGTTGATAAAACTGCACATTTGTATTACATTTTTCCTACCATTTTTCATATTAAAAAAGGACTTTATTATAATATATTATACATATGAGGGTTTATGTGTAAAAACACCATTTTCCATGTGTTAATACATTTTAATTAGCATTTGGTAGGAAAATGTATGCAAATGAATTCAGTGACCTAATCCTAGTAGAACTAGGTCTACTAAATCTTATTTGAGTTGTTGTGCAGATTTTTTCCAAGTGTGCAGATTTTTTCAAAGACTAGAATCAAGCAAATCAAGTTGTTGAAGAAGACTTGCCTAATTAAGAAGCAAAACTTAGAGACCAAGTATGGAAGCAACCGAGAGAAGATTTCTGAATTCTGAAGATTCCAGAGAGGTACAAATGTCACAAAGACAGAGCACCAAAATTTTGATGGAGGGAGGAGATCAAATGGCCGCGGATCCGTGGCCATACCCCCCCTTTGGCCGCGGATCCGCGGCAATATATGGGAGTTAGAGGAAGAAATTTTGGGGCATAAATCTCTGCTATATTTTACCAACTTTGGAAGCCAAATATTCTGGTTTTAGACTATAAAAAGGCACCGAGAGCCTCTTGGAAAAAGGTATCAAGCCGAAGAGATCACGAAGCTCCCGACGCTCACGCATCCAGGCTGATCATCGACTGTTCGACTACCTCCTTAGGAAAGATCGAGAAGCAACTAGTTTGTAATCATTTTCTACGGATTAAAAGTGTAGATTGTTCAAGTTGATTAATAAAGGTATTTATTTTATTTAATTCTTTTTGCATTTTATATTATGTCTTCCCTCTCTGTCGTTTCATCTTCTTCTCCCAACATGCGCGAGTAATTCTCCGCTTGTCAGGGTTCGTAGGATTAGGGTAGGCTAATGGACGATGAAAATAACTAAACCCTTTTTAAGTCCTATAAAGTTTAGGAACTTTATCAAAAGAATCATTAACATCCTAATCGGGCGCGCTAGCAATTCTTTACTAGTTCCGACCGCGATTAGAGATTAGATTAATGATTGTTTTGGTAAAGGCTAGATATGAACGGAGTTCCGTGTCGAGATAAGGGTTAAGAGTGGGAGTCCTTTTCCCTCCAGAAACCCTAATCTACACGCATCACCGTCGTTCTAGTTCTAAATCTATTAATGGATAAAAAGGGTAACTTTTAATTAATCGTCCTTAACTACTAAATCCTAACGAACCCTACAAGCCCCCTTATTATACTATCTACATCTTTAAAATAATCTAGATATATAGTTTACATTCTTGTTTAACGTAGATCTAGAAACCATTCTATATAAATTCTTTATCCCTCCTCTCTTTTTCAACACATCTAAAGAAAAAGTAAAAGGTTCCACGTTTCCCTGAGGACGACCCGTACTCATCTCGGTCTAGCTACACGCGACACCGTTATTAATTGCGGTTAACTACAAACACACTCTTTCGTAAAAATCAAATGGCGCCGTTGCCGGGGATACGTGCGTAATTTTTTATTTTTACTATTTGTGTTGAATTCTTAGACGATTCATATCATTATTAACACAAAACTGCAAATGGCATATTTAACGATTTGTGCGTGAATTTTGCGAGGAAATCTGGAGTCACAGACTTGAGGAAACAGAAGATCTAGGGTTCACACTTCTCAAGTATCTTTCTCAACTCTTTCTCTCTCCCCTCAAATCTAATAAAATCTATCTTCTGCAGGATTCTTTGCAAAATCGCGCCGCTCAAAAATCTTTTTGCAAAAGTTTTGTGATTGGTTTTGTTTTGCATATTTTAATACGGACTTTAAGGGGTAAAGACCAAATCAAGATTTGGTGGGGATTTCATCACCCTTCCTAAGCCCCACAAATCACAAACTGAGCATCTAGATCAACCCTTCATTAATTTAAAAAATATCTAGACCAGACTCTAAGGACTGTCGCGCTCAATAAGGACAGAGGAAGGTCGTGGGTATTCTATCGTTTATCCGCATTACTTTTGTAGTGCCTAGGCAAGTGTGTCAAAGGCTAGTGGTTTTTAATTAGGTCCACTACTGTGGTTCCTTCCCACTTACCTGGCACTTACCTGGCTATAAGGGTAGTACAGAGGTGGTAGAGGATTGATTCCGCGGCTTGTCCTTTGGAAGTCTAGGAGCGGTCTAGAGACTGGACCTAGGTGACCTTAGTTCTAGGGTTGCTTGTGCATCATAAGGTGTTTTGTCTTGAGTCCACTTTTTCAAAAACAAACCAATTTTAAAATCACACACACGCTGCCACTTGCACTAAACCCGCTTAGTGCATGCTCGGCTGGACACGGGATCCTAGTGCCCGTCTTGTCCGCGTTCCTGCTATCGACTCCGAGGTCGGTGCTTCTTCATCTTCTTTTCCCCCACCACACACCACGACCGAGATGGACGGCACTCCATCAGAATATAACACCACGCTGCCACCGCCCGTAGGTGCGCAGAATCCACCGCGCATCTCTCTCCAAGAGAGATGCTATCCTATCCGTGGTCCTTTTCCCACTTGTCTATCTCTTCCACCACCTAACGGGGATAATTTCGAAATTAAACCCCACTACATCAATCTGCTGCCTAAATTTCACGGGCTTAAGTCGGAACACGCGTACGTTTTCATCACCAAATTCGAAAACGTATGCGCAATGATGGGTACTTCACAATTAACTTTAGATGCTATGCGCTTGCGTCTTCTTCCATTCACATTGTGCGACTTAGCAGAAAAATGGCTTTACAATACTGCCGCACACTCTATCACTAATTGGGACGAATTCGTCATAGCATTTCTTAAGAAGTTTTACCAAAACCATAAGACTGCCCATATTAGGAGCGAGATCAACCAGTTCACCCAGCTTCCCAATGAACCATTTTGAAAGTGCTTTGAACGTTTCAAAGATCTGCTTGTCCAATGCCCCCATCACGGAATACAAAGATGGGATTTATGTCGGATTATATATGAGGGCATTAATCCAGCGACAAAGCAGATGCTTGAAACAATGTGTCAATGCAATTTCATGTCTAAAGATGACGGTGAAGCATGGAAATATCTGGAAGATCTAGCAGAACACACGTTGCAGTGGGAAAGCGTAAGACCACCTTCAACTAAGGGAGGTATTCACCAGCTCGATGTTCTTTCGCAGTAAAAGCCGAAATGGCAGCGATACAGAAGAAACTCGACGCTATCGAAAACAAGTTCTCATCTTTCTCCCTAAATCAGGTCACGCTTCCTAAGACCGTCTGTGGTTGCTGTTCGGATCCTTCACACTTAACGGAAGAATGTCCTATGAATGCTTCGTTTCAAGCTAATGCTGCTTTTCAGCAGCGACCTAGAAATGACCCTTATTCTTCCACGTACAATCAAGGATGGAGGAATCATCCTAACTTTGCTTAGAACCAAAACCAACAAAGCAATTATCAAAGACCTCCTCCACAGCAACCACAACCACAAAATCAGCCACCCTTTCAGTCACAAAATTTCCAAAATCCGGCCAATATTTCTACACCACAAGTAGCCGGTACTGACAACTCACTTGCACAAACTTTGGATATGTTCATGAAACAATCCATGCAATTTTCGGCTGAGATGAAGTCTTCTATTGATACCCTAACGAAAAACTCCTCCTCCCATGGTGAGAGTATCAAATCAATAGAAAACCAAATCGCACAGTTAAACGCCGCAATGAGTGCGAGAGAGAAAGGGAAACTCCCATCTCAACCCCTACCGAATCATGGCCATTCACAAAATCATACTGTGAATGCCGTTACTACGTTGAGATCGGGGAGAGTGCTGAATAACCGAGTGGGTGAGCAGTTTGATGTTAGTGACACATTTGATACCCCAACTTCTTCTTCGTCTTCCCCTAATTCGTCTAGTCCTCCACCTTCATCCGAGCCTATTCTCCGTTTTCCCCAAGGCTCAAACATTTCGCCAAATCTATCTAAGTCGATTCCCACTCCGATCTTGGGATTGAATCCGTCGCCACAGTCTTCTCCACAAACGTTGGACCCAAAACTTATTGATCGAGCTCCATTTCCAAACCGATTAAGGGCCAACAGACCTAACCCGCAAATGGAGAAGATTATGGAAATGTTTAAGCAAGTTAGCGTGAATATTCCTCTCCTAGATGCTATTCAACAAGTCCCATCTTATGCAAGAATCCTTAAAGACTTGTGCACTAGGAAGAGAAAAACTTAAGTGCCTAAAAAGGTTTTCATGACGAGTAATGTTAGCACAGCTTTTACCCAACAAATACCAAAGAAACGTAAGGACCCCGGCTGTCCTACAATCTCTATTTCTATTGGGGGTAAAAATATTAATCGTGCTTTACTCGATCTAGGCGTTAGCGTCAACTTTCTTCCTTATTCAGTTTACGAGCAGTTAGGAATTGGAGAGTTAAAACCCGCCCATTGTACTCTCCAAATGGCAGATCGATCTATCACCAAACCTCGGGGCGAACTAGAGGATGTGTTAATTAAAGTCGGGGAATTCATATTTCCCGTGGACTTTATTGTTTTAGATACACAACCTGTGGCAAACCCACACAATCAAATCCCGGTGATACTTGGTCGACCGTTCCTAGCAACTTCTAACGCTGTAATTAATTGTCGTAACGGTTCTATGAACTTATCCTTCGGGAAAATGACAATTGAGATTAATATTTACAAGCTAGGAAGTCAGCCATCAGAACCTTCTGCTCATTTGCTGGATGTTTGTTCCATCCACGAGATAGCTTCCGAAAGCTGCATGGATGAGGAGCTTTGCTTTGATGTTCTCGACAACATTAATGAGACATCGTTTGATCTTGCACCACTTTACAGTGAGGATATGTTCAATGAGTCTGACCTTGAGATTGAACCCGTTGACTCGTTGCAAAAGTCAGCAGCACTTTCCGAGTCAATATCTTATGCAAGTTTTGAACCTCTTCAGGAGTCCGAATATCATTCGCTTACCCCACCTTCTATAGTCTCTCCGCCAATTCTTGATCTCAAACCGCTACCTTCTCATCTTAAATATGCATATTTAGGAGAGAATGAGACTTTGCCAGTAATTACTTCCGCTTCTCTAGCCTTAGAGTAAGAGAATGCACTTTTGGCAGTGTTGAGATCGAATCGGGAAGCATTTGGTTGGACAATGGCTGACATCAAAGGGATTAGTCCCTTAATTGTTGAACATTACATACATCTGATGGATGAAGTCAAACCAACCCGAGACCCACAAAGACGGTTAAATCCCGTTATGAAGGAGGCTATAAAGAAAGAAATCGTCAAGTGCCATGATAGTGGAATAATTTACCCCATATCTGATAGCCAATGGGTAAGTCCAATTCATGTGGTCCCTAAAAAGTCTGGCATCACGGTCATCACTAATGAGGCTAATGAGTTAATCCAAACACGCACCCAAACTGGGTGGCGCGTATGTATTGATTACAGGAAACTCAATGCCACGACGAGGAAAGATCACTTCTCTCTACCTTTCATTGACCAGATTTTAGAACGATTAGCGGGACACGAATACTACTATTTCTTGGACGGATACTCTGGCTATAACCAGGTCCCCATCGCCGAAAAGGATCAAGATAAAACCACTTTTACTTGTCCTTTCGGAACTTTTGCTTATAGACGCATGCCCTTTGGGTTATGCAACGCTCCCGCTACATTTCAGCGGTGCATGATGGGGATATTTTTAGATATGGTGGAAAATTTTCTAGAAATTTTTATGGACGATTTCTCCATTTTTGGGGACTCCTTTGAGGACTGCCTTCGTAATCTTGACGCTGTTCTTACCCGCTGTAAGGATAAGAACTTGACTTTGAATTGGGAAAAATGCCATTTTATGGTCCAAGAAGGTATTGTACTTGGCCATATAATTTCACATAAAGGCATTGAGGTTGACAGAGCTAAAATAGATGTCATTCAAAACCTCCCTCGTCCCAATTGCGTCAAAGATATACGATCCTTCCTTGGTCATGCAGGATTTTATAGGAGATTTATTAAGGACTTTAGCAAAATTGCTAGACCCTTAACCCTTCTATTGGCCAAGGATACTACTTTTCACTTCGATTCGGATTGTGAGGCTGCTTTTGAATCGCTTAAAGAATCACTCAATACAGCCCCCATTTTATCATCTCCGGATTGGGACCACCCATTCGAGCTTATGTGTGATGCATCAGATTTTGCTATTGGTGCGGTCTTAGGACAACACATTGATAAGATGCCACATGTCATTTACTATGCAAGTAGGACCTTGAATGATGCACAAATAAATTACACAACTACCGAGAAAGAACTCTTGGCAATTGTATTTGCATTAGAGAAATTCAGGCCCTACTTGATTGGCTCGCCTATTGTGGTTTACACAGATCACTCCGCCCTACGACATCTTTTATCGAAGAAGGATGCGAAGGCCAGGCTAATACGTTGGATCCTATTGTTACAAGAATTTGATCTTGTCATCAAAGACAAGAGTGGATGTGAAAACGTTGTAGCCGACCATCTTTCACGCATCACTTCTTCGCCAACTGTGACCGTGTCGATAAATGACTCATTTCCCGACGAAAAGCTCTTGAATGTATCCTACGAACCTTGGTTCGTGGATATCGTGAACTATCTTGCGACGGGACTTATACCTAGCGATTGGTCGAAACAAGACAAACTTCGATTTTTATCCCAAGTAAAATATTTTTACTAGGATGAACCATATCTATTCAAGTATTGTTCCGATCAAATCATTCGCGGATGTGTCCCTAACGATGAATTCAAGAGCGTGTTATCATTCTGTCATGATCAGGCATGCGGAGGTCATTTTGGACCTTGAAAAACGGCGGAAAAAATTTTGCAATGTGGCTTTTATTGGCCAACATTATTTAAAGATGCATTTGAACATTGCAAAACTTGTCCGCGATGTCAGCATTTAGGTCGGATTTCACGAAGGAATGAGATGCCGCTCCAACCTATATTGGTTGTGGAAATATTTGATGTTTGGAGTATTGATTTTATGGGCCCTTTCCCAACTCCTTTGGGAATCTATATATCTTGTTAGCGGTTGATTATGTCTCGAAGTGGGTGGAAGCTATACCATGTCGCACTAATGACAACAAAGTTGTCATTAAGTTCCTTAAAGAAAATATCTTTTCGCGATTCGGACGCCCTCACGCTATAATTAGCAACAACGGGACACATTTCTGCAATAGGTCTTTCGAGGCCTTGATGCGGAAATATTCAATCACGCACAAGCTTTCTACGCCCTATCACCCCCAAACAAGCGGGCAGGCTGAGATCTCAAATAGGCAGATCAAACAGATATTGGAGAATACGGTTTCGAAAAACCGTAAGGATTGGTCAACCAAATTGACGGATGCTCTTTGGGCATTCCGCACCGCTTATAAGACCGATCTTGGTATGTCTCCATACCGCCTTGTGTTTGGGAAGGCATGCCACCTCCCTGTCGAGATTGAACATAATGCAATGTGGGCTATTAAAGAGCTTAATTTTGATCTTGATCATGCAGGCAGCTATCGGAAGCTGCAATTGAATGAGCTAAGCGAACTCCGCGATGAAGCTTACGATAATGCGGTGATAGTAAAGAACAGGACTAAAGTGTTCCACGATAAAAATCTTTCTAGAAAAACCTTCACATCGGGGCAACAAGTCCTTCTTTACGATTCCCGTCTCCATCTTCATCCGGGTAAGCTTAAATCTCGTTGGAAAGGACCTTTTGTCGTGCGGTATGTACACCCGCACGGGGCAGTTGAAATCGAAAATTTGAAAAACGGTTCAATTTTTAAAGTAAATGGGCATAGATTAAAACCATATTTTTCTGCTGACCCCGTGGAGGAGCTCCTGTTTTTTCAGGAGCCGCTTTATCAAAACTAAATTTCCTCCGCCTCACCTCCATGTTTTGGTAACTTTTTCATATTTTAAGAATGGAGGTGAGTGAAAAATGATTTGATTGAATATCTGTGCGTGTCAAAGAATAAGTTTGGCGGAATTTTTCATTTAACTATTATTTTACCCCTTGTATCTCTCTCCTAGTATACAGGTCTTTGTTCTCAAAAGGCTACATCAGTGAGGACACTGCTGTAAACAGGTTTGGGGGAGGTTTGTGCTTATACTTTGCATTATACTATATTAAAGCACAAAAAAAAATTTGATAATAAAAGAATAGAAAGTGAAAAATTACATCCAAAAGATAGTAATAGTTTAAGAAAACCAAGAAAATTAGAAGTTTTCTTAAACAGACTAGTAATAAGCAGTTATGAGCTGTTGTCCCAAGGGTTAGTAAGATGAAGGAAGTCACTAATCTGAGGATAAAAATAAGTCTGAAAAATAATTTCTATTCTGGAAGCCAAACATTTGAATGTTGATACCCTACTATATGCACTTACACACGTCTTGAAACTCGAGATAGTAGAGGATACCTTGAAATGCTCTTGTCTAAAAGCCAAAGTACGAAGGAAATGAAAAAAATGAAGAAAATATAAGTGGTGAAAAGAAAAAAATGAACACTGGTTTTGTTATCGCCAAGGAAGCACTAAAAAATATAGCGAGGGTGCCTCTTCATCTAGTGCCCTAAGGCCAACTAGTCTGGGAGTCACTGCTAAGCCTTAGGTGGTGCAAGACGAGGAAAATATTATCACCTAATCTGCAAGCACATGAGTAATCGGTCGGTTAGTACCTCAAGAAGTATTAACGGTCGCATGAAAATGTGTGAGCAAATCTAAATATTCATCAAGTTAAAAAGTACCGCGGCAGATGGACAAGAGTATGATAGCTTGAATTGAATTCTCCGAGTGTAGGGATGTCCATTTCACACACGTAGGGGTATATGATCGATGTTTGGATGAAAGGTAGGAATGAAGAATAAAGACGATGTTTTATTGAGGGATAATGTGACTTCTAACATCTTTTCATGACTATTAAGATAGGGCTCATGACAACTGAAAAGCTAGTGTAGTTGGAAACTCTTATTTTCAAAGTTTTTCTTTTATGGTTCTTATCTTTATATGTAAATTTCACCATCTCTCTTTTGTTATTGGATTTTGTGGGTGTAATCCGCTGAAAACCATCAGGAGACAACACTCCTCCTACTAGGGACACCTAGAGGTTTAACGGCTTGTTGCACGTACTCAGTGCAATCGTGTTTGCCTACGAAAGTGTGCTTAGTTTTCTCCTTTCTTCTCTTGAAATAAACTAGTTTGCTCGGGACGATCAAAGATAAGTTTGGGGGTGTTTGTTCTGTTGATAAAACTGCACATTTATATTACATTTTTCCTACCATTTTTCATATTAAAAAAGGACTTTATTATAATATATTATACATATGAGGGTTTATGTGTAAAAACACCATTTTCCATGTGTTAATATATTTTAATTAGCATTTGGTAGGAAAATGTATGCAAATGAATTCAGTGACCTAATCCTAGTAGAACTAGGTCTACTAAATCTTATTTGAGTTGTTGTGCAGATTTTTTCCAAGCGTGCAGAATTTTTCAAAGACTAGAATCAAGCAAATCAAGTTGTTGAAGAAGACTTGCCTAATTAAGAAGCAAAACTTGGAGACCAAGTCTGGAAGCAACCGAGAGAAGATTTCTGAATTCTGAAGGTTCCAGGGAGGTACAAATGTCACAAAGACAGAGCACCAAAATTTTGATGGACGGAGGAGATTAAATGGCCGCGGATCCGCGGCCATACCCCCCCTTTGGCCGCAGATCCGCTGCGAGTTAGAGGAAGATATTTTGGGGCATAAATCTCTGCTATATTTTACCAACTTTGGAAGCCAAATATTCTGGTTTTAGACTATAAAAGGGCACCGAGAGCCTCTTGGAAAAAAGTATCAAGCCGAAGAGATCACGAAGCTCCCGACGCTCACGCATCCAGGCTGATCATTGACTGTTCAACCACCTCCTTAGGAAAGATCGAGAAGCAACTAGTTTGTAATCATTTTCTACGGATTAAAAGTGTAGATTGCTCAAGTTGATTAATAAAGATAGTTATTTTATTTAATTCTTTTTGCATTTTATATTATGTCTTCCCTCTCTGTCTTTTCATCTTCTTCTCCCAACATGCGCAAGTAATTCTCCGCTTGTTAGGGTTCGTAGGATTAGGGTAAGCTAATGGACGATGAAAATAACTAAACCCTTTTTAAGTCCTATAAAGTTTATGAACTTTATCAAAAAAATCATTAACATCCTAATCGGGCGCAATAGCAATTCTTTGCTAGTTCTGACCGCGATTAGAGATTAGATTAATGATTGTTTTGGTAAAGGCTAGATATGAACGGAGTTCCGTGTCGAGATAAGGGTTAAGAGTGGGATTCCTTTTCCCTCCAGAAACCCTAATCTACACGCATCACCGTCGTTCTAGTTCTAAATCTATTAATGGATAAAAAGGGTAACTTTTAATTAATCGTCCTTAACTACTAAATCCTAACGAACCCTACAAGCCCCCTTATTATACTATCTACATCTTTAAAATAATCTAGATCTGTATTTTACATTCTTGTTTAACGTAGATCTAGAAACCATTCTATAAAAATTCTTTATCCCTCCTCTCTTTTTCAACACATCTAAAGAAAAAGTAAAAGGTTCCACCTTTCCCTGAGGACGACCCGTACTCATCTCGGTCTAGCTACACGCGACACCGTTATTGATTGCGGTTAACTACAAACACACTCTTTCGTAAAAATCATATTGCCATTTATTGTTATCAGCTTACATGTGATAGATTATCGCAGTACGTGCATACCTGCGATTACCTGCATATGTTATTTACTATTCACGAGTTGGCAACTCACCCCCGTTGTGCCACAGTATTTTGCAGGTAGTCTCTCAGAGCAGTCGCGGCAGGGCTTCTTCTTATCGTATCATCTTTTGCAGCGGATACCGCTATGGCTGACTGTGTACAGTTTTGCTATAGGTAGGTTTTGCGGTTATCCGATGATGCTCATTTGTATAATCTTTGTATCTAGTACTCTCCATCTACTACTTCATGTATTGACTTAGAGATGAGTTGTGAAAACAATATTGTATATTATTTTGGTGACTCTGGGTGTCGTGCTCGTGTAAGCCAGCCTTTGTTATGCAGTTTTATCCTTTATGCTGTTTTCACCATATATTATCCATTTCTTCGCTACGGCTTCGTATTTATATGTTGTGGTGGTTGTTTCCGCCTTTGGGCGAGAGTTGCTCCCGTTTTGGGGATGTTTTACATATATTCTTTTGTTTGTACCCGTTTCGGGGCAAGTTTTTACAAAAGAGGTGCTGCCAAATTTTTAAAGGAAGTAAATTTGTACTCTAAAGATTTTCACTTGAGATTCCCAAAAGTTTTTAACGGTGTTTTTATCATTTACTACTTTTGATGGCTTAAATTGCTGGGTTTTCGGCTTACTTGAATTGCGTTACGTCTGTAGACGTTACGTGGTTTAAGTGTCGTCACGTGCCAAATTTAGGGTCGTGACAAAAACCTTTCTTTTTATGTTCTTCACTCACTTGAAAAAGATAGAGAGCTTGAATGAGGAAGTAGAAGGAGAATGGCTAAGCTTGAGCTCTTTTGATAATTCTCACAACAAAATGAGAAAAGAAAATAAATATGAGAGAGTCATACTCACCCACAACTATGGTTAAAAAATATCTAAATATTTTAATATTGAGTTAAAGAACAAATAGAAAATAGATCATGGTTAAAGCTAGGTCAAGTAAAGAAGAGTGTAGAAAACTAGCCATGATTTATTCCCATTTTCCTTTTTCTCAATAATCAAAATATATAAATATTTTACCGTGTGAGTCTTGCATTGCCATCTCCATTGTATCATCAACAATGACACATGTATGCATGCATGTGTGCATTCATATCAATATATATACATTCATGCATACATCATAATAGAAAAGGTTTTAAATAAATAAGCTAAAAGTCAATAATATTAAATCAACACTTGATTTAATAATCCGGACATATCACATACGACCCGACAAATAGAAAACGCCCGATTAAAATACGGTATCAAATACACGTATTTAATCGAGCTCCCGTGCATATCCCATATGCACCCCCACATCATTTCACCTGAGCTAGGAAACTGCTCTGTGGGACTCTGAGACTCGTCAATACGTTAGCAGTAAGCAGTGATCATATCGCATACCCACAAACCGTCAGCGGCACTAGCTGTACTTAACGGCTCCCAGATATTGAGCGATCAGAAGAAAAACAAGCGAACCTGTCAAAACTCCCGTCGAGCCAACTGGCAACACTTACCGTACAGTCCGGTCTCTTCATCAGATATGCCGCATATCGAGTTTAGGGATGGTATCGTCGACCCCAATAACTCAATAAGTCAAGCCGATATTGTTGGGTTACGGCAGTGCCCCGGCCATCAAACTGTGGCCAAATGCGGAACAAATTTTTTTTAAACTGGCGCTACCATGACCTGATGCCTGGATCTACCCTAAACCCTATACTAGCAATATGTAGAACTAGGAGTTAGATGGTTATACCGAGTTGATCCGTGTCCTTCGGTCTTGAACCATCATCCCAAGCTCCTAGATGCTCCTTGATCGAATTTGGTTGCCGGTCTTTTTCCATCTACGATGACCCACACTAGGGAAACGGCACAAGCTCCAGCCTCGCCTAGCGAGGCAACCGACGCTCCAAGGTTGCTAGCAATGGAGAGTAGAGGTGTAGAATTATCTCACTATAATTTTCTCTCATCACAAATTCTCAAGGAGCAACTCAAGAAGATGAAGAGGAGGTAAGGAAACATGTGGCATGAGCAACTAAGGAAAAATGGTTAAGTCTCACCAAGTGTAAGAGAATGATCAAGTGATGATACAAGTGGAGAAAAACAAGTGGGCAAGGCATATGGAGAATGGTGGCTGCCTCCTCTCTCTCTCTCTCATGCACACACAAATATCTCATCTTAATTTTTCAATATACAAATGTATGCCATGCCTCCCTACATGTCAAGCCCATGCTCATGCCAACTCACCCCTCCACCACATTTCCAAAATGATTTTCTAAAAAGAAAATCAATAATGAGGTGGCCATCTTGTAGAAGCTACTACGTATAAATACGGAATACTTCCCGGTACACGTATCGAAATACATATACACGTATTCGTACAAAAATACAAACAGCCAAGAGAGAAAATGAATAGTGAACAATTGATTGATGTGTAATTTTTTATGTGTATGTAGTAGTTAACCGCAATCAATAACGGTGTCGCGTGTAGCTAGACCGAGATGAGTACGGGTCGTCCTCTGGGAAACGTGAAATATTTTATTCTTACTTTAGGCGTGTTGAAAAAGAGAGGAGGAAGAATAAAGAATTGTTGTAGAATGGTTGTAGGATCTAGATCTACGCTAAACACTGATGCAAAATATAGATCTAGATTAACTACGGAGGTAAGTTTATATGAAAAGGGGGCTTGTAGGGTTCATTAGGATTTAGTAGTTATGGATGATTAACTAAAAATTACCCTTTTTATCCTTTAATAGATTTAAAATTAGAACGACAGTGATGCATGAAGATTAGGGTTTCTTGAGGGAAAAGGGTTCCCACTCTTAGCCCCTATCTCGACATTGAACTCCGTTCATATCTAACCTTTACCAAAACAATCATTAATCTAATCTCTAATCGCAGTCGAGACTAGCAATAAATTGGTAGCGCGCTCGATTAGGATGTTAATGATTCTTTTGATAAAGTTTATAAACTTTATAGGACATAAAAAGAGTATAAAGATCTTCATCATCCATTAACCTACCCTAATCCTACGAACCCTAACAAGCGGAGAATTACTAGCGCATGTTGGGAGAAGAAGAGATGGAGAGAGAAATCATATTAAAACTAAAGAAACAGAATAAGAAAAAGAACTACCTTTATTAATCAACAAAACTCATTTACACTTTGTTCCCTTAGGAAATAATTACAAATACTAGTTTGCTTCTCGATCTCTTCCAAGGAGGTAGATGAACCGTTGATAATCAGCCGGGATGCGTGAGCCGTCTTGGACTTCGTGATCGCGTCGACTTAATGATTTTTCCAAGAGGCTCTTCGTCTTTATTTATAGTCCCAGAGCCAGAACCCTAGCTTCCTAAATTGGAAACCATCAGTTAAGATCCAAACAGAAGAAATCCCAACTCCCAAGTCATCTGGAATGCGGCGGATCCGCGGCCAATAGGTGGGTTTGGCCGCGGATCCGCGGCCTTATGGTGCGATCTTTTGTTGATTTTTCTGGGGCTTCATCTATATCACACGTAGCGATCTTTTGAATCTCAGGAAACTGAAAATCTTCTTGTAGTTACTGCTAGACTTGATTTCTTAATTTGCTTTCTTAATTAGGCAGGTTTGCACTAACAACTTTGATTCCCTTGATTTTAGCGCTGAAAATTCTGCACAACAACTCAACAAAATATATTAGTAGAGTTTGTTTTATTAATTTCACCATTAAGATTTGGTCAATGGTATTCATGCTTACATTTTCCTACCAAATGTTAATTATAATATATAAACATATGAAAATAGTATTTTTACAGATAAACCATCATATGTATCATATATTATAATAAACACCTTTTCTAATATAGAAATAGTAGGAAAAATGTCATGATAAATGTGCAGTTTTATCAACTGAACAACAATAATACTAGAATACATATATATAAATACATATATAAATTATTAATCAAAACCCGATTTAATAATCCGGCTCAGTCCTAAGCCGCTAGTATTATCAACCGTCCGATTAAAGTCTGTGCAGCCTGTACACATATTTAATCGAACAGCTGTATGTACCAATATACGTCATCTACACCATATCGCCTGAACTATGAAAACCCTCTGCATGGGACTCTAAAGACTCATCAATACGCTGGCAGTGGGTTTAACCACAAGCACGTCAGCGGCACTAGCTGTACGTAACGGCTACCCAGGTATTGAGTGAAAAGAAGGCCGACGAGCAAACTCATCCAAACCCCTACTGAGCCTGACAGTGACAATATTCGTACAGTCCAGTCTGTTCGCCTAAGAGTATCGCATATCGAGTCTAAGGGGTGGATAAAGTCATACCCCTAATAACGAGAAATTGAGTGTCGGCATGAAACCTATCACCACCTGAGAAAATATCGATCCTGGATCGGTAATTCTCGACTACCCCGGCCGAGGATTTCTGATGATGGCCACCCGTGAACAATGCGACATCAATCCCAATACCGGGAGAGGCGAATCCTCGACGATTCGCTCACTGCCTCCATATGGTTCGGAATTGTACCCAACTAAAACCTGTATGCACGACTCCTTTTAGCCGTGGTAGGGTAGTAATCAAAGCACAGTGGGAATTCACACGAGACAAATGACGATCTCAGGTCGACAGACTAACCTGTACACATATCACCAGGGAACTGCTATCTGACAATATGTATAATACCAACTAGCATGTTGTAACATTTCAGAAAATATAAAATATTATTTTTGGAATATAATTTTAAAATAATATATTTCACAAGAACTACCCGATTTGCGAATTTGGGGGTTTTTGTAAAATGGTATAAATATATACCAATAATTGTGAAATAATTGGGGATTAAAATGATTTATTCAATTAAAAATATATTTATTGGATTTGACATTTTTATAATTAATTATATGCAGTTTAAATAAAAACTGATTAGTGCACTACTAATCGCGATTAAGCCAAATCCGTGTTTCTACATTTTTCATGGCTAGTGCATCATGACATGTTACATTTTGTTACATGTTGTTTCATTTATGTGATTTTATTGGTTTTATGTGTATTATTATGAGAAAAGAAATGAGAAGAAAAATAGTGTATTATTGGAGAGAGAGTGTGACAGGCATGTGATAAGAGAGAGAGAGAGAGAGTGTGTGGGCTGCCCTCTTTCCTTTCCCCATGGCTTTCCTTCATCTTCTTCATCCTCAAGCTCCCCACACTTCTACCCCCATGCTTCATATCCAAAACCATGCCAAAACCCTATACTCCTTTCACTAAAAATGATCTCCATATCTCTACAAACCCATTGGACCTTTCAAAGTTGGATTTTGAAGACTTTGAGCAACTCAAGAATTTTCTTGAGTTGCCAAATGAGGTATTTCCTACACCATTAGCTTAGTAATTTAGTTTATTCAGTTTCTATTTTAGTTTAGAATTGGTTTAGTGAGGACTAGTGATCTTGGAAATTTCCAAGATGAGATTTTAAGGGATTTATGGTTTGTTAAGGTGTAATTAGTGACCACAACCTTGTTGGTGCATTTCTGGACCAACACTTTGCATAGAAAACCCAAGATTTGGATTTTAGAACTTTCCATATCGGTTTTGTGATAATATTGGCCTACAGGGAATCTAGAGCAACCTGGGACGTTTACGAGGAAAACTAGAAATATCACTGACCTAGATAAACGCCTAAAAGACCACCACCCAAGTTCGAGCCAGTTTTACCTCCTTTAGGCCGGCGAGCTCGGATCTGGTGGCGATGTCGCCGGTTTTCTGTAAGGGTCTGGGGCTGAGATTTTGGTTGTAGCTTGCTTACCCTATAACCTATCCTCTGTACTTGCTAGTTCAGTCCCAATTTAACCTGAGATAAATCTGGGAGCATATTGGGTTGTTTTTGGGTTATGTTTTCCAATATTGGAATTCTTGGTTTTGTTATTTGATATTTTATTTGGTCGTTGGATGTTTGTACGTCAACGGTGAGGGTTGTTTGGTTGTTTCTGCATGCGTAGGCTATAGGTTCTAACCTATGAGCGCACAGTGTGCCGTATCGGTTTTCCGGACTTGATTTTGATGGCAATGCGACTGTGTA
The DNA here is from genome assembly GCA_030015575.1 of Agapanthus africanus. NCBI lineage: Eukaryota > Viridiplantae > Streptophyta > Magnoliopsida > Asparagales > Amaryllidaceae > Agapanthus > Agapanthus africanus. The sequence goes on along the minus strand of JASDDO010000019.1, from coordinate 729,761,125 downwards.
TTTATTGTAGGTACTTTTGCGTGGATTCTGAGATGACGAAGCATATCGACTACGGCTGAACAAGGAGTTCCGCAAGTGAGTAGATTTATATCTACGGGGGAAGTCGGGTGGATGGCGTATAGCACCTTCGTAAATATTAAATGGAAACCGATATATAGAATATGGTTAGAGAAACCATATGAGAAACTTATGGATATTGTTAAAAGACTTAGTAAGCGATGAGATAAGATAATATGAGCGAATATGATTGATATAAGATATGAAACGAGATGTATAAGGATATGACATGATATCGATGAATATGATAAGATTGAGATAGATGTGTTATGAGACCGGTAAAATGATATATATATATATATAAATATATATATAAGATGACTTGATGTGAGATATTAAAGTGATGAAAAAAGTATACGATGTGATATGATGTCTTGGTTTGATATATTGCCATATGGATGCGAGTTGATATAAGATAATTGATACCTTTATCGGTCCCACGATATGAGATTGATACGGATGTGACCTGAGAGATATGTCAATATATATATATATATATGGATAATGATGTGAATAATGAGTGACATGCCGTACGAGACGTTAGGTCCGTACCCTCATTGTCATATAGGTTGATAGGATCCCTAATTGTTTAATACTGCCGTATGATGGATTACCGTACGTGATGAGTTTAACCTGATGATTGATCCATACCCTTGACTAGAGGATGTCATACGATGGATTATACCGTATGTGATGTTGTGAGGCTGGATGCCAATTGATAGACTCACCGACTCGGTTATGTTATAGATACGTATACCTTATAGCATTGAGATTACGATTTACTTGCTGCTACGTTCGTGATATTCTCATCTTATTTTATATGTACCTATGCTAGTACACCTACACCATTATCGATGATGTGTATGTTACACTTACACAGATTTGCCGACTCACAAACTTTCATCAAGGATAATTGCTATGCCACTTACACAGTAGAATTGCAACATCATTATGCTATGTTGCATGATATACTTGCTATGCTCACACCATTATGATATGTCGCATGATATACTGATATGCTTACATCACTGTTCTATGTTGCATGATATATTGATATGCTTACATTTCTGTTCTATGTTTGCATACATCATGCTTTATGATATTACGCATTGAGATGCCGTTTTCATGAGATTCTGGATTTAAGAACCGTGGTTATATTTCAAAGGAAATTATGTATTGTTTTAAAAACCCAGTTTCTCTTGTTATGATATTTCGAGACATCTACCATGTGTTTTCTCGGTTATGAGTTATGTGATACCCGATTCGAGGAGGTGGATGAGGCCGTTTGCGGGTACATGGTGGACCCGGTATGGCACCCCGGGGCAAGAAAGGTATGTTGTGCAGTAGACGATATGCCTGGCAGAGGGACCACTACCTACCGGTGATAGTATTTGGACTCGGCGGTTATCCGGAGGACACCAACCGGAGTCGTAAGATGATACAAGCCGATTCGGACTGACGGAGCCCGAGATATGAGGATTTACATGTCGATGTTGGATAAGGGTTTCATGATCTTTCGAGTGTCGATGTTGGACACTCAGGTTCTATGATTTGATGTGTTGTTGATGGACACACGTTGATTGATATCCTCATATTTACATGCATATGCTTTCATGATATTTACATGCATGATGTTGTTGTGTCATTGATGGACACGTAGATGTTATCCACATGCTTACAGGCATTGATTATATTGTTGGAAAATATGCAGATACGGTCACCCAAGATATCATAGTATTACCTTTATAATATAGTTGTCCCAGGAATCGTTGTTTTATTCGATTTCTACCTGATGATGTTTTGTACTCACGAGTTGGCAACTCACCCCCGTTGTGCCACAGTTCTTGCAGGTTGACCGCATGGATCAGTAGCGGCATCGCTGGCACACTGCTTGCATTCGGGAGATTTTCTTTGGTAGGTGGTACATATTGGATCGTGCCACTCTTGTATTATTATTCCTATTGTATCTAGTCAACTCCATCAATCAAAACTAGTATTTGTATAAATAGTAAGACTTAGAAAGACTTGTGGTTGCGAAACTTAGAGCGATGGGTTATATGTTCGCTTGGTGGGTTTGATGTCTTGCTTATTCAATATCCTTTGTGTTGATCATCGTCGTTGGGCGTCGTATACTTATATTATGACTTGCGTGGTTGTGATTCCGCCGATTAGCGATGTCACGACCCGAAAGAGCACGTGACTGGCCCTTGAATCATATGAAGTCTATAGGACCCCATCTGATCCAAGTAAGCCAAAAGCTCAGAAATATAAAACCATTTTAAAGAGTAAATAAGGAAAACTAGTTTTTAAGAAGTAAAGAAAACATGTTTTAAAAACAAAGTTTTTAAATAAGCCGAATATGCATTTTTAAAATCTATAGTCTTTTCTAAAAATTTTGGCAGAGTTTCCTTTGTAAATACTGGCCCCGAACAGGGTACAACAAGAATAATATATATGCAATGATAAAAGGCATCCCCAAGCGGGAGCTAGCTCTTCGTCAATCGACGGTCACAACCACACAAGCAATATAATATACAACGCCGAAGGGCGAGGATCAAAACTGAAAAAAAGAAACTCAAACAGCATGAAAACCGTAATACTACAACGCGCGACTCTAAGGTCGAAATAATACATAACTGGTTTCTAAGTCTGAACAATATACAAGTTTTGGTTGATGGAATTACTAGATACAACTGAATAATACATATACAATGGTAGTTCTGATACAAAAGACCCACCTACCAAAGCAAATCACCCGCAAGGGAGCAGTGTGCCAGAAATGCCGCCATGGAACCTGCACGGCAAAACCTGCAAGAAACTGTGGCACAACAGGGGTGAGTTGCCGACTCGTGAGTAGAAAATATCTACGAGTAGAAATCGAATGCATGACATAATCCTAGGTCAATACGATCAGATATATATATCCTCAAATAAATAAGTCTGAAGCATGATAAGGTGGCAATGTAACATCTATACATGAGTGTAGTGCCAAGTGCTCGTGCCAGTGCCTCAAGTAATAACATATCATAAATATGAGGTATATTTGCATGAATAATATGATGAAGTATCTAAATTGATATCAATACAAATATATTAGCGTCCCATTTCACTAATATTGGTGTAAGGGCATATATAACAGCGTCCTAATCCACTGTTATATATAGATATGTGTACAAATAAATATCATGAAACCAATGTGTCAAGCATCGACACAGAAATACTGATCTATCAGGTGCTATCACCACGACTGGCCCTGATAAGTACGTATCATACGCTATCTCAAAAACCCGAGTGCCCAGCTTCAACCCTTGAATTTCGACGTATCCATACGTACATAACTCCGGCCGGTATCCCCACGATAACCGCTGAGTGATAGGTAATGTCACCGGACGGTATGGTTCCCCTGCCGGGCTCATCAGCATAGTGCATCGACATCCCTTTCTTGTCCCGGGGTACCTCAAGGCCCCACCATGTACCCTCATACAGCCTCGACGCCTCCTCGCATGGGGTATATATATATCAGAACCGATAAAACTCATGGTGGATGCTGAAATATCATATCAAGGGTAACCGAATTTTTAAAACATTTTCATAATCTCTTTGAAATACCTACAGTTCCCAAATCCAGAAATATCATGGAAACAACATATCTCAATGCGTATAATCAAAAGCATGATGTATGCAACATGTAAAAGGAATGCAAGCATATCAGTATATCATGCAACATGGAATAGTAATATGCACATATTGAGGGAAACCGCTCTTTTAAAATGAATCAGTTTGAAGGAGTATCTTGCGGTTCCCAAATCTCTAATCAAGCCAGAATCATCTGTGTATGTGCGAATACGTATGAATATACAGTATATAGGTACACAAGTATGCCATGCAAGGGTCATATCCTGAATGCAACAGTACTACAGTGTAGTGATATGGCAATTATCGATGATGAAGTGTGTGAGCCGACAAGCAGTGTACGTGGAACATGCGCATCATCGATAATGGTGTTGGTGTCCTAACAGCATGATTGTAATATAGCAAGAAACACATTTACACATGCAAAGCGATGCGAATAGCATGAATATGCGGAAATCGAAAAATCAACGCAACAGTGAAGAATCTACATCAATATGTATATGTTAGTGTATATGCCCTAGAGGCCATTACTGTATCATACTAGTTTGTATATTACTTGATGGAAGCTTGGGATATTCACAGTTGTATATACAATCTTGCTCGAAATGGTAGTATGCTACTTGGTTTGTCTCTGCTTTAATATGTGCATGTGTTTCTTTTAGCATATCGCTGATATACATATTAGTAGAGCCCTTAAGATCTTTGCTTGATTACCAGCGTTGTGATGGCGCTCACACTCGTGGGAGCTGGGTGATCTATAAGCACATCCTTATACAGGTCCCTAGTCGTTGGACTATCGAGACAGGGCATCGATACTCCGGAGTATACTAGCGTATGCGCTTCTCATCCCAGCGTGAGAGACGGTCTGTCCCACAGCCTTCAGTACGTCGTACTTGAGATAGTATGCGGGTGCTCGTTAGGTTACGAGTACACTGGACAGGACTCGTCTGGAACTGTTGGTTGGTATTATACCTATCGTCAGTTATCAGTTCCCAGGTGACATGAGTACAGCTTAGTCCGCTGACTTGACACTGTCACTTCGCCTTGAGTGTGTTCCCACTGCACTTTGATTGCTACCCTACCACGGCTCAAAGGAGTCGTGCAAACAGGTAGTTTTTGGGTGCAGTCCCGAAGCACTTGGAGGCAGTGACGGTTAGACAGGATTCGTCTCTCCCGGTATTGGGGGTTGACATCGCGCTGTGTCCAAGAGAGCCATTACACGAGTAGTCCCTGGCCAGGGCAAGCGAGATACACTGGTAGGTTTCCAGTGTTATCTCAGGGTGTTCTGGGATACACTCCGACACGACTTGTACCGCTATTAGGGGACTGACGTTCACCGCCCCCCTAGGCCCGCCATGCGATGTATCAGACGAACAGACCGGACTGTACGGAGACTGTCACATACAGGCTCAGTAGGAGTTCAGATGGGGTTCACCTCGTCAGTCTTCTTATCGACATCTACCTGGGGACCGTTACGTACAGCTAGTGCCGCTTGCGGTCTGTGGTTAAACCCACTGCCAGCGTAGTGTCGAGTCTTTAGAGTGCCACACAGAGAGCTATTCGCCTTTAGGCAAAATGAGTAGAGGTCGCATAGTTTTGCGACAGGGTTCGTTCACATCCGTGCACTTGTGCACGTTTGCTGTCCGGACAGCTTATACTAGCGGGCTTTGGTTTAAGCCGGATCCTAGTATATGATTTGGGATTGGTTTTATCTCTTTGTATTCGTGTTCCTCGGATCACGAATACGGGTGCGTATGCACAGTTGCTTGAGACAAAGGGAGAGGACTTTGATTAGGGTTAATGACTATTGTCATTTTATTAACCTTAATGCTTATGTGTGTATTATTGTTAATTGATATTAGTTTAAATAATTGTGCATGGTTATGGTTGTTGACCATTTGACCTCTTTGACTTGTTGACCTAGGTTGACACTTTGACCATCATCATTTCATTTGGAAGATGCTCTTTGATCCTTGCAAATTGCATTAAAAATGAAATGATAATGGTCATGTCTTGATTAACCATGACAATTATCTAGCTAATTATCTAATTACAATAATTCACACATATATGAGAGAATGCTTCATATTTTCTCTCATTCTATTATTCACTTTCTCTCTCTTGTTCTTCCTCTCCCTCAAGCTCTCCTCTCTCATGTGTTGAGAAACACTTGAGCTTGAGAAAAACCTTTTCTTGATAATCTCTACTCTCATCTAGGGTTCAAGGATTAGCACTTCTTGCACCCTAGTTACTTCTAGCTTGGAGTTGAAGCCAAAGGTCGAGGCTTTCGGGTGGATCTTTCTTCGACGTAAGAAGACGACTAAGGTGACCTCCTTCCACCACTCCAAGGAGCAAGGAGAGAAGGACATAAAGCCCAAGGTATAACCTTTCTAGCACTTAGCTAGTTTCTAGTTAGCTTTAGCTTGTTTTTGTTTAGCAAAGATCCTTCATAGTCAAGTCCATGTTGCCTAAGCTCATAAAAACTTGATTTTTATTCCGTTTTCCGCCTCCCCGCAAGTACCGGGGTGGGCAACGTAGACTTACAGTGGTATCAGAGACTAACTAAACATAAACTAGCTAGGTAGTAGAGTGTATCGAAGTTCGAATCGGAAAAATCGAAAAACCGAGTTTTCAAAACCCTAAGTTTCTGTTAGTTTTTTTTTCTGTTGAAAACAAAATAAATTATACTCCAAAAATCATCTCAGGGTTTTGTGAAGAAAGCCACTAAAAACGATCCAGTGATTCGACCAAAGAGCCGCGGTTCCGCGGCAATAGCATGCTATTGCCGCGCAACCGCGGCCGTCTTGGCTCTTCACTGGGTCGAGTTTGGTGCGGTGTATTTCTGGCTTGGTTTTAGGATTTTTAAGATGGTTTATATGTGCCCAGGTTTTCCAGAATAGAAATTTGTTTTTGGGGGCCTATAAATCCGTATTTTTTCCGAACTTCAATACACTTTGACTAAAAGGCTATATCTGTGATATTTATATGTATTGAACGTCGGCTAATCGCTATATGTCGATTAGTCGGGGTTATACATATCTGTGATCTGTGTTTGATGATGGTATGTGTATATGAATGTGTCGGATTGTCGCGGGTGAATAGCCGGGGTAGATGTGAGATGAGTGTTTCTTTTTCTTTCATTCATTGTAATATGTAAATTGATGTAATAATATTATTTGTATGGCCGCACAACCGGGTCGGGGTTGTAGCCTTCATTGTATAATTCTTTTTACTGTTTTTGCTCCTAGGATAGACCCATGGAGGGGGTGCACAAACTACCGGGTATCTCGAAGTGCCGAGTGGCCTACTCACGGTGGTGAGGGAGGTTGCTTCACTTCGGGTACTTAGCGGGTAGTTTGCCGCACCCGTAGGGGTCTTGGGTGGGGTATTGGCTATTCACCGCGACCGTGTAATCCGCTTTTCGTTGCAGGCTCGAACGGATTGCGGATTCCTAGTATATCCAATGTATTCATCTGTGATCTGTAATGTCTATCATTGCTATATATTCATATATGATAACTGTTTAGGCGTTGCTTATGTTTTACAGCCGCGCTAGCCCAGCCCCCGCTCTGTCGTTAGTTAAGTAACCTAACGGGTGATGACGGGGCCCCGTGGCGAATGCGAATGGCATAAGCGTACGTCATATTTTGGTTGTTTTCTGCAATGGTAGGATTAAATGATGGGACGCATTAAAAGAACTAATGCAAGAAAATAAACCAAGTAAAAGTCGATTGGAACACTTTGAAAACCACTCGGTTCTTTTCAAAACTAAACTTTTAAACGCGGAGCTTGAACCACTCCTTTTTAAAAGCTATCTCGTTCCATCGATTATATCAAGTTCACTACGTTCACGGTTTCGCCAAAACCATCCGTAGCCCTCCATCATTTCAGTTAAATATTCGGTAGTATTCAAGCTATGTATTTTGACCTCACGCCAAGGCATAGTGATTGGTAGCTGCCGGATATTTATCTGTTGCATAGATAGAATGCGTTGGTTTGAGACAGTCGTACTGCCATTTTGGCCTACGTCAAGGGTAGGTACGGGTGGGTTCAAATTAACCGGGATAATGATGGGAAGAACTTGACATGTGACTTATGACATTTTGACCTCACGCCAAGGGCATAAGAGCATGGGGCAAAAATCCACATCGGGAGTTTCATAAGTACTGAAACTTGCTAGCGCTGCATACCATTTGGAGTGTGATAATTCTGGTAGGATTCCTTCGGTTTTTATCATGCGATGATATTTGGATCCCGATCCTACTGTGAGTATATGCTACTCCTCGGGAAAACTCTCACTTAACGATCAATGCTATAAACTTAGTAGGTGTCTAGAAAGGTGTTAGCGGGGCTACGCCCATAGGGAAAAGAGGTTACTTAATTAAGGAACTTCGCGAAAGCGTTGGAAAACCTCCCTCGAAGTACCGACACTGGCCTGGCTGAACGGTTAAGCAAGTATTGTACGGTGAGATTGATCCTGACTAATCCTTTCTTTACGGTTTGAGAAGGGATTCGAGAGACAGTGGGAGCCATCCAGTTTAGACAAACTAAAAACCACTCTAAACTTGCAAGAGCATCATGCTAAAGTGTTTCTTTTCTCTCTCCTAATTGCAGCGACCATTCAACATGACCGGACTTAAGTTATTACTAGATAAAAACATATTGACAGGGCCAAACTACAAAGATTGGCTCAGGAATGTCAAGATGGCAATCACTTACGACAAATTGGGGTATGTCCTACCACCAAAGCTCCCCCTGTCCCAGGTCCCAAAACCAGTGTCGTAGATAGGGAAATCTACAAAACCTGGGAAATAGATTGCGCGAAGGCTAGATGCCTTGTACTAGCCTCGATGGACAACGAACATCAGAGGAGGCACGAGAATATGGACCTAGAGTCCATATTTCTTCATACAAAAGAACTGTATGGAGAGCAGTCTCGTATCGCAAGATACGAAGTGTCGAAGAAGTTGTTTTCGGCAAGGTTGGCCGTCGGATCATCGGTAGCGGAACACGTGCTTAAGATGATTGGCTACATAGAGGAGCTCGCGGACCTTGGGACCACGTTAGAGAATGAACTCTATACTGATTTGATTCTCCAGTCCCTTCCTTCCACTTACGCCCAGTTTATTCTTAACTTCAACATGCAAGGAAAGGAGGTTGAACTTTCCGAACTTCTGAATATGTTGAGGAGTGCTGAGGGCACCCTACAGAAGGGTAGGGAGACATCCATTTTGTTTGTAAGAGGATCTTCCTCTTCTAGATCCAGGGCGAGAGCCAAGGGTAAGAAGAAGAAAGCCCCCGCCAAACCAAGAGGCGGTGTCAGTAAAGTGGATACGAAGGGAAAAGGAAAAGCAACAAAGATAGCGGGAAAGCTGGTGGGGAAGGAAGAATGCTTCTATTGTCACAAAAGTGGTCACTGGAAATAGGATTGCAAGGCTTGGAAGGCCAGAACACAGGATTTGAAGCGAGTTGCAGCTTCAGCTTCAGGTGTGTATGTTATTGAAAACTGTCTATCAATAAACTCTACATCCTGGGTATTGGATACCGGATCAGGATCTCATATCTGTAATTCTTTGCATGCGTTGAGAAAGCGTAGAGTTTTGAAGGCAGGTGACATGACCCTCAGAGTTGCAAACGGTGCTAGCATGGATGCTGAGGCCGTGGGGGACTATCACCTGGGATTGTCGGATGGACACTTTTTGGTTTTGCGTAGTTGTTATTATGTACCAAATGCAACCTGTAATATCATTTCTGTATCTTTATTATCGAAAGAAGGTTATGAATTTGCATTTGTAAGTAATGTAGTGAACATTCACCTTAATTAAGTTTTGATTGGGTCAGGTACATTGAACAACGGTATATACGTATTAAACCAACCACATATTTTCAATGTCCAGAATACACACAAAAGAAAGTCTCCAGAAATCAATAAAACTTTCTTATGGCATTATAGACTGGGTCACATCAATGAGAGAAGGTTGACTAAGTTACATACAGAAGGATATTTGGATCCGTTCGAATATCAATCGTATGCAACTTGTCAATCCTGTCTCAAGGGAAAGATGGCAAAGACTCCGTTCACTGGACACGGAGTAAGAGCGAGCGAGCTCTTGGGACTCGTACACAGCGACGTGTGCGGTCCAATGTCTACACATGCGCGAAGCGGTTATTCTTACTTCATTACTTTTACGGATGATTTCTCAAGGTTCGGACATGTCTTCTTGATGAAGCATAAATCCGAAGCTTTTGAAAAGTTCCAGGAATATAAGAATGAAGTAGAAAAACAAACAGGCAAAAGTATCAAGACACTAAGATCTGATCGAGGTGGTGAATACTTGAGTGCCGAGTTCCTGGGTTAGTTAAAAGAGAATGGAATTCTCTCTCAGCTTACTCCTCCATACACTCCGCAACATAACGGTGTATCGGAGAGACGGAACCGAACCCTATTGGATATGGTACGGTCCATGATGAGTAACGCTGAGTTGCCGCGATCGTTCTGGGGATATGCGCTAGAAACAGCTGCATACCTTTTGAACCGTGTTCCCACTAAGACTGTGCCTACCACACCATATGAGTTATGGAGTGGGAAGAAACCCTATCTTCAATACTTGAAGATTTGGGGATGTCCAGCTTATGTCAAAAAGCAGCATGCGGACAAACTAGAGGCACGCTCAGTACTGTGCAAGTTTGTGGGATACCCAAAGAACTTCAGGGGGTATCTTTTCTATGACGCAGAGGAACAAAAAGTCCTTGTTTCTCGTAATGCCCATTTTCTGGAACACCAGTTCATAGAAAAGGAAATAAGTGGGAGCGCAATAGAACTGGAAGAAATTCCGGAACCACAAGCTATTACTGAAAGCTTAGTAGAACCAGAGGGTTCGAAAGATCAAGACATTCCCACGCCACTCCGCAGGAGTAGTAGGCAGTCTCATCCGCCCGAGAGATACTACGGTTTTCTCATTGACGGGGATAGAGAAGATTGCATCATAGACTTTGATGAGCCTACTAGCTTCCAGCAAGCCATTCAGAGCGTCGACTCGGTAAAATGGCTGGATGCAATGCGGACCGAAATGGAGTCCATGTACACCAACAAAGTATGGACGTTGGACATTGCTCCAGATGGGGTAAAACCCGTAGGATGCAAATGGATCTTCAAAAGGAAGATTGGTGTAGATGGACAGGTTGAGACCTATAAAGCTAGACTGGTTGCAAAGGGTTTTCGTCAAAGACCTGGTTTGGACTATGACGAAACCTTTTCTCCAGTAGCTATGCTGAAATCCATTCGGATCCTTCTTGCCATTGCTGCCTTCCACGATTATGAGATTTAGCAAATGGACGTAAAGACAGCTTTTCTAAATGGACATTTAGAGGAGTGTGTCTATATGGACCAGCCAGAGGGTTTCATTCAGAGTGGGAGCAGCGGAAAGGTGTGCAAGTTGCTTAAGTCCATTTATGGACGAAAGCAGGCATCGTGGAGTTGGAACATCTGTTTTGATGAGACAGTCAAGGAATTTGGCTTTATCAAAAATCCAGATGAACCATGCATCTATTGTAGATTTGTAGCGAGAACTGTAGTATTCCTCGTTTTATACGTGGATGACATTCTCTTAATAGGAAATGACATTCCTATGCTACAATCTGTCAAGGGGTTCTTGTCACACAAGTTCTCCATGAAAGACCTGGGTGATGCCTCATACATTCTGGGTATCCGGATCTACCGTGACAGATCCAAGAGGATATTAGGACTTTCACAGTCTAGGTACATCGACACCATACTGAAGAGATTCAGTATAGAAGATTCCAAGCGCGGTAATCTACCGTCTTGTCACGGGATCACCCTCTCCAAAGAGATGTCTCCCAAGACTGATTTGGAGAGGGATCGCATGTCTATTATACCCTACGTTTCTGCGGTAGTGTCACGACCCGCAGGGTACGGAACGTGACTGGCACTTAAGTTTACGAAACGTCTAAAGACGTCCGTAAAATAAGTAAGCCAAAGCCCAGAAAACAAAACCAATTAAGCAAAAGAGTGAAGAAAACCCAATCAATTGAAAGCAAGTTTATCAAATAAGTCATGTAAAACCCTTTTTAAAAACAATACCAATTTTTCCGAAAATTTCGGCAGAGTCTCCTTTGTAAATACTGGCCCCCAAAATGGGTACAACAAAATATATATGAATCCTACAAAATAGGGCATCCCCAAGCGGGAGCTAGCTCTTCGCCACAAGGCGGTCACAAATCCCACGCAATATAAAGCAACAACAAGCAAAATAATCATAATGAAGCATAAGAAAAAACAGCATGTCGACTCAAGTGAGCTCGACCCCAAAATACAGCATAAAAGTCCACAAACCTCACAGTCTCATCTCTAGGTCAATACAATAATACTGGTAGAAACAGTAGATGGAGTGTACTAGATACAAAGAATATACAAGGTGGTACAAAAATAATAACATGACCCACCTATGAGCAAAACCTCGAGTCCAGGCAAAAGAGGCAAAAGAACAAGTGCGCCCGCCGCTACTGTACTGACGGAAGCGGACCTGCAAAAGGCTGTGGCACAACGGGGGTGAGTTGCCAACTCGTGAGTAATAAATAACATCTACAAAGGCTATCGTATGCATGCACACAAGCATCCTAGCATCTAAAATACAGGTATGAATGGATGCACTAGCAGGTGTGTATACAACATCAGTGTACGAATATGTATGCAACATGAATATCTGAGGTCTCAATAGGTATCTATAAGAAACATTTTATCTCTTTTTGTTTTTGAAACTCTTTTAGAATGCCAGCATAATACTCAAGGAATCGACGAGAACCGGTGTCCAGCAACGACACCTAAAAGCTGTCTCAAATCTCATAAATCCATGTCATAGTGTCTCTGGCCTCAGCCGTCCGGCTGACCCATCTCAAATATCAATATCTCATCATCTAGCGGCCACGGTCGGTATCCTCTGGATATCCGCCGTCCCAAACAGTCACCGGTAGGTAATCCGTCCCCTGCCAGGCTCAACGTCAACACCACATTCCTCTTGCCCCGGGGTACCTTACCGGGCCCACCATGTACCCGTGACGGTTCCTCCACTCCTCGACACGGATTTCCAAAACCACAGCAAACTCATGGTGGACGACACTTACATCACTAGAAAACCGCAATTTACATATTTTAAAAAATATAGTAAGTTTAGAAATTTTGCGGCTTTTCCCCGAAATCCAGAAATATCATAAAATCTCAAGAAATACTCATAAGTGCATATGTCAATGATAATGAATGCATATGGTATCAATAATCAAGTTGCGATGTGTGATTAATAGATTAGGCATGAACAATTAATATGATGAAGTACATGCACATGAATAGCAATCCTACGGTTTCATTTTAAGGAATTAAAGGCAATAGCACAAGTTTTAGTATCAATTAGTAAAAGGTTTCAATTTAAAGGTTATCTAGTGTGGTGGCATGGCAATTACCAGGGTGTGTGTAAGCATGAATAGTGCTCGTGCTGCATATAAAAACCCTGGCAATGATGCAGGTGTCCTATAAAATGGTTTCGTATAGGTATGTCAATATAATGCATGGATGCAGCAAATAATCAAATAAGTATTTCACCCCTAATTACTAACACCACTAAGAATCTTGTAAGTTACTAAAACTATCGGGCGGCTTGCGCCATCCAACGATAGTCCCCCGTAGATGTTACATCTACTCACCGGAATCCCTGGCTAGCTGTATCCAATCACCGCTTTCCCCTTTCACGCCGCGTCTGACGTCTCCGCGACCGAACCTGGAATTTACATCAATACCAAACATAAGGTTACATATCAAGAACGGCGCAAAACCCAAACGAAACTACTAAAGTTCACTAGCTAGGTACAACGTGCGCAGGGTGCGCGGAACATACGCGAAAATCGCAAAAACTGCCAAAAAACGCCGATTTGGTCGCCCGGCAAAACTAAAACCCGACTACTCAAAAATCCGCACACACGCATCTTAAACGTCATAGGATAAGCCAACACAATCATCAAGATGTCGAAAATAATCCATCACATAATTTTATAACAAAACTAGTAAGCAGATACATTCCAAAAATCGGTGCAACATCGCCGATTTGCTACAAAGACTACTATCAAGCTTGAACAACCAACCACACTACAAGCAATCTACAAATACTATAATTACAACACATTAGCAATGATTCAAAACCTATTTTCCATACATAAACCCTTTCTTGAATCTCCTAAAACAACAATTTACAACCAAAATCACACTTTTAAAATTTAGTAAATTAGCATAGTTTAAAGACCACATAACAAGGTAACCTCTTAGATTAGGTTGTGTAGGAACTAGATTAATTACAAAACAATTTAATTAACTAACATGGCTTCAAGAACCCTAGTTTAATTTTTGTAATTAGCAATCACAAATCAAATTCCATACTACAAATTTAAATTAACATAATTAAAAGCCCACATAAGAAAATTAACCTCTTAGATTAGGTTAGCAAAATAACTAGATAGAAAAATAGATTTAATTAGCCTAGTAATGGTATGCTAAAACCCAAGTTCATATCAAACTACCCTCTTTAAACAAAACTAGATTAGGAATTAAGTAAAGATTTAACACTAAACAATTTCAAGGTTCTAATTAGCACCCTTAAGCAACAATGTAACCATTTGATTAGAAATTATACCTCCAAAGTTCAAATCCTATGATGCTAAAGTCTCCCAAGATGCCATCTTTCTCCAAGATTTGAACCAATTTGGGTTTGAGAAGAGAGGGAATAAGGTTTTGTGTTGAAAAAGTGAAGGATTTGTTGATTTTTATTGAATTTTGTTGCAAATTTTTGAAGAAAATGAGAGAGAAAGAGAAGGAAAGTAATGGAAATGGGGGAGGGTGCAGGTCTCGGCCAGGAGAGGTAAGGGGAGGAGTGGGGGAGAGTTATGTGGAATTTCCAAGGTCAAAGCTCTCACATCTCACTAAAAACCCACATGCAAATTACTATATTTAAATCCCACTCCAAACAATTCATTAACATGATTTAAAAGTCAAAAAGAGAGGGATGGGGGCTGCTGCAGCAGTGGTGGGGCCAGCCTAGGGGAGTGGGGGTGAGTGGGAGTGGATACAAAGAGGTTTTATGCAAAAAGACCCCCCACAAGTCCAAAATTGCAAGTTTTAGCTTAAAATTCAATAAATTTCGTTTTCTATAATAAAAATTAGTTAAAAATCAAAATAAAATACTAAAAATTTATGTTACAACTAGATTTTAATTAACATGATTTTAAAGCTTAATTTTAGCCCATTTAAATTTGTATTTATCGCTAATTTAATGTATTTTCTTACCGGCTTAAAATAATATTAAAAAATTGAAAAATTAGGGAAAATTTTTAAATGACCAGAATTTCATAATTAACTCATTAGCTACTAAAAATAAGCAATTACCTATCCATTTTAGGTATAATTAGTCCTAAACTGCAAAATAACAAAAAAGACGGTTTTCGGAAAAATACCGAATTTTCACCGATTTTCAGGAAAACACCAAAACGACTTTTCAAGACGCTACAATCTTCCCCCCTTAAAGAAATTCGGTCCCCGAATTTAAAAATATAACTACGCGTACCTTCAAAGAGATAGGGATATTTCTTCCTCATCTCGCCCTCAGTCTCCCAGGTAACCTCCTCGCTGCTCGGGCTACGCCAAAGGACCTTGACGGTTGGTATAATCTTCGACCTCAACTTCTTCACCTGCCGATCCAAGATGGCCACCGGCTGCTCTGCAAAAGAAAGGTCGCGCTCTAGCTGGACTGTCGGGTGCTGAATCGCATGCGAAGGGTCGTGAAGGTACTTGCGGAGCATCGAAACATGGAAGACGGGGTGAACATCGGGAAAGCTGGGAGGAAGAGCCAAACGATATGCAACTGCGCCGACACGCTCAAGGATCTCGAAGGGACCTACGAATCTAGGGCTAAGCTTCCCCTTTTGCCCAAAACGCATCACGCCCTTCATCGGAGAGACTTTCAGGAAAACATGGTCGCCAACTGCGAACTCTAATCTGCGACGGCGCCTGTCCGCATACGATTTCTTCCTGCTCTGAGCCGCTCTCATCCGGTCTCGGATCAACTGTATCTCCGCTGTCGTCTCCTCAACAAGCTGCGGCCCCAAAATGCTGCTCTCGCTGAGCTCTGTCCAACAAACGGGCAATCTGCATCTCCTCCCATACAATGCCTCGAAAGGTGCCATCTGAATAGTATCCTGGAAGCTGTTGTTGTAGGAGAACTCCACTA
Organism: Agapanthus africanus; assembly: GCA_030015575.1. NCBI lineage: Eukaryota > Viridiplantae > Streptophyta > Magnoliopsida > Asparagales > Amaryllidaceae > Agapanthus > Agapanthus africanus. Next base: position 729,745,151 of record JASDDO010000019.1, on the reverse strand, counting down.
GCGGTAAATGACGATCCCAGCTACCACCAAAGTCTAAAACGTACGCTCTGAGCATGTCCTCGAGAGTCTGAATGGTCCGCTCTGACTGTCTGTCGGTCTGCGGATGAAATGCTGTGCTGAAGCTCAAACGAGTGCCCAAAGCCTCCTGAAGTCTCTGCCAAAGTCGGCTGGTAAACTGAGTGCCTCGATCTGACACAATACAAGTCGGTACGCCATGTAGTCGCACGATCTCGTCAATATAGAGCTGAGCATACTGAGCGAAGCTGAAAGTGGTCTTCACCGGTAGGAAGTGAGCCGCTTTCGTCAATCTATCCACGATCACCCAGATGGAGTCGTACCCTCGACTGGTCCTGGGTAGACCCACAATGAAGTCCATCGAAATCTGTTCCCATTTCCACTCTGGAATGGGTAACGGCTGTAGCTCTCCTGCGGGCCTCTGGTGCTCGGCCTTGACTTGCTGACAAGTCAGGCATCTCGAAACGAACTCCGCAATGTCCCTCTTCATCCCGTCCCACCAGTAGGTCTCTCTCATATCATGGTACATCTTGGTGGAACCGGGGTGGACACTATACACTGATCGGTGTGCCTCCTCAAGAATGTCGCGCCGCAATCCATCAGCATCTAGTACGCACAGTCTAGATCCATATCGTAAAATCCCCTGATCGTCAATCACGAACTCGAAAAATCTGCCCTGTCCCATCTGTGCCACGATCTCTGAGCAACGGTCGTCACTGCGCTGTGCCTCATATATACGGTCAAGCAACTGTGGGCGTGCACGAACATGCGCGAGCTGTCCCCCTGTCTGAGTGAACTCGAACTCAACTCGGCTGTCGCATAACATCTGCCAATCTGCTGACCACTGCCTCTGCACTGCGCGCAAAAAGGATAGACTACCCCCGGGTCTCCTACTCAACGCATCTGCCACCACATTCACCTTGCCGGGGTGATATAAGATCTCGCAGTCGTAGTCTTTCACCAACTCCATCCAACGACGCTGTCTGAGGTTCAGGTCTCGCTGCTGAAATATGTACTTTAAGCTCTTGTGATCGGTGAATATCTGACACGACTCGCCATACAGGTAATGTCGCCAAATCTTCAGGGCAAAGACCACTGCAGCCATCTCCAAATCATGAGTGGGGTAGTTCTGTTCATGCTTCTTCAACTGCCGAGAAGCATAAGCGATCACCCGGCCATGCTGCATCAATACGCATCCTAATCCCACTCGCGAAGCATCACAGTAGACAACAAATCCGCCTGATCCCGAAGGCAAAGATAATACCGGCGCCGTAGTCAAACAAGTCCGTAGCTGCTGAAAACTGCGCTCGCACTCCTCAGTCCAGACGAAAGGAACTCCCTTCCGGGTCAAACCGGTCAACGGTGCAGCTATACGGGAGAAGTCCTGAACAAAACGCCTGTAGTAGCCCGCCAGGCCTAGAAAACTACGGATCTCAGTAACCGATGTAGGTCGGGGCCACTGCTGAACAGCCTCAATCTTCTTCGGGTCCACACAAATGCCGTCTCTCGTAACCACGTGACCCAAGAATCCGACGCTGTCCAGCCAGAATGCACACTTGGAGAACTTCGCGAACAGCTGGTGCTCCCTCAGAGTCTGTAACGTAATCCGCAAGTGCTGCTCGTGCTCCTCTCTGCTCCGGGAGTACACCAAGATATCGTCGATAAACACGATGATGAACAAGTCAAGATACGGCCTGAATGTACGGTTCATCAAATCCATGAATGCTGCTGGGGCGTTGGTGAGTCCGAACGACATCACCAAAAACTCGTAGTGGCCGTAGCGCGTGCGGAAAGCTGTCCTCGGTATATCCTCCTGTCGAACTCGCAGCTGATGGTATCCTGATCGCAAGTCGATCCTCGAAAAATACCCCGCACCCTGAAGCTGGTCGAACAAATCATCAATGCGCGGCAACGGATATCTGTTCCGAACGGTAACTTTTTTCAGCTGGCGGTAGTCGATACATAAGCGCAAACTTCCATCCTTCTTCTTGACAAACAGGACCGGAGCACCCCACGGAGAAACACTCGGTCGAATAAGCCCCTTATCTAACAAATCCTGCAACTGATCCTTCAGCTCTCGAAGCTCTGCCGGGGCCATCCGATAAGGCGGTATAGAAATAGGCCCCGAGCCGGGAATCAAATCAATGCAGAACTCAACATCGCGCTCAGGCGGTAGCCCAGGTAGCTCATCAGGGAAAACATCAGGGAACTCACGAACTACCGGGACCCGGTCCAACGGAACCTCTGCAGCTCGAGTATCATAAATATACGCTAAGAATCCCCGACATCCCTTCCGCAAGAGCTGACCAGCGCGAAAAGACGAAATTAAGCTGGGAAGGGTGACACTGCGGTCTCCCTGAATAACAAGGACTGGCTCTCCCGGAAATCTAAATATGACTGCCTTCTCACGGCAGTCCACCGAGGCATAACAAGTGGCTAGCCAATCCATGCCCAGAAGCACATCAAAGTCCAACATATCGAGGAGAATCAAATCAACCGATGCATCCCTCTCCCCGATACGAACGGAACACAAACGAAATAAAAACCGAGCGACAAACGACTCGCCTACCGGAGTAACAACAACAAGCGGATGATCTAACGACGACGACTCACGGCCCAACATCGGTGCAAAGTGTGTAGAGACGTACGAATGTGTGGAACCTGGGTCGAATAATACCCGTGCGTCGAAAGAACAAACTGGCAAGGTACCTGTCACAACGGCATTGGATGCCTGCGCATCCTGCGGTGTCAAAGCAAAAACTCGGGCCTGTCCTCCACCGATAGCGGGCTGACCTCGACCTCGGCCTCTGCCTCCTCGTCCTCTCTGAATAGGACCGCCGCGTCCACGGCCTCTGGGTGCACCTAACTGGCGTGGAGCATCGCCGGTGGTAGGAAGTAGGGCTCTCTGTGGAGGGGGTGGTGATGGTGGCAAGGTCACATGCGGAACTGTCGCTGCTCCCTGTCGTCTCACCGGACAGTCTCTAACAAGATGGTGCAAACTCCCGCACCCAAAACACCCTGGCGACGGCTGCTGCCCCTGGGGATAAGAACCATATAACTGTCCCCGCCCAAATCCTCTGCCAGGCCTATCTCTCGGAAAGAATCTGGCGCGCTGTCTCTGAGACGGTACATCGGTGCGAATCCTCTTCGGCCCAGAAATGGACGAAGTCCGTAATATGCGTGCCTCCATCCGCAATGCCGTATCCATAGCAGCTGAATAAGTGTCGTAGTGCTGGGCGCCAATGGCAAGATATAGCTGGGCATCAAGTCCCTGTACGAACCTCTTCACCATCTTCTCCTCGGTATCCACCAAATACTGAGCATATCGGGATAACTGTGTAAACTGGATGTCATACTCAGACACCGTCATCCCAGGTTTCTTGACTAAGGCCTCGAAACTGCGAGCTCTGGCGTCACGAACGCTCTCTGGAAGGAAACGAGCTAGAAAGACCGCTGTAAACTCGGCCCACGTCATAGGCGGTAGACCTGCAGCTAGACCTCTCAAGACTGACTCCCACCATGTCTGCGCGAGACCCTCTAGTCGGAAACTCGCAAGCTCTACCCATCGATCATCCGAACATCTCAGCGAACGGCAGATCCTGGCTAAACTGTCAAGGAACGTCTGTGGGTCCTCCGCTGCCTCGGTGCCGGTGAATACTGGAGGTCTCAGCCTCATGAAATCCTGTAGTGAAACCGGGATGGTCACGGTGGTAGTAGTAGGAGCAGGTATCATGGTCGTCTGTGATGTAGTAGGTACGTCATCCGGCCTAGGTGTACGACTGGCTGCAACTAGGGATCCTACCATCTGACGTAGCTCCTGCATGCCTCCCATCATCTGTCGCAACTCCTCCATACCAGTCTCGAGCCTATCCATACGGCCTGGGGAAGGTGGATCGGTCTGTCCCTGCGGCGTAGGCATACCACCCTGCTCAGTCCTAGTCTCGGACGAGCCAGCTCGAATCTCGTCTCTGGCGGCAGCCCTCTGTGCCCTCGTAGCCTTCGGCGGCATAGTGGCTGTTACAGGAAAAGGGGTAATAAGAACAATGCAATAGGATCATAGGATACACGGAATTGAAGAAGGAATTTTTCAAGCAAGTATATCCTAAAGTCACTTAGGCGGAGTACCGTATCGTAAGTACGCCGCGGACATACGCACGATACGTTACCCTGCTTAAGTCACTTACTCCATCTACCAAGGGTCATCCTACACTCACAAAGGTAAAACCTATCGCTCTGATACCAACTTTGTCACGACCCGCAGGGTACGGAACGTGACTGGCACTTAAGTTTACGAAACGTCTAAAGACGTCCGTAAAATAAGTAAGCCAAAGCCCAGAAAACAAAACCAATTAAGCAAAAAAGTGAAGAAAACCCAATCAATTGAAAGCAAGTTTATCAAATAAGTCATGTAAAACCCTTTTTAAAAACAATACCAATTTTTCCGAAAATTTCGGCAGAGTCTCCTTTGTAAATACTGGCCCCCAAAATGGGTACAACAAAATATATATGAATCCTACAAAATAGGGCATCCCCAAGCGGGAGCTAGCTCTTCGCCACAAGGCGGTCACAAATCCCACGCAATATAAAGCAACAACAAGCAAAATAATCATAATGAAGCATAAGAAAAAACAGCATGTCGACTCAAGTGAGCTCGACCCCAAAATACAGCATAAAAGTCCACAAACCTCACAGTCTCATCTCTAGGTCAATACAATAATACTGGTAGAAACAGTAGATGGAGTGTACTAGATACAAAGAATATACAAGGTGGTACAAAAATAATAACATGACCCACCTATGAGCAAAACCTCGAGTCCAGGCAAAAGAGGCAAAAGAACAAGTGCGCCCGCCGCTACTGTACTGACGGAAGCGGACCTGCAAAAGGCTGTGGCACAACGGGGGTGAGTTGCCAACTCGTGAGTAATAAATAACATCTACAAAGGCTATCGTATGCATGCACACAAGCATCCTAGCATCTAAAATACAGGTATGAATGGATGCACTAGCAGGTGTGTATACAACATCAGTGTACGAATATGTATGCAACATGAATATCTGAGGTCTCAATAGGTATCTATAAGAAACATTTTATCTCTTTTTGTTTTTGAAACTCTTTTAGAATGCCAGCATAATACTCAAGGAATCGACGAGAACCGGTGTCCAGCAACGACACCTAAAAGCTGTCTCAAATCTCATAAATCCATGTCATAGTGTCTCTGGCCTCAGCCGTCCGGCTGACCCATCTCAAATATCAATATCTCATCATCTAGCGGCCACGGTCGGTATCCTCTGGATATCCGCCGTCCCAAACAGTCACCGGTAGGTAATCCGTCCCCTGCCAGGCTCAACGTCAACACCACATTCCTCTTGCCCCGGGGTACCTTACCGGGCCCACCATGTACCCGTGACGGTTCCTCCACTCCTCGACACGGATTTCCAAAACCACAGCAAACTCATGGTGGACGACACTTACATCACTAGAAAACCGCAATTTACATATTTTAAAAAATATAGTAAGTTTAGAAATTTTGCGGCTTTTCCCCGAAATCCAGAAATATCATAAAATCTCAAGAAATCCTCATAAGTGCATATGTCAATGATAATGAATGCATATGGTATCAATAATCAAGTTGCGATGTGTGATTAATAGATTAGGCAAGAACAATTAATATGATGAAGTACATGCACATGAATAGCAATCCTACGGTTTCATTTTAAGGAATTAAAGGCAATAGCACAAGTTTTAGTATCAATTAGTAAAAGGTTTCAATTTAAAGGTTATCTAGTGTGGTGGCATGGCAATTACCAGGGTGTGTGTAAGCATGAATAGTGCTCGTGCTGCATATAAAAACCCTGGCAATGGTGCAGGTGTCCTATAAAATGGTTTCGTATAGGTATGTCAATATAATGCATGGATGCAGCAAATAATCAAATAAGTATTTCACCCCTAATTACTAACACCACTAAGAATCTTGTAAGTTACTAAAACTATCGGGCGGCTTGCGCCATCCAACGATAGTCCCCCGTAGATGTTACATCTACTCACCGGAATCCCTGGCTAGCTGTATCCAATCACCGCTTTCCCCTTTCACGCCGCGTCTGACGTCTCCGCGACCGAACCTGGAATTTACATCAATACCAAACATAAGGTTACATATCAAGAACAGCGCAAAACCCAAACGAAACTACTAAAGTTCACTAGCTAGGTACAACGTGCGCAGGGTGCGCGGAACATACGCGAAAATCGCAAAAACTGCCAAAAAACGCCGATTTGGTCGCCCGGCAAAACTAAAACCCGACTACTCAAAAATCCGCACACACGCATCCTAAACGTCATAGGATAAGCCAACACAATCATCAAGATGTCGAAAATAATCCATCACATAATTTTATAACAAAACTAGTAAGCAGATACATTCCAAAAATCGGTGCAACATCGCCGATTTGCTACAAAGACTACTATCAAGCTTGAACAACCAACCACACTACAAGCAATCTACAAACACTATAATTACAACACATTAGCAATGATTCAAAACCTATTTTCCATACATAAACCCTTTCTTGAATCTCCTAAAACAACAATTTACAACCAAAATCACACTTTTAAAATTTAGTAAATTAGCATAGTTTAAAGACCACATAACAAGGTAACCTCTTAGATTAGGTTGTGTAGGAACTAGATTAATTACAAAACAATTTAATTAACTAACATGGCTTCAAGAACCCTAGTTTAATTTTTGTAATTAGCAATCACAAATCAAATTCCATACTACAAATTTAAATTAACATAATTAAAAGCCCACATAAGAAAATTAACCTCTTAGATTAGGTTAGCAAAATAACTAGATAGAAAAATAGATTTAATTAGCCTAGTAATGGTATGCTAAAACCCAAGTTCATATCAAACTACCCTCTTTAAACAAAACTAGATTAGGAATTAAGTAAAGATTTAACACTAAACAATTTCAAGGTTCTAATTAGCACCCTTAAGCAACAATGTAACCATTTGATTAGAAATTATACCTCCAAAGTTCAAATCCTATGATGCTAAAGCCTCCCAAGATGCCATCTTTCTCCAAGATTTGAACCAATTTGGGTTTGAGAAGAGAGGGAATAAGGTTTTGTGTTGAAAAAGTGAAGGATTTGTTGATTTTTATTGAATTTTGTTGCAAATTTTTGAAGAAAATGAGAGAGAAAGAGAAGGAAAATAATGGAAATGGGGGAGGGTGAAGGTCTCGGCCAGGAGAGTTAAGGGGAGGAGTGGGGGAGAGTTATGTGGAATTTCCAAGGTCAAAGCTCTCACATCTCACTAAAAACCCACATGCAAATTACTATATTTAAATCCCACTCCAAACAATTCATTAACATGATTTAAAAGTCAAAAAGAGAGGGATGGGGGCTGCTGCAGCAGTGGTGGGGCCGGCCTAGGGGAGTGGGGGTGAGTGGGAGTGGATACAAAGAGGTTTTATGCAAAAAGCCCCCCCACAAGTCTAAAATTGCAAGTTTTAGCTTAAAATTCAATAAATTTCGTTTTCTATAATAAAAATTAGTTAAAAATCAAAATAAAATACTAAAAATTTATGTTACAACTAGATTTTAATTAACATGATTTTAAAGCTTAATTTTAGCCCATTTAAATTTGTATTTATCGCTAATTTAATGTATTTTCTTACCGGCTTAAAATAATATCGAAAAATTAGGGAAAATTAGGGAAAATTTTTAAACGACCAGAATTTCATAATTAACTCATTAGCTACTAAAAACTAGCAATTACCTATCCATTTTAGGTATAATTAGTCCTAAACTGCAAAATAACAAAAAAGACGGTTTTCGGAAAAATACCGAATTTTCACCGATTTTCAGGAAAACACCAAAACGACTTTTCAAGACGCTACAGGTAGGCTCTATAATGTATGCGATGTTATGTACCAGACCGGATGTGGCTTATGCACTGAGTGTGGTAAGCAGGTATCAGTCAAACCCTGGGGAGAAACATTGGATAGCAGTAAAGAACATTCCCAAGTACCTGAGAAGGACTAAGGAGATGTTCTTGGTGTATGGCGGAAAAAACCTCCAGATTGAGGCCTTTGCTGACTCCAGCTTCCAGATTGACAAGGATGATTCCAAGTCCATGTCGGGTTTTGTCTTCACCCTCAATGGAGGGGCGGTGTGTTGAAAGAGCTCCAAACAGGAAACCGTTGCTGACTCGACTATGGAAGCGGAATACATCGCTGCATCTGATGCCGCAAAAGAAGTTGTCTGGATAAGGAAGCTCTTGAGAGAACTTCAGGTGGTTCCGTCCATTGTTGACCCAATACCTCTGTATTGCGACAACAATGGGGATATAGCTTTAGCGAAGGAACCCAGGTCCCATCAGAAATCCAGACACATCTTGAGGCGGTATCACCTGATCAGGGAGATCGTGGATCGCCAGGAGATCGAGGTTCGGAGGGTAGCTTCAGAAGATAACACAGCAGATCCATTCACCAAGGCCTTGCCCCAGACTCAGTTCGAGCGGCTGATCGAGATGATAGGTCTTCGATACGCCAGTACATGGCCTTAGTGCAAGTGGGAGATTGTTAGTGTATATGCCCTAGAGGCCATTACTGTATCATACTAGTTTGTATAGTACTTGATGGAAGCTTGGGATATTCACAGTTGTATATACAATCTTGCTCGAAATGGTAGTATGCTACTTGGTTTGTCTCTGCTTTAATATGTGCATGTGTTTCTTTTAGCATATCGCTGATATACATATTAGTAGAGCCCTTAAGATCTTTGCTTGATTACCAGCGTTGTGATGGCGCTCACACTCGTGGGAGCTGGGTGATCTATAAGCACATCCTTATACAGGTCCCTAGTCGTTGGACTATCGAGACAGGGCATCGATACTCCGGAGTAGACTAGCGTATGCGCTTCTCATCCCAGCGTGGGAGACGGTCTGTCCCACAGCCGTCAGTACGTCGTACTTGAGATAGTATGCGGGTGCTCGTTAGGTTACGAGTACACTGGACAGGACTCGTCGGGAACTGTTGGTTGGTATTATACCTATCGTCGGTTATCAGTTCCCAGGTGACATGAGTACAGCTTAGTCCGCTGACTTGACACTGTCACTTCGCCTCGAGTGTGTTCCCACTGCACTTTGATTGCTACCCTACCACGGCTCAAAGGAGTCGTGCAAATAGGTAGTTTTTTGGTGCAGTCCCGAAGCACTTGGAGGCAGTGACGGTTAGACAGGATTCGTCTCTCCCGGTATTGGGGGTTGACATCGCGCTGTGTCCAGGAGAGCCATTACACGAGTAGTCCCTGGCCAGGGCAAGCGAGATATACTGGTAGGTTTCCAGTGTTATCTCAGGGTGTTCTGGACTACACTCCGACACGACTTGTACCGCTATTAGGGGACTGATGTTCACCGCCCCCTAGGCCCGCCATGCGATGTATCAGACGAACAGACTGGACTGTACAGAGACTGTCACATACAGGCTCAGTAGGAGTTCAGATGGGGTTCACCTCGTCAGTCTTCTTATCGACATCTACCTGGGGACCGTTACGTACAGCTAGTGCCGCTTGCGGTCTGTGGTTAAACCCACTGCCAGCGTAGTGTCGAGTCTTTAGAGTCCCATACAGAGAGCTATTCGCCTTTAGGCAAAATGAGTAGAGGTCGCATAGTTTTGCGACAGGGTTCGTTCACATCCATGCACTTGTGCATGTTTGCTGTCCGGGCAGCTTATACTAGCGGGCTTTGGTTTAAGCCGGATCCTAGTATATGATTTGGGATTGGTTCTGTCTCTTTGTATTCGTGTTCCTCGGATCACGAATACGGGTGCGTATGCACAGTTGCTTAAGACAAAGGGAGAGGACTTTGATTAGGGTTAATGACTATTGTCATTTTATTAACCCTAATGCTTATGTGTGTATTATTGTTAATTGATATTAGTTTAAATAATTGTGCATGGTTATGGTTGTTGACCATTTGACCTCTTTGACTTGTTGACCTAGGTTGACACTTTGACCATCATCATTTCATTTGGAAGATGCTCTTTGATCCTTGCAAATTGCATTAAAAATGAAATGATAATGGTCATGTCTTGATTAACCATGACAATTATCTAGCTAATTATCTAATTACAATAATTCACACATATATGAGAGAATGCTTCATATTTTCTCTCATTCTATTATTCACTTTCTCTCTCTTGTTCTTCCTCTCCCTCAAGCTCTCCCCTCTCATGTGTTGAGAAACACTTGAGCTTGAGAAAAACCTTTTCTTGATAATCTCTACTCTCATCTAGGGTTCAAGGATTAGCACTTCTTGCACCCTAGTTACTTCTAGCTTGGAGTTGAAACCAAAGGTCGAGGCTTTCGGGTGGATCTTTCTTCGACGTGAGAAGACGACTAAGGTGACCTCCTTCCACCACTCCAAGGAGCAAGGAGAGAAGGACATAAAGCCCAAGGTATAACCTTTCTAGCACTTAGCTAGTTTCTAGTTAGCTTTAGCTTGTTTTTGTTTAGCAAAGATCCTTCATAGTCAAGTCCATGTTGCCTAAGCTCATAAAAACTTGATTTTTATTCCGTTTTCCGCCTCCCCGCAAGTACCGGGGTGGGCAACGTGGACTTACAGTATATGTCATACAGTTATGCCATTTGAAATAAGACGAATCGGGGTTTTTAGTAAAATAACGGCTACGGTGTTTTAAGAAAAGATGCGTCGTTTGAAAATATCCGTAGAATCCTTTTGACTGTCTTTAAAATACTCCCGATTCGTTTGTTTTTGAAATAGGTATGACTCGGGTCTAGTCTAACATCTACTATGCAAACTACAGATCTAATTATCAAGTCAATCGAGAGGGGTATGGAAACCACCTAAATCTGAGTTGATATAAATATGAATATAAATATAATAGTCGGTGATCCCGCCTCAATAGTATCGCGTACGATACAGTATATCATATGACATCCTCGAGTCTTGAGTGCGGATCTATCATCAATATATAGCTAGTATGTAAATCCATCGTACGGCATCCTAAATCTGGGTACGGGTCAATATCACAGTCATCTCATCAATTATCTGGTATCCTTATCATCATCTCTCATGATCTGGGGTACAGATCTAAGTCTAGTACAAATCGATACCATATATATAAGTATGAATGCGTGTGTGAAACACACGTCCAAAGGCCCGCTAAAAATCACATGTCGTATCCCAAATACGAATCATATCATATCACCGATCTCATGGCACTATGCCCAATATCATCGACTCATCTCCAATGTCATCCACTATCATCATCATCACAGTATAAGTATAGCAATAAGCGTGTGTGTGCGTGTAGGTGTAAGCCTATTCTAGGGTTCGCAACTAGGAACTATACTAGTTTACTTCCATGCCCTAATCTAACCATAGTACATCTAATCTCAATATCCACGACACACTATAAGCTATCATATATAAAATATATACTTATATAGTATACCAACTTCGGACTGCGGGGGTGCTATACGCCATCCACCCGACTTCCCCCGTAGATATAATCTACTCACCTGATCTTCATTTGTCAACGTCGCCACGCGCCTACTTGTCGTTCTGAAGTCTTCATGGGGTACCTACACATCAACGTATCGTAAATGCGTATTAAAACCAAATCAAAACTAAAACGACATATGAAAAATGAAAACCAAAACGTTACGCTAAGGCCTATAGGTTAGAACCTATGGACTACGCTTTCAAAATCATCGAACAATCCTCGATATCGTCGTACAAACGCCAAGTAATCGAGGTAAAACGCGATACGCAAATCTAGAATTCAAAATAAGGAATACGGAAACACAAATCAAAACAGCAACTTAGGAAAAATGCTCCAGATTCTACCCTAGGTCAAATTGGATAATTTTGCACATGCCAGGGGTCTAATTTATAGATGTAGGAGCTACAGAACCAAAACGAGGCAAATCCACCCTGGTCTGGCCGCAATTTGAGACCAGAATGGATTTATTTGAGGCCGAGTTAGGGAGTTAAGGGCTGGGGTCTGTAGTCTAGCTTCCCGGGTGCCTACACATCTCACTATCAATCGAAAATAATTTTCAGAGTCTCGGGGTGATAGCAGATCTCATATAACCTTCACAGATTCCACAAATCTTCCGATATCGGTTTCTAAATCCGTATTCCGGGTTTCAAGTCTCAGGTTTGGGTCTTAATTCATGTACTAGGGTGTTTGTGTAGCCTCTACTGAGCTCAATTTCACAACACAACTCTCAATTTCCCATAAACCCTAACTAGGTTTTCCTTAAGTCCACAACATCACACAATATCGGTTCTAATCTAGCATGGGGGTATAAGTAATGCAAAAACTAAGCTAATGGTCCAGAAAAATACCTCATTTGGCAACTCAAGAATTTTCTTGAGTTGCCCCTAGTGGCCAAAATCCTTGCTTTCTTGGTCCAATGTGTTTGTCTTGAGCTTGTGCATCATTTTTGTGAAATGAAGATAGGGTTTTGGAGTGTTTAATGAGGTGATTTGAGGAGGTGAAGAGGGGGAGAAGGAGCTAGGGCAGCAGCAGCAGCTGAGGAGGAAGAAGGAGAGAGAAAATGAGTTGAAGAAATGAAGAGAAAAGGCTAAGGCTTGGTCAAAGATAACCTCCCCTTTTTCTCTCTCTCACCCATGCTTCAATATTCTAATCCTTTTTCTTTTTCTTTTCTTTTTTTTTTCTTTAACCCAAATTCCTTCTCACACCAATAGTAACCCCAAAACAACATGGTAGAAATGCACAAGGGTAAAAAAATGATATGTGCATGTTTTGCACAAAAATGCTAAAAAACCGATTAGCGATTTTTAATCGCGATTAGCACTAAATTAGCATATAATTAATCATAAAAACTTAAAAATGGCATAATTCCATAAAATACCCTATTTTAGAATTTTCCATGATTTTTCCAAAATTTTCCCGTTTATCTGTATTTAATTATACCGAAATATTAAAATATTCATTAAAATAATATTAAATTATAAAAATTCCCAAAAATAATAATTTTTTTTTGAAATGTTACAATCTTCCCCCTTAAAGAAATTCGGTCCCCGAATTTAAATTTAAACCCCCCAAATTCTAAAACATTTCAAATGAAAGTCCAAGTCGTCGGGGCTCCGAAATCATCAATACATAAAACGCATCGTACCGCAATGCATGCGCATGAGTAATGAGCAGATAACTCAAAATCGAAACTCCGTCAAGCATCTCGCAATCATCGAAGTCATGGTAAAGACATAAATGTCAAATCTAAAACAAAACCAATATGATATAAATCCGAACTATACATGTAAATATCCAATCTATACATGTAAATAGCTGAAGTAAATGCATGCCAAACCTTTTAAAGTCGCTGTACAATGCGCATAACACTGCATAGTGGCGGACGTCTATCATAAGAAAATAACTATATACGTATATATCTTTTGTTTAATATGTACGCTCCGCCGTTTTGAAAACAATGTAGAAGGGTTTCCTTGTTTTAAAACGTGTCGTGTCATATCAGACACGTAGGTAAATACTGAGAATATAGCTCTCTTTTTGGAAATCCCTTTGATAACTATGAATGCATGCAAAATATCTCTAGGTACTGTCCTCTGACTAGTCCTGCTCAGTACGAAAACAAATAGCAAATATCATAAAAACGTACTGCTCCATAAGGAATCCATCCTAAAATGTACATAAGAATACCCTGTGCGTCTGGTGCGCACGGAAATCAAAATCCATATATGTGCCAAACAGGTGTCCAAAACAACATCTAGGTGCTACGGGTGTGCACGAAACATCTATCATAAGCAACGTGTGTGCCTGACAGCAAAATCAGGTGCATCTGACATGCACGAAGAATCCCGATTTAGTGCATCTGGTGTGCACCAAAATCGTATCTCAAAACATACGCTCATCACGCGCGAAAATCCAAATCAAATGCACGGAGTGCAAGAAATCAATATCAATATCAGAATCGAAATCGATGGTATACAATACGGCTCAATCCAAATCAGGTATACCGCGTATATAAGCTCACAACCATGTGCATCAGCGTGCATAAATCAAATCTAAACACTAAAAGTGCATGAGAACGATGCTGAAAGCATAAATCAAATCACCGGCATAAAATAGGCATGAAATCACAATCAATACCTCAAGAGTAATAACTATGCACAAAATATAAATACCCAGTAGGTGCAACCATGGTGCGCGAAAACAAATATCATGAAACTCAGCCATCAAGACCAAATCATGCGAATAGATCGCCCAAAATACTAAAATCCATAGTGACGGATACGTGATAATCGAATCACAAAATCACAAATCATAAATACCGTCGTCGGTATATCCTCCTTCAAAGTCGAGAAGGTGTCGGTGCATCCAATGCTAGAAGTGCAAGATATCTACTTGCCTCTTGCTCACGGTCTGGCGTCCTCTGTCTCTGGGTCCTTATCTTCTCTGTGGATTACCAATCTTGCAATACATCGGCTCATCGGCCCTGTCAGGTGTGCTAACGGGATCGATTCCGTCCTGGCACTTCTCTGGTCATCTCTCGGTCAATCCTCACGACCACTCGTAAAGCAGCACGTCACTGGCGCCGACCTCTGGTCCTCTGAATGCACATCATACTTCTGCGCCCGGGTGCAAATCTTATTGCAGCAGTGTCCTGTAAGGAATCTCGCTCAAAGTCTTTTCCAATCTCGCCTAAGCCGAACTGTACGGAGGCTGGTACTCTTGCATAACCTTTTCTCGCTCTCTGGACATCTGTGTCCTCAGCACAGCATTTACTTGGAAGATGGTCGCATCCCAACGCCTCTGTATGCGTGTCGCATCTCTGATGTCAGCGGAGTGGAACGTCATCTCGTCGAAATCTCTTGCGAACTCTTTACTTCACTCTGCTCCAATGTCGACTGATTCGGACTCGTCTTCTCGTGGCTGCGTGGACTGCGCTCCAACGGCTATACTCGTATATGGAGTCTTCCAAGCAATGTGTCCTATCACATGATATCCGAATGATGTCGAATCATCCGATCGATTTGTCAAAACCTCATAATCCCTCAAGAGCTCAATATCTTGGATACAGTTTAATAGTATCGAGTACATACCACAGCATCGGTGGTCCAGCCGTAGAAGGGCAAACCCAAGCCTTACTAATGGCGTCGCGGAACTGCCGCAAACCCTAAGGTTCAAAGGCTTTCACACGGTCATTATGTCGAATTAGGGTTTCATTCTTCTAGAGGGTCCATAGAATCGCTTGCATGTCTTTTCGAATACTTTAAACTTGGAAAATGGGCTCCCGACATTCGATCGTCTCCATCGACTCTCAACGAATCTACGTGACGTCGTCTCTAGCTGGAATCAATCTATCTGATGACCTCGCATCGAGGTAAGCGAACGAACCACATGTCCTAGTCATTCATCCTTGGTGACTAGCGACCTTCCATCATATTTCGAAGTATATACTCATGCTGCAGTAGCTCCAACATTTGGGCGATATCTCATCATTTGCAGCAACCACTGGCTCATTCGTCTGTACGCTGAACAGCGCCTCAATCATCCTGAACAAGCGGTATATCAATGGTCATCACATTCTTGCTGGCCTCTATCAGTCGCTTGATCCTCTGATGCTGATCGGCACGTCCGAGAAATCTCGTAAAAGCGATCCGTCAAACGCCCATGGCGCGAAACACAATAAAACGAAGCCTCTATACAATTGTACGTCTCTGGGATCACGCCCTGGTCAGTCCTCGTTTGCGATGAGTTAATGCTGACGCAACTCTAGCCATAGCTCTCTC
This sequence comes from Agapanthus africanus, assembly GCA_030015575.1. Classification (NCBI taxonomy): domain Eukaryota; kingdom Viridiplantae; phylum Streptophyta; class Magnoliopsida; order Asparagales; family Amaryllidaceae; genus Agapanthus; species Agapanthus africanus. The sequence continues at coordinate 729,729,328 of JASDDO010000019.1, read as the reverse complement.
TGCCAGTGTAATCGTAGCAGCAAAATCATAACCAGTATCGATAAGGGTAGATCATAGGAATGAATAAAATATTGTGTAAGTAAATGTACATCCTAAGGTTTCTTAAGCGGAGTAGCGTATCGTAAATATGCCGCGGAACATACGTACGGTACGTCACTCTACTCAAACTACCTACTCCATCAACCAAGGGTCATCCTATGCGATGAAAGTTCGGGTATAATACCCCCATGACTAAGTCTAAGTTCCGTAAGGTCAAGCCTAAGTTCCGTATATATAAACGCCCTAGACTCCACATAGTCAAACTTAGACTCGAACCAAGGTTAACCTAGCGCTCTGATACCAACTTTGTCACGACCCGAAAGAGCACGTGACTGGCCCTTGAATCATATGAAGTCTATAGGACCCCATCTGATCGAAGTAAGCCAAAAGCCTAGAAATCTAAAACCATTTTAAAGAGTAAATAAGGAAAACTAGTTTTTAAGAAGTAAAGAAAACATGTTTTAAAAACAATGTTTTTAAATAAGTAAGCCGAATATGCATTTTTAAAATCTATAGTCTTTTCTAAAAATTTCGGCAGAGTTTCCTTTGTAAATACTGGCCCCGAACGGGGTACAACAAGAATAATATATATGCAATGATAAAAGGCATCCCCAAGCGGGAGCTAGCTCTTCGTCAATCGACGGTCACAACCACACAAGCAATATAATATACAACGCCTAAGGGCGAGGATCAAAACTCAAAAAAAAGAAACTCAAACAGCATGAAAACCGTAATACTACAACGCGTGACTCTAAGGTCGAAATAATACATAACTGGTTTCTAAGTCTGAACAATATACAAGTTTTGGTTGATGGAATTACTAGATACAACTGAATAATACATATACAATGGTGGTTCTGATACAAAAGAATCCACCTGCCAAAGCAAATCACCCGCAAGGAAGCAGTGTGCCAGAAATGCCGCCTGGAACCTGTACGGCAAAACCCGCAAGAAACTGTGGCACAACGGGGGTGAGTTGCCAACTCGTGAGTAGAAAACATCTACGAGTAGAAATCGAATGCATGACATAATTTTAGGTCAATACGATCAGATATATATATCCTCAAATGAATAAGTCTGAAGCATGATAAGGTGGCAATGTAACATCTATACATGAGTGTAGTGCCAAGTGCTCGTGCCAGTGCTTCAAGTAATAACATATCATAAATATGAGGTATTTTTGCATGAATAATATGATGAAGTATCTAAATTGATATCAATACACATATATTAGCGTCCCATTCCACTAATATTGGTGTAAGGGCATATATAACAGCGTCTAAATCCACTGTTATATATACATATGAGTACAAAGAAATATCATGAAACCAATGTGTCAAGCATCGACAGAGAAATACTGATCTATCAGGTGCTGTCACCGCGACTGGCCCTGATAGGTACGTATCATACGCTATCTCGAAAACCCGAGTGCCCAGCTTCGACCCTCGAATTTCAAAGTATCCATACGTACAAAACTCTGGTCGGTATCCCCACGATAACCGCCGAGTCATAGGTAATGTTACCGGACGGTATGGTTCCCCTGCCGGGCTCATCGGCGTGGTGCATCGACATCCCTTTCTTGCCCCGGGTACCTCCGGGCCCCACCATGTACCCTCATACGGCCTCGACGCCTCCTCGCATGGGGTATATATATATCAGAACCGATAAAACTCATGGTGGATGCTGAAATATCATATCAAGGGTAACCGGGTTTTTAAAACATTTACATAATCTCTTTGAAATACCCACGGTTCCCAAATCCAGAAATATCATCGAAACAACATATCTTAATGCATATAATCAAAAGCATGATGTATGCGACATGTAAAAGGAATGCAAGCATATCAGTATATCATGCAACATGGAATAGTAATATGCACATATTGAGGGAAACCGCTCTTTTAAAATGAATCAGTTTGAAGGAGTATCTTGCGGTTCCCAAATCTCTAATCAAGCCAGAATTATCTGTGTATGTGCGAATACGTATGAATATACAGTATATAGGTACACAAGTATGCCATGAAAGGGTCATATCCTGAATGCAACAGTACTACAGTGTAGTGACATGGCAATTATCGATGATGAAGTGTGTGAGCCGGCAAGCAGTGTACGTGGAACATACGCATCATCGATAATGGTGCTGGTGTCCTAACAGCATGATTGTAATATAGCAATAAAAACATTTACACATGCAAAGCGATGCGAATAGCATGAATATGCGGAAATCGAAAAATCAACGCAACAGTGAAGAATCTACATCAATATGTATATGTCATGCAGTTATGCCATTTGAAATAAGACGAATCGGGGTTTTTAGTAAAATAACGGCTACGGTGTTTTAAGAAAAGATGCGTCGTTTGAAAATATCCGTAGAATCCTTTTGACTGTCTTTAAAATACTCCCGATTCGTTAGTTTTTGAAATAGGTATGACTCGGGTCTAGTCTAACATCTACTATGCAAACTACAGATCTAATTATCAAGTCAATCGGGAGGGGTATGGAAACCACCTAAATCTGAGTCGATATAAATATGAATATAAATATAATAGTCGGTGATCCCGCCTCAATAGTATCGCGTACGATACAGTATATCATATGACATCCTCGAGTCATGAGTGCGGATCTATCATCAATATATAACTAGTACGTAAATCCATCGTACGGCATCCTAAATCTGGGTACGGGTCAATATCACAGTCATCTCATCAATTATCTGGTATCCTTATCATCATCTCTCATAATCTGGGGTACTGATCTAAGTCTAGTACAAATCGATACCATCTATATAAGTATGAATGCGTGTATGAAACACACGTCTAAAGGCCCGCTAAAAATCACATGTCGTATCCCAAATACGAATCATATCATATCACCGATCTCATGGCACTATGTCTAATATCATCGACTCATCTCCAATGTCATCGACTATCCTAATCATCACAGTATAAGTATAGCAATAAGCGTGTGTGTGCGTGTGGGTGTAAACCTATTCTAGGGTTCGCAACTAGGAACTAAATTAGTTTACTTCTATGCCCTAATCTAACCATAGTACATCTAATCTCAATATCCACGACACACTATAAGCTATCATATATATATAATATATACATATGTAGTATACCAACTTCGGACTGCGGGGTGCTATACGCTATCCACCCGACTTCCCCCGTAGATATAATCTACTCACCTGATCTTCATTTGTCGACGTCGCCACGCGCTTGCTTGTCGTTCCGAAGTCTTCATAGGGTACCTACACATCGACGTATCGTAAATGCGTATTAAAACCAAATCAAAACTAAAACGACATATGAAAAACGAAAACCAAAACGATACGCTAAGGCCTATAGGTTAGAACCTATGGACTACGCTTTCAAAATCATCGAACAATCCTCGATATCGTCGTACAAACGCCAAGTAATCGAGGTAAAACGCAATACGCAAATCCAGAATTCAAAATACGGAATACGGAAACACAAATCAAAACAGCAACTTAGGAAAAAGGCTCCAGGTTCTACCCTAGGTCAAATTGGACAATTTTGCACATGCCAGGGGTCTAATCTATAGATGTAGGAGCTACAGAACCGAAATGAGGCAAATCCACCCTGGTCTTGCTGCAATTTGCGGCCAGAATGGATTTATTTACGGCCGAGTCAGGGAGTTAGGGGCTGGGGTCTTTGGTCTAGCTTCCCGGGTGCCTGCACATCTCACTATCAATCCAAAATAATTTTCAGAGTCTCGGGGTGATAGCAGATCTCATATAACCTTCACAGATTCCACAAATCTTCCGATATCGGTTTCTAAATCCGTATTCCGGGTTTCAAGTCTTAGGTTTGGATCTTAATTCAAGCACTAAGGTGTTTGTGTAGCCTCTACTGAGCTCAATTTCATAACACTACTCTCAATTTCCCATAAACCCTAACTAGGTTTTCCTTAAGTCCACAACATCACACAATATCGCTTCTAATCTAGCATGGGGGTATAAGTAATGCAAAAACTAAGCTAATGGTCCAGAAAAATACCTCATTTGGAAACTCAAGAATTTTCTTGAGTTTCCCCATGGCGCCAAAATCCTTGCTTTCTTGGTCCAATGTGTTTGTCTTGAGCTTGTGCATCATTTTTGTGAAATGAAGATAGGATTTTGGAGTGTTTAATAAGGTGATTTGAGGAGGTGAAGAGAAGGAGAAGGAGCTAGGGCAGCAGCAGCAGCAGCAGCTGAAGAGGAAGAGGGAGAGAGGAAATGAGTTGAAGAAATGAAGGGAAAAGGCTAAGGCTTGGTCAAAGATAACCCCCCTCATTTCTCTCTCACCCATGCTTCAATATTCTAATCCTTTTTCTTTTTCTTTTCTTTAACCCAAATTCTTTCTCACACCAATAGTAACCCCAAAACAACATGGTAGAAATGCACAAGGGTAAAAAAAATGATATGTGCATGTTTTGCACAAAAATGCTAAAAAACCGATTAGCGATTTTTAATCGCGATTAGCACTAAATTAGCATATAATTAATTATAAAAACTTAAAAATGGCATAATTCCATAAAATACCCTATTTTAGAATTTTCCATAATTTTTCCAAAATTTTTCCCGTTTATCTGTATTTAATTATACCGAAATATTAAAATATTCATTAAAATAATATTAAATTATAAAAATTCCCAAAAATAATATTTTTTTTTGAAATGTTACAGACGAAGAGCTAGCTCCATCTTGGGGATGCCTTTTATATTATCATGTATCTGTGGTTTTGGATCAAAATATATAAGGGAGGTGCGGCCCAAATTTTTAAAAGACCCAACATGTTTTTCAACTAGTATAATCCACTTGCATTTTCATGTTACATTACCTATGCATTTAATAAAACTTTTGTTTTCATCATACATTTATTTCAAAACTTCACATTTTTTATTTTCTTTAAAAAGGTTTAGATTTCTGGGCTTCGGCTTACTTGAATTACGTTACGCCTGTAGATGTGGCGTGATTTAAGTGCCGGTCGTGAGCTAATATTTTCAGGTCGTGACAAAGTTGGTATCAGAGCGCTAGGTTTAACCTTGATTTGAATCTAGGTTTAACTATATGGAGTCTGGGGTGTAAATATTTCGGAACCTAGGCTTGACCTTACGGAACTTAGACATGAACAGGTGGGTATTAGACCCGAACTTTCTTTACATAGGCTGACCCTGATTGATGGAGTAGGTAACTCGAGTAGAGTGACGTACCATGCGCATGTTCCGCGGCATACTTACGATACGATACTCCGCTTAAGTCACCTTAGGATGTACATATCTTGAGTCTTGTGATTCTCTTCGGTCCCTTAATCATACATCCATTTGAGATCCTTGATTCTATTCGTGTCCATGATCATACTCTCATTGATTCCGTTCCTCCTTATGATCATGTAGCCATTTTTGGATCTGTTGATTCCTTTTTGTTCCTTTGATCTATCATCATCGATATATGCTTGAGGTTCCTGTCACCATGGTTTAAGCGCAGATTGAGCTGCTGCTAGTGATGTGGTCAGGACGAGCTCGTCATGGACGAGGACTGACCATCGTGTTTTCTGTTGACATAGGAACGTATCGATTTAGTGTTTGTGTTGGGACCTCTCGTTTGAGGCGAGTGTTCGGCTTTATACCGGATGATCGAGCCATTGTTAGAAGTTGCCTGTTGTGAGAGGACTGTTGATGTACAGCCTACCTCAGAGTTTGTGATGTCGTCTACCGTACAGACGGATGACCCAGCTGTTGTTGAGATTGATGGGATGTCGCTTCCAGAGATTATGAGCTGAGATCGCTGAAGCTTTCAGGCAGAGATGCGACAGAAGATAGCTAGTCTATCTTGAGTTGAGTTGAGCGACTGAGATGATTCGTCTGATTTGATGCGCCGACGCAGGCCTAGTTGAGTTGAAGATTCCCAATGTGGAGAATCTTACTCAGATTTAGAGTAGATCGATCCAGAGATGACGTTGTTCATTGGATGATCCGATAGGAGATCGGTAAGTTGACTAGCTTCGAATAGAGGACCTCACCCAGATGCGTTGTGAATTGATCGAGAGCGGGCGAATATAGAGTATTCCTCCGATGGTTGGGACGAGTTTCCGAGGACGTTTTCGACTAGATATCTTCTACAGAGTAATGAAGATACCAAGTTCATAATTTCGAGTCCGCGTGAGAGACTCCGGGTTGACTGTAGCCGAGAATAATTGCAGTACGCAGATAGCATGACGTGACACCAAAGTGGATGATAATAAAGACGAGTAGAACAAGAGGTTCGTGTGAGATGTTAAAGAGTTGTTGTTACTCCTTTTGAGATTAGAGATTTGATATGTATACAGAGGCGTTGGGATACAGCCAGTTCCCAAGGAAATGGTGTGCTTAGAACGCAGATGTCCAGAAAATGAGATAAGATTATGTAAGAGTACCAGCTTCCGTATAGTTCGGCATAGGCGAGATCGGAAGGGACTTTGAGGAGGTGCCTTCCAGGACACTGCTGCGATAAGATTTGCACCGAAGATCAGTTGTGTCACGTGTATTCAGAGGGCCAGAGGCCCACGCCAGTGACGTGCTGCTTTACGAGTGGTCATGCTAATTGGCCGAGAGATGACCAGTGGAGTGTCAGAGCGGAATCGTTTCCGTTAGTACACTTGACCGGGCTGATGAGCCGATGGATTGCGAGATTGGTAATCCACAGAGAAAATGAGGACCCTTAGACAGAGGACGCCAGACCGTGAGCAGGAGGCAGGCGGATGTTCTTGCTCTGCCAGTTTTGGGCGCACCGACATTTTTTATCAGTGTTGGAGGTGTACCTCAATGTCATTTGTTGCGATTTGCGTTTGTGATCCGAGTGTCATGCTTATATCTCTTGGATTTGAGTTTCGATGATTGGGTTTCGTGATTATGTGTTCGTGCACCATGGCTGCACCTATTGATGTTTTCTTTTATGCACAGTTATTGCACTCGCTACATCGGTTTGCGATTTGTGCATATCTATTGCACTTGATATCGGTTTTGTGCCTTAGCTGCACGTGTTTATGATTTGATGGATTTCATACGGTTGATTTGATTTTGTGCATGTGGTACGCACCCGATTTGGTTTTTGCACTCGGTATAGCTTACATGTGCTTGTAGTGCATTGATACGTGTTTTGTGTACGCAGTTGCACGCATTTATGATTTTATACACCATGGTACACTCGATGTTGCTTTTTTTACACATTTGAGTTATTGATGAGTTTCCGTGCATTTGTTGCACTAGATTGGTATTTCATGCACTGGATGCACCGGATTTGTATTTCATGCACTAGATGCACGGGATTTGTATTTCGTGTACTGGATGCACCGGATTTGTATTTCGTGCACTGGATGCACCGGATTTGTGTTTCGTGCATTTGTTGCACTAGATTTTCATTTCGTGCATTTGTTGTAGCAAATTGATATTTCGTGCATTGGTTGCACTAGATTTATACTCCGTACATTGGTTTCACCAGATTTATGTTTTTTGCCCGTTTGCGCTTAACGTTCGTTTTTCATGCGCTTTACCGCAATAGGCATTTATATGGCCTGCCGTACCTGGGTTGGATTTTTGCGCATATTAGGCGCTTGGTATTGGATTTTGTACGCATCGGATGCACTTGATTTAGATTTTATTCGTGCATGTTGAATGCACTTAATTTATAATTCATTCGTGCATGACGGATGCACTTGATTCGGATTTTCACGCATGTTGGGCGCATGATATGAGATATGATTTTGTGCACACCGGATACACTTTATTAGGATTTTCATTCGTGCATGTTTGTTGTACTGGAATAAGATTTTCGTGCACTCTAGATGCACTTAGTATTATTGTCGTGCACATCTGTTGTACTTGACAGATGCTTTCGTGCAGACCCATTGCACTTAGTTTGGTTTTGTGCACATTCGTGGCACGTCTATTTTTCTTTCATTTCCGTACGCACCAGACACACGTGATTGTTGGATATGCCTTTTGAGCCTGATTTTTCTCTTGAGCACCTTATTTTCATGATGGGCACTATACTATATAGTAGCCGAACAGGACGGATCTGAGGAAAGTACCTGAGTACTTTGCATGCATAAAAAGTTTACAAAGAGGTTTTCAAAATGGAGCTATAGTCTCGCTATTTCCTACTTGTCCGCGAGCGACACGAACGTTTACAAAGGAAAACCTTTTGGGATAATTCAAAAGGGCAGAACGTATATTTTAGAAAAACATATATGAACGTATATTTATTACTTTACAAATGAGCGTCCGTCACTTGTACCGTGATTTACGCATCACGCGGCGATTCAGAAAAATTTTTGCATATGTTTTATTCAATTTTAGGAGATTTTTTTTCCTTGGATGCGTACTATATACGTATTATAGTATTCGACTAGTGTATATTGGATTTCAGTAGTGGATTTCGAGATCTATATCTCCATTGTAACTCCGATGATTTGCGTGATGCTTGATGGAGTTCGATTTTGAGTTTTGTACTCGTTTTCAGGCGCACACGATGCGCTGTGGTATTTCTATATCTTCCGTGATTTCGTAGCCCTGTCGATTTGAGCTGATTATTGAAATGTTTTAGCATTTAGGGATTTAAATTTAAATTCGGAGACCGAATTTATTTAAGGGGGGAAAATTGTAACATTTCAGAAAATATAAAATATTACTTTGGAATTTAATATTAAAATAATATATTTCGTGAAAACTACCCGATTTGCGAATTTGAAGTTTTCGTAAAATGGTATAAATATATATAAATAATTGTGAAATAATTGGGGATTAAAATTATTTATTCATTTAAAAATATATTTATTGGATTTGGCATTTTCATAATTAATTATAAGCAGTTTAAATAAAAATTGATTAGTGCACTACTAATCGCGATTAAGCCAAATCCGTGTTTCTACATTTTTCATGGCTAGTGCACCATGACATGTTGCATTTTGTTACATGTTGTTTCATTTATGTGGTTTTATTGGTTTTATGTGTATTATTGTGAGAAAAGAAGTGAGAAGAAAAAGAGTGTATTATTGGAGAGAGTGTGTGACATGGCATGTGATAAGAGAGAGAGAGAGAGAGAGAGAGAGAGAGTGGGCTGCCCACTTCCCTTTCCCCATGGCTTTCCTTCATCTTCTTCATCCTCAAGCTCCCCTCACTTCTACCCCCATGCTTCATCTCCAAAACCTTGCCAAAACCCTATACTCCTTTCACTAAAAATGATCCCCACCTCTCTACAAACCCATTGGACCTTTCAAAGTTGGATTTTAAAGACTTTGAGCAACTCAAGAATATTCTTGAGTTTACAAATGAGGTATTTCCTACACCATTAGCTTAGTAATTTAGTTTCATCAGTTTCTATTTTAGTTTAGAATTGGTTTATTGAGGACTAGTGAACTTGGAAATTTCCAAGATGAGCTTTTAGGGGATTTATGGTTTGTTAAGGTTTAATTAGTGACCACAAGCTTATTAGTGCATTTCTGGACTAACACTTTGCATAGAAAACCCAATACTTGGATTTTAGAACTTTCCATGTTGGTTTTGTGATAATATTGGTCTGCAGGGAATCTGGAGCAACCTGGGACGTTTACGAGGAAAACTAGCAATATCACTGACCTAGATAAACCCCTAGAAGACCACCACCCAAGTTCGAGCCAGTTTTACCTCTTTTAGGATGGCGAGCTCGGATATGGAGGCGATGTCACCGGTTTTCTATAAGGGTCTGGGGCTGAGATTTTGGCGGTAGCTTGCTTACCCTGTAACCTATCCCTTATACTTGCTAGTTCAGTCCCAATTTAACCTGAGATAAATCTGGGAGCATATTGGGTTGGTTTTGGGTTATATTTTCTGATATTGGAATTCTTGGTTTTGGTATTTGATATTTTATTGGGTCGTTGGATGTTTGTACGTCAACGGCGAGGGTTCTTTGGTTGTTTCTGCATGCGTAGGCTATAGGTTCTAACCTATGAGCGCACCGTGTGCCGTATCGGTTTTCCGGACTTGATTTTGATGGCATTGCGACTATGTATTTATTCTAGGTACCTTCGCGTGGATTCCGAGACGACGAAGCACATCGACTACGGCTGAACAAGGAGTTCCGCAGGTGAGCAGATTTATATCTACAGGGGAAGTCGGGTGGATGGCGTATAGCACCCCCGTAAATATTAAATGGAAACCGATATATAGAATATTGTTAGAGAAACCATGTGAGAAACTTATGGATATGGTTAAAAGAGTTAGTAAGCGATGAGATAAGATAATATGAGTGGATATGATTGACATAAGATATGAAACGAGATAATAAGGGTATGACATGAGATCGATGAATATGATAAGATTGAGATAGATGTGTTATGAGACCGGTAAAATGATATATATATATATATATAAGATGACTTGATGTGAGATATTGATGTGAGATATTAATGTGATGAAAAGAGTATACGATGTGATATGATGACTTGGTTTGATATGTCGTCATATGGATGCGAGTCGATATGAGATAATTGATACCTTTGTCGGACCCACGATATGAGATTGATACGGATGTGACCTGAGAGATAGGTATATATATATGGATAATTATGCGAATAATGAGTGACATGCCGCATGAGACGTTAGGTCCGTACCCTCATTGTCATATAGGTTGATAAGATCCCTAATTGTTTAATGCTGTCGTACGATGGATTACCGTACGTGATGAGTTTTACCTGATGATTGATCCATACCCTTGACTAGAGGATGCCATACGATGGATTATACCGTACGTGATGTTGTGAGGCTGGATGCCGATTGATAGACTCACCGACTCGGTTTTGTTAAAGATACGTATACCTTATAGCATTGAGCTTATGATTTACTTGCTGCTACGTTCGTGATATTTTCATCATATTATATATGTACATGTGCTAGTAGACCTACACCATTATCGATGATGCGTATGTTACACTTACACAGATTTTCCGACTCACACACTTTCATCATCGATAATTGCTATGTCACTCACACATTAGAATTGCCACATCATTATGCTATGTTGCATGATATACATGCCATGCTTACATCATTATGATATGTCGCATGATATACTGATATGCTCACATCACTATTCTATGTTGCATGATATATTAATATGCTTATATTTCTGTTCTATATTTGCATACATCATGCTTTTGTTGGAGATAGTGCCCTCATAGTCAATTATTGGATCGCAGGTACGTGATTGCAATGATTGCGGAGGACCTATACCGGTAGGACAGTCTTACTCGAGATGATAGTATGCTATCTGGTTTGCCTTTATCAGTCGTGTACATGTTCAGGTGACTGATTACATGTTACACTTTGATAGAGCCCTTAGGATCTTGCTTTACCACCAACAGTATGATGGCGATCATATACGTGAGAGTTGGGTGGTTTATATGCATATCCTTAATTGTGGTCCCTAGTCGTGGGAGTTTCGAGACAGGGCATCGATACTCCGGAGTAGACTAGTGTGTACAGTCGAGACCCCGACGAGGGGCGGTGGCCGGTCTCACAAGCCACTGGTGTGAGTTGGATCACCTAAGATGTATACAGGTGCTCATTGGGTTATGAGTACACCGGACAGGACTCGCCGGGAATCTGCTAGTTAGTACTATATCTATCGTCAGATAGCAGTTCCCTGGTGACATGTGTACAGGTTAGTTCATCGACCTGAGATCGTCATTTGTCTCGTGTGAGATCCCACTGTGCTTTGATTTCTATCCTACCACGGCTCAAAGGAGTCGTGCAAACAGGTAGCTTTTGGGTACAGTCCCGAGCCATATGGAGGCACGTGAGCGGATCGGCAGGGGATTCGTCTCTCCCGGTATTGGGGGCGAGATCGTGCTGTGTCTAGGAGAGCCATTACACATAGCCCACGGCCGTGGCAGGAGATTTACTGGTAGGTACTCCAGTAGTATCTCAGGGTGTTATTGGGCTTCACTCCGACACGACTTATACTGCTATTGGGGGTCTGACGTTTCTAGCCCCCTAGGCAAATATGCGATACTCATAGACGAACGGACCGGACTGTATATACATTGTCACTGTTAGGCTCAGTAGGGTTTCTGGATGAGTTCGCTCATCGGCCTCCCTTGAGGTCAGTCCATGGGCAGCCGTTACGCATAGCTAGTGCCGCTGACGGTTTGTGGTTAAACCCACTGCCAGGGTACTGACGAGTCATTAGAGTCCCCCACAGACAGTTTCCCAAGTTCGGGCGAAACGTTGTAGAGGCCGTATGGTTTTATGGCAGGGTTCGGAAAATGCACGTGCGTTTACGCAAATGTTATTTTTCGGGCAGATGATACTGGTCGGTTTTGGTTTAAGCCGGATCCGAGTATTGTATTGAGTAGATATAATATCTTTGTCTCAGTTGCATTTGTATTCGGTCGTAATACAAATGCGGGTATATTTATACAGTTACGGGGTTGTCCTGAAATTCGTTTCAGGATCACTTTTGGAAGTTGCCAGTTTCCAGTTTTCTATCAGTCGTCTTTTAACATTCGGTTAAAGACGGATTTGTCTTTTCTTGAGATGAGTGTGGATCCTTCTAGAAGGTTCTAGAAGTGGTGAGGTGTTTAGTGACTCATGGTTGCATTAATGGTTCAATTAATGCTTATGGTGACTAGGTTATTAGATTCATTGTATCTTAGTGACTCATTGTTTTCATTAATGATCAAGATAAGCTTCATCCTCTTATGGTTACCTTCCCCTCCTCCTACACTCACCTTTCTCCTTCTCTTTATAAGGCCGGCCCCTCCCCTCTCTCATTGGGTTACTTGATTCATTTGTAAAAAGATTATGATAGCATTTGGGGTGCATGGAATTTCACAGCTCATTTCATTCCATCACCCGATTCGAGTGGCAACTTCATTAACCGATCGTCCACGGCTTTGGACGAAGAGAGACAAAGTCATCTACTCATTCTCTACATCATTCTTGGTCATCTCTTTTAGCAAACTTGACGACCGAGTTGCCTCGAGTCAGAGGCGGGAGCCCGTTTAAAGAATCAGTGATGTGGTGCCACCTGGACGAGCAGATCGGAGATCGAAGAGATCGGAGCAGCCGCGACGGAGCGTGGGATGATGGTTAAAGAACGAAGGACTCGGATCGTTCGGTATAACCTTTCTACACTCTTTACAGTTTGTTAGTTTAGCAATAATGGCAGATCCGGGTTAAAGTATACGATAGCGCCAGTTAAAAAGTTTTAGTTCCGCTTTTGGCGTCTGTAGACGGCCGGGGCGCTACCGTAGACTTACAGTGGTATCAGAGCCTCACCATTTTGCTATACTAACTTGTGCTAACGCGTTTAAAATATCGATCGAACCGGAAATCAAAAATCGCAATTTTTCAATTTGACAGTTTCTGTTAATTTTCAAACTGGTCCAAATGTCATTTTGACCATACCAGAAAATCAAGCAGGGTTTTTTAAGAATACTGGAGAAATTCGACCAAGTGATTCGACTGTTCCGCCGCGGATCCGCGGCCCAAGCATGGGTTTGGCCGCGGATCCGCCGCAGGAAAGTGACATCACTTAGCCAATTTTCTACAGTGCATTCTATGTTGGAAATTGGTGTTTTTGGTATATATCTTTTGGGCCCAGATTTTATTACTGTTCAACAGATTTGCGTGGGGCCCACTTTGTGATATTTTGTCGATCGAAATTTAAACATGTTAGTTTACAGTGCTTACATTATATCTCCGACCGGGAATGTCATTTGATCGGTAAACCGCGTCTGATTGCTATAGTTCTTTTAGACGGGTTTGCGAACATGACATTCGTGTTGATGTTCTGTGTTGTGCTGTGTTGTTGCGGATTTGTCGTGGTGGATAGCAGTGTGCAATGGTAGTACAGTTTGAGTTTATTTGTACATTTGATATTGCGGGGCGAGCGTCCAACTTGTGGACTGCCGTCACTGCCTGTTGTATAATATTCTTTTGGGGCACGACCAGGTTGCGGTCGATGTACCTGTTGTACTATTTTTCATTACTGTACTAGGTTTTGCCCCGAGACGGAGTGCACGGATAGCCGGGTTCTGGAGGGCAACGGGTCCGCATCTCATGGCTTTGAGAGGCAGAGGGGCCCCACTCTAAAATTGGCAGACTATTCGCCGCACTCGTAGGGGGTACAGGTTGACCCAAGGAGGGGTGCCCAAGATTACCGGATTCCGTGAAGTGCTGGGTGGTCCATTCACTTTGCTGTAAGGGGCTGCCTCGCTTCAGATTTTGGCGGGTAACTTGCCGCACCCGTAGGGGTCTAGGTTTCATTGCACAGGCTATCCACACGACAGGGGAACGTCGGGTTTCAGCAGCGGCTCTGTGAAACCCGGGGATCCCAGATTATCTATATTGTTCTGTGATGCTTATTACTTTTCTGTAATGTTGCATATTATCACGCCTGGAGCGATTATTATATATTGGTTTATATACTATTAGATGTTGTATATGTTTTACACCCGCGCTAGTCCAGTCCCCGCTCTATCGTTAGTTAAGTAACCTAACGGGTAATGAAGGGACCCAGTGACGAATGCGGATGGCATATACGTACATTTTATTTTCGTTCTTTTCTGGTGTGATTGATTGATGGGACTGCATTGATTCTGATCAATGCAAAGTAAAACAAACCTATTTGGCAGTTGTTGGAACAATTTAAAAAGTGTTATTACAAAGATGTTTCCTTTTGTTTTGCATAGCGGTATTCAGTGGAATATCCAGCACCTCATTCGACGGGGCAAGGGCCGATATCCCTTCACCGGGACTGACCCCTTGGGCAGAAGTTTGCGTCAGGGTAATAACTTCACTATAGTCAATTACAAGTTGCTTTGCACCGCGGTATTCAGTGGAATATCCTGCACCTCATTCCACGAGGAAAGAGCCGAGATCCCTTCACCGGGAATGACCTCTTTAGCAAAAGGTTTTCGCCACTATATTTTTTATAAAAAGCTATCAGGTTCCTTCAACGAGATCAAGTTCATTACGTTAATGGTTTTTCGCCAAAAACCAGCCGTAGCCCTCCGTCATTTCATATGAATGGTCAGTAGTATTCAAGCTATGTTGGTCTAGCCCTTAGCTAGGACATAGTGATTGGTAGCTGCTGGGGTGTTCATATGTTGCATAGATAGATGCGTTGGTTTGGGACAGTCGTACAGCCTTGTTGGCCCTTAGTCAAGGGCGAGTACGGGTGGGTTCAAATTAACAAGATAATGATGGGAAGAACTTGACATGTGACTTATGATGGGTTGGCCCTTAGTCACGATCATAAGAGCACGGGGCAAAAATCATATCGGGAGTTTCTAAAGAAACTGAAACTTGCCAAGTATGCGCATACCTTCTGGAGTGTGAGTAACGTGGATGCATTCCATCACGTTATCATGCGATGAGAGTTGGATCCTGATTCCCACCGATGAGTTGGTTTACTCTTCGGGTGATCCCGATTGGTTCTTCTTTAGGTTTGGAGGAGAATTTGACAGGACAGTGGGAGGTTTCCGGATTAGATAAAGTGATGACCATTCTGATCTAGGTTAGAGTGCACGCAGAGTGTTTCTTTTCTCTCTCTCTTTGGCAGCGACCTTTGACCGACCCTAGACTATGATTCAGTGACCAAGTTGACCGAACCTTCTTAAAATACTGGCTTTTGGATTGTCTATGTTGCATAAGTCATTGCCACTCCTTCTTTTACCCTTTGCATTTCTCAGAACACCCGTTTTACTACGGATATCCACTTCCATTGGATAGATCCATCGTATGGTTATATACGAACTCGAAGGGACTTCTTCGAGGATGGATCCAGGTTCAGGAGAAATAGAATTGGTTTATTCAGTTATCTTTTATTATCACCTTCTCTCAGGTTGCGAGGGCTCCTTGGTTTAGGAGAGTACACCTATTACGCATATTGGATAGTCTTCTTCCAAACCATAGGCAGGTGCCGAAAGGTAGGGAATGAAGAAAACCAATTAGCCTAAGTAGGGTGTGCAGAAGGTAATATGTAAAGACAAAATAAAGGGATTAGAAAGAGGGCAAAGTAAATTGCGACTGATATCATTCACGACCAAAACCGCGTACTTCATCGCCACTCCTATTTCACCTTTAAAGGAATAAGGTATTATTCAGTTGTCTTTTATCATCACCTTCTCTCAAGATACGAGTACTCCTTGGTTTAGGAGGGTACACCTATTATGCTTACTGGATAGTCTTCTTCCAAACCATAGGCTGGTGCCGAACGGTAGGGAAGGAAGAAAACCATTTAGCCTAACGATGGTGTACAGAAGGTAACGACTAAAGACAAATAAAGGGATTTGGAGAGATGGCAATAAAATATACGGTTGTAGTCATGAATTGGATTATGGAAGAGGCATTGCTATGAATACCAGGATACCCCTACGAAACATTTTCATGTTTCAGTGCATTGTTATAGAAAAACTGTTTTCCCGATTAGATACTTACTCCAAGGGTATGTATTTACCAGGTTTCATTCTCATATCTGTATGGTTTTACAGATGATGAGTGGGAGTAAGTTATTGGGAATTAGGTGATTATCCTCATTATATCGGAATTCGTTGGAATTGGTGATATTTGAGGAAATCGCCAGGGTACAGTTTTCAACCTACGACGCACAGGTTTGAGTTGTTTAACTCAGCGGACTTATACAGAGTATTGTATGTTGTCCAGTGTCCTTTAGGACAAAGGGGTAGGTCCTCGTACTATATTCTGTTTACTTATAATTTCTCTAGTTTTTAAACAAGTGTTTCGTAGAAATACAAGGTCTATGTTTTGAGAAGTTGTGGGTATAAGAATAAAGTAGAGAACCAGGTATCACAAGTATCGGGATTCTTCAAAGAGATCGAAGATGTAGATTCTTGTGATTGGTATTCAGATAATAGTGATGGTTTTGAGAAACGTGTTTCTCTTTCAGGTTACTCATAATTGGATGGATTCCTAAGTTGAGTAATGCTGATTAGCCTCTTTCCATTAAAGACGATATGCACTGGAGACAGTTGCATGATTTGAATATGGTTCCAATTAAATAAGTTCCAAAGTTTCTGTATTGAATATAGAATAGTTCGTACCTTAAAAGATGTTAAGGTACGGGGAGTTGTCCAGCTTATGCTTAAAACCAGACTCTGGATAACTCAGGGCACGTTTCTGTAATGGCTGTTTGTGGGTTGACCCTGGCTATGACGAGGGTTGATATTCTACCATTTGGAAGATCAATAGTGATATTGTTCTTGACTCGCCACAGTTTTAGTAAAATGGATTTTTTCAGAAAAACAGTAGTGGGAGTATGGTAGAACTGGAAGTGATTCCAGAACCGCGAATGATTACGGAAAATTTAATAGGACCTATATATTCAATCAGGTTTGACATTCCATTAGCCACTCCGCAGATATGGTGGGTAACCTCAGACACCCGAGAGGTACTTCGGTAGGCTCAAGGACGGTGACAAGGAGGTTCTTATCTACCCAGACTTGACACTACTGTTGTTCCAGGCTATGAGACCCGGTAGGAGGGTTGTCGTAGTCAGTGGGAGCAGCGGAAGCATAATGGGCAAGTTGCTTATATCTATTTATAGACTTGAGCAGTTATAGCGGAGATAGATCATCTATTTTTGATGTGAAAGTCATGGTTTTGACTTCAATCAGAATAAGGGATGGATCTGTTAAGAAGGTAGTAGGGTGTGATGTCATGGTATCTGGATGACATACACAGAGTGGGAAGTAAAATTCCTATACTACGATCGGTTGTACTGTGTTCGTCACACAGTTGTTTCTCCAGACAGGATATGGATATAATATTTGACATTCTGGTTTCTAGATCTATGGTTTTAGATCTGTATTTGGGTAGTTTCCCAATGTAGGTTCTTTGACAGTATTCTAATGGTTTTTAGAATAGATGACTCCTAGCATGGTGGTGTACCTGCAGGTGATGGAGTCACCCTCTCTAAAGGTGTCTTACGGACTAAAGGGGAGAGGGATGTGCATGATTGGCAGATCACTTGCTTGGGCAATTGAGTCAATCATGAGATGTCAAGTACCACACCAGATGTTGTTTTTGCACTAGATGCAATAAGTTTGTATTAATCCAATCCTGGAGAAACATAAGGAAGCAGTTTTAGAACATAAGTACATGTTCTACTGATTTGATGACGGCAGCCTCCTTCGGGAGACGATTATCATTCCAGGCTTCAAAGGTGACATGGTTGACAGAGTGATTGTCACAGTTATAGTTTTCCCTCTGAAGAGGAATAGTATTATGGACAGGTGGTCCAAGAGGATACTGTGGGTGGCATGGTGCCCGATACTGATTAGGTTCAGTGATCGATACAGTCTAAGAAGTTTGGATTTGGAGTTCATTTATGAACTAGGTCCCATCAGATATCCAGACATATTCTAAGACAGGTATTACTCGATTCGGGAGATGGCTTTCTCCGCGAACTTGAGATTAAGAGAGAAATAGAAAGAAACATCTAGGCGGATCCACTCACTGAGGCTATTTCTCGAACACAATAGTTTTACAAACGGGCTTTGTGAAACTGATTAGTAGAGGAGTTGGATGTTCGGTTTCACACGGGCTGTGAGTAGTCGACATTGCAATAATTAGCCTTGAGTGCAACTGGGAGATTGTTGGAGATAGTGCCCTCATAGTCAATTATTGAATCGCAGGTACGTGATTGCAATGATTGCGGAGGACCTATACCGGTAGGACAGTCTTACTCGAGATGATAGTATGCTATCTGGTTTGCCTTTATCAGTCGTGTACATGTTCAGGTGACTGATTACATGTTACACTTTGATAGAGCCCTTAGGATCTTGCTTTACCACCAACAGTATGATGGCGATCATATACGTGAGAGTTGGGTGGTTTATATGCATATCCTTAATTATGGTCCCTAGTCGTGGGAGTTTCGAGACAGGGCATCGATACTCCGGAGTAGACTAGTGTGTACAGTCGAGACCCCGACGAGGGGCGGTGGCCGGTCTCACAAGCCACTGGTGTCAGTTGGATCACCTAAGATGTATACGGGTGCTCATTAGGTTATGAGTACACCGGACAGGACTCGCCGGGAATCTGCTAGTTAGTACTATATCTATCGTCAGATAGCAGTTCCCTGGTGACATGTGTACAGGTTAGTTCATCGACCTGAGATCGTCATTTGTCTCGTGTGAGTTCCCACTGTGCTTTGATTTCTACCCTACCACGGCTCAAAGGAGTCGTGCAAACAGGTAGCTTTTGGGTACAGTCCCGAGCCATATGGAGGCACGTGAGCGGATCGGCAGGGGATTCGTCTCTCCCGGTATTGGGGGCGAGATCGTGCTGTGTCTAGGAGAGCCATTACACATAGCCCACGGCCGTGGCAGGAGATTTACTGGTAGGTACTCCAGTAGTATCCCAGGGTGTTATTGGGCTTCACTCCGACACGACTTATACTGCTATTGGGGGTCTGACGTTTCTAGCCCCCTAGGCAGATATGCGATACTCATAGACGAACGGACCGGACTGTATATACATTGTCACTGTTAGGCTCGGTAGGGTTTCTGGATGAGTTCGCTCATCGGCCTCCCTTGAGGTCAGTCCATGGGCAGCCGTTACGCATAGCTAGTGCCGCTGACGGTTTGTGGTTATACCCACTGCCAGGGTACTGACGAGTCATTAGAGTCCCCCACAGACAGTTTCCCAAGTTCGGGCGAAACGTTGTAGAGGCCGTATGGTTTTATGGCAGGGTTCGGAAAATGCACGTGCGTTTACGCACGTGTTATTTTTCGGGCAGATGATACTGGTCGGTTTTGGTTTAAGCCGGATCCGAGTATTGTATTGAGTAGATATAATATCTTTGTCTCAGTTGCATTTGTATTCGGTCGTAATACAAATGCGGGTATATTTATACAGTTACGGGGTTGTCCTGAAATTCGTTTCAGGATCACTTTTGGAAGTTGCCAGTTTCCAGTTTTCTATCAGCCGTCTTTTAACATTCGGTTAAAGACGGATTTGTCTTTTCTTGAGATGAGTGTGGATCCTTCTAGAAGGTTCTAGAAGTGGTGAGGTGTTTAGTGACTCATGGTTGCATTAATGGTTCAATTAATGCTTATGGTGACTAGGTTATTAGATTCATTGTATCTTAGTGACTCATTGTTTTCATTAATGATCAAGATAAGCTTCATCCTCTTATGGTTACCTTCCCCTCCTCCTACACTCACCCTCCTCCTTCTCTTTATAAGGCCGGCCCCTCCCCTCTCTCTTTGGGTTACTTGATTCATTTGTAAAAAGATTATGATAGCATTTGGGGTGCATGGAATTTCACAGCTCATTTCATTCCATCACCCGATTCGAGTGGCAACTTCATTAACCGATCGTCCACGGCTTTGGACGAAGAGAGACAAAGTCATCTACTCATTCTCTACATCATTCTTGGTCGTCTCTTTTAGCAAACTTGACGACCGAGTTGCCTCGAGTTAGAGGCGGGAGCCCGTTTAAAGAATCAGTGATGTGGTGCCACCTGGACGAGCAGATCGGAGATCGAAGAGATCGGAGCAGCCGCGACGGAGCGTAGGATGATGGTTAAAGAACGAAGGACTCGGATCGTTCGGTATAACCTTTCTACACTCTTTACAGTTTGTTAGTTTAGCAATAATGGCATATCCGGGTTAAAGTATACGATAGCGCCAGTTAAAAAGTTTTAGTTCCGCTTTCGGCGTCTGTAGACGGCCGGGGCGCTACCGTAGACTTACAGCTTTATGATATTACGCATTGAGATGCTGTTTTCATGAGATTCTGGATTTGAGAACCGTGGTTATATTTCAAAGGAAATTATGTATTGTTTTAAAATCCGGGTTTCTCTTGTTATGATATTTCGAGACGTCCACCATGTGTTTTCTCGGTTATGAGTTATGTGATACCCGATTCGAGGAGGTGGATGAGGCCGTTTGCGGGTACATGGTGGACCTGGTATGGTACCCCGGTGCAAGAAAGGCATGTTGTGCAGTAGACGATGAGCCTGGCAGAGGGACCACTACCTACCGGTGATAGTATTAGGACTCGGCGGTTATCTAGAGGACACCGACCGGAGTTGTGAGATGATACGGGCCGAACCAAACCAACGGAGCCCGTGGGCCGATCCGGACTGACGGAGCCCGAGATATGAGGATTTACGTGTCGATGATGGACACGGGTTTAATGATTTTTCGAGTGTCGATGTTGGACACTCAGGTTCCAAGATTTGATGTGTCGTTGATGGACACACGTTGATTGATATCCTCATATTTACATGCATATGCTTTCATGATATTTACATGCATGATGTTGTTATGTCATTGATGGACACGTAGATGTTATCCACATGCTTACAGGCATTGATTATATTGTTGGCACATATGCACATACGGTCACCCTAGATATCATAGTATTACCTTTATGATATAGTTGACCTAGGAATTGTTGTTTTATTCGATTTCTACCTGATGATGTTTTATACTCACGAGTTGGCAACTCACCCCCGTTGTGCCATAGTTCTTGCAAGTTGACCGCATGGATCAGTAGCAGCATCGCTGGCACACAACTTGCATTCGGGTGATTTACTTTGGTAGGTGGTACATATTGGATTGTGCCAATCTTGTATTATTAGTCCTATTGTATCTAGTCAACTCCATCAATCAAAACTAGTATTTGTATAAATAGTAAGACTTAGAAAGACTTGTGGTTGCGAAAGTTAGAGCGATTGGTTATATGTTCGCTTGGTGGGTTTGATGTCTTACTTATTCATTATCCTTTGTGTTGATCTTCACCGTTAGGCGACGTATACTTATATTATGACTTGCGTGGTTGTGATTCTGCCGATTGGCGAAGAGCTAGCTCCTGCTTGGGGATGCCTTTTATATTATTATGTATTTATGGTTTTGGATCAAAATATACAAGGGAGGTGCTGCCCAAATTTTTAAAAGACGAAACATGTTTTTCAACTAGTATAATCCACTTGCATTTTCATGTTCCATTACTTATGCATTTAATAAAACTTTTGATTTCATCATACCTTTATTTCAAAACTTCACCTCTTTTATTTTCTTTAAAAAGGATTAGATTTCTGGGCTTCAGCATACTTGAATTACATAAGCCTGTAGACGTAGCGTAATTTAAGTGTCGGTCACGAGCTAATATTTTCGGGTCTTGACACATGTTCCCGGCGTGTCCGTCCAGTGTACTCAAAACGCAATGAGCACTTGTATACTATCTTAGGTGAAAAAACTAACACTAATGGCTTGAGAGTCCTTGCCACCGCCTCTCGTCAGGGTCTCGATCAGTATACACTAGTCTACTCTAGAGTATCGATGCCCAGTCTCGAAACTCCCACGACTAGGGACATTTAAGGATGTGCTTATAGACCATCCAGCTCTCATGTATATGATCGCCATCATAATGCTGATAGTCAAGCAAGAATCCTATGGGCTCTATCAACATGTAATAGTGATCTGTAATACCACCTGAAGCATGTATATGATGATAAAGACAAACCAGATAGCATACTATCATCTCGAGTAAGACTGTTCTACTGATATAGGTCCTCCCTCAATCATCACAATTGTGTGCCTGTGATTCAGTAATTGACTTGAGGGCACTATAGCCAACAATCTCCCACTTGCACTTAAGGCTAATTATTGCGGTATCGCATACTCACAGCCCGTGTGATACCGAACACCCAACTCCTCTACTAATCTGTCTTGCAAAGCCCGTTTGCGAAACTATTGTGTTCGAGAAATAGCCTTAGTGAGTGGATTCGCTGCAGTGTTTCTTTCTGTATCTCTCTATATCTCAACTTCGCGGACAAAAACCATCTCCCGAAATGAGCAATAGCTGTCATAGAATTTGTCTGCATATCTGACGGGACCCAGTTCACAAATGAACTCCAAATCCAGTAAACTTTTTAGACTGTATCGTCCACTGAACTTAATCAGTATACTGCGCCATGCCTTCCTCTGTACCCGCTTGGACCACCTGTCCAACATACTGTCCCTCAAAAGAAGGAAAAAATAAAACTCTGACAGTCATTCTGTCATCCAAGTCACCTTGAAAGTATGAAATGATAACCGTCTCCTAATGGAGGCTGCCATTACCATATCCCAAGAACATCCACTTTTGTTCATAATTGATTCCCATTGTTTCTCCAGGATTGGATTAATATATGTTTATTGCAACTAGTGCAAAAACAATATCTGGTGTTGTACTTGACATTTCATGATTGACTCAATTGCCTAAGCAAGTGATATGCTAATCATGCAGATCCCTCTCCCCTTTAGTCTGTAAGACACCTTTAGAGAGGGTGACTCCATCACCTGCAGGTACACCACCATGCAAGGAGTCGTCCATTCTAAAACACTTTAGAATAGTGTCAAGTACCCAAATTGGGACACTTCCCAAATCTAGATCTAAAACCATAGATCTAGTAACCAGAAAACCTGATATTATATCCATGTCCTATGTGGAGAAACAACTGTGTGACAACCACAGTATAACCGATCGTAGTATTGAAATTTCACTTCTTATAAAGTGCATGTCATCCCAAATACCAGGACATCACACCCTACTACTTTCTTACCAGATCCATCTCCTATTCTGATGAAGTCAAAGCCTATGACTGTCACATCAAAAATATATGATCTATTCCCGCTATGCCTGCTTTAGTCTATAAATAGACATAAACTACTTTCCCATTATGCTTCCGCTGCTCCCACTGACTACAGCAACCCTCTGGCAGAGTCATATACACGTGCACTTCTAAGGCTAGTTTAGAACGACGCGATACTCATCCTCCTGCCGGGTCTTATAGTCTAGAATAGCAGCAATAGCAAGTTTGGGTAAACAAGAACCTCCCTGTCACCGTCTCTGAGAAGACCGAAGTACCCCTCGGGTGCCTGAGGTTACCCATCAAATGTTGGATATATATATGCCCTCGAGGACGTTATATAATAGTGGATGTATCGGTATGTGTATATATATATTAAGAGGACATTCTTACTCGACAGGATAGTATGCTGTCTGGTTGTACTTTATCTTGACATGTTCATTTGATCATGCATCTTACTCATTTGGTACATATTGATAAAGCCCTTAGGATATTTGCTTGACTACTGGGATTATGATGCAGATCATACTAGTGGGACATGTGTAGTTTATAAGCATATCCTTGAAATGTTCCTAGTCGTAGGTGTATCTAGGACGGGGCATCGATATTCCAGAGTGGACTAGCCTATACGGTTCTTGTTCCATATAATGAGCGATGGATGATCCCATATCCATTGGTGTAGTGACACCAAAGATTGTATACGGGTGCTCAGTAGAGACTTGGTACACTGAACGGACTCGCCGAGAACTCCTATGTGGTATTATATCTATCGTTGGATAGCAGTTCTCAGGTGATACTGGTACAGGTTAGTCTGTAGACCCGAGATCGTCATAGAGTCTTGTGTGTCCTCCCACTGTACTTTGATCTCTATCCTACCGCGGCTCTACTGATTCGTGCAAACAGGTGGATTTTGGGTACAATCCCGAGACACATGGAGGCAATGAGCAATAGGAGGGGTTTCGTCTCTTCCGGTATTGGGGATTGATGGTGCACTATGCTCGATTGGCTATAACAGGAAGTCCCTAGCCAGGGCTGTTGAGATTTACTGATAAGTGTTATCAGTAGTTTCTCAATCAGTTATGAGCCATATACCGGCATGACTTATTGAGTTATTGGGGTCGACGATACCATCCCTAGATTTGATATGCAGCATATCTGATGAAGAGACCAGACTGTACGGTAAGTGTTGCCAGTTGGCTCGACGGGAGTTTTGACAGGTTCGCTTGTTTTTCTTCTGATCGCTCAATACCTGGGAGCCGTTACGTACAGCTAGTGCCGCTGACGGTTTGTCGGAATGTGATATGATCACTGCCTACTGCTAGCGTATTGACGAGTCTTAGAGTCCCATACAGGGGTTTCCTAGATCAGGCGAAAAGATGTGGGGTGCATATGGGATATGCGCGGGAGCTCGATTAAATGCATATATTTGATACCGCATTTTAATCGGGCGTTTACTATTGGTCAGGTCGTATGTGATATGACTGGATTATTAAATAAAGTGTTGATTTAATATTATAGACTTTTAGCTCATTTATTTAAAACCTTTTCTTTATGGATGTATGCATGAATGTATGTATTTATATATGTTGATATGAATGCACACATGCATGCATACATGTGTCATGTTTGATGATACAATATAGGTGTCAATGCAAGACTCACATGGTATAAATACTTATATATTATTGATATTGAGAAAAGGAAAATGAAATTAAATCATGGTTATATTTCTTCTACACTCTTCTTCACTTGACCTAATTTAGACCAGGGTTTGATTTTTCATTTGTTCTTTAAATCAATAGAAAATATCTAGATATTTATTGACCATGGTTGTATGTGAGTATGACTCTCATATTAATATTTTCTTTTCTCATTATTCTTAAGAATTATCACAAAGGAGCTCAAGCTTAGCCATCTCCTTCTTCTTCCTCCTTCTTGCTCTCTACCCCTTTTCAAGTGAGTGAAGGAAACAAAATCGAAAGGTTTTTAAGTGAGATTACAACCTACATCACCAATCTATATTAGTCTAGCCTACTAGTGTAGGTTCTTTGCTCCACTTTTTCAAAGATCAAGTAAAGCTAGGAGCTTGAGTAAAGGGACTCCGCGGTGGATCGTCGTGGACTTGGAAGGACTCAAACGAACCGGTTCAAACCCTAGTTGATCCTAGAAGTCACAAGAGGAGATCTACAAAGGTTGTATTACTCACCTCTTAGTGTTAGAATACTTGTAGTATGTGATACTAGTTCTTTGTTACCCTAAATTTCTAGTTTGATTCATGGTTGGTATTGTTTAGCACCCCCTAAATTTTTATTATAGCATGTGTGATGAAACCCAAACCCTAGGCATGGTGCTAAAGAATCCCTACAGTGGTATTAGAGCCAAGCTAGAAACTTAGACGATATTAGAAATATTATGAAACCGAAACAACTCCGAAAGTTCGATAATCTGAAACCCTAAATTTTTCTTTCTGTCGATTTCTAAATAACCTCCTAAAATTTTTTAAGCAGTTGCAGAGTGTTACATGTGATGTAATAAGAACACCACATGAAAACGAGGCCATTCCACCGGATTTGACCAGGCGAAATGCTCACATTTTCCGGCCTGGTCGGTTTTTCCTTGCCCGATTCGTCTCGTTTTTGTTTGGTGTTTCATGTATTTTTGTTTAGCCCAAAATTTCATGTGATGTTAATTTATTTTAGGAGCTAATTCGGAGTATTTCGTAGTCGTAATTTTAACATTGTTTTTGGTAACTTGGACGACGTTTAACAGTTCGAACGAACATCAATCAGCACCTCATTGCTCTAGCTGGAAATTCTCGAAGTGTTGGAATTTTCCAAGGTAAACATATTCTGAAGATCATGCAAGTAACCCTATGGACCCTCTAGCATAACGTAACCTTAACTCGATTCTGTGACCACGGAACCGCAGCTAAACCCTAGAGTTTGCCGTAGTTCCGTGGCGCCATTGGTTAGGCAAGGGTTGACCCTTCTATGGTTGGTACATAGGCACTGTATGTTAGTTATGTGTATGCCCTAGAGGCCATTATTGTACATATGATGTATATTATAGTGGATGCTTGGATATATATATAGAGGACTTTCTTGCTCGATATGATAGTATGCTATCTGGTTGCTCTTTGTCTTAACATGTTGACTTGTATTGTGTTACTGTCTTGCTCTCACATGTTGATAAAGCCCTTAGGATGTGTACTTGACAACTAGGACTATGATGGAGATCATACTAGTGGGGCCAGGGTAGTCCACAAGTACATCATATAATTGTTCCTAGTCGAGGGTGTATCGAGACAGGGCATCGATACTCCACAGTAAACTAGCGTATACGCTTCTTGACCCAAATGATGGGCGATGGATGATCCTACATCCATTGGTGTTTGACATCAAAGATGGTATACGGGTGCTCAGTAGAGACTGGGTACACTGAACGAACTCGCCGAGAACTCCTAGTTGGTATTATACCTATCGTCAGATAGCAGTTCTGTGGTGACACTGGTACAGGTTCGTCTGTAGACCCGAGATCGTCATAGAGTCTTGTGTGATTCCCACTGTGCTTTGATTTCCATCTTACCACATTCATGAGAACGTGCAAAACGGTGGCTTTTGGGTTTAGTCCCGGATCACATGGAGGCAATGAGCGATAGGAGGGGTTTCGTCTCTCCCGGTATTGGGGGTTAATGTTGCGCTGTACTCGATTGTCTATAACTGGAAGTCCCTGATCAGGGATGATATGGAGATCTACTGGTAAGTGTTATCAGTAGTTTCTCGACCTGTTATGTACCTCACATCGACACGACTTATCGGTTACTGGGGTCTGGCGTTTACCACCCCTAGACTAGATATGCGGCATATCAGACGAAGAGACCGGACTGTACGGTAGTGTTACTGATTGAATTCAAAGGAGTATGTACATGCTTGCTTGTTGATCTTCTGATTGCTCAATACCCGGATGGCCATTACGTTTAGCTGATCGCTTGCGGTTTGTGGGTGTTTGATATGATCATCACCTACTACCGGCGTATTGACGAGTCTTTAGATTCCTACACAAAGGTTTCCTGGCTCAGGCAAAACGGGGTAGGAGCACATATGTGATATGTGCGGGATCGAGAATAATATGTGTATGTGATACCGTATTCTATTCTCGCGATATGTGATATCGGCCGGTTGTACGTGATATAGCTGGGTTATCGGATCAAGTGTTGATTCGGTAAAATGATACATATTATATTAGTCGGTAGTATGTGATATAGCCGGATTATTAAATCAAGTGTTGATTTAATAATTTAATGTATAATTATATATTTGATATATTAAATTACATTAACTAATATATGCCCACTTAAGTATTTCTTTTCCTCACTTTTGAATACATTTAACATATATGTGATATATGTTTTTTGTATTATTTTCTTTAGCACACATAAATATATATGTGATATATATTAATGTGTCATGCTAGGTTACACATGCAACATGAATGTATGAGACTTATACCATGCTCGGGTACACATGCAACATGAATGTATGAGACTTATACCATGCTAGGGTTTATGTTATGGTTTTATTTATCTTTTTATGTAATTCATAAATGATATGGAATTAGTCATGGTTGAGCTTCATGGAAGCTACTAGAACATAGACTAAAGTCCACCTATTTTGTTTTTATTTAAGATATTTCTTAACCTAACTTTAAACCCTAGCTCATGATTTATTCTCTACATGGGTTAGCCATGACATAAACTAACCCATGGTTGCATTTCTAACCTCATCTCAATTATTCATTGATCACTTGATCATCTTCTTCTTCATCTCATTTCTAGCTCTCTTGTTTGTGATGAATTGATAAAATATTGTGAGAAAATAAAATCCAAAGTGAGCAAAATTCTTACTTCATCATCCTCTTCTATACTAGCCATATAGTTTAGTGTGTTGGCTTCACTAATTCATTATTAGTGAAGAGATAGCTTGAGTTCGTGTTTTACCGAAGTAGATCATCTTGGATTTTGAAGACTTCTAGCAAGCATGGATCATTCACCTTGTGGAGCCACTCAAGAGTCCGAGAGTATGATGATCGCAGCGAAGGGGCCACTGCAAGGAGCTATAGAAGTGAAGGAACGAACTACAAAGGTTGTAATCCCTAATCACTTAGTTGTAAAGTTGTTTACTTGATGTTTCCGTATGAATCTCTAGTTAAAGATCTTGTTTAGGGTTGTTTAAGCATGGCAAAAATTTTATTTGGCATGGATGATGCCACCCAAAACCTTGTTGTACTGCTTAGGAACCTTTCAGTGGTATCAGAGCCTAGCTAGAGAATTAGACGGATTGTGTAGGATTACGAAACCGACACAACTCCGAAACATCCGATTTAAAACCCTAGGTTCTGTCGAATTTTTTAAGGAGCCAAATTTTTTTTTCAACAACTGCAGAATATTCTATATGATATAACATGAACACCACGAAATTTTTAAGCAGTTTGGTCTGAATCTGGCCGGCCACATCAGTGCTAAAACCGGCCTACTCGGCCTAGTTGTGGATTTTTGGCTTGAAAATTTTTTGGTGTTCCAGTATCTTAGGTTTGGTATTTCAGGTGTTGTTTGTTTTTCTTAAATTTGCATGTGATGTTATCTTTGTGTATTGTCTATTCGGAGTGTTTCGTATTCGTAATTCTAGTTTTGTTTCGGGTTATTTAGACGGTGTTAAAAAGTTCGAACGGATATCAAATACCCACTTTAACCCTCGCTGGAAATTTTCCAAGAGTTGGATTTTTTCATAGTTAAAGAACATTCATATATCATGCAAGTAATGCGGTGGACCCTTTAGAAGAATGAAACCCTAACTCGATTCTGTGACTGTAAGAACCGCCGCTAAACCCTATGGTTTTCGGTAGTTCCGCGGCGCCACAGGTGAGGTGTTGGTTGACCCTTTACGGCTGGTTCATTGGTACTGTGTCATGCACTGAGTATTTTTAAAGTACGCTCAAGTGTTGAGCTTTTTGGAAAATTTAGTGTGTTTGTTGATTCGATCGGAATGTTTAACATCGTCTAGCTTTTTCTGAAATGTGATACAATATGTGGAATTCATATAATTAGGCATGCAATCCGAAGTATGTGATATTTCGGGTTTACGATGTCTAAGGTGATTGTGGATTCCAAATGTTGTAGTTTGACATTTTCTTTTCTGCGATCGTAAGTGTAATATATGGTGTATCGCCGTTTTCGTTACTAAATGTCAACGACAATAGTGATACGCATATTTACTTATGTTGATGACATGTGATGTTATGTGTTGCTGTGATATATTATATTGGATCGTCGTGTTTTGAATAGCCGGAGGTTTTATGTGAGATGAGAGTTTTTATTTTCATTCATGTAAATTCATTGTATGTAATATTTTTTTATTGGGGCACTTCTGGGTTGAGAATGATGTTACCATTATTGTATATTATTTACTTTTCCGCATTTGGATAGACCCAAGGTGGGGAGCACAAGTAACCGGGTTCTAGAGTCCAGTGGGAGACCATCTCGAGGAGTCGAGTCCGGGTCTCCTAACTCTAGAATTAGCAGGGTTGCTTTTCGCTCTCGTTGGGGTCTAAGGACGTGGGTTTGGCTATTCATCGCGACCGTGGAATCCGTCTTTTATACAAGCTCAAAATAAAACACGGACCTCCTAATATATCCAATATTTTATATGTTATCTTCTGCTGCTGATATTATGTGATGTGATTATTTTATTTGCGTGAGACAAATACTTTATTATTGTATATATGATATATAGTAAACGTTGCTTATGTTTTGCACCCACGCTAGTCCCGCCCCGCTATGCCATTAGTTAAGTAACCTAACGGTGTATAACGGGACACTGTGGTGAATGCGGATGGCATAAGCGTACGTTGTATTTTCGTTTCTTCTGTAATGCTCAGGAAGCATAAATAATGGGACTTCATTAATGAGATTAATGAAAGAAAAAGAAACCTAAAAGATATTGTAGAATCAAATTTTCAAAAAGGGTTGCTCTAGTTTTTGCTTTGCATAGTGGTATTTGTGAAATATCCTGCATCTTATTCGATAAGGAAAGAGCTAAGATCCTTTCACGGGGAGTGACCTCTTTAGCGAAACTAGTAGATGCTACAACTCACTCGGTTTTGTTTTTGATTGCTTCTATAGTTCTTGCTTTGAATAGTGGTATTTGTGAAATATCCTGCACCTTATTCGATAAGGAAAGAACCGAGATCCCTTCACCGGGAGTGACCTCTTTAGCGAAACTGGTAAAAAGCTCAAAAATGCCCCTTTTCAAAATCACTTATTTCTACAACGATATCAAGTTCATTAAGTAAAAGGTTTTCATAAAAACCTGACGTAGCCCTCCATCATTTCAGATAAGTACTGCTTAGTATTCATGCTGCGTTTGTTGACCTTAGCAAAGGCGCAGTGTGCGGTAGCTAATTAGTGCTTATTTGCTGCATGAGATGCGATTGAGTTAGGATAGTCGTACGACTTTGTTGACCTTAGCCAAGGGTCGTACGGGTGGGTTTAATTCAATCAGGAAATGACGGGTTGAACTTGGCTAGAACTTATGATTTGTTGACCGTAGCCAAGGTCATAAGTTGCTAGGGGTAAAAATATTATCGGGAATTTCAAGTGTTGAAATTTGAAATGAGATTACATACCTTCTATGAGATAGTTGGATCCCGATACCCACTGCGAGTAAGAGTTACTCCTGCGAGAGTTTTACACATCACAATTAGCCGATCAAGTAGGTGTCTAGAAAGGTGTTAACAGGGTTATGCCTCTGGGAAAACAAGGTTTATTTTAATTAGGTCCGTGCGAAAGCACGGGGAACCTACCTCAAAGTACCAATACTAGCCTGGCTGAAAGATTGGCGAACTTGTAAGGTGTAATTAATCCCGGTTAGTCTTACCTTTTAGGGTTTGAAGAAAGATTTGATAAAAACAGTGGGAGCCATCCTGATTAGATAAGATAATAACCAATCTAATCTTGCAAGAGTATACGCTAAAGTATTTTCTTCACTCTCTCTCCAGGTAGCGACCATGTCAGGCCTTAATCAAGATAATAATATAGATGTATTGACGGAACCCGCTTGTTATACTAAGCAAGAGAACGTTGGCTTCGTTCTTTCTTATAATTGTTATAAGACAATGCAAGAAATAGGGGAATATCCGGATTTCCACGCCGCCTAAACAAAGAATAAGCATGTTGATGCATCTTCTTCGGGTGTGTTAGTTATCGAGAACTGTTTCTCAGTTCACTCTACGTCCTGGATATTAAATACCGGATCAGGATCCCACATATGTAATATATTACATGGGCTAAAGAATGGTAGAGAACTGGGAGAGGGTGATCATTCTGTAAGAGTAGGGAATGGTGCAAATGTTGCAGCTAAACAGTTGGCGAATATCACCCTGTATTACCAAATGGTAATACATTGATTCTGAACGAATGCTATTACATACCGACCCTGATATGCAATCTTATATCAGTTTCTTTATTAAGTAAAGAAGAATATAATTTTGTAGTACAGGATAATGTTATGAACATCTTTCTGAATCAAAAGTTGATTGGATCAGGCTCGTTAAATAATGGCATATACGTTCTAAATCAAACCACGGTTTTTAATGTACAAAACACACACAAGAGGAAGAGTTCAGAAATGAACGAATCCTTCTTGTAGTATTGTAGACTAGGTCATATCAATGCGACACAACTAACTAAGTTACATAAAGATGGATATTTGAATCCATTTGAGTTTTCATCTTATGATACTTGCCAGTCATGTCTCAAAGGCAAAATGAACAAAACTCCATTTAGTGGACACGGAAAAAGAGTTGCGGGACTCTTGGGACTGATACATAGTGATGTATGCAGTCTCATATCTACACATGCTAGGAATGGTTCCTCGTACTTCATTACATTCACTGACAATCTCTCAAGATACGGACATGTGTTCCTATTGAAACACAAGTCTGAAGCTTTTGAGAAATTCAAAGAATATAAGCACGAAGTCGAGAACCAAACGGTTAAAAGTATTAAGATCCTTTGATCTAATCGAGGAGGAGAATACTTGAGCACGGAATTCCGTGACTATGTAAAAGAGAATGGGATTCTCCCTCAGCTTACTCCTCCGTATACACCACAGCACAACGGAGTATCGGAACGGAGTAATCGCACCCTATTAGATATGGTGCGCTCTATGATGAGCACCGCTGAGCTACCTATTTCCTTTTGGAGTTATGCGTTGGAGACGGTCGCATACCTATTGAATAGAGTTCCAACCAAATCGGTGCCTACCACTCCATATAAGATATAGAATGGGAAGAGACCATCTCTTAAACGAGTTAAGATATGGGGTTGTCCGGCCTATGTTAAAAAGAAAAATCCGGACAAGCTCGAGGCAAGATCAGTTCTTTGCAAGTTTGTGGGATATCCAAGCAATTCGGATGGATATCATTTCTACCTCAGTGAGGAGCAAAAAGTGTTTATTGCTCAACATGCCACCTTTTTAGAAAAGAAATTTCTTGCAAAAGAGATTAGTGGTAAAGAGGTAGAGCTGGAAGAAGTTTCAACCGCACAAACTACAGAAGAAGATTTGATAGAACCGGAGAATTCGATAGTTCCCAACGAATCTCAGCCTCTTCGCCGATCTAGTAGAGTTCCTCATCCACCTGAGAGATACTACTGTTTTCTCATTGATGGTGGGAGCGAGGATTGCATCATGGAAGATGATGACCCGACTAGCTTCGAGCAGGCCATCACGATTGGGGACTTTGTAAAGTTGCTGGATGCAATGCGATCTGAGATGGAATCCATGTACACCAACAAAGTATGGACTTTGGAAGTTTCTCTTGAAAGGGTAAAACTCATTGGGAGCAAATGGATCTTTAAGAAGAAACTTAGTGTTGATGGAAAAGTTGAGACTTTCAAAGCTAGACTTGTTGCAAAAGGTTTTCGTCAACGAGCAGGTGTGGATTATGATGAAACCTTTTCTCCAGTGGCTATGCTTAAGTCCATCCGGATCTTACTTGCCATTGCTGCATACCTTCACTACGATATCTGGCAAATGGATGTTAAGACCGCCTTTCTAAATGGTGATTTAGAAGAGTGCGTGTACATGACTCAGCTAGAGGGCTTCGTAGACAGTGGGAGCAGCGGAAAGGTATGCAAGCTGCTTAAATCGATCTACGGGTTAAAGCAGGCATCGCGGAGTTGGAACATCAGTTTTGATGGGGTGGTCAAAGAGTTTGACTTCATCAAAAACATAGATGAACCTTGTATATACAAGAAGGTGGCAGAGAGTAAGGTTGTCTTCCTCGTATTGTATGTGGATGACATACTCTTGATAGGAAATGATGTTCCTATGCTGCACTCGGTCAAGCTCTTCTTATTACAAAGATTCTTAAAGAAAGATCTATGTGATGCCTCCTACATCTTGGGGATTAAGATCTATAGAGATAGATTGAAACGGATATCGGGATTGTCCCAATCTAGGTACATTGACACCATACTAAAGAGGTTTAGTATGGAAGAATCCAAGCGTGGGAATTTACCCACGATCTATGGACTCACTCTCTCCAAAGAGATGTCTCTTAAGACTGATTTGGAAAAAGCTAGCATGCAAGGGATACCCTATGCTTCGGCAGTAGGCTCTATCTTGTACGTAATGCTATGTACCAGACCCGATGTAGCATACTCACTAAGTGTAGTGAGTAGGTATCAAGAAGATCTAGGAGAAAGGAACTGGACAGTTGTGAAGAACATTCTCAAGTACTTGAGAAGGACTAAAGAGATGTTCTTAGTGTATGGTAACGGAGAACTCCAGGTGGAGTCTTTTACCGATTCGAGCTTCCAAAGTGATAAGAATGACTCTAAGTCGCACTCGGGATTATCTTTACCCTCAATGGAGGGGCGGTTTGTTGGAAGAGTTCAAAACAGGAAACCGTGGCAGACTCGACGATGGAAGCTGAATACATCGCTGCCAACGATGCTGCCAAAGAGGCTTTCTGGATGAAGAAGTTCATAACTGAATTTGGAGTGGTTCCGTCAATTGAGCATCCAATACCTTTGTATTGTGATAACAATGGAGCTGTGGCTTTAGCCAAGGATACAAGTTCCCATCTGAGATCCAGGCATATTCTGAGGCGGTATCACCTGATTCGGGAGATAGTTGATCGCCGAGAGATCGAGGTCAGGAGTGTTGACACGAAAGGCAACACTGCGGATCCACTCACGAAGGCCATACCCCAGATACAATTTGAGAGACTCTTCGGGATGTTGGGTATGAGATGCTACAACAGCTGGCTTCAGTGCAAGTGGGAGATTGTTAGTTATGTATATGCCCTAGAGGCCATTATTGTACATATGATATATATTATAAAGGATGCTTGGATATATATAGAGAAGACTTTCTTACTCGATATGATAGTATGCAATCTGGTTGCTCTTTGTCTTAACATGTTGACTTGTATTGTATTACTGTCTTGCTCTCACATGTTGATAAAGCCCTTAGGATGTGTACTCGACTATTAGGACTATGATGGAGATCATACTAGTGGGGCCAGGGTAGTCCATAAGTACATCCTATAATTTTTCCTAGTTGAGGGTGTATCGAGACAAGGCATCGATACTCCAGAGTAGACTAGCTTATACGCTTCTTGATCTATATGATGGGTGATGGATGATCCCACATCCAT
The DNA here is from genome assembly GCA_030015575.1 of Agapanthus africanus. Classification (NCBI taxonomy): domain Eukaryota; kingdom Viridiplantae; phylum Streptophyta; class Magnoliopsida; order Asparagales; family Amaryllidaceae; genus Agapanthus; species Agapanthus africanus. The sequence goes on along the minus strand of JASDDO010000019.1, from coordinate 729,693,945 downwards.
TGGTGTTTGACATCAAAGATGGTATATGGGTGCTCAGTGGAGACTGGGTACACTGAATGGACTAGCCGAGAACTCCTAGTTGGTATTCTACCTATCGTCAGACAGCAGCTCTCTAGTGACACTGGTACAGGTTAGTCTGTAGACCCGATATCGTCATAGAGTCTTGTGTGATTCCCACTGTGCTTTCATTTCCATCTTACTACGTTCATGAGAACGTGCAAAACGGTGGATTTTGGGTACAGTCCCGAATCACATGGAGGCAATGAGCGATAGGAGGGGTTTCGTCTCTCTCGGTATTGGGGGTTGATGTTGCACTGTGCTCGATTGGCTATAACTGGAAGTCCCTGGCCAGGGCTGATATGGAGATCTACTGGTAAGTGTTATCACTAGTTTCTCGACTCGTTATGAGCTTCATATCGACACGACTTATCGGTTACTGGGGTATGACATTTACCACTCTTAGATTGGATATGCGACATATCAGACGAAGAGACCGGACTGTACGGTAGTGTTACCGATTGGATTCGCAGGAGTATGTACAGGCTTGCTTGTTGATCTTCTGATCGCTAAATACCCGGGTGGCCGTTACGTTTAGCTGACCGCTTGCGGCTTGTAGGTGTTTGATATGATCATCACCTACTGCCGGCATATTGATGAGTCTTTAGAGTCTTACATAGAAGTTTCCTGGCTCAAGCGAAACGGAGTAGGAGCACATATGTGATATGTGCGGGACCCAGAATAATACGTGTATGTGATACCGTATTCTATTCTCGCGATATGTGATATCGGCCAGTTGTATGTGATATAGCCGGGTTATCGGATCAAGTGTTGATTCGATAAAATGATACATATTATATTAGTCGGTTGTATATGATATAACCGGATTATGAAATCAAGTGTTGATTTAATAATTTAATGTATAATTATATATTTGATATATTAGATTACATTAACTAATATATGCTCACGTAAGTATTTCTTTTTCTCACTTTTGGATACATTTAACATATATGTGATATATGTTTATTGTATTATTTTCTTTAGCACACATAAATATATATGTGATATATATTAATGTGTCATACTAGGTTACACATGCAACATGTATGTATGAGACTTATACCATACTAGGGTTTATGTTATGGTTTTATTTATCTATTTAAGTAATTCACAAATGATATGGAATTAGTTATGGTTGAGCTTCATGGAAACTAGTAGAACATTGACTAAAGTACAACTCTTTTGTTTTTACTTAAGATATTTCTTAACCTAACCTTTGTCCCTAGCTCATGTTTTATTCTCTACATGGGTTAGCCATGATATAAACTAACCCAAGGTTGCATTTCTAACTCATCTCAATTATTCATTCATCACTTGATCATCTTCTTCTTCATCTCATTTCCAGCTCTCTTGCTTGTGATGAATTGATAAAATATTGTGAGAAAATAAAATCCAAAGTGAGAAAAATTCCTACTATATCATCCTCTTCTATACTAGCCATATAGTTTAGTGTGTTGGCTTCACTAATTCATTATTAGTGAAGAGATAGCTTGAGTTCGTGTTTCCTCGAAGTAGATCATCTTGGATTTTGAAGACTTCTAGCAAGCATGGATCATTCACCTTGCGGAGCCACTCAAGAGTCTGGGAGTATGATGATCGCGGAAAAAGGACCACTACAAGGGGCTATAGAAGTGAAGGAATAGACTACAAAGGTTGTAATCCTTAATCACTTAGTTGTAAAGTTGTTTACTTGATGTTTCCGTATGAATCTCTAGTTAAAGATCTTATTCAGTGTTGTTTAAGCATGGCAAAATTTTTATTTGGCATGGATGATGCCACCCGAACCTTGCTGTCGTGCTTAGGAACCCATCATTGTGGCATGTTTTGGGACTTTGCTCAAGTGTTGAGCTCTCGGGGTAATTTGTAGGTGTTTGTTGATTCGATCGAAACATTTAACATCGTCTTGATATAAGTGAAAGTGATGATTCTAATTGTTGTTATTTTCACTTTCTTTTCTTCAACCGTAAGTGTAGTATGTGGTGTATCGCCGGTTTCGTTACTATACATCAACGACAATTGGGGTACGCATACTTACTTACGTTGATGACATGTGATGTTATGTGTTGCTGAGATATGATGTACAGGATCGTCGTGATTAAATGGCCGGGGGTTTTATGTGAGTTGAGAGTTTTTATTTTCATTCATGGAAAATTCATTGTATGTAATATTCTTTTATTGGGGCACTTCCGGGTTGAGGATGATGTCACCTTTGTTGTATATTATTTACTTTTCCGCATTAGGATAGACCAAAGGAGGAGAGCACAAGTGATTGGGTTCTAGGGTTCAGTGGGAAGCCATCGCGAGGAGTCGAGACCGGGTTTCCTAAACTCTAGAATTGGTAGGGTCACTTGCCGCTCTCGTAGGGATCTAGGTGTGTGGGCTTGGCTATTCGTCATGATCATAGAATCCGTATTTTCTATTATTGGCTAAATACAAAATACGGACCTCCTAGAGTATCCTATATTTTCATATATGTGCATCAACTGTTGATATTCTGTGATGTGATCACTTTATATGTTGAGACAAATGATGTATTATATATGTGATATATAATAAGCGTTGCTTATGTTTTGCATCCGCACTAGTCCAGCCCCGCTATGTCGTTAGTTAAGTAACCTAACGGTATATAACGGGACATTGTGGCGAATGCGGTTGGCATAAGCATACGTTCTATTTTTCGTTTCTTTTTTTTTGATAGATTAAAGACTTAAATGATGGGACTACATTAATAAGATTCATGTAAAGAAAAAGGAACCTAAAAGATGTTGTAGAATCGGATTTGAAACTTACTCGGCTGTTTATGAAAAAGCAAGTTTTCAAAGTGCGGAGCTTAAGCCACTCCTTTTAAAACCATTAGATTCTACAACGATATCAAGTTAAAAGCGTTAAAGGTTTTCTTAAAAACTATTCACAGCTCTCCATCATTTTAGGAAGTAGAGTACTTAGTATTCATGCTACGTATGTTATAGCCAAGGCGTAGTGTACGGTAGCTAAGTGATGTCTTCCTACACAGTATATGATGCGATTAATTAGGACAGTCACATGATTATGTTGACCATAGCTAAGGGTCATGTGGGTGGGTTTAATTAATTATGAAATGACAGGTAGAACTTGACTGGTGCTTATGATATATTGACCATACCCAAGGTCATGAGTGCTAAGGGTAAAAATAATATCGGAAGTTTCAAGAGTTGAAATTTGCAATGAGATTTCATACCTTCTATGTTATAGTAGGATTCCGATCCCACTGTGAGCAAGAGTTGCTCCTGGAAGAGTTTTGCACTTTACAATTACCTAACCCATTAGGTGTCTAGAAAGGTATCAACGGGCTACGCCTCTGGAAAAATGAAGTTTATTCTAATTAGGTCCGTACGAAAGTATGGGGAACCTCTGTAACGTTTTAGAAATCGTTTTGCGAATTTTCCGTTTTTAGGGCAAAATAGTTGGTATTTTCCGTTTTAACCCGATTGTGATAAAACTTCAATATAGACTTGCCAGCACCTAGTTTAGCTAAAATAAAGATAGTGCGTGAGCTTTGGTGGTCTATGGGAAGTTTTGGTTCACATAGAATTTTTCCCTAATAAAATATTATTTTAATGCTTTATTAGTGGTAATTACTTTTTATGCGGGTAAATTACTACTGATATGGTTTTATGCTAAATTAATCACTCATAAATTAATCACTAGATTTATGTTTAGAACCTTCTCTCCAAATATCTTGATATTTTGTGTAATTAAATGAATTTTCAAGAAAAGAAATGGTGACTAATGCTATTTTTTGTTTTATTATGCAATTATTGAAATTATCTTCTAGAATTTTCTCCAAAATTCCACAACACCCTAGCCTTTCCTCTCATGGCCGGCCACTCATTCCCTTGCTGTCCTTCATCATCTTTCCACTCATTTCATCTCAATTTCTTCAAAATAATCATGAAAAATCCAAATTAATTTATAGAAAATAAAATATAATCCAAAACCTTCAATCTTCTTCACAAATCTTGCTTAAATCTTCATTTTAGTGGGGATTTTAGGCAAAAGTGTGGATTGTTCTTGTTTCAAGTTCTGTTCTTGGAATGTATAAAACCTTAACCCTAATCTCTTTTGTAGGGTTCCTAGGCACGCTAATGAGGCCTCACAAGGCATCAACCATGCCAATTTCAAATTTTACGGGTGCCGAGAAACCCTAATACGGATCGTTGACTAGAAGTTTAGGCGAAAAACGAAACTAGTTAACAATTTAACTAAAAGAGAGAGGCTACAACCTTTGTAGATCCGGTTCTCCACTTCCTTAGCTCCACGTAGGCATCCTCTCGCTGTCCATCTCGAAAACCGGACTCAATCGTCGGCTTGATCGGAGAAATGGGCGGGCTAGGTCGTCGGCTTCATGCCGAAGATGATCTACGTCGAGGCATCACAAGTTCAAGCTCCAACTCCATCAAGTTGTGAAACTTGTGAAGAAAACACCCTATACTACTTGGAAAGAGGTAGAGGGTGAAGAAATAGGAGGTGGGTTCACTTTAGAATTGGATTTCTCACACTTTAGCTCAAGTTTCCATTAATGGACTTAAGCTTTTTCTTTGAAGATGAAGAAGAAGATGAAGCTAGAATATGATAAGTCTTGATTAAAATTGAAAAGTAAAATGAATACTTATCATATACTAACTAAGGTAGAGTGTAGAGAATTGACCATGGTTACTTGGAAGGGTTAGGGTTAAGCATGAAGACAAGAATGGTTACAAAGTCAAAGCTTCATGAAGCTTCAACTAGAAACAAAGAAAGCCACCATTCTCATCAAAATCTTTTCCAAATAAATAAATAAACAAATAAATAAATAAATGAATAATCAAAACCCTAATCATCAACTTAACCATGGTTTAATTCTATACACTTAACCAAATGAGCAAGTATCATCAAACATGATACAATCATGTGCACAAAAGTATATCACATATACAACTTGCACATCAAGTGAGAAAATCCATTTAAAGTGAACCAATACTAGTTAATGCAAAGTAATATATCAAATATATAATTATACATTAAATCATTAAATCAACACTTGATTTAACGATCCGGTCATATCGCATATAACCGACTAATATCCTATGTATCGGCTTATCGAATCAATCCTTGATTCGATATCTAGGTTATATCGAATATAACCAATCGATACATTCATCGCGAGAATGGAATACGGTATTACATACACGCATTATTCTCGGTCCTGCACATATCTCATATGCGCTCCTATTTCGTTTCGCTTGAGCCAGGAAACCTCTGTGTAGAACTCTAAAGACTCGTCAATACGCCGGTAGCAGATGATGATCATATCAAGCACCTACAAGCCGCAAGCGGTCTGCTAAACGTAACGGCCATCCGGGTATTGAGCGATCAGAAGATCGACGAGCTAGCCCGCTCACACTCCTGTGAATCCAACCGGTAACACTTACCGTACAGTCCGGTCTGTTCGTCTGATATGTCGCATATCAAGTCTAGGGGTGGTAAACGTCAGACCCCAATAACCGATAAGTCGTGCCGATGTGAGGCTCATAACGGGTCGAGAAACTACTGGTAACACTTACCAGCAAATCTCTGATCAGCCCTGGCCAGGGACTTCCCTGTTACGGCCAATCGAGCACTGCGCAACATCAACCCCCAATACCGGGAGAGACGAAACCCCTCCTATCGCTCATTGCCTCCATGTGACTCGGGACTGTGCCCAAAGACCACCATTTTGCACGCCTTCATGGACGTGGTAAGGTGGAGATCAAAGCACAGTGGGAATCACACAAGACTCTATGACGATCTCGGGTCTACAGACTAACCTGCACAAGTGTCACCTGAGAACTACCATCTGACGTGAGGGATAATACCATCTGGGAGTTCTCGGCGAGTCCGTCCAGTGTACCCAGTCTCCACTGAGCACCCGTATACCATCTCTGATGTCAAACACCAATGGATATGGGATCATCCATCGCCCATCTCATGGGTCGAGAAGCATATACGCTAGTCTACTCTGGTATATCGATGCCCCGTCTCGATACACCCACGACTAGGGACCTTGAAGGATGTACCTATGGACCACCATGTCCCCACTAGTATGATCTGCATCATAGTCCAGGTAGTCAAGTACACATCCTAAGGGCTTTACCAACATGTAACTATAAGACAGTTTAAAGAGACAAGTGTACATGTTAAGATAAAGAGTAACCAGATAGCATACTATCATATCGAGCAAGAAAGTCATCTCTATATATGTCCAAGCATCCAATATAATATACATCATCTGTACAATACTTGCCTCTAGGGCATACATACAACTAACAATCTCCCACTTGCACTAGGGCCAGCTGCTGTAGTATCGCATACCGAGCATCCCGAAGAGTCTCTCAAACTGTATCTGGGGAATGGCCTTCGTGAGTGGATCCGCCGTGTTGTTCTTCGTGTCAACCCTCCTGACCTCGATCTCCCGGCGATCAACTATCTCCCGGATCAGGTGATACCGCCTCAGAATATGCCTGAATCGCTGATGGGACCTAGGTTCCTTGGCCAAAGCCACCGATCCATTGTTATCGCAATACAAAGGTATTGGATGCTCAATGGATGGAACCACTCCAAGTTCAGTAATGAACTTCTTGATCCAGACAGCCTCTTTAGCAGCATCGTTGGCAGCGATGTATTCAGCCTCCATCGTCGAGTCTGCCACGGTTTCCTGCTTGGAACTCTTCCAGCTAACCGCCCCTCCGTAAAGGGTAAAGACAAATCCCGACTGCGACTTAGAGTCGTCCTTATCACTCTGGAAGCTCGAATCGGTAAAGGACTCCACTTGGAGTTCTCCGTTACCATACACCAAGAGCATCTCTTTAGTCCTTCGCAAGTACTTGAGAATGCTCTTCACAGCTATTCAGTGACTCTCTCCAGGATCAGCTTGATACATGCTCACTACACTTAGTGAGTATGCAACATCGGGTCTGGTACATAGCATCGCGTACATGATAGAGCCTACAGCCGAAGCATAGGGTATCCCTTGCATGCGAGCTCTCTCCAAATCAGTCTTGGGAGACATCTCTTTGGAGGGAGTGACTCCAGAGATCGTGGGCAAGTTCCCACGTTTGGATTCTTCCATACTAAACCTCTTTAGTATGGTGTCAATGTACCTGGATTGGGACAATCCCAATATCCGTTTGGATCTATCTCTATAGATCCTGATTCCCAATATGCATGAGGCATCACCAAGATCTTTCATTGAGAATCTTTGTGATAAGAAGAGCTTGACCGATTGCAGCATAGGAATATCATTTCCTATCAAGAGTATGTCGTCCACGTACAATACGAGGAAGACCACCTTACTCTCTGCTACCTTCTTGTAGATACAAGGTTCATCTGGGTTTTTGACGAAATCAAACTCTTTGATAACGACGTCAAAGCAGATGTTCCAACTCTGCGATGCTTGCTTTAATCCATAAATGGATTTAAGCAGTTTGCACACCTTCCCGCTGCTCCCACTGTCTACGAAGCCCTCTGGCTGAGTCATGTACACGCACTCTTCTAAATCACCATTTAGAAAGGCGGTCTTAACATCCATTTGCCAGATTTCGTAATCATGATATGCAGCGATGGCAAGCATGATCCGGATGGATTTAAGCATAGCCACTGGAGAAAAGGTTTCGTCATAGTCCACACCTGGTCTTTGACGAAAACCCTTTGCAACAAGTCTAGCTTTGAAAGTCTCCACTTTCCCATCTACACCAAGTTTTTTCTTGAAGATCCATTTGCTCCCAATGGGTTTTACCCCTTCAGGAGCAACATCCAAAGTCCATACTTTGTTGGTGTACATGGATTCCATCTCGGACCGCATAGCATCCAGCCATTTCACTGAGTCCCTACTCGTGATGGCCTGCTCGAAGCTAGTTGGGTCATCATCCTCCATGATGCAATCCTCGCTCCCACCATCCATGAGAAAACCGTAGTATCTCTCAGGTTGACGAGGAACCCTACTAGATCGGCGGAGAGGCTGAGGTTCATCGGGAACTACTGAATCCTCTGGTTCAACCAAATCTTCTGTTGTAGTCTGTATTGCTGGAACCTCTTCCAGTTCTACCTCCTTGCCACTAATCTCTTTTTCAAGAAATTCCTTTTCTAAAAAGGTGGCATGTCGAGAAACAAACACCTTTTGTTCCTCGGTGTGGTAGAAGATATACCCGGGCGAATGTTTGGGATATCCAATAAACTTACACAAAATGGACCTTGCCGCGAGTTTGTCCGGATTTTGCGTTTTTACATATGCCGGACAACCCCATATCTTAACATAATTAAGACATGATCTCTTTCCTTTCCATATCTCATATGGAGTGGTTGGCACGGTTTTGGTAGGAACCATATTCAATAGGTCTGCAGCTGTTTCCAGTGCATATCCCCAGAAGGAAATAGCTAACTCAGCTGTGCTCATCATAGAGCGCACCATATCTAATAGGGTGCGGTTCCTCCGTTCTGATACACCGTTGTGCTGTGGTGTATATGGAGGAGTCAGCTGAGAGAGAATCCCATTCTCTTTTAGGAAGTCCAGGAATTCATTGCTTAAGTATTCTCCTCCTCGATCAGATCGAAGGATTTTAATACTTTTTCCGGTTTGGTTCTCGACTTCTTGTTTATATTCTCTAAATTTCTCAAAAGCTTCTGATTTGTGTTTCATCAGGAACACATATCCGAATCTAGAGAGATCGTCAGTGAATGTAATGAAGTACGAAGAACCATCCCTGGCATGTGTAGACATGGGACCACATACATTACTATGTATAAGTCCCAAGAGTTCGGTAACTCTTTCTCCGTGTCCCGTAAACGGAGATTTGGTCATCTTGCCTTTGAGACATGACTGGCAAGTGTCATAAGATGAAAATTCGAACGAATTCAAATATCCATTCTTATGCAACTTAGCCAGTCGTGTCACATTGATGTGACCCAGTCTACAATGCCACAAGAAGGATTCGTTCAGTTCTGAACTCTTCCTCTTGTGTGTGTTTGTTATGCTCAGAACTGTTGATTGATTTAGAACATAAATGCCATTGCACAACGTGCCTGATCCAACCAACTTTTGGTTACGGAAAATGTTCATAACATTGTCCTGTCATACAAAATTATATCCTTCTTTACTCAATAAAGAAACCGATATAATGTTGCATATAAGGTTCGGCATGTAATAGCATTCGTTCAGAACCAATGTATTACCAGTTGGTAATACAAGGTGATATTCCCCGACAGTCTTAGCTGCAACAATTGCACCATTTTCAACTCTAATGTCTTTATCACCTTCTCCAAGCTCTCTACCTTTCTTTAGCCCATGTAACTGATTACATATATGGGATCCTGACCCGGTATCTAATACCCAGGACGTAGAGCAAATGGAGAAACAGTTCTCTGTAACGAACACACCCGAAGAAAATGCATCAACATGTACTTTCTTCATTCGGGTGGCATGGGAATCCTGGTATTCCCCTATATCCTGTTCAGTCCTATAACTCTTATAGGAAAGAACGGAACCAACGTTCCCCAGCACAGTATAACATGCGGGTTCGGTCAATACATCCATATTATTATCTTTATTAGGGCATGAAATGGTCGCTACCTGGAGAGAGAGAGATATGCTCGTGCAAGATCAGATTGGTTATTATCTTATCTAATCAGGATGGCTCCCACTGGTTTTTATCAAATCTTCCTTCAAACCCTAAAAGGAAAGAATAGCCGGGATTAATTACACACTACAAGTTCGCCAATCTTTCAGCCAGGCCAGTGTCGGTACTTTGAGGGAGGTCCCCCGTGCTTTCGCACGAACCTAATTAATGTAAACCTCATTTTCCCATAGGCGTAACCCCGTTGACACCTTTCTAGACACCTACTTGATCAGCTAATTGCAATGTGTAAAACTCTCCCAGGAGTAACTCTTACTCGCAGTGGGTATCGGGATCCAACTATCTCATAGAAGGTATGCAATCTCATTGCAAATTTCAACACTTGAAATTCCCGATAATATTTTTCCCCTAGCGTCCTATGACCTTGACGCAGGCCAACAAACCATAGTGCGCTAGTCAAGTTCAACCCGTCATTTCCTGATTGAATTAAACCCACCCGCACGACCCTTGACGCAGGCCAACAAAGTCGCACGACTACCCTAATCCAATCTGCATCATATGCATAAGCAGATAAATACTAGTTAGCTACCGCACACTACGCCTTGACGCAGGCCAACAAACGTAGCACGAATACTAACTACTACTTATCTGAAATGACGGAGGGCTACGACAGGTTTTTCTGAAAACCTATTGCGTAATGAACTTGATATCGTTGTAGAATCAAATGAAGTTTTGAAATTGAGTGATTTTGAGGCTTTTCTAGTTTTGCTAAAGGGGTCACTCCCGGTGAAGGGATCGTCGGCCCTTTCCTCGTCGAATGAGGTGCGGGATATATCATATATATCACTGTGCAAAGCATAAACTATAGAAGCAATCAAAAGTCAAACCGAGTGTGTAGCATCTGCCAGTTATTGCTAAAGGAGTCACTCCCGGTGAAGGGATCTCGGTCCTTTCCTCATCGAATAAGGTGCAGGGTATATCATATATACCGCTATAGAAGCATAAACTATAGAAGCAATCAAAAGTCAAACCTGTTTTGTTTAAAATTTGATTCTACAACATCTTAGGTTTCTTTTCTTTCATTAATCACATTAATGAAGTCCCATCATTTAAGTCACCTAAACATCACAGATAAATACGACGTACACTTATGCCATCCGCATTCGCCTGGATGTCCCCTCGTGCACCGTTAGGTTAGGTAACTAACGACAGAGCAGGGCAGGGCTAGTGCGGATGCAAAACATAAGTAACGTCTATATAATATATCATATATACTATATAGTGTATCTATCACAGAACATCACATGATCACATCACAGATAAAGCAGCAGAAGAAACATATGAAACATTGGATATACTAGGACGTCCGTGTTTTCAATACGAGCCAGTATAAAACATGGATTCCACGGTCGTGATGAATAGCCAATCCCACACCCCTAGACCCCTACGAGAGCGGCAAGCAACCCTACCAATTCTAGGGTTAGGAGACCGGGACTCGACTCCTCGTGATGGTCTCCCACTGAACCCTAGAACCCGGTTACTTGTGCTCCCCTCCTTGGGTCTATCCTAATGCGGAAAAGTAAATAATATACAAAGGGTGACATCTTCCGCAACCTGGAAGTGTCCCAATAAAAGAATATTACATACAAGTTTTTACATGAATGAAAATGAAAAACACTCATCTCACATAAAACCCCCCGGCTATTCAATCACGACAATCCAATATAACATATCGAGCAACACATAACATCACATGTCATCAACGTAAGTAAATATGCGCATCCCAATTGTCGTTGACATATAGCAACGAAACCGGCGATATCACATATTACACTTACGGTCACAGAAAAGAAAGTGTAAAACTACAACAGTTGGAATCCGCAACCTCTTTAGATATCACATGCCTAATCAAATGAAATACTTAGACATCACATGCCTAACAGTTATAAACCCCGCATTTTAGTCTCATTATCGAAAACTCTTTTCAATATCAAATGAAACTAAACCGCTAGATTTATAACATTCATTCAGTTATCTCATAACTGTTTGTGAATTCCAATTATTGTATCCCATTCCGGATAAATAGAAAATATTAAACTTTCCGATCGAACATTCGAACACCCAAGTTTTCCCGAAACCGTTCAACACATGAAATAGGTTCAAAGACATTCACTTCATGCCTCAGTACCAATGGTCCAGCCGTAGAAGGGTCAAGCCAACGCCTCACATGTGGCACGCCGTACTGCCCCAAACCCGAAGGTTCAAAGGGTAGTTCAAGACGGTCACATAATCGAGTTAAGGTTTGTTGTCTTCTAGAGGGACCATCGCATTACTTGCACTACTTAGAACGTCCTTAAACCACAGAAAAATCCAACACTTGGAAATTTTCCGGCAGGGTAAAAGTTGGGTATTTATATCCGGTCGAACCTTTTAACATATTCTAAAATATCCGGAAAGCCACATAGACAAGGTTTGATAATCCGATCGAATCGTCGATTCCCAATACAACCCCAGAACACTCAACTCTTGAGTCAAATTAAAAATTCCCAGAAAATTCAGCATAAGAAAATAGGAATTACTGTGCAAAAAAGGACAGATGATGTCATCAGATGGCCGCAGAACCGCCGCAGAAGCCAGGCTTCTGCCGCGGTTCCGCTGCGCCCTTAGTAGATCATGGGATAAATTTTGCATCGTAATTCTTAGAATTCCCTGCTGAATTTTTTAAGCATTTTTAATATGGAAAAATCCCAGATTTTAGAAAAAGTCCAGAGAGCATATCGGGAATTAGGGTTTCGGTTCGATCGGGTTTCAAACGTCGTCTAGACTTCGCCTAAGGCTCTAGCTAGGCTCTGATACCACTGTAGGGTTCCTAGGCATGCTAATGAGGTCTCACAAGGCATCAACCATGCCAATTTCAAATTTTACGGGTGCCGAGAAACCCTAATACGGATCGTTGACTAGAAGTTTAGGCGAAAAACGAAACTAGTTAACAATTTAACTAAAAGAGAGAGGCTACAACCTTTGTAGATCCGGTTCTCCACTTCCTTAGCTCCATGTAGGCATCCTCTCGCTGTCCATCTCGAATCCCGGACTCAATCGTCGGCTTGATCGGAGAAATGGGCGGGCTAGGTCGTCGGCTTCGTGCCGAAGATGATCTACGTCGAGGCATCACAAGTTCAAGCTCCAACTCCATCAAGTTGTGAAACTTGTGAAGAAAACACCCTATACTACTTGGCAAGAGGTAGAGGGTGAAGAAATAGGAGGTGGGTTCACTTTAGAATTGGATTTCTCACACTTTAGCTCAAGTTGCCATTAATGGACTTAAGCTTTTTCTTTGAAGATGAAGAAGAAGATGAAGCTAGAATATGATAAGTCTTGATTAAAATTGAAAAGTAAAATGAATACTTATCATATACTAACTAAGGTAGAGTGTAGAGAATTGACCATGGTTACTTGGAAGGGTTAGGGTTAAGCATGAAGACAAGAATGGTTACAAAGTCAAAGCTTCATGAAGCTTCAACTAGAAACAAAGAAAGCCACCATTCTCATCAAAATCTTTTCCAAATAAATAAATAAACAAATAAATAAATAAATGAATAATCAAAACCCTAATCATCAACTTAACCATGGTTTAATTCTATACACTTAACCAAATGAGCAAGTATCATCAAACATGATACAATCATGTGCACAAAAGTATATCACATATACAACTTGCACATCAAGTGAGAAAATCCATTTAAAGTGAACCAATACTAGTTAATGCAAAGTAATATATCAAATATATAATTATACATTAAATCATTAAATCAACACTTGATTTAACGATCCGGTCATATCGCATATAACCGACTAGTATCCTATGTATCGGCTTATCGAATCAATCCTTGATTCGATATCTAGGTTATATCGAATATAACCAATCGATACATTCATCGCGAGAATGGAATACGGTATCACATACATGCATTATTCTCAGTCCTGCACATATCTCATATGCGCTCCTATTTCGTTTCGCTTGAGCCAGGAAACCTCTGTGTAGGACTCTAAAGACTCGTCAATACGCCGGTAGCAGATGATGATCATATCAAGCACCTACAAGCCGCAAGCGGTCTGCTAAACGTAATGGCCATCCGGGTATTGAGCGATCAGAAGATCGACGAGCTAGCCCGCTCACACTCCTGTGAATCCAACCGGTAACACTTACCGTACAGTCCGGTCTGTTCGTCTGATATGTCGCATATCAAGTCTAGGGGTGGTAAACGTCAGACCCCAATAACCGATAAGTCATGCCGATGTGAGGCTTATAACGGGTCTAGAAACTACTGGTAACACTTACCAGCAAATCTCTGATCAGCCCTAGCCAGGGACTGTTAGTTATATGTATGCCCTAGAGGCCATTACTATACATAGGATGTATATTGTAGTGGATGCTGGGACATATATAGGGAGGTCTTTCTTGCTCGACATGATAGTATGCTATCTGGTTGCTCTTTACCTTAACGTGTATACTGATTGTCTCTCTGTTACATGTTGGTAAAGCCCTTAGGATGTGTACTTGACTACCTGGACTATGATGCGGATCATACTAGTGGGGACTGGTAGTCCATAAGTACATCCTTCAAAGTCCCTAGTCGTGGGTGTATCGAGACGGGGCATCGATATACCAGAGTAGACTAGCGTATAACTTCTCGACCCATACAGATGGGCGATGGATGATCCCATATCCATTGGTGTTTGACATCAGAGATGATATACGGGTGCTCAGTAGAGACTGGGTACACTGGACGGACTCGCCGAGAACTCCCAGATGGTATTATACCTCACGTCAGATGGCAGTTCTCTGGTGACACTGGTACAGAGTAGTCTGTTGACCCGAGATCGTCATAGAGTCTTGTGTGGTTCCCACTGTGCTTTGATTTCCATCTTACCACGTCCAAGAGGGCGTGCAAAACGGTGGTTTTTGGGTACAGTCCCGAGTCACATGGAGGCAATGAGCGATAGGAGGGGATTCGTCTCTCCCGGTATAGGGAGTTGATGTTGCGCTGTGTTCGATTGGCTATAACAGGAAATCCCTGGCCAGGGTTGCTGAGATTTACTGGTAAGTGTTACCAGTAGTTTCTCGAACAGTTATAGACCCCATATCGACACGACTTATCGAGCTATTGGGGTCTGACGTTTACCACCCCTAGACGAGATATGCGACATATCAGACGATCAGACCGGACTGTACGGTAGTGTTACTGGTTGGATTCACTGGAGTGTGAGCGGGCTTGCTCGTCGATCTTCAGATCGCTCAATACCCGGGTGGCCGTTACGTTTAGCAGACCGCTTGCGGCTTGTGGGTGTTTGATATGATCATCACCTGCTGCCGGCGTATTGACGAGTCTTTAGAGTCCTACACAGAGCTTTCCTGGCTCAAGCGAAACGAAATAGGAGCGCATATGAGATATGTGCGGGACCGAGAATAATACGTGTATGTGATACCGTATTTCATTCTCACGATGAATGTATCGATTAGGTTATATGCGATATACCCTAGTTATCGAATCAAGGATTGATTCGATAAGCCGATACATTGAATACTAGTCGGTTGTGTGCGACATGACCGGATCATTGAATCAAGTGTTGATTTAATGATTTAATGCATAATTATATATTTGATATATTACTTTGCACTAACTAGTATTGGTTTACTTTAAACGGATTTTCTCACTTGGTTTGTGCGCATTATATATGTGATATGATTTTGTGCACTTGCTTGTATCATGTTTGATGATGCATGCTTTTTGGTTAAGTGTAAAGTATTAAACCTTGGTTAATGAAATGGTTAGGGTTTATTATTTTGTTATTCATTTATCTTATTTAATTATCCATTTAATTTTGATAAATGAATAAAAGAAAATGAGAAAAGAATGGTGGCTAATTTTGTTTCATGTTGAAGCTTCTTGAAGCTTTGATCAAGTCAACCATTCTTATCTCATCCTTAACCCTAACCATTCCCACTAACCCTAGTTTAATCTCTACACTTTACCATGGTTACCTTTATGATAAGAATGATTATTCTTATCATAACAATAATCATCTTCTTCTTCCTTGAAGAAGCTTGCTTCATCAATGGTGATTGATGAAAACAAGTGAGAAATCCAATTCTAAAGTCTACCCACTTCCTATTTCTTCATCCTCTACCTCTTGCCAAGTAGTAGAGTGTGTTTTCTTCACAAGTTTCTTGACTTGGTGAAGTCGGAGCTTGATTTAGCGATGCCTCGACGTAGATCAACTTCGGCATGGACATCGACGACCTAGCTCGTTTATTCTCCGATGAAGTCGACGCTAGAGCCGGATTCTTTTTGGACAGCGGAGAGGACTTCGTTGCGGAGCTATGGAGGTAGAGAACCAGATCTACAAAGGTTGTATTTCCGTATCTCTTAGTTAAGTGTTACATAGTTAGCTTTTTCGCCTAAACATCTAGCCGACGTTCCGTAGTCGGGTTTCTCGGCACAGTTAAAATTTTAATTTGGCATGATCGATGCCTTGTGAGACCTCACTAGTGTGCCTAGGAACCCTACAGTGGTATCAGAGCCTAGCTAGAGCCTTAGGCGAAGTCTAGACGGAGTTTGAAATCCGAACGAACCCGAAACCCATATACAAAAATGCTCTCTGTCCAGATTTTAAAAATGTGGATTTTTGTGTATTAAAAATGTCTAGAAAATTCAGTAAACAATTCTAAGGATTACGGTAAAAACTCAGGCCCATGATTCATTTAAACGGCGGCGGAACCGCGGCATAAGCCCAGCTTATGCGGCGGTTCCGCGGCATTTTGTTGACATCATCATTCACTGTTTGTACTGTAATTCATTATTTCTGGTGCTGGATTTTCTGGAATTTTTTAATATTTATTCAAGAGTTGAATTTTCTGCAGTTGTTTTGGGGATTCGGTGTTTCGATCGGGTTATCAAATTTTGTCTATTTGGCTTTCCGGATAAATTTTAGAATATGTTAAAAAGTTCGACCGGATATAAATACCCAATTTTTCCCCTGTCGGGAAATTTCCAAGTGTTGGATTTTTCCGTAGTTTAACGACGTTCTAAGTAGTGCAAGTAACGCGATGGTCCCTCTAGAAGACAACAAACCTTAACTCGATTATGTGACCGTCTTGAACTGCCCTTTGAACCTTCGGGTTTGGGGCAGTACGGCGTGCCACATGTGAGGCGTTGGCTTGACACTTCTACGGCTGGACCGTTGGTACTGAGGTACGAACTGAATGTTGTTAGACTTATTTCATGTGTTGATCTGTATTGGAAAAACTTGGGTGTTCGATTGTTCGATCGGAAAGTTTAACATTTTCTATTTATCTGGAATGGGATACAATAATTGGAATTCGCAAAAGTTATGTGATAACTAAATGAATGTTATAAACATAGCAGTTTAGTCTCACTTGATCGGTTGCCACGGAATTTTGATGTGATCAAAAGTCCGTCGCAATCACGTAGTGTACGCGGATACTCGCCGGGTAAACTTAATAGACAGCCTCACCCCATAGCCCCGACCAAGTGACTGTAGGAGAACCCCGTCGCCGAAAGCATCCGTCCGGGTGCTCGCGGCAGCGGTGTTCCGCCTTGGTGCACTTCGTCGACGGCGTCGGGGGTGCGGCCGCCTACTAAAGTTTGCGACGAGCATTCGATCAGAATGTCGGGAATCCTGTTGAATTGCCCGACTTGATATTGAAAAGTGTTTTCGATTTTGAGACTAAAATGCGGGGTTTATAATTGTTAGGCATGCGATGTCTAAGTAATTCATTTGGTCAGGCATGCGATGTCTGAGGTGGTTGCGGATTCCAACTGTTGTAGTTTTACACTTTCTTTTCTGTGACCGTAAGTGTAATATGTGATATCGCCGGTTTCGTTGCTATATGTCAACGACAATTGGGATACGCATGTTTGCTTACGTTGATGACATGTGATGTTATGTGTTGCTGGATATGTTATATTGGATCGTCGTGTTTGAATAGCCGGGGGTTTTTATGTGAGATGAGTGTTTTTCATTTTCATTCATGTAAAAACTTGTATGTAATATTCTTTTATTGGGGCACTTCCAGGTTGCGGAAGTCGTCACCCGTTGTATATTATTTACTTTTCTGCACTAGGATAGACCCAAGGAGGGGAGCACAAGTAACCGGGTTCTGGGGTCCAGTGGGAGACCAACTCGAGGAGTCGAGTCCGGGTCTCCTAACTCCAGAATTGGTAGGGTTGCTTGCCGCTCTCGTAGGGGTCTAGGGGTGTGGGTTTGGCTATTCATCGCGACCGTGGAATCCGTGTTTTATACTGGCTCGTATTGAAAACACGGACGTCCTAGTATATCCAATATTTCATATGATTCTTCTGCTGCGATATATGTGATGTGATCATGTGATGTTCTTTGATAGATACAGTATATAGTATATATGATATATTATATAGGCGTTACTTATGTTTTACACCCGCGCTAGCCCTGCCCCGCTCTGCCGTTAGTTACCTAACCTAACGGTGCACGAGGGGACATCGAGGCGAATGCGGATGGCATAAGTGTACGTCGTATTTATCTGTGATGTTTAGGTACTCAAATGATGGGACTTCATTAATATGATTAATGAAATAAAAGAAACCTAAGATGTTGTAGAATCGAATTTCAAAATAAAACAGGTAGCTACAGTTCTTGCTTTGCACGGTGGTATATGTGATATATCCTGCACCTTATTCGATGAGGAAAGGACCGAGATCCCTTCACCGGGAGTGACTCCTTTAGCAATAACTGGCAGATGCTACACACTCGGTTTGTCTTTTGATTGCTTTTAAGAGTTTTTGCTTTGCACAGTGATATATATGATATATCCCGCACCTCATTCGACGAGGAAAGGACCGACGATCCCTTCACCGGGAGTGACTCCTTTAGCAAAACTAGAAAAGCCTCAAAAGCACTCCATTTTAAAATCATTTGATTCTACAACGATATCAAGTTCATTACGCAATAGGTTTTCAGAAAAACCTGCCGTAGCCCTCCGTCATTTCAGATATGTACTAGTTAGTATTCGTGCTGCGGTAGTTTGGCATTCGTCAAGGCGTAGTGTACGGTAGCTAACTAGTATTTATCTGCTTGAGCATATGATGCGATTGGATTAGGGTATTCGTACGGCGTTGTTTGGCATTCGTCAAGGGTCGTGCGGGTGGGTTTAATTCGATCAAGAAATGTACGGGTTGAACTTGACTAGTGGACTATGGGTTGTTTGGCATTCGTCAAGGTCATAGCGAGCTAGGGGCAAAATATTATCGGGAATTTCAAGTGTTGAAATTTGCAATGAGATTGCATAACTTCTATGAGATAGTTGGATCCCGATACCCGCTGCGAGTAAGAGTTACTCCTGGGAGAGTTTTACATATTACAATTAGCCGATCAAGTAGGTGTCTAGAAAGGTGTTAACGAGGTTTACATTAATTAGGTTCGTGCGAAAGCACGGGGGACCTCCCTCAAAGTACCGACACTGGCCTGGCTGAAAGATTGGCGAACTTGTAGTGTGTAATTAATCCCGGCTAGTCTTTCCTTTTAGGGTTTGAAGGAAGATTTGATAAAAAGCAGCGGGAGCCATCCTGATTAGATAAAATAATAACCAATCTATTCTTGCAAGAGCGCACGCTGAGTGTTTTCTTCTCTCTCTCCAGGTAGCGACCATATCACGCCTTAATCAAGATAATAATACGGATTATTGACCGAACCCGCTTGTTATACTGAGCTGGGGAACGTTGGTCCCGCTCCAACTTATAATTGTTATAAGACAGAGCAGGAAATTGGGGAATACCAGATTTCCCGTGCCGCCCAAACGAAGAGAGTGCATGCTGATGCATCATCTTCGGGTTTGTTCATTATACAGAACTGTTTCTCAGTATCCTTTACGTCCTGGGTATATGATACCGGATCAGGATCCCAGATATGTAATCTGTTACATAGGGCTACAGATAGGTAGAGGACTGAGAACGGGTGATAAGTTTCATGAGGCAGAAAACGGGGCAAGAGTTGCAGCCAAGTCTGTTGGTCACTGTCACCCTGTATTACCAATACATTGATTCTGAACGAATGTTATTAGATACCGAACCTGATATACAAAATCATATCAGTCTCTTTATTAGTAAAGAAATGATAAAATTTTGTATAGTTGGATAATGTTTTGAACATTTCCTATATCAAAAGTTGATCGGTTCAGGCACGTTATCTAAAAGCATTGACGTTCTAAATCAAACTACAGTTCTTTAGTATACAGAACACACACAAGAGGAAGAGTTCAGAAATGAACGAATCCTTCTTGAGGTATTGTAGACTAGGTCATATCAATGCGACCCGACTGGCTGAGTTACATTTAGATGCATATTTAAATCAATTTGAATTTACATCTTGTGAAACTCGCCAGTCATGTCACAAAGATAAGATGACCAAAGCTCCGTTTACTGGAAACAGAGAAAGAGTTAGTAAACTCTTGGGATGATACATGTTGATGTATAAAGGTCCCCTGTCTACATATGCCAAGACCGGTTCTTTGTACTTCATTACATTCTCTGATAATCTCTCAAGATTCAGACATATGTTCCTGTTGAAACACAAGTCCGAACCTTTTGAGATATTCACAGAATATGATTTAGAAGTAGAGAACCAAAATACGGGTATAAGTATTATGTCCTATGATGAGATCAGGGAGGAGAATACTTGTGCATGGAATTCCTGGACTATTCTAAAGGAGAATGAGATTCTCTCTCAGCATTACTCCTCTGTATACACCATAGCACGATGGTATATCGAGACAGAGCAGAAACACCCTATATGATAAGGTGTGCTCTATGATGAGTACTACTGAGTTACCTATTTCCTTTTGGGAGTTATGCACTTGAGAAGCTGCATACCTATTGAATAGGGTTCCAATCAAATCAGTTGCCTACCGCTTCATATGTGATATGGAAAGGGGAGAGCCCATATCTTAAGTTGGTTAAGATTTGGGGTTGTCCGGCCTATGTCTAAAAGCAAAATCCGGACAAGCTCAAGGCAAGGTTTGTTACGTACAACTGGAAAGGTTCCAGTTATACAAATTACAGCTGATGATTTGAAAGAACCAAAGGATTCAGTAGATTCCAACGAACCTCAGCCTCTCCGCCGATCTAGTAGGGTTCCTCACCCACCTGAGAGATACTTTAGTTTCTCTATGACAGTGGGAGCGAGGATTGCGTCATGAGATGATGACCCAACTAGTTTCGAGCTGGCCATCAGGAGTAAGACTCTATAAGAATGGCTGGATGCTTAGCGATCTGAGATGGAATCCTAATACACCAACAAAGTATGGACTTTAGTTGCTATATCTGAAGGGTTAAATCCCCATCAGGAGCAAGTATATCTTGAGAAGATTACATGGTGTACATGGAAAAGTTGAGACTTTCAAAGCTAGACTTGTTAAAGGTTTTCTTCATTGACCAGGCGTGGATAATGATGAAACCTTTTTCAAGTAGCTATGCTTAAGTCCATCCAGATCCTACTTGTCACGGCTACATACCATGACTACGATATCTGGTGGTTGGGTGTCATGACTGCTTTTCTAAATGATGTTTTAGAAGAGTGCGTCTATAAGTACACAGCCAGAGGGCTTCGTAAACAGTGGGAGCAGCGGAAACGTGTGCAAGATGCTTTATATAGGATAGAGCAGGCATCGCGGAGTTGGAACATCTGTTTTGATGTATTAGTCAAAGAAGTTGACATCATCAAGATGGTAGATGAACCTTGTATAAACAAAAAGGTAGTAGGGAGTATGGTGACGATCCTCGTAGAGTACGTGGATGACATACTCTTGATAGGGAAGGAGTTTCCTATGCTACGCTCGATCAATCTCCGCTTATCACTAGGATTCTCCATACAGGATCAAAATGATACCTCCTAAATCCTGATGTTTGGATCTATGAAATAGATCTAATTGGATGTTAGGATTCTCACTAGTTGTAGTGAGAAGGTATCAATCGATCCTGGGGAGAATCACTGGAAGTGTTCCAGGGTGATAAAGACGACTGAAAGTCAGTCACAGGCATTGTCTTTACCCTCAGTAAAGGGACGGTATGTTGGAAGAGTTCCAAGCTAGATACCGTGGCATACTAGACGATAAAGGCTGGATATATCGCTACTTAAGATGCTACCAAAGAGGCTGTTTGGGTGTATATTGGTTCATGAGATGAACTTAGTTCCTCCCATTGTGTGACAATGGAGTTGTGGCTTATGCCAAGGAACGTCCGTCCCATCAGTGATCCAGACATATTATAAGGCAGTGTCACCTGATCATGGAGATGCTTGATCTCCAAGGGATCGAGGTTAGGAGAGTAAAGTCAGAGGACAATACAGCGGATCCACTCACAAAGGCCTGTTCCCAGAGAGAGATTTTTATGGGATGGTTGAGTATGAGATACTACAACCACTGCTATCAGATGGCCCTAGTGCAAGTGGGAGATTGTTAGTTATATGTATGCCCTAGAGGCCATTACTATACATAGGATGTATATTGTAGTGGATGCTGGGACATATATAGGGAGGACTTTCTTGCTCGACATGATAGTATGCTATCTGGTTGCTCTTTACCTTAACGTGTATACTGATTGTCTCTCTGTTACATGTTGGTAAAGCCCTTAGGATGTGTACTTGACTACCTGGACTATGATGCGGATCATACTAGTGGGGACAGGTAGTCCATAAGTACATCCTTCAAAGTCCCTAGTCGTGGGTGTATCGAGACGGGGCATCGATATACCAGAGTAGACTAGCGTATAACTTCTCGACCCATACAGATGGGCGATGGATGATCCCATATCCATTGGTGTTTGACATCAGAGATGATATACGGGTGCTCAGTAGAGACTGGGTACACTGGACGGACTCGCCGAGAACTCCCAGATGGTATTATACCTCACGTCAGATGGCAGTTCTCTGGTGACACTGGTACAGAGTAGTCTGTTGACCCGAGATCGTCATAGAGTCTTATGTGGTTCCCACTGTGCTTTGATTTCCATCTTACCACGTCCAAGAGGGCGTGCAAAACGGTGGTTTTTGGGTACAGTCCCGAGTCACATGGAGGCAATGAGCGATAGGAGGGGATTCGTCTCTCCCGGTATAGGGAGTTGATGTTGCGCTGTGTTCGATTGGCTATAACAGGAAATCCCTGGCCAGGGTTGCTGAGATTTACTGGTAAGTGTTACCAGTAGTTTCTCGAACAGTTATAGACCTCATATCGACACGACTTATCGAGCTATTGGGGTCTGACGTTTACCACCCCTAGGCGAGATATGCGACATATCAGACGATCAGACCGGACTGTACGGTAGTGTTACTGGTTGGATTCACTGGAGTGTGAGCGGGCTTGCTCGTCGATCTTCAGATCGCTCAATACCCGGGTGGCCGTTACGTTTAGCAGACCGCTTGCGGCTTGTGGGTGTTTGATATGATCATCACCTGCTGCCGGCGTATTGACGAGTCTTTAGAGTCCTACACAGAGGTTTCCTGGCTCAAGCGAATTGAAATAGGAGCGCATATGAGATATGTGCGGGACCGAGAATAATACGTGTATGTGATACCGTATTTCATTCTCGCGATGAATGTATCGATTAGGTTATATGCGATATACCCTAGTTATCGAATCAAGGATTGATTCGATAAGCCGATACATTGAATACTAGTCGGTTGTGTGCGACATGACCGGATCATTGAATCAAGTGTTGATTTAATGATTTAATGCATAATTATATATTTGATATATTACTTTGCACTAACTAGTATTGGTTCACTTTAAACGGATTTTCTCACTTGGTTTGTGCGCATTATATATGTGATATGATTTTGTGCACTTGCTTGTATCATGTTTGATGATGCATGCTTTTTGGTTAAGTGTAAAGTATTAAACCTTGGTTAATGAAATGGTTAGGGTTTATTATTTGTTATTCATTTATCTTATTTAATTATCCATTTAATTTTGATAAATGAATAAAAGAAAATGAGAAAAGAATGGTGGCTAATTTTGTTTCATGTTGAAGCTTCTTGAAGCTTTGATCAAGTCAACCATTCTTATCTCATCCTTAACCCTAACCATTCCCACTAACCCTAGTTTAATCTCTACACTTTACCATGGTTACCTTTATGATAAGAATGATTATTCTTATCATAACAATAATCATCTTCTTCTTCCTTGAAGAAGCTTGCTTCATCAATGGTGATTGATGAAAACAAGTGAGAAATCCAATTCTAAAGTCTACCCACTTCCTATTTCTTCATCCTCTACCTCTTGCCAAGTAGTAGAGTGTGTTTTCTTCACAAGTTTCTTGACTTGGTGAAGTCGGAGCTTGATTTAGCGATGCCTCGACGTAGATCATCTTCGGCATGGACATCGACGACCTAGCTCGCTTATTCTCCGATGAAGTCGACGCTAGAGCCCGGATTTTTTTTGGACAGCGGAGAGGACTTCGTTGCGGAGCTATGGAGGTGGAGAACCGGATCTACAAAGGTTGTATTTCCGTATCTCTTAGTTAAGTGTTACATAGTTAGCTTTTTCGCCTAAACATCTAGTCGACGTTCCGTAGTCGGGTTTCTCGGCACCGTTAAAATTTTAATTTGGCATGATCGATGCCTTGTGAGACCTCACTAGTGTGCCTAGGAACCCTACAGGGACTTCCCTGTTACGGCCAATCGAGCACTGCGCAACATCAACCCCCAATACCGGGAGAGACGAAACCCCTCCTATCGCTCATTGCCTCCATGTGACTCGGGACTGTGCCCAAAGACCACCGTTTTGCACGCCCTCATGGACGTGGTAAGGTGGAGATCAAAGCACAGTGGGAATCACACAAGACTCTATGACGATCTCGGGTCTACAGACTAACCTGCACAAGTGTCACCTGAGAACTGCCATCTGACGTGAGGTATAATACCATCTGGGAGTTCTCGGCGAGTCCGTCCAGTATACCCAGTCTCCACTGAGCACCCGTATACCATCTCTGATGTCAAACACCAATGGATATGGGATCATCCATCGCCTATCTCATGGGTCGAGAAGCGTATACGCTAGTCTACTCTGGTATATCGATGCCCCGTCTCGATACACCCACGACTAGGGACCTTGAAGGATGTACCTATGGACCACCATGTCCCCACTAGTATGATCTGCATCATAGTCCAGGTAGTCAAGTACACATCCTAAGGGCTTTACCAACATGTAACTATAAGACAGTTTAAAGAGACAAGTGTACATGTTAAGATAAAGAGTAACCAGATAGCATACTATCATATCGAGCAAGAAAGTCATCTCTATATATGTCCAAGCATCCAATATAATATACATCATCTGTACAATACTGGCCTCTAGGGCATACATACAACTAACATCTTTTTGTTGCTTAATACCTTTAATTAGCTTAATTAAATGTTTAATTTAAGCTTTTAAATTAATATTTAGAAATTCAAGATATCATTTATTAATCAAATTTGGGTTTTGATTAGTGAAATGGTTAGTTAATATGTTAAGCTTGAAGAAAATTAAATCAAGTTGCTAATTTGTTAAATGATATTTTCCTAATCGGCTAATTAAGCTAATTAAAAAACTAAACTTTTGCTAATCCTAATTAGTGAAATCTAAAATTTTAGTAAAGGTATAAGTGGTTTAACCTTGCTATTTGAAGATGTTTGTAAGTTGTAGTTTTGGTAAAACTTGTAGTTTTGTGCTAAAATGATATATACTGCTTACTAGATTTACGGATATTTTAGGCGTGGGTTTCTTTTGACGTTGCGAAGTTATGTATATTGATTGCACGCTATATCTTGTGTTGTGAATATGCGATCGGTACGATCAGGGTCTAGACTTAGTAGTTGTGTCGCGTTGCGTTCCTATCTAGGGCCGTGCCGATGTCGTTCGTGTCTTTGTGTAGCTTTTGCTCTTGAGTTCGTTTCATAGTGTTGCTATACGCGTTGGCCACAAAACGAACAATCGGGAATATGTTTGGAGTTGGTGTGTCGGTTAAACGTAGTTATACGTATTTTTGGTCGTTTGCTTATATACACTTGCTTTATTGTTATATGTGTTCAGGATCGCAGGCGGGGACTTCGGGCGCTGCGAACAGGGGAAAGCGAGTGGTAGGCTTTACTTAGCCAGGAGCGTTGGTAAGTAGATTTAACATCTACAGGGCAATCGCCCGCATGGTATTATGCATCTGGGCTAGAGATGTTATATATTGTCGCATATTCTATTTCATATATAGAGTTGCGCATACACCTTATTGCCTAGTTATTTGTTGTGCTTGGACTTGTACACTTAGGACACTATACTATTATTGACGGCTCATGTTGCACGAGCACTAATTGTATACCACACACACCATCAATAATTGCCATGACACGCACAACACACATATAGATATGATATTGTTGGGTTAGGGACATTGTGACATTGATTCATATTTTTTTATGCATATGACATATAGCATACCTGTATACCTACATGCTTACACATATACCTTGACATGCTTACATGCTAGTTACCTGTATACCTATAGAGTATTGTACCATTGGCGATAGGTACATACACACATAATGACATAGCTACATGTATACCTTACGTACATACTTCACTTATACCTGGAGGGTATATTACATCATTATTGATAGGTAGATACATATACATTGCTATACCTTCATGTTTACATACATATCTGGTTGTAGCTACATGTCTACCTTTATTTGATGTTATATAGACCTGGAGAAATTAGGAACCGCATGATATATATATATATATATATATATATATATATATATATATATATATATATATATATATATTAACTTGTTGCAGTTAAATAACGGTTTTTTCTTTATATGCTCATATTACTATTTCATGTTGCATATATTACATTCATGGATTTCATATGATTTTCTCTGATATTTTTAATTCTAAGTATATATAATAGTGGAATGGGACGCTGTTATATATGCCTATATACATATATTAGTGGAATGGGACGCTAATATATGTGTATTGATTCATGCATTTATACTTATTCATTACTTGATGTTTTCTGGATTTGAGGACTGTGGTGGTTTCATGAAATTATACAAGTATTCTTATTCTTACTTGATATTTGAATGCATCCACTCTGAGATTTGTTTTAATACCGATACGGGGATCGAGAGTGTCGGTGTTTGGCACTTAAGATTCGAAGGGCGTATAATACCGATACGGGATCGAGAGTGTCGGTGTTTTGCACTTAAGATTCGAAGGACGTATAATACCGATACGGGATCGAGAGTGTCGGTGTTTGGCACTTAAGATTCGAAGGACGTATAAATATGTTTTGGATCAAAAGTGCCGGTGTTTGGCACTTAGGATTCACTGTTTTGGATCATTTAGGATTCGCTGAAACTTACAGGATATATGAAATTTACTTGATATTGGACACTTAGGATATACGAAATTTACTTGATAATTGGATATAGGATATATATGAGATTGACTTGATATTGTACATTCAGGATATACAAGATTTACTTGATATTGTACATTCAGGATTTAGGAGACTTACATGATATGAGAGCCAATTTGGGGGCTGATTTGAGGAAATTGGGATTTGGATTGTCTTGATGGACTTTGGTCCTACCACGATGTTAGGATTCCGTGGAAATGACATGTTTCATCCCATACTTCGCCTTTATTTTATATGCATTGCTTAATGTATTAGTTGTACCTGCATTATATGCATTCCGTGTCGAGATAAGGGTTAAGAGTGGGATTCCTTTTCCCTCCAGAAACCCTAATCTACGCGCATCACCATCGTTCTAGTTTTAAATCTATTAAAGGATAAAAAGGATAACTTTTAATTAATCGTCCATAACTACTAAATCCTAACGAACCCTACAAGCCCCCTTATTATATTAGCTACATCCATAAATAATCCAGATCTATATTTTTGCATTAGTGCTTAACGTAGATCTAGAAACCTTTCTACAACAATTCTTTATCCCTCCTCTCTTTTTCAACACATCTAAAGTAAGAATAAAAGGTTCCACGTTTCCTAGAGGACGACCCGTACTCATCTCGGTCTAGCTACACGCGACACCGTTATTGATTGCGGTTATTCTACAAACACTATTTCGTAACAATCAAATGGCGCCGTTGACGGGGATACGTGCGTAATTTTTTATTTTTACTATTTGTGTTGAATTCTTAGACGATTTATATCATTATTAACACAAAACTGCAAATGGCATATTTAACGATTTGTGCGTGAATTTTGCGAGGAAATCTGGAGTCACAGACTTGAGGAAACAGGAGATCTAGGGTTCACACTTCTCAGGTATCTTTCTCAACTCCTTCTCTCTCCTCTCAAATACAATAAAATCTATTTTCTGCAGGATTCTTTGCAAAATAGCGACGCTCAAAAATCTTTTTGCAAAAGTTTTGTGATTGGTTTTGTTTTGCATATTTTAATACGGACTTTAAGGGGAAAAGACCAAATCAAGATTAGGTGGGGATTTCATCACCCATCCTAAGCCCCACAAATTACAAACCGAGCATCTTGATCAACCCTTCATTAATTTAAAAAATATCTAGACCAGACTCTAAGGACTGTCGCACTCAATAAGGACAGAGGAAGGTCGTGGGTAATCTATCGTTTATCCGCATTACTTTTGTAGTGCCTAGGCAAGTGTGTCAAAGGCTAGTGGTTTTTAATTAGGCCCACTACTGTGGTTCCTTCCCACTTACCTGGCACTTACCTGGCTACAAGGGTAATACGGAGGCAGTAGAGGATTGATCATGCGGCTTGTCCTTTGGAAGTCTAGGAGCGGTCTAGAGACTGGACCTAGGTGACCTTAGTTCTAGGGTTGCTTGTGCATCATAGGGTGATTTGTTTTGAGTCCACTTTTTCAAAAACAAACCAATTTTAAAATCATACACACACGCTGCCACTTGCACTAAACCCGCTTAGTGCATGCTCGGCTGGACACGGGATCCTAGTGCCCGTCTTGTCCGCGTTCCTGCTATCGACGCCGAAGTCGGTACTTCTTCATCCTCTTTTCCCCCACCACACACCACGACCGAGATGGACGGCACTCCATCAGAATATAACACCACGCTGCCACCGGCCGTAGGTACGCAGAATCCACCGCGCATCTCTCCAAGAGAGATGCTATCCTATGCGTGGTCCTCTTCCCACTTGTCTATCTCTTCCACCACCTAACGGGGATAATTTCGAAATTAAACCCCACTACATCAATCTGCTGCCCAAATTTCACGGGCTTGAATCGGAAGACGCGTACGTTTTCATTACCAAATTTGAAAACGTATGCGCAATGATGGGTACTTCACAGTTGACTTTAGATGCTATGCGCTTGCGTCTTCTCCCATTCACACTGTGCGACTTGGCAGAAAAATGGCTTTACAATACTGCCGCACACTCTATAACTAATTGGGATGAATTCGTCATAGCATTTCTTAAGAAGTTTTACCCAAACCATAAGACTGCCCGTGTTAGAAGCGAGATCAACCAGTTCACCCAGCTTCCCAATGAACCATTTTGGAAGTGCTTTGAACGTTTCAAGGATCTGCTTGTCCAATGTCCTCATCATGGAATCAATAGATGGGATTTATGTCGGATTATATATGAGGGCATTAATCCAGCGACAAAGCAGATGCTTGAAACAATGTGTCAATGCAATTTCATGTCTAAAGATGACGGTGAAGCATGGAAATATCTGGAAGACCTCACTGAACACACTTTGCAGTGGGAAAGCGTAAGACCACTTTCATCTAGGGGAGGTGTTCACCAGCTCGATATTTCTATCGCAGTAAAAGCTGAAATGGCAGCGATACAGAAGAAACTCGACGCTCTTGAGAACAAATTCTCATCATTCTCCCTAAATCAGGTCACGCTTCCTAAGACCGTCTGTGGTTGCTGTTCGGATCCTTCACACTTAACGGAAGAATGTCCTATGAATGCACCGTTTCAAGATCACGAGCAAACTAATGCTGTTTTTCAGCAGCGACCTAGAAACGACCCTTATTCTTCCACATACAATCAAGGATGGAGGAATCATCCTAACTTTGCTTGGAATCAAAACCAACAAAGCAATTATCAAAGACCTCCTCCACAGCAACCACAACCACAGAATCAGCCCCCCTTTCAGTTACAGAATTTCCAAAATCCGGCCAACATTTCTACACCACAAGTGGCCGGTACTGACAACTCGCTTGCACAAACTTTGGACATGTTCATGAAACAGTCCATGCAATTTTCGGCTGAGATGTGGTCTTCTATTGATACCATAACGAGAAACTCCGCCTCCCATGGTGAGAGTATTAAATCATTAGAAAACCAAATCGCATAGTTAAACGCCGCAATGAGTGCGAGAGAGAAAGGGAAACTCCCATCTCAACCCCTACCGAATTCTGGTCATTCACAAAATCATAATATGAATGACGTTACTACGTTGAGATCGGGGAGAGTGCTGAATAACCGAGTGGCTGAGCAATTTGATGCTAGTGACACCAATGATACCCCAGCTTCTTCTTCTTCTTCCCCTAATTCGTCTAGTCTCCCACCTTCATCCGAGCCTATTCTCCGTTTTCCCCAAGGCTCGAACCCTTCGCCCATTTCGCCAAATCTATCTAAGTCGATTCCCACTCCATTTTTGGGATCGAATCCGTCCCAACAATCCTCTCTAATGTTGGACCAAACCCTTATTGATAAAGCACCTTATCCAAACAGGTTAAGGGGCAACAGACCAAGTCTACAAATGGAGAAGATTGTGGAAATTTTTAAGCAAGTTAACATAAACATTCCTCTCCTAGATGCTATTCAACAAGTTTCGTCATATGCGAAAATCCTAAAGGACTTGTGCACTAGGAAGAGAAAAGTTCAAGTACCTAAAAAAGTTTTCCTTGCGAGTAATGTGAGCACTTCTTTTACACAACAACTACCCAAGAAACGAAAGGACCCCGGAAGTCCTACAATTTCAATTTCTATTGGGGGTAAAAATATCAATCGTGCTCTACTCGATTTAGGTGCTAGTGTTAACTTGCTTCTGTACTCTGTTTATGAGCAATTAGAGATCGGAGAGTTAAAACCTGCGCATTGCACTCTTCAGATGGCCGATCGATCTATCACCCAACCTAGGGGTGAGCTAGAGGATGTGTTAATCAAAGTCGGGGAATTCATATTCCATGTGGACTTTATCGTTATAGATACACAGCCTTTTGGCCACTTCCAACGCAGTAATCAATTGTAGAAATGGCTCTATGACCCTATCCTTTGGAAAGAAGTCAATTGAGCTTAACATTTACAAGTTGGGAAGTGAACCCTCCGAACCCTATGCTCATGTGTGTTCTGTCGAATTAATGGATGTCGACAGCAGTGAATTTGATCAACCTCATGATACTGACTCTTTTCATATGTTGTTGCTTGATACGGACTTTTCCACCGAGTTGTCCAGGTCAACATCTAACACTGATGAGGAACTTTTTATAGAGTCTGACGATCACCCTATTTTTTCTGATGACATTATTCTTTGGAGTATCGATGAAAGCTTTGAGGAAATTTTTGCTGATGAACTCGCATTTTCACAAGACACGGGTGTTGAGATGAATCAACTCCAAGATGATGAAATTGGACCTCCACCCCCTCTTTTGGACAATCATGATAATGCGAGTAATCCATCATTACTATCACTGTGTCGTCTCTCCAAATTGAGACGCTATCCTTTTCCATTACACCTCTTATCACCTCCCCACTTCTTCTTGTCAATAGGTGACATGTTCTTCCACCAACCTTGGTACTTCATCGATAAAATTTTTGAATGGTTGGTGTTGACCTTCGGTCTTTGCAAAGCTTGGCATTGACCAATAACCTTGACCCCCTCGTATGATTTTAAAAGATTAAAAATTTTTAACTCAAGTTTGGGGGGGTTGGTATATTTTGGCTCTTAAAAGAAAATGATTTTTATAAAATTGTGAGCCAAAAATAAGTTTGGGGGAGGATTTTCACTTTCATATATTCTTGCCCCCCATTAATAATTTCCACCCAAGTCTACAGGTTTTTGAGCTTAACGGATGACATCAGTGAGGACACTGCTGTAAACAGGTTTGGGGGAGGTTTGTGCTTATTTACACATCAATTTGCATCATATTTTACATAAGCACAACATTTTCAAAAAAAAATTTAAAAAAAATTTATAACAAAAGAATAGAAAGTGAAAAATTATATATGAAAGATAGGAATAGTTTAAGAAAACCAAGAAAATTAGAAGTTTTCTTAAACGAACTAGTAATAAGTAGTTATGAGCTGTTGTCCCAAGGGTTAGTAAGATGAAGGAAGTCACTAATCTGAGGATAAAAATAAGTCTGAAAAATAGTTGCTATTCTGGAAGCCAAACATTTGAATGTTGATACCCTACTATTTGCACTTACACACGTCTTGAAACTTGGGATAGTAGAGGATACCTTGAAATGCTCTTGTCTAAAAGCCAAAGTATGAAGGAAATAAAAAATAAAGAAAATACAAAAATGGTTAAAAGAAAAATGAACACTGGTTTTGTTATTGCCAAGGCAGCAATAAAAAAATATAGCGAGGGTGCCTCTTCACCTAGTGCCCTAAGGCCAACTGGTCTGGGAGTCACTGCTAAGCCTTAGGTGCTGCAAGACGAGGAAAATATTATCACCTAATCAGCAAGCACATGAGTAATCGGTCGGTTAGTACCTCAAGAAGTATTAACGGTCGCATGAAAATGTGTGAGCAAATCTAAATATTCATCAAATTAAAAAGTACTACGGCAGATGGACAAGAGTATGATAGCTTGAATTGAATTCTCCGAGTGTAGGGATGTTCTATTCACACACGTAGGGGTATATGATCGATGTTTAGATGAAAGGCAGGAACGAAAAATAAAGACGATGTTTTATTGAGGGATGATGTGATTTCTAACATTTTTTCATGACTATTAAGATAGGGCTCATGACAACCGAAAAGCTAGTGTAGTTGGAAACTCTAAATTTTCAAAGTCTTTCTTTTATGGTTCTTATCTTTATATGTAAATTTCACCATCTCTCTTTTGTTATAGGATTTTTGTGGATGTAATCCGCTGAAAACCCTCAGGAGACAACACTCCTCCTACTAGGGACACCTAGAGGTTTAACGGCTTGTTGCACGTGCTCAGCGCAATCGTGTTTGCCTACGAAAGTGTGCTTAGTTTTCTCCTTTCTTTTTTCTTCTTCTCTTGAATAAACTAGTTTGCTCGGGACGATCAAAGATAAGTTTGGGGGTATTTGTTCAGTTGATAAAACTGCATATTTGTTATTACATTCTTCCTACCATTTTCATATTATAAAAGGTCTTTATTATAATATATCATACATATGAGGGTTTATGTGTAAAAATAATATTTTCCATGTGTTGATATATTATAATTAGCATTTGGTAGGAAAATGTATATAATATTATTGACCTAATCCTAGGAGAACTAAGTCTACTAAATATTATTTGAGTTGTTGTGCAGAATTTTCAGGTCTTAAATCAAGGAAATCAAGTTGTTAAAGCTAACCTGCCTAATTAAGGAATCAAAAGTAAGAAATCAATTCTGGCAGAAGAAAAGAAAATATTTCCAAATTCTGAAGGTTCCAAGGATCACCACATGTCATAAGGAGCAAGCCCCAAAATTTTGATCAAGTGATCTTGACCCTTGACCGCGGATCCGCGGCCAAACCCCCCCTTGGGCCGTGGATCCGCCGCATGTTAGATGAGTTAGGGTTTGCAATTTTTGTGGGAAAATCTTTACAGTTAGTTTCCAATTTTAGAAGCTGACTTTCTGGCTTTGGGACTATAAATAAAGACCGAGAGCCTCTTGGAAAAATTTATCAAGTCGACGCGATCACGAAGTCCAAGACGGCTCACGCATCCAGACTGATCATCAACTTTTCGTCTACTTCCTTGAAAGAGATCGAGAAGCAAACTAGTCTTTGTAATCAATTTCTAAAGAATCAAAGTGTAATGAATATTGTTGATTAATAAAGGTAGCTTTCTTTTTCTTATTATATTTCTTCGTAGTTTAATTATGCAATTTCTTTCCATCTCTTTTTCTCCCAACATGCGCGAGTAATTCTCCGCTTGTTAGGGTTCATAGGATTAGGGTAGGCTAATGGATGATGAACATCCCTAAACCCTTTTTAAGTCCTATAAAGTTTATGAACTTTATCAAAAGAATCATTAACATCCTAATCGGGCGCGCTAACAATTCTTTGTTAGTTCTGACCGCGATTAGAGATTAGATTAATGATTGTTTTGGTAAAGGCTATATATGAACGGAGTTCCGTGTCGAGATAAGGGTTAAGAGTGGGATTCCTTTTCCCTCCAGAAACCCTAATCTACGCGCATCACCGTCGTTCTAGTTTTAAATCTATTAAAGGATAAAACGGGTAACTTTTAATTAATCATCCATAACTACTAAATCCTAACGAACCCTACAAGCCCCCTTATTATTTTAGCTACATCCATAAATAATCTAGATCTATATTTTTGCATTAGTGCTTAACGTAGATCTAGAAACCTTTCTACAACAATTCTTTATCCCTCCTCTCTTTTTTAACACATCTAAAGTAAGAATGAAAGGTTCCACGTTTCCTAGAGGACGACCCGTACTCATCTTGGTCTAGCTACACGCGACACCGTTATTGATTGCGGTTATTCTACAAACACTCTTTCGTAACAATCATTGCATACAAATTGTCATATTATTGCTTCATGTATTAGATGTACCTGCTAGAGTATCATTCATGACTATTGCACACATATGACTTTTATTGCTATCTGCTTGCAATGTTTTAGATTCGCGATGTACGTGCATACTTGCGATTACCTGCATATGTTATTTACTATTCACGAGTTGGCAACTCACCCCCGTTGTGCCGCAGTGTTTGTAGGTGTTTTCCCCAGGCCAGTCGCGGCAGGCTTTCCATCTTTCATATCATCTTTTGCTGCAGATACCGCTTCGGCTGACTGTGCACGGTTTTGCTATAGGTGGGTTTTTGCGGCTATCTATTGTTGTTTATTGTTATCTTGTACCTTGTACTTTCCATCTACCATTATCTTATATGACTTAGAGACTTGGTGTGAGGACGATATTGTATATTTTGGTGACTTGGATGTCTTTTATGCGGTTTTACTTATATCATCTTTTATTTCTTCACTACGGCATCGTATATCTGTTGTGATGGTTGTTTTCCGCCGTTGGGCGTGGATTTGCTCCCGTTGAGGATGCTTTACTTATATTTATGTTGTACCCATTTTTGGGGTTGGTTTTTACAAAGGAGGTGCTGCCAAAATTTTAAAGGAAGAAAAGTTAGACTTTAAGGAATTTGGGTTGAGATTTCAAAGGTTTTGAAAATGCTATTATCACTTTCTTAGTAATTTTGATGGTTTAGATTGCTGGGTTTTTGGCCTACTTAAATTGTGTTACGCCTGTAGACGTTGCGTAGTTTAAGGGCCGTCACGTGCCAATTTCGGGTCGTGACAACCTCCCTCAAAGTACCGACACTGGCCTGGCTGAACGGTTAGCGAAGTTGTAGAATGTAATTAATCCTGGCTAATTTTCTTTTTAAGGTTTGAAGGAAAATTTGATAAAAGCAGTGGGAGATATCGATTAGATAAGATAATAACCAATCTGATCTTTGAAAGAGCTTTCGCTGAATGTATT
Source organism: Agapanthus africanus (assembly GCA_030015575.1). Lineage (NCBI taxonomy): Eukaryota > Viridiplantae > Streptophyta > Magnoliopsida > Asparagales > Amaryllidaceae > Agapanthus > Agapanthus africanus. Next base: position 729,658,492 of record JASDDO010000019.1, on the reverse strand, counting down.
CTTTTCTCTCTCCTAATGGCAGATTACCATGACTGGACATAAGCTTTTGTTAGAGAAAAATAAGCTAACTGGGCCGAACTATAAAGACCGGCTAAGGAACATTAACATTGCTCTCACATATGATAAAGTATCATATGTCCTCACTGTCTCAGCCCCACCCAGCCTAGGCCCTGAATCTTCTGTTGTGGATAAGGAGATCCGCAAAACGTGGGATATTGACTGTGCTACTGCCAAATGCCTTACGCTTGCATCGATGGACAATACAAATCAAAAGCAGCATGAGCAGATGGATGTTCAATCCATATTTCTCCATACAAAAGAATTGTATGTGGAGCAATCTCGGAACCTGAGATACAAAGAATCTCGAAAGTTGTTTCAGATGTGGATGGCTCCTGGCACACCAGTAGGCGATCACGTTTTGAAGATGATAGCTCTTATTGAAGAGCTTGAGGACCTTGGATGGACAATGGAGAATGAACAGTATATTGATATTTTTCTTCAGTCTCTTCCCCCTGCCTTTGCTCAATTCATAGTGAACTTCAACATGCATAACATAGAAAAGTCACTACCCGAACTTTTCAATATGTTGAGAAGATCGGAGAGGCACGCTTAAGGCGAAGTCTCCCTCTCTGATTGTTGGACAATCTTCCTCTTCCGTCCCAAAAGCCAAGGCCAAGGAAAGGAATAAGAAGAAATCCACCAAACTGACAGGTGGAATCAAGAAGGCACAAGGGAGAAACAAATCCAAGGTTGAGAACTCGGGAAAAGGAGAATGTTTTCACTGCAAAAAGACGGGGCATTGGAAGCGGATCTGTACTGAATACCTTGATCTCAAGAAAAGGAAGCATGGTGATGCTTCATCTTCAGGTGTGTTCGTAACTGAAAACCTTTTTTCTATAAACTCTGCTTCTTGGGTATTGGATACCGGTTCGGGTTCTCATATTTGCAACTCTGTGCAGGGCTTGAGAAATAGCAGAGTTTTGAAGACCGGTGATCACACTCTCCGAGTTGGAAATGGTTCCAATGTACATGCAATTTCAGTAGGAGAGTATCAACTAGGGTTGCCGTCGGGTTGTATATTGGTTTTGAACCCATATTATTATGTACCTAGCATGCTCTGTAATATAATATCCATTTCTTTGTTAGACAATGAAGGGTATCATTTTGTATTGCAGCACAATATTATGAGCATTAAACTGAATCAAGAGTTGATTGATTATGGTACACTTAATAACGGGATATACGTCCTAAATCAACACACAGTTCTAAAAATATAACACACAAATAAAAGAAAATTTTCAGATATAAATGAAGCTTTTCTTTAGCATTGTAGACTTGGTCATATTAATGAAACAAGACTAAACAAGCTTCATAAAGATGGATATTTAAATCCTTTTGAGTATAAATCTTATGCGACTTGTCAGTCTTGTATCAAAAGGAAAATGACCAAAACTCCATTTACTGTACATGGAGAAAGAGCTACAGAGCTCTTGGGCCTCATACATAGTGATGTATGTGGGCCAATGTCTACTCATGCGAGAGGCGGTTTTTCTTACTTCATAACTTTTACTGTTGATTTCTCAAGATTCGTTCATGTGTTTTTATTAAAGTATAAGTCTGAAGTTTTCAAAGTACAAACTTGAAGTAGAAAAACAAAAAGTAATGAGTATACAGAGTTTTCAAACTTCCTAAAAGAGAATGGGATTCTCTCTCACCTCACTCCCCCTTACACACCACAGCACAACGGTGTGTCAGAGCGGCGGAATTGTACCCTATTAGATATGGTACGATCCATGATGAGTGATACTGTGTTACCTCTCTCGTTTTGGGGGCATGCATTGGAGACTATAGCTTTTCTGTTGAATAAAGTTCCAACCAAGACCATGTCTACCACTCCATATGAGATATGGTATGGGAAGAGACCATCTTTTAAACGAGTTAAGATTTGGGGTTGTCCGGCTTTTGTTAAAAAGCAGAATCCAGACAACCTTGAGACACGATCGGTCAAATGTATATTTGTGGGATATCCAAAACATTCGTTTGGATATCTTTTCTACAACAATGAGGAACAAAAGGTATTTGTTTCTCAACATGCCACATTTTTAGAAAATGAGATTTTTCCAAATGATACTGATGGCAATGTGGTAGATGTAGATGTGGTTCTAGAGACACAAGTTATAAATGACGACTTGATTGAACCTGATGTTATAACAGAATCTTATAAACCTCAGCCACTCCGTAGATCTGGTAGGACTTCTCGCCCACCGGAGAGATACTCTGGTTTTCTCATTGACGGTGATAGAGAAGATTGCATCATGGATGATGATGACCCTACCAGTTTTCAGCAAGCTATCACAAGTGGTGACTCTGTGAAGTGGCTGGATGCCATGAGATCCGAAATGGAGTCTATGTACATCAACAAAATTTGGACTTTGGATGTTGTACCCTCTGGGGTAAAACCCGTAGGGTGCAAATGGATCTTTAAGAAAAAGATCGGTGTAGATGGGCAGGTGGAGACCAATAAGGCAAGGCTTGTGGCGAAAGGATTCCGTCAAAGACCGGGACTGGACTATGACGAAACCTTTTCTCCTGTAGCCATGCTTAAATCCATTCGGATCCTATTTGCTATTGCTGCTCACTACGACTATGAAATCTGGCATATGGACGTTAAAAATGCTTTTCTAAATGGTGATTTAGGAGAATGCGTTTATATGGATCAGCCAAAAGCTCCCACGGAGTCAAAATATAATAAAGGAAAGTGCTTCATTGATAGTGGGAGCAGTGGGAAAGCATGTAGGTTGCTTAAATCCATTTATGGATTAAAGCAGGCATCACGGAGTTGGAACATCTGTTTTGATGATGTCATCAAAGAGTTTGATTTCCTCAAAAATCTAGATGAACCTTGTGTTTATAAGAAGATTGTAGGGAGTACAGTCACATTCCTCGTATTGTACGTGGATGACATTCTTTAGATAGGAAACGATATTCCTATGCTACAATCGGTCAAACCGTTCTTATCACAAAGGTTCTCCATGAAGGACCTGGGTGATGCCTCGTGTTAATGATATATGCCATATAGGCCATTATTGTTAGTTATATGTATGCCCTAGAGGCTATTACTGTACATACGATGTATATTGTAGTGGATGCTGGGACGTATATAGGGAAGACTTTCTTGCTCGACATGATAGTATGTTATCTGGTTGTACTTTAGCTTAACATGTACTCTGATTGTCTCTAATACATGTTGATAAAGCCCTTAGGATATGTACTCGACTACTGGGACTATGATGAGATCATACTAGTGGGGCCACGGTAGTCGACGAGTACATCCTATAACTGTTCCTAGTCGAGGGTGTATCGAGACAGGGCATCGATGCACCAGAGTAGACTAGCGTATACGCATCTTGACCCATATGATGGGCGATGGATGATCCCATATTCATCGGTGTTTGACATCAAGGATGGTGTACGGGTGCTCAGTGGAGATTGGGTACACTGGACGGACTCGCCGAGAACTCCCAGATGGTATTATACCTCACGTCAAATGGCAGTTTTCCGGTGACACTGGTACAGAGTAGTCTGTTGACCCGAGATCGTCATAGAGTCTTGTGTGATTCCGACTGTGCTTTGATTTCCACCTTACCACGTCCAAGTGGGCGTGCAAAACTGTGGTTTTTGGGTACAGTCCCGAATCACATGGAGGCAATGAGCGATAGGAGGGGATTCGTCTCTCCCGGTATAGGGAGTTGATGTTGTGCTGTTTTCGATTATCTATAACCGGAAAGCCCTGGCCAGGGTTGCTGAGATTTACTGGTAAGTGTTATCAGTAGTTTCTCGAACTGTTATAGACCTCATATCGACACGACTTATCGAGCTACTGGGGTCTGACGTTTACCACCCCTAGGTGAGATATGCGACATATCAGACGACGAGACAGGACTGTACGGGAGTGTTACTGATTGGATTCGCAGGAGTACTAGCGGGCTTGCTTGTTGATTTTCTGATCGCCCAATACCCGGGTGGCCGTTACGTTCAGCACAACGCTTGCGGCTTGTGGGTGTTTGATATGATCATCACCTACTGTCGGCGTATTGACGAGTCTTTAGAGTCCTACACAGGGGTTTCCTGGCTCAAGCGAAACGGAGTAGGAGCGCATATAAGATATGTGCGGGACCGAGATTGATACGATATGAGATACCGTATTCTATTCTCGCGATTTGTGACATTGATCGATTGTATGCGATATAGCCGGGTTATCGGATCAAGAGTCGATTCGATAAGTTGTTACTTTTGATATTAGTCGGTTATAGCCGGATTATTAAATCAAGAGTTGATTTAATAATTTAATGTATAAATATATATTTGATTTATTACATTACATTAACTAGTATTAGCTCACTTAAGATTTATTTTCTCACATGTTTGTGCACATTGTTTATATGTGATATATGCAAGTGTACATGTTTGTATCATGCTAGATGATACATCAAAGATGGGTGTATGAGACTTGTACCAAGATTATTTTTAAGATTAGGGTTATTCTTTTATCATAACATTTAATAAAAGGGTTAAACTTAGTCAAAGTAATCAAGCTTGAAGAAGCTTGGAGAAACTTTGACAAAGTCCACTCTTTTGTCATTTGTCTTGATATTCTTTAACCTAACCCTTAACCTAATCCCTTAGTCAATTCTCTATATGAGTTAAGCATGATAGCTTAACTCACCCATGGTTACATTATTGAGGATAATAATTCATATGATGAATATTATTCTTTCTTCTTCTTCTTCTTCATCAAGCTCTATGAAAAGCTTGCTAGCTTTAATGGTGCCATGAGAAAAAGTGTGAGAAAATCAATTCTAAAGTGAGCCCACTTCCTACTTCTTCATCCTCTACCACTTGCCATGTAGTAGAGTGTGTTCTCTACACAAAGTTCATAACCTAGTAAAGGAATAACTTGAGTTTGTGTCTCCCCGACGTAGATCATCTTCGACCTCGAAGTCAACGAAGCAAGCACGTTCGTTCTTCTTGTGGAGCTTCTCTAGAGTCCGAAGTTCACGATCGCAGCGAAGGGGACATCTACACGGAGCTATTGAAGTGAAGGACCAGATCTACAAAGGTTGTAATCTCTTTCACTTAGTGTTAAAGTTGTTAATATGCAAGTTTTTGCCTAAACCCTAGTTTAAAGATCCGTATTAGAGTTGTTCGGCACGGCTAAAATTTTAATCGGGCATGGTTGATGCCTCATAGACCCTTGTGTGCGTGCCTAGCAACCCTACAGTGGTATCAGAGCCAAGCTAGAGCTTTAGGCGAAGTGTAGACGAAGTTAGAAATCCGATCGAACCCGGAAAACCCCGATAAAACCCTTCTCTGTACATTTTTTGAAATTGTGGATTTTTCCAAATTAAAAATGCTTAAAAAATTCATCAGGAAATTATAAGGAATATTTTGCAAAACGACAAAATTTGGCGCCCAAAGCGCCGCGGAACCGCGGCACGAGCTTGGCTTATGCGGCGGTTCCGCGGCCACATGATGACGTCATCCTTTACTTTTTGCACAGTAATTTCCCTATTATATTTTCTGTTGTTTCTGTGTATTTTTAATTTACACTCAAAAGTTGAGTTTTCTGGGTTATATTGGGGACTCGTTGATTCGATCGGAAAGTTTAACTTTGTCTTTGTGTGTTTCCAGGTGTTAGTGTATATGCCCTAGAGGTCATTACTGTATCATACTAGTTTGTATATTACTTAATGGAAGCTTGGGATATTCACCTTGTATATACAATCTTGCTCAAAATAGTAGTATGCCACTTGGTTTGTTTCTACTTCAATGTGTACATGTGTTTATTTTATTATATCACCTATACGCATTAGTGGAGCCCTTAGGATCTTTGCTTGATTACCAGCGTTGTGATGGCAGTCACACTAGTGGGGCTGGGTAATCTATAAGCACATCCTTATGCAGGTCCCTAGTCGCAGGACTATCGAGACAGGGCATCGATACTCCGGAGTAGACTAGCGCATGCGCTTCTCGTCCCAGTGTGGGAGATGGTCTGTCCCACAGCCATCAGTACGTCGTACTGGAGATAGTATGCGGGTGCTCGTTGGGTTACGAGTACACTGGACAGGACTCGTCGGGAACTGACCGGTTGGTATTATACCTATCGTCAGTTATCAGTTCCCAGGTGACATAAGTACAGCTTAGTCCGCTGACTTGACACTATCACTTCGCCTCGAGTGTGTTCCCACTGTACTTTGATTACTACCCTACCACGGCTCAAAGGAGTCGTGCAAACAGGTAGTAGTTGGGTGCAGTCCCGAAGCACTTGGAGGCAGTGACGGTTAGACAGGATTCGTCTCTCCCGGTATTGGGGGTTGACATCGCGCTTTGTCTAGGAGAGCCATTACACGAGTAGTCCCTGGCCAGGGCAAGCGGGATATACTGGTAGGATTCCAGTGTTATCTCAGGGTGTATTGGGCTTCACTCCGACACGACTTGTACCGCTATTAGGGGACTGACGTTTTACCGCCCCCTTAGGCCCGCCATGTGATGTATCAGACGAACAGACCGGACTGTACGGAGATTGTCACATTCAGGCTCAGTAGGAGTTCAGATGGGTTTCACCTCGTCAGTCTTCTTGTCGGCATCTACCTGGGGACCGTTACGCACAGCTAGTGCCGCTTGCGGTCTGTGGTTAAACCCACTGCCAGCGTAGTGTCGAGTCTTTAGAGTCCCACACAGAAAGCTATTCGCCTTTAGGCAAAAGAGTAGAGGTCGCATGGTTTTGCGACAGGGTTCGGTCACATCCGTGCACTTGTGCACGTACAGTGTCCGGACAGTTTACACTAGCGGGCTTTGGTTTAAGTCAGATCGTAGTGTACGTATTGGGATTGGATTTATCCAGTATGTATTCGTGTTCCTCGGAACGCGGATGCGGGTGTGTATGCACAGTTGACGGAGAGAGACAGAGGCAGAGGATTCTCATTAGGGTTGTTGACCGTTGACTGTTGACTATTGACTTTTTGGTCAACCCTAATGAGAATATGATATATGATTAACAATAATATTAATTAAGTATTGTGGTGACATGGTTGTTGAGGGGTTGACTTTGTTGACTTGTTGACTTTGTTGACCGGTTGACTAGGTTGGACTAGTTGACCATCATGATGACAATGGTTATCATTTCATGGCAAAGACTTTTTACTTGCTTGTTTCTCTTGTGAGAAATGGGTGCATGAAATGATTTAGCCATTTTGACTTGAACCATTTTACATAATACTTGATTATTATTTTTGTGATGATGGTTTTGGATTATGAGAGCCAAGAGAGAAAAGTCCTCTATCATTCTATCATTCTCATTCTCTCTCTTGTTCTTGAGCTCTCATCTCCTTCCTCTTGCTCTCCCTCTCTTAGTCTATGGTTCACTTGTCTCATGTGTTGAGAACCAAGAACCATAGAGAAAATCCCAACACACTCTTCTCTACTCACTCTAGTTCACAAGGTTTAGCAAACCAAGTGAACTAGTTTCTTCAAAGATCGAAGAAGAAGCCAAAGGTAGAAGCTTTCGAGGTGGATCTATCTTCGGCGCAAGGAGACGACGGGAAGAAGCCGATTCGGACAACCATCGAGGCTTGAAGACGAAGGAGTTCGAGATAAGAAAGGTATAAACCCCCTAACTGAGTAGTTAACAACTCCTAGTTAGGTTGTTAGTTAGATATTTAACAAAGATCCGGTTTTGAGTCCATGTTACCACCTCTAGAAAATTGTTTTTCACCAAATTCCGCATGCCCGAAAGTACCGGGAGAGGTAGCATGGACTTACAGTGGTATCAGAGCCTAGTTAAACTCTATCTAACATGTTAGCAAAGTAGCTAGAAGACCGATCAAAGAAAAAGTCCCGAAATGAACCCCGGTATCATGCTTGCTGTCGAATTTTTCCTCTGTTCCAAAAATGATAAATCATACTTTAAAATTCGGCTCAGGGTTTTTATAACAAACTGCCAAAATTTCGTCCACTGAACCGATCAAAGTGCCGCGGTTCCGCGGCTGAGTTGACTCGGCAGTGGGAAATTTTGGTTGCAGTTTGTTTAGTGGGGTATTTTGGGATTTTTGGAATATGTATTTTCTGCCCAGATTTTCCAGAACGAAAATTTTGTGTTTGGGGCCTGAAAATCCGTATTTTTGATCGAACTTCTAAAGACTTAAGCTGACGGGTTTTTCTGTGATGTGATATTTGTATTGAACGTCTGCTAATCGCTATATGTCGATTAGTGGGGGTTATAAAAATCTGTGATCTGTAATGTTATTGGAATGTGTATATGAATTCATTGGATTGTCGCGGGTGAATAGCCGGGGGTTGTGAGACGAGAGTTTTCTTTTCTTTCAATTCATGTAAATTTGTAAATTGATGTAATAATTATTTGTATGGCCGCACAACCGGGTCGGGGTTGTAGCCGTCATTGTATAATTTCTTTTTACTGTTTTTGCTCCTAGGATAGACCCATGGAGGGGGTGCACAAACTACCGGGTATGCCGAAGTGCCGAGTGGCCTACTCACGGAGTTGAGGGAGGTTGCTTCGCTTCGGGTACTTGGCGGGTAGTTTGCCGCACCCGTAGGGGTCTTGGGTGGGGTATTGGCTATTCACCGCGACCGTGTAATCTGCTTTTCGTTACAGGCTCGTACGAATTGCGGGTTCCTAGTATATCCAATGTGTTCATCTGTGATCTGAAATGGCTATCATTGCAGTATATCTATATATAATATTATTTAGGCGTTGCTTATGTTTTACAGCCGCGCTAGCCCAGCCCCCGCTCTGTCGTTAGTTAAGTAACCTAACGGGTAATGACGGGGCCCCGTGGCGAATGCGAATGGCATAAGCGTACGTCATATTTTGGTTGTTTTCTGCAATGGTAGGATTAAATGATGGGACGCATTAAAAGAACTAATGCAAGAATATCACGCATCAAAAGAACTAATGCAAGAAAATAAACCAAGTTAAAATCGTTGGAACACTTTCGGAAAACCACTCGGTTCTTTTCAAAACTAACTTTTAAATGCGGAGCTTGAGCCACTCCTTTTAAAAGCTATCTCGTTCCATCGATTATATCAAGTTCACTACGTTCATGGTTTAGCCAAAACCATTCGTAGCCCTCCGTCGTTTCACATGAATAGTCAATAGTATTCAAGCTATGTTTGTTGGCCAAAGTCAAGGCATAGTGATTGGTAGCTATTGGGTATTCATGTGCAGCATAGATAGATGCGTTGGTTTGGGACAGTCGTACTGCCTTGTTGGCCAAAGTCAAGGGTAAGTACGGGTGGATTCAAATTAACCTGGAAAACGACGGGTAGAACTTGACATGTGACTTATGATTTGTTGGCCAAAGTCAAGGTCATAAGAGCATGGGGCAAAAATCCACATCGGGAGTTTCAAAAGAACTGAAACTTGCTAGTGTTGCATACCATTTGGAGTGTGATGATTCTGGTAGGATTCCTTCAGTTTCGTCACGCAATGATATTTGGATCCCGATCCTACTGTGAGTATATGCTACTCCTCGGGAAATTTCTCACTTAACGATCAATGCTATAAACCAAGTAGGTGTCTAGAAAGGTGTTAGTGGGGCTACGCCCACAGGGAAAAGAGGTTATTTAATTAAGGAACTTCGCGAAAGCGTTGGAAAACCTCCCTCGAAGTACCGACACTGGCCTGGCTGAACGGTTAAGCAAGTATTGTACGGTGAGATTGATCCTGACTAATTCTTCCTTTTTGGTTTGAGGATGGATTCGAGAAACAGTGGGAGCCATCCTGTTTAGACAAACTAAAAACCATTCTAAACTTGCAAGAGCATCATGCTGAGTGTTTCTTCTCTCTCCTAATTACAGCGACCAATCGACATGACTGGACTTAAGTTACTCCTAGATAAAAACATACTGACAGGGCCAAACTACAAAGATTGGCTCAGGAATGTCAAGATGGCAATCACTTACGACAAGCTGGGGTATCTTCTTACCACCAAAGCTCCCCCTGTCCCAGGTCCCAAAACCAGCGTCGCGGATAAGGAAATCCGTAAGACCTGGGAACTAGACTGCGCGAAGGCCAAGTGCCTCGTTCTTGCCTCTATGGACAATGAACATCAGAGGAGGCACGAGAATATGGACCTGGAATCCATATTTCTTCATACAAAAGAACTGTATGGAGAGAAATCTCGTATCGCAAGATACGAAGTGTCGAAGAAGTTATTTTCGGCAAGATTGGCCGTCGGATCATCGGTAGCGGAACACGTGCTTAAGATGATTGGCTACATTGAGGAGCTCGCGGACCTTGGGACCACGTTGGAGAATGAGCTCTATACGGACTTGATTCTCCAGTCCCTTCCTTCCACTTACTGTAAGTCCATATTGCGACCCCCGGTGCTTACGGGGAGGCGGAAACGGTATAAAAAACGAATTTTTATCGCAAGAGGCAACATGGACTAAACTTGGTCGGGATCGTTGTCTAAACTAAAACTAGCATTCTAGCTAAAGAGAGTTAGCTACTATGGAAGATGGTTATACCTAAACTTGAACTCCTTCTTCTTCAAACCTTGTAGAGGTTGATGGTTCTCTTTACGTCGCCTTCTCCCGTCGAAGATGGATCCACCTCGAAGGTTCGACTTTGGGCTCTTCCTCGATCTTTGAGTGAACTAGGGTTTCCGGCTTGCTAAACCTTCATCCTAGAATGAGTAGAGAGAGATTAGGGTTTGCTTTTCTTTCTAAAGAGAATGATTCTCAACACATGAGAAGGTTTCTCTTTTCAAGAGGAAGAAGAAGATGAAATGAGGAGAGAGAGAGGTTATTATAGAATGAGCTCAATTATTTCTTTCTTGCAACCATATTGCAAAAGAAATGAATTATCTAAATGATAATAATTGAAATAAGAATAGTTGATGGTAATTTTGGAATGACCACTATCATGCTTCTTTAAATGAAGTGTAAGCATGAATCAAGGAAGACTTTCAAGGCATGAAAGTGGTCAATGGTCAACAAGTCAACCAAGGTCAACAAGTCAACCAAGGTCAACAAGTCAACAAAAAAAAAACAACCATAACATAATTCTTATTTAATTACTATTATTAATAGATAATATATAAATCCATTAGGGTTTGGAAAAAGATAACTGTCAACTGTGCATACGCACCCGATCCGAAACCCTAATGAAAAACCTCGTTCTCCGCCTCAAGCAACTGTGCATACACACCTGCATTCTCGTTCCGAGGAACAAGAATACCAAGATATAAAAGCAACCCCCAAAACATATACCAGTATCTGGCTCAAACCAGAGCCTGCCAGTATAATCCGTCCGGACTCCAAACGTGCACAAGTGCGCGGATGAGAACGAACCCTGTCGCAAAACCATGCGACCTCTACTCTGTTTTGCCCAGAGGCGAATACCCTCTGTGTGGGACTCTAAAGACTCGACACTACGCTGGCAGTGGGTTTAACCACAGACCGCAAGCGGCACTAGCTGTGCGTAACGGTCCCCAGGTAGATGCCGACAAGAAGGCTGACGAGGTGAAACCCCATCTGAACTCCTACTGAGTCTGAATGTGACATTCTCCGTACAGTCCGGTCTGTTCGTCTGATACATCGCATGGCGGGCCTAGGGGGCGGTAAAACGTCAGTCCCCCAATAGCGGTACAAGTCGTGTCGGAGTGAAGCCCAAAACACCCTGAGATAACACTGGAAACCTACCAGTATATCTCGCTTGCCCTGGCCAGGGACTACTCGTGTAATGGCTCTCCTAGACACAGCGCGATGTCAACCCCCAATACCGGGAGAGACGAATCCTGTCTAACCGTCACTGCCTCCAAGTGCTTTGGGACTGCACCCAACCACCACCTGTTTGCACGACTCCTTTGAGCCGTGGTAGGGTAGTGATCAAAGTGCAGTGGGAACACACTCGAGGCGAAGTGTCAGTGTCAAGTCAGCGGACTAAGCTGTACTCATGTCACCTGGGAACTGATAACTGACGATAGGTATAATACCAACCTGTCAGTTCCCGACGAGTCCTGTCCAGTGTACTCGTAACCCAACGAGCACCCGTATACTATCTCCAGTACGACGTACTGATGGCTGTGGGACAGACCATCTCCCACACTGGGATGAGAAGCGCATACGCTAGTCTACTCCGGAGTATCGATGCCCTGTCTCGATAGTCCTACGACTAGGGACCTGTATAAGGATGTGCCTATAGATTACCCAGCCCCCACTAGTGTGACTGCCATCACAACGCTGGTAATCAAGCAAAGATCCTAAGGGCTCCACTAATGCGTATAAGTGATATACTGAAATAAACACAAGTACACATTGAAGTAGAAACAAACCAAGTAGCATACTACTATGTTGAGCAAGATTGTTTATACAAGGTGAATATCCCAAGCTTCCATCAAGTAATATACAAACTAGTATGATACAGTAATGGCCTCTAGGGCATATACACTAACAATCTCCCACTTGCACTAAGGCCATGTACTGGCGTATCGAAGACCTATCATCTCGATCAGCCGCTCGAACTGAGTCTGGGGTAGGGCCTTGGTGAATGGATCTGCAGTGTTCTCTTCTGAAGCAACCCTCCGAACCTCGATCTCCTTGCGATCCACGATCTCCCTGATCAGGTGATACCGCCTCAAGATGTGCCTGGATCTCTGATGGGACCTGGGTTCCTTTGCTAAAGCTATAGCCCCGTTGTTGTCGCAATACAGAGGTACTGGGTCAACAATGGACGGAACCACCTGAAGTTCTTTTAAGAACTTCCTTATCCAGACAGCTTCTTTTGCGGCATCAGATGCAGCGATGTATTCCGCTTCCATAGTCGAGTCTGCAACGGTTTCCTGTTTGGAACTCTTCCAACACACCGCCCCTCCGTTGAGGGTAAAGACAAAACCCGACATGGACTTGGAATCATCCTTGTCACTCTGGAAGCTGGAGTCAGCAAAGGCCTCAATCTGGAGGTCTTTTCCGCCATACACCAAGAACATCTCCTTAGTCCTCCTCAGGTACTTGAGAATGTTCTTTACCGCTATCCAATGTTTCTCCCCAGGGTTTGACTGATACCGGCTTACTACACTCAGTGCATAAGCTACATCCGGTCTGGTACACAACATCGCATACATTATAGAGCCTACCGCAGAAGCGTAGGGTATAATAGACATGCGATCCCTCTCCAAATCAGTCTTGGGAGACATCTCTTTAGAGAGGGTGATCCCGTGACAAGCCGGTAGGTTACCGCGCTTGGAATCTTCCATACTGAATCTTTTCAGTACGGTGTCGATGTACCTGGACTGTGAAAGTCCTAATATCCTCTTGGATCTATCACGATGGATCCGGATCCCCAGGATGTAAGAGGCATCACCCAGGTCTTTCATGGAGAACCTGTGTGACAAGAAACCCTTGACAGATTGTAGCATAGGAATGTCATTTCCTATTAAGAGAATGTCATCCACGTATAAAACAAGGAATACCACAGTTCTCGCTACAAATCTACTATAGATGCACGGTTCATCTGGATTTTTGATAAAGTCAAATTCCTTGACCGTCTCATCAAAACAGATGTTCCAACTCCGCGATGCCTGCTTTAGTCCATAGATGGACTTAAGCAACTTGCACACCTTTCCGCTGCTCCCACTCTGAATGAAACCATCTGGCTGATCCATATAGACACACTCCTCTAAATTTCCATTTAGAAAAGCGGTTTTTACGTCCATCTGCCAAATCTCATAATCGTGGAAGGCAGCAATGGCAAGAAGGATCCGAATGGATTTCAGCATAGCTACTGGAGAAAAGGTTTCGTCGTAGTCCAAGCCAGGTCTTTGACGGAAACCCTTTGCTACAAGTCTAGCTTTATAGGTCTCAACCTGTCCATCTACACCAATCTTCCTTTTGAAGATCCACTTGCATCCTACGGGTTTTACCCCGTCTGGAGCAATGTCCAACGTCCATACTTTGTTGGTGTACATGGACTCCATTTCGGTCCGCATTGCATCCAGCCATTTTACCGAGTCAATGCTCTGAACAGCCTGCTGGAAGCTAGTAGGCTCATCATAGTCTATGATGCAATCCTCTCTATCCCCGTCTATGAGAAAACCGTAGTATCTCTCGGGCGGATGAGACTGCCTACTACTTCTACAGAGCGGCATAGGAATGTCCTATTCATTTGAACCCTCTGGTTCCACTAAGCTTTCAGTAATAGTCCGTGGTTCTGGAATTTCTTCCAGTTCTACTGTGCTCCCACTTATCTGGTTTTCCAAAAACTCAGTTTCCAAGAAGTAGGCATGACGAGAAACAAGGACTTTTTGTTCCTCTTCACAGTAGAAGAAATATCCCTTGGAGTTCTTTGGATATCCCACGAACTTACACTGTACTGAGCGTGCCTCGAGCTTGTCCGCATGCTGCTTTTTAACAAAAGCTGGACATCCCCAAGTCTTGATGTGACTGAGATGGGGTCTCTTCCCACACCACATCTCATATGGTGTAGTAGGCACAGTCTTAGTAGGAACTCGGTTCAAAAGGTACGCAGCTGATTCTAGTGCATACCCCCAGAATGATCGCGGTAACTCAGCGTTACTCATCATGGACCGTACCATATCCAATAGGGTTCGGTTCCGTCTCTCTGATACACCGTTGTGTTGCGGAGTGTATGGAGGAGTAAGCTGAGAGAGAATCCCATTCTCTTTTAAGTAATTCAGGAACTCGGCACTTAAGTATTCTCCACCTCGATCCGATCTTAGAATCTTGATACTTTTGCCGGTCTGTTTTTCTACTTCATTCTTAAATTCCTGGAACTTTTCAAAAGATTCTGACTTATGTTTCATTAAGAAGACATAACCGTATCTTGAAAAATCATCCGTAAAAGTAATGAAGTAAGAATAACCGCTTCGTGCATGTGTAGACATTGGACCGCACACGTCGCTGTGTACGAGTCCCAAGAGCTCGCTCGCTCTTACTCCGTGTCCAGTGAACGGAGTCTTTGTCATCTTTCCTTTGAGACAGGATTGACAAGTGGCATATGATTGATATTCGAACGGATCCAAATATCCTTCTGTATGTAACTTAGTCAACCTTCTCTCATTGATGTGACCCAGTCTACAATGCCATAAGAAAGTCTGATTAATATCTGGTGACTTTCTTTTGTGTGTATTCTGGACATTGAAAATCTGTGGTTGGTTTAATACGTATATACCATTGCTCAATGTACCTGACCCAATCAGAACTTGATTAAGGTGAATGTTAACAACATTACTTACAAACGCAAATTCATAACCTTCTTTAGAAACCAAAGATACAGAAATGATATTACAAGTTGCGTTGGGTACAAAAAAACAATTACGCAAAACCAAAACATGTCCATCTGACATTCCTAGGTGATAGTCCCCCACGGCTTTAGCATCCATGCTAGCTCCGTTCGCAACTCTGAGGGTCATGTCACCTTCCTTCAAAAACCTACGGTTTCTCAACGCCTGCAAAGAATTACAGATATGAGATCCTGATCCGGTATCCAATACCCAGGAAGTAGAGTTTATAGAAAGACAGTTTTCAATAACATACACACCTGAAGCTGAAGCTGCAACCTGCTTCAGTTCCTGTGTCCTGGCTTTCCAAGCCCTGCAATCTTTCTTCCAGTGTCCACTCTTGTGACAATAGAAGCATTCCTCTTTACCAACAAGCTTCCCCGCTATCTTTGTTGCCTTTTCCTTTCCCTTCGCACCCACTTTACTAACACCGCCCCTTGGTTTGGCGGGGGCTTTCCTCTTCTTTCCCTTGGCTTTCGCCTTGGACCTAGAAGAAGAAGATCCTCCTACAAACAAAGTGGATGTATCCCTACCCTTCTGTAGGGTGCCCTCTGCGCTCCTCAGCAGGTTGAGGAGTTCTGAAAGTTCAACTTCCTTTTCTTGCAAGTTGAAATTCAGTATGAACTGGGCGTAAGTGGATGGAAGGGACTGGAGAATTATATCTGTATAGAGTTCACTATCCAACGTGGTCCCAAGTTCCGCGAGCTCCTCAGTGTAGCCAATCATCTTAAGCACGTGGTCCGCTACCGATGATCCGACGGCCAACTTAGTCGAAAATAACTTCTTCGACACTTCGTATCTTGCGATACGAGACTGCTCTCCATACAGTTCTTTTGTATGAAGAAATATGGATTCCAAATCCATATTCTCGTGCCTCCTCTGATGGTCATTGTCCATCGAGGCAAGTACGAGGCATCTGGCCTTCGCGCTGTCAATCTCCCAAGTCTTACGGATTTCCTTATCCGCGACGCTGGAGGTGGGACCTAGGACAGGGGGAGCTTTGGTGGTAAGAAGATACCCCAGCTTGTCGTAAGAGATTGCCAATTTGACATTCCTGAGCCAATCTTTGTAGTTTGGCCCTGTCAGTATGTTTTTATCTAGAAGTAACTTAAGTCCAGTCATTTCGATTTGGTCGCTGCAGGGGGAGAGAAGAAACACTTAGCACGATGCTCTTGCAAGTTTAGAATGGTTTTTAATTTGTCTAAACAGGATGGCTCCCACTGTCTCTCGAATCCCTCCTCAAACCACAAAGGAAGAATTAGCCGGGATCAATCCCACCGTAAAATACTTGCTTAACCGTTCAGCCAGGCCAGTGTCGGTACTTCGAGGGAGGTTTTCCAACGCTTTCGCGAAGTTCCTTAATTTAAGAACCTCTTTTCCCTGGGGGCGTAGCCCCGCTAACACCTTTCTAGGCACCTACTAGGTTTATAGCATTGATCGTTTAGTGAGAAATTTCCCGAGGAGTAGCATATACTCACAGTAGGATCGGGATCCAAATATCATCGCGTGACGAAAATGAAGGAATCCTACCATAATCATCACACTCCAAATGGTATGCAAATCTAGCAAGTTTCAGTACTTATGAAACTCCCGATGTGGATTTTTGCCCCATGCTCTTATGACCTTGACTTTGGCCAACAAATCATAAGTCACATGTCAAGTTCTTCCCGTCGTTATCCAGGTTAATTTGAATCCACCCGTACATACCCTTGACTTTGGCCAACAAGGCAGTACGACTGTTCCAAATCAACGCATCTATCTATGCTGCACATGAATATCCAATAGCTACCAATCACTATGCCTTGACTTTGGCCAACAAACACAGCTTGAATACTATTGACTATTTATGTGAAACGACGGAGGGCTACGAATGGTTTTGGCGAAACCGTGAACGTAGTGAACTTGATATAATCGATGGAACGAGATAGCTTTTAGAAGGAGTGGCTCAAGCTCCGCATTTAAAAGTTAGTTTTGAAAAGAACCGAGTGGTTTTTCGAAAGTGTTCCATCGACTTAAACTTGGTTTATTATCTTGCATTAGTTCTTTTAATGCGTGATATTCTTGCATTAGTTCTTTTAATGCGTCCCATCATTTAATTCCTACCATTGCAGAAAACAACCAAAATATGACGTACGCTTATGCCATTCGCATTCGCCACGGGGTCCCGTCATCACTCGTTAGGTTACTTAACTAACGACAGAGCGGGGGCTGGGCTAGCGCGGCTGTAAAACATAAGCAACGCCTAAATAGAAAGCAATGATAGACATTACAGATCACAGATGAATACATTGGATATACTAGCAATCCGCATTTCTTTCGAGCCTGAAACGAAAAGCGGATAACACGGTCGCGGTGAATATCAAATACCCCACCCAAGACCCCTACGGGTGCGGCAAACTACCCGCCAAGTTCCCGGTAGTTTGTGCACCCCACCATGGGTCTATCCTAGGAGCAAAAACAGTAAAAAGAATTATACAATGACGGCTACAACCCCGACCCGGTTGTGCGGCCAAACAAATAATATAATTACATCAATTTACATTTACAATGAATGAAAGAAAAACAAAAGCTCATCTCACATCCACCCCGGCTATTCACCCGCGACAGTCCAACACATTCATATACACATTCCAGCACATTACAGATCATGTATAACCCCGACTAATCGACTTATAGCGATTAGCCGACGTTCAATACATGCAAACATCACAGATATAACCAACATAGCCAAAGTGCAGTGAAGTTCGGAAAAAAATACGGAATTATAGGACCCCAAAAGTGAATTTCAGTTCTGGAAAATCTGGGTACATATAATATATCTGAAAAATCCCAAAACCAACACAGAAGAACACTGCACGAAAAACGATGCAAAGATGACTACAACCTGCGGCGGTTCCGCGGCCAGATGAGTAGGTGAGGCCGCGGAAGGGCGGCGGCTTGGAGGAAACATGCTATCGTTTTTCTTGTGTGTTCTTAGAAAACCCTGAGACGAATTTACAAGTATAAAGTTTTTCATTTTGAGCAGAAAAAATTTCAACAGAAAGTTAGGGTTTTGAATTTCCGGTTTTGTGATTTTTCGTTTCCGAACTTCGTTACACTTCACAACCAAGCTAGTTTAAGTTTAGTTAGGCTCTGATACCACTGTAAGTCCATATTGCGACCCCCGGTGCTTACGGGGAGGCGGAAACGGTATAAAAAACGAATTTTTATCGCAAGAGGCAACATGGACTAAACTTGGTCGGGATCGTTGTCTAAACTAAAACTAGCATTCTAGCTAAAGAGAGTTAGCTACTATGGAAGATGGTTATACCTAAACTTGAACTCCTTCTTCTTCAAACCTTGTAGAGGTTGATGGTTCTCTTTACGTCGCCTTCTCCCGTCGAAGATGGATCCACCTCGAAGGTTCGACTTTGGGCTCTTCCTCGATCTTTGAGTGAACTAGGGTTTCCGGCTTGCTAAACCTTCATCTTAGAATGAGTAGAGAGAGATTAGGGTTTACTTTTCTTTCTAAAGAGAATGATTCTCAACACATGAGAAGGTTTCTCTTTTCAAGAGGAAGAAGAAGATGAAATGAGGAGAGAGAGAGGTTATGATAGAATGAGCTCAATTATTTCTTTCTTGCAACCATATTGCAAAAGAAATGAATTATCTAAATGATAATAATTGAAATAAGAATAGTTGATGGTAATTTTGGAATGACCACTATCATGCTTCTTTAAATGAAGTGTAAGCATGAATCAAGGAAGACTTTCAAGGCATGAAAGTGGTCAATGGTCAACAAGTCAACCAAGGTCAACAAGTCAACCAAGGTCAACAAGTCAACAAAAAAAAAACAACCATAACATAATTCTTATTTAATTACTATTATTAATAGATAATATATAAATCCATTAGGGTTTGGAAAAAGATAACTGTCAACTGTGCATACGCACCCGATCCGAAACCCTAATGAAAAACCTCGTTCTCCGCCTCAAGCAACTGTGCATACACACCTGCATTCTCGTTCCGAGGAACAAGAATACCAAGATATAAAAGCAACCCCCAAAACATATACCAGTATCTGGCTCAAACCAGAGCCTGCCAGTATAATCCGTCCGGACTCCAAACGTGCACAAGTGCGCGGATGAGAACGAACCCTGTCGCAAAACCATGCGACCTCTACTCTGTTTTGCCCAGAGGCGAATACCCTCTGTGTGGGACTCTAAAGACTCGACACTACGCTGGCAGTGGGTTTAACCACAGACCGCAAGCGGCACTAGCTGTGCGTAACGGTCCCCAGGTAGATGCCGACAAGAAGGCTGACGAGGTGAAACCCCATCTGAACTCCTACTGAGTCTGAATGTGACATTCTCCGTACAGTCCGGTCTGTTCGTCTGATACATCGCATGGCGGGCCTAGGGGGCGGTAAAACGTCAGTCCCCCAATAGCGGTACAAGTCGTGTCGGAGTGAAGCCCAAAACACCCTGAGATAACACTGGAAACCTACCAGTATATCTCGCTTGCCCTGGCCAGGGACTACTCGTGTAATGGCTCTCCTAGACACAGCGCGATGTCAACCCCCAATACCGGGAGAGACGAATCATGTCTAACCGTCACTGCCTCCAAGTGCTTTGGGACTGCACCCAACCACCACCTGTTTGCACGACTCCTTTGAGCCGTGGTAGGGTAGTGATCAAAGTGCAGTGGGAACACACTCGAGGCGAAGTGTCAGTGTCAAGTCAGCGGACTAAGCTGTACTCATGTCACCTGGGAACTGATAACTGACGATAGGTATAATACCAACCTGTCAGTTCCCGACGAGTCCTGTCCAGTGTACTCGTAACCCAACGAGCACCCGTATACTATCTCCAGTACGACGTACTGATGGCTGTGGGACAGACCATCTCCCACACTGGGATGAGAAGCGCATACGCTAGTCTACTCCGGAGTATCGATGCCCTGTCTCGATAGTCCTACGACTAGGGACCTGTATAAGGATGTGCCTATAGATTACCCAGCCCCCACTAGTGTGACTGCCATCACAACGCTGGTAATCAAGCAAAGATCCTAAGGGCTCCACTAATGCGTATAAGTGATATACTGAAATAAACACAAGTACACATTGAAGTAGAAACAAACCAAGTAGCATACTACTATGTTGAGCAAGATTGTTTATACAAGGTGAATATCCCAAGCTTCCATCAAGTAATATACAAACTAGTATGATACAGTAATGGCCTCTAGGGCATATACACTAACACTTACGCCCAGTTCATACTGAACTTCAACTTACAAGAAAAAGAAGTTGAACTTTCAGAACTCCTCAACATGCTGAGGAGTGCATAGGGCACCCTACAGAAAGGTAGGGAAACATCCACTTTGTTTGTAGGAGGATCTTCCTCTTCTAGGTCCAAGGCGAAAGCCAAGGGAAAGAAGAAGAAAGCCCCCGCCAAACCAAGGGGCGGTGTTAGTAAAGTGGATACGAAGGGAAAAGCAAAAGCAACAAAGAAAGTAGGAAAGCTTGTGGATAAGGAAGAATGCTTCTATTGTCATAAGAAGGGACACTGGAAAAATGATTGCAGGGCTTGGAAGGCCAGAACACAGGATCTGAAGCAGGTTGCGGCTTCAGGTGTGTATCCCTGCACCTTATTCGATGAGGAAAGGGCCGACGATCCCTTCACCGGGAGTGACCCCTTTAGCAAAACTAGAAAAAGCCTCAAAAACATTCCATTTTAAAATCATTTAATTCTACAACGATATCAAGTTCATTACGTAATAGGTTTTCAGAAAAACCTGACGTAGCCCTCCGTCATTTCAGATAAGTCCTACTTAGTATTCGCGCTACGTTTGTTGACCTCCGTCAAGGCGTAGTGTGCGGTAGCTAACTAGTATTTATCTGCTAGTGCATATGATGCAGATTGGATTAGGGTAGTCGTGCGATCTTGTTGACCTCCATCAAGGGTCGTGCGGATGGGTTTGATTCAATCAAGAAATGACGGGTTGAACTTGACTAGTAGCCTATGGTTTGTTGACTTCCGTCAAGGTCATAGGGTGCTAGGGGCAAAAATATCGGGAATTTCAAGTGTTGAAATTTGCAATAAGATTGCATACCTTCTATGAGATAGTTAAATCCCGATACCCGTTGCGAGTAAGAGTTACTCCTGGGAGAGTTTTACACATTACAATTAGCCGATCAAGTAGGTGTCTAGAAAGGTGTTAACGAGGTTACGCCTTTGGGAAAACGAGGTTTACTTTAATTAGGTCCGTGGGAAAGCACGGGGAACCTCCCTCAAAGTACCGACACTGGCCTGGCTAAAAGATTGGCGAACTTGTAGCGTGTAATTAATCTCGGCTAGTCTTTCCTTTTAGGGTTTGAAGGAAGATTTGATTAAAACAGTGGGAGACATCCTGATTAGATATAATAGCTAACCAATCTAATCTTGCAAGAGCATACGCTGAGTGTTTTCTTCTCTCTCTCTCCAGGTAGCGACCATATCACGCCTTAATCAAGATAATAATACGGATATATTGACCGAACCCGCTTGTTATACTGAGCTGGGGAACGTTGGTCCCGCTCCAACTTATAATTGTTATAAGACAGAGCAGGAAATTGGGGAATACCAGATTTCCCGTGCCGCCCAAACGAAGAAAGTGCATACTGATGCATCTTCTTCGGGTGTGTTCATTACAGAGAACTGTTTCTCAGTGTCCTTTACGTCCTGGGTATGAGATACCGGATCAGGATCCCGCATATATAATCTGTTACATGGGCTACAGATAGGTAGAGAACTGAGAACGGGTGATAAGTTTCATGAGACAGAAAACGGTGCAAGTGTTGCAGCCAAGTCTGTTGGTCACTATCACCCTGTTTTACCAGAATACATTGATTCTGAACAAATGTTATTAGATACCGAACCTGATATACAACATCATATCAGTCTCTTTATTAGCAAAGAAGGATATAATTTTGTATTGTTGGATAATGTTTTGAACATTTCCTATATCAAGAGTTGATCGGTTCAGGCACGTTATCTAAAAGCATAGACGTTCTAAATCAAACTACAGTTCTTAGTACACAGAACACACACAAGAGGAAGAGTTCAGAAATTAACAAATCCTTCTTGAGGTATTGTAGACTAGGTGATATCAATGCGACCTGACTAGCTGAAGTTACATATAGATGCATATTTAAATTAGTTTGAATTTACATTCTGTGAAACTTGCCAGTCATGTCACAGAGATAAGATGACCACAGCTCTGTTTATTGGAAACAGAGAAAGAGTTAGTGAACTTTTGGGATTGATACATGCTGATGTATGAAGATCCCCTGTCTACACATGCCAAGACCGGTCCTTTGTACTTCATTACATTCTCTGATAATCTCTCAAGATTCAAACATATGTTCCTGTTGAAACACAAGTCCGAACCTTTTGAGATATTCACAGAATATATTTTAGAAGTAGAGAACCAAACTGGGTATAAGTATTATGTCCTTTGATGTGATCAGGGAGGAGAATACTTGAGCACGGAAATCCTGGACTATTCTAAAGGAGAATGAGATTCTCTCTCAGCATTACTCCTCCGAATACACCATAGCACGATGGTATATCGGGGCGGAGCAACAGCACCCTATATGATATGGTGTGCTCTATGATGAGTACTGCTGATTTTCCTATTTCCTTTTGGGAATTATGCACTTATGAAGTTGCATACCTATTGAATAGGGTTCAAATCAAATCAGTTGCCTACCACTTCATATGTGATATGGAAAGGGAAGAGCCCATTTCTTAAGTTTGTTAAGATTTGGGATTGTCCGGCCTATGTCTAAAAGCAAAATCCGGACAAGCTCGAGGCAAAGTCAGTTCTGTAGAAGTTTGTTGGATATCCCAAGCATTCGCAAGGGAATATCTTCTACCAAACCGAGGAACAAAAGATGTTTTATTTCTCAGCATGCCACCTTTGTGAAAGGGAATTTCTTATGAAGAAATTAGTGGACATGTGGTAGAACTGGAAGGAGTTCCAGCTATACAAACTGCAGCTGATGATTTGGTAGAACAAAAGGATTCAATAGTAACCAACGAACCTCAGCCTCTCCGCCGATCTAGTAGGGTTCCTCGCCCACCTGAGAGATACTTCGGTTTCTCTATGACAGTGGGAGCAAGGATTATATCATGAGATGATGACCCAACTAGTTTCGAGATGGCCATCAGGAGTGGGACTCTGTAAGAATGGCTGGATGCTTATCGATCTGAGATGGAATCCTTATACACCAACAAAGTATGGACTTTGGTTGCTTTATCTGAAGGATTAAATCCCCATCAGGAGCAAGTATATCTTGAGAAGATTACTTGGTGTAAATGGAAAAGTTGAGACTTTCAAAGCTATGCTTAAGTCCATCCAGATCCTACTTGCCACGGCTACATACCATTACTACGATATCTGGTGGTTGGGTGTCATGACTGCTTTTCGAAATATTAATTTGGAAAGGAGCATCTATAAGTACACAGCCAGAGGGCTTCATAGACAGTGGGAGCAGCGGAAACGTGTGCAAGATGTTTTATGTGATAAAACAGGCATCGTGGAGTTGGAACGTCTGTTTTGATGTGGTAGTCAAAGAGTTTGACTTCATCAAAATGGTAGATGAACCTTGTATATACAAAAAGGTAGTAGGGAGTATGGTGGTGATCCTCGTAGAGTACGTGGATGACATACTCTTGATAGGGAAGGAGTTTCCTATGCTACGCTCCGTCAATCTCCGCTTATCATAAGGATTCTCCATATAGGATCAAAGTGATACCTACTAAATCCTGGGTTTTGGATCTATGAGATAGATCTAATTGGATGTTAGGATACTCACTAATTGTAGTGAGATGGTATCAATCGATCCTTGGGGAGAATCACTGGAAAGGTTCCAGAGTGATAAGGACGACTGAATGTCAGTCACAGGCATTGTCTTTACCCTCAGTAAAGGGACGGTATGTTGGAAGAGTTCCAAGCTAGATACCGTGACATACTAGACGATTAAAGGCAAGATACATCGTTACCAAAGATGCTACCAAAGAGGCAGTCTGGATATATATAAGTTCATGAGATGAACTTCATTCCTACTATTGTGTGACAATGGAGTTGTAGCTTTAGCCAAGGAACTACCGTCCCATCAGAAATCCAGATATAATTCTTAGGCAGTATCACCTGATCATGGAGATGGTTGATCTCTAGGGGATCGAGGTCAGGAGAGTAGACACAGAGGACGACAGCGCGGATCCACTCACAAAGGCCTTTTCCCCAGTAGAGACTTTTATGGGATGGTTGAGTATGAGATACTTCAACAACAGCTAATTTTTGGGTATGTGATACCACAACAGATGGCCCTAGTGCAAGTGGGAGATTGTTAGTTATATGTATGCCCAAGATGCCATTACTGTACATACGATGTATATTGTAGTTGATGCTGGGACGTATATAGGGAGGACTTTCTTGCTCCACATGATAGTATGCTATCTGGTTGTACTTTATCTTAACATGTACTCTGATTGTCTCTAATACATGTTGATAAAGCCTTTAGGATATGTACTCGACTACTGGGACTATGATGAGATCATAATAGTAGGGCCACGGTAGTCGACGAGTACATCCTATAACTGTTCCTAGTCGAGGGTGTATTGAGACAGGGCATCGATGCACCAGAGTAGACTAGCGTATACGCATCTTGACCCATATGATGGGCGATGGATGATCCCATATCCATCGGTGTTTGACATCAAGGATGGTGTACGGGTGCTCAGTGGAGACTGGGTACACTGGACGGACTCGCCGAGAACTCCCAGATGGTATTATACCTCATGTCAGATGGCAGTTCTCCGGTGACACTGGTACAGAGTAGTTTGTTGACCCGAGATCGTCATAGAGTCTTGTGTGATTCCCACTGTGCTTTGATTTCCACCTTACCACGTCCAAGAGGGCGTGCAAAATGGTGGTTTTTGGGTACAGTCCCGAATCACATGGAGGCAATGAGCGATAGGAGGGGATTCATCTCTCCCGGTATAGGGAGTTGATGCTGTGCTGTGTTCGATTGGCTATAACCGGAAATCCCTGGCCAGGGTTGCTGAGATTTACTAGTAAGTGTTATCAGTAGTTTCTCGAACTGTTATAGACCTCATATCGACACGACTTATCGAGCTACTGGGGTCTGACGTTTACCACCCCTAGGCGAGATATGCGACATATCAGACGACGAGACCGGACTGTACGGGAGTGTTACTGATTGGATTCGCAGGAGTACTAGCGGGCTTGCTTATTGATCTTCTGATCACTCAATACCCGGGTGGCCGTTACGTTTAGCACACCGCTTGCGGCTTGTTGGTGTTTGGTATGATCATCACCTACTGCCGGCGTATTGACGAGTCTTTAGAGTCCTACACAGGGGTTTCCTGGCTCAAGAGAGACGGAGTAGGAGCGCATATGAGATATGTGCGGGACCGAGATTGATACGATATGAGATACCGTATTCTATTCTCACGATTTGTGACATTGATCGGTTGTATGCGATATAGCCGGGTTATCGGATCAAGTGTTGATTCGATAAGTTGTTACTTTTGATATTAGTCGGTTATAACCGGATTATTAAATCAAGTGTTGATTTAATAATTTAATGTATAAATATATATTTGATATATTACATTACATTAACTAGTATTAGCTCACTTATGATTTATTTTCTCACATGTTTGTGCACATTGTATATATGCGATATATGCAAGTGTACATGTTTGTATCGTGCTAGATGATACATCAAAGATGGATGTATGAGACTTGTACCAAGATTAGTTTTAAGATTAGGGTTATTCTTTTATCATAACATTTAACAAAAAGGTTAAACTTAGTCAAAGTAATCAAGCTTGAAGAAGCTTGGAGAAACTTTGACAAAGTCCACTCTTTTGTCATTTGTCTTGATATTCTTTAACCTAACCCTTAACCTAATCCCTTGGTCAATTCTCTACATGAGTTAAGCATGGTAGCTTAACTCACCCATGGTTACATTATTGAGGATAATAATTCATATGATGAATATTATTCTTTCTTCTTCTTCATCAAGCTCTATGAAAAGCTTGCTAGCTTTAATGGTGCCATGAGAAAAAGTGTGAGAAAATCAATTCTAAAGTGAGCCCACTTCCTACTTCTTCATCCTCTACCACTTGCCATGTAGTAGAGTGTGTTCTCTTCACAAAGTTCATGACCTAGTGAAGGAATAGCTTGAGTTTGTGTCTCCCCGACGTAGATCATCTTCGGCCTCGAAGTCAACGAAGCAAGCACGTTCGTTCTTCTTGTGGAGCTTCTCTAGAGCCCGAAGTTCACGATCGCAGCGAAGGGGGCATCTACATGGAGCTATTGAAGTGAAGGACCGGATCTACAAAGGTTGTAATCTCTTTCACTTAGTGTTAAAGTTGTTAACATGCAAGTTTTCGCCTGAACCCTAGTTTAAAGATCCGTATTAGAGTTGTTCGGCACGGCTTAAATTTTAATCGGGCATGGTTGATGCCTCGTAGACCCTTGTGCGCGTGCCTAGAAACCCTACTGTGTCATACTAGATTGTATATTACTTAATGGGAGTTTAGGATATACACGGATATAATAACAGTCTTGCTCAAAATGGTAGTATGCTACCTGGTTTGTTTCTACCTCAATATGTGCATGTGTTTCTTTTAGCATATCGCTTATACATATTGGTAGAGCCCTTTGGATTTTTGCTTGATTACTAGCGTTTTGATGGCAGTCATAATAGTAGGGGCTGGGTAATCTATAAGCACATCCTATACAGATCCCTAGTCATAGGATTATCGAAACGGGGCATCAATACTCCACAGTAGACTAGTGTATACGCTTCTCATTCTAGCTGGGGAGATGGTCTTTCCCACAGCCATCAGTACGTCGTACTGGAGATAGTATATAGATGCTCATTAGGTTATAAGTACACTGGACAGGACTCGTCGGGAACTGTTGGTGGGTATTATAACTGTCGTCGGGTAGCAGTTCCCAGGTGACATGAGTACAGCTTAGTCCGCCGACTTGACACTGCTATTTCGCCTCGAGTGTGTTCCCACTGTACTTTGATTACTACCCTACCATGGCTCAAAGGAGTCATGCTAACAGGTAGTAGTTGGGTGCAGTCCCGAAGCACTTAGAGGCAGTGGCGGTTAGATAGGATTCGTCTCTCCCAGTATTGGGGGTTGATATCGCGCTGTGTTCGGAAGGCCATTACAAAAAGTCCTTAGCCAAGGCAAGCGAGATTTACTAGTAGGGATTCCAGTAGCTTCTCAGGGTGTATTGGGCTGCTCTCCGACATGACTTATTGTGCTATTAGGGATCTGACGATTACCGCACCCTAGGCCCGATATGCAATACTCTTAGACGAACAGACCGGACTATATAGAGATTGTCATATTTAGGCTCAGTAGAAGTTCGGATAGGTTTTTCCTCATCGGCCTTCTTATCGACATCTACCTGGAGACCATTACGCGCAGCTAGTACCACTTGCGTTCTGTGGTTAAACCCACTGCCAGCGTAGTGTCAAGTCTTTAGAGTCCCACATAGAGAGTTTCCCTGCACCGGGCAAAAGGTGTAGAGGCAGTATGGTTTTACGGAAGGGCTTCGATCACTTACGTGCACTTGTGCACGTATGATGATCGGGTGGATAATACTAGTGGGCTTTGGTTTTGTTAGATATATGTATGCCCTAGAGGCCATTACTGTACATAGGATGTATATTGTAGTGGATGCTGGGACATATATAGGTAGGACTTTCTTGCTCGACATGATAGTACGCTATCTGGTTGCTCTTTATCTTAACATGTATACTTGATGTCTCTCTTTTACATGTTGATAAAGCCCTTAGGATATGTGCTCGACTTCCAGGACTATGATGCAGATCATACTAGTGGGGCCTGGGTAGTCTATGAGTACATCCTTCAATGTTCCTAGTCGTGGGAATATCGAGACGGGGCATCGATATTCCAGAGCAGACTAGCGTATATCTTCTCGACCCATGTGATCGGCGATGGATGATCCCATATCCATTGGTGTTTGACATCAGAGATGGTATGCGGGTGCTCAGTGGAGACTAGGTAAACTGAACGGACTCGATGAGAACTCCCAGATGGTATTATACCTTACGTCAGATGGCAGTTCTCTGGTGACACTGGTACAGCTTAGTCTGTTGACCCGAGATCGTCATAGAGTCTTGTGTGTCTCCCACTGTGCTTTGATTTCCACCCTACCACGGCTCTACTGAGTCGTGCAAACAGGTGGTTTTTAGGTACAGTCCCGATTCACATGGAGGCAATGAGCGATAGGAGGGGATTCGTCTCTCCCGGTATTGGGGGTTGATGTTGCGCTATGCTCGACTGGCCATAACTGGAAATCCCTGGCCAGGGTTGCAGTGATATACTGGTAAGAGTTATCAGTAGTTTCACGCTTGTTATGGACCTTACGTCGGCATGACTTATCAAGCTACTGGGGTCTGACGTTTACCACCCCTAGGCGAGATATGCGACATATAAGACGAACAGACCGAACTGTACGGTAAGTGTTACTGGTTGGATTCACAGGTGTGTGAGCGGGCTTGCTCGTTGATCTTCTGATCGCTCAATACCCGGGTGGCCGTTACGTTTAGCAGACCGCTTGCGGCTTGTGGGTGTTTGATATGATCATCACCTACTGCCGGCGTATTGACGAGTCTTTAGAGTCCTACACAGAGGTTTCCTGGCTCAAGCGAAACGAAATAGGAGCGCATATGAGATATGTGCGGGACCGAGAATAATACCAGTATGTGATACTGAATTCTATTCTCGCGATTTGTATCATCGGACGATTATATAAGATATAGCCGGGTTACCGAATCAAATGTTGATTCGATATGATGATGCACTTGATATTAGTCGGTTATATGCAATATGACCGGATCATTAAATCAAGTGTTGATTTAATGATTTAATGTATAATTATATATTAGATATATTACTTTACATTGACTAGTATTGTTCACTTAAGATGGATTTTCTCACTTGATTTGTACAAGTTGTATATGTGATATATTTTTGTGCACTAGTTTGTATCATGTTTGATGATACATGCAAACTTGGGTGTGTGTATGCTTTAAACCATATTTAGGTTAATGGTTAGGGTTTCATTTACTTTATTTATTTTGGTTAAAAAACTAAATGGTTGCTTTTGTTCCTTTGCTAGAAGCTCCATGATGCTTCATGCATCTTTGAAAAAGTAACCATTTTGTTTTTATTCCTTAACCTAACCATTTCACCTAAACCTTAGTTTATTCTCTACATTAGTTACCTCACCCATGGTTGCTAAATGATAAGCATCACTTGATTTTCTATTTTGATATTATTCATTCATTCTTTTCTTTCTTCTTCTTCTTCTTCATGAAGAGAAGAAAACCTTGCTAGAAAAATTCCAAGTGATGAATCCAAGTGAGAAATCAAAATCCAAAGTGAACCCACTTCCTATTTCTTCATCCTCTACCACTTGCCATGTAGTAGAGTGTGTTATCATCACAAGTTTCATGACCTAGTGAAGATGGAGCTTGAGTTTGAGTCGCCTCGACGTAGATCATCTTCGGCACCGAAGTCTACGACCTAGACCGCTCATTTCTCCGACGAAACCATCGCTAGAGTCCAGGATCCCGATGATCGCAGCGGAGGGACGTCATCACGGAGCTTTAGAAGTGGATGACCGGATCTACAAAGATTGTAATCCCTTTCACTTGTTAGTAAAGTTGTTTGCTTGCATTTAGTTTCACCTATCCTCTAGTTAACGATCTTGCATAGGGTTTCTCGGCACATAAATTTTTGAATTTGGCATGGTTGATCAGTTGTGGAACTTCTTGAGTGTGCCTAGGAACCCTACAGTGGTATCAGAGCCTAGCTAGAGCTTTAGGCGATTGGTAGACGAAGTTAGAAACCCGATCGAACCCCGAAACCCTAATCGATACCCCTTTCTGTACATTTTCTGAAACTGTGCATTTTTCCAAATTAAAAATGTCCAAAAAATTCAGCAGGGTTTTTTAGGAGTTACTGTGCAGCACGTGCACCTAAGTCTTCCAGAGCACCGTGGAACCGCGGCATGAGCATGGCTCATGCGGCGGTTCCGCGGCCGTACTATCACCCTATTCATTTCAGTTTGCACAGTAATATCGTTCTGTACTTGCTGTGTTTTTTGGGTATTTTTATTTTATACTCAAGAGTTGAGTTTTCTGGGTTGTATTGGGGACTCGATGTTTCGGTTGGAAAGTTTAACTTCTTCTGTGTTTTTCCGGATAATTTTAGAAAATGTTGAAAAGTTCGACCGGATATAAATACCCACTTTTTCCCCTGTCGGGAAATTTCCAAGTCTTGGATCTTTCCGTAGTTTAAGAACGTTCAAAGTAGTGCAAGTAACGCGATGGACTCTCTAGAAGACAACAAACCTTAACTCAATTATGTGACCGTCTTGAACTGCCCTTTGAACCTTAGGGTTTGGGGCAGTACGGCGTGCCACATGTGAGGCGTTGGCTTGACCCTTCTACGGCTGGACCGTTGGTACTGAGGCATGAAGTGAATGTTTTTAAACTTATTTCATGTGTTGAGCTGTTTCGGGAAAACTTAGGTGTTTGATTGTTCGATCGAAAAGTTTAACATTTTCCATTTATCTGGAATGTGATACAATATTTGGAATTCACAAGTAGTTATGAGATAACTAATATGAATGTTATAAACATAGCACTTTAGTCTCACTTGGTCGGTTGCCATGGAATTTTGATGGGATCAAAAGTCCGTCGCAATCACGTAGCGTACGCGGATACTCACCGGATAAACTTAATAGACAGCTACACCCCTTAGCCCTGACCAAGTGACTGTAGGAGAACCCCGTCGCCGAAAGCATCCGTTCGGGTGCTCGCGGTAGCGGTGTTCCGCCTTGTTGCACTTCGTCGACGGCATCGGGGGTGCGGCCATCTACTAAAGTTTGCGACGAGCATTCGTTCTGATTGTCGGGAATCCTGTTGAATTGCCCGACTTGATATTGAAAAGAGTTTTCGATAATTAGACTAAAATGCGGGGTTTATAATTGTTAGGCATGCGATGTCTAAGGAATTCATTTGATTAGGCATGCGGTGTCTAAAGAGTTTGCGGATTCCAACTATTGTAGTTTTACACTTTCTTTTCTGCGACCGTAAGTGTAATATGTGATATCGCCGGTTTCGTTGCTATATGTCAACGACAATTGGGATGCGCATATTTACTTACGTTGATGACATGTGATGTTATGTGTTGCTGGATATGTTATATTGGATCGTCGTGTTTTGAATAGCCGGAGTTTTTTTTATGTGAGATGAGTGTTTTTCATTTTCATTCATGTAAAAACTTGTATGTAATATTCTTTTATTGGGACACTTCCAGGTTACGGAAGATGTCACCGTTGATGTATATTATTTACTTTTCCGCATTAGGATAGACCCAAGGAGGGGAGCACAAGTAACCGGGTTCTACGGTCCAGTGGGAGACCATCTCGAGGAGTCAAGTCCGGGTCTCCTAACTCTAGAATTGGTAGGGTTGCTTGCCACTCTCGTAGGGTTCTAGGGGTGTGGGATTGGCTATTCATCACGACCGTGGAATCCGTGTTTTATTCAGGCTCAAAATAAAACACGGACGTCCTAGTATATCCAATATTTCATATGATATTTTCTGCTGCGTTATCTGTGATGTGATCATGTGATATGTTCAGATAGATATTGTATATAGTATATATAATATATTATATAGACGTTGCTTATGTTTTACACCCGCGCTAGCCCTGCCTCGCTCTGGCGTTAGTTACCTAACCTAACGGTGCAGACGGGACATCGAGGCGAATGCGGATGGCATAAACGTACGTTATATTTATCTGTGATGTTTAGGTGGACTTAAATGATGGGACTTCATTAATGTGATTAATGAAAGAAAATAAACCTAAAAGATGTTGTGGAATCGAATTTAAAAAAAAACAGGTAGCTACAGTTCTTGCTTTGCATCGCGGTGTTCCTTGTAGAACATCCTGCACCTTATTCGATGAGGAAAGGGCCGACGATCCCTTCACCGGGAGTGACCCCTTTAGCAATAACTGGCAGATGCTACAACCCTCGGTTTGTCTTTTGATTGCTTCTATAGTTTTTGCTTTGCACAGCAGTATATATGATATATCCTGCACCTTATTCGATGAGGAAAGGGCCGACGATCCCTTCACCGGGAGTGACCCCTTTAGCAAAACTAGAAAAGCCTCAAAAACACTCCATTTAAAAACCATTTGATTCCGCAACGAGATCAAGTTCAAAGCGTTAAAGGTTCTCTTAAAAACCATCCGCAACCCTCCATCATTTTAGGAAGTAGAGTACTTAGTATTCGTGCTACGTTTGTCGACCATAGCCGAGGCGTGGTGTACGGTAGCTAAGTGATGTCTTCCTACACAGCATATGATGCGATTAGTTAGGACAGTCATGTGGCTTTGTTGACCTTAGCCAAGGGTCATGTGGGTGGGTCTAATTAATCAAGAAATAACGGGTAGAACTTGACCAGTGCTTATGATTTGTTGACCTTAGCCAAGGTCATAAGTGCTAGGGGTAAAAACCATTATCGGGAGTTTCAAGTGTTGAAATTTGCAATGAGATTGCATACCTTCTATATGATAGTTGGATCCCGATACCCACTGCGATTAATTGTTACTCCTGGGAGAGTTTTGCACTTTGCAATTAGCCGATCAAGTAGGTGTCTAGAAAGGTGTCAACGGGGTTACGCCTCTGGGAAAACGAGGTTTACTTTAATTAGGTCCGTGCGAAAGTACGGGGAACCTCCCTCAAAGTACCGACACTGGTCTGGCTGAAAGATTGGCGAACTTGTAGAGTGTAATTAATCCCGGCTAGTCTTTCCTTTTATGGTTTGAAGGAAGATTTGATAAAAACAGTGGGAGCCATCCTGATTAGATAAAATATATAACCAATCTAATCTTGCAAGAGCGCACGCAGAGTGTTTTCTTCTCTCTCTCTCCAGGTAGCGACCATATCACGCCTTAATCAAGATAATAATATGGATGTATTGACCGAACCCGCTTGTTTTACTGAGCTGGGGAACGTTGGTCCCGCTCCAACTTATAATTGTTATATGACCGAGCAGGAAATAGGGGAATACCAGAATTCCTATGCCGCCCAAATGAAGAAAGTGCATATGATGCATCTCCTTCGGGTGTGTTCATTATAAAGAACTGTTTCTCAGTGTCCTCTACGTCCTAGGTATTAGATACCGGATCAGGATCCCGCAAATGTAATCCGTTACATGGGCTACAGAAAGGTAGAGAACTGAAAACGGGTGATAAGTTTCATGAGACAGAAAACGGTGCAAGTGTTGCAGCCAAGTCTGTTGGTCACTATCATCCTGTATTACCAAAATACATTGATTCTGAACGAATGCTATTAGATACCGAACCTGATATACAAAATCATATCAATCTTTTTATTAATAAAGAAATGATATAATTTTGTATTGTTGGATAATGTTTTGAACATTTCCTATATCAAAAGTTGATCGGTTCAGGCACGTTATCTAAAAGCATTGACGTTCTAAATCAAACTACAGTTCTTAGTATACAGAACACACACAAGAGGAAGAGTTTAGGGATGAACGAATTCTTCTTGAGGCATTGTAGACTAGGTTATATCAATGTGACCCGATTAGCTTAAGTAACATTTTAGATGCATATTTAAATCATTTTGAATTTACATCTTGTGAAACTTGCCAGTCATGTCACAAAGATTAGATGACCATAGCTCTGTTTATTGGAAACAGAGAAAGAGTTAGTAAACTCTTGGGATTGATACATGATGATGTATGTAAGGTCCCCTGTCTGCACATGCCAGGACCGGTTCTTTGTACTTCATTACATTCTCTGATGATCTCTCAAGATTCAGTCACATGTTCCTGCTGAAACATAAGTCCGAAGCTTTTGAGATATTCACAGAATATAAGTTAGAAGTAGAGAACCAAAAACCGGGTATAAGTATTTTGTCCTATGATAAGATCAGGGAGGAGAATACTTGTGCATAGAATTCCTGGACTATTCTAAAAGTGAATGAGATTCTCTATCGGTATTACTCCTCTGAATACACCACAGCACAACGGTGTATCAGGGTGGGGCAATAGCACCTTATATGATATGGTGTGCTCTATGATGAGTACTACTGAGTTACCTTTTTCCTTTTGGGGGTTATGCACTTGAGAAGCTGCATACCTATTGAATTGGGTTCGAATCAAATCAATGCCTACCACGCCATATAAGATATGGTATGGAAAGAGCCTATCTCTTAAGTAAGTTAAGATTTGGGATTGTCTGGCCTATGTCAAAAGCAAAATTCGGACAAAATCGAGGCAATGTCAATTCTGTAGAACTGGAAAGGTTCCAGCTATACAAAACTGCAGCTGATGATTTGACAGAACCAAAGGATTCAATAAATTCCGACAAACCTCAGCTTCTCCGCCGATCTAGCAGGGTTCCTCATCCGCCTGAGAGATACTTCGGTTTCTCGATGACAGTGGGAGCGAGGAATGCATCATGAGATGATGACCCAACTAGTTTCGAGCAGGCCATCGAGAGTAGGGACTCTGTATGAATGGCTGGATGCTTAGCGATCTGAGATGGAATCCATGTACACCAACAAAGTATGGACTTTGGATGCTATATCTGAAGGGTTAAATCCCCATCAGGAGCAAGTATATCTTGAGAAGATTACTTGGTGTAGATGGAAAAGTTGAGACTTTCAAAGCTAGACTTGTTAAAGTTTTTCGTCATTGACCAGGCGTGGATAATGATGAAACCTTTTCAGGTGGCTATGCTTAAGTCCATCCGGATCCTACTTGCCATTGCTACATACCATGACTACGATATCTTATGGTTGGGTGCCATGACTGCTTTTCTAAATAATGATTTAGAATAGAACGTCTATAAGTACACAGCCAGAGGGCTTCGTAAACAGTGGGAGCAGCGGAAACATGTGCAAGTTGCTTTGCAGGATAAAGCAGGCATCGCGGAGTTGGAACATCTGTTTTGATGTAGTAGTCAAATAATTTGACTTCATCAAAATGGTAGATGAACCTTGTACATACAAAAAGGTAGTAGAGAGTAAGGTGGTCATCCTCGTATTGTACGTGGACAACATACTCTTGATAGGAAAAGAGTTTCCTATACTACACACGGTCAATCTCCTCTTATCACAAGGATTCTCCAAATAGGATAAAAGTGATGCCTCCTAAATCCTGGGATTTGGATCTATGAGATAGATCTAAATGGACGTTAGGGTTCTCACTAGGTTTAGTGAGATGGTATCAATCGATCCTCCGGGAGAATCACTAGAAAAGTTCCAGGGTGATAAGAACGACTGAATGTCGGTCGCAGGCATTGTCTTTACCCTCAGTAAAGGGACGGTATGTTGGAAGAGTTCCAAGCTAGATACCGTGGCAAACTAGACGATAAAGGCTGGTAACATCGCTATTAAAGATACCACCAAAGAGGAAGTTTGGGTGTATATTGGTTCATGAGATGAACTAGGTTCCTACCATTGTGTGACAATGGAAGTGTGGCTTTGGCCCAGGAACCCCAGTCCTATCAGTGAACCAGACATATTCTGAGGCAGCATCACCTGATCATGGAGATAGTTGATCTCCAGGGTGATCGAGGTTAGGAGAGTAGACTCAGAGGACAACACGGCGGATCCACTCACAAAGGCTTTTTCCCAGAGAGAGACTTATATGGGATGGTTGAGTATTAGATACTACAACCACTGCTACAGATGGCCCTAGTGCAAGTGGGAGATTGTTAGTTATATGTATGCCCTAGAGGCCATTACTGTACATAGGATGTATATTGTAGTGGATGCTGGGACATATATAGGTAGGACTTTCTTGCTCGACATGATAGTACGCTATCTGGTTGCTCTTTATCTTAACATGCATACTTGATGTCTCTCTATTACATGTTGATAAAGCCCTTAGGATATGTGCTCGACTTCCAGGACTATAATGCAGATCATACTAGTGGGGCCTGGGTAGTCCATGAGTACATCCTTCAATGTTCCTAGTCGTGGGAATATCGAGACGGGGCATCGATATTCCAGAGTAGACTAGCGTATATCTTCTCGACCCATGTGATGGGCAATGGATGATCCCATATCCATTGGTGTTAGACATCAGAGATGGTATGCGGATGCTCAGTGGAGACTGGGTACACTGAACGGACTCGACGAGAACTCCCAGATGGTATTATACCTTACGTCAGATGGCAGTTCTCTGGTGACACTGGTACAGCTTAGTCTGTTGACCCAAGATCGTTATAGAGTCTTGTGTGTCTCCCACTGTATTAGTTATATGTATGCCCTAGAGGCCATTACTGTACATTGGATGCATATTGTAGTGGATGCTGGGACATATATAGGAAGGACTTTCTTGCTCGACATGATAGTACGTTATCTGGTTGCTCTTTATCTTAACGTGTATACTTTTCGTCTCTCTGTTACATGTTGATAAAGCCCATAGGATGTGTACTCGACTTCCAGGACTATGATGCAGATCATACTAGCGGGGCCTGGATAGTCCATGAGTACATCCTTGAAATGTTCCTAGTCGAGGGAATATCGAGACGGGGCATCGATATTCCAGAGTAGACTAGCGTATATCTTCTCGACCCATGCGATGGGCGATGGATGATCCCATATCCATCGGTGTTTGACATCGGAGATGGTATGCGGGTGCTCAGTGGAGACTGGGTACACTGAACGGACTCGCCGAGAACTCCCAGATGGTATTATACCTCACGTCAGATGGCAGTTCTCTGGTGACACTGGTACAGCTTAGTCTGTTGACCCGAGATCGTAATAGAGTCTTGTGTGTCTCCCACTGTGCTTTGATTTCCACCCTACCACGGCTCTACTGAGTTGTGCAAACAGGTGGTTTTTGGGTACAGTCTCGATTCACATGGAGGCAATGAGCGATAGGAGGGGATTCGTCTCTCCCGGTATTGGGGGTTGATGTTGTGCTATGCTCGACTGGCCATAACAGGAAATCCCTGGCCAGGGTTGAAGTGATATACTGGTAAGAGTTATCAGTAGTTTCACGAATGTTATGGACTTCACGTCGGCATGACTTATCAAGCTATTGGGGTCTGACGTTTACCACCCCTAGGCGAGATATGCGACATATCAGACGAACAGACCGGACTGTACGGTAAGTGTTACTGGTTGGATTCACAGGAGTGTGAGCGGGCTTGCTCGTCGATCTTCTGATCGCTCAATACCCGGGTGGCCGTTACGTTTAGCAGACCGCTTGCGGCTTGTGGATGCTTGATATGATCATCATCTGCTGCCGGCGTATTGACGAGTCTTTAGAGTCCTACACAGAGGTTTCCTGGCTCAAGCAAAACGAAATAGGAGCGCATATGAGATATGTGCGGGACCGAGAATAATACCAGTATGTGATACTGTATTCGATTCTCGCGATGTGACATTGATCGGTTGTATGCGATATAGCCGGGTTATCGGATCAAGTGTTGATTCGATAAGTTGTTACTAATGATACTAGTCGGTTATATGCGATATGACCGGATCGTTAAATCAAGTGTTGATTTAATGATTTAATGCATAATTATATATTTGATATATTACTTTGCATTAACTAGTATCGGTTCACTTTAAATGGATTTTCTCGCTCGGGTGTGCGCATTGCATATGCGATATGATTTTGTGCACATGCTTGTATCATGTTTGATGATACATGCCTTTTTAATTAAGTGTATAGAATTAAACCTTGGTTAATGGAATGGTTAGGGTTTACTATTTGCTTATTCATTTTATTCATTTATTTATTAATCTTTTTCTTATTGGAAAAAGGAAATGAAATGATAAAATGGTGGCATTTCTTTTGTTCATTCATGAAGCTTCATGAATGCTTTGACTTGATGACCATTTTTTTTTAGCTTAGCCCTAACCATTGCATTAAACCATGATTAGTTCTCTACACTTAACTATGGTCATGTTATGATAAAGATTGATTATTCTTTTCCTTTTTAATTAACTTATCATAACATAATTCTTCTTCTTCTTCCTTTCTTCACTTGAAGAAAGCAAGCTCCATCAATGGTGATTGATGGAAATGAGTGAGAAATCCAATTCTAAAGTCTACCCACTTCCTATTTCTTCATCCTCTACCTCTTGCCAAGTAGTAGAGTGTGTTTCCTTCACAAGTTTTCATGACTTGGTGAAGGTGGAGCTTGATTTAGCGATGCCTCGACGTAGATCATCTTCGGCATGGACATCGACGACCTAGCTCGCCATTTCTCCGACGAAGCCGACGCTAGAGCCCGAGAATTCATTTGGACAGCAAAGGGACTTCGTTGCGGAGCTATGGAGGTGGAGCACCGGATCTACAAAGGTTGTAGTCCCTTTCCTTTAGCATTAGATTCGTTTACTTGCTTGCTTCGCCTAGTTTATCTAGTTAACGATCCGTTCTAGGGTTTCTCGGCACCGTATTTTTTAGAAATTTGCATAGATGATGACTTGTGAGACCTCACTAGGGTGCCCAGGAACCTTACACACTGTGCTTTGATTTCCACCCTACTACGGCTCTACTGAGTCGTGCAAACAGGTGGTTTTTGGGTACAGTCCCGATTCACATGGAGGCAATGAGCGATAGGAGGGGATTCGTCTCTCCCGGTATTGGGGGTTGATGTTGCGCTATGCTCGACTGGCCATAACTAGAAATCCCTGGCCAGGGTTGCAGAGATATACTGGTAAGAGTTATCAGTAGTTTCACGCTTGTTATTGTCCTTAAGTCGGCATGACTTATCAAGCTACTCGGGTCTGACGTTTACCACCCCTAGGCGAGATATGCGACATATCAGATGAACAGACCGGACTGTACGGTAAGTGTTACTGGTTGGATTCACAGGTGTGTAAGCGGGCTTGCTCATTGATCTTCTGATCGCTCAATACCCGGGTGGCCGTTACGTCTAGCAGACCGCTTGCGGCTTATGGGTGTTTGATATGATCATCACCTACTGCCGGCGTATTGACGAGTCTTTAGAGTCCTACACAGAGGTTTCCTGGCTCAAGCGAAACGAAATAGGAGCGCATATGAGATATGTGCGGAACCGAGAATAATACCAGTATGTGATACTGAATTCTATTCTCGCGATTTGTATCATCGGACGGTTATATAAGATATAGCCGGGTTACCGAATCAAATGTTGATTCGATATGATGATGCACTTGATATTAGTCGGTTATATGCAATATGACCGGATCATTAAATCAAGTGTTGATTTAATGATTTAATGTATAATTATATATTAGATATATTACTTTATATTGACTAGTATTGTTCACTTAAGATGGATTTTCTCACTTGATTTGCACAAGTTGTATATGTGATATATTTTTGTGCACTAGTTTGTATCATGTTTGATGATACATGCAAACTTGGGTGTGTGTATGCTTTAAACCATGTTTAGGTTAATGGTTAGGGTTTCATTTCCTTTATTTATTTTGGTTAAAAAACTAAATGGTTGCTTTTGTTCCTTTGCTAGAAGCTTCATGATGCTTCATGCATCTTTGAAAAAGTAACCATTTTGTTTTTATTCCTTAACCTAACCATTTCACCTAAACCTTAGATTATTCTCTACATTAGCTACCTCACCCATTGTTGCTAAATGATAAGCATCACTTGATTTTCTATTTTGATATTATTCATTCATTCTTTTCTTTCTTCTTCTTCTTCTTCATGAAGAGAAGAAAACCTTGCTAGAAAAATTCCAAGTGATGAATCCAAGTGAGAAATCAAAATCCAAAGTGAACCCACTTCCTATTTCTTCATCCTCTACCACTTGCCATGTAGTAGAGTGTGTTATCTTCATAAGTTTCATGACCTAGTGAAGATGGAGCTTGAGTTTGAGTCGCCTCGACGTAGATCATCTTCGGCACCGAAGTCTACGACCTAGCCCGCTCATTTCTCCGACGAAACCATCACTAGAGTCCAGGATCCCGATGATCGCAGCGGAGGGACGTCATCACAGAGCTTTAGAAGTGGAGGACCGGATCTACAAAGGTTGTAATCCCTTTCACTTGTTAGTAAAGTTGTTTGCTTGCATTTAGTTTCGCCTATCCTCTAGTTAACGATCTTGCATAGGGTTTCTCGGCACATAAATTTTTGAATTTGGCATGGTTGATCAGTTGTGGAACCTCTTGAGTGTGCCTAGGAACCCTACAGGTTTAAGCCGGATCCTAGTATTATATTGATGGATTATTTTCGTCTCTTTGTATTCGTATTCTTCGGAATTCGAATGCTGGTATGTATATCCGGATGAGGGGCATTCTCGTAATTACTCAGGAAAGCTTCTAGAAGGGGACACCTCATTTAGGATTTGATTTCTTTTATGAATTAAATTTAAATGAGATGAGGAAATGAGGTGGAGATATTTTTCTTTGGATGGCTATGACTCATCACTTGACAAAAGATTATGCATGACTCACCCTTGAGATATTTTGAAACATGGTTGATATTTGTGAGATATTTTCACTTGATTTTGATTTTATCTCTTAATGTATAAGTATGGTTCAAAATTTTCAAGATATGGACAGCCAAGCCATGCTTTTCTTTAGTTGCTTACTTCTCCTCTCTCATTTTCTTCAAGTGCTCTTATTCTTCCTCAAAACCCTAGACCTCTCAGGATTTGAGAAACCTAGGGTTCCAAGAGGCAAATCTCTCCATCTTCTCACTCTACACAACCTAGGACTTCTAGTTTAGCGAACTAGAAGTCGTAGTTACCTCGGATTTGAGGTAGGAGCTCGGACTATAGACTCTCGGGTGGATCGTCTTTAACTCGAG
Organism: Agapanthus africanus; assembly: GCA_030015575.1. Taxonomy (NCBI): domain Eukaryota; kingdom Viridiplantae; phylum Streptophyta; class Magnoliopsida; order Asparagales; family Amaryllidaceae; genus Agapanthus; species Agapanthus africanus. The sequence continues at coordinate 729,617,247 of JASDDO010000019.1, read as the reverse complement.
GAGGTCGTCGAGGTTGCGTCAATCGGTTCCGATCCTTAGAGCCTACGAAGACGAGGAGGACAGCGATGAAGACCCGAAGGACTTGTATCGTGAGGTATAACTTCGTATCATAGTAGTTAAACCTCATGTAGTTTGCTAGCTATGGTTTATGGACGACCCTTGGTTCTAGTTGGTGTTGCGAAGCCCGTAAAAATCATTTTTTGCAAATTCCGCCTCCCCGCGAACATGTGGGGTGTACGACATCGACTTACACCTCGTACATACTCGGCATGAAGATCTAAAGGGTTAGATCTAAATGGTTGTTGGGATTGTCCTAAAACAGGTACATTAACACTGTACTAAAAAGGTTTTGTATGGAAGACTCCAAGCGGGGTGCCTTACCCGCTTGTCATAGAGTCACTCTCTCCAAGGACTTTTGCCCAAAGACTGATGAAGAGAGAGCTTGCAAGAGCATTATACCCTACGCTTCAGCTGTAGGATCTATAATGTATGCGATGTTATGTACACACCCTGATGTAGCTTATGCACTAGGTGTAGTAAGCAGGTATCAATCCAACCTAGGGAAGAATCACTGGACAGCCGTGAAGAACATTCTTAAGTACTTGCGAAGGACTAAAGAAATGTTCTTGGTGTATGGTAACGGGGATCTCCAAATGGAGGCCTTTACTGATTCGAGCTTCCAAAGCGATAAGGATGACAGCAAATCTATCTCAGGGTTTGTATTTACCCTCAATGGAGTGGCGGTATGTTGGAAGAGTTCCAAACAGGTTACCGTTGCAGACTTCACGATGGAAGCTGAGTATATTGCTGCAAATGATGCTGCCAAGAAAGCTATCTGGATAAGGAAGTCCATCTCGTAGCTAGGAGTAGTTCCAACTATTATTGATCCAATACCATTGTATTGTGATTATAATGGGGCTATGGCGTTGGCCAAAGAACCCAGGTCCCATCAGCGATCCAGACACATCCTGAGGCGATATCATTTGATCTGGCAGATAATTGATCGCCGCGAGATCAAGATTCGGAGAGTAGATATAAAGAATAACACCCTGGATCCACTCACTAAGGCCCTCCCTCTGTTGCAGCATGAGCGACTTTTTGAGATGTTGGGTATGAGATACACCAATAATTGGCCTTAGTGCAAGTGGGAGATTGTTGGATATATGCTTGCCCTAGAGGCTATTATATAATAGTGGATGTATCGGTATGTGTGTGTATATATATATTCATATGACATTCTTGCTCGACATGATAGTATGCTATCTGGTTGTACTTTATCTTGACAAGTTCATTTGATCATGCATCTTGCTCATTTGGTACATGTTGATAAAGCCCTTAGGATACTTGCTTGACTACTGGGATTATGATACAGATCATACTAGTGGGACATGTGTAGTTTATAAGCATATCCTTGAAATATTCCTAGTCGTAGGTGTATCGAGACGGGGCATGGATATTCCAGAGTAGACTATAGTATACGGTTCTTGTCCCATATGATGGGCGATGGATGATCCCATATCCATTGGTGTGGTGACACCAATGATTGTATCGGGTGCTCAGTGGAGACTTGGTACACTGAACGGACTCGCCGAGAACTCCTATGTGATATTATATCTATCGTCGGATAGCAGTTCTCAGGTGACACTGGTACAGGTTATTCTGTAGAGTCGAGATCGTCATAGAGTCTTGTGTGTCCTCCTACTGTACTTTGATCTTCACCCTACCACGGCTCTACCGAATCGTGCAAAATGGTGGATTTTGGGTATAGTCCGGAGGCACATGGAGGCAATGATCGATAGGAGGGGTTTCATCTTTCTCGGTATTGGGGGTTGATGTTGCACTATGCTCGATTGGCTATAAGAGGAAGTCCCTAGCCATGCCTGTTGAGATTTACTGATAAGTGTCATCAGTAGTTTCTCGATCTGTTATGAGCCATATACCGGCATGACTTATTGAGTTATTGGGGTCGACGATACCATCCCTACACTTGATATGCAGCATATCCGACGAAGAGATCGGACTGTACGGTAAGTGTTGACAGTTGATTCGACGAGTATTTTGACAGGTTCACTTGTTTTTCTTATGATCGCTCAATACCTGGGAGCCGTTACGTACAGCTAGTGCCGTTGATGGTTTGTGGGTATGTGATATGATCACTGCCTACTGCTAGCATATTGACGAGTCTTAGAGTCCCACAGAGGGGTTTCCTAGCTCAGGCTAAAAGATGTGGGGCGCATATGGGATATGCGCGGGAGCTCGATTAAATGCGTGTATTTGATACCGTATTTTAATCGGGCGTTTACTAATGGTCGGGTCGTATGTAATATGACCGGATTATTAAATCAAGTGTTCATTTAATATTATAGACTTTTAGCTCATTTATTTAAAACCTTTTCTTCACGGATTTATGCATGAATGTATGTATTTATATATGTTGATATGAATGCACACATGCATGCATACATGTGTCATGGTTGATGATACAATGGAGGTGGGAATGCAAGACTCACATGGTATAAATATTTATATATTATTGATATTGAGAAAAGGAAAATGAAATTAAATCATGGTTATATTTCTTCTACACTCTTCTTCACTTGACCTAATTTAAACCATGGTTTGATTTATCATTTGTTCTTTAACTCAATAGAAAATATTTAGATATTATTGACCATGGTTGTATGTGAGTGTGACACTCATATTAATATTTTCTTTTCTCATTATTCTTGAGAATTATCACAAAAGAGCTCAAGCTTAGCCATCTCCTTCTTCTTCCTTCTTATTGCTCTCTACCCCTTTTCAAGTGAGTGAAGAAAACAAAAAGGAAAGGTTTTTAAGTGAGATTACAACCCACATCACCAATCTATATTAGTCTTGCCCACTAGTGTAGGTTGTTTGCTCCACTTCTTCAAAGATCAAGTGAAGCTGGGAGCTTGAGCAAAGGGACTCCGTGGTGGATCGTCGTGGACTTGGAAGGACTCAAACGAACCGGTTCAAACCCTCGTTGATCCAAGGAGTCACAAGAGGAGATCTACAAAGATTGTATTACTCACATCTTAGTGTTAGAATACTTGTAGTATGTGATACTAGTTCTTTGTTACCCTAAATTTCTAGTTCGATTCATGGTTGGTATTGTTTAGCACCCCCTAAATTTTTATTATAGCATGTGTGATGTAACCCAAACCCTAGGCATGGTGCTAAAGAATCCCTACACCAAATCTGCGGAGTGGCTAATGGAATGTCAAATCCAATTGAATGCACAGGTTCTATTAAATCTTCAGTGATCGTTCGTGGTTCTGGAATCACTTCCAGTTCTACCATACTGCCACTTTTGTTTTCTGAAAAAATCCATTTTACTAAACCTGTGGCGAGTTAAGAACAATATCACCATTGATCTTCCTGATGGTAGAAAGTTAACCTTCGTCAAAGGCCGGGACAACCCACAAACTGCCATTACTGAAACGTGCCTCGAGTTTATCCGGATTCTGGTTTAAGCATCAGCCGGACAACTCCCTATCCCTTAACACCATTAATATATAAATTAATTCTATATATATCCAATATAGAAATAAAAGCACTAATTTAATTGGAACCAGATTCAAAATCATGCAGCTATCTCCAGTGCATATCAACCAAATGGAAAGAGGCTAATCAGCATTACTCATCTAGGACTGCATCCACATATGAGTAACCTGAAAGAGAAGCAAGTTCTCAAAAACCATTACTATCAACGGAATACCAAACACAAGTATCTACATCTTCGACTACCTCGAAAAATCCTGATACTCCCAACAAATGGTTCTTTACTTTATCCTTATACCTATAGCTTCTCAATATCTGAACCTTGCATTTCAATGAATTACTTGTCTAGAACTGGAGAAGTCATGAATAAACAGAATATAGTACGAGTACCAACCTCTTTGTTCTAATGGACACTGGACAACATACAATACTTTGTATAAGTCCCCTGAGTTTTATAACTCAAACCCTATGCGTCGTAGGTTGAAAACAATACTATGGTTAAGAAGAATTATACCGTTGCTTAATGCTCCTTACCTAACCATCAACTGATATAGGTAAATGTCATAGACATAATTTCAAAAAGTTATATCTTTATAAAATAAACGTACAGATATATCAGCTTGAAATTGGTGCATAACAATCAGATATTCAAAACCAAATATTTGCCGTCTGGCAAATACACAGACTATTTCCTCAAATATCACCAATTACATCGAATTCCGATATAATGAGGATATAATCACCTAATTCCCAATATCTTACTCCCACTCACTATCTGTAACGCCATACAGATGTAAGAATCAAACCTGGTAAATACATACCCTGGAGTCAGAATCTAATGGGGAAAACAATTTTCATTTAACATTGCACAGTCGGACTGAAACATGAAAATGTTTCGAAAGGGTTAACCTGGTATTCCTAGTAACGCCACTTACACTATCCTGATTCATGACAGTAACCATATATTTACCTGCCCTCATTTCAATCCCTTTATTATGTCTTTACTAATTACCTTTTGTACACCTTCTTTAGGCTAATTGATTTTCTTCCTTCCCTACCCTTTGGGACCAGCCTAAGGTTTGGAAGAAGACTATCCAATAAGCGTAATAAGTGTACACTCCTTATGCCAGGAGCCCTCGCAACCTGAGAGAAGGTAATGGGAAAAAAGGCATCTGAATAATCCTATTCTATTTCTCCTGAACCGGAGACCATCCTCGAATCTGGAACGAATTCCTTCGAGTCCGTATGTAACTATACGATGGCATGTCCAAGCATTATGGACGTTCGTAGTGATTCGAAGTGTTCTGGAGAAATCCAAAGTGGATGTGGGAGTGGCAGGGGCATACACGGTTTTGTCGTGAATGATAGCAGTTGCAATTTTCTTTGTCGTTATTCTAATTCCTTTATATGTCTTTACTTATTACCTTCTGTACACCACCTTTAGGCTAATTGGTTTTCTTCCTTCCCTACCCTTCGGCACCAGCCTAAGGTTTGAAAGAAGACTATCCAATAAGCTCAATAGGTGTACCCTCTCCTAATCCTAGGAGCCCTCACAATCTGAGAGAATGTAAAGGGAAAAGACAATCGACTAATCCTATTCAATCTCTCAAGAACCAGAATCCATCCTCGAATCTGGAACAAGTTTCTTTGAGTTCGTATGTAACTATATGATGGATTATCCAATAAGTGCGGATCTTCATAGTGATACGGGGTGTTCTAGAGAAATGCAAAGGTGATATAGAAGTGGCAAGGATATTTTGCAACTATGTGAAATTTCAAAAGCCAAAGTGTTTTAAGAAGGTTCGGTTAACTTGGTTCATGAGTTTTAGTTTAGGTCGGATCATGGTCGCTGCCAGAGAGAAAGAGAGAGAAAAGAAACACTCAGCATGCACTCTAACCTAGATCAGAATAGTTAATCACTTTATCTAATCAGGATGGCTCCCACTGTTTCCTCGAATTCTCCTCCAAACCCAAAGGAGAATTAGTCGGGATCATCTAAAATCACCCGAGGAGTAAACCAACTCATCAGTGGGAATCGGGATCTAACTATCATCGCATGATAACTTGTTGAAAGCCACTCATGTCACCACACTCCAGAAGGTATGCGCATGCCTGGCAAGTTTCCTGTATATTTGAAACTCCCGATGTGATTTTTACCCTTAGGACCCAAGTGACCTTGACGAATAATCAACAAATCAAAAGGTCCTATTCAAGTTCAACCCATCTTTATTTTGATTGCGTTAAACCCACCCGCATGACCCTTGACGAATAATCAACAAAGTCGTACGACCGTCCTAACCAATCCACATGTCTATGCGACAGAAAAGTATTAAAGAGCTACTGCACAATATGCCTCGGCGAATATCTATGACAAACATAGCGTAAATACTAAGCAATACTAATCTGAAATGACGGAGGGCTACGGCTGGTTTTTGGCGAAAAACCATTAACGTAATGAACTTGATATCGTTGAAGGAATCCAAGTAGTTTTACAAATTTATAGTGGCGAAAGCTTTTGATAAAAAGGTCACTCCCGGTGAAGGGATCTCAGCTCTTTCCTCGTCGAATGAGGTGCAGGATATTCCAAACTGAATACCATGATACAAAGCAAAAGAATTGATTATAGTGAAGTTATTATGTTGACGCAAACTTTTACTCAAGGGGTCACTCCCGATGAAGGGATCTCGGCCCTTGCCTCGTCGAATGAGGTGCTGGATATTCATAACCGAATAGCACTTTGCAAAGCAAAAGAGAACGTCTGTAATGTCAGTTTTTAAAATCTTGGTTCCAACAACATCATATATAGGTTTGTTTTATCCTTGTATTGATCAGAATCAACGCAGTCCCATCAATTAATCACACCAGAAAAGAACCAAAATATATGACGTACGTATATGCCATCCGCATTCGCCATTGGGTCTCGTCATCACCCGTTAGGTTACTTAACTAACGACAGAGCGAGGACTGGACTAGCGCGAGTGCAAAATATATACAACATCTACCAGTATATATATATATATAACAAATATAAAGCGACATCACAGAAACATCACAGAATAACGAATAATCTAGAAGCCCCGGGTTTCCTTTGAGCCGCAAATGAAAACCCGACGTTCCCCGGGTCGTGTGGAAAGCTTGTGCAATGAAAACCTAGACCCCTATGAGCGCGGCAAGTTACCTGCCAATCCCAGAAGTGAGGCAATCCCAATCAATAATGTGAATGGACCACCCAGCACTTCACGGAATCCGGTAACTTGGGCACCCCTCCGTGGGTCAACCTATACCCCCTACGAGTGCGGTGAATAGCCCGCCAATTCTGGAGTAAGGTCCCCTCCATATCAACGCCATGAGATGCGGACCCGTTGCCCTCTAGAACCCGGCTATTCATGCACTCCACCGCGGGGTAATTCTAGTATAGAAAAGAAAATAATATATACAAGGGTGACAGCGACCTCAACCCGGTTGTGCCCCAAACAAATAATATACAAACAGGCAGTGATGGCAGTACATATGTCGGATGCTCGCCCCGCAATATCAAATGTATAATGTACCACGACGATCTAAACACAATCACAGCTCAACACAGAACATCAACGTGAATGTCACGTTCGCAAACCCGTCTAAAAGAACTTATAGCAATTAGACGAGTTATACCGCTCGAATGACATTCACGGTCACAGATATTAATGCATGTACTGATAAACATTTAAACAGTGTTAAATTATCGACTTCAAAACACCCCGAATTGCCCCTGAACAATAGATAACATAATATCCAAAATGGGCAAAACAAGCAATACCACTGAACGAATATTCCAGGGACTAGACCACACCAAAAAATACAAGTCCAAACACCTACATAGGACCGACCAGGCCAAAATTATTGCCCATGTGGCCGGTTCAATATGGGTGGAATGGGTTCGTATTTAGGGAGTGTTCTAGTGGTCATACAAGTAGTCTTCTGCAGTTGCTTAAAAAAAATTTTAAGAATCTGAAATATCGACAGAAACTGGAATACATTGGGTGTTGTTTGGGAGTTGTTTAGGTTTCGATACTTTAACATTGTCTAAAACTGCTAGTAAAGTGTTTACGGGTTGGCTCTGATACCATGTTGGGTTACGGCAGTGCCCCGGCCATCAAACCGTGGCTAAATGCGGAACAAAATTTTTCTAAATTGGCGCTACCATGACCCGATGCCCGGATCTACCCTAAACCCTATACTAGCAATATGTAAAACTAGGAGTTAGATGGTTATACCGAGTTGATCCATGTCCTTCTATCTTGAACCATCATCCCAAACTCCTAGAGGCTCCTTGATCGAATTTGGTTACCGGTCTTCCTCCATCTACGATGATCAACCCGAGGGAAATAGCGCAAGCTCCAGCCTCGCTTAGCGAGGTAACCGACGCTCCAAGGTTGGTAGCAATAGAGAGTGGAGGTGTAGGATTATCTCACTATAATTTTCTCTCATCATAAATGCTCAAGGAGCAACTCAAGAGGATAAAGAGGAGGTGAGGAAACATGTGGCATGAGCAACCAAGGAAAAATGGCTAAGTCTCACCAAGTGAAAGAGAATGATCAAGTGATGATACAAGTGGAGAAAAACAAGTGGGTAAGGCATATGGAGAATGGTGGCTTCTGTTAGTGTATATGCCCTAGAGGCCATTACTGTATCATACTAGTTTGTATATTACTTAATGGAAGCTTGGGATATTCACCTTGTATATACAATCTTGCTCAAAATAGTAGTATACTACTTGGTTTGTTTCTACTTCAATGTGTACATGTGTTTATTTTAGTATATCACCTATACACATTAGTGGAGCCCTTAGGATCTTTGCTTGATTACCAGCATTGTGATGGCAGTCACACTAGTGGGAGCTGGGTAATCTATAAGCACATCCTTATGCAGGTCCCTAGTCGCAGGACTATCGAGACAGGGCATCGATACTTCGGAGTAGAATAGCGCATGCGCTTCTCATCCCAGTGTGGGAGACGGTCTGTCTCACAGCCGTTAGTACGTCGTACTGGAGATAGTATGCGGGTGCTCGTTAGGTTACGAGTACACTGGACAGGACTCGTCGGGAACTGACCGGTTGGTATTATACCTATGTCAGTTATCAGTTCCCAGGTGACATGAGTACAGCTTAGTCCGCTGACTTAACACTGTCACTTCGCCTCGAGTGTGTTCCCACTGTACTTTGATTACTACCCTACCATGGCTCAAAGGAGTCGTGCAAACAGGTAGTAGTTGGGTGCAGTCCCGAAGCACTTGGAGGCAGTGACGGTTAGACAGGATTCGTCTCTCCCGGTATTGGGGGTTGACATCGCGCTGTGTCTAGGAGAGCCATTACACGAGTAGTCCCTGGCCAGGGCAAGCGAGATATACAGGTAGGCTTCCAGTGTTATCTCAGGGTGTATTGGGCTTCACTCCGACACGACTTGTACCGCTATTAGGGAACTGACGTTTACCGCCCCCCTAGGCCCGCCATGCGATGTATCAGACGAACAGACCGGACTATACGGAGATTGTCGCATTCAGGCTCAGTAGGAGTTCAGATGGGTTTCACCTCGTCAGTCTTCTTGTCGGCATCTACCTGGGGACCGTTACGCACAGCTAGTGCCGCTTGCGGTCTGTGGTTAAACCCACTGCTAGCGTAGTGTCGAGTCTTTAGAGTCCCACACAGAAAGCTATTCGCCTTTAGGCAAAAGAGTAGAGGTCGCATGGTTTTGCGACAGGTCGCATGGTTTTGCGACAGGGTTCAGTCACATCCGTGCACTTGTGCACGTTTAGTGTCCGGACAGTTTACACTAGCGGGCTTTGGTTTAAGCCAGATCCTAGTGTACGTATTGGGATTGGTTTTATCCAGTTTGTATACGTGTTCCTCGGAACGCGGATGCGGGTGTGTATGCACAGTTGACGGAGAGACAGAGGCAGAGGATTCTCATTAGGGTTGTTGACCGTTGACTGTTGACTATTGACTTTTTGCTCAACCCTAATGAGAATATGATATATGATTAACAATAATATTAATTAAGTATTGTGGTGACATGGTTGTTGAGGGGTTGACTTTGTTGACTTGTTGACTTTGTTAACCGGTTGACTAGGTTGGACTAGTTGACCATCATGATGACAATAGCTATCATTTCATAGCAAAGACTTTTCACTTGCTTGTTCTCTTGTGCAATATGAGTGCATGAAATGATATAGCCATTTTGACTTAAACCATTTACACAATACTTGATTACTATTTTTGTGATGATGGCTTTGGATTATGAGAGCCAAGAGAGAAAAGTTTTTCTCATTCTATCATTTTCATTCTCTCTCTTGTGTTCTTGAGCTCTCATCTCCTTCCTCTTGCTCTCCCTCTCTTTAGTCTATGGTTCACTTGTCTCATGTGTTGAGAACTAAGAACCATAGAGAAAATCCCAACACACTCTCCTCTACTCACTCTAGCTCATAAGGTTTGGCAAACCGAGTGAACTAGTTTCTTCAAAGTTCGAAGAAGAAGCCAAAGGTAGAAGCTTTCAGGTGGATCGATCTTCGGCGCAAGGAGACGACGGGGTGAAGCCGATCCGGACAACCATCGAGGTTTGAAGAGGAAGGAGTTCAAGTAAGAAAGGTATAACCCCCTAACCGAGTAGTTAACAACTCCTAGTTAGGTTGTTAGTTAGATGTTTAACAAAGATCCGGTTTTGAGTCCATGTTACCGCCTCTAGAAAAAAAAAATTCACCAAATTCCGCATGCCCGAAAGTACTGGGAGAGGTAGCATGGACTTACAGTGGTATCAGAGCCTAGTTAAACTCTATCTAACATGTTAGCAAAGTAACTAGAAGATCGATCAAAGAAAAAGTCCCGAATTAAACCCGAAATTCAAAGTTGCTGTTGATTTTTAAAGTTCTGTAAAATTGATAAATTTCATCTTAAAAATCGGCTCAGGGTTTTTATTAAACACCCATGAAATTTGGTCCCACGAACCGGTCAAAGCGCCGCGGAAACGCGGCCGAGTTGACTCGGCCGAGGTCCAAATTTTGTGCAGTGTTTTTATGGGGTTGTTTTGGGATTTTTGGAATATGTATTTTCTGCCCAGATTTTCCAGAACGAAAATTTTGTGTTTGGGGCCAAAAAATCCGTATTTTTGATCGAACTTCTAAAGACTTGAGGTGACGGGTTTTTATCTGTGATGTGATATTTGTATTGAACGTCTGCTAATCGCTATATGTCGATTAGTGGGGGTTATACAAATCTGTGATCTGTAATGTTGCTGGAATGTGTATATGAATTCATTGGATTGTCGCGGGTGAATAGCCGGGGGTTGTGAGACAAGAGTTTTCTTTTCTTTCAATTCATGTAAATTTGTAAATTGATGTAATTATTATTTGTATGGCCGCACAACCGGGTCGGGGTTGTAGCCGTCATTGTATAATTTCTTTTTACTGTTTTTGCTCCTAGGATAGACCCATGGAGGGGGTGCACAAACTACCGGGTATGCCGAAGTGCCGAGTGGCCTACTCACGGAGATGATGGAGGTTGCTGCGCTTCGGGTACTTGGCGGGTAGTTTGCCGCGCCCGTAGGGGTCTTGGGTGGGGTATTGGCTATTCACCGCGACCGTGTAATCTGCTTTTCGTTACAGGCTCGTACGAATTGCGGATTCCTAGTATATCCAATGTGTTCATCTGTAATCTGAAATGGCTATCATTGCAATATATCTATATATGATATTATTTAGGCGTTGCTTATGTTTTACAGCCGCGCTAGCCCAGCCCCCGCTCTGTCGTTAGTTAAGTAACCTAACGGGTAATGACGGGGCCCCATGGCGAATGCGAATGGCATAAGCGTACGTCATATTTTGGTTGTTTTCTGCAATGGTAGGATTAAATGATGGGACGCATTAAAAGAACTAATGCAAGAATATCACGCATTAAAAGAACTAATGCAAGAAAATAAACCAAGTAAAAGTCGTTAGAACAATTTCGAAAAACCACTCGGTTCTTTTCAAAACCAACTTTTAAATGCGGAGCTTGAGCCACTCCTTTTAAAAGCTATCTCGTTCCATCGATTATATCAAGTTCACTACGTTCACGGTTTAGCCAAAACCATTCGTAGCCCTCCGTCGTTTCACATGAATAGTCAATAGTATTCAAGCTATGTTTGTTGGCCAAAGTCAAGGCATAGTGATTGGTAGCTATTGGGTATTCATGTGCAGCATAGATAGATGCGTTGGTTTGGAACAGTCGTACTGCCTTGTTGGCCAAAGTCAATGGTAGGTGCGGGTGGATTCAAATTAACCTGGAGAACGACGGGTAGAACTTGACATGTGACTTATGATTTGTTGGCCAAAGTCAAGGTCATAAGAGCATGGGGCAAAAATCCACATCGGGAGTTTCAAAAGAACTGAAACTTTCTAGTGTTGCATACCATTTGGAGTGTGATGATTCTGGTAGGATTCCTTCAGTCTCGTCACGCAATGATATTTGGGTCCCGATCCTACTGTGAGTATATGCTACTCCTCGGGAAATTTCTCACTTAACGATCAATGCTATAAACCAAGTAGGTGTCTAGAAAGGTGTTAGCGGGGCTACGCCCCCAGGGAAAAGAGGTTATTTAATTAAGGAACTTCGCGAAAGCGTTGGAAAACCTCCCTCGAAGTACCGACACTGGCCTGGCTGAACGGTTAAGCAAGTATTGTACGGTGAGATTGATCCTGACTAATTCTTCCTTTTTGGTTTTAGGATGGATTCGAGAAACAGTGGGAGCCATCCTGTTTAGACAAACTAAAAACCATTCTAAACTTGCAAGAGCATCATGCTGAGTGTTTCTTCTCTCTCCTAATTGCAGCGACCAATCGACATGACTGGACTTAAGTTACTCCTAGATAAAAACATACTGACAGGGCCAAACTACAAAGATTGGCTCAGGAATGTCAAGATGGCAATCACTTACGACAAGCTGGGGTATCTTCTTACCACCAAAGCTCCCCCTGTCCCATGTCCCAAAACCAGCGTCGCGGATAAGGAAATCCGTAAGACCTAGGAAATCGATTGCGCGAAGGCCAAGTGCCTCGTGCTTTCCTCTATGGACAACGAACATCAGAGGAGGCACGAGAATATGGACCTCGAATCCATATTTCTCCATACAAAAGAACTGTATGGAGAGCAGTCTCGTATCGCAAGATACGAAGTGTCGAAGAAGTTATTTTCGGCAAGGTTGGCCGTCGGATCATCGGTAGCGGAACACGTGCTTAAGATGATTGGCTACATAGAAAAGCTCGCGGATCTTGGGACCACGTTGGAGAATGAGCTCTATACGGACTTGATTCTCCAGTCCCTTCCTTCCACTTACGCCCAGTTTATCCTGAACTTCAACTTACAAGAAAAGGAAGTTGAACTTTCAGAACTCCTCAACATGCTGAGGAGCGCAGAGGGCACCCTACAGAAAGGTAGGGAAACATCCACTTTGTTTGTAGGAGGATCTTCCTCTTCTAGGTCCAAGACGAAAGCCAAGGGAAAGAAGAAGAAAGCCCCCGCCAAACCAAGGGGCGGTGTTAGTAAAGTGGATACGAAGGGAAAGGCAAAAGCAACAAAGAAAGTGGGAAAGCGTGTGGATAAGGAAGAATGCTTCTATTGTCATAAGAAAGGACACTGGAAAAATGATTGCAGGGCTTGGAAGGCCAGAACACAGGATCTGAAGCAGGTTGCGGCTTCAGCTTCAGGTGTGTATGTTATTGAAAACTGTCTTTCAATAAACTCTACTTCCTGGGTATTGGATACCGGATCAGGATCTCATATCTGTAATTCTTTGCAGGCATTGAGAAACCGTAGGGTTTTGAAGGCAGATGACATGACCCTCAAAGTTGCAAACGGAGCTAGCATGGATGCTAAGGCCGTGGGGGACTATCACCTGGGAATGTCAGATGGACATGTTTTGGTTTTGCGTAATTGCTTTTTTGTACCCAACGCAACTTGTAATATCATTTCTGTATCTTTGGTTTCTAAAGAAGGTTATGAATTTGCGTTTGTAAGCAATGTTGTAAACATTCACCTTAATCAAGTTCTGATTGGGTCAGGTACATTAAGCAATGGTATATACGTATTAAACCAACCGCAGATTTTCAATGTCCAGAATACACACAAAAGAAAGTCTCCGGAAATCAATCAGACTTTCTTATGGCATTGTAGACTGGGTCACATCAATGAGAGAAGGTTGATGAAGTTACATACAGAAGGATATTTGAATCCGTTCGAATATCAATCGTATGCCACTTGTCAATCCTGTCTCAAAGGAAAGATAACAAAAACTCCGTTTACTGGACACGGAGTAAGAGCGAGCGAGCTCTTGGGACTCGTACACAGCGACGTGTGCGGTCCAATGTCTACACATGCGCGAAGCGGTTATTCTTACTTCATTACTTTTACGGATGACTTTTCAAGGTACGGTTATGTCTTCTTAATGAAACATAAGTCCGAAGCCTTTGGAAAATTCCAGGAATATAAGAATGAAGTAGAAAAACAAACCGGCAAAAGTATCAAGATTCTAAGATCAGATTGAGGTGGTGAATACTTGAGTGCCGAGTTCCTGGACTATTTAAAAGAGAACGGAATTCTCTCTCAGCTTACTCCTCCATACACTCCGCAACATAACGGTGTATCGGAGAGACGGAACCGAACCCTATTGGATATGGTACGGTCCATGATGAGTAACGCTGAGTTACCGCGATCATTCTGGGGGTATGCGCTAGAATCAGCTGCATACCTTTTGAACCGAGTTCCAACTAAGACTGTGCCTACTACACCATATGAGATGTGGTGTGGGAAGAAACCCTATCTTAAGCACATTAAGACATGGGGATGTCCAGCTTTTGTTAAAAAGCAGCATGCGGACAAGCTCGAGGCACGCTTAGTACAGTGCAAGTTCGTGGGATATCCAAAGAACTCCAAGGGATATTTCTTCTACTGCGAAGAGGAACAAAAGGTTTTTGTTTCTCGTCATGCCTACTTCTTGGAAACTGAGTTTTTGGAAAACCAGATAAGTGGAGCACAGTAGAACTGGAAGAAATTCCAGAACCACGAACTATTACTGAAAGCTTAGTGGAACCAGAGGGTTCAAAAGAACAGGACATTCCTATGCTGCTCCGCAGGAGTAGTAGGCAGTCTCATCCGCCCGAGAGATACTACGGTTTTCTTATAGACGGGGATAGAGAGGATTGCATCATAGATTATGATGAGCCTACTAGCTTCCAGCAGGCTGTTCAGAGCGTTGACTCGGTAAAATGGCTGGATGCAATGCGGACCGAAATGGAGTCCATGTACACCAACAAGGTATGGACGTTGGACATTGCTCCAGACGGGGTAAAACCCGTAGGATGCAAGCGGATCTTCAAAAGGAAGCTTGGGATATTCACCTTGTATATACAATCTTGCTCAAAATAGTAGTATGCTACTTGGTTTGTTTCTACTTCAATGTGTACATGTGTTTATTTTAGTATATCACCTATACACATTAGTGGAGCCCTTAGGATCTTTGCTTGATTACCAGCGTTGTGATGGCAGTCATACTAGTGGGGGCTGCGTAATCTATAAGCACATCCTTATGCAGGTCCCTAGTCGCAGGACTATCGAGACAGGGCATCGATACTTCGGAGTAGACTAGCGCATGCGCTTCTCATCCCAGTGTGGGAGACGGTCTGTCCCACAGCCGTTAGTACGTCGTACTGGAGATAGTATGCGGGTGCTCGTTAGGTTACGAGTACACTGGACAGGACTCGTCGGGAACTGACTGGTTGGTATTATACCTATCGTCAGTTATCAGTTCCCAGGTGACATGAGTACAGCTTAGTCCGCTGACTTGACACTGTCACTTCGCCTCGAGTGTGTTCCCACTGTACTTTGATTACTACCCTACCACGGCTCAAAGGAGTCATGCAAACAGGTAGTAGTTGGGTGCAGTCCCGAAGCACTTGGAGGCAGTGACGGTTAGACAGGATTCGTCTCTCCCCGTATTGGGGGTTGACATCGCGCTGTGTCTAGGAGAGCCATTACACGAGTAGTCCCTGGCCAGGGCAAGCGAGATATACTGGTAGGCTTCCAGTGTTATCTCAGGGTGTATTGGGCTTCACTCCGACACGACTTGTACCGCTATTAAGGGACTGACGTTTACCGCCCCCCTAGGCCCGCCATGCGATGTATCAGACGAACAGACCGGACTATACGAAGATTGTCACATTCAGGCTCAGTAGGAGTTCAGATGGGTTTCACCTCGTCAGTCTTCTTGTCGGTATCTACCTGGGGACCGTTACGCACAGCTAGTGCCGCTTGCGGTTTGTGGTTAAACCCACTTCCAGCGTAGTGTCGAATCTTTAGAGTCCCACACAGAAAGCTATTCGCCTTTAGGCAAAAGAGTAGAGGTCGCATGGTTTTGCGACAGGTCGCATGGTTTTGCGACAGGGTTCAGTCACATCCGTGCACTTGTGCACGTTTAGTGTCCGGACAGTTTACACTAGCGGGCTTTGGTTTAAGCCAGATCCTAGTGTACGTATTGGGATTGGTTTTATCCAGTTTGTATTCGTGTTCCTCGGAATGCGGATGCGGGTGTGTATGCACAGTTGACGGAGAGACAGAGGCAGAGGATTCTCATTAGGGTTGTTGACCGTTGACTGTTGACTATTGAATTTTTGCTCAACCCTAATGAGAATATGATATATGATTAACAATAATATTAATTAAGTATTGTGGTGACATGGTTGTTGAGGGGTTGACTTTGTTGACTTGTTGACTTTGTTGACCGGTTGACTAGGTTGGACTAGTTGACCATCATGATGACAATGGCTATCATTTCATGGCAAAGACTTTTCACTTGCTTGTTCTCTTGTGCAATATGAGTGCATGAAATGATATAGCCATTTTGACTTAAACCATTTACACAATACTTGATTACTATTTTTGTGATGATGGGTTTGGATTATGAGAGCCAAGAGAGAAAAGTTTTTCTCATTCTATCATTTTCATTCTCTCTCTTGTGTTCTTAAGCTCTCATCTCCTTCCTCTTGCTCTCCTTCTCTTTAGTCTATGGTTCACTTGTCTCATGTGTTGAGAACCAAGAACCATAGAGAAAATCCCAACACACTCTCCTCTACTCACTCTAGCTCATAAGGTTTGGCAAACCGAGTGAACTAGTTTCTTCAAAGTTCGAAGAAGAAGCCAAAGGTAGAAGCTTTCAGGTGGATCGATCTTCGGCGCAAGGAGACGACGGGGTGAAGCCGATCCGGACAACCATCGAGGTTTGAAGACGAAGGAGTTCAAGTAAGAAAGGTATAACCCCCTAACCGAGTAGTTAACAACTCCTAGTTAGGTTGTTAGTTAGATATTTAACAAAGATCCGGTTTTGAGTCCATGTTACCGCCTTTAGAAAATTGTTTTTCACCAAATTCCGCATGCCCGAAAGTACCGGGAGAGGTAGCATGGACTTACAGCTTCCTCCTCTCTCTCTCTCTCAATCATCCACAAACAAATATCTCATCTTAATTTTTCAATAAACAAATGTGTGTCATGCCTCTCTACATGACAAGTCCATGCTCATGCCAACTCACCCATCCACCTCATTTCCAAAATGATTTTCTAAAAAGAAAATCAATAATGAGGTGGCCATCTTCTACAAGCTACTCCGTATAAATACGGAATACTTCCCGGTACACGTATCGAAATAGATATACGCGTATTCATACAAAAATATGAATAGCCAAGAGAGAAAATGAATAGTGAACAATAATACTAGTATACATATATATAAATACATATATAAATTATTAAATCAAAACCTGTTTTAATAATCCGGCTCGGTCCTAAGCCGCTAGTATTATCAACCGTCCGATTAAAGTCTGTGAAGCCTGTACACATATTTAATCGAATATCTGTATGTACCAACATACGTCATCTACACCATATCACCTGAACCGTGAAAACCCTTTGTGTGGGACTCTAAAGACTCATCAATACGCTGGCAGTGGGTTTAACCACAAGCACGTCAGCGGCACTAGCTGTACGTAACGGCTACCCATGTATTGAGCGAAAAGAAGGCTGACGAGCAAACTCATCCAAACCCCTACTGAGCCTGACAGTGACAATATCCGTACAGTCCGGTCTGTTCGTCTAAGAGTATCGCATATTGAGTCTAGGGGGTGAATAAAGTCAGACCCCTAATAACGCGACATTTAGTGTCGTCATGAAACCCATCACCACCTAAGAAAATATTGATCCTGGATCGGTAATTCTCGACTACCCCGGCCGAGAATTTCTGTTGATGGCCACTCGTGCACAACGCGACATCAACCCCAATACTGAGAGAGGCGAATCCCCGACGATCCGCTCACTGCCTCCATGTGGCTCGGGACGGTACCCAACTAAAACCTGTTTGCATGACTTCTTTTGTCGTTGTAGGGTAGTAATCAAACTACAGTGGGAACTCACACGAGACAAATGAAGATCTTAGGTTGACAGACTAACCTGTACACATGTCACCATGGAACTGCTATCTGACAATAGGTATAATACCAACTAGTATATTCCCGGCGAGTCCGTCCAGTGTACTCATAACGCAATAAGCAACTGTATACTATCTTAGGTGAACTAACACCAATGGCTTGTGAGACCTTGCCACCGCCCTTCGTCAAGGTCTCGATCAGTATACACTAGTCTACTTTGGAGTATCGATACCCAGTCTCAAAACTCCCACGACTACGGACATTTAAGGATGTGCTTATAGACCATCCAGCTCTCACGTATATGATCGCCATCATAATGCTGGTAGTCAAGAAAGAATCATGTGGGCTCTATCAACATGTAATAGTGATCTGTAATACCACCTGTAGTATGTACATGATGATAAAAACAAACCAGATAGCATACTATCATCTCGAGTAAGACTGTTCTACCGGTATAGGTCCTCCGTCAATCATCACAATCACGTGCCTGCGATTCAATAATTGACTTAAGGGCACAATAGCCAACAGGTATATGGCCTATAACATATCGAGAAACTACCAATAACTCTTATCAGTAAATCTCAACAGCCCTGGCCAAGGACTTCCTGTTACAGCCAATCGAGCATAGCGCAACATCAACCCCCAATACCGAGAGTGACGAAACCCCTCTTATCACTCATTGCCTCCATGTGCCTCGGGACTGTACCAAAAATCCACCTGTTTGCACGACTCAGTAGAGCCGTGGTAGGCTGGAGATCAAAGTATAGTGGGAGGACACACAAGAATCTATGACGATCTCGGGTCTACAGACTAACCTGTACCAGTGTCATCTGAGAACTGCTATCCGACAATAGATATAATACCATATAGGAGTTCTCGACGTGTCCGTTTAGTGTACCCAGTCTCCACTGAGCACCCGTATACAATCTTTGGTGTCACCACACCAATGGATATGGGATCATTCATCGCCCATCATATGGGTCAGGAACCGTATATGCTAGTCTACTCTGGAATATCGATGCTCCATCTCGATACACCCATGACTAGGAACATTTCAAGAATATGCTTATAAACAACTTATGTTCCACTAGTATGATCTGCATCATAGTCCCAGTAGTCAAGCAAATATCCTAAGGGCTTTATCAACATGTACCAAATGAGTAATATGCATGATCAAGTGAACATGTCAAGATAAAGAACAACCAGATAACATACTATCATGTCGAGCAAGAATATCCTCTGAATATATATATACACATACCGATACATCCACTATCAAATAATGGTCTCTAGGGCATACATATATCTAACAGAACCCAAAGTCCAGCATGCATACTTGAACATGAACCTGAATACCTGAATTCAAACACATATATCAAGCCTGAATACATGACTTGACTTAACTCGAACTATGAATACAACTTGACATGAATACAAAAATACTTGACATGAATATTTGATATCAACATGAACTTTATCTTTCCATTTGATGTATTCATGGATTCGAGCAAGGCCTGTAAATTTAACTCTAACGTAGAATACACGGGGTGCTGGGATAGTTCATGCGTGAATCCAATGAAATCTCAGGAGTCCCACTAGATCATGAATCCATGTCTACTAACACAAGAAAGCTATCATGTAGGCCCGTGTTTCCTTGCTCCTGGATTACAGCCTGTTGAGTTTGGTATACTTCAACACTAGGTTGAAGTCCCGTTACTAACACTTGATTCGGGCCCATGGTTCCTTACTCGTGGATTACAGCCTGTTAGGTTCGAGAATACTCTTGAGATTGGTTGATATTCATCCTTGAATTTACGTTAAATTAGTATACCCAAGTAGAGAGCTTATATGACACTTACATTCACTACATGTTCACTCTAATTACACTACACGGCCATGTTACTTTTGTTTGCTATGCTCATGCTATCTTGCTTATCTACTTATCATACATTACCATACTTGTTCACATGTACTACAATAAAACTGCATTCTAAACAAACTTGCCAAGTTCACATTAAACGACATTTTGACACAACATACTTCATACTCAATTATTCATATTATACTTTTACCTTATCATTTCACTTTATACTTCACTCCTTTTCCTTGGGACTTACCGAGCGAAAGTTTACTGATGGGCATTCCACCCTTCTCTGTTTTTCTTGGAATGTTCGTCATATGTTGCGAAAACTGACGAGGTAGACATCTCAGAGGAAGAGCACGATCTGACCGAGACCCAGGCTTAAACCATTTACCTTTCTTACTTTATGTACGCCACCTGTTTAGGCGTTTCAATCCTTGTATTTTCTTTCTTTTAAAAATCATGTATTGTAAATGAATCAAGTTGAATGTAAATAAAATTTTGAAGTTTTAATCTCATGTTTATTCTCTTGTCATTTTATATTTCTTATTTTATGCTTAGCGTATTTATTCCGGGAAATGACCTTCTCGAAATAAATACGTTGCGACCTTGTCACGTACATATGCGGTAATAGGTACTGAACAATGACTATATTTCTATAATTTAAGAATAATACGGCGATATAGCAGTTCTAATGTGTTAGTGACATGGCAATTACCGATGATGAGTATGTGAGCCAGCAAATTTGTGCACGTGTTGTTGGATATAGTGCCCTCAAAGTCAATTATTGGATCGCAGGCACGTGATTGCAATGATTGAGGGAGGACCTATACCGGTAGGACAGTTTTACTCGAGATGATAGTAAGCTATATGGTTTATCTTTATCATCGTGTACTGATTTAGGTGACATGTTGTGTATCACTATTACACGTTGATAAAGCCCATAGGATTCTTGCTTGACTACCAGCAGTATGATGGTGATCATATACGTGAGAGTTGGGTAGTCTATAAGCACATCCTTAAATGTGGTCCCTAGTCGCGGGAGTTTCGAGATAGGGCATCGATACTCCAGAGTAGACTAGTGTATACAGTCGAGACCCCGACGAGGGGCGATGGCCGGTCTCACAAGCCATTGGTGTCAGTTGGTTCACCTAAGATGTATACAGGTGCTCATTGGGTTATGAGTACACTGGACAGGACTCGCCGGGAATATGCTAGCTGGTTATTAAAACCGTCGTCAGATAGCAATTCCCAGATGACATGTGTACAGGTTAGTCTATCGACCTGAGATCGTCGTTTGTCTCATGTGAGTTCCCACTGTGCTTTGATTATTACCCTACCACGGCTCAAAGGAGTCGTGCAAACAGGTTTTAGTTGGGTACAGTCCCGAGCCACATGGAGGCAGTGAGCGGATCGGTAAGGGATTCGTCTCTCCCTACGTTGGGAGTGAAATCGTGCTGTGTCTGGAAAGCCATTACACAAAATCCATGGCCATGGTAACAACTCTTGAGTAAATATTAAAAATTCCCAGAAAACTCAGCAATGAAAGATAGAAGTTACTGTGCAAAAATAACTGACTGAGGAGACTAAATGGCCGCGGAACCGCCGCATTAGCCATGCTAATGCCGCGGTTCCGCCCCGCTTTAATTGAATCAGGTGCTCGAATTTCACAGTAACTCCTAAAAACGCCTGCTGATTTTTCTGCATATTTTTAATTCACAAAAATCCACAATTTTCAAAGATGTACAGAGAGCAAGTTTTGAATTAGGGTTTCGGTTCGATCGGACTTCTAACTCCGTCTACACATCGCCTAAGGCTCTAACTAGGCTCTGATACCACTGTAGGGTTCCTAGGCACACTAATGAGGTCTCACAAGGAATCAACCATGCCAAATTCAAAAATTTCCGGTGCCTACAAACCCTAATACGGATCGTTGACTAGAGTTTAGGCGAAACATGCAACTAGTTAACAACTTAACTGCTAAGTGAACGGAAATACAACCTTTGTAGATCCGGTCCTCCACCTCCATAGCTCTGTGATGAAGTCCCCTCGCTGCGATCATCGGATCCCGGACTCTCGCGGTGGTTTCATCGAAGAAATGATCGGGCTAGGTCGTCGACTTCGATGTCGAAGATGATCTACGTCGAGGCAACACAAGATCAAGCTCCAACTTCACCAAGTCATGAAACTTGTGAAGAAAACACCCTATACTACTTGGCAAGTGGTAGAGGATGAAGAAATAGGAAGTGGATTCACTTTAGAATTGGATTTCTCACTCTTTTTCTCAAGACACCATTAAAGGATGCAAGGTTTTCTTCATCTTGAAGAAGAAGAAGATAATATGATATCAATTATGGAAAATAGAAAAGAAGATGATACTTATCATATTAGCAACCATGGTTATGTGTAGAGAGTAAACTAAGGTTAGGTGAATGGTTAGGTTAGGCATGAAACAAAAATGGTAGACTTTTTCAAAGCTTCATGAAGCTTCAATGTAAAACAAAAGTAGCAACCATTTCATTTCTTGCCAAAATGAAATAAATAAATAAATGAATAAATAAATTAAACAAAACCCTAACCATTTACTTAACCAAGGTTTAAACTAAATATACACACAAACTTGCATATATCATCAAACATGATACAATCAAGTGCACAAAAATATATCACATATACAATGTACACATCAAGTGAGAAAATCCATCTTAAGTGAAACAATACTAGTTAATGCAAAGTAATATATCAAATATATAATTATACATTAAATCATTAAATCAACACTTGATTTAACGATCCGGTCATATCGCATATAACCGACTAATATCCAATGTATCGGCTTATCGAATCAATCCTTGATTCGATAACTAGGTTATATCACATACAACCATTCGATACATTCATCGCAAGAATAGAATACGGTATCACATACACGCATTATTTTTGGTCCCGCACATATCTCATATGCGCTCCTATTTCGTTTCGCTTGAGCCAGGAAACCTCTGTGTAGGACTCTAAAGACTCGTCAATACGCCAACAGCAGGTGATGATCATATCAAACACCCACAAGCCGCAAGCGGTCTGCTAAACGTAACGGCCACCCAAGTATTGAGCGATCAGAAGATCGATGAGCAAGCCCGCTCACACTCCTGTGAATCCAACCAGTAACACTTACCGTACAGTCCGGTCTGTTCGTCTGATATGTCGCATATCTCGCCTAGGGGTGGTAAACGTCAGACCCCAGCAGCTGGATAAGTCGTGTCGATATGAGGTCTATAACAGTTCGAGAAACTACAGATAACACTTACCAGTAAATCTCAGCAACCCTGGCCAAGGATTTCCGGTTATAGCCAATCGAACACAGCGCAACATCAACTCCCTATACCGGGAGAGACGAATCCCCTCCTATCGCTCATTGCCTCCATGTGATTCGGGACTGTACCCAAAAACCACCGTTTTGCACGCCCTCTTGGACGTGGTAAGGTGGAAATCAAAGTTGTAAGCCCGCGGGGATGCCCCGGCCGTCGATCCGACGCCGGAAACGCGGAAAACAAAAACTTTGCGAACTTTGCAAAACGGCACCACCGCGGACTTTTTACCCGGATCGGGCCATTAACCTAGCAACTAGCAAAAAGGAAAAGAGTAGAGATGCTATACCAAGCGATCCGTGTCCTTCGGTCTTCGTCTCCACTCCGATCTCCCGCGGAATCTCCGTCACCTCCTCGCTCGTCGGAAAGGGCACCACGTAGCCGGAATCTTTTACGGGCTCCCGCCTCTTGACCGGGGCAACTCGGGCGCG
Organism: Agapanthus africanus; assembly: GCA_030015575.1. NCBI lineage: Eukaryota > Viridiplantae > Streptophyta > Magnoliopsida > Asparagales > Amaryllidaceae > Agapanthus > Agapanthus africanus. Next base: position 729,593,590 of record JASDDO010000019.1, on the reverse strand, counting down.
AAGTTGGCTAGCCGACGCGTCCAAGACTTGCTATAGAATAGTGTAGTAAACTTGTCTCTTTGGGGTTTAAGAGGTTGCCATGTTGGAGGAATTTTACATAGGAATTTTCCATGGATGCTTGCAAGAAAAATCAATGGAGCATGCAAGAAATGAGCTCTGCCAAAACAGAATGGTGCTCTGTGGAATTATGTGGGTGGAGTTTATAAATTATTAACCAAGCCTCAATTAAAATATTTCACCCACAAATTGACAGCACATTCATACAAAGGGGGGGGCCCCGAAATTAGCAAGAAGGGAATTTTCCCACCCAAAAAATTAAACCTCTCCCCTCTTCTTAGAACAGTGGCCGGCCCCTTATTTTAGTGGGTGGAATAAAATGAAAAGAAGGAATAATTCAAGATGCATGAACAAAAATAATCTCACATCTAAAATCACCATCTCATAAATGCAAGAGAATGACCAAAATAGAATATCATGATGAAGAGGATAATCATGAAGCCACATATGCAAGAAAACCCCTCACAACTAAGTTAATTGCAAACTTGCAATTAACCCCCTCCAACTAAAAGTCCGGCCGTGAAGGAATAAAAGAAAACCGGCCGGAACGGAATGCAAACTGGCAACCACAGAAAACCGATCCCGTAATAAATTACAGGAAAACCCCGCTACTGCAAATACATGCCCGCATTTGTATTCCCACTGAACACAAAAGCAAAGAGACAAAACTACACTATCTTATACTAGGATCCGGCTTAAGCCAAAGCCGGCTAGTAAAAACTGTCCGATCGCGATCCGTGCAATACCGCACGTATCTGATCGAACCCTGCCATATCTCCATATGGGCTCTACAGCGTTTCGCCCGAAACTTGAGTAACTGTCTGTGTGGTGAACTCTAAAGACTCGTCAATACTATGGCTGTGGATTTAACCACTAGCACGTCAGAGGTATTAGCCATACGTGACGGGCCACCAGCTATCGACCAAAAGGGACGTCGATGAGCGAACTCATCCTGACACCCTACTGAGCCTGTCAGTGACAATATCCGTACAGTCTGGTCCGTTCGTCTATGAGCATCGCATGGCGGGCCTAGGGGGTTGGTAAAAGTCAGACCCCCAAAAGCGGTACAAGTCGTGTCGGAGTGTAACCCAGAACACCCTGAGATACTACTGGAATACCTACCAGCAAATCTCCTGCCTTGGCCAAGGACTTTTCATGTTCTGGCTCTCCTAGACACAGCACGACCTCACCCCCAATACCGGGAGAGACGAACCCCTGCAGATCCGCTCACTGCCTCCATGTGGCTCGAGACTGTACCCAACTAAAACCTGTTTGCACGACTCCTTTGAGCCGTGGTAGGGTAGTAATCAAAGTACAGTGGGAACTCACACGAGACAAATGACGATCTCAGGTCGATGAACTAACCTGTACACATGTCACCAGGGAACTGCTATCTGACGTCTGGTATATCCCAACTAGCAGGTTCCCGGCGAGTCCTGTCCGGTGTACTCATAACCCAATGAGCACCTGTATACATCTTAGGTGAACCAACTGACACCAGTGGCTTGTGAGACCGGCCACCGCCCCTCGTCGGGGTCTCGACTGTATACACTAGTCTACTGTGGAGAATCGATGCCCTGTCTCGAAACTCCCTCGACTAGGGACCATTTAAGGATGTGCTTATAGACCCCAGCTCCCACTTATATGATCGCCCTCATACTGCTGGAAGTCAAGCAAAAATCCTAGGGGCTTTATCAACGTGTAATAGCGACTCGTAAGGTCACCTAAAGCAGTACACGACGATAAAGATAAACCAGATAGCATACTATCATCTCGAGTAAGACTGTCCTACTGGGACAGGTCCTCCCCTCAATCATTGCAATCACGTGCCTGTGATCCAATAATTGACTCTGAGGGCACTATCTCCAACAATCTCCCACTTGCACTCGAGGCTAATTATTGCGATGTCGCATACTCACAGCCCGTGTGATACCGAACACCCAACTCCTCTACTAGTCAGTCTCACAAAGCTCGTTTGCGAAACTATTGCGTTCGAGGAATAGCCTCAGTAAGTGGATCCGCTTTGATGTTTCTTTCTATGTCTCTCTATATCTCATGTTCGTAGAGAAAACTATCTCCCGAAATGAGCAATACCAGTCCTAGAATGTCTGGATGTCTGATGGGACCTAGCTCATAAGTGAACTCCAAATCCAAACTTCTTAGACTGTATCGACAACTGAACTTAATCAGTGTCATGCGCCATGCCTTCCCTCAGTTTCCACCTGGACCACCTGTCCAAAATACTGCCCCTCGTTAGAGGGAAAACTATAACTCTGACAGCCACTCTGCCATCCAGGTCATCTTGGAAGCCTGGAATGATAACCGTCTCCTAAAGGAGGCTGCCGTTATCAATTCCTTAGAACATCAACTTGTGTTCTAAAACTGCTTCCGATTGTTTCTCCAGGATTGGATCAATATCAACTTATTGCACCTACTGCAAGAACAACATCTGGTGCGGCACTTGACATCCCATGATTGACTCAATTGCCTAAGCAAGTGATCTGTCAATCATGCGTATCCCTCTCCCCTTTAGTCTGTAAGACACCTTTAGAGAGGGTGACTCCATTACCTGCAGGTACACTACCGTGCCAGGAGTCGTTCATTCTAAATACTCTTAGAATGCGGTCAAAGTACCCAGATTGGGAAACCACCCAAATCTAGATCTAAAACCATAGATCTAGTAACCAGAATGTCTGATATAATATCCAAGTCCTATGTGGAGAAACTACTGTGTGACGACCAAAGTATAACCGATCGTAGTATAGGAATATCACTTCCTACTCCGTGTATGTCATCAAATACCAGGACATCACACCCTACTACCTTCTCAACAGATCCATCCCTTATTCTGATGAAGTCAAACCTATGACTGTCACATCAGAAATAGATGATCTATCTCCGCTATATCTGCTTTAGTCTATAAATAGACATAAGCCTGATATCCACCAATGCTTCTGCTGCTCCCACTGACTACGACAACCCTCTGGCAGAGTCATATAGACGTGCACTTCTAAAGCCAGTTTAGAACGACGCTATACTCATCCTTCCGCCGGGTCTCGCAGCCTGGACCAATAGCAATGGCAAGTGTGGGTAAACAAGAACCTCCTTGCCACCGTCCTTGAGCATACCGAAGTACCTCTCGGGTGCCTGAGGTTACCCACCATATCTGCGGAGTGGCCAATGGAATGTCAAACCAGATTGAATCTTTAGGATCTTATGAAATCTTCAGTAATCGTTTGTGGTTCTGGAATCACTTCCAGTTCTACCATACTCCCACTACTGTTTTCTGAAAAAATCCATTTTTGATAAAACTGTGGCGAGTCAAGAACAATATCACTATTGATATTCTAGATGGTAGAAAATCAACCCTCGTCATAGCCCGGGTCAACCCACAAACAGCCACTACTGAAACGTGCCTTGAGTTGTCCAGAGTCTGGTTTCAAGCATAAGCCGGACAACTCCCCGTATCTTAACAATGTCAAGATATGAACTGTTCTATATCCAAGAAACAGAGGCACTGATTTAATTGAACCAGATTCAAATCATGCAGCTGTCTCCAGTGCATGTCAAGTAAATGGAGAGAGGCCGATCAGCGTTACTCAACTTAGGAGTACTTCCAATTATGAGTAACCTGAAAGAGAAGCTAGTTCTCTTAATCATTACTATCAACTGAATACCATTCACAAGTATCTACATCTTCGATTACCTTGAAGAACCCCGATACTTGCAATGCTTGGTTCTCTACTTTACTCTTATACCTATAACTCCTCAAAACTTAGACCCTGTGTTTCTACGAAACACATGTCTAAGAACTAGAGAAGTTAAAAGTAAACAGAATATAGTACGAGGACCAACCCTCTGTCCTGATGGACACTGGACAATATACAATACTCTGTATAAGTCCCCTGAGTCTAGTGACTCATTCACTGTGTGTCGTAGGTTGAAAACTGTACTTTTGGTTAAGAAGAATTACACCGCTGTTCAATGCTCCTTACCTAACCATCCACTGGTATAGGTAAATGTCATAGACATAATTTCAAAAAGATATGTCTCACTCTATAAAAATAGACGTACAGATATATCGATTTGAAATTGGTGCACAACAACGGATATTCAAAACCAAATATTTGCCGACCGGCAAACAACCCAGGTGGCTTCCTCAAATATCACCAATTCCAACGAATCCCGATATAATGAGGATGGTCACCTAATTCCCAATAACTTACTCCCACTCATCATCTGTAAAACCATACAGATGTGAGAATCATACCTGGTAAATACATACCCTGGAGCAAGTGTCTAATTGGAAAATCAGTTTTCTTTTAACAGTACACAGTGAACCTGAAACATTGAAATGTTTCAATGGGGTATCCTGGTATTCCTAGTAATGCCTCTTCCATTATCCAGATTCACAACTATAACCGCATAATTCTTTGCCATCTCTCCAAATCCCTTTATATGTCTTTAGTCATTACCTTCTGTACACCCCTTTAGGCCAAATGGTTTTCTTCCTTCCCTACCGTTCGGCACCAGCCTATGGTTTGGAAGAAGACTATCCAATAAGCATAATGGGTGTACTGTCCTAGTCCTAGGAGCACTCGCAATGCGAGAGAAGGTGAGGATAAAAGACAACCAAATGAATTTAATTCATAGGTGATTTAGGATTGACAAAGAAGTACATGGTTTGGTCGTGAATAGCAGCCGCAATTTACTTTGCCCTCTTACTAATCCCTTGCTTTGTCTAAACTTAATACATTCTGTACACCGTTTAGGCTAATTGGCTTTCTTCATTCCCTACCGGTCGGCACCAGCCTAGGGTCTGGAAGAAGACTATCCAATTTGCTTAATAGGTGTACTACTCCTAAACCAAGGAGTACTCGCAACCTGAGAGAAGGTAAAAGGAAAAGACAACTGAATAGTCCTATTCGTTTTCTCCAGAACCGGAAACCATCCTCGAAGTCATTCGAGTTCGTATATAACCATACGATGGTTTTGTCCAATGGAAGTGGACGTTCGTAGTAATACGGGGTGTCCCGGAAAAAAGAGTAAAAGTAGGAGTGGCAAAGAGGTCTGCAACTCTGACAATCCAAAAGCCAGTGTTAAGAAGGTTCGGTCAACTTGGTCACTGAGTCATAGTCTAGGGTCGGGTCAATGGTCGCTGCCAGAGAGAGAGAGAGAAAAGAAACACTCACCGTGCACTCTAACCTAGATCAGAATGGTTACCAATTTATCTAATCTGGAAACCTCCCACTGTAACGTCAAATTCTTCCCCAAACCTGAAAGAAGAATTAGCCGGGATCACCCGAGGAGTAAACCAACTCATCAGTGGGAATCGGGATCCAACTCTCATCGCATGATAACGTGACGGAATCCACTCACGTTATCACACTCCAGAAGGTATGCGCATATCTGGCAAGTTTCAGTTCTTTTGAAACTCCCGATGTGGATTTTTGCCCCATGCTCTTATGACCTTGGCGTGAGGTCAAAATATCATAAGTCACATGTCAAGTTCTACCCATCATTATCCAGGTTAATTTGAACCCACCCGTACATACCCTTGACGTAGGCCAAAATAGTAGTACGACTGTCCCAAACCAACGCATCTATCTATGCAACAGATAAATACCCGGTGGCTACCAAACACTATGCCTTGGCGTGAGGTCAAAATACATAGCTTGAATACTACCGAATATTTAACTGAAATGACGGAGGGCTACGAATGGTTTCTGGCGAAAACCTTTAACGTAATGAACTTGATATCGTTGAAGGAACGGATAGCTTTTTAGAAAAATATAGTAACGAAAACCTTCGCTAAAGAGGTCACTCCCGGTGAAGGGATCTCGGCTCTTTCCCCGTAGAATGAGGTGCAGGATATTCCAACTGAATACCACGGTGCAAAGCAAAAGCAATCGGCTATAGTGAAGTTAATGCCCTGACGCAAACTTCTGTCCAAGGGGTCACTCCCGGTGAAGGGATCTCGGCCCTTGCCTCGTCGACTGAGGAGCAGGATATTCCAACTGAATACCACTGTGCAAAACAAAAGAGAACGCCCTTGCAATAACAGCTTTTTGAAAAAGCGTTCCAACAACATCAGAATAGGTTTGTTTATCTTGCATTGATCCGAATCAATGCAGTCCCATCAATTGATCACACCACAAAGAACGAAAATATACTGATGTACGTATATGCCATCCGCATTCGCCACTGGGTCCCGTCATCACCCGTTAGGTTAGCTAACTAACGACAGAGCGGGGACTGGACTAGCGCGGATGCAAAACATATACAACATCTACTAATATATATATACCAATATATAGTATTTCGCTCAAGGCGTGATAAAATGCAACAGTACAGAAATGTATAGCAACACAGATCAATACAGATATCTGGGATCCCCGGGTTTCACAGAGCCGCTGAAACCCGACGTTCCCCTGGTCGTGTGGATAGCCTGTGTAATGAAAACCTAGACCCCTACGGGCGCGGCAAGTTACCCGCCAAAACCTGAAGCGAGGCAGCCCCCTTCAGCAACGTGAATGGACCACCCAGCACTTCACGGAATCCGGTAACTTGGGCACCCCTCCTGGGTCAACCCTATACCCCCTACGAGTGCGGCGAATAGCCTGCCAATTCTAGAGTGAAGCCGCCTCCGTCTCAATGCCATGAGATGCGGGCTTGTTGCCCTCCAGAACCCGGCTATCCGTGCACCCCTCCGCGGGGTAATCCTAGTACAGAAAGTAAAATATACATACAACGGGTACAACGACCGCAACCTGGTCGTGCCCCAAAAGAATAATACAAATAGGCAGTGACGGCAGTCCACATGTCGGACGCTCGCCCCGCAATAACAAATGTACATAATACAACAAAACTGTACTACCACTGCAACCAGGCTATCCCCCACGACCGATCCGCAACAACACAGTACAATCACAGAACATCAACGTGAAAGTCACGTTCGCAAATCCGTCTAAAAGGGCTATAGCAGATAGACTGGATTTACCGATCGAGTGACATTCACGGTCGCAGATATAATGTAAAAACTGTGAACTGGCATGTTTAAAATATCCGATCGAACAAATTTATCAAAGTGGGCCCCAAGCAGTACTGTAGCACTAATAGAAAATCTGGGCCCAAAGAAAATATCCCAAAAGCCCTATTTCCAACTCACAAGCTTACTGGGAAAATATGGTGCCACGATTCCTCTTAACCACCGCGGAACCGCGGCCAAACCAGGGGATTGGCCGCGTTTCCGCGGTCGAAGTAAGGAATCACTGAACCGTATTTTCCCAGAATTCTTAGAATTTCTTGCACATGTCTCTGCAACCACCTGAAAAATTTTAGGAGCTGGAAAAATTTCAACAGAGAACACATGCATACAAAATACGGTTTTTGGGGATTTTGTTCGATCGAGTACTAAACATACTAGAGCAAGCTAGGCATGGTTAATGGCGTGGCTCTGATACCAATGTAAGCCCGCGGGGGCGCCCCGGCCGTCGATCCGACGCCGGAAACGCGGAAAACAAAAACTTTGCGAACTTTGCAAAACGGCACCACCGCGGACTTTTTACCCGGATCGGGCCATTAACCTAGCAACTAGCAAAAAGGAAAAGAGTAGAGATGCTATACCAAGCGATCCGTGTCCTTCGGTCTTCGTCTCCACTCCGATCTCCCGCGGAATCTCCGTCACCTCCTCGCTCGTCGGAAAGGGCACCACGTAGCCGGAATCTTTTACGGGCTCCCGCCTCTTGACCGAGGCAACTCGGGCGCGAAGTTGGCTAGCCGACGCGTCCAAGACTTGCTATAGAATAGTGTAGTAAACTTGTCTCTTTGGGATTTAAGAGGTTGCCATGTTGGAGGAATTTTACATAGGAATTTTCCATGGATGCTTGCAAGAAAAATCAATGGAGCATGCAAGAAATGAGCTCTGCCAAAACAGAATGGTGCTCTGTGGAATTATGTGGGTGGAGTTTATAAATTATTAACCAAGCCTCAATTAAAATATTTCACCCACAAATTGACAGCACATTCATACAAAGGGGGGGGGCCCACGAAATTAGCAAGAAGGGAATTTTCCCACCCAAAAAATTAAACCTCTCCCCTCTTCTTAGAACAGTGGCCGGCCCCTTATTTTAGTGGGTGGAATAAAATGAAAAGAAGGAATAATTCAAGATGCATGAACAAAAATAATCTCACATCTAAAATCACCATCTCATAAATGCAAGAGAATGACCAAAATAGAATATCATGATGAAGAGGATAATCATGAAGCCACATATGCAAGAAAACCCCTCACAACTAAGTTAATTGCAAACTTGCAATTAACCCCCTCCAACTAAAAGTCCGGCCGTGAAGGAATAAAAGAAAACCAGCCGGAACGGAATGCAAACTGGCAACCACAGAAAACCGATCCCGTAATAAATTACAGGAAAACCCCGCTACTGCAAATACATGCCCGCATTTGTATTCCCACTGAACACAAAAGCAAAGAGACAAAACTACACTATCTTATACTAGGATCCGGCTTAAGCCAAAGCCGGCTAGTAAAAACTGTCCGATCGCGATCCGTGCAATACCGCACGTATCTGATCGAACCCTGCCATATCTCCATATGGCCTCTACAGCGTTTCGCCCGAAACTTGAGTAACTGTCTGTGTGGTGAACTCTAAAGACTCGTCAATACTATGGCTGTGGATTTAACCACTAGCACGTCAGAGGTATTAGCCATACGTGACGGGCCACCAGCTATCGACCAAAAGGGACGTCGATGAGCGAACTCATCCTGACACCCTACTGAGCCTGTCAGTGACAATATCCGTACAGTCCGGTCCGTTCGTCTATGAGCATCGCATGGCGGGCCTAGGGGGTTGGTAAAAGTCAGACCCCCAAAAGCGGTACAAGTCGTGTCGGAGTGTAGCCCAGAACACCCTGAGATACTACTGGAATACCTACCAGCAAATCTCCTGCCTTGGCCAAGGACTTTTCATGTTCTGGCTCTCCTAGACACAGCACGACCTCACCCCCAATACCGGGAGAGACGAACCCCTGCAGATCCGCTCACTGCCTCCATGTGGCTCGGGACTGTACCCAACTAAAACCTGTTTGCACGACTCCTTTGAGCCGTGGTAGGGTAGTAATCAAAGTACAGTGGGAACTCACACGAGACAAATGACGATCTCAGGTCGATGAACTAACCTGTACACATGTCACCAGGGAACTGCTATCTGACGTCTGGTATATCCCAACTAGCAGGTTCCCGGCGAGTCCTGTCCGGTGTACTCATAACCCAATGAGCACCTGTATACATCTTAGGTGAACCAACTGACACCAGTGGCTTGTAAGACCGGCCACCGCCCCTCGTCGGGGTCTCGACTGTATACACTAGTCTACTGTGGAGAATCGATGCCCTGTCTCGAAACTCCCTCGACTAGGGACCATTTAAGGATGTGCTTATAGACCCCAGCTCCCACTTATATGATCGCCCTCATACTGCTGGAAGTCAAGCAAAAATCCTAGGGGCTTTATCAACGTGTAATAGCGACTCGTAAGGTCACCTAAAGCAGTACACGACGATAAAGATAAACCAGATAGCATACTATCATCTCGAGTAAGACTGTCCTACTGGGACAGGTCCTCCCCTCAATCATTGCAATCACGTGCCTGTGATCCAATAATTGACTCTGAGGGCACTATCTCCAACAAAAGTACAGTGGGAATCACACAAGACTCTATGACGATCTCGGGTCAACAGACTACTCTGTACCTGTGTCACCAGAGAACTGCCATCTGACGTAAGGTATAATACCATCTGGGAGTTCTCGGCGAGTCCGTCCAGTATACCCGGTCTCCACTGAGCACCCGTATATCATCCCTGATGTCAAACACCAATGGATATGGGATCATCCATCGCCCATCTGTATGGGTCAAGAAGGTATACGCTAGTCTACTCTGGTATATCGATGCCCTGTCTCGATACACCTGCGACTAGGGACCTTGAAGGATGTACTTATGGACTACCATGTCCCCACTAGTATGATCCGCATCATAGTCCAGGTAGTCAAGTACACATCCTAAGGGCTTTACCAACATGTAACAGAGAGACAATCAGTGTACACGTTAAGGTAAAGATAAACCAGATAGCATACTATCATGTCGAGCAAGAAAGTCCTCCCTATATATGTCCAAGCATCCACTACAATATACATCCTATGTATAGTAATGGCCTCTAGGGCATACATATAACTAACAAAAGATAAACCAGATAGCATACTATCATCTTGAGTAAGACTGTCCTACCGGTATAGGTCCTCCCTCAATCATTGCAATCACGTACCTATGATCCAATAATTGACTCTGAGGGCACTATCTCCAACACAGGGAAATCTGGAACGACCCGCGATCAAAACTAGAAAAATAAACAAGTCCAGAGACCGATTTGAGACCCTAGGAACCCCCTGTAGCGAGACGAACACCATGGAAGCACCCAGGGCCGGCCTGGCCGGATTTTCCTTTATGGGGCTCGGCCACTTGGTGTGGGGTAGGGACCAGGTTTCTTCTGTAGATCATATGTACCCTATATATCACCCTAGTGTTGTTTTGGAACTTTGTTTTCACTTTAAGCAAAATCTGGAACATGTTTTCAATGTTGCTGCCTTTTGTTTTCCATTGTTTTTGAATTCAAGTTTTGGTATTTGATGATTCGTTTCTGTCGAGTGGCGTTTGAACGTCAACAGCAAAGGGTTATTGGTCGTGTTTGCATGCGAGACTATAGGTTTTTACCTATGAGAGTAGCGTGTGCCGTTTTGGTTTTTCCGATGTGATTTTCATGTTCTTTTGCGATTGTGTTATCTTTGTAGGTAACCTACGTGACGTCGAGGCGTTGAAGATGAAGATGGCGACATCGGTATCGGCACACAAGAAGCAAGGTGAGTAGATTTATATCTACGGGGAGAAGTCGGGTGGATGGCGTATAGCACCCCCGCAGTTCGTGGTGATGTATACGGATGCGTATACACATATATAGATTCTATATGTTGATTGAGATTTTTGATGATAAAGATGGATTTTTGGTGTTCTTGGATTGGCTTAGTGTTAGTTGCGAAACCCTAGAGTAGTGGTTGCACCCCCACCCACACGCACACACATACTTGCATACATTCTTTCTTTCACATGTGCGTATATGGGAATATATATATTTATGTGTTCACATGGGTATGGGACTATGTGTTCATATACTGGATTTGAGAATAGTACTTGGGATTTGGGATGAGTCGATGAGATTTGATTTGAGGTCGTGGGATCGGTGATATGGCAGGGTTCGTATCTGAGATACGTCATGATGTTATAGCGGATCTTTGGACGACGATACCATGTGAATAGTGATATACATAGAATAGTTGACTTGTGATCGAGATATGAGATAAGATATGTTAAGATATTTATAATAGGTCGCATTGGGCGATGTATACTTCTTTATGATGATATGTGTTGATGACATCGGTTTGTATGAGGCTGTAGATCAGTAGTCAGATCATGATTATATTGATGATATCAGTATTGTACTAGACGTAGATCAGTACCCCGGATTATGATCTTTGATAAAGAGGATACCCGATGAATAATATGATGAATATGATATTGACCCGTACCCAGATTTGGGATGCCGTACGACGAATTTACGTACGAGTTATATATTGATGATAGATCCGCACTCTTGACTTGGGAATGTCTGATTATAGATATGGTATCGGATGTGATATTATTGAGGCGGGATCACCGACTAATATATATATCGACTCAGATGTTAGGCGGTTCCCTTACCTTCAGTTTGTCTGTTAGCTCAGCCCTATAATTTAGTGTAGTTGTTAGACTAGATTCGATTCCTACCTATTTCAAAAACCAACGAATCGTGGGTATTTTAAAAGACAGGTCAAGGGATTCTACGGATATTTCAAAGAACGTATATTTTCTTAAAAACACCGTAGCCCTTATTTTCAAAATACCGCGATTTGTATTATTTCAAAAGGCACTACTATATGATTTATATTTATTTTAAATGCAGATTAGTTATCGTTGTGTCTAGTATTCAGCTCCCGCATATTATTGCTATTCGCTCCGCATCGCATACTTATATCGTGATTCATATACCATTATTGATATCATGCTGTTAGGACACCAGCACCATTACCGATGATGCGTATGTTCCACGTACACTTACTTGCCGGCTCACACACATCATCATCGGTAATTGCCATGTCACATACACTTTAGAGAATACTATTACATTGGCATAGCTTGTTAGCTAATAGTTTCGACATGATATTAATGTACTTTCCTTATATGCTAGTTTAGACATTATAGTTATTACTTGCTACTTCATGCATATTGTTACTCATTGTTATGCCGCATTCATGGATTTTTATGCCTATATTCATTGTTTACATGCTATTGATGATTTGGATTCGGATTTTCATGAGATTTCCTGGATTTGGGGGAAAACCGCAAAAAATATATATAAACTTCTCTCTCTCTTTTTAAAAATGAAAAGTGCGTTTTTCGCATGATGAATGAGTCGTCCACCATGAGTTTTCATGATTGCTAATAGATTTCGAGACCCGATTCGAGGAGTTGGATGAACCGTCTCGGGTACATGGTGGACCCGGTAAGGAACCCCGGGTCGAGAAGGTCGCAGATGATGGCGTTGAGCCTGGCAGGGGAAGACTACCTACCGGTGATTTTACCCGACGCGTCGGATATCCGGAGGATACCGTCGTGGTCTTGAGATTGATGGTAGGGGCCGGTCTGGACTGACGGCGCCCTAGATAGTGAGATTGATACTGAGATTTTGGGATATTGAGGTACTGAGATTTACTGATACAAGCCAGTCCGGATAGCCGGAGCCTGAGATTTTGAGACATTGGGATTTATGTTTTGTGTCGATGCTAGACACTGTTTATGCTGATTTCATTATGATAGTTCGTTTTAAAAATACAGAAATCTCACTAAGTTAGGAAAGCAGTTTCTTCATTTACATGTATTCTGTTTTCATGCATCATACCTCATCCATATGATATATTGCTACCTGAGGCACTGACACGAGCACATAGGATTATACTTGGGTTAGATGTTTACCCTTGCCACCTTTCAGGCTTCCGACTTACATTTTGAGGATTATATATATAGTGATCGTATGACCTAGGATTGCGTTGTTCATATGATTTCTGCTCGTAGATTTTTTCCAACTCATGAGTTGGCAACTCACCCCCATTGTGCCACAATTTCTTACAGGTTTTGCCATACAGGTTTCGTTACGGCTTTGCTGGCACTACTTCCTTTTCCGGGTGATTTGCTTGGTAGGTGGGTTCACTTGCATCGTGACCATCATTATACTTTATATATTATTATTCTGTTGTATCTAGAAGCTCCATCAACTAAATATGTATTTATTTCAGATAGAGACCGGTGATATTTATTCTTTCGACCTTAGAGTCGCGCGTTGTATTTCTACAGATTTTATGCTGTTTTGAGTTTCCTTTTCTGTTGTGATTCTCGCCTTTCGGCGTTGTATATTATATTGCTTGTGTGGTTGTGACCGTCAATTGACGAAGAGCTAGCTCCTGCTTGGGGATGCCTAAATTCATTATATATGCTTTATCAGGTTTTGTACCCGTTTGGAGTCTTTTTATACAAAGGAAACTCTGCCGAAATTTTTAGAAAAGACTTGAGATTTTAAAAATGCATATTTCGGCGTATGTTGCAAACTACCTGATTTAAATTGGTTTTTCCTTCACTCTACTACTTTCCTTGGTTTGGATTTCTGGGCTTTCGGCTTACTTAGATTACGTACGCCTCGAGACGTTTCGTAGTTTAAGTGCCGGTCATGTTCCGTACTTTCGGGACGTGACACAAGCCCTCATCAAGAGGCCATCGAGCAGCTTCTCTGCTCGGTCCATCCTTGGCTGGTAATCCCTTACCCCACGACGCTAAGGATCCAAGCCCTCATCAAGATGCCACCGAGCAGCTTCCCCGCTCGGTCCATCCTTAGCTGGTAATCTCTTACCCCATGACGCCAAGGATCCAATCCCTCATCAAGAGGCAACCGAGTAGCAACCCTTCTCGGTCCATCCTTAGCAGGCAATTCCTTGCCCTCCCGCGCTAAGGATCAAAGCCCTCATCTAGAGGCCATCATTCAACTTCCATGCTCAATCCATCCTTAGAGGGTGACTTCCTATACGTTTTTAATAAGCGATCCCCACCTCGACTTCGGGGCCATGGAGATACCGACCTTGCACCGGTCTTTGTGCACTTGGCAAATAGTTGAGTTCAACTCGACGTGCGATCGCCAGATGAAAAACCGATCTCCGACATAACGCATCATGAAAGCAGTACCGCGCAAATAAAGATTTTACCACAAACAAAGGGAAAATATGTACGCAAAGAACACTGCAAAAAGATTTCATTCACAAAAGTCGGAAGTCTTTACAAGGGTATTATGGGCTCCCCAGCCTTACAAAAACGCCCGGAGGCTTACAAAATTTAAGCGCAAAAGAAAATAAGGAGGAGAGGAGATCCAAGCCTCGAGGCCGGGGAGAACCTCGATGAGCTTCGCTTCCACCACCACAACCGGGGTGGCATCTTGAAGGTCGGCGCCCACCACAGAAGCCTTGGCGCTGGGAGCCGGGGCGACCGACTTCTCTCCAATGCTCCTACCGGGGGCCTTTCCCTCAGCAGCGCTTCCGAGGGCATTCCCCTGCGCCTCACCCCTAAGGGGGTACTCACCCCGAAGCTCGCCGTCAGGAAACTCCGGCATCAGGGCCTTGACGGCGTTGAGGGCCTCATGCCAAATGAGGGCAGCGACTTCAACGAGGTCGGCGTAGTACTGGTCCGACTTCTTGTAGCTCTCCACCGCCTTCGACGCTCGGAGGTCGGGACGCCTCACTTCTTCCTTCGTTGCCTCGCTCTCCCTCCGGAGGGTGTTCGTCGTCTTCTTCAGGGTGGCGACAAGCACCTTGGAATCTTCCAACTTAGCCTCGGTGGCTCGGACGGCCTCTCGGCAGTTAGCGATCTCCCAATCCCCGGCAGCCACTCGGTCTTCGAGGGCAGTGGCTCTCTCCATCGCCGCTTGCAGCTCCAGCCTCGAGCTCTCCTCCCGCGAGGAGGACTCGCCCGCGATCTGCATCGCCGGGGCAATTTCCAGCGGCGCCGATCGTCTCCCGCCAAAATGGCACTTCGCATTCAATGGCCGTCGACGCTCTATATGTCGCACGCGTATTGGGCGCGTCCCATCGGACGCGAGAACACTAGCGGCCCGTCACGTCAGCTAACCAGCGTCGGACACGTGACCTGTCGCTCCAATGAACGTACGCCCGAATCGGCGCATCCTCTTTAATGCGAGATCTCTCCCCCGAGTCGCTGACGTCATCTAGAAAATACAATCAATTGTCCGAGAATACGCACCGATGATATCTTCAAACAGGGGCTTACCCTGGGTGATCGGTCAGACCACTCTCGACCCGACCCATTAATAGGTCGAGACGAGAGTGGGGGGCTAATGATGATACTCGATACCGGGGTTTCCCCAGATCATGACACATGACAAGCGACGTGTCCCGAAGCCTACGAGAAAGAATCAAGAACGGTACGTTGGAAGCATGCCCCGGGGCCTCGGGCCGAGGATGTTCCCGACCTTCGATAGCCTTCCAGACCACTCCCATGCTCGCCTTACAAACAACCGTCGGCTCGCCCCCGAGCCTTCCCACACACTGAGTTCCCTCAGCCCCCTAGCTCGCCTCCGAGCTATCGCAGAACTAAGCTCGCTCAGCCTCCCGCTCGTTCCCGAGCCTCCCGCCGAGCCTAACTTACTCGGTCTCATCGACCGACCCACAGCACTGATCACAGGCATCCCCGCCACGGCTCCGCGAATCTCGCCAGACGTGAGATATCCGCCGCCTACGATCCCGCGTTCCATGCCATCGTGTTCCCCCATTAACGAGCACATCTCGTCATTAATGGGGTATCCCGCCTTTCACGCGGGCGTAACGCCAGGAGCGTAACGGTCAGCGTGAATTTCGCGCCCGTCTGCCCATGGCTGCCACTATATAAACCCCCCTCTCAGACGACTTAGGTAAGCCAATTTACCCCCATAGGCGTTACTCTGCCCATTAAGCCTGTCTAACTTGATCGTTGGAGGGTCCTCGGTGGCACAACCACCCCGGGACTTCCTTGCAGGTAGCTCGGCCTCAACCACTTCAAGCCCATTGAGATCCACACGCTTTAGGAAGCAACCTCCAACTCAATCTCAGCCGCTCGCTCTCCACTCGCTGCAGATCAACGGAAGGTAACATCTGAAGGAGATCCAGAGATCCATCAGTATGAAAATAGTATATTTGTTGAAAACAGAATAGATATTACAGGCATGTCTTTAGATATTACAAGCACGTACAAGCCCTTATGCTATAACTGTCTTAAATCCAGTTATAAAGAACTGTCAGCCTACATGGGCAGAGGCATTTTAGGATTATACGAAAATACAGGTGGGGGATTGTATACCCGGTTTTTATTGGGCCCGGGAGCATTTTAACAAGGCCAGAAAGCCAGGGATTGTTACATGTGTTCTGAGCGGGCCTAGGGCTTTATTACAATTTACCGCTCCTTCACCCTTTTTGGTGGAGGACATTTAAAGCAAAACCCATCTGAATAACACTTCTTTTTATCACTCCACATCACGCAAAGAGAAGAGGGGAGAGAGAGAGAGAGAGAGAGACGCGATCCATGGCGGCTTCCCTGAGACCAGCGATTCTCCGCCACATCCGACTCCCAGCTCACAACCTAACCGTAAACTTATCATTTTTCCGATCTTTCTCGTCTCACGACCACCACCTCACAAGAGAGGAGGTCATCGATCGCGTCCTTGACGTCGTCAAGAGCTTCCCCAAAGTCGATCCATCGCAGGTCCCTAACCCTAACCCTAACCCTAATTTCTCAATTCTGAAGATCAATTTCTCCATTCGATTGCTTCAGGTCACACCTGATGTTCACTTTCAGAAGGATCTTGGGCTCGAGAGTTTGGACAACGTAGAGATAGTGATGGCGTTGGAAGAGGAGTTCAAGCTCGAGATTCCAGATAAAGAGGCAGACAAGATCGATTCTACTGCGCTCGCGATCGAGTACATTGCCAATCACCCCATGGCTGGTTAATTTGGGTAAAAAAAATAAAATTAATTCTATCATTTCTTTTGTGCACTTCAAATCTGGAATAGATTGAAAATAATGCTTTTGGGCTGGTTGAACAACAGCTTGACAATGAGATTTGTGTATGTTATGTTGTTGGATTGTGTTTTTTTGTTTTTAAGAACTAGACTATGAAATGAACGTACATGCCTGTTGATCATAGATAGGTTGCTAGCTGTTTAGAAATTGCATGGAACTTTTGGAATTAGAACGTCTAATGTATGTGTTTGACCTTCTTCATTATCTTTTCTCTGTGCAAAGTTATTTGTAGAATGCTGCTGAATTTTCGACCTGTTTGACATTGGAGTTTAGGAAAACCGAGTTTAATTTTGAAGTGGATGTATAGGTTATAGAAACTGTTGGTTTGAAAGGGTCTTTCTCAAAAGGCAAACAAGGCCAAACTCAATTTGGAATTATAAGAAACAAAATGGATTTTAGATATCTACTGGTTTCTGAATATTGGCTTGTATATCTTGCAACTAATAAACTCGCTAGTCTTATGTTATATGTCTTATTAAGCAAGGATAAGGGAGGAGGGTAGTCTTATGTAGTTAACAGCCAATGTAAAATATAGTCAAATCTCTATGAAATGAATCCTAAAGAAATTTCATTAGATAGGTCAAACTGTGACACATTGCATCGCTACCATCCCAGTGCAATGATACATAAACAAGGGTGATTTCCTATGACGTTTCTTGGATGCAACGTGTTGCATCGACCTTACCTCGATGTAATGGCATGTGAGAAATGGTGGACTATGGTAGGACTGGGAAGATGAGTAGGGATAGGCTAAGGATAGGAATATGCTAGGGGTTAGATTAGAAAAATGAAAAAAACTTAGCCATGAGAGTAAGATTATGTTATGTGGAATATAGATACTCCTACATGAACATTGGAGTTGTTGACGTCAAAAAATTGACGTTGAAGAAAATCCCCCAAGAAACTAAGTGTCGCCAAAATAACCCATTTCTTATTTTGTAAGGCCTCGCAGAGTTTTCGCGGGTCCCGCTGCCCAATTAGCGGGCTGGGGGTCAAAGGGGTAAGTGGCCACCCTGCGGGTTGCGGGGCAACGTCCCGGCCCAAATTGTTTTTCACTACAAGCGTTGGGGTATCCGAAGCGGATACCCTAAACTGAAATCCCTAAGCGGGTAGTCCCCAAGCGGATGCCTTTGTCTGATAT
This sequence comes from Agapanthus africanus, assembly GCA_030015575.1. Lineage (NCBI taxonomy): Eukaryota > Viridiplantae > Streptophyta > Magnoliopsida > Asparagales > Amaryllidaceae > Agapanthus > Agapanthus africanus. Next base: position 729,575,127 of record JASDDO010000019.1, on the reverse strand, counting down.
CTCCAAGCGGGTACCCTCGAACTGGAAACCATAGGCGGATACCAACCAGGAGCGGATACCCCTAAAATGGGTATCCGTTTCCAAGCATAGCGAAGGCGTATACCTTAAATGAGGTATCCAAAGTAGGTGTACAACCAACTTTTAGGGAGTAATAGGGGACCCTACCTCCTTCCATTCCCCTAAAACATGGAAACCGTTTTATAATTGTTCCCCATCCTTTTTAAAAACACCCCAAGGAGGCTAAAACCGTGACCCTTCTCTTGAATCTCTTCGATCTTGATCTCTGGATCTCTCTCGATCACCAACAAAAATTAAGAAAGAAAAGGTGAGAAAATTGATGAAGGCCTTCATCTTCTTCTAAATCTGCCTTCATGGCCCGAGAGGACCACCTGGAGAACATTAATAAGTTCTGAACTTTAAATGTGTTTCTCATGACCCTCATCATGTTTTATGACAAAGAACAAAGAGACTTTGAACATAAGGATGATTCTATGTTCCGACACAAGAACTATGGGTCTATGCCAGTGATTCTATCTTTTTGAACCATAGACACAGAGGAAACTTTGTGTCTCAAACTTGAGAATGAGTGAAATCCTCGTATCTCTCACATGAACCGAAAATAGGCCAAAACCCTAATTTCTATGGACAAAAATATGAGAATAGAGGAAACTCTATTCTTTGCATATAAAATTTGAGAATAAGAACCAATCTTATTCTCAATAAATTTTTGAACATAATCAACATACTTGTGTTTCACAACAACTTTGGAAATACCAGAAATGTGTCATTTTCCACCAAATGGGCCAATTTTGGATTATCTGACCCCAATTTCGGATACCTCAAATGAGGTATCCGCACCTACTTAGCTCATGTGGGAACCCCAAGAGAAGTTCCCGCTTTGCAAGCTTAAGTCGAATACCTCAAAAGTGGTATCCGCTTTGTCAATTAACTTGGTCCTGCTAGGAAGCACCTGCCACCACTCTGCTATGTCGGATACCTCAAAAGAGGTATCCGCCGACGTGGGGGTATCCACCCATACTTTGAATGTGCTAGGCTTTGGCTCGGTTCCTCAAAAGGGAAGTACCCGCCCACGTCTTGTTTTAATGTCCAAATTGACATTAAACCCCCCATATTTTGGCTATTTACCCAATGGTCTGAATTTATAAGTATTTAGTCGTATTCCCCCGTACAATTTAAGATTGTTGAACATTGTTAACTGTAATTGTACCAGAAAACAATGTAACATGATAATTTCTAATAAAACAATGAATTTTTATGTTCACTTTTACAAGTACATTTCGTGATATCTCTCTCCTTATGATGTGATTCAAACCAGCTCAATAAGTTATCTCGTCTAAGTTTATCCTTAGCCAATATGGTGTAATTAACGGTAAGTGTTCGTGCTTATCGGAAGTCTCAAACCACATGACCTTCTCGTCAAACTTTCAAACCTATAAAAAATTGTTTTGTTATATTCCTAATTGTTTTAAATGTTCGTCGTTGGAGGTTTTAAAAAACGGACAAACAAATCTGGCGACTCCGTTGGGGAATTTACTATTTTGGTTATTTACCCAATGGTATGAAATTTTGAGTATTTACTCATATTCCCCTTCCCCTGTACACTTTTAGATGGTTGAACGTTATAATTGTACTGGAAAACAATGTAACATGATAATTCCTAATAAAACAATGCATTTTATGTTCTCGTTTACAAGTATATTTCGTGATATCTTTTTCTTATGATGTGATTCAGACCAGCTCAACAAATTATCTCGTCTAGGGTTAGCGCTTGTACTTATTGGAAATCTCGAACCATATGACCTCATCAAACTTTCAAACCTATAAAATTTTGTTTTGTTTTATCCCTAACTGTTTTAAACGTTTGCTCGTTGGAGGTTTTTAAAAACTGGTAAACAAATCTGGCAACTCCGCTGGAGACCCGACTTTTCCCTTACTCCACTAAGAAACTGTTTTCTGTCGGACGACTCAAGTTGCTTTAAATCACATCATCCTGTAGTTCTGTCTCAGAATTCATTTTTGACCGAATTTTGCTTGGAGATCCTATGTATTTGTATTAACAAAGTCCGCTGACTCTAACAAGTGACCAAACGAAGGCTATGTTTTGCTTATGCTGCTGTTGTGAGTTACGAAACCTCTTCGATCCAAAAATCTTTTTTTTAAAAACGCTAGAAGGTTTGACATGTTCCGTCTCGAGCCCGCTTTGTGTTCGAAAGTTTCCAATGTTATGATGGTTTCCTTTGCAGGATTTAACAACTCTCAATGGCGTTCAACAAACCAACTGCTGCATATTTGGCCGTTGCCGCCAAGTTATCGAAGAACATGGTCCCAATCACTGGGGTCAACCCAACAATCTCGTTTCTGGTACCGGGTTAGCTTGTCATGACCCACAATAGTTTCCTTTTGGGACCATCAATGACTTCTCTGCACTTGATGCGTCTACAACTCCAGCACCTGCCCGGAGCTGGGTTAAAAACCTTGCTGCACCTGCTACGCCAGCACCTGCCCAGAGCTAGGGCAAAAACATTGCTGAGCTATCCAACCCAAGCATCCTTCCTGTTACAAGAAGGCTCTCGCCGAGTCTAGTGCGAGGTGGTTGTATCTGACATAACCACTCCTTATGAAGGACAACTTACCGCCATCCCTTTTTCTGTGATCGGACTTGAGAGAAAGTTCGTGTTCGAGAGGTTAACATACACAGGACGTAGGAAGCAAATTTCGTGAAGCGATATTGTTTTCTTCACCGAGGTCTGCTTTGGGAGCTCTTCATTCGGCATTCAACTGGAAAGATCTCGAAGTGCGAGACGTCGGGTGGCTAAGCGAGCTCAAGAAGATCACAACGCCCCCAACTCCGAAAACATTACTGTCATGTTCCTACAGTTCCCTTAAAGAATTCGTTCGCACCATTTCAAGGGCGCCAAGAACGAGATGACGACCCAGCAGCCGCAAAGCCTTCAAGTCGTCGACCTTCAAGAAGGGGAAAGAGAACTAATCAGGAGGCCTACAAGGTCTACAGGGAAGCCAAGAACTTGCAGAAGACAGTTCCTCCCAAAACCTTCTACCGTAAGAAGCGACATTTTGAAAAGTATGTCGGGAGAAATCCAGCTCCGGTCAAGGGTTTCCAAAGATCAGCCATTTTGTAGAGGACTCATCGTACCTGATCCAACGTCTTCTTCGGTAATCCACACCTGCCGAATGGTCGAAATGATGGGGATGACACTTCAAAGTCGTTCGATCCGCCTAAGTGGAGGCGTAGCAAGAGAACATTGCCATAGAGGAGGTTGTAGAGGAGATCCCACCTCCTCAGACCTATAATGCACTAGAGGGTAATGATGATGATGATATCTCTCCGGCAGAAATGAAACAACGTGCCAAAGATAAGGACCGTCAATTCAAAGAAATGCAAGCTTAGATGGTCAGTATGTCAGCGACCCTTTAGCTTATGGTCGCTCAAATATAGTCTGGTAAAAGTGCTCAAATCAGTTCCACCCGCAGATAAGATAAGACAACTGGCATAACCACCAAATTCAGCTCCAAACGCATCTTGGACGGAGCAGTCTTTACTGGGCCCCTAAGCAAGGGCAACTTCGAGTAACGCGACAGCTTCAGCTCTAAATAGAGCAGAGTGGCCGCTCTCGATACCCTGCTCTTCAGCAACGACTGGTAGTGACATCGCCAACAACGACAATGCCGATAATGGCCAACATAGATATGGAAACTCTGTAGGAGCTCATCGCAGAGCAAGTAAAGCATATGGACACGAACTCGGTGACGTCGGTGGTTAGTCAGCCTTACCCGGACGAATACAATGATGCCCCGTACCCCATAGGTTACATTGCCCCGAATTTAAAATGTTCGACGAGATAACACTGAGCAACATCTAGCTCATTTCAGGATTGTTCATGGAGACTTAATAAGGGACGACAAACTCTTGCTTTGTCAGTTCCCTAGGATTTGACCGGCATAGCCTTTGACTGGTTCACTAGTTAGAACCTGGGTCGGTAATTACCTTCAAACAGTTTGCCGAAAGATTTAAGCAAAGGTTCGGAAGGAGCATCCTGGACCATGTAACGCTATTACAACTGACATCGATGAAGCCTCGAGACAACGAGTTACTAGTCGATTTCATCTAAAGACGTAGAACAGCCAACATCAGGTGTGAGTACCAGATGCCCGAAGAACAAGCTGTCCAGCTCTTGATTACTAAAATCCCAGGGCAAATCAAGCCTTACCTACTGTCTACCATGCACAAATCATTTGTTTTTTTAATTGAGCAAATAATCGTGTTAGAAGGAGCTTAGCCTGAATTGCTAGGCGATTCTCGTGAAGATGATCCTCCATCCTTTCGCGGTCAGTGCAACCCCTCGGCTCATCAACTTAAGACATCAGCAGATCAAGCGAATCGACCTAAAAACTTCTTAGACGACTGAATGAGTAGTAGATATTCTTTTAAAAAAGAATAGGTTACAACTGCCCACCCCCAAAAGACCAGAAGATGTCAACAAAATAGACCGTTCGAGATATTGCGTGTACCATCGACTTGGTTACGCAATCGAAGAATACTGTCTTCAAGGACTGGGTTCAAAGAAAGTATCAAGAAGGCAATTGTTGGCAATCAGTGCTAAGGTCACAATACTTGCGGACTGCGGCGGAAACATACAACGAAAATTTTCAAGTCATAACATCAATTGCAACCGAAAATCATTCATTTTACTATCATTTGCAAAATAAAAGCAAGCATATCACAAGAGTTAGAGGGTACAATCTTTATAGCGTGTCCACTCTTTAGTGAAAGACCCTAGCTAGGTTCCATTGTCTCCGGGTCTAGCTTGGTGGCCGACCGTCTTGTCGAAAATGATCCACGGTGAAAGAACCCACCAAAGCTTCAACTTCACTCAAGTAGTGAACTAGCTCTAGCTCTTTGTTAATGAGTAGAGATAGTGATGCGTAGGAAAAACACTCTTTTCTCTCTTTGCTCTTCTTTTCCTCCATCTCAAAAAATCAAGAGAAGAGAATGAAGCATAAGAGAATGGCTCCTCTCTCTATTTAAAAAATAATATGTAGAGAAATGAATCTCCCCCTCATTCCCTCAAATCTTAAGTGTCAACCTTAAGAGTGAGGTAGGCCCCACCCATCACATGCTAATCACCTTGTCATCACATGACGAAAATAATTCATATACATGTATGTATAATGTATGCATACTAAAGAGAGAGTGAGGGTACATGTATCATATACATATTCATATATATTATATATCCATATACACTATATATATGATTAATGAGAGCGTATATGTATCAAATACATACACAAATTATGTATCATATACATAATAATATATAATTGTAAAAAGAATATATGTATCATATATATATATATATTATGTATCATATACATAATAAGAGAGATGGAGCATGTGTATCAATATACACAATACTAGCTACCATATCAAGTATATGGCAATTAAGTCAACCCTTGGCTTAATATTTCGGCTTATAAATGAACCGGTTAGTATTATCGAACGCCCGATTAAATCACGCTCGTCACATACACATATTTAATCGAATTTCCGCATGTATCTCCATACGCACGCCACGTCATCATTTCTCTTAGACAGACATTTTCGTTATGGGACTCTAAACACCTGACAATAGTAGGTAGTAGGTTAAATAGGATCATATTCGATTAAATCTGAATCACTTTCAGATTCAATCCTTTCACAGGTTAACCCATAGGCTCATCAACGGTACTAGCTGTACGCAATGACTATCCAGGTATTGATCAAGAGATAGGTGGACGAGCAAACTCATCTGAACCCAACAAAGCCTATAAGTGATGAATATCATACAGTCTGGTCTCTTCGTCAAAGAGTATCACATATCAGGTCAGGGGTTGAAACTGTCAGACCTCCAATAACCTAATAAGTAATGCAGACATCGAACTCATAACCATCAGAGAACAACTGAAAATCAGTTTATCTCGACTGCCATGGCCATGAACTTCCGGTTATAGTCGTGTCATACGCAGCGCGATATCGACTCTTTATACCGGGAGAGACGAATCCCCTTGATCGCTCTTTAAAACCGTGGTAGAGTAGTAATCAAAATATAGTAGGAACATACACAAGACACTATGATGATCTCAGGTCAAGAGACTGCCATGTACTATCGTCACCAGAGAACTGCTATCTGACAATAGGTATAATACCATTTAGGAGTTCTTGGCGAGTCCGTTTAGTGTATTCATTCTTCAATGAGCACCTGTATACAATCTCATTGTCAAACACCAATAGCTATAGGATTAACCATCGCCCCTGTCGGGATCAAGAAATGTATACATTTGTCTAATCTGGAGCATCGATTTCCAGTCTCGATACTCTCACGACTAGGAACATTTAAGGATGTGCTTATGGACTATGCAGGCTCCATTAGTATGATTCCTATCATAATCCTTGTAGTCAAGCAAAGATCCTATGGGTTTTATCGATATGTATTAGCGATACGTAATAGTAAGTAAAATATATAAACATGATGATAAAGACAAACCAGATAGCATACTATTATGTCGAGCAAGAATGTTCTTTCCATATAGGTTGTATAATTACAATAATTGCCTTCAGGGCACTATATCTAACAGCAATCTCATCCTACCCGATAAATATAGGTAGAGGATCAAGCCTTTCTCTAAGCCGGTTAACAAGGATGAGCTGCTCATTTGGGATTAAGCGTGAAAAGAGGCTTTCAACAAAGCATCTCTCACATCCCCCAGTTTTGGCTAAACCAATTCAAGATCCAAATCAGGAAGGTCCATGAGTTGGACCTCTACGTCCTAAAATTGGAAGCGAGTGTCTTAAACGACTCTAAACTAAATTTGTCTGTAACAACGTTAAACTACTTTACGTCCGGGAGGACATTAAAAATCTCAACTCACGTCTGGGAGGACTTTAAAAATCTCGACCCTGCAGTCCTCAATGACTCTAAACTTCCCTCCTTCGAATCTTAACTTGCGCATATTTTTTCTCATATTATCTCTCAGTGTCTATAGAAGCTGAAGATAAAATACGGAATCGATCGTTGTGTCACTAAAAAAACTCCATCCCAATCCTATCGTGGAAGCCCTCTCCACATGGAAACTCTACTTTCTCTTCATTTGTGAAAGTTCTATTCACAATGAAAACCTCTTTACCTTCTATTTTTGAAAGTCCTCACAATAGAAAACTGCTTTCCGTTCCGTTTGTGAAAGTCCTGTTAACAACGGAAATTTTCTTTTCTTTCTATTTGCGAGAGTCCTCACAATGGAAAATCCACTTTATTCAATTTCGTTATGAAGGTTCTCTTCACAACGGAAAACTTCTTTCCTTTCCATTTGTGAAAGTCCTCTTTACAAGGGAAAACTTCTTTCCTTTCCACCGAATTTAGTGACACGAAGGATCACCCTTCTTTCTTTGAATCCGTAATCATTGAAAGCTAATTTGGTGAATAAATCCTTGAAAATTTGGCATTCAAATCGTCGGTAGTGCGTTCCAGAGGTGTGGATGTTTGTTGGTATTTTGAATACTAGATAAGGGTAACTGATCTGCACCGCGTTCTTCACTTACTATCTTGTGTTCAAAGGCCAACATGAACATTTTGTGTACTCGCGCCAAAACCCAATCTACATCTCGATCATTGAATACCAAAAGTAGCACATCGGAGTCGAGACTGTACCAAGAACCAAATCTATGTGACTAATCGAGTAGTCTTGAAAGTAAGATACTCCATATGCAGTCTCGTCTTTTTATATGCAGGTAGGCCAGTCGATGTGAGTGCTCCCGTGACACTCCGTATTCGGCCCCACTTTACTTATGCGGGTAGGCCAATCGATGTTAGTGTTCTTGTGAGCAAGACAATCTGCATTCGGCCCCGCACTATCAACGCAAATAGGCCGATCGAAATTGAGGATTCTTGCATGCAAGATACTCTGTATTCGGCCCTGCTCTCATACGCAGATAGGCTAAATCTAATCAAGCAGTCTTGAGAATAAGCCGTGTTAGGCTTGGCCCCACTCTCACCCATGTGAATAGGCTAAACCTAACAACTATGTTGACGGTTTGGCCCCACTTTAAACTGACAAGGGTATTTAAGGCAAGCCGGGTAATTTCAAAAATAACTACCCTTAAAATACTGACCCTTTTATACCCGTAACTTGGACTGACGCGAGACAAATTGGGCAAACTCATACGAGATAACCCATTTATAATTTGTCATCTAGTCTCCGTGATGTACCATGATAAGCTGAGTCCGTCTTAAAAGGATACTCACATTTGAAGTTCATCCTACATCGCATGTTCACACTGGGGCATCAAGCTAATTGAGTAATTCTCTAAACAAATGCTCTGTATTCAGCTCTGCCCCAAAATTGACGATCGATGACTTTAAACTAGACCTTTTTCTTCTTCACCTTCATTTTAACATCACCAATGGCACACTCTTGATGTCATCCTTTCTACTATTTTAAGGGCACACAAATCGGATATGTGATCATATTAGTTGACATTTGTATTCTATGTTTTACCTTTATATTGTGTGTTAACTCATTAGAGCAATTCTGCAATATGATTTTCTTTCTTTCAGGAAAAATTAATGTGTGCTCTCAATCAGTCTGGGATGGTATCTTTCTTCGTCTTCATCTTCTTTTTCCCCCTTTTACTACTGGTCTTTATCTTCTGTTCAAAACTTGAAGCTTGGAGTGATATATAAATGCTTACACTTGATATATGCCATGCCAATCTTTTTTTTTTCCCGTTCCGTTTTTCCTTTTTTCCTTTCTATTTATCTAATAATTCATTGTTATCAATAGCAACGACCTACATTCCATCATTAGTTAGACTTGATTCTTTTTTCTGGACCTACAAAAAATATATCTGCCATCATCTATCACAAAGCTATGAGTCTGATTGGCGCGCAGTGCATCTGTTTGGGGTTGGATTGTTGAATGCCGTGGAGTGCTTTAGGATTGCGGCCAGTGGGGAGTTCGGGTTTTTCAGTGTGTTGGATTGCTATGGTGTTTTACAGGTTCGAGGGTTTCACGGTTGCTAGATTGTTGTGGCAGCCTTTCAGGCTTTCTATTTTACTGGAATTGCTACTATTGTGGTATTATTGATGTGTTATAGACTTGGTTATCATTTTTCGCCCTTTTTTGATGCGAGTTGTTGCTATTGCCTATTGGTAATGCTTTGGTTGCTGCGTTAGACTTGGGGCTTTTTCTTACCTAGTTGCCCTCGTTGCCAATGTTGATGTAAATGATGATTATTAATCTATTCATTCTCCTCAAATATTGCTCTGTAGGGGTTCTAGTTTTCCTGTTATATGTCGATTGGGACCCTTTTTTAATGGAGGATGAATCCATGATATAGTAAATATTTTACAGGATATGTTGCTTGAATCAAAGTTGCTGTTTGGAATTTTCATTTCTTGAGGTTAATTGCAAGGCATCAGTGTTCATGAAAGTAGCTGTTTTGGGTTAAGTGGTTTTTTAAGATATATATATATATATATATATATATATATATATATATATAAGGCTAAATCCCTGCGTTTTATTAAATGGCGATTTTACGAAACTACATCAAAAGTCGGCCAGAAAAAAGAAAATATCGAAAAGAAAAAGGTTTTTTTATATTATTTTGACCACCGAATTCTTTGATAATTTCAAAAGCGACGCCAAATATTTTTTTAATTTAGAAAACAACACCAAATACTTCAATCTTATCTAAAAAGGCCATCAAAGTTAAGTTCTATTAGCTTTTCATCCATTCTCTGTAAAGTTGTCGTTAATTATGACCGTTATGGGTAAGAAATGAATGAAATGCCATTGTAATGGTTATGTTTGGGGATTAAAGGGTTGGTTTTGTTGGATATAAGTGTCTTTAAGGCAATTATTGTAATTGAAAGAGGATCTGTATAGAGAACAGTCTTACTCGAAATGATAGTATGCTATCTGGTTTGTTTTTATCTTTCATGTGATGTGTTTATTCATTATTATGTATCGTTTAGACATGAGATAAAACCCTTAGGATTTTGCTTAGCTATCAGAACGATGATGGAGATCATACTAATATGGTCTGGGTAGTCGACAAGCACATCCTTAAATATCTCTAGTCGTAAGAATATCGAGACTGGGCATCGGTACTCCAGTTTAGACTAGTGTGTACGTTTTTTGACCCAGTTGAAGGGTGATAGCTGATCTTGCAGCTATTGGTGTTTGACATCAAGGATTGTATACAGATACTCATTGGATGAATTACACTGGATGAACTCACCGAGAACTCCTAGTTGGGAATATATCAATGTCAAATAGTAGTTCTCTGGTGACATGAGTACATGGTAGTTCCTACGACCTGAGATCGACATAGTGTCTTATGTGTGTTCCTACTATACTTAGAGTTCTACCCTACCACGGTGCAAAAGAGTCGTGCAAACAGGTTTTTGTTGGGTATAGTCTTGAAGCACGTGGAGGCAGTGAGCGGTCGAGAGGATTCGTCTCTCCCGGTATAAGGAGTTGATGTCGTGCTGTGCAAGACATGATTACAACCACAAGTTGGTGGCCACCGCAGTGGAGATTAACTGATATGTGTTACGAGTTATATCTTCGATTGGTTATGAGTCCTCAGTCGCACGACTTATCGAGTTATTAGGGTCTGACATATTCAAAACTCTAGACCCGATATGTGATACTCGTAGACAAAAAGACCGGACTGCACGGTGACTGTCATTTATAAACTTTGTAGGGTTCGGATGGGTTTGCCCGTCGACCTGCTTTTATCTTGCTCATACATGCGTAGCCGTTACGTATGGCTAGTGCCACCGACGTGCTTGTGGGTTATCCTGTCAAGGGATTGGATCTGAAAGTGTTTCATATTCGATCGGATATGATCCTACATAATCTACTGCCGCGTATTAACATGTCTTTAGAGTCCCGCAACGAAAGTGTCTGCCCAAACGAAACAATGATGTGATTTGTGTATTGGATACGTGCGAGGGTTCGATTGAATATATTAGTCGGTTTATTTTTAAACCGGAATATTAAGTCAAGTGGTGACTTAATAACCGTATTTGTGATATGGTTTTTAGTATATGTGTATATATAAATACACTCTCTCTCTTCCTCTCTCATTAATATTTGATACTGATGGATTTGTTTATGTATAGGATACATAGTTTCTTCTCTTTAAGATTATATATATATATATATATATATATATATATATATATATATATATATAGAGAGAGAGAGAGAGAGAGAGAGAGAATAATGGAGGAAAGATGCCTTAGGAAGGAATTTCCTCCTATGGCGTCGAAAAAACACATCCTCTATCGTGTTTTCCGACGATCGGAATGCATCATCTTCATCGTTATCATCTAAGATGTGGGTACACCAAATTTCATGTGATTCTACAACTTTTGCACCGTTGAATTCGTGGGTTCAAAATTAACGGTTTACCGACAATAGAACTTTTTACATTGCTAAATCAACGGTGAAAAGGTTGTAGAATTACATGAAATTTGGTATACTCACATCTTAGATGATAACGATGAAGATGATGCATTCCGATCGTCGGAAAACACGATGGAGGGTGTGTTTTTTCGACGCCATAGGAGGAAATTCCCTCCTACGGCCTTTTTTCCTCCATTATATATATATATATATATATATATATATATATATATATATATATATATATAAGTGTATGTATTCATATACATACACGCTCTTATTTATATGTATTTGATATATTATGTATTTGTGTTTTGATACAGATAAATTTTCTTTGTTATTGAAAAATAAATAAAGAATGCATGTGGGACCCACGCTCTCAAGATGACATATAAGGAGAGAGAAGGGTTTTTGAATATATATATATATATATATATATATATATAAGAATAGAAAAGGAGAAGAAAAGAAGAGAGAAGAAAAGAAAAGAGTGTTTATTTTTTTCTTCTCACTTCATATATCAATTCCTTTTCTTCTTCTTCTTTACATCATTTTTTTTCCAGTGAGCATGGCTTCTTCTTCTTCTTTTTCCTCTTATGGTTTTTTGATTGAGATGAAGAAAAGAAAAGAAAGAGAAAAGGAGAGTGTTTTCCACCACTTTATCACTACCCCTACTCACTAGCAAAGAGTTGGGGCATAGTTTCTCTACTATTTGATGGAGATAAAGTTATGGGCGGGTTTCTTTCACTGAGGATCATCTACGATGAGGCAGTCGGCTATCACGATCGTCCGGAAGCTCATGGTTCTAGCTAGGGTCTTCCGATGGAGATCGGACACGCTATAAAGGTTGTTGCCTCTCAAAACCCTCTTTTGTTTTTTCTATAGTTTGCAATTAATTGTAAAATATTTGATCTTGGCTAAGGAATTGGTTGCTAAGCATGAAAATTTCCGTTTTTATATTTCCGACGGGTTCGCAAGTGTTACGACCTTGACGCCAATTCCTTAACAGGTTCAAGGGACCTCTCTCTCTTTCTCTCTCTCACTCTCTCTCTCAAAGATGAAACTCTGTCTTCGCTCTCGTTCTACATTATCAAGTCAATTAGAGTCCAATTGATCTACATTATCAAATCTACAATAAATAGAAAGCGATTTGAGTGAAATTGCTATCTTGGATTGCGGTTCAAACTTGAGGATTTCTACTTCGAAAGATCAAAGATTGGGATTTCCACTTTGAAAGTCGATGAAGCTTTTAGTTTCAGGGTTGGTCTAAGTTTGGGGATTTCATGGATGATTGAAGGTTGGGGATTTCAATGACCATGTCGGGGGTGGCCGAAAAACGAAAGTAATTTTGGAGATTTCATGGATTGTTTTTAGAGAGAAAGATTGGGTGTTGTTTGAGGAAGAGGAGAAAGAACGAGAGAGGAGAGAGAACATAGGAGATGAGGGGTAATTGACGTCATAAATTCCCCAACCCTACGCACAGTTAACATTAACTCACCCCATAACTCACTTGACCAAACAGTTGTGGCCTTTTTAGACAACGGAGAAATATTTGGTATTGTTTTTTAAATTAAAAAGTATTTGGTATTGTTTTTGAAAATATCAAAAAATTTAGTGCTCAAAATTTAAAAAAAACTAAGAAAAAAAAAAGACAAATACAAGTTTTATTCTCACGTAAAAGAAAACAACATCCTTCTCTCCCCTCCCTTCCGTCCTTCAAATCCGTTAACGCTTACTGTTGCTCTCTATCCTACCTCGCTCCGTCCGTCAAAGCCAAGGTTACTGGATTCCCCCTGCCCGCTTCCGAATTCTCGTCCTCTGCAACTGTCCTTGCTTTTTTCTTGACCCTCTTTGCAGCACCACCTGACCAACATTTGCTTCAATTACATTTATAATATTCAATAATGATTTCTTAGAATTCTTAAAAATTCTATTATTCCACTCTAGCCAAATATTCAAACAGACAGCAGAGACCATAATTTCCCAGATGCCCTTTATCCATCTCACCCTTCCAGTGAGTCCAAAATTCACCAAAGCTACCAGGCAGATTGACAAACCCAAATGACCTTTAGAACATATCCTAAAGACTCTAAGCTAACGGACACCTAAAAAGCAAGTGATCCACCGTTTCCGGTTAGGCCTCACATATCCTGCAATGCATCGAGTCTATCCATTTCCTCTTGCTTAGGTTATTTCTCGTTAAGACGACATCATTTGAACCAGCCATACAAAGACTCGAACCTTTAAAGGTACTGGGAACTTCCAAATATTCCTATCAAAATATTATAGAACGATTTAACAGAGAAAGTCTGACTTGACATCCACTTCCATAACGCAACATATTTATTCCTTCTCTCGATTGGTTTCCACGCCTCAAGATAGTCTATCAACAATCATCGTTGTCTCCTTTCTGTTAGTTATATGTATGCCCTAGAGATCATTACTGTACATGTGATTTATATTGTAGTGGATGCTTGGACATATATAGGAAGGACTTTCTTGCTCGACATGATAGTATACTATCTGGTTGCATTTTATCTTAGCATGTACACTTATTGTCTCTCTATTACATGTTGATAAAACCCTTATGATGAGTACTTGGCTACCAGGATTATGATGCAGATCATACTAGTGGGGATAGGGTAGTCGGCAAGTACATCCTTCAAATGTTCCTAGTCGTGGGAGTATCGAGACAGGGCATCGATACTCCAGAGTAGACTAGCGTATGCGCTTCTCGACCCATATGATGGGCGATGGATGATCCCATATCCATTGGTGTTTGACATCAGAGATGGTATACTGGTGCTCAGTAGAGATTGGGTACATTGAACGGACTCGCCGAGAACTCCTAGATGGTATTATACCTATCGTCAGATAGCAGTTCTCTGGTGACACTGGTACAGGTTAGTCTGTCGACCCGAAATCGTCATAGAGTCTTGTGTGATTCCCACTGTGCTTTGATTTCCACTTTACCACGTTCAAGAGATCGTGCAAAACGGTGGTTTTTGTGTACAGTCCCGGGTCACATGGAGGCAATGAGCGATAGGAGGGGATTTCGTCTCTCCCGGTATTGGGGTTGATGTTACGCTATGCTCGATTGGTCATAACAGGAAATCTCTGGCCAGGTTTGCTGAGATCTACTGGTAAGTGTTATCAGTAGTTTCTCGAACCGTTATGGTCCTTACAACGTCATGACTTATCAAGCTATTGGGGTCTGACGTTATACCACCCCCAGGCTGTGATATGCGACATATCAGACGAAGAGACCGGACTGTACGGTAATGTTACTGATTGGATTCGCGGGAGTATGAGCAGGCTTTCTTGTTGATATTCTGATCGCTCAATATCCGGGTGGCCGTTACGTTTAACAGACCGCTTGCGGCTTGTGGGTGTTTGATATGATCATCACCTACTGACGGCGTATTGACGAATCTTTAGACTCCTACACAGAGGTTTCCTGGCTCATGCCAAAATGAAGTAAGAACTGTTAGTTATATGTATGCCCTAGAGGCCATTACTGTACATAGGATGTATATTGTAGTGGATGCTGGGACATATATAGGGAGGACTTTCTTGCTCGACATGATAGTATGCTATCTGGTTGAACTTTACCTTAACGTGTATACTGATTGTCTCTCTGTTACATGTTGGTAAAGCCCTTAGGATGTGTGCTTGACTACCTGGACTATGATGCGGATCATACTAGTGGGGACATGGTAGTCCATAAGTACATCCTTCAAAGTCCCTAGTCGAGGGTGTATCGAGACGGGGCATCGATATACCAGAGTAGACTAGCGTATACCTTCTCGACCCATACAGATGGGCGATGGATGATCCCATATCCATTGGTGTTTGACATCAGAGATGATATACGGGTGCTCAGTAGAGACTGGGTACACTGGACGGACTCGCCGAGAACTCCCAGATGGTATTATACCTCACGTCAGATGGCAGTTCTCTGGTGACACTGGTACAGAGTAGTCTGTTGACCCGAGATCGTCATAGAGTCTTGTGTGGTTCCCACTGTGCTTTGATTTCCATCTTACCACGTCCAAGAGGGCGTGCAAAACGGTGGTTTTTGGGTACAGTCCCGAGTCACATGGAGGCAATGAGCGATAGGAGGGGATTCGTCTCTCCCGGTATAGGGGGTTGATGTTGCGCTGTGTTCGATTGGCTATAACAGGAAATCCCTGGCCAGGGTTGCTGAGATTTACTGGTAAGTGTTACCAGTAGTTTCTCGAACAGTTATAGACCTCATATCGACACGACTTATCGAGCTATTGGGGTCTGACGTTTACCACCCCTAGGCGAGATATGCGACATATCAGACGATCAGACCGGACTGTACGGTAGTGTTACTGGTTGGATTCACTGGAGTGTGAGCGGGCTTGCTCGTCGATCTTCATATCGCTCAATACCCGGGTGGCCGTTACGTTTAGCAGACCGCTTGCGGCTTGTGGGTGTTTGATATGATCATCATCTGCTGCCGGCGTATTGACGAGTTTTTAGAGTCCTACACAGAGGTTTCCTGGCTCAAGCAAAACGAAATAGGAGCGCATATGAGATATGTGCGGGACCGAGAATAATACGAGTATGTGATACTGTATTCGATTCTCGCGATGTGACATTGATCGGTTATATGCGATATAGCCGGGTTATCGGATCAAGTGTTGATTCGATAAGATGTTACTAATGATACCAGTCGGTTATGTGCGTCATGACCGGATCGTTAAATCAAGTGTTGATTTAATGATTTAATGCATAATTATATATTTGATATATTACTTTGCATTAACTAGTATCGGTTCACTTTAAATGGATTTTCTCGCTCGGTTGTGCACATTGTATATTCGATATATTTTCGTGCACTTGATTGTATCATGTTTGATGATACATGTTTAACTATAGTTAAGTGTAATGGATTAAGCCATGGTTAAACTAATGATTAGGGTTTTCTTTTCTTACTTATTTATTTATTTATTTATTTTGAATAGATAAGAAAAGAATGGTTGCTAATTTTGGAGTTTAGTTGAAGCTTCATGAAGCTTTGACTTTGTAACCATTCTTGTCTTCATCTTTAACCCTAACCATTAATCTAACCTTAGTTAATTCTCTACACTTGACCATGGTTTAGATTATGATAAGTTTTGATTTTTCTTTTCATTTTTATATAACTTATCATATATCATTTCTTCTTCTTCTTCCTTGAACTCAAGAAGAAAACCTTGAGGTCATCAATGGTGATTGATGATAAAGAGTGAGAAATCCAATTCTAAAGTCTACCCACTTCCTATTTCTTCATCCTCTATCTCTTGCCAAGTAGTAGAGTGTGTTTCCTTCACAAGTTTTTAGGGCTTGGTGAAGGTGGAGCTTGATTTAGCGATGCCTCGACGTAGATCATCTTCGGCATGGACATCGACGACCTAGCTCGCTTTTTCTCCGACGAAGCCGACTCTAGAGCCCGGATTCCTTTTGGACAGCGGAGACGACTTCGTTGCGGAGCTAAGGAGGTGGAGCACCGGATCTACAAAGGTTGTATTTCCGATATCCCATTAGTTAAGTTGTTAACTAGATTGTTTTTCGCCTAGATTTCTAGCCAACGGTCTGTATTAGGGTTTCTCGGCACCTAGATTTTTTGAAATTGGCATGGTTGATGCCTTGTGAGACCTCATTAGGGTGCCTAAGAACCCTACAGTGGTATCAGAGCCTAGCTAGAGGCTTAGGCGAAGTCTAGACGCTATTTGAAGTCCGAACGAACCCGAAACCCAATTCCTTACTTGCTCTCTGTCCTTTTTTCAAAAACTGGGATTTTTCCAGATTAAAAATTGCTAAAAAAATCAGCAGGGAAATCTAAGAGTTACGGTGAATTTTGATGACGTAACTCCATAGTCAAGGCGCGGATCCGCGGCACGAGCATGGCTCGTGCGGCGGATCCGCGGCGGTTTTGTCTTATTGTTCATCAAAATTTGCACCATAATCAATAATAGTCAATGCTGGTTTTTCTGGGAATTTTTAATATTTAATACAGAGTTGAATTTTCTGGAGTTGTTTTGGGGATTCGGTGTTTCGATCGGGGTATCAAATTTTGTCTATTTGGCTTTCCGGATAAATTTTAGAATATGTTAAAAAGTTCGACCGGATATAAATACCCAATTTTTCCCCTGTCGGGAAATTTCCAAGTGTTGGATTTTTCCGTAGTTTAACGACGTTCTAAGTAGTGCAAGTAACGCGATGGACCCTCTAGAAGACAACAAACCTTAACTCGATTATGTGACCGTCTTGAACTGCCCTTTGAACCTTCGGGTTTGGGGCAGTACGGCGTGCCACATGTGAGGCGTTGGCTTGACCCTTCTACGGCTGGACCGTTGGTACTGAGGCACGAACTGAATGTTGTTAGACTTATTTCATGTGTTGATCTGTATCGGGAAAACTTGGGTGTTCGATTGTTCGATCGGAAAGTTTAACATTTTCTATTTATCTGGAATGGGATACAATAATTGGAATTCACAAAAAGTTATGAGATAACTGAATGAATATTATAAACATAGCAGTTTAGTCTCACTTGATCGGTTGCCACGGAATTTTGATGTGATCAAAAGTCCGTCGCAATCACGTAGCGTACGCGGATACTCGCCGGGTAAACTTAATAGACAGCCTCACGCCATTGCCCCGACCAAGTGACTGTAGGAGAACCCCGTCGCCGAAAGCATCCGTCCGGGTGCTCGCGGTGGCGGTGTTCCGCCTTGGTGCACTTCGTCGACGGTATCGGGGGTGCAGCCGTCTACTGAAGTTTGCGACGAGTATTCGATCAGGATGTCGGGAATCTTGTTGAATTGCCCGACTTGATATTGAAAAGAGTTTTCGATTTTGAGACTAAAATGCGGGGTTTATAATTGTTAGGCATGCGATGTCTAAGAAATTCATTTGGTCAGGCATGCAATGTCTGAAGAGGTTGCGGATTCCAACTGTTGTAGTTTTACACTTTCTTTTCTGTGACCGTAAGTGTAATATGTGATATCGCCGGTTTCGTTGCTATATGTCAACGACAATTGGGATGCGCATATTTACTTACGTTGATGACATGTGATGTTATGTGTTGCTGGATATGTTATATTGGATCGTCGTGTTTGAATAGCCGGGGGTTTTTATGTGAGATGAGTGTTTTTCATTTTCATTCATGTAAAAACTTGTATGTAATATTCTTTTATTGGGGCGCTTCCAGGTTGCGGAAGTAGTCACTGTTTGTATATTATTTACTTTTCCGCACTAGGATAGACCCAAGGAGGGGAGCACAAGTAACCGGGTTCTGGAGTCCAGTGGGAGACCAACTCGAGGAGTCGAGTCCGGGTCTCCTAACTCTAGAATTGGTAGGGTTGCTTGCCGCTCTCGTAGGGGTCTAGGGGTGTGGGTTTGGCTATTCATCGCGACCGTGGAATCCGTGTTTTATACTGGCTCGTATTGAAAACACGGACGTCCTAGTATATCCAATATTTCATATGATTCTTCTGCTGCGATATCTGTGATGTGATCATGTGATGTTCTGTGATAGATACAGTATATAGTATATATGATATATTATATAGACGTTACTTATGTTTTACACCCGCGCTAGCCCTGCCCCGCTCTGCCGTTAGTTACCTAACCTAACGGTGCACGAGGGGACATCGAGGCGAATGCGGATGGCATAAGTGTACGTCGTATTTATCTGTGATGTTTAGGTAATTAAATGATGGGACTTCATTAATGTGATTAATAAAATAAAAGAAACCTAAGATGTTGTAGAATCGAATTTCAAAATAAAACATGTAGCTACAGTTCTTGCTTTGCATAGCGGTATATGAGATATATCCTGCACCTTATTCGATGAGGAAAGGACCGAGATCCCTTCACCGGGAGTGACTCCTTTAGCAATAACTGGCAGATGCTACACACTCGGTTTGTCTTTTGATTGCTTTTAAGAGTTTTGCTTTGCACAGTGATATATATGATATATCCCGCACCTCATTCGACGAGGAAAGGACCGACGATCCCTTCACCGGGAGTGACTCCTTTAGCAAAACTAGAAAAGCCTCAAAAGCACTCCATTTTAAAATCATTTGATTCTACAACGATATCAAGTTCATTACGCAATAGGTTTTCAGAAAAACCTGTCGTAGCCCTCCGTCATTTCAGATAAGTCCTATTTAGTATTCGTGCTACGTTTGTTGACCTCCGTCAAGGCGTAGTGTGCGGTAGCTAACTAGTATTTATCTGTTTATGCATATGATGCAGATTGAGTTAGGGTAGTCGTGCGGCCTTGTTGACCTCCGTCAAGGGTCGTGCGGGTGGGTTTAATTCGATCAAGAAATTACGGGTTGAACTTGACTAGTAGCCTATGGTTTGTTGACCTCCGTCAAGGTCATAGGGTGCTAGGGGCAAAATATTATTGGGAATTTCAAGTGTTGAAATTTGCAATGAGATTGCATACCTTCTATGAGATAGTTGGATCCCGATACCCGCTGCGAGTAAGAGTTACTCCTGGGAGAGTTTTATACATTACAATTAGCCGATCAAGTAGGTGTCTAGAAAGGTGTCAACGGGGTTACGCCTCTGGGAAAACGAGGTTTACATTAATTAGGTTCGTGCGAAAGCACGGGGGACCTCCCTCAAAGTACCGACACTGGCCTGGCTGAAAGATTGGCGAACTTGTAGTGTGTAATTAATCCCGGCTAGTCTTTCCTTTTAGGGTTTGAAGGAAGATTTGATAAAAAGCAGTGGGAGCCATCCTGATTAGATAAAATAAAAACCAATCTATTCTTGCAAGAGCGCACGCTGAGTGTTTTCTTCTCTCTCTCTCCTGGTAGCGACCATATCACGCCTTAATCAAGATGATAAAACGGATTATTGACCGAACCCGCTTGTTATACTGAGCTGGGGAACGTTGGTCCCGCTCCAACTTATAAATGTTATAAGACAGAGCAGGAAATTGGGGAATACCAGATTTCCCGTGCCGCCCAAACGAAGAGAGTGCATGCTGATGCATCATCTTCGGGTGTGTTCATTACAGAGAACTGTTTCTCAGTATCCTTTACGTCCTGGGTATGTGATACCAGATCAGGATCCCAGATATGTAATCAGTTACATAGGGCTACAGAAAGGTAGAGAACTGAGAACGGGTGATAAGTTTCATGAGGCAGAAAACGGGGCAAGCGTTGCAGCCAAGTCTGTTGGTCACTGTCACCCTGTATTACCAATACATTGATTCTGAACGAATGTTATTAGATACCGAACGTGATATACAAAATCATATCAGTCTCTTTATTAGTAAAGAAATGATAAAATTTTGTATTGTTGGATAATGTTTTGAACATTTCCTATATCAAAAGTTGATCGGTTCAGGCACGTTATCTAAAAGCATTAATGTTCTAAATCAAACTACAGTTCTTTAGTATACAGAACACACAAAAAAGGAAGAGTTCAGAAATGAACGAATCCTTCTTGAGGCATTGTAGACTAGGTCATATCAATGTGACCCGACTAGCTGGAGTTACATAAAGATGCATATTTAAATTAGTTTGAACTTACATCTTGTGAAACTCGCCAGTCATGTCACAAAGATAAGATGACCATAGCTCCGTTTACTAGAAACAGAGAAAGAGTTAGTAAACTCTTGGGATGATACATGTTGATGTATGTAGGTCCCCTGTCTACACATGCCAAGACCGGTTCTTTATACTTCATTACATTCTCTGATAATCTCTCAAGATTCAGATATATGTTCCTGTTGAAACACAAGTCAGAACCTTTTGAGATATTCACATAATATAAGTTGGAAGTAGAGAACCAATACGGGTATAAGTATTATGTCCTTTGATGAGATCAAGGAGGAGAATACTTGAGCACGAAAATCCTGGATTATTCTAAAGGAGAATGAGATTCTCTCTCAGCATTACTCCTCCGTATACACCATAGCACGATGGTATATCGGGGCGGAGCAATAACACCCTATATGATAAGGTGTGCTCTATGATGAGTACTACTGAGTTACCTATTTCCTTTTTGGGAGTTATGCACTTAAGAAGCTGCATACCTATTGAATAGGGTTCGAATCAAATCAGTTGCCTACCATTTCATATGTGATATGGAAAGGGAAGAGCCCATGTCTTAAGCTAGTTAAGATTTGGGGTTGACCGGCCTATGTCTGAAAGCAAAATCCGGACAAGCTCAAGGCAAGGTCTGTTATGTAGAACTGGAAATGTTCCAGCTATACAGACTGCAGCTGATGATTTGATAGAACCAAAGGATTCAGTAGATTCCAACGAACCTCAGCCTTCTCCGCCGATCTAGTAGGGTTCCTCACCCACCTGAGAGATACTTCTGTTTCTCTATGACAGTGGGAGCGAGGATTGCATCATGAGATGATGACCCAACTAGTTTCGAGCTGGCCATCAGGAGTGAGACTCTGTAAGAATGGCTGGATGCTTAGCGATCTGAGATGGAATCCTTATACACCAACAAAGTATGGACTTTGGTTGCTATATCTGAAGGGTTAAATCCCCATCAGGAGCAAGTATATCTTGAGAAGATTACTTGGTGTAGATGGAAAAGTTGAGATTTTCAAAGCTAGACTTGTTAAAGGTTTTCGTCATTGACCAGGCGTGGATTGTGATGAAACCTTTTCTAAGGATCTATGCTTAAGTCCATCCAGATCCTACTTACCACGGCTACATACCATGACTACGATATCTGGTGGTTGGGTGTCTTGACTGCTTTTCTAAATGATGATTTGGAAGAGAGCGTCTATAAGTACACAGCCAGAGGGCTTCGTAGACAGTGGGAGCAGCGGAAACGTGTGCAAGATGTTTTATAGGATAAAGCAGGCATCGCGGAGTTGGAACATCTGTTTTGATGAAGTAGTCAAAGAGTTTGATATCATCAAAATGGTAGATGAACCTTGTATAAACAAAAAAGGTAGTAGGGAGTATGGTGGTGATCCTCGTAGAGTACGTGGATGACATACTCTTGATAAGAAAGGAGTTTTCTTATGCTACGCTCGATCAATCTCCATCTGTCACAATGATTCTCCACATAGGATCAAAATGATACCTCCTAAATCCTGAGTTTTGGATCTATGAGATAGATTTAATTGGATGTTAGGATTCTCACTAGTTGTAGTGTGATGGTATCAATCGATCCAGGGGAGAATCACTGGAAGTGTTCCAGGGTGATAAGGACGACTGAATGTCAGTCGCAGGCATTGTCTTTACCCTCAGTAAAGGGACGGTATGTTGGAAGAGTTCCAAGCTAAATACCGTGACATACTAGACGATAAAGGCAGGATACATCGCTACTTAAGATGCTACCAAAGAGGTTGTTTGGGTGCATATTGGTTCATGAAATGAACTATGTTCCTTCCATTGTGTGACAATGGAGTTGTGGCTTATGCCAAGGAACGCCGGTCCCATCAGTGATCCAGACATATTCTAAGGCAGTATCACTTGATCATGGAGATGGATGATCTCCAGGGAGATCGAGGTTAGGAGAGTAGATTCAGAGGACAACACAGCGGATCCACTCACAAAGGCCTGTTCCCAGAGAGAGATTTTTATGGGATGGTTGAGTATGAGATACTACAACCACTGCTACAGATGGCCCTAGTGCAAGTGGGAGATTGTTAGTTATATGTATGCCCTAGAGGCCATTACTGTACATAGGATGTATATTGTAGTGGATGCTGGGACATATATAGGGAGGACTTTCTTGCTCGACATGATAGTATGCTATCTGGTTGAACTTTACCTTAACGTGTATACTGATTGTCTCTCTGTTACATGTTGGTAAAGCCCTTAGGATGTGTGCTTGACTACCTGGACTATGATGCGGATCATACTAGTGGGGACATGGTAGTCCATAAGTACATCCTTCAAAGTCCCTAGTCGAGGGTGTATCGAGACGGGGCATCGATATACCAGAGTAGACTAGCGTATACCTTCTCGACCCATACAGATGGGCGATGGATGATCCCATATCCATTGGTGTTTGACATCAGAGATGATATACGGGTGCTCAGTAGAGACTGGGTACACTGGACGAACTCGTCGAGAACTCCCAGATGGTATTATACCTCACGTCAGATGGCAGTTCTCTGGTGACACTGGTACAGAGTAGTCTGTTGACCCGAGATCGTCATAGAGTCTTGTGTGGTTCCCACTGTGCTTTGATTTCCATCTTACCACGTCCAAGAGGGCGTGCAAAACGGTGGTTTTTGGGTACAGTCCCGAGTCACATGGAGGCAATGAGCGATAGGAGGGGATTCGTCTCTCCCGGTATAGGGGGTTGATGTTGCGCTGTGTTCGATTGGCTATAACAGGAAATCCCTGGCCAGGGTTGCTGAGATTTACTGGTAAGTGTTACCAGTAGTTTCTCGAACAGTTATAGACCTCATATCGACACGACTTATTGAGCTATTGGGGTCTGACGTTTACCACCCCTAGACGAGATATGCGACATATCAGACGATCAGACCGGACTGTACGGTAGTGTTACTGGTTGGATTCACTGGAGTGTGAGCGGGCTTGCTCGTCGATCTTCAGATCGCTCAATACCCGGGTGGCCGTTACGTTTAGCAGACCGCTTGCGGCTTGTGGGTGTTTGATATGATCATCATCTGCTGCCGGCGTATTGACGAGTCTTTAGAGTCCTACACAGAGGTTTCCTGGCTCAAGCAAAACGAAATAGGAGCGCATATGAGATATGTGCGGGACCGAGAATAATACGAGTATGTGATACTGTATTCGATTCTCGCGATGTGACATTGATCGGTTATATGCGATATAGCCGGGTTATCGGATCAAGTGTTGATTCGATAAGATGTTACTAATGATACCAGTCGGTTATGTGCGTCATGACCGGATCGTTAAATCAAGTGTTGATTTAATGATTTAATGCATAATTATATATTTGATATATTACTTTGCATTAACTAGTATCGGTTCACTTTAAATGGATTTTCTCGCTCGGTTGTGCACATTGTATATTCGATATATTTTCGTGCACTTGATTGTATCATGTTTGATGATACATGTTTAACTATAGTTAAGTGTAATGGATTAAGCCATGGTTAAACTAATGATTAGGGTTTTCTTTTCTTACTTATTTATTTATTTATTTATTTTGAATAGATAAGAAAAGAATGGTTGCTAATTTTGGAGTTTAGTTGAAGCTTCATGAAGCTTTGACTTTGTAACCATTCTTGTCTTCATCTTTAACCCTAACCATTAATCTAACCTTAGTTAATTCTCTACACTTGACCATGGTTTAGATTATGATAAGTTTTGATTTTTCTTTTCATTTTTATATAACTTATCATATATCATTTCTTCTTCTTCTTCCTTGAACTCAAGAAGAAAACCTTGAGGTCATCAATGGTGATTGATGATAAAGAGTGAGAAATCCAATTCTAAAGTCTACCCACTTCCTATTTCTTCATCCTCTACCTCTTGCCAAGTAGTAGAGTGTGTTTCCTTCACAAGTTTTTAGGGCTTGGTGAAGGTGGAGCTTGATTTAGCGATGCCTCGACGTAGATCATCTTCGGCATGGACATCGACGACCTAGCTCGCTTTTTCTCCGACGAAGCCGACTCTAGAGCCCGGATTCCTTTTGGACAGCGGAGACGACTTCGTTGCGGAGCTAAGGAGGTGGAGCACCGGATCTACAAAGGTTGTATTTCCGATATCCCATTAGTTAAGTTGTTAACTAGATTGTTTTTCGCCTAGATTTCTAGCCAACGGTCCGTATTAGGGTTTCTCGGCACCTAGATTTTTTGAAATTGGCATGGTTGATGCCTTGTGAGACCTCATTAGGGTGCCTAGGAACCCTACACAAACACATATGTGATATGTGCGGGACTGAGATTAATGCGCGTATGTGATACTGCATTCTATTCTCGCGATATGTGATATCGGACGGGTATATGAGATATAGTCGGGTTATCGGATCAAGTGTTGATTCATATGATATTAGTCGGTTGTATGTGATATAACCGGATTATTAAATCAAGTGTTGATTTGATAATTTAATGTATAATTATATATTTGATATATTAACTTACATTAACTAATATTTGCTCACTAAGTATTCTTTTTCTCACTTATGTGCATATAGTATATATGTGATATATATTAATGTACATTTTATTTGTGTCATTCTTGATGCCACATGCTTCATGGGTGTATGAGACTTACACCATGCTTGATATAATGAAGGGTTTATATTTATCTACATAATTCAAAATTGGATGGATATTTTGTCATGGCTACAAGCTTGTAGAAACTTGTGGAACCGTTGACCAAGTCCACCAATTTTGTTTCACTTGTAGATATTTATTAAGCTAACCATTAATCTTAGCCATGATTCATTCTCAACATGGGTTAGTGTATGATACTAACTCACCCATGGTTGCTATTCTCACCTCATGAGATTCATTCTCTTCTTCACTTCATCTTCTTCTTCCTCATGGAAAATCTTTCTAGCTTTTGAAAAGGTGATGAAATATCGTGAGAAAAATTAATTTAAAGTGAGCTAATTTCCTACTTCATCATCCTCTATTATATTAGCCATTTAGTTTTGGGTGTTTGCTTCACTAATCTATCATTAGTGAAGAGGTAGCATGAGCTCGAGTCTTCTCGACGTAGATCATCTTCGGCCTCGAAGACTTCGAGCAAGCTTGTTCATTTCTTCATGTGAACCCTTACTAGAGTTTGGGTGTTCACTACTTGGAGCGAAGGAACTACTACACGGAGTTTTAAAAGTGAAGGACCGGTCTACAAAGCTTGTATTCCTCATTCACTTAGATATAAAGTTGTTTATATGTTGGTTCGTCTAAATCTCTAATTAAGATTCTAGGGTTACGGTTCTTTAGTACGGCAAAAATTTGAAAACGGCATGGACGATACCTCCCGAAACCTTACTGCCGCCCTATGGAACCCAACAGTGGTATCAGAGCCAAGCTAGAGAATTAGACGATATTTGTTAGAATTACGAAATCGAAACAACTCCGAAACACCCGATATACAATCCTGGTTTCTGTCGAATTTTAAATGGCCTCTAAAATTTTTTTTAGCAACTGCAGAATATTATATGAGATGTAACATGAACACAATAGAAAATTCACCCTCCCTCGCCGGAATTTGGCTAGCCACATACTTAGAAAATCCGACCTGCTTGGTTTTCTTATGTTGTTCAGGGTTGAAATTTCTAGTGTGTTTCAGTCTCTGAGTTTTGGTGTTTCAGGTGTTACTTGTTTTTACTAAATTTGCATGTGATGTTAACTTTCTGCAAAGGCAATTTGGAGTGTTTCGTAATCGTAATTCTAACATCTATTCGGGTTATTTAGACGACGTTAAAAAGTTCGAATGGATATCAATAACCCATATTTTCCCTCGCTGGAAATTTTCCAAGAGTTGGATTTTTTACAAGTTTAAAATCTGCATAAAGTCATGCAAGCGATTCTGTGGACCCTCTAGAAGAACGATACCCAAACTCAACTTTTTGGATTGCGGAACCGCGGTCATACCCTGGGGTTTGCGGCATTTCCGTGGCGACATGAGTGAAGCATGGGTCGGCCCTTCTACGGATGGTTTATAGATGCTGTGGCATGTTCTGGATACTTTTTGAACTCCGCTCAAATGTTGAGCTCTTTGGGAAATTTTGGGTGCTTGTTTATTCGATCGAAAAGTTTAACACCTCTATTTATCTATGATTGTGATGTAATATTTGGAATGCACATAATTAGTTATGAGATAACTAATTTGAATTTTATAAATCTAGCAGTTTGGTCTCATTGATCGGTCGCCACGGAATTTTGATGTGGATCAAAAGTCCGTCACATTTACGTAATGTACGCGGATACTCGCCGGGTAATCTTACTAGATAGCCACGCCCCATAACCCCGACCAAGCGACTGTAGGAGAACCCCGTCGCCAAAAGCATCCGTTCGGGTGCTCGCGGCCGCAGTGTTCCGCCTTAGTGCACTTCGTCGACGGTATCGGGAGTGCGGCCGTCTACTAAAGTTTCCGACGAGCATTCGATCAGGTTATCGGGAATCTTGTTGAATTGCCCGACAGGTTATTGGAAAGTGTTTTCAATATCGAGACTAAAATGCGGGGTTTATAATTGTTAGTCATGTGATGTCTAAGGAATTCATTTGGTTAGGTATGAAATCCAAAGTATGTGATGCATTGGGTTTATGATGTCTAAGGTGGTTGCGGATTCCAATTGTTGTAGTTTTTCACTTTCTTTTCTGCGACCGTAAGTGTAATATGTGGTGTATCGCCAGTTTCGTTGCTGTATGTCAATGACAATTGGGATACACATATTTACTTACGTTGATGACATATGATGTTATGTGTTACTGTGATATGTTATATTGGATCGTCGTGTTTTGAATAGCCGGTTTTTTTTATGTGAGATGGGAGTTTTTCATTTTCATTCATGTAAAAGCTTGTATGTAATATTCTTTATTGGGGCACTTCCGGGTTGAGGATGATGTCACCATTGATGTATATTATTTACTTTTCCGCATTAGGATGGACCCAAGGCGGGGAGCACAAGTAACCGGGTTCTAGGGTCCAGTGGGAGACCATCTCGAGGAGTCGAGACCGGGTCTCCTAACTCTAGAATTGGTAGGGTTGCTTGCCGCTCTCGTAGGGGTCTAGGGATGTGGGTTTGGCTATTCATCGCAACCGTGGAATCCGCGTTTTTTATTGGCTTAATTAAAACACGGAATTTCTAGTATATCCAATATTTTATATGTGTTCTTCTGCTGCTGATATTCTGTGATGTGATCACTTGATATGTTGAGACGATTGCTTATATTATATATATGAGATATAATAAATATTGATGCTTTAGTTTCTTATGTGATGCTCAGGAAGCATAATTGATGAGACTTCATTAATGAGATTAATGAAACAAAAAGAAACCTAAAGATACTGTAGAAACTTGTTTTAAAAACCGGTAGCTCTAGTTCTTATTTTGCATAGTGGTATTCTTTGTAGAATATCCAGCACCTTATTCGATAAGGAAAGAGCCGAGATCTCTTCACCGGGAGTGACTTCTTTAGCGAAACTAGCAGATGCTACAACCCACTCGGTGTTCTCTTTTGATTGCTTTTTTAGTTCATACATTGTATAGTGGTATTTGTGAAATATCCAGCACCTCATTCAATGAGGAAAGAGCCGAGATCCCTTCACCGGGAGTGACCTCTTTAGCTAAACTAGTAAAAGCCTCAAAAACACTCCTTTTAAAAATCACTTGATTTTATAACGATATCAAGTTCATTACGCAAAAGGTTTTCTTAAAAACCTGTCGTAGCCCTCCGTCATTTCAGATAAGAACTACTTAGTATTCGTGCTACGCTTGTTGGCCTGCGTCAAGGCGTAGTGTGCGGTAGCTAACTAGTGCTTATCTGCTGCATATGATGCGATTGGATTAGGGTAGTCGTGCGACTTTGTTGGCCTGCGTCAAGGGTCGTGCGGGTGAGTTTAATTCAATCATGAAATATACGGGTTGAACTTAACTAGCGGACTATAGTTTGTTGGCCTGCGTCAAGGTCATAGGACGCTAGGGGCAGAATATTATTGGGGATTTCAAGTGTTGAAATTTGCAATGAGATTGCATACCTTCTATGAGATAGTTGGATCCCGATACCCACTGAGAGTAAGAGTTACTCCTGGGAGAGTTTTGCACATTACAATTAGCCGATCAAGTAGGTGTCTAGAAAGGTGTTAACGGGATTACACCCCTGGGAAAATGAGGTTTATTTTAATTAGGTCCGTACGAAAGCACGGGGAACCTCCCTCAAAGTATCGATACTGGCCTGGCTGAAAGATTGGCGAACTTGTAGGGTGTAATTAATCCCGGCTAGTCTTACCTTTTAGGGTTTGAAGGTAGATTTGACTAAAATAGTGGGAGCCATCCTGATTAGATAAAATAATAACCAATCGAGCGCACGCAGAGTGTTTTCTTCTCTCTCTCTCTCTCTCTCCTGGTAGCGACCAAGTCACGCCTTAATCAAGATAATAATATGGATGTATTGACCGAACCTGCTTATTATACTGAGCTAGGGAACGTTGGTTCCGTTCTATCTTATAACTGTTATAAGTCTTAGCAGGAAATAGGGGAATATCCGGATTTCCACGCGACCCAATCGAGGAATGAGCATGCTGATGCATATTCTTCGGGTATGTTTATTACCAAGAACCGTTTCTCAGTCTCCTCTACGTCTTAGGTATGAGATACCGGATTAGGATCCCATATATGTAATCTGTTACATAGGCCAAAGAAAGGTAGAGAACTGAGATTGAGTGATATGTCTCTAAGTGTTAGAGAATGGTGCAATTGTTGCAGCCAAGTCAGTTGGCAAATATCACCTTGTATTACCAAATGGTAAATACATTGATTCTGAACAAATGTTATTAGATAACAAACCTGATATACAACATCACATCAGATTATTTATTGAGTTAAAGAAGGATATAATTCTGTATTAGAGGATAATGTTGTGAACATTTTCCTGAATCAAGAATTGATTGGATCAGGCACGTTATGAAATGGCATATACGTTCTAAATCAAACCACAGTTCAAAGTATATAGAACACACACAAGAGGAGTAGTTCAGAAATGAACGAATCCTTCTTGTGGTATTGTAGACTAGGTCATATCAATGCGACACGACCAGCTAAGTTACATAAGGATGAATATGAGAATCTGTTCGAATTTTCATCTTATGATACTTGTCAGTCTTGTCTCAAAGATAAAATGACCAATACTCCGATTACTGGAAACAGAGAAAGAGTTATTGAACTCTTGGGATGGATACATGATGATGTATACGGTCTTATGTCTACAAATGCCAGGCTTGGTTCTTTGTACTTCATTATATTCATCGACTATCTCTCAAGATTTGGACATGTGTTCCTGTTGATAAACGAGTCTGAAACTTTTGAGAAATTCAAGGAATATAAGCTTGAAGTTAAGAACCAGACGGGTAGAAGTATTAAGTCCTTCGATGTGATCGAGGAGGCGAATACTTGCACATGGAGTTCCTGGAGTTTCTAAAAGGAGAATGAGATTCTCTCTCAGCTTACTCCTTCGTATACACCACAGCACAACGGTGTATCGGGGCGGAGGTATCGCACCCTATTTGATATGGCGCACTCTATGATGAGTATTGCCGAGTTACTTGTTTCCTTTTGGAGTTATGCACTTAAGAAGCTGCATACCTATTGAATGGGGTTCCATCCAAATCAGTGCCTACCACTACATATAAGATATGGAATGCGAAGAGACCATGTCTTAAACGAGTTAAGATATGCGGTTGTCCGGCCTATATTGAAAAGCAAAATCCGGACAAGCTCGAGGCAAGGTCAGTACTGTATAAGTTTGTTGGATATCCCAAATATTTGCGAGGGAATATCTTCTACCACACCAAAGAGCAAAAGGTGTTTTGTTTCTCAACATGCCACCATTTTAGAAAAGGAATTTCTTATGAAGAAATTAGTGGTCATGAGGTAGAACCGGAAGGAGTTCCAGCTAGACAAACTAACAGCTGATGATTTGGTGAAACCAAAGGATTCAATAGTCTCCAACGAATCTTAGCCTCTCCGCGAATCTGGTAGGGTTCCTCATCCACTTGAGAGATACTACGGTCTTCTCGGTGCCAGTGGGAGCGAGAATTGTATCATGGTAGATGATGGCCCAACTAGGTTCAAGCAGGCCATCACAAGTGGAGACTTTGTAAAATGGCTGGATGCTAAGCAATCAAAGATGGAATCCATGTACACCAACAAAGTGTGACTTTGAATGTTGCACCTGAAGGGATAAAACCCATTGGGAGCAAATGGATCTTGAGAAGATTCTTGGTGCAGATGGAAAAGTTGAGACTTTCAAAACTATGCTTAAGTTCATCAGGATTAAAGCAAGTATCGCGGAGTTGAAATATCTGTTTTGATGTGGCAGTCAAAGAGTTTGACTTCATCAAAATGGTAGATGAATCTTGTATATACAAGAAGGTTGTAGAGAGTGAGGTTGTCTTACACATATTGTACGTAGATGACATACTCTTGATAGGAAAGGGTTTCCTATGCTACACTCGGTCAAGCTCATCTTATCACGAGGATTCTCCATAGAAGATCTAGATGATACCTACTACATCTTGTAGTTTATAATCTATGATGATAGATCTAAGTGGATGTTGGGAGTGTCCCAAATCTAGGTACATTAACAACATTCTAAAGGGGTTTAGTATGGAAGATTCTAAGCGTGGTGGTTCACCCACTTACTCATGGATCACTCTCTCCAAAAAAATGTCTCCCAAGACTGATTTGGAGAGAGCTCGCGTGCAAGAGATACCCTATGCTTCGGCAGTAGGCTCTATCATGTGTGCGATATTATGTACTAGACCAGATATAGCTAACTCACTAGGTGTAGTGATCAGGAATCAATCGGATCTTAGGAGAATCACTGGACAGCTATGGAGGACATTCTCAAGTACTTGAGATGCACTAAAAGAAAGTTTTTGGTTCAAGCTTCCAGAGTGATAAGGTCGACTGAAAGTCAGTCACGGGCATTGTCTATACCCTCAAAGGAGGGACGGTATGTTGGAAGAGTTACAAGCTAGATACCATGACATACTAGACGATAAAGACTGAATACATTGCTACCAACGATACTGCCAAAGTGGCTGTCTGGGTATTTCTTGTTCATGAGATGAACAAACTTCCTACCATTGAGCATCTAATAACTGTTATTGTGACAACAATGGAGTTGTGGTTTTACCCTAGGAACGCCGATCCCATTAGCGATCCAGACATATTCTGAGGACAGTATCACCTGATCATGGAGATGGTTGATCTCCAGGGGATCGAGATCAGGAGAGTTGACGCGAAGGATAACATAGCGGATCCACTCATAAAGGCCTTACCCTAGAGAGAATTCTATAGGACGTTGAGTATGAGATACTACAACAAATGGCTTTAGTACAAGTGGGAGATTGTTAGTTATATGTATGCCCTAGAGGTCATTACTGTACATGTGATGTATATTGTAGTGGATGCTTGGACATATATAGGGAGGACTTTCTTGCTCGACATGATATTATGCTATCTGGTTGCACTTTATCTTAACATGTACACTTATTGTCTCTCTATTACATGTTGATAAAGCCCTTAGAATGAGTACTTGACTACCAGGATTATGATGCAAATTATACTAGTGGGGACAGGATAGTCGGCAAGTACATCCTTCAAATGTTCCTAGTCGTGGGAGTATCGAGACAGGGCATCGATACTCCAGAGTAAACTAGCGTATGCGCTTCTCGACCCATATGATGGGCGATGGATGATCCCATATCCATTGATGTTTGACATCAGAGATGGTATACGGGTGCTCAGTGGAGACTGGCTATACTGAACAGACTCGCCGAGAACTCCTAGATGGTATTATACCTATCGTCAGATAGCAGTTCTCTAGTGACACTGGTACAGGTTAGTCTGTCGACCCGAGATCGTCATAGAGTCTTGTGTGATTCCCACTGTGCTTTGATTTCCACCTTACCACGTTCAAGAGATCGTGAAAAACGGTGGTTTTTGGGTACAGTCCCGGGCCACATGGAGGCAATGAGCGATAGGAGGGGATTTCGTCTCTCCCGGTATTAGGGTTGATGTTACGCTATGCTCGATTAGCCCTAACGGGAAATCCCTGGCCAGGGTTGCTGAGATCTACTGGCAAGTGTTATCAGTAGTTTCTCGAACTGTTATGGACCTTACATTGGCATGACTTATCAGGCTATTGGGGTCTGACGTTATAGCACCCCCAGGCTGTGATATGCGACATATCAGACGAAAAGACCGGACTGTATGGTAGTGTTACTGACTGGATTCGCAGGAATATGAGCAGGCTTGCTTGTTGATCTTCTGATCGCTCAATATCCGGGTGGCCGTTATATTTAGCAGACAGCTTGCGGCTTGTGGGTGTTTGATATGACCATCACCTACTGCCGGCGTATTGACGAGTCTTTAGAGTCCTATACAGAGGTTTTCTGGTTCATACGAAATGAAATAGGAGCACATATGTGATATATGCGGGACCGAGATTAACGTGCGTATGTGATACTGCATTCTATTCTCGCGATATGTGATATCGGACGGTTATATGAGATATAGCTGGGTTATCGGATCAAGTGTTAATTCATATGATATTAGTCGGTTGTATGTGATATAGCCGGATTATTAAATCAAGTGTTTATTTGATAATTTAATGTATAATTATATATTTGATATATTAACTTATATTAACTAATATTTGCTCACTAAGTATTCTTTTTCTCACTTATGTGCATATAGTATATATGTGATATATATTAATGTACATTTTATTTGTGTCATGCCTGATGCCACATGCTTCATGGGTGTATAATACTTACACCATGCTTGATATAATGAAGGGTTTATATTTATTTAAGTAATTCAAAATTGGATGGATATTTTGTCATGGCTACAAGCTTGTAGAAGCTTGTGGAACTATTGACCAAGTCCACCAATTTTGTTTCACTTGTAGATATTTATTAACCTAACCATTAACATTAGCCATGGTTCATTCTCTACATGGATTAGTGTATGACACTAACTCATCCATGGTTGCTATTCTCACCCAGGGTTGCTGAGATCTACTGGCAAGTGTTATCAGTAGTTTCTCGAACTGTTATGGACCTTACATTGGCATGACTTATCAGGCTATTGGGGTCTGACGTTATAGCACCCCCAGGCTGTGATATGCGACACATCAGACGAAGAGACCGGACTGTATGATAGTGTTACTGATTGGATTCGCAGGAATATGAGCAGGCTTGCTTGTTGATCTTCTGATCGCTCAATATCCGGGTGGTCGTTATGTTTAGCAGACAGCTTGCGGCTTGTGGGTGTTTGATATGATCATCACCTACTGCCGGCGTATTGACGAGTCTTTAGAATCCTACACAGAGGCTTTCTGGTTCATACGAAACGAAATAGGAGCACATATGTGATATATGCGGGACCGAGATTAACGTGCGTATGTGATACTGCATTCTATTCTCGCGATATGTGATATCGGACGGTTATATGAGATATAGCTGGGTTATCGGATCAAGTGTTAATTCATATGATATTAGTCGGTTGTATGTGATATAGCCGGATTATTAAATCAAGTGTTTATTTGATAATTTGATGTATAATTATATATTTGATATATTAACTTATATTAACTAATATTTGCTCACTAAGTATTCTTTTTCTCACTTATGTGCATATAGTATATATGTGATATATATTAATGTACATTTTATTTGTGTCATGCCTGATGCCACATGCTTCATGGGTGTATAATACTTACACTATGCTTGATATAATGAAGGGTTTATATTTATTTAAGTAATTCAAAATTGGATGGATATTTTGTCATGGCTACAAGCTTGTAGAAGCTTGTGGAACTATTGACCAAGTCCACCAATTTTGTTTCACTTGTAAATATTTATTAACCTAACCATTAACATTAGCCATGGTTCATTCTCTACATGGATTAGTGTATGACACTAACTCATCCATGGTTGCTATTCTCACCTCATGAGATTCATTCTCTTCTTCACTTCATCTTCTTCTTTCTCATGGAAAATCTTTCTAGCTTTTGAAAAAGTGATGAAATATTGTGAGAAAAATTAATCTAAAGTGAGCTCATTTTCTACTTCATCATCCTCTACTATATTAGCCATTTAGTTTAGGGTGTTTGCTTCACTAATCTACCATTAGTGAAGAGGTAGCATGAGCTTGAGTCTTCTCGACGTAGATCATCTTCGGCCTCGAAGACTTCGAGCAAGCTTGTTCATTTCTTCATGTGAACCCTTACTAGAGTTCGGGTGTTCACTACTTGGAGCGAAGGGACTACTACACGGAGTTTTAGAAGTGAAGGACTGGTCTACAAAGCTTGTATTCCTCATTCACTTAGATATAAAGTTGTTTACATGTTGGTTCGTCTAAATCTCTAGTTAAGATTCTAGAGTTAGGGTTCTTTAGTACGGCAAAAATTTGAAAATGGAATGGACGATGCCTCCCGAAACCTTGCTGCCGCCTTAGGGAACCCAACACTTTCTCCAATCGTCAAGGCCCTTTGAAACTTTAGCCACCACTTGTCACCTTTCCACTGGCTTCTCACCAATGCCTCTTTATACTTGGCCAGCTCAAAAGCATGCGAAATCTCTATTGCAGTGTTATGTCGCCGCACCAATAGCCCCGCCAAAAATTAATCGAACTGCCATCGCCTATCGTATAAGAGACATCTTTAAAGAAAGACTCCATTATAGACATTACTCATTTCCAAAAGCCGGACGTCGTTACAACATTCTTATTGGGTGCACTCAATCTAAACCTCCGAGATTCCAACGTTTGCCTTCATAACTCTAATTTGGCATTAACCCCCATTTTCGTCTCATTTACTAGAACAATATTATCAGCGAATAGCATACACCAAGGTACCTCATCTTGAATAGTTCTAGTAAGCTCATCCATCACGATGGTAAACAGGAATGGACTTAATGCGAATCCTTAATGTAAACCAATTATAATCAGAAAATTGTGACAGCCAACGTAAAACTTTGTCACATTCTATGACATAAACTATAATTAGCAACTTATTGCCATAAGCTGCATTAATACTGGCCACCCATCTCTTTCTGTTCTCCGCTACCCACCTCCACTAACACTTCCTCAATAGGGCCATAATCATATCCTTTAAATTTTTAACCCCTAAGCTTCCTTCCTTTTTTGATCTCCAAACTTTCTCCCACCAAACTAGATGATATTTTCGTTTTTTTTGTTGACGCCCTCCTCCACAGAAAGTTACGCCGGATCTGGTCAATCCTTCTGACCACCCAATCCGGAAACATATAAAAGGATGAAAAGTACAGTGGAATTGTTGACAGAACTGAGTTCAGTAAAGTATCCCTCCTACCTATGGATAGACATCGACCTTTCCACCCTTCCAGTTTACTCTGAACCTGTCTATCGGTGTCATCAAATCTGCTTTCTTCAACCTTCATGGCCTCAACGGTAGGCCTAAATAATTGACAAGGAAATTTTCCACCTTACAATTGAAAATTGCGACCAAACACTCTTTCCAAACAAACAGACCTTCTCTTAAGCAAATCATCGAGCTCTTGTGATAGTTGATGTTCGGCCCGGACTAAAGTTCAAATGATATAGTATCCATTTAAGCACCGCAGCCTAATCCTCGCAAAATCTCCCGAACAGTAATGTATCATCAGCATACTGTAAATTTGATAACCTCCGTCGTCATATCCCCGAGACCCAAACCCTCCAACAATTTGGGTTCGGTGTTGCTTGAATCAAAGTAGTTGTTTTGTTTGTTTCGGGGTTTGTTCCTCATGCTTGTGAACTTGGATGTTGGTTTTTCTATTTCTGCTGTTTCGTTAAAACTTTTTTATTGAAATGCGGAGGTTTATAACTCTCGTTAACTCAAATTTTTTTTTATTTTATCAAAAGTAGTTGTTTTGAATTTTTCAATGGAGGATGAAACCATGAATTGCTTGTTGGATTGTTGTGTAATGGGTGCCTGCTATTCCTTGCTCTCTGCTAGTACCAACGAGTGGATCAGACGGCCAGAAATGGGTCAGATCGGAGGCCCATGGCTTTGGTTGTTGATGTGTAGTCAAGGATCCCACCAGAGCAGGGAAAATAGCAGAGACGAGTCCTCCAAATTTTGTACAATGCAAATGAGCTGCTTTTTAGTGGGTAAAAGACATGGGCATTTTTTTTTCTTGGGCAGTGACATTGGGTGTTTGTTGAAATGCTACAATGGGTAAATTATTCATCTGTGGAAAAAAAGATAATTTACCTCTACAACAAGTACACCTTGGGAATGAACTAGATCTCTTTGGTAAAATCCGATAGTAAATAAAGTTTGTTTCATGCAGTAAGTTGTCCCATATGCATCAAAAGGATGACGAGGAGGACCTGTGATAAAATCAATGTCTCAACAGCGAAGAGGCCATAAATAACCATCGATGGGCACTTTTCCGAATTCGGGAAGAGTGCGGGATGGACACTTTCCCTTTTAGGGAGAGTGCCGGGTTCTAACCCCAGATTTCTTACATGTTGCAATCATAATTATGGATAAATAGAATAAAATTCCCACCTCTGGTACACAAAAACTGCAGGAATAAACTAATCATTCCTAACCTTGAACATTTTCAAATTTTTGATGAAGTCTCTTTGCTACAAAGGATCTACTGTAGTGCCCATATACAAGTTCACATTCATATTTATAAGGAAAAATCCTGCAGCAGATGTTCTTCCAAGCTAAAATGACTTTTCAAAAATTTGTAATGCCATGATAATTCCAAAACTTCGTACAAAATTGTATTAGACACTCAACAACCACAAAATATTTACTAATATCCAAGGATCTCCATAAGCAGTTTTTTCCCAGTCTCGGATCAACAATTTACTTGGATACCAAATTTCATTCAAAGCATCATCATTAAAACTCCTATAGGTGAGAATTCGATGAAGCTCTCAGATCCAGTCAATTGATGAAATCTTTCGTAGTGTATTGTTAAGTTGAAACTCTTACAGTATCAAGGATCTGTTAGTTTAGAAAAGGATAAACTGTTAATTCCAGTTAAATAGAAGACTAATATGCACTGCAAGAATAAGATGGAAAGATCTTTACCACAGTAACTATTTATATTTTTCCTTGGCTATAGAAATGGTCAAGAACCTGGCCCTCCAACGATTTTGACAATATGCGGGGCCATTTTACAACAAAATTAGCAGACTCTGAGAGCCTGTTCAGAAGGTTCACCAATGCGATTACTTCATTCCTTTGCAGCTGCAACTGAAACACAAACAAAACTTATCATCAACATCATCATAATCTTTCACACGAAATGGGTTAAGCATTTAAGCAAGCAAGTAGTATCTTCAATAAACATTTTCATTAACAATTCGTTTTAAATATATAGGGAAGAGCAGAGACTGTTAATCCTAGAGGGCAATCAGGAGGCAGGAAAATCCAAAGGAAGATGGCATAATCAGAGTTATTGTTTCTACATAATTTAGCAAAGAAAGCCTCATTGATTCAGTTTTAACTAAGGCTTAAATCTCAGTATCAGTAGATTCGGTAGATTCGGTAGCCATATCAGACGGTCGCTTTTAACCAACAAAAGCCTCACTTGTTCAGATTTAACCAAGTTTAAAGCCTCATCAACCCATCTTGGCCATATCTCGGATTGGAATATCGGATTTTGTATCATTTGCAAAAAGAAATATTTAAAATTAGTAAATTTTTTAAAATAAATATAACTATAAACAATTTGGCAAATTCATCACTAATTAAACTAGTTATACAGTAAATCGCTAAATTATTAGCGATTTGCAATTTGGAATGGTCGTTCCCAATCTAGGAACACTAGTGATCCATACCAGAAAGATCATAATCCCGATCTAACTCATTAAGAACTTCAGTTAAATGGGCAAAAAGTCGGCTTCGTGTTGATACTTAAATGAAAAAATATTTAATTATTTTTCAAGAACTTAAATAGGTAGAAAGAAATTAAATTACAAATATGTGTAGAATTCATAAATATGTACATACATACATATATACAGACACAAACGGTCCGAAAAAAACACTTCACGTTCTAGAGCCACGTTTTTCTATTCCTTACAACAATTTTCCGTTCCTTATAAGTGTATTGAAGAAAACTATCCCTATCGTACCACATTCCATGAAAAGTAGCGTTGGGCGTTCCCGTTTTCGTTCCGCATACCGAAATGTCCAAGTTCCGTGTAACATTGAATTAAACCTAAGGTTTAAAGCCCCACTGATTTAGTTTTAAATAAGGTTTAAATCTCAGTGTCGGTAGACTCAATACCGATATCAGACGAACACTGTTAACCAAGGAAAACCTCATTAATTCAGTTTTAAGCAAGGTTTAAAGCCTCACCAACTATCTCGGCCGTGTCGGATCGGAATATCGGATTTTAAAAATTACTAAAACTTTCTAAATAAATATAACAATTTGGCAAATTCATAAATAATTAATCATGTCTAAAGTGCTTGAATTAATATGTGGTAAAACTAACCATTATATAGTAATCAATGATGTCAAATATAGTATACCCAATAACTTGTTAATAAATTCATTAACCCATCAATAAACCCACTAACCCATTAACAACCCACTAATCCATCAACAAACTTAATACTAAAACCCCACCAATCAAATAGTGATCTGCCTACTTGGCATCGGACAAAATCGGTATAAGAACTCGTACAGTTATTTAGAGGGTCGAGATAGGGAACAGCCAAGATTGTAGACCATGAATTTAAAAGGGTTGGGATCATAAGGGAAGGAGCAACTACTACATAAACAAATGATAAGCAAGAAATGCAATGTATTCCCACTGCAATTTGTCATAGTTTTAGCAATTTGGCAATATATAGATTAAATTCTATAGGAGAGAAGTTTGTACTTGAATTTGGAATACATAAATTTTTCATATTACTCCAAGACAATGGTAGAAAATTAGCACCAAGGAACTGCCAAATTACTATTTCATTTGTGAAGAATTTTGGTATGAAATTTAAGGATGCTTAAAGAAGTGACTTACAGGCTGATTCGTCAATCCTTGGCCACTGACAGAGAAAAGGATCTTTAATGCAGTGCCAAGACCAAGAACTTGAAGCTTTCCCCATAAGCGACATTTCTCACAACCGACACAATCCATCAACGCACTGAAATGTGCTCACGGTATCAGTTAAAGTTATTAAATATTTTCTGGTTCCATAACAAATATAACTAGTCCATGTTTCTAATTAGAAACCTGATGTTCCTGAATTGCTTTTGAATCTCCTGCTTCAGTTCAGGCCCACTTTCCCCTTGCCAAAGCTTGGCTTCATCAAATGGCAGAGGACAAGCAGCTTGCAGTTTAGAGTTATAGACTAACTGCCGAACTAATGATTGTGTTTTCAGGTCTTCTTCTGGGTTTCCAGTGTTATATTCAGCCTGCTCTAAGTAATCTGCAGCCTGAAACTCACATAAAACAGAAGGTGCCATTTGTAAGACCAACCATGCAATAATTGATCAACTGCAGATAAATTAGATACTGAAATTTCTGGACAATATGCCAAGGTAATCAGACGAACAAGCCACCATGTGCATGCACGTGCACTTTGCATGGAAGAATAAAGAGTGATATATGGTAGATGGGAGTAGAATCTGGCCTTTTACCACTCAACTAATGTAAAAATGCACAAGATCAGCATAATAGATGTAAAAACACAAAACAAACAACAAATGCATGAAGGCGCCCTATGTATAGAATATAAACCATCGATAGCAGTACTATAATATCTTGAACCCCAATAGTCAACCATATAGAATAGCACACCAGATTATTGTCCTAATAACAAATCAATTGTATTCTTACATTTTTGCACAGACTACTATTCTGCGTCAACAAGTCGCCAAGATAACATGCATTTTTCTCTAAAATCAGAGCTCAGGGAGAAACTCAAACATTTCTAACCCGGATTAGCATCCACTTTGGTTGGAGCAACGGCATTATATAAGGGAAAAGGATAGCTAAATCCCAAAAACTAAAATATGGATATTATCCTTCCAGATCTGCCTGAAATTTATTACTGAACCATGATGTGCTTCTTGTTATGAACCATTCTCTATAAAGAAAGAAGACTATCAGAAAGCCTTTAAAATATTATATATATGCTCCTCACAGTAGATCATGCTTAGAAAATCTAGCTTTGCCTTCTCCCTTCTTTCCCTTTTTCCTTCTTTCTTTCTTCTTTTTTTTCCCTCTTCTCTTTGTCTTTTCTTTTATTCCTTTAAGAGAGCTTTGTCTTCTAATTTGATGCATATATCTGCTCTGTTCTAAAAATTTACCAGCACATCATATTCCAAGTAGATCTCGGTTAGAAAGTGTTGTTATGTTAGCTTGAGTTGCATTGATATCCTACAGATATCCTACAACCCAACAACTTAAGCTTCTGGGTGACGTGAGATGTACAATGGGCTCGTGAATGAAACAAAGCATCATACATTTGCGTTGAGCATTTTGGGTGACCCAAGAAAAATCTTGGCCAACCACAGCCCGGTAGTATGCATGTCATGTCTACATATGTAAAGCACATTTATTATTTACATGTTAGAAATGTATGGATATGAGAAGAAATTGGATGACAGGCTTAGATTTCCTGAGGTTCTACTTCGGGCAGTCAGTGGATCATAGCCTACTTGACCCAAACTTACTTCTGGTGAGGGGGCAGAGACCCGAGATATCTCTTTTCACAACACAATCTCATAATATGAAGTGTTGTATATGGTGAAGTTCAATTTCACAGTTATTTGCTAATATGCCAAGAAGTTCAGCTATCAAGAGGGGTTTTCCCATGGATTCGATTTGGGGCATGATTCAACCAAGCACATTTGCACATAAAGATGGTTCAGCTCAAATAACTCAACAATGCTAAGCAATGGCCAGTTTGGAGACCAATAGAGCAAATTGCCTACCAAGATAGCTCCCTAAAGTACAGTTGCTATATTACCTGAATAGCATGACGTCGTCATCCAAAATACCATATGTTAGATGAGTGTTGCAAAATAGAAACGCTTGGCACACAACTTGCACACAACTTTTATTATAAAATACACATACCCCTAAACACTATAGTATTATAATTTATAATAAAGGTTCGTTAAGCACATTTATGAAGTGCATGAAGGGGAGGACATTCCTTGAGTATTTCTGCAAAGGAAATAGTGTAATACTGTCTCCTTAAAAATGACTTTTTAAAAGTAGAAAGTATTACAACCTGATATAGATACAAGTTGAAACAAGTAGATCTATTCGCAATTGCGAAACAAATATACCTTTGTCACTGCTCGCAGAACAAATAGAAACGTGAAGTACAAGTTTCTGACACGATCCGGGTATTGCAAAACACGATCATGCAACAATTTAGGATTTGGGCCCCACTGGTTCATACAACAAAGAATACGTCAGGAAACATATACGCTATTGATAATGTATTCCAAATGGAAAATCTCTTTGTGAACTACGAGGTAGAAAAATAACCTGGTTTTTAGCCTCGTCAAGGAGATAATCGGAAGCTATATGAACTGAGATTGAGGAATGCAATCCTGAAATTAACTTGTACAGCACTCTTTTCTCTTGGCAAAATTCTCCGGAAGGATCTGGACAAGTAGAGAAAATATTAAGACATTAAAGGCAGCAAAAAAGACCTTTATCCCAATTCTCTAGGAAATTTACTCTACAAAACCAATTCCTCTATAATGGGCTATTTCTTCAATACTGATTTTTTCTTTAGACCCTCAATCCAAATTTGTGTTCTACCCTCATCTAGTGTTTTATTACCTTCTCCTCGTTCAAGAAAAGATAATTCAAGCATTTTTATTGCCCTCTCTTCTTTCAAGAAATATTTGGGTGATAGTTATAAATGTGGTTCTACACGAAGTTTCAGTCAAGAATCAATATCTATCACCCACCCCACCCCACCCCCACCCCCGATATTTGACACTATGTTCAGTCACATTACACAATGTCATATGTCAGTATTATCATTAGACACAACTACTATGTAAACCTGTTTCAATGATACAATATCCAATTCATTTTGGAAAGCACAAGTTGGAAATTTTTAGAAATTTCAGATACATGTAGAGGAACACGTTCACAGACACACGAGACTTTTCCTCCATTACCCTGTACTATCCGCTTGTCACATATATTCCTTTTAGACCTTTCTAGCTTGTCTAACTAGTGAAAGAAAGGCAGTGAAACAAATATCGGTTGTATCAGCCGATATATCGATATCGGCCATACACCGATAAATTTTATATCGATAATATGGTTTATCGTTTTAACCTAATATCGGCCGATATTTGATATTTGAAATATCGGCCGATATATCGGTATATCATATCGGTTTAAATATCTCCTATATTGTATTTATTTAAGAAAAGGATATAGGTTTATATTCTTTTGGGTTTCAAACCCAAACCCGGAACCCATTTAGAATCCAAAGCCACAAACTAAAATATTTACACCCGATCCTATATTCCCATCTTAAGATTTTCTTATAAATTTTATATTTATTAAAATTATATGTATAATGTTCAGTTATAAAGTAGGATAATATATCCAATCTGTATGGTGAAATTTCCGATATTAACATCTGATATGCCCGATACCGATACCGATATAACCGGTACCGGTATCCGATATGAACGCCCGATACGTAACTCGTATCGGTGATATATCATTCGATACCGCTATCCGATATATAAAACACTCATCCGATACGATTCTGGTAACTGATATTTAAAATCTTGAAGAAAGATACGAGAGGAAAATTTAACTAAGGTAACAAGGTCAACTTCTTTTATAACATTTCTGGGAGATAATATACCCAATATTTGAAGGAAGAGAAGCTCAGAGCCAGCGAATGCAATTCCAAAATTGTGAACTCCATTATTACTGCAATTTTGCTAATGCGGGCAAGTTACATCTCTCCTTTTCATTTTAATATATAACTAGACAGACTCTACACTGATATAATGAACAAAAAATGTGCAAATAAGAAATATTAATTGGATTAGCTATGCATAAACAAATAACACAAATAGCTAGTGTAATACCCTAAAATTTATAATAAAAAAAGGTAAATTACACAAGACATAAATAAAATCATTAAGAAGGTGTTTTGTGTAAATAGACAATACTATTTTATATTTTTCTAAACCCTAATTCTCTAACTTAGCCGCAACTTTCTCTCTCTTTTTTCACGCTCATCTCTTTCCCACGATTTCTTTCTCTCTCGTCACTCTCTCTTTTGCGGATCTTGATGTCTCTCTTCCCTATCAATTCTCTTTCCCTCTCAGTTCCTCTTGTTCCTTTCACCTCTCTCTTCCCCCTTCAAATCCATTTGAAACCCTCTTGGTTTCTCAAGTTTTGATAGCGAAGAGATCGAGGAAGGCTATATCACTGACTACCTTTCAGTTTTTATGGATTAAAGGTATAGATCAAATCTTCTTTCTGATAATATAATATATATGAATGGTGAAAAAAATGTTACAATACGTAATAAGTCCCGTAGATATCATTACAAATGTTTTTTTTAAATTTAAGGTTTAGAGTTCATGCTTATTGGCCTAAATGATTTATATGAGCACTTTATGATATATCATATATTTATTATAAATATGTTTTGTCTAAAGATTTTATCCTTTTTACCTCCATTCATTGGAGCTAACTATTGCCCATAACCATGTTAGGATTCATT
Organism: Agapanthus africanus; assembly: GCA_030015575.1. NCBI lineage: Eukaryota > Viridiplantae > Streptophyta > Magnoliopsida > Asparagales > Amaryllidaceae > Agapanthus > Agapanthus africanus. Next base: position 729,530,216 of record JASDDO010000019.1, on the reverse strand, counting down.
GTTAATTAGATGGATTGATGATAAATAGATAAAAACCATTGAGTAATCATATATTAATTGTGATTTTTCTTGTATGTCAATTTAAAGGACATAGTGGAATTTGAGACGGCAACTTGAAGTGTTGGGAAATTCATTATCGATTGAAAGTGTTGTAAGTGCGAATAACATTGTTTAACAATTATTTAATATATTTGATGTTTGTCCCTTTACAAATACTGTAATTAGTTGAATGGTTTGTGTGATACTTATATATGTATGTGTATATATATAATATGGTTGTATGCATTGATTATATTAATAATGTGCATTAGTGAGCTAACTAGTTTTATAAGACTATATGGGGTATACATGAACAATGATTGTTATGCATGTAACGAACTTGTTGATGTGAAGTTTATGAAATTATGAGATAAACTTATTATATAGAAATCATATTTTTCATATATTTAACGAGATGCGTACACATGTGTTGTGATTTTGATATTGGTTTTGTGCATAGGGTACAATTGTTACAATATTGGTTGAAATATCGGGCATGTAATTGTCGTTGGTTATATAAGTTTCAACTATATTTTTTGGCACATAAGTTGCATGCTTCTCATATGTCAACGGTATGATTATGAAAAGTTAAGTGGATTACAACACATGCTAGTGGTGTACCTCTGCTGGAATTATTGCGCACGCCATATGACAACCCCACCTCAAGTAAATGTCGGTTCTCTCTACCATGGGCTTAATAGTGGTGTTTTACTTATGTCAATCGAGATAGAGGTGTTGACCGTACTTAGCCATAATCCACCAGCCTTCCATCGTATGAAAATATAGTTTTCTAAACTATTGCATTTTCTATTGGATGAGATTGGTTATTTAAACGAAGAAATCGATTTATTATGCATGTTTGTTTTAATTTATTATTATTATACTTGTTACTTGGTATAATACATTTCCTATTCTAACTTGTTAGACACCATAATTATTTCTCTTACTGAGTTTTATAACTCATCCAACTGTTATGTGGCTGCTAATCAAAATGCAGACTTTATATCTAAATGGAGAAGCTTTCAAGTTAATTAAGCAAATGATGATTTTTGGTTGCGGAACTTGAGGTGTGCATATGGATACTTGAGAGTTTATTTATATTGCTAGCAGTTTTTTTATTGGGGTAGGCGTTGCAGTCTTCCTGGGAAGAGGAATGTGGCATGTCACGCTTGGAATTTCATATATATATATATGAGAATAATGGAGAAAAGAGGCCATAGGAGGGGATTTCCTCCTATGGCATCGGAAAAATACAACCTCAACCATTTTCTCCGACGATCGGCATCCATCAACATCATCATTATCATCTAAGATGTGTATGCACCAAATTTCTTGTGATTCCACCACTTTTCACTGTTGAATTAGCAATGTAAAAAGTTCTATTGTCGGTAAACCATTAATTTTACACTAACTAAATCAACGGTGAAAAAATGGTATAATCATAAGAAATTTGGTGTATCCACATCTTAGATGATAAAGATGGAGGTGATGTATGCCGATCGTCGAAAAAAATATGGAGGGTGCATTTTTCCGATGCTATAGGAGGAAATTCCCTCCTATGGAACCTTTCCTCCATTAAGCTCTATATATATAGAGAGAGAATAATGGAGGAAAGAGACCTTAGAAGGATTTTTGCGTTAGGTGGCGGCAAAAAGTACGCCCTCCATTTTATCGACGATCGGCACCTTTCAACTTGATATCCATCATCTAATTTGTCGATACACCAAATTTCATATGATTACAACACCATTTTACCGTTGATTTAACAATGTAAAAAGTTCTATTGTCGGTAAACCGTTAATTTTGCACCCACTAAATCAACGATGGTGTTGTAGTCATATGAAATTTGGTATATCGACAAATTAGAGAATGGATATCAAGTTGAAAGATACCGATCGTCAAATAAAATGACGGAGGGCGTAATTTTTGCCGCCACCTAACGCAAAAAACCTTCTAGAGCCTCTTTCCTCCATTATTCATATATATATATATATATGTGTGTGTGTGTGTGTGTGGTTTTGGGACATGCCAGCTAGCTATGCGGGACTCGGTGCTATACGATATAACTTTTATCATAGCATAGGTGGTTTTCCTCCATTTTTCCGGCAAACCTACGACTCAACCATGAACCAAAATCAATAAGTAACGCACTCAAAGATAGTGGAGTTACTTGCAGTAATTCTGGCATTGACAATTATAAGCTAAATTTCAAACCCAATCAGCTCATAAGCGCTTAGGATGTTTTAATAAGCAAACAGTGCAAGTAGATACGTGCTGAAACAAGCAGTATTCTTTATCCGCATGAATGAAATATTTATTCTTCCTATATTAAAGTATGGAGAGAAAGTAAACATAGGTCAGTCTGAAAAATAGAAACCTGAATGTGCCAATAAACAAGAAATAATTGCTACAGTTTCCTATAACAAATTGTCTTTGTTATAATTATTAGCTGACCGATGTTTCTGCAATTTAAATTGATTCTACATGGATCATTCAAGTCCCTTTTAGCCTTTTAATAGGGCCAGCTAGGAGCACCTCTGAATTGAATAGACCCGCTGGAGGATTTAAGTTATTCTACTCGACTTTCATGAACAATTAATTTTCTGATGTCTACCATCAAAAGAGCATCACTACCATTTTATTTTCCCATGAAGTATTCTAGTTCTTAAGCACCACCTTAATGTAAAAATTTATATGACCAACACTTTCTTCTGCATAAATCAAATAGCAACAATCATTTTAGGGTTAATTCTATTAAAAAAAAACTACCAAATACTTTGGCCTATTACGAGAAACTACCAAATTCTTGTTAAATACACAGGAAACTTTCAAAAACTACATGAAACTACCATAAAACTTAAGCATGGTAATTTCTCGTAATTTTGAGAGAATTTAGTAGTTTATCTTAACAGAGGCCAAGAATTCGGTAGTTTTTTGGAACTAAGGAATCATTTAATTCAAAGCTTGAGTTTTCCTCTAAGAATTGTGTCTCGTGTAAAGCAACGGCCTTCTGCATCTTAAAGCAGTTCTATGGCATAGAAGTATTATAAAACCATGCTGACTACAGGATACATTAAACAGACAACTATACATTGGCAGTTCGTTATGTAAACAAGAACTTAGCGAATTAAGATGTCGGAACTAACATTTGGGACAATTTTCAGTGTAGATAGCATCCCATATCCTCCTAGCTGATGGGCCCACATAACCAGTGTACCGTTCAGGGTTTAGCCGGAGATTCACATAAGTCATCTCAGCTGCAGAAATTAATGAAGAAAAAACAATTGTCACTGATGTCAGCAAACCAAAGCAATTAGGAAAAAAAATAGATCATTCAATATCTAACAGCCAAGTAGAATATCGTATAGAACAAAGCTCTACCATTATCAGTCTCATCATCATATGTCCATGGATTATCAACTTCAATCCACCCTCTAAAAGCTTTACTATCAAGTGTGCGATCAACAGTAGCCTCTGGCTTTCCCTCTTGACACTTGAGATCATGAGCAGGAAGCGCTTGAAAGGGCTTCTTGAATAGCTCGGGGAATTCACCCTCAGGACACTCACAAACACTGCAATCCCGAAGCCGACACATTCCATCATCAGGGAAAAATGGGCAGTCACACCACAATTTAACCTATCAAAGTAGCAAAAATCAAAAAGAAAGAAAAGCAACAATTACTAGAAAATTGCATGAAAATTAAAGAGATCCAAATAGGCTGGTGACTTTTCCTACTCTGACCGAACATGAACATAGCAAGGGGTTCATTACAATTCATAAGTCACATCCAAGAAACAACAAGATTGCGAGAAGACAAATGAGAATTCAATCTAGACCCTGGGAGCGCAGAACAAACATTTTAGTCTTTCAGAGTTAAACAGAACATGCAGAACTTTGATGGTTATATAGAGAATCATTTCTAAAGGTGAATAAACTTGAGATAAGAAATATCAATTTTACTCATTTGAACTGAATCTTCTCTAATGATTACGTGTCGAACATGAATGGCTACACAACACTGTTTATGCATGAGAATAATGTTAGAGCCATTATTGTATAGTACTAGTTTGTATATTACATTTTGGAAGCTTGGGATATACACGGATATTATAAGTCTTGCTCTATATGGTAGTATGCTACTTGGTTTATTTCTATCTTAATATGTGTATGTTTCCTTTAACGTATCGCTAATACATATTGATAGAGCCCTTAGGATATTTGCTTGACTATCAGCGTTGTGATGACAGTCACACTAGCGGGGGCTGGGTAGTCTATATACACATCCTTATAAAGGTCCCTAGTCATAGGATTATCAAGATAGTGCATCGATACTCCAGAGTAAACTAGTGTATACGCTTCTCATCCAAACAAGGGAAGATGGTCTGTCCCAAAGCCATTAGTACGTCGTACTGAAGATATTATGCAGGTGCTCATTAGGTTATGAGTTACACTGGACATGACTCATAGGGAACTGCTGGTTGGTACTATACCTATCGTCAGATAGCAGTTCTCAGGTGACATGAGTACAGCATATCCCGTTGACTTGACATCGCTACTTCGTCTCAAGTGTGTTCCCACTGTTCTTAGATTACTACCCTACCACGGCTCATAAGAGTCGAGCAAACAGGTAGTAGTTGGGTGCAGTCTTGAAGCACTTGGAGGCAGTAGTGGTTAGATAAGATTCTTCTTTCCTGGTATTGGGGGTTGATATCGTGCTGTGTTCGGAAAGCCATTACACAAAGTCCCTGGCCAGGGCAAACGAGATTAATGGTAAGTACTCCAGTAGTTTCTCAGGGTGTTTTGGGCTCTACTTCGGCATGACTTATTGCGCTATTAGGGGTCTGACGGCTATCGTCCCTAGGCCCGATATGCGATACTCTTAGACGAACAGACCGGACTATACATAGATTATCACAGATAGGCTCAGGAGGAGTTCAGATGAGTTTGCTCATCGGCCTTCTTATCGACAGATACCTGGGTAGCCGTTATGTACAACTAGTACCGCCGACGTGCTTATGGTTAAACCCACTGCCAACGTACCATCAAGTCTTTAGAGTCCCACACAGAGGGTTTCCCTGCTTCGGACGAAACGATGTAGAGCCCGTATGGTTTTACGACAGGGTTCGAACATATACGTGTACTTGTGCACGGATCATCTTCGGACGGATAATACTAGTGGGCTTTGGTTTAAGCCGGATCCTAATATTAGATTATTGGATTAATTTCGTCTCTTTGTATTCGTATTTTTCGGAATACGGATACAGGTATGTATATACGGTGAGGGGTATTCTTATAATTTACTCAAGAGTGTTTCTAGAAGAAGACACCTCATTTCTTGTATAACCATTTAGATTAAATGGTTAATGAGGTGGAGATATGAGGTGTGGATTTTCATTAAATGAAGCATGGCTACTAGGTGACTCGTAGAGTGACTCATCTTGTGACTATTGAAGCATGCTTGATATTTTCATTTGTGAATTATTGTATGCTTCATTCATCACAAGACTTAGCCATCTTCATTCCATTATTATCTTCAACACCCTCTCTCCTCAAGAGGTCTTTTCTTCTTTCTCAAACCCTAATTGTCTCATATGTTGAGAAACCTAAAATTTTTGAGACTAAACAATCCATAATCACTCTACATTCTCTAGACTATTTATATTAGCACACTATGTACCCTAATTACCTCATTTTAGAGGTAGCAGCTTAAAGTAGACACTTTCAGTTGGATCATTTTTGACTCGAGGAGGTCGACGAGGAGGCACGATCCGTACACTCTTCAAGGAGCTCAAGAAAAGGAGTAGTACAAGAACCGAAGGACTTAATACACGGAGGTATAACTTTCTTACATACAGTTAAACCTCATAGTAGTTTAGTTAGTTAGGGTTTAGTATCGATCCTGGAGTTTAGTCAGTGTTACGAAGCCCGTAAAAATTGTTTTTTGCGTATTCCGCCTTCCCGCGGGATGCGTGACATCAAGTTGCAGTGGTATCAGAGCCTACTAAATCTTAACTAGCTAGTTAGCAAGTAGTTAGAACTTCGATCGTCGAAAAACCCAAAAACATAACATCAAGACCCTAGCTTGCTGTTGTTTTTAAAATCTGGTCTAAAAATTATTTCAGAGACCTTAAAATTAGAAACAGGGAATTCTAAGAATACACAAGAAAAACGACCCAGTAACTCGCCAAGACGACTGCGGAAGCGTGGTGAAACGGTGTGTTTCGCGACGGTTCCGCAGTGGAGTCGAGGCCGAGTTGACTCGGTTTTCTTCTGTGGTTCTTATTTGTGGTGTTGTGATTTCTGGTATATTTGGTTTCTACCCAGTATTGTTTGTGTACTGGTTTGTACATGGGGTGGGCACGGAAAATATGTTTCGATCAAACTTCTAAAGTTCTTGGCTATCTGGTTTTCTGTGTTTGGATATATGTGTTCGTAAGCTTCCGCTAATTGCTATACATCGATTAGTTGAGGGTTGCACATATCTGTGATGTTGGTTTGTGAATATGGAGTATTGGATCGTCGTGGATGAATAGCCGGGGATGTGAGAAGAGAGTTTTCTTTCTTTCATTCGATGTAAATTTGTAATTTGATGTAATATTATTTTGCGGGGCACATCTGGGTTGAGCTTGTAGCCACCGTTGTATTATTTCATTTACTGATTTTTGCTCCTAGGATAGACCTAAGGTGGGGTGCACAAACTACCGGGTTCTTGAAGTGCCGAGTGGCCTCCTCATTTTACTGAGAGCGGTTGCTTCACTTCGGGAATTTGGCGGGTAGTTTGCCGCACCAGTAAGGGTCTAGGATGGGGTTTGGCTATTCATCACGACCGTAGAATCCGTCTTTCGTTATGAGCTTAAACGAAACACGAAATTCCTAATATATCCAATATGTTCATCTGTGATCTGAAATGCCTATTATTGCGTGAAACGAATATATATATGCACTGCTTATGTTTTGCACCCGTGCTAGTCCAACCCCGCTCTGCTGTTAATTAAGTAACTTAACGGTGTATGACGGGACCCCGTGGCGAATACGGATGGCATAAACGTACGTTGTATTTTCGTTTCTTTCTGCAATGATAGGTGTAAATAATGGGACTGCATTAATTGATTAATGCAAAGAAAACAAACCAAAACTGAATCGTTGGAACAGTTTCAAAAACCACTCGTTTTTTTCAAAATGTAACTTTTAAATCTGGAGCTTAAACCACTCCTTTAAAAGCTATCATGGTTCCTTCGATTATATCAAGTTCATTACGTTCACGGTTTCGCCAAAACCATTCGTAGCCCTCCGTCATTTCAGATGTGTATTCAGTAGTATTCAAGCTATGTATTTTGACCTTCGCCAAGGCATATTGATTGGTAGCTACTGAATATTCTTCTGTAGCATAGATAGATGCGTTGGTTTGGGACAGTCGTACTACTATTTTGTCCTTCGTCAAAGGTATGTACAGGTGGTTTCAAATTAATTTGAACAATAACGAGTAGAACTTGACTTGTGACTTATGATATGTTGGCCTTCGTCAAGATCATAAGAGCATGTGGCAAAAACCCACATCGGAAGTTTCTAAGGAAATTGAAACTTGCTAGTGTTGCATACCATTTGGAGTGATGATTTTAGTAGGATTCCCTTAAGGTAGTCACACGATATTTGGATCCTGATTCTACTGTGAGTATCTGCTACTACTCGGGAGAATTTTTCACTTTGCAATCAATTCTATAAACCAAGTAGGTGTTTAGAACGGTGTTAGCGGGGCTACGCCTACAGGGAAAAGATGTTATTTAATTAAGGAATTTCGCGAAAGCGTTGTAAAACCTCCCTTAAAGTACCGACACTAGTCTTGTAGGGTGCAATTAATCCCGACTAATTCTTCTTTTTTAGTTTGAAGAATGATTCAAGAAACAGTGAAAGCCATCCTGTTTAGATAAACTAATAACCAATCTAAACTTGCAAAAGCATCATGCTAAGTGTTTTCTCTCTTTCTCCTAATTGCAGCGACCAAGATGACCGGCCTTAAGTTACTATTAGATAAAAACATATTGACATGACCAAACTATAAAGATTGGCTCAGGAATGTCCAGATGGCCATAACATATGACAAGCTGGGCTATCTCCTTACTACCAAAGCCCCCGCCGTCTCAGGTCCAGATTCCAGCATCACGGATATTGAGATCCATAAGACCTAGAAAATTGACGGTGCGAAAGCCAAGTGCCTCGTGTTGGCCTCTATGGATAATGAACACCAGAGACGGTACGAGAAAATGGACCTTACTTCCATCTTCCTCCATACCAAGAACTTATATGGAGAGCAATCTCGTATCGCAAGATACGAGACCTCGAAAAAATTATTTCAAACGACGTTGGTTATCGGATCATCTGTAGAGGACCACGTCTTTAAGATGATCAGCTATATTGAGGAGCTCGTAGACCTAGGGACCACATTGGAGAACGGGTTGTACACAGAGTTAATTCTACAGTCCCTCCCCTCTACCTACGTCCAGTTCATCTTGAATTTTAATATTCAAGCGAAGGAAGTTACACTTCCAGAACTCATCAACATGTTGAGGAGCGCTGAAGGCACCCTGCAGAAGTCTAGGGAGACACCCGCTCTGCTTATTGGGGGATCTTTCTCTTCTAAATCTAAGGCGAAAGGTAAAGAGAAGAAGAAGAATGCCCCTACCAAGCCAAAAGGCGGTACCAATAAGATAAAGGGAAGGAGCAAGGCAAAAGTTGGGGCTGACAATAGGGAAGGAAGAATGCTTCTATTGTCATAAGAAAGGTCATTGGAAGAAGAATTGCAGGGCCTGGAAAGTCCAGAACTAGGGTTCGAAGCAAGTTGTGGGTTCAGCTTCAGGTGTGTTTATGATTGAAAAATGTCTGTCAATCAACTCTACTTCTTGGGTATTGGATACCGGATCAGGATCTCATATCTGTAAATCATTGCAAGCACTGAGAAGCCATAGAGTTCTGAAGACGGATGATATGACCCTCAGGGTTGCTAACGGAGTGAGCGTCGATGCTGTGTCCGTAGGGGAATATCACATAGGATTGACAAGTGAACATTTTTGGTTTTGCACAACTATTTTTGTGTACCTAGTTTGACTTGTAATATCATTTCTGTATCTTTGTTATTTAAATAATATAATGATTTTATATTTGTAAGCGATATCGTAAACATCCACCTTAATCATGATTTGATTGGGTCGGGTACACTAAATAACGGTATATACGTATTAAACCAACATCAAGTTTTCAACGTCCAGAACACACAAAAAAGTCTCCAAAATTAAATCAAGCTTTCTTATGGCATTATAGACTGGGTCACATCAATGAAACACGGATGACAAAGTAACATAAAGAGAGATATTTGGATCCGTTTGAATATCAGTCTTATGCAACTTGTCAATCATGTCTCAAAGGAAACATGACAAAGACTCCGTTCACTGGACACGGAGTAAGAGCGAGCGAGCTCTTGAGACTCATACACAGCGACGTGTGTGTGGTTCAATGTCTACACATGTAAAAAGTGGTTATTCCTATTTCATTAATTTTACGGATGATTTCTTAAGGTATGAACATATATTCTTGATGAAACATAAATCCGAGACCTTCGAGAAATTCCAAGAATATAAGAATGAAGTGGAAAACCAAACTGGCAAAAGTATTATGATACTGAGATCTGATCGAGATGGTGAATACTTAAGTGCCGGGTTTCTGGATTACTTAAAAGAGAATGGTATTCTCTCTCAGCTTATTCCTCCATACACATCTCAACATAACGGTGTATCGGAAATGCGGAATCGAACCTTATTGGATATGGTACGTTCCATGATGAATAACGCTGAGTTACCGCAATCCTTCTGAAGGTATGCACGAGAATCAACTGCATATTTTTTGAACAAGGTTCCTACCAAGACTGTGCCTACCGTACCATGTCAGATGTGGAGTGGGAAGAAACCCTATTTTCAGTATCTGAAAATATGAGGATGTCCATCTTTTGTCAAAAACCAGTATGCGGACAAGCTTGAGACACGCTCAGTACTGTGTAAGTTTGTGGGATACCCAAAGAACTCCGGAGGTATCTTTTCTATTACGCAGAGAAACAAAAAGTTTTTGTTTCTCAGCATGCCCGCTTTTTGGAAAATCGATTTTTAGAAAAAGAGACTAGTGGGAGCGCAATAGAATTGGAAAAAATTCCAGAACCGTAAGCTATTACTGAAAGCATAGTGGAACCAGAAGTTTCAAAAGAACAGGACATTCCCGTACCACTCCGCAGGACTAGTAGGCCGTCTCATCCGCCCGAGAGATACTATAGTTTTCTCATAGACGGGGATAGAGAGGATTGCATCATTGACAATGATGAGCCAACTAGTTTCCAGCAAGCCATTCAGAGCGGAGACTCGGTAAAATGGCTGTATGCAATGCGGATCGAAATGGAATCCATGTACACCAACAAAGTTTGGACTTTAGACATTGCTTCAGAAAGGGTAAAACCCATAGGCTGTAAATAGATCTTCAGAAAGAAGATTGGTGTAGATGGACAGGTTGAAGCTATAAGGCTAGACTTGTTGCAAAAGGATTTCGCCAAAGACATGATTTGGACTATGATGAAACCTTTTCTCCAGTAGCTATGCTCAAATCCATTCGGATCCTTCTTACCATTGCTGCCTTCCACGATTATGAGATTTGGCAGATGGACGTAAAGACCGCTTTCTAAATGAAAATTTGGAAGAATGCGTCTATATAAATCAGCTAGAGAGTTTCATTCAGAGTGGAAGCAGCGGGAAAGTGTGCAAATTGCTTAAGTCCATTTATGGATTAAAGCAGGCATCGCGGAATTGAAACATCTGTTTTGATGAGACGGTCAAAGAATTTGACTTTATCAAAAATCCAGATGAACCATGCATTTATAGTAAGATTGTCGCGAGAACTATGGTATTTCTCGTTTTGTACGTGGATGACATTCTCTTGATAGGAAATGACATTCCTATGCTACAATCAGTTAAAGGATTATTGTCACAAAGGTTCTCCATGAAAGACCTGAGTGATGCCTCCTACATTCTGGGGATTCAGATCTATCGTGATAGTTCTAAGAGAATGTTGAGACTTTCACAGTCCAGGTATATCGACACCATACTGAAAAGATTCAGTGTGGAGGAATTAAAGCACGGTAATCTACCGGCTTGTCACGGAATCACCATCTCCAAAGAAATATCTCCCAAGACTGATTTGGAAAGGGATCGCATGTTAACTATACCCCACACTTCTGCGGTAGGCTCTATAATGTATGCAATGTTGTGTACCAGACCAGATGTTTACGCACTAAGCGTAGTAAGCCGGTATCAATCAAACCCTGGGAAGAAGAACTGGATAGTAGTAAAGAACATTCTCAAGTACCTGAGAAGGACTAAGAAGATGTTCTTGATGTACCGCGGAAAAGACCTCCAGATCGAGGCCTTTGCTGACTCCAGCTTCCAGAGTGACAAAGATGACTCCAAGTACATGCCGGGTTATCTCTTTACCCTCAATGGAGGGACGGTCTGTTAAAAGAGCTCCAAGCAAGATACCGTTGCTGACTCAACGATGGAAGCGGAGTATACTACTAATGACGCCGCAAAAGAAGCAGTCTGGATGAGAAAGTTCTTAACAGAACTTCAGATGGTTCCATCCATTGTTGATCTAATACCTCTGTATTGTGACAACGGGACTATAGTTTTAGCGAAGGAACCCAGGTCGCATTAAAAGTCCAGACATATCTTGAGACGGTACCACCTGATCAGAAAGATCGTTGATCGCCGAGAGATCGAGACGCGGGGAGTTAACACGGAAAACAACACTGCAGATCCACTCACAAAGGCCATCCCTCAGACGCAGTTCGAAAGGCTATTCGAGATGATAAGTCTGCGATATGCCAACACATGGCCTTAGTGCAGATGGGAGATTGTTAGTGATATATGTTCTAGAGGCCATTATTGTATAGTACCAGTTTGTATATTATATTTTGGAAGTTTGGGATATACACAGATATTATAACAGTCTTGCTCAATATAGTAGTATGCTACTTGGTTCATTTCTATCTTAATAGGTGTATATGTTTTTTTTAACGTATCGCTAATACATATTGGTAGAGCTCTTAGGATTTTTGCTTGACTACCAGCGTTGTGATGACAGTCACACTAGTGGGGGCTGGGTAGTCTATAAGCATATCGTTATAAAGGTCCCTAGTCGTAGGATTATCGAGACAAGGTATCGATACTCTGGAGTGGACTAGTGTATACGCTTCCTATCCCAACAAAGGAGATGGTCTGTCCCACAGTCATTAGTACGTCGTACTGAAGATAGTATGCAGGGCTTATTGGGTTATGAGTTATACTGGACATGACTCGTGGTGAACTGTTGGTTGGTACTATACCTATCGTTAGGTAACAGTTCCCAGGTGACATGAGTACATCATAGTCTGTTGACTTGACATCGCTACTTCGCCTCGAGTGTATTCCCACTATTCTTAGATTACTACCCTACCACGGCTCATAGGAGTCGTGCAAACAGGTAGTAGTTGGATGCAGTCCTGAAGCACTTAGAGGCAGTAGTGGTTAGATAGGATTCGTCTCTCCCGGTATTAGGGGTTGATATCGCGCTGTGTTCGGAAAACCATTACACAAAGTTCCCGGCCAGGACAAGCGAGATTTACTGGTAGGTACTCTAATAGTTTCTCGGGGTGTTTTGGGCTCTACTCCGGCACGACTTATTGCGCTATTAAGGGTCTGACGACTACCGTCCTCTTAGGCCCAATATGCGATTTTCTTAGACGAACAGACCGGGCTGTACAGAAATTGTTACAGATAGGCTCAGTAGGAGTTCAGATGAGTTTGCTCATCGGCCTTCTTATCGACAGATACCTAAGTAGCTGTTACGTGCAGCTAATACCGCTGACGTACTTATGGTTAAACCCACTGCTAGCGTACTGTCGAGTTTTTAGAGTCTCACACAGAGAGTTTCCCTGTTTCGGGAGAAACGATGTAGAGATCGTATGATTTTACGACAGGGTTCGAACATATACATGTACTTGTGCACGGATCATGTTAGGACGGATAATACTAATGAGCTTTAGTTTAAGCCGAATCTTAATATTAGATTATTGGATTAGTCTCGTCTCTTTATATTCGTATTTTTCAGAATACGGATACGGGTATGTATATACGGTGAGGGGTATTCTTGTAATTTACTCAAGAGTGCTTCTAGAAGAAGACACCTCATTTCTTGTATAACCATTTAAACTAAATGGTTAATGAGGTGGAGGTATGAGGTGTGGATTTTCATTAAATGAAGCATGGCTACTTTGTGACTCATGGGGTGACTCATCTTGTGACTATTGAAGCATGCTTGATATTTTCATTTGTGAATTATTGTATGCTCCATTCCTCACAAGACTTAGACATCTTCATTTCATTATTATATTCAACACTCTCTCTCCTCAAGAAGTCTCTTCTTCTTTCTCAAACCCTAATTGTCTCATGTGTTGAGAAAGCTAGGGTTCTTGAGACTAAACAATCCATAATCACTCTCTACATTCTCTAGGCTATTTAGATTAGCACACTAGGTATCCTAGTTACCTCATTTTATTGGTAGGAGCTCAAAGTAGACACTCTCGGGTGGATCATCTTTGACTCGAGGAGGCCAACGAGGAGGCACAATCCGTACAATCTTCAAGGAGCTCAAGAAGAGTAGTACAAGAACCGAAAGACTTAGTATACGGAGGTATAACTTTCATACATAGCAGTTAAATCTCATAGTAGTTTAGTTAGTTAGGGTTTAGTATCGATACTGGAGTTTAGTCGGTGTTACGAAACCCGAAAAAATTGTTTTTTGCATATTCCGTCTCCCCGCGAACCCGCGGAGTGCGTGACATCGACTTACAAATAAAACAAAGAATTTGGTAACTTAACAAATATATTAGCTACATATGTTTGCTAATATGAGATATTGTCCAATGTTTACGGGAAGTTCAAATGATCTTCTTTAAAATCAGATATATATCTCTTAACTGTACCATAATTAACTATATCCTACATTTTTAGAAATGCATATAGCAGTCACAAAAGCTGCAAATGTAGCATGATAAGGAACTGTAGTCACCAATGATTTAAGAAGGAATCAAATGGGGTTCAGCTAGAGAGCCTGGCTGTCTATATGCTGCCTAGGCGATCGGTCAGCTGGCATAGACATCAGGAAAAATACATTTTGGGTTAATTTTCTCGTTTCTTGTAACTTGTTTATTAAAAAATGGTTCTAATGGGGTTTTTTTAAAAACTATTTTTGTTCCTTTTTCACTTGTAAATACCTAGATGAGCATTCTTGAAGGCATCAACAAGTAGAAATGCAGGTTGCTAGTGAAGCAAATTCATCTAGAATTCATTTTAAATATCAATTATCTAATTAAACACAATTGAATAAGGATTAAACACTTACGGAAATTTTGGGTAAAAGAAATAAGAATCGGAAAACCTAATTTTGTTCAAGACCCTCACCCCTTTTCAGTCAAAGAGTGGTAACATGAATTTAACTGCTTTCATGGGGTCACACCTATGTTAGATTGGGGAGCATTGCTCCATCAAAACTAACATGGGCAACGAGCATTTAACAATACATCATAACTATTGTATCAGAATGACGATCCACGAGCCATATGTTTTTGGAATTTCTCGAATAAGAAAAGAAACATCAAAGATCCAAAAAGAAAAAGAAAAAGAAAAAGAAGAATCAAACGACCTTAAAATATCGGAAGAAGGGAGTGGTGACGAGCTCCTGCAAGATGGGATGCAGCACCTCCTCATTCAAAGAATCCACCGTCTCATATTCGCATGTGCAGTCCTCCACTATCCCTGTGTATCTTCTTGTTCCCTTCCAAAATTATCCCCAAAAAGTATTGCTCACAAAAATCCCATTCTCAAAATTATTTCTTTATAACGAAGGGAAAAAACAAAAAATAATCAGCAAAATTTACCGGAGGGCACTGTGTTGACTTGTTGAAAACGATCCCAGAAAGAGGGATCTTTTGGTAATTCCCCGACGTCGCAGCGAATGCTAAGACGGCAGCGATCAGAGCTCCAATCAACCACCGCCACCGCCGGCTCCGCCTCTCCCCGGCGACCTTGACGGCGGTGTCTACGTTCGCCATTGGAATCGCAGCCCTAGATTTGGTATGAGAAAAAACCCTAGGGATTTAAATTGCTTAACATGGAAGTTTTAAATAAGGAGAGATTAATAGAAGAAGAGAGAAGAAAAATGTGCCGCGTTAATAAGAGAGACGGCGGTCTCCGACATGAAACTATGGACTGAGGGCCAATAGAATTGTCAATCGGGTCGGATCCGCCGACCTGATCAGTAACCGGGTACGTCTTTTCGACCTTAACCCGATCCACCGAAGAGAGAGAGAGAGTGCGAGAAAGAAAAGAAGAATACAGGGGACTTGGGTTTATTGGGCTGGGCCTCTCCTTAATAAAAGAGTAAACCCTAACCCGACCCGTTTGCTATTGGGTTGAGTTACGAGTCCAACCCCGCTAATGAGTGATCAGGCAAGAAAAGGAGCTGTAATGTGCTCGATACTTTCTTAAGGTTTGAACTAGTTATGTGCACGTGCGGGTGAGTTGATAAGTTCGTTTATTTAGCAATTTCTAACATGTTGTATATATAATAAACTTAAAGGATGGATGATGATGCTCACAAGTGGGAATTTCCCAGATCACGACACGTAGCTGATGACGTGTCCCAAGAACTACGGAGTTGGAATAAGCCTGATGCATTAGAGACATTCCTCGGCACCTCGTCTCCGAGGTCGCATCCAGCCTTTCGGAGACCTCCCCGGAATACCTTCCGTATTTGCCTAGCAACCAGCCATCAGCTCACCTTCGAGCAATCCTACAACCGAGCCAAGCTTCCTCGTCCCCCCGGCTCGTCTCCGAACCATCTGACAGGCCGAGCTTCCTCGTCCCCCCCCCCTCCCCGCTCGTCTCCGAGCCATCTGACAGGCCGACATTCCTCGGCTTCTCCGATCAACCAAGAGCACGGAACTCAAACGCCTCCGTGTAAGTCTATGCAGCACACCCCACGTGTTTGCGGGGAGGCGGAATACATAAAAAATGATTTTTCTCACATCAAAAGATCATGTTTGGCTTTGCAACATAGACTTTGTCCACTTTAGGATCTTGATTAAAACTTAACTAGCAAAAACTAAACTACAAGAGGACGTTAACTACTCGGTTAATGTGTTATACCCTCGTGTCAAGTCCTTCGGGTCTTCAAATGGTTCTTTACTCCTTGGTTCAAGCTTCTTCTTGATCTCCTTTCTTTGGCTCCTCCTAAGCTTCAAATGAACTCGGTTGCTGGTCTCCTTTGTGTCGAAGAAAGATCTACCCGAGGGCCTAAGGTCAAGCTCTAGTCTCAAATGGGGTAACTTAGTGATCCAACTTGCTAAGGAAGACTACTAAGTAGAAGTAGAGAAGATATATTGAATTAATTTGTCTCAATACTCATTGATTCACAACTCATGTGATGGGATGAGCTTGAGGGAGGAGAGGAAAACTAGGGGAGAGAATGATAATATGAGAATCATCTTGAGAAATGGGTGTGTTAGGGTCAAAAATTGCATCCGGTTGACCAGGTCAAAGTCAAAATCAACCCTAAGTAAGCGGGCCCAAGCCTAGCTCAAGTGGGCCCATGCCCAAGTCGAGCCTCGCGACCGGCCTCCCTATGCCAAAATAAAAATTATGTAATAAATAATTTTGATGTTATTTTTTATGCATGAATGTAAGCAAAATGGGCATAAAGCCAAATTTTTGTAAAGCTCATGGCTTATGTGCAAAAGAAATAAGCACATGAGACATGAGATGGGCAAAATGCCATTTTGCAAAGCCCAAGGGGGCAATATGTAAATGTGTAAGCCTATGTAAGACAACATGATGATGAATAAAGGATAGAATAATTCATTCTCCCCAAAAACTAGGGTTTGTGCCTCCTTCCTCTTTCTCAAGGGTTTAAAACCTCCTTCCTCTTTTTGAATTAAATCAAGAGTTTAACTCTTCCTTTCTCAAAAATAAATAGTTTTTCACCACAAAACCCACAAAGGGGAGCTTGGATCTCCAATCAGATCTCCAAAAGGGGAGACTTTTAAGTCTCACCCCTTTTCTCCAAGATCTCGCCGATCAAGAGAAGGAAGAAGGAGTCCCGTCTCAAAAAAATCTAAGTTTGGACAGATTCAAGACTCAAAAGAAGAGCCAAAACTTCTTAGGAGTTAATTCATTTCTAGATCTGTTGAACTTTAACTCCATAAATTAAATTTCTGTTAGAGTTTAACTCCATAAATTAAATTTCTATTAGGAGTTCAACTCCAAAAACCCCTTTGGGAGTTCAACTCCCCAACCTAGGGGCTAGGCTTCTTCCCACGGGTGTTTCCCGCGGTCACGTGTGCGCTACGTGACCCCCGGGCGCCAAGGCGCCCACCGGTCACGTGTGCCCACGTGACCCCCGGGCGCCAAGGCGTCCACCGGTCACGTGTGCCCACGTGACCCCGGGGGCCAAGGAGCCCAATAGTCACGTGTGCGCCACGTGACCCCGAGCGCTAAGGCGCCCAATGGTCACGTGCGTGCACGTGACCCCGGGCACTAAAGCGCCCATGTGCGTGGCACGTGATCCCGGGCACCATGCGTCCACGTGCCACACACGCGTCTTTAAGACGCTTTTCCCCTTTTTTATACACACACACACACATACTCCACGACACTGTCCATGTTAGAAGAAATTTCTAACGGGGTGCTGCCCCGCACCCCGCAAGGAGGCTGCTAGCCCCTTGACCCCCAGCCTGCTATCCGGGTAGCGGGACCCCCGTAAAACTCTGCGGGGCCCTCGATATATCCAAAACCCTTTTCCAAACACTCACACTGCATATTGAGTTCGCATGAATAGTTGACCCGTCAATCGGAGGTTCACTCGCTCCAAATGCGAGGGGTAATTAACGGCAGCTTAGTCTGCGGCTGCCGGAGATTCGGATCTCCACAATCAATAAACCCCAGCCTACCCTAGGCAGGGAGAATCTGTAATGCGCCTGACAAGCGCACGTGCATTCCCATCTTAATGGGGTGACGAAAAACACCCTACAGGTTCTGGCACGCCCGTTGGGACCTTCTCTCCTCCCATATTTCAGGTTAAACGTTCATACGAACTCAATCTATATACATATCGATTGCCTGTACTGAAATCATGTTTCTATTTGCAGGTTAACAATCTCCAATTGCAATCTTCGGACGCAGCAAAAATGTCTCCAAGGACATGCTCAGCTCTTAACACGGCTCCCATCTCCTACACAATGAAGATGGACGCTAGTACGGTCCTCCCGGCCAGTCTCGGGAGACAGTGGGAGGAGCCGTCGTTACCATTTGGCTCTATTCTGTTCGTGTCAGTTAGCGCCATCCCAGTTCCTCAAGTTTCGGTAATAGACAAACCGGCCTCGAAAGGCAAATGGCCAAATGTGGTGGTCTCGAAGGCGCCCCAACCCAAACGCAAATCGGTGTCTGAATGACTTTCCATGGTCCCAGCTGGGGGCAAAACCGTCAGAACAAAAGAAGTTGCCAGACGTCGCGGGTAATCCCAGACGATACCTTCAACGGACACGCGGGTGGATGTCTTCTCAAGCCTCCCCATCACTCGGCCTATGGCGGCTTCCCGAAGAGCAGAAGCCTGCCAAGTGTTAGTTATATGTATGCCCTAGAGGCCATTACTATACATAGGATGTATATTGTAGTGGATGCTTGGACATATATAGGGAGGACTTTCTTGCTCGACATGATAGTATGCTATTTGGTTGATCTTTACCTTAACGTGTACACTGATTGTCTCTCTGTTACATGTTGGTAAAGCCCTTAGGATGTGTACTTGACTACCTGGACTATGATGCGGATCATACTAGTGGGGACATGGTAGTCCATAAGTATATCCTTCAAGGTCCCTAGTCGTGGGTGTATCGAGACAGGGCATCGGTATACCAGAGTAGACTGGCGTATACCTTCTCGACCCATACAGATGGGCGATGGATGATCCCATATCCATTGGTGTTTGACATCAGAGATGATATACGAGTGCTCAGTGGAGACTGGGTACACTGGACGGACTCGCCGAGAACTCCCAGATGGTATTATACCTTACGTCAGATGGCAGTTCTCTGGTGACACTGGTACAGAGTAGTCTATTGACCCGAGACCGTCATAGAGTCTTGTGTGATTCCCACTGTGCTTTGATTTCCATCTTACCACGTCCAAGAGGGCGTGCAAAACGGTGGTTTTTGGGTACAGTCCCGAATCACATGGAGGCAATGAGCGATAGGAGGGGATTCGTCTCTCCCGGTATAGGGAGTTGATGTTGCGCTGTGTTCGATTGGCTATAACCGGAAATCCCTGGCCAGGGTTGCTGAGATTTACTGGTAAGTGTTACCAGTAGTTTCTCGAACTGTTATAGACCTCATATCGACACGACTTATCGAGTTATTGGGGTCTGACGTTTACCACCCCTAGGCGAGATATGCGACATATCAGACGATCAGACCGGACTGTACGGTAAGTGTTACTGGTTGGATTCACAGGAGTATGAGCGGGCTTGCTCGTCGATCTTCTGATCGCTCAATACCCGGGTGGCCGTTACGTTTAGCAGACCTCTTGCGGCTTGTGGGTGTTTGATATGATCATCACCTGCTGCCGGCGTATTGACGAGTCTTTAGAGTCCTACACAGAGGTTTCCTGGCTTAAGCGAAACGAAATAGGAGCGCATATGAGATATGTGCGGGACCGAGAATAATGCGTGTATGTGATACCGTATTCCATTCTCGCGATGAATGTATCGATTGGTTGTATGCGATATAACCTAGTTATCGAATCGAGGATTGATTCGATAAGCCGATACATTGGATATTAGTCGGTTATATGCGATATGACCGGATCGTTAAATCAAGTATTGATTTAATGATTTAATGCATAATTATATATTTGATATATTACTTTGCATTAATTAGTATTGGTTCATTTAAAATGGATTTTCTCACTTGAAGTGCACATTGTATATGTGATATATTTTTTGTGCACTTGATTGTATCATGTTTGATGATACATGCATGCTTGGGTGTATGTTTGTATTTGTTGGAGATAGTGCCCTCAGAGTCAATTATTGGATCACAGGCACGTGATTGCAATGATTGAGGGAGGACCTATCCCGGTAAGACAGTCTTACTCGAGATGATAGTATGCTATCTGGTTTACCTTTATCATCGTGTACTGCTTTAGGTGACCTGACAGGTCGCTATTGCACGTTGATAGAGCCCCTAGGATTCTTGCTTGACTGCCAGCAGTATGAGGGCGATCATATAAGTGAGAGCTGGAGTCTGTAAGCACATCCTTAAAAGGTCCCTAGTCGTGGGAGTTTCGAGACAGGGCATCGATTCTCCAGAGTAGGCTAGTGTATACAGTCGAGACCCCGACGAGGGGCGGTGGCCGGTCTCACAAGCCACTGGTGTCAGTTGGTTCACCTAAGATGTATACAGGTGCTCATTGGGTTATGAGTACACCGGACAGGACTTGCCGGGAACCTGCTAGTTGGGATTATACCAGACGTCAGATAGCAGTTCCCAGGTGACATGTGTACAGGTTAGTTCATCGACCTGAGATCGTCATTTGTCTCGTGTGAGTTCCCACTGTGCTTTGATTACTACCCTACCACGGCTCAAAGGAGTCGTGCAAACAGGTTTTAGTTGGGTACAGTCCCGAGCCACATGGAGGCAGTGAGCGGATCTGCAGGGGTTCGTCTCTCCCGGTATTGGGGGTGAGGTCGCGCTGTGTCTAGGAGAGCCATTACGCAAAGCCCTTGGCCGAGGCAGGAGATTTACTGGTAGGTATTCCAGTAATATCTCAGGGCGTTCTGGGCTACACTCCGACACGACTTGTACCGCCTTTGGGGGTCTGACTTTTACCAACCCCCTAGGCCCGCCATGCGATGCTCATAGACGAACGGACCGGACTGTACGGATATTGTCACTGACAGGCTCAGTAGGGTGTCAGGATGAGTTCGCTCATCGACGTCCCTTTTGGTCAATAGCTGGTGGCCCGTCACGTATTGGCTAATACCTCTGACGTGCTAGTGGTTAAATCCACAGCCATAGTATTGACGAGTCTTTAGAGTCCACCACACTTTCAGTTACTCAGCTTTCGGGCGAAACGCTGTAGAGGCCGTATGGAGATATAGCAGGGTCCGATCAGATACGTGCGGTATTGCACGGATCAGGATCGGACGGTTTGTACTAGTGGCCGTATGGATATATGGCAGGGTTCGATCAGATACGTGCGGTATTGCACGGATCAGGATCGGACGGATATTACTAGCCGGCTTTGGTTTAAGCCGGATCCTAGTTTAGTACAGTGTAGATTTTGTCTCATTGCATTTGTATCCGGTCGGTATACAGATGCGGGTGTGTATGCACAGTATCGGGGTTTTCCTGTAATTTATTACGGGACCAGTTTTCTGGAGTTGCCAGTTTGCATTCCGTTCCGGCCGGTTTTCCTTTGTTCTTTCCCGGCCGAACCTTTTGATGGAGGGTGTTATTTGCAAGTTTGCAAATAACACTTTGTGGAGGGTTTTCATGCAAATAGTTTGATTATGAAAGCATCTTTTTTATTCCTTTCTTTTCTATCATCATTTCTTGTAAAAGGTGATTAGGATTGATTTGTGTTTGATGTGAGATTGTGATGATGGTGTTTGTACACCCTCTCTCTTTTCCTACACTCACCTCCCTCTTGCTTATGTATTCTTTCCTCCACCATTCTAAAAGTATAAGGTTTTCATTTTTGAGAGAGAAGAAGATGAGAGTTTCATTCTTGATCTCATTTCATGCTAGAAAAATGCAAGCACAATTTTTCTTATCTTGATTCCTCCATCATCTTCAAAGGCAACAAAACCCCAAATGAGACATAGCTTCAACCCTACACATTCTACAGCAAATCTTGGACGCGTCGGCTAGCCTACTTCACGCCCGAGTTGCCTCGGTATTGAGGTGGGAGCCCGTAAAAGATACAGGCGATGTGGTGCCCTTCCGGCGAGGAGGCGACGACCGGAGTTTCCGCAGGAGATCGGGATGGCGAGGAGAAGACCGGAGGACTCGGATCATTTGGTATACTTCTCTTCCCATCTCTTGTTTGCTAGTATAGGTTAATGGTTAACGATCCGGGTTTTATTGTCCGCGGTAGCGCCAGTTTCCAAGTAAGGAAAATTTTTGATTCCGCATTTTGGCCTCGGTAAGACGGCCGGGGCGCTGCCGTGGCGCAACATGGTATCAGAGCCACGCCATTAACCTTGCCTAGCTTTTTCTAATGCGTTTTTCTTATCCGATCGACCAAAATTCCAAAAACCGCGTTTTTGTGTACATCAGTTTTCTGTTGTTTTTTTTCTTGCTCGAAAAATTTTTCAGGTTGTAGAAAATTGATGTACTAGAAGTTCTAAGAGATCTGGGAAAATTCGAGACATTGATCTCTCAGGAATAGCGCGGATCCGCCGCAAAATCCCCCTTGTTGCCGCTGATCCGCCGCAGGTTTAAGGGATCAATGGGTCGAAATTTTCCAGTGGGCTTGTGGACTATTTTTGGGGGTTTTGGAATATTAAACTTGGGCCCAGAATTTCTGTGAGTGCTACAGTATTGCTTGGGGGCCCACTTGTTAATTTTTGATCGATCGGATATTTTAAACACATTATTTCACAGTATTTACATTATATCTGCGACCGTGAATATCACTTGATCGGTAAATCCTGTCTAACTGCTATAGCCCGGTTAGACGGATTTACGAACGTGATTTTCACGTTGATGTTCTGTGTTTATGCTGTGTTGTTGTGGATCGGTCGTGGGGGATAGCCTGGATGCAATGTTAGTACAGTTTTGTTTTATATGTACATTTGATATTGCGGGGCGAGCGTCCGACATGTGGACTGCCGTCACTGCCTGTTTGTATTATTCTTTTGGGACACGACCTGGTTGCGGTCGATGTACCCGGTGTATGTATATTTTACTTTCTGTACTAGGATTGCCCCGCGGTGGGGTGCACGGATAGCCGGGTTCTGGAGGGCAACAAGCCCGCATCTCATGGCATTGGGACGGAGGGGGCTTCACTCCAGGATTGGCGGGCTATTCGCCGCACTCGTAGGGGGTACAGGTTGACCCAGGAGGGGTGCCCGAGTTACCGGATTCCGTGCAGTGCTGGGTGGTCCATTCACGTTGCTGAAGGGGGCTGCCTCGCTTCAGGTTTTGGCGGGTGACTTGCCGCGCCCGTAGGGGTCTAGGTTTTCATTGCACAGGCTATCCACACGACCAGGGGAACGTCGGGTTTCAGCAGCGGCTCTGTGAAACCCGGGGCTTCCAGATATCTGTATTGTTCTGTGATGCTGTACATTTCTGTGATGTTGCATTTTATCACGCCTTGAGCGAAATACTATATATTGGTATATATATTAGTAGATGTTGTATATGTTTTTCATCCGCGCTAGTCCAGTCCCCGCTCTGCCGTTAGTTAGCTAACCTAACGGGTGATGACGGGACCCAGTGGCGAATGCGGATGGCATATACGTACATCAGTATATTTTCGTTCTTTGTGGTGTGATCAATTGATGGGACTGGGTTGATTCGGATCAATGCAAGCTTAAACAAACCTATTCTGATGTTGTTGGAACATTTTTTCAAAAAGCTGTTATTGCAAGGACGTTCACTTTTGTTTTGCATCGTGGTATTCATTTGGAATATCCTGCTCCTCAGTCGACGAGGCAAGGGCCGAGATCCCTTCACCGGGAGTGACCCCTTGGACAGAAGTTTGCGTCAGGGCATTAACTTCACTATAGCCGATTACTTTTGCTTTGCATCGTGGTATTCAGTTGGAATATCCTGCACCTCATTCTACGGGGAAAGAGCCGAGATCCCTTCACCGGGAGTGACCTCTTTAGTAAAGGTTTTCGTCACTATATTTTCTAAAAAGGCTATGCAGTTCCTTCAACGATATCAAATTCATTACGTTAAAGGTTTTTCGCCAAAAACCATTCGTAGCCCTCCGTCATTTCTTATGGGTATTATTTAGTATTCGTGCTGTGTTTGTTGACTCCGTCAAGGCGTAGTGTACGGTAGCTAAGTGGTGCTTGTTTGTTGCATAAATGGGATTGATTAGGACAGTCGTGCGGCCTTGTTGACTCCGTCAAGGGCTCGTACGGGTGGGTTTAATGCAATCCAGATAATGACGGGTTGAACTTGACTAGGACTCTTTGATTTGTTGACTCCGTCAAGGTCACTTGAGTCCTAGGGGTAAAAACATCACATCGGGAGTTTCAAAAGAACTGAAACTTGCCAGGCATGCGCATACCTTCTGGAGTGTGGTGACTTGAGTGGATTCCGTCAAGTTATCATGCGATGATAGTTGGATCCCGATTCCCACTGATGAGTTAGTTTACTCCTCGGGTGACCCTGACTAATTCTTCTTTCAGGTTTGGAGGAGAATTTGAGGTACAGTGGGAGGTTTCCAGATTAGATAAAGTGATAACCATTCTGATCTAGGTTAGAGTGCACGCTGAGTGTTTCTTTTCTCTCTCTTTTTGGCAGCGACCATTGACCCGACCCTAGACTATGACTCAGTGACCAAGTTGACCGAACCTTCTTAACACTGGCTTTTGGATTGTCAGAGTTGCAAACCTCATTGCCACTCCTACTTTTACCCTTTTCTCCAGGATACCCCGTATTACTACGAATGTCCACTTCCATTGGACAAAACCATCGTATGGTTATATACGAACTCGAAGGACTTCGAGGATGGTTTCTGGTTCTGGAGAAAACGAATAGGATTATTCAGTTGTCTTTTCTTTTCACCTTCTCTCATTGCGAGTACTCCTTGGTTTAGGAGATAGTACACCTATTACGCAAATTTGATAGTCTTCTTCCAAACCTTAGGCACGTGCCGAACGGTGGGGAATGAAGAAAACCAATTAGCATAACGATGGTGTACAGAAGGTATTAAGTTAAGACAAAGCAAGGGATTAGTAAGAGGGCAAAGTAAATTGCGACTGCTATTCACGACCGAACCAAGTATTTCTTCGCCAATCCTAAATCACCTTTGTATTTCTCCAGGACACTCCGTATCACTACGAAGATCCACAGTTTATTTGGATACTCCATCGTATGGTTATATACGAACTCGAAAGGAACTTGTTCCAGTTTGGGGATGGATCCTAGTTCAGGAGAAATAGGAATAAAGTACATTCAGGTGTCTTTTATCTTCACCTTCTCTCGCGTTGCGAGTGCTCCTAGGATTAGGACAGTACACCCTTTATGCTTTTTGGATAGTCTTCTTCCAAACCATAGGCTGGTGCCGAACGGTAGGAAAAAAAAGAAAACCATTTGGCCTAAAGGGGTGTACAGAAGGTAATGACTAAAGACATATAAAGGGATTTGGAGAGATGGCAAAGAGATATACGGTTACAGTTGTGAATCTGGATAATGGAAGAGGCATTACTAGGAATACCAGGATACCCCAACGAAACATTTCAATGTTTCAGTTTCACTGTGTACTGTTAATAGAAAACTGATTTCCCGATTAGATACTTACTCCAGGGTATGTATTTACCAGGTATGATTCTCACATCTGTATGGTTTTACAGATGATGAGTGGGAGTAAGTTATTGGGAATTAGGTGACCATCCTCATTATATCGGGATTCGTTTGAATTGGTGATATTTGAGGAAGCCACCTGGGTTGTTTGCCGGTCGGCAAATATTTGGTTTTGAATATCCGTTGTTATGCACCAATTTCAAATTGATATATCTGTACGTCTATTTTTATAGAGTGAGATATACCTTTTGAAATTATGTCTATGACATTTACCTATATCAGTGGATGGTTAGGTAAGGAGCATTGAACAGCGGTGTAATTCTTCTTAACCATATGTACAGTTTTCAACCTACGACGCACAGTGAAAGAGTTGTTAGACTCAGCGGACTTATACAGAGTATTGTATGTTGTCCAGTGTCCATTAGGACAGAGGGGTTGGTCCTCATACTATATTCTGTTTACTTTTAACTTCTCTAGTTCTTAGACATGTGTTTCGTAGAAACACAGGGTCTAAGTTTTGAGGAGTTATAGGTATTTGAATAGAGTAGAGAACCCAGTATTGCAAGTATCGGGATTCTTCAAAGTGATCGAAGATGTAGATACTTGTGTATGGTATTCAGTTGATAGTAATGATAAAGAGAAATTGCTTCTCTTTCAGGTTACTCATAATTGGAAGCATTCCTAAGTTGAGTAACGCTGATCGGCCTTCTTCCATTTAGTTGACATGCACTGGAGATAGCTGCATGATTTGAATCTGGTTCATTTAAATCAGTGCCTCTGGTTCTATATTGGATATAGAACAGTTCATATCTTAACATTGTTAAGGTACGGGGAGTTGTCCGGCTTATGATTAAAACCAGACTCTGGATAACTCAAGGCACGTTTCTGTAATGGCTGTTTGTGGGTTGACCCAGGCTATGACGAGGGTTGACTTTCTACCATAAGGAAGATCAATAGTGATATTGTTCTTAACTCGCCACATTTTAAAAGGAAATGGTTATTTTTCAGAAAACAGTAGTGGGAGTATGGTAGAACTGGAAGCGATTCCAGAACCGCAAACGATTACTGAAGATTTGATAAGGAACCTAAAGATTCAATCTGGCTTGACACTCCATTGGCCACTCCGCAGATAAGGTGGATAACTTCAGGCACCCGAGAGGTGCTCCGGTAGCCTCAAAGACGGTGACAGGGAAGTTCTTGTTTACCCACACTTGCCATTGCTGTTGTTCCAGGCTGCGAGACCCGGCAGGAGGATGAGTATAGCGTCGTTCTGAACTAGCTTTAGAAGTGCACGTCTATATGACTCTGCCAGAGGGTTGTCGTAGTCAGTGGGAGCAGCGGAAGCATTGGTGGACATCAGGCTTATGTCTATAGACTAAAGCAGATACAGCGGAGTTAGATCATCTGTTTCTGATGTGACAGTCATAGGTTTGACGTCATCAGAATAGGGGATGGATCTGTTAAGAAGGTAGTAGGAAGTGATATTCCTATACTACGATCGGTTATATTTTGGTCGTCACACAGTGGTTTCTCCACAAGGGACTTGGACATTATATCAGACATTCTGGTTACTAGATCTATGGTTTTAGATCTAGATTTGGGTGGTTTCCTAATCTGGGTATCTTGACAGCATTCTATAAGTATTTAGAATGGACGACTCCTGGCATGGTAGTGTACCTGCAGGTGATGGAGTCACCCTCTCTAAAGGTGTCTTACAGACTAAAGGGGAGAGGGATACGCATGATTGACAGATCACTTGCTTAGGCAATTGAGTCAATCATGAGATGTCAAGTACCACACCAGATGTTGTTCTTGCAGTAGGTGCAATAAGTTGATATTAATCCAATCCTGGAGAAACAGTCGGAAGCAGTTTTAGAACATAAGTTGATGTTCTAGGGATGTGATAACGACAGCCTCTTTTAGGAGACGGTTATCATTCCAGGCTTCCAAGGTGACATGGATGTCAGAGTGGCTGTCAGAGTTATAGTTTCTCCTTCTGACGAGGGGCAGTATTTTGGACAGGTGGTCCAAGGCGATACTGAGGGAGGCATGGCGCTGGGTACTGATTAAGTTCAGTTATCGATACAGTCTAAGAAGTTTGGATTTGGAGTTCATTTATGAGCTAGGTCCCATCAGATATCCAGACATACTCTAAGACAGGTATTGCTCATTTTGGGAGATGGTTTTCTCCGCGAACTTGAGATATAGAGAGATATAGAAAGAAACATCACAGCGGATCCACTCACTGAGGCTATTCCTCGAACGCAATAGTTTCGCAAACGAGCTTTGTGAGACTGACTAGTAGAGGAGTTGGGTGTTCGGTATCACACGGGCTGTGAGTATGCGACATCGCAATAATTAGCCTTGAGTGCAAGTGGGAGATTGTTGGAGATAGTGCCCTCAGAGTCAATTATTGGATCACAGGCATGTGATTGCAATGATTGAGGGAGGACCTATCCCGGTAAGACAGTCTTACTCGAGATGATAGTATGCTATCTGGTTTACCTTTATCATCGTGTACTGCTTTAGGTGACCTGACAGGTCGCTATTGCACGTTGATAGAGCCCCTAGGATTCTTGCTTGACTGCCAGCAGTATGAGGGCGATCATATAAGTGAGAGCTGGAGTCTGTAAGCACATCCTTAAAAGGTCCCTAGTCGTGGGAGTTTCGAGACAGGGCATCGATTCTCCAGAGTAGGCTAGTGTATACAGTCGAGACCCCGACGAGGGGCGGTGGCCGGTCTCACAAGCCACTGGTGTCAGTTGGTTCACCTAAGATGTATACAGGTGCTCATTGGGTTATGAGTACACCGGACAGGACTCGCCGGGAACCTGCTAGTTGGGATTATACCAGACGTCAGATAGCAGTTCCCAGGTGACATGTGTACAGGTTAGTTCATCGACCTGAGATCGTCATTTGTCTCGTGTGAGTTCCCACTGTGCTTTGATTACTACCCTACCACGGCTCAAAGGAGTCGTGCAAACAGGTTTTAGTTGGGTACAGTCCCGAGCCACATGGAGGCAGTGAGCGGATCTGCAGGGGTTCGTCTCTCCCGGTATTGGGGGTGAGGTCGCGCTGTGTCTAGGAGAGCCATTACGCAAAGCCCTCGGCCGAGGCAGGAGATTTACTGGTAGGTATTCCAGTAGTATCTCAGGGCGTTCTGGGCTACACTCCGACACGACTTGTACCGCCTTTGGGGGTTTGACTTTTACCAACCCCCTAGGCCTGCCATGCGATGCTCATAGACGAACGGACCGGACTGTACGGATATTGTCACTGACAGGCTCAGTAGGGTGTCAGGATGAGTTCGCTCATCGACGTCCCTTTTGGTCAATAGCTGGTGGCCCGTCACGTATTGGCTAATACCTCTGACGTGCTAGTGGTTAAATCCACAGCCATAGTATTGACGAGTCTTTAGAATCCACCACACTTTCAGTTACTTAGCTTTCGGGCGAAACGCTGTAGAGGACGTATGGAGATATGGCAGGGTCCGATCAGATACGTGCGGTATTGCACGGATCAGGATCGGACGGTTTGTACTAGTGGCCGTATGGATATATGGCAGGGTTCGATCAGATACGTGCGGTATTGCACGGATCAGGATCGGACGGATATTACTAGCCGGCTTTGGTTTAAGCCGGATCCTAGTTTAGTACAGTGTAGATTTTGTCTCATTGCATTTGTATCCGGTCGGTATACAGATGCGGGTGTGTATGCACAGTATCGGGGTTTTCCTGTAATTTATTACGGGACCAGTTTTCTGGAGTTGCCAGTTTGCATTCCGTTCCGGCCGATTTTCCTTTGTTCTTTCCCGGCCGAACCTTTTGATGGAGGGTGTTATTTGCAAGTTTGCAAATAACACTTTGTGGAGGGTTTTCATGCAAATAGTTTGATTATGAAAGCATCTTTTTTATTCCTTTCTTTTCTATCATCATTTCTTGTAAAAGGTGATTAGGATTGATTTGTGTTTGATGTGAGCTTGTGATGATGGTGTTTGTATATGGTCACCCTCTCTCTTTTCCTACACTCACCTCCCTCTTGCTTATGTATTCTTTCCTCCACCATTCTAAAAGTATAAGGTTTTCATTTTTGAGAGAGAAGAAGATGAGAGTTTCATTCTTGATCTCATTTCATGCTAGAAAAATGCAAGCACCATTTTTCTTATCTTGATTCCTCCATCATCTTCAAAGGCAACAAAACCCCAAATGAGACATAGCTTCAACCCTACACATTCTACAGCAAATCTTGGACGCGTCGGCTAGCCTACTTCGCGCCCGAGTTGCCTCGGTATTGAGGTGGGAGCCCGTAAAAGATACAGGCGATGTGGTGCCCTTCCGGCGAGGAGGCGACGACCGGAGTTTCCGCAGGAGATCGGGATGGCGAGGAGAAGACCGGAGGACTCGGATCATTTGGTATACTTCTCTTCCCATCTGTTGTTTGCTAGTATAGGTTAATGGTTAACGATCCGGGTTTTATTGTCCGCGGTAGCGCCAGTTTCCAAGTAAGGAAAATTTTTGATTTCGCATTTTGGCCTCGGTAAGACGGCTGGGGCGCTGCCGTGGCGCAACAGTATTAAACCATGGTTAGTTAATGGTTAGGGTTTCATTTGATTTATTTGCTTATTTATTTATTCATTTATTCTTTTTAGAAAGAAATAAAATGGTGGCTAACTTTGGATTATCTTTGAAGCTTCATGAAGCTTTGAAATGGTTGACCATTTTGTTTCTTTCCTTAACCCTAACCATTCACTTTAACCTTAGTTTATTCTCTACACCTAACTATGGTTGCAAATATGATAAGTATCATATTATTTCCTATTTTTCAAATACATGATATTCTTTTTCTTCTTCTTCTTCTTCTTCAACAAGAAGAGAGCTTGCCACCATCAATGGCAACATGAGAAAAAGAGTGAGAAATCCAATTCTAAAGTGAACCCACTTCCTATTTCTTCATCCTCTACTACTTTTCAAGTAGTATAGGGTGTTTTCTTCACAAGTTTCATGACTTGGTGAAGTTGGAGTTTGATCTTGAGTTGCCTCGACGTAGATCATCTTCGGCATCGAAGTCGACGACCTAGCCCGCCCATTTCTCCGATGAAGCTGACGCTAGAGCCCGGGATCCGATGATCGCAGCGAGGGGACTTCATCATGGAGCTATGGAGGTGGAGGACCGGATCTATAAAGGTTGTATTTCCGTTCACTTTAGAGTAAAGTTGTTTGCTCTCTTTTGTTATCGCCTAATCTCTAGTTAACGATCCGTATTAGGGTTTGTAGGCACCGGAAATTTTTGAAATTGGCATGGTTGATTCCTTATGAGACCTCATTAGTGTGCCTAGGAACCCTACACCAAGCGCTCAAGGCAGAGAAGCTGAGGCAGAAGCGGCTCAGATACAGAACCAACAAAAGGGCTAGGGCTCGGCCATGTTAAAATTTATGAATTTCTAAAGCCCGGACCGCTCCACGAAACCAGTTGCCAGTGATGAAAGGATGGCTGAATGTGTTATCCACACAGTCTACATGGTGGGCATGCGTCCCAGCGACAACCTTCGCAGCAAGGATGGGGCCATCACATCTCAAATCCAATCTAGTGTGAATATGGCTGCCACATTCTAAGACCAGCCTCCTTTGGAAGGTAATGAAGACCCTTCCAGTGAGTCGGGCTCGGAAAGCGAAGATGAGCCAACTTTCCATCCTAAGACCGCAGAGCAACAACTTCTCCAGGAGCTCCGAAAGCATCTCAGAAACAAAGACAAGGAGATGGCCAAGCTCTACTCAAAAATTGACAACTTGACAAACATCGTCTTACAGCTCACGGCCCAACTTGCCTCTCAGCCACCCAATCAAGCGCAGGGCTCTGCTCATGAACCGGGAAACGGTGTCCCGAGACAGCCGACGCCTATTCCCTCAAATCCAAATGTGGGAGGACAGCACGAAAGTCAGTCGCATCCTATCTCGGGAAATGTCTTGGCTACCGATGACAGCAACCTGCTAACTCAAGATCAAATCATGGATTTGGATGCCAACAAAGTCAAAACATTGGTAGCCGACGCCGGAGAGCAAAAAGAGGTCAGTAGCAGCGAGAGACCATACCCTGCTCGGTACGATCTTGTGGAATTTCCTACTGGCTATGTCGTCCCCAAATTTGAAAAGTTCGATGGGACAGGAAATGCGAACCGGCACATTGCCCAATTTAAAGCATCATGTGAGAACACTGGGGGCAAGGATGCGCTCCTTCTCCGCCAGTTTGTCGATAGTTTGACCGATATTTCTTTCGATTGGTATGCAAGCATACCGGATGACTCGATCACGACGTTCGCTCAAATACAATCCATGTTCAAGCAAAGGTTCATGAGTGTCATGACCCGAAATTGGCACGTGACGGCTCTTAAACTACGCAACGTCTACAGGCGTAACGCAATTTAAGTAAGCCGAAAACCCAGCAATCTAAACCATAAAAAATAGTAAGAAATAAGAACAATTTAAAAACCTTTGAAATCTCAACCCAAGTTCTTTAAAAGTCCAACTTTATTTCCTTTAAAATGTTGGCAGCACCTCCTTTGTAAAAACCAGCCCCAAAAATGGGCACAACATAAATATAACTAAAGCATTCCCAAACGGGAGCAAAAACAGGCCCAAAGGCGGAAAACAACCACCACAACAGATATACGATGCCGTAGCGAAGAAATAAAAACGATATAAGTAAAACTGCATAAAAGACCTCCAAATCACAGAATAATATACAATATCGTTCTCACATCAAGTCTCTAAGTCAAACATGAAAGTAGTAGATGGAGAGTACAAGGATACAATGAATATACAATGAAAAAACGGAGAACCACAAAACCCACCTAAGCAAAACTGCACACTATGAGCTGAAGCGGTATCCGCAGCAAAAGATGATGAGATAGATGAATAGTCTGCCTCGACTACTCTGGGGAACAACCTGCAAAACACTGTGGCACAACGGGGGTGAGTTGCCAACTCGTGAATAGTAAATAACATATGCAGGTGATCGCAAGTATGCACGTACAGCGCGAATCTAACTTATGCAACTAATAGTAATAAGAGATCATATGAATGCAAGAATCATGAAAGGTACACTAGCAGGTACGACTAATACATGAAGCAATAATAATATGACAATGTATATATGCAACAGTCATGAAAGGTACTCTAGCGGGTACAACTAATACATGAAACAATGCATATAAAATGAAGTATGTAAATGCAACAGTCATGAAAGGTACACTAACGGGTACAACTAATATATGAAGCAGTGCATAAACAATAACTGTGAAGTATGGAATGAAATATATCATTTCCACGGAATCCTGACATCGTGGTAGGACCAAAATCCATCAAGACAATCCAAATTCCAAATCCTCAAATCAGCCCCCAAATTGGCTCTCATATCATGTAAGTCTCATATATCCTGAATGTACAAAATCAGCAATCTCATATATATCCTGTATCCAATCTCAAATAAATCTCCTATATCCCAAATCCAATATCAAGTGAATCTCATATAACCTAAATATAATTGCATGAATAAATATGATGATGTATATAAAATACTATATCGAGCACATAGGCCCCGAGCACATAGGCCCCACACATCGACCATATAGGCCCCTCACATCGAACACATAGGCCCCGAGAACATAGGCCCCTCTCATTGACCATATAGGCCCCTCACATCGAGCACATAGGCCCCGAGCACATAGGCCCCTCTCATCGGCCATATAGGCCCACTCATATAATGAATAAGTATATTTGCATATATCATCATGATGATATATGATGTAGGGGGGTGTGTGTGTGTATGTATCAGCGTCCCATACCACTGATATATATATATATATATATATATATATATATATATACGATGGGTATACATATATATATCAGCGTCCCATACCACTGATATATATACGCAGGAGTAAAACAATCCAGAAAACATCATATGAAAACCATATCTCAAAGCCAAATCCATGAATATAATATATGCAACATGAAACAGTAATATGAACATATAAGGAAAAATCGCTATTTAACTGCAACAAATTATAAAATATAACACGCGGTTCCTAAATTCTCCAAATCTATATAACATCAAGCAAAGGTAAACATGTAGCTATAACCAGATATATATGTGTGAACATAACGGTATAGCAAGATATAGGTATCTATCTATCAGAAATGATGTAATATACCCTCCGGGTATAAGTGAAGTATGTATGCAAGGTATACATGTAGCTATGTCAAGGCATATGTGTAAGCATGTAGATATACAGGTATGCTATATGTCATATGCGTAAAGAAATATGAATCAATGTCTCAATGTCTCTAACCAAACGATATCATATAGGTATGTGTATTGTGCGTAACATAGCAATTATTGACGGTGTGTGTGGCACACAATCAGTACTCGTGCAACATAAGTAGTCAATAATATGTGCAGTATTCTAAGGATACTAGTTGAAGCACAACAATCACTAAGCAATAAGGGTATGCGCAAACTCTATATATGAAATAGAAAATGCGACAATATTAATATCTCTAGCCCAAACGCATAACGCCATGCGGGCGATTCCCCTGTAGATATTAAATCTACTTACCGTGGTCTCGTGCTAAGTGTAGCCGGCAACTTGCTTCTCCTTCTTTGCGGCGTCCGACGTACCCGCCTGCGAACCTAGAATTTACGCAAAAAATACACATAAGCTAAAATCCTGCAAAAATGCGATATCAAAACTAAATGAGAAACTCGTGTCGCGAACTAAACGCGTGTGTAAACGTGACACCAAAACGTGTGTGCAAGCACTTGGAACCACCCTGACACGCCGCGATACGCAGAATACACCAGACCCAAACTCAGAACATGTGTGTCGCGCAAGTCTAAACGTATTGAAAACAAGGTATTAGATCCCAGATTTTGACTCGAGTGGAAATAGAAAAAATTGCATATACCAAACACCTACACAACCTAGCAGACACCTACAGAAAAAAACCCCGACATCCAATTCACCCTTCTGGACACAATTTGCGGCCAGAACGAATTTTTCTGCGGCCTGGAATGAATGGTGGAGTCTCGTGCTTTATGTGTGTGTTCCTAGCTCAGTAACTAAGTCACAGTATTTGCAACTTTGTCCTGAAGCACTCGGTTTAAAAGTAGATCACAAAACTACCCAAAATCTTAACTAAAACGTTTAATTAACCCTAAACTAAAACAATATGGTATTTTAGTGTAAACTGAAGCAAAAACTTGGGTTAAACGACACTAATAGCACTTAATTAAGTTAATCAAGCCAAAACAACCCTAACTTAAACTAATCTTCACTTAAACCACCTAATTAGCACTAAAACTCACAAAAACACTACTTTAAGCTAATTAAACTACAAGTTTAGCAAATAAGTGATTAGGGTGAGCTTAATACCTCAAGTTGGTCTTAGGGGAGTCTAAACTTGCTGCACTTGCCTTCAAAGACAAAGACTTGCCATTTAAAACCAACAAGGAGGTGTTTGTGCAAGGGTTCAATGAAGGAAAATGGATTTTAAAGTGGGGATTGAGGCTTGGAGTGCAAGAAGAAGAAGAAGAAAAAGAAGAAGTTGAAGTTGTTGCTGCTGCTGAGTTGTTGCTGCTGCTGAAACCAGTGAAGAGAGAGTGAGAGAGAGCCCCCAAAGTCAAATACTCCCATGCCCATTTAATGCACCTTACTCTCTCTTTTCTTTTCTTTTATTTCTTATTAGCTTTAGTTTTCTTTTTGTTTATTATGGTTTTATTTAAAACGGAAGGAAATATGAAAATTTTGAATGAAGAGGGAAAAATGAAGAATGTGTTACACTATGTGTTAAGTTGTGCATGTAACACCAATTTTGCTTAGGAAAATATAATTAAGGAAATTTTCTAATTAAGTGAACACTAAACTAATTAATAATTAATAAAACACAATTATATACATAATTACATATGTTCACAATTAATGTTTGATTTATTCTAGTTTATGTGGAAATTAATTAATTACGAGATTTTATGAAAAGAAAAAAAAACACGCATTATTGCTAAATAACACGAATTTAATCTAAACGAATTTCAAAGCGTTACAATCTTCCCCCCTTAATGAAATTCGGTCCCCGAATTTAAAAAAATCTAGCTACGCATACTTTCAAAGAGATAAGTGCAATACTCACAATTCTCGCTCGCAGCCTCCTAAGTGATCATCTCACTATACGGCTACGCCCAAGAAAACCCTCACAGATGGCAAGGCCCTTGACCGAAGTTTCTCCACCTGCCGAACCACTAACACAATTGGCTGCCGGTGAACGAAAAGATCGCGTCACAATTAAATGGTCTGGTGCTGAATCATGTGAGAAAGGTCACGAAGGTATTTGTAAAGTATCGACACAAGGAATACGGGGTGAATACTCACTAATCTGGGCGGAAGTGCCAAATTTAAGGCAACGGAACTAACTCGCTTTAAGGATCTCAAAAGGACCTACAATCCTGGGATAAGCTTCCCACAACTCCACACGTCATTCATCGGAAAAATCCTTAGGAATGCATGATCTCCCACTACGAACTCAAGTCTGTGACCACCTCGGTCGGCATAAGACTTCTGTCTGCACTGGGCTGTTCTCATTCTGACCTGAACCAACTGGATCATCTCCGAAGTCTCTAGACCAGCTGGGGTCCCAAAAATCCTACTTACGCAGAGTCAGAAGAACAGACTGGTGATCGACACGACCTAACAACTAAACCTAAAGGTTGCCAATTGGAGTGCCTCCTGATAACTGCTATCGAAGGAGAACCCTAACAATGACAAGTGACGATCCCAACTGCCGACAACAATTAGTACGCCCGCACAAACACATCCCCCAAAGTCTGTATAGCCCGCTCTCACAACCACGTCCTGTGGATAGAAAAGCGGAGCTAAAGCTCAACCAGTATCCGAGGCTTCCTGAAGCTCCTGCCCAAGACGGCAAGTGAAAATGGTGCCTCAATTGGATACAACGCGTGAAGGAACTCCGTGCAACGCACAAACTTAACAGAGAAAAACTGGGCAAACGAGTATAACCGAACAACAAACACCAAAAGTAGTCACACCCTGTCTAGACCTGGGTAGACACCATAACGAAATTCGTGGAGGTCTTCTCCCATTCACACTCCGGAACGGTTAAAGGTTGCAATTTTCCAGCCGGTCTCAGATGCTCAACCTTAGCACACAACAAGACAGACACCTCGAAACAAACCCCGAAACTTCACTCTTCACCCCTGCCCCCCGTAACTATCTCACACGTCACGTCAAATGTTGGTGGAACTTGAATGAGCACAGAAAGCTGACTGATGTGCCTGCTCTAGGATTTCGTGTCTCTGCCCAATAGTTGTTGGAGATAGTGCCCTCAGAGTCAATTATTGGATCACAGGCACGTGATTGCAATGATTGAGGGAGGACCTATCCCGGTAGAACAGTCTTACTCGAGATGATAGTATGCTATCTGGTTTATCTTTATCATCGTGTACTGCTTTAGGTGACCTGACATGTCACTATTGCACGTTGATAGAGCCCTTAGGATTCTTGCTTGACTACCAGCAGTATGATGGCGATCATATACGTGGGAGCTGGTAGTCTATAAGCACATCCTTAAAAGGTCCCTAGTCGTAGGAGTTTCGAGACAGGGCATCGATACTCCATTAGTAGACTAGTGTATACAGTCGAGACCCCGACGAGGGGCGGTGGCCGGTCTCACAAGCCACTGGTGTCAGTTGGTTCACCTAAGATGTATACAGGTGCTCATTGGGTTATGAGTACACCGGACAGGACTCGCCGGGAACCTGCTGGTTGGTCTTATACCAGATGTCAGATAGCAGTTCCCAGGTGACATGTGTACAGGTTAGTTCATCGACCTGAGATCGTCATTTGTCTCGTGTGAGTTCCCACTGTGCTTTGATTACTACCCTACCACGGCTCAAAGGAGTCGTGCAAACAGGTTTTAGTTGGGTACAGTCCCGAGCCACATGGAGGCAGTGAGCGGAACTGCAGGGGTTCGT
This sequence comes from Agapanthus africanus, assembly GCA_030015575.1. Taxonomy (NCBI): domain Eukaryota; kingdom Viridiplantae; phylum Streptophyta; class Magnoliopsida; order Asparagales; family Amaryllidaceae; genus Agapanthus; species Agapanthus africanus. Next base: position 729,492,468 of record JASDDO010000019.1, on the reverse strand, counting down.
CTCTCCCGGTATTGGGGGTGAGGTCGCGCTGTGTCTAGGAGAGCCATTACGCAAAGCCCTCAGCCGAGGCAGGAGATTTACTGGTAGGTATTCCAGTAGTATCTCAGGGCGTTCTGGGCTACACTCCGACACGACTTGTACCGCTTTTGGGGGTCTGACTTTTACCAACCCCCTAGGCCCGCCATGCGATACTCATAGACGAACGGACCGGACTGTACGGATATTGTCACTGACAGGCTCAGTAGGGTGTCAGGATGAGTTCGCTCATCGACGTCCCTTTTGGTCAATAGCTGGTGGCCCGTCACGTATTGGCTAATACCTCTGACGTGCTAGTGGTTAAATCCACAGCCATAGTATTGACGAGTCTTTAGAGTCCACCACACTTTCAGTTACTCAAGCTTTCGGGCGAAACGCTGTAGAGGCCGTATGGAGATATGGCAGGGTCCGATCAGATACGTGCGGTATTGCACGGATCAAGATCGGACGGTTTGTACTAGTGGCCGTATGGATATATGGCAGGGTTCGATCAGATACGTGCGGTATTGCACGGATCAGGATCGGACGGATATTACTAGCCGGCTTTGGTTTAAGCCGGATCCTAGTTTAGTACAGTGTAGATTTTGTCTCATTGCATTTGTATCCGGTCGGTATACAGATGCGGGTGTGTATGCACAGTATCGGGGTTTTCCTGTAATTTATTACGGGACCAGTTTTCTGGAGTTGCCAGTTTGCATTCCGTTCCGGCCGGTTTTCCTTTGTTCTTTCCCGGCCGGACTTTTCCAATGGAGGGTGTTATTTGCAAGTTTGCAAATAACATTTTGTGGAGGGGTTTCTTGCATATGTATTGATTATGATGGCATCTTTTCTTTTCAACCATCATTTGATTCTCTTTACATCACTAAAAGGTGATTAGAGTTTGATGTGAGTTTGTTATGATGATGTTTGGTTATGGTCACCCTTTTGCATCTCCTACACTCACCTCCCTCCTTGTTATGGTTTTGATATTCTTTCCTCCACCATTCTCACTTCAAGAGAGATGCTTCACTTGAGAGAAAAAGAATGAGAGAGTTCATTTCATCTTCTTCTTGCTAGAAAATTGAAAGCACCAATTTTCTTTACCTCTTCCTCCATCCATCAATGGCAACTACATAAACTCCAAGAGACATAGCCTCTACACTACACTTTCCACAGCAATTCTTGGGCATGTCGAGTTGCCGGCTTCATGCCCGAGTTGCCTCGGTATTGAGGCAGGAGCCCGTAAAAGACGCAGGCGATGTGGTGCCCTTCCGGCGAGGAGGCGACGATATGGAGACAAGACTTTCTGCACGAGATCGGGACGGCGAGGAGAAGACCGGAGGACTCGGATCATTCGGTATACTTCTCTTCCCATCTCTTGTTTGCTAGTATAGGTTAATGGTTAACGATCCGGGTTTTCATTGTACGCGGTAGCGCCAGTTTCCAAGTAAGGAAAATTTTTGATTCCGCATTTTGGCCTCGGTAAGACTGCCGGGGCGCTGCCGTGGCGCAACATGGTATCAGAGCCACGCCATTAACCTTGTCTAGCTTGTTCTAATGTGTTTTACTTATCCGATCGACCAAAATTCCAAAAACCGCGTTTTTGCATGCATCAGTTTTCTGTCGATTTTTTCCGGGCTCGAAAAATTTTTCAGGTGATTGCAGAATGATGTACTGGAAGTTCTAAGAATTCTGGAGAAATTCGAGACGATGATCTTTCAATTGGAGTGCGGAACCGCGGCGAAAACCCCCTTGTCGCCGCGGTTCCGCCGCAGTTAGGAGTGATCGATCTGTCGAATTTTTCCAGTAGGCTTCTGGGCTTAAAATAGGGTTTCTGGAATATTAAATTTGGGCCCAGAATTTCTGTGAGTGCTACAGTATTGCTTGGGGGCCCACTTGTTAATTATTTGATCGATCGGATATTTTAAACACATTATTTCACAGTATTTACATTATATATGCGACCGTGAATGTCACTCGATCGGTAAATCCGGTCTAACTGCTATAGCCCGGTTAGACGGATTTGCGAACGTGACTTTCACGTTGATGTTCTATGTTTATGCTGTGTTGTTGCGGATCGGTCGTGGGGGATAGCCTGGATGCAATGCTAGTACAGTTTTGTTTTTATGTACATTTGATATTGCGGGGCGAGCGTCCGACATGTGGACTGCCGTCACTGCCTGTTTGTATTATTCTTTTGGGGCACGACCTGGTTGCGGTCGATGTACCCGGTGTATGTATATTTTACTTTCTGTACTAGGATTGCCCCGCGGTGGGGTGCACGGATAGCCGGGTTCTGGAGGGCAACAAGCCCGCATCTCATGGCATTGGGACGGAGGGGGCTTCACTCCAGGATTGGCGGGCTATTCGCCGCACTCGTAGGGGGTACAGGTTGACCCAGGAGGGGTGCCCGAGTTACCGGATTCCGTGGAGTGCTGGGTGGTCCATTCACGTTGCTGAAGGGGGCTGCCTCGCTTCAGGTTTTGGCGGGTGACTTGCCGCGTCCGTAGGGGTCTAGGTTTTCATTGCACAGGCTATCCACACGACCAGGGGAACGTCGGGTTTCAGCAGCGGCTCTGTGAAACTCGGGGCTTCCAGATATCTGTATTGTTCTGTGATGCTGCATATTTCTGTGATGTTGCTTTTTATCACGCCTTGAGCGAAATACTATATATTGGTATATATATTAGTAGATGTTGTATATGTTTTTCATCCGCGCTAGTCCAGTCCCCGCTCTGCCGTTAGTTAGCTAACCTAACGGGTGATGACGGGACCCAGTGGCGAATGCGGATGGCATATACGTACGTCAGTATATTTTCGTTCTTTGTGGTGTGATCAATTGATGGGACTGCATTGATTCGGATCAATGCAAGATAAACAAACCTAATCTGATGTTGTTGGAACATTTTTCAAAAATCTATTATTGCAAGGACGTTCACTTTTGTTTTGCATCGTGGTATTCATTTGGAATATCCTGCTCCTCAGTCGACGAGGCAAGGGCCGAGATCCCTTCACCGGGAGTGACCCCTTGGACAGAAGTTTGCGTCAGGGCATTTACTTCACTATAGCCGATTACTTTTGCTTTGCATCGTGGTATTCAGTTGGAATATCCTGCACCTCATTCTACGGGGAAGGAGCCGAGATCCCTTCACCGGGAGTGACCTCTTTAGCAAAGGCTTTCGTCACTATATTTTTATAAAAACTATGCAGTTCCTTCAACGATATCAAGTTCATTACGTTAAAGGTTTTTCGCCAAAAACCAGCCGTAGCCCTCCGTCATTTCCTACAGGTATTATTTGGTATTCGTGCTGCGTTTGTTGACCTAGTCAAGACGTAGTGTTCGGTAGCTAAGTGGTACTTGTTTGTTGCATAAGTGGGATTGGTTAAGACAGTCGTGCGGCCTTGTTGACCTAGTCAAGGGCACGTACGGGTGGGTTTAATGCAATCCAGAATAATGACGGGTTGAACTTGACTGGCGGTTTATGGTTTGTTGACCTAGTCAAGGTCATAAACCGCTTGGGGTAAAAAAAATCACATCGGGGTTTTCAAAAGAACTGAAACTTGCCAGGCATGCGCATACCTTCTGGAGTGTGGTGACTTGAGTGGATTCCGTCAAGTTATCATGCGATGATAGTTGGATCCCGATTCCCACTGATGAGTTGGTTTACTCCTCGGGTGATCCCGACTAATTCTTCTTTCAGGTTTGGAGGAGAATTTGAGGTTACAGTGGGAGGTTTCCAGATTAGACAAAGTGATAACCATTCTGATCTAGGTTAGAGTGCACGCTGAGTGTTTCTTTTCTCTCTCTCTTTGGCAGCGACCATTGACCCGACCCTGGACTATGACTCAGTGACCAAGTTGACCGAACCTACTTAACACTGGCTTTTGGATTGTCAGAGTTGCAAACCTCATTGCCACTCCTACTTTTACCCTTTTCTCCAGGACACCCCGTATTACTACGAACGTCCACTTCCATTGGACAAAACCATCGTATGGTTATTTACGAACTCGAAGGACTTCGAGGATGGTTTCTGGTTCTGGAGAAAACGAATAGGATTATTCAGTTGTCTTTTCTTTTCACCTTCTCTTATTACGAGTACTCCTTGGTTTAGGAGATAGTACACCTATTACGCAAATTGGATAGTCTTCTTCCAAACCTTAGGCAGGTGCCGAACGGTGGGGAATGAAGAAAACCAATTAGCATAACGATGGTGTACAGAAGGTACTAAGTTAAGACAAAGCAAGGGATTAGTAAGAGGGCAAAGTAAATTGCGACTGCTATTCACGACCGAACCAAGTATTTCTTCGCCAATCCTAAATCACTTTTGTATTTCTCCAGGACACTCCGTATCACTACGAAGATCCCAAGTTTATTGGATAATCCATCGTATGGTTATATACGAACTCGAAAGGAACTTGTTCCAGTTCGGGGATGGATCCTAGTTCAGGAGAAATAGGAATAAAGTACATTCAGGTGTCTTTTATCTTCACCTTCTCTCGCGTTGCGAGTGCTCCTAGGATTAGGACAGTACACCTTTTATGCTTATTGGATAGTCTTCTTCCAAACCATAGGCTGGTGCCGAACGGTAGGGAAGGAAGAAAACCATTTGGCCTAAAGGGGTGTGCAGACGGTAATGACTAAAGACATATAAAGGGATTTGGACAGATGGCAAAGAGATATACGGTTACAGTTGTGAATCTGGATAATGGTAGAGGCATTACTAGGAATACCAGGGTACCCCAACGAAACATTTCAATGTTTCAGTTTCACTGTGTACTGTTAATAGAAAACTGATTTCCCGATTGGACACTTGCTCCAGGGTATGTATTTACCAGGTATGATTCTCACATCTGTATGGTTTTACAGATGATGAGTGGGAGTAAGTTATTGGGAATTAGGTGACCATCCTCATTATATCGGGATTCGTTGTAATCGGTGATATTTGAGGAGATCATCTGGGCTGTTTGCCGGTCGGCAAATATTTGGTTTTGAATATCCGCTGTTGTGCACCAATTTCAAATTGATATATCTGTACGTCTATTTTTATAGAGTGAGATATACCTTTTGATATTATGTCGATGACATTTACCTATATCAGTGGATGGTTAGGTAAGGAGCATTAAACAGCGGTGTAATTCTTCTTAACCATAAGTACAGTTTTCAACCTACGACACACAGTGAAAGAGTTGTTAGACTCGGCGGACTCATACAGAGTATTGTATGTTGTCCAGTGTCCATTAGGACAGAGGGGTTGGTCCTCATACTATATTCTGTTTACTTTTAACTTCTTTAGTTCTTAGACATGTGTTTCGTAGAAACACAGGGTCTAAGTTTTGAGGAGTTATAGGTATTTGAATCGAGTAGAGAACCAGGTGTAGCAAGTATCGGGATTCTTCAAGGTGATCGAAGATGTAGATACTTGTGTATGGTATTCAGTTGATAGTAATGATAAAGAGAAATTGCTTCTCTTTCAGGTTACTCATAATTGGAAGCATTCCTAAGTTGAGTAACGCTGATCGGCCTCTCTTCCATTTAGTTGACATGCACTGGAGACAGCTGCATGATTTGAATCTGGTTCAATTAAATCAGTGCCTCTGGTTCTATATTGGGTATAGAACAGTTTGTATCTTAACGATGTTAAGGTACGGGGAGTTGTCCGGCTTATGATTAAAACCAGACACTGGACAACTCAAGGCACGTTTCTGTGATGGCTGTTTGTGGGTTGACCCAGGCTATGACGAGGGTTGATTTTCTACCATCTGGAAGATCAATAGTGATATTGTTCTTGACTCGCCACAGTTTTATTAAAAATGGATTTTTTTCAAAAACAGCAGTGGGAGTATGGTAGAACTGGAAGTGATTCCAGAACCGCAAACGATTACTGAAAATTTGATAAGGAACCTAAAGATTCAATCTGATTTGACATTCCATTGGCCACTCCGCAGATAAGGTGGGTAACCTCAGGCACTCGAGAGGTACTTCGGTATGCTCAAGGACGGTGGCAGGGAGGTTCTTGTTTACCCAGACTTACCATTGCTGTTGTTCCAGACTGTGAGACCCGGCAGGAGGATGGTCGTTCTAAACTAGCTTTAGAAGTGTACGTCTATATGACTCTGCCAGAGGGTTGTCGTAGTCAGTGGGAGCAGCGGAAGCATTGGTGGACAGGTGGCTTATGTCTATTTATAGACTAAAGCAGATATAGCGGAGATAGATCATCTATTTCTGATGTGAAGTCATAGGTTTGACTTCATCAGAATAGGGGATGGATCTGTCAAGAAGGTAGTAGGGTGTAATGTCCTGGTATTTGGATGACATACACAGAGTAGGAAGTGATATTCCTATACTACGATCGGTTATATTTTGGTTGTCACACAGTGTTTTCTCCACACAGGACTTGGATATTATATCAGACATTCTGGTTACTAGATCTATGGTTTTAGATCTAGATTTGGGTGGTTTCCTAATCTGGGTACCTTGACAGCATTCTATGAGTATTTAGAATGGACGACTCCTGGCATGGTAGTGTACCTGCAGGTGATGGAGTCACCCTCTCTAAAGGTGTCTTACAGACTAAAGGGGAGAGGGATACGCATGATTGACAGATCACTTGCTTAGGCAATTGAGTCAATCATGAGATGTCAAGTACCACACCAGATGTTGTTCTTGCAGTAGGTGCAATAAGTTGATATTGATCCAATCCTGGAGGAACAGTCGGAAGCAGTTTTAGAACATAAGTGGATGTTCTAGGGATATGATAACGACAGCCTCATTTGGGAGACAGTTATCATTCCAGGCTTCCAAGGTGACATGGATGGGAGAGTGGCTGTCAGAGTTGTAGTTTCTCCTTCTGACGAGGGGCAGTATTTTGGACAGGTGGTCCAAGGCAATACTGAGGGAGGCATGGCGCTGGGTACTGATTAATTTCAGTTATCGGTACAGTCTAAGAAGTTTGGATTTGGAGTTCATTTATGAACTAGGTCCCATCAGACATCCAGACATTCCAAGACAGGTATTGCTCATTTCGGGAGATGGTTTTCTCCGCGAACTTGAGATATAGAGAGACATAGAAAGAAACATCTAGGCGGATCCATTCACTGAGGCTTTTCCTCGAACGCAATAGTTTCGCAAACAGGCTTTGTGCGACTGACTAGTAGAGGAGTTGGGTGTTCGGTATCACACGGGCTGTGAGTATGCGACATCGCAATAATTAGCCTTGAGTGCAAGTGGGAGATTGTTGGAGATAGTGCCCTCAGAGTCAATTATTGGATCACAGGCACGTGATTGCAATGATTGAGGGAGGACCTATCCCGGTAGAACAGTCTTACTCGAGATGATAGTTGCTATCTGGTTTATCTTTATCATCGTGTACTGCTTTAGGTGACCTGACATGTCACTATTGTACGTTGATAGAGCCCCTAGGATTCTTGCTTGACTACCAGCAGTATGATGGCGATCATATACGTGGGAGCTAGTAGTCTATAAGCTCATCCTTAAAAGGTCCCTAGTCGTAGGAGTTTCGAGACAGGGCATCGATACTCCATTAGTAGACTAGTGTATACAGTCGAGACCCCGATGAGGGGCGGTGGCCGGTCTCACAAGCCACTGGTGTCAGTTGGTTCACCTAAGATGTATACAGGTGCTCATTGGGTTATGAGTACACCGGACAGGACTCGCCGGGAACCTGCTGGTTGGTCTTATACCAGATGTCAGATAGCAGTTCCCAGGTGACATGTGTACAGGTTAGTTCATCGACCTGAGATCGTCATTTGTCTCGTGTGAGTTCCCACTGTGCTTTGATTACTACCCTACCACGGCTCAAAGGAGTCGTGCAAACAGGTTTTAGTTGGGTACAGTCCCGAGCCACATGGAGGCAGTGAGCGGATCTGCAGGGGTTCGTCTCTCCCAGTATTGGGGATGAGGTCGCGCTGTGTCTAGGAGAGCCATTACGCAAAGCCCTCGGCCGAGGTAGGAGATTTACTGGTAGGTATTCCAGTAGTATCTCAGGGCGTTCTGGGCTACACTCCGACACGACTTGTACCGCTTTTGGGGGTCTGACTTTTACCAACTCCCTAGGCCCGCCATGCGATACTCATAGACGAACGGACCGGACTGTACGGATATTGTCACTGACAGGCTCAGTAGGGTGTCAGGATGAGTTCGCTCATCGACGTCCCTTTTGGTCAATAGCTGGTGGCCCGTCATGTATTGGCTAATACCTCTGACGTGCTAGTGGTTAAATCCACAGCCATAGTATTGACGAGTCTTTAGAGTCCACCACACTATCAGTTACTCAAGCTTTCGGGCGAAACGCTGTAGAGGCCGTATGGAGATATGGCAGGGTCCGATCAGATACGTGCGGTATTGCACGGATCAAGATCGGACGGTTTGTACTAGTGGCCGTATGGATATATGGCAGGGTTCGATCAGATACGTGCGGTATTGCACGGATCAGGATCGGACGGATATTACTAGCCGGCTTTGGTTTAAGCCGGATCCTAGTTTAGTACAGTGTAGATTTTGTCTCATTGCATTTGTATCCGGTCGGTATACAGATGCGGGTGTGTATGCACAGTATCGGGGTTTTCCTGTAATTTATTACGGGACCAGTTTTCTGGAGTTGCCAGTTTGCATTCCGTTCCGGCCGGTTTTCCTTTGTTCTTTCCCGGCCGGACTTTTCCAATGGAGGGTGTTATTTGCAAGTTTGCAAATAACATTTTGTGGAGGGGTTTCTTGCATATGTATTGATTATGATGGCATCTTTTCTTTTCAACCATCATTTGATTCTCTTTACATCACTAAAAGGTGATTAGAGTTTGATGTGAGTTTGTTATGATGATGTTTGGTTATGGTCACCCTTTTGCATCTCCTACACTCACCTCCCTCCTTGTTATGGTTTTGATATTCTTTCCTCCACCATTCTCACTTCAAGAGAGATGCTTCACTTAAGAGAAAAAGAATGAGAGAGTTCATTTCATCTTCTTCTTGCTAGAAAATTGAAAGCACCAATTTTCTTTACCTCTTCCTCCATCCATCAATGGCAACTACATAAACTCCAAGAGACATAGCCTCTACACTACACTTTCCACAGCAATTCTTGGGCATGTCGAGTTGCCGGCTTCATGCCCGAGTTGCCTCGGTATTGAGGCAGGAGCCCGTAAAAGACGCAGGCGATGTGGTGCCCTTCCGGCGAGGAGGCGACGATATGGAGACAAGACTTTCCGCACGAGATCGGGACGGCGAGGAGAAGACCGGAGGACTCGGATCATTCGGTATACTTCTCTTCCCATCTCTTGTTTGCTAGTATAGGTTAATGGTTAACGATCCGGGTTTTCATTGTACGCGGTAGCGCCAGTTTCCAAGTAAGGAAAATTTTTGATTCCGCATTTTGGCCTCGGTAAGACGGCCGGGGCGCTGCCGTGGCGCAACAATAGTATCAGGTACACAAACGCGTCCCTAAACTTAGCACACCCTTGTCACAAATCAAGGACTCCGAACCTTTACCCAGCCGAGTATGCTCCAGAATTTCTGACAACCGAGCATCGGCGGAAAGTGCCTCGCGAAAGAGATTAAGGAAAAGTGGTCGGGCGCAGACATGAGCAAGCTGTCCCCTCAGTAGAGGCGAACTTAAGCTGTACTCAACGATCACACAAGAACTGTAAATCTGCAGAAGACTATCTCAACAATCAAAATCCGATGCAGGAAGATGTACATTAAGCTCTGGTGGTCCGTGAAAATCTGACACGTCTCTCCGAACAAGTAGTGTTTCTAAATCTCCAATGCAAGACCACCACGGCCATCTTCAGATCGTGAGTAGGATATCCTGCTAGTACCTCCTCCAAATGTAAGAAAGTAAAAGCGATAATTCTATAATGCCGCATCAACACAAAATCGAGCCCCACTCGCGAAACATCACAGTTAAACAACAAGGTCGCCCGAACCAGAAAGCAAGGAAAGAACTGATGCAGTTGTTAACCGGGTCTTCAACTGCCGAAAACTCCGCACGCATGCCTCAGTCCAAGGAAAAAGGAACCTCTTTTCCGGTCAGTTCAGTCAACGGTGCAGCACTACAATAGAAATCCTGCACGAAATGGCGGTAAAAACCTGCTAAGCCCAAAAATCTGCGGACCTCCTTTCCGTACACAAGTCTGGGCCAAAGCTGTACGGCCTCGATCTTCCTCGGAACCATACTAAAACCGTCTCCCGTAACTACAAGACCTAGGAGTCAACACAATCGAGCCTGAAGGTGTAAGTCCATGCTACCTCTCCCGGTTCTTTCGGGCATGCGGAATTTGATAAAAAACGATTTTTATAGAGGTGGTAACATGGACTTATAACCCGGATCTTGGTTAAACATCTAACTAACAACCTAACTACGAGTTGCTAACTACTCGGTTAGGGGGTTATACCTTGCTTGTCTTGAACTCCTTCGTCTTCAAGCTCCAATGGAGGTCCGGATTGGCTTCTTCCCGTCGTCTCCTTACGCCGAAGATAGATCCACCTGAAAGCTCCAACCTTTGACTCCTTCTTCGTTCTTTGAAGAAACTAGTTCACTCGGTTTGCCAAACCTTGTGAACTAGAATGAGTAGAGAAGAGTTTGTATGGGATTTTATCTATGGTTCTTGATTCTCAACTCATGAGACAAGTGAACCATAGAGTCAAGAGAGGGAGCAAGAGGAAGAGGGTGAGAGCAAAAATAAGAGAGCTCAAGAACAAGAGAGAGAATGGTCAAGTAAGAATGAGCCTTTCTTTTGACTTTCACCCTCTCATAATCCAAAACAATGATAACAAATCATATCAATCAAGTGTTATGTGATGGTTGAAGCAACCATAACCATATCATTTCATGCACTCATTTTGCACAAATGAGCAAGCAAGCAAAAGTCTTTGCCATGAAATGATGGCTATGGTTATCATGATGGTCAACTAGTCAAGCCTAGTCAACCGGTCAACAAAGTCAACAAGTCAACAAAAGTCAACAAGTCAACAAATTCAACAAGTCAACAACCATGTCACCATAATACTTAATTAATATAATTGTTAATCATATATCATATTCTCATTAGGGTTGAGCAAAAAGTCAATAGTCAACGGTCAACTGTCAACAACCCTAATGAGAATCCGCTGCCTCTGTCTCCCCGTTAACTGTGCATACACACCCGCATCCGTGTTTCGAGGAACACGAATGCAAACTGGATAAATCCAATCCCAATACGTACACTAGGATCTGGCTTAAACCAAAGCCCGCAAGTGCAAACTGTCCGGACACTGTACGTGCACAAGTGCACGGACGTGACCGAACCCTGTCGCAAAAACCATGCGACCTGTCGCAAAACCATGCGACCTCTACTCTTTTGCCTAAAGGAGAAAAGCTTTCTGTGTGGGACTCTAAAGACTCGACACTACGCTGGCAGTGGGTTTAACCACAGACCGCAAGCGGCACTAGCTGTGCGTAACGGTCCCCAGGTAATGCCGACAAGAAGACCGACGAGGCGAAATCCATCTGAACTCCTACTGAGTCTGAATGTGACATTATCCGTACAGTCCGGTCTGTTCGTCTGATACATCGCATGGCGGACCTAGGGGGCGGTAAACGTCAGTCCCCCAATAGCGGTACAAGTCGTGTCGGAGCGAAGCCCAAAACACCCTGAGATAACACTGGAAGCCTACCAGTATACCTCGTTTGCCCTGGCCAGGGACTACTCGTGTAATGGCTCTCCTAGACACAGCGCGATGTCAACCCCCAATACCGGGAGAGACGAATCCTGTCTAACCGTCACTGCCTCCAAGTGCTTCGGGACTGCACCCTACTACTACCTGTTTGCACGGCTCCCTTGAGCCGTGGTAGGGTAGTAATCAAAGTACAGTAGGAACACACTTGAGGCGAAGTGACAGTGTCAAGTCAGCGGACTAAGCTGTACTCATGTCACCTGGGGACTGGTAACTGACGATAGGCATAATACCAACTAGTCAGTTCCCGACGAGTCCTGTCCAGTGTACCCGTAACCTAACGAGCACCCGCATACTATCTCAAGTACGACGTACTGACGGCTGTGGGACAGACCGTCTCCCACACTGGGATGAGAAGCGCATGCGCTAGTCTACTCCGGAGTATCGATGCCCTGTCTCGATAGTCCTGCGACCAGGGACCTGCATAAGGATGTGCTTATAGATTACCCAGCCCCACTAGTGTGACTGCCATCACATCGCTGGTAATCAAGCAAAGATCCTAAGGGCTCCACTAATGTGTATAGGTGATATACTAAAATAAACACATGTACACATTGAAGTAGAAACAAACCAAGTAGCATACTACTATTTTGAGCAAGATTGTATATACAAGGTGAATATCCCAAGCTTCCATTAAGTAATATACAAACTAGTATGATACAGTAATGGCCTCTAGGGCATATACACTAACAATCTCCCACTTGCACTAAGGCCATGTACTGGCGTATCGAAGACCTATCATCTCGATCAGCCGCTCGAACTGAGTCTGGGGCAGGGCCTTGGTGAATGGATCTGCAGTGTTATCTTTTGAAGCGACTCTCTGAACCTCGATCTCCTGGCGATCCACGATCTCCCTGATCAGGAGATACCGCCTCAAGATATGCCTGGATCTCTGATGGGACCTGGGTTCCTTCGCTAAAGCTATAGCCCCGTTGTTGTCGCAATACAGAGGTATTGGATCAACAATAGACGGAACCACCTGAAGTTCTTTCAAGAACTTCCTCATCCAGACGGCTTCTTTTGCGGCATCAGATGCAGCGATGTATTCCGCTTCCATCGTCGAGTCTGCAACGGTTTCCTGTTTGGAACTCTTCCAACACACCGCCCCTCCATTGAGGGTAAAGACAAAACCCGACATGGACTTGGAATCATCCTTGTCACTCTGGAAGCTGGAGTCAGCAAAGGCCTCGATCTGGAGGTCTTTTCCGCCATACACCAAGAACATCTCCTTAGTCCTTCTCAGGTACTTGAGAATGTTCTTTACCGCTATCCAGTGTTTCTCCCCGGGGTTTGACTGATATCGGCTTACCACACTCAGTGCATAAGCTACATCCGGTCTGGTACACAACATCGCATACATTATAGAGCCTACCGCAGAAGCGTAGGGTATAATAGACATGCGATCCCTCTCCAAATCAGTCTTGGGAGACATCTCTTTAGAGAGGGTGATCCCGTGACAAGCCGGTAGGTTACCGCGCTTGGAATCTTCCATACTGAATCTTTTCAGTACGGTGTCGATGTACCTGGACTGAGAAAGTCCTAATATCCTCTTGGATCTATCACGATGGATCCGGATCCCCAGGATGTATGAGGCATCACCCAGGTCTTTCATGGAGAACCTGTGCGACAAGAACCCCTTGACAGATTGTAGCATAGGAATGTCATTTCCTATTAAGAGAATGTCATCCACGTATAAAACGAGGAATACTACAGTTCTCGCTACAAATCTACTATAGATGCATGGTTCATCTGGATTTTTGATAAAGCCAAATTCCTTGACCGTCTCATCAAAACAGATGTTCCAACTCCGCGATGCCTGCTTTAGTCCATAGATGGACTTAAGCAACTTGCACACCTTTCCGCTGCTCCCACTCTGAATGAAACCCTCTGGCTGGTCCATATAGACACACTCCTCTAAATTTCCATTCAGAAAAGCTGTCTTTACGTCCATCTGCCAAATCTCATAATCGTGGAAGGCAGCAATGGCAAGAAGGATCCGAATGGATTTCAGCATAGCTACTGGAGAAAAGGTTTCGTCATGGTCCAAGCCAGGTCTTTGACGGAAACCCTTCGCTACCAGTCTAGCTTTATAGGTCTCAACCTGTCCATCTACACCAATCTTCCTTTTGAAGATCCACTTGCATCCTATGGGTTTTACCCCATCTGGAGCAATGTCCAACGTCCATACTTTGTTGGTGTACATGGACTCCATTTCGGTCCGCATTGCATCCAGCCATTTTACTGAGTCAACGCTCTGAACGGCCTGCTGGAAGCTAGTAGGCTCATCATAATCTATGATGCAATCCTCTCTATCCCCGTCTATGAGAAAACCTGTAGCGTTTTGAAAATCGTTTCGGTGAAATTTCGAAAAATCGGTAAAATAAAGGGGTTTTCTGTAAAAAGTCAAAATACAAATATCTTATTATAAAAATTAAATATACATATTCTAGCTATGTAATTGCTATTATTTGGTGTTTATTGAGCCGCTGGTGAAATTTCAAATTTTCTGAAAAAAATATTATTTTATTATTATTTTAAGCCGTCACTAATACATTTAATTAGGGAAAATTACAAATTAGAATGAGTTGAAACAAATTTTGTGCATCATAAAACTTTAAATAAAAATTTATCATGTGGTTTTTGGAACGAAATCATTTGCCAAAACGGTTTAGAAATTATTGAAGAAAAAAGGCTTTTTTTTAGCGTAAATGGATGTTTGGGGTATTGTATTTATCATTTTTCATCACCCCACACCCGTGCCCACACCCACACACCCCCACTTACTTCTCCCCTTAGCTAAATTCAGCAGCCCCCATTTTTTCCCCACTTGAATTTCAAAGGAAAAGAAATGAAAGAAAAGAAAAGAAAATGGATAAATTAGTTAGACTTTTGACCTTGAATTGACTTTGACTTTCTCCCCATTTTTCTCCACCTCCCTCTCTCTCCTCCCCCACTCATTTTCTGGCCAAAATCTGAACCCCAACAGCCCTTCATTCTTCATCTCCTTCTCTTTAAAAAAGTTCTTCAAAAATGCTTGAAAAATCCACAAAAAATCAAGCAAAATCCAAATCAAAATCCACCTCCTACCCATTTTCCCTCATCTCCTTTAGCATGGATCTTGGTGCAAGGATTTCAAAATGGAGGTCTAGAATTCAAGTTTGATCATGGTTTGTGAGGTATAACTTTTGACCCATTATTCATTTTTTTGATTTAAATTCCTTAATGAAGCTAATTAGGTGTTAAATTGTGGGTTTAATTGAATGTTTGGAAATTCAATTGGGAATTTTGAATTGAAGCTAGGGTTTGAATTAAATTAGGTTCTTTATCATTAGCTTATGATTGTAATGAGGGGATTAACATGTAATTGAATGCAAAATCTAATTTGGTTACTAGTTGCTAATTTGTTAGTTTAAAAATGGTGATAATTATGCTAAATTGCTAACTAGGTTTTAGAAATTAAATAAAAACGTGGGATTAAAATCTAGTTAGGATTTTTAGCACATCATTAAGGTTTCCATGAGCGGTTTAACCATTTAATATATGCAAAACCAAGTTTAATTGTAAAATTGTGAATTTTACAATAAAAAGTGTTAAAATTGATATTTTTGCAATCTAGGATTTTGGAAATTATGCAAATTTATGTGATTAAATTATGGAAATGGTTTTTATGACTTATTTAAGTTATTTAATAAGTATTATGGCCGCTAGAATTGTTTAAACATCGAGTTTTGCACTAAAACGGGTAATTTTGCTTGCTAGTTTTTCGGAAAAACGGCTTTTAAAGTGAATTTGGGGTTTTTGTGAGTTTTAACCTAGTTTATATTAAAATTAGTGTGCGGGAATGTGCAAATGAGTGTGATTGGATTTTTCTCGATGGTTTGACGTTTGTACATCAACATCGAGGGTTGGTTTGACTATTCTTGCATGCGTAGGCGATAAGTTTGGACCTATGCGTGATACGCGTGCCGATTTGATTTTCGTATGCCGTTTCGATTTCGAATTTAGTTTTAATGCGATACGGTGCGTTATGATATGTAGGTACCCCATGTAGACTTCAAGACGACCAGCAAGCGCGTGGCGACGTCGGCACCGGCGAGCGAGGACCAGGTGAGTAGATTTATATCTACGGGGAGAAGTCGGGTGGATGGCGTATAGCACCCCCGCAGTTCATGGTGATGTATACGGACACGTATACACACACATATATATATATATTGGTTATATATTGTTTGAGTTATTGATGATAAATATGGATATTTGGTGTTCTTGGATGATTGAGTGTCGCGAAACCCTAGAGTAGCGGTCGCACCACACTTGCACACACCCACCCATACTTGCATACTTTCTTTTTTCTTTTGTGCTTATTCGGGAATATATAGTTATGTGTTCACATAGGTATGGGACTGTGTGTTCACATACGGATTTGAGGATAGTACTTGGGATTTATGACGAGTCGATGAGATTTGATTTAAGGCCGTGAGATCGGTGATATAGCGGGGTTCGTATTTGAGATACGACATGACGTTGTAGCGGGTCCTTGATGTAGTTTTTACACACGTGCATGCATACTTAGGCGATATCAGTATTGTACTAGACGTAGATCAGTACCAGATCATAATATTGATAAAGAGGATACCAGGTGAATAGTATGATGAATGTGATTTTGACCCGTACCCAGAATTGGAGGATGCCGTACGACGGATTTACGTACGAGCTATATCTTGATGATTGATCCGCACTCTTGACTTGGGATGTCTGATTATAGATATGGTATTGGATATGATATTATTGAGGCGGGATCACCGACTAATATATATACAGGTATGTATATGTATCGACTCAGACGTTAGGCGGTTTCCTTACCTGTAGTCCAGCTTGTTAGCTTAGCCCTTTAGCTTAGTTTAGTTGTTAGATTAGATTCGATTCTTACCTATTTCAAAGCTTACGAATCATGCGTATTTTAAAAGACAGGTCAAGGGATTCTACGGATATTTCAAAAAACGTATCTTTTCTTAAAAACACCGTAGCCCCTATTTTCAAAACCCCATGATTCGTGTTATTTCAAAAGGCACCATTTGTAGGACTTATATTAGATTAGTGCAGATTAGTTATAGTTGCGTCTAGTATTCAGCTCCCGCTCATTTTTACTGTTCGCTCCGCATCGCATACTTATATTATAATTTCTTATTGCATTATTAATATCATGCTGTTAGGACACCAGCACCATTACCGATGACGCGTATATACCACGTACACTTACTTGCCGGCTCACACACATCTTCATCGGTAATTGACATGTCACGAACACTTTAGAAAATACTATTTCATTTGACATAGGTTGTTAGCTAATAGTTTAGACATGATATTAGTGTACTTGCCTTATATGCTAGTTAGACATTGTAGTTATTGCCTACTACTTCATGCATGTTATTATTCACTGTTGTGTCGCATTCATGGATTCTCATGCCTATATTCACTGTTTACATGCTATTGATGACTTGGATTCGGATTTCATGAGATTTCTTGGATTTGGAGGAAAACCGCAAAAACATAAATAAACCTTTTCTCCCTTTTAAAATAAAAAGTGCGGTTTTCCCATGATGTATGAGTCGTCCACCATGAGTTTGCTGATGGATTTCGAGACCCGATTCGAGGAGTGGAGGAACCGTTTCGGGTATATGGTGGGCCCGGTATGGTACCCCGGGGCAAGAGGAATGTGGTGTTGACGTTGAGCCTGGCTGGGGAGCACTACCTACCGGTGATATTACCCGACACGTCGGATATCCGGAGGATACCGTCGTGGTCTTGAGATGGATGGTAGGGGCCGGTCTGGACTGACGGCGCCCTAGATATTGAGATTGAGACATTGATATTTCGAGACATTGAGATTTATGTTTTGTGTCGATGCTAGACACTGTTGATACTGATTTCATTTATGATACCTCAGTTTAAAAATACAAAGGAAATCTCACTAATTTATGAAAACAGTTCTTCATTTACATGTATTCTGTTTTCATGCATTCATACCTCATTCATATGATATATTGCTACCTGAGGCACTGACACGGGCACATGAGATTACACTCGGGTTAGATATTTACCCTAGCCTTGTTATAGGCTACGTGTTATTCCTATATTTGAGGACATATTATGATCATTGACCTAGGATTGCGTTATTTATGCGATTTCTGTGCGTAGATGTTTTTCTATTCACGAGTTGGCAACTCACCCCCGTTGTGCCCCAGTTTCTTGCAGGTTTTGCAGTACAGGTTTCATTACGGCTTTGCGGGCTCAGTTTCATTCGGGTGACTTGCTAGTAGGTGGGTTTTTCTTGTATCGTACCCATCATATTACCTTGTATAATATTATTCAGTTGTATCTAGTAAATTCCATCAACCAAACATGTATTTATTGAGATAGAGACCAGTGTTGTTTATTCTTTCGACCTTAGAGTCGCTCGTTATATATTTGGTGGTTTTGAGTTTCCTTTTGAGTTTTGATCCTCGCCGTTGGCGTTGTATATTATATTGCTTGTGTGGTTGTGACCGTCGGTTGACGAAGAGCTAGCTCCCGCTTGGGGATGCCTTTTTCTTGATTTCGTATACTATTCATGTTGTATCCCGTTTGGGGGCCAGTATTTACAAAGGAGACTCTGCCGAAATTTTCAGTAAATTTTTGATGTTTTTAAAAACCGCATAATTCGGCTTATGCTATTGAAAGTACTTGCTTTAAGTTGGTTTTTCCTGCACTCTACTACTTTTTTTGGTTTGGATTTCTGGGTTTTCGGTTTACTTAGATTACGTACGCCTCGAGACGTTCGTAGTTTAAGTGCCGGTCATGTTCCATACTTTCGGATCGTGACAAAACCGTAGTATCTCTCGGGCGGATGAGTCTGCCTACTACTCCTGCGGAGCGGCGTAGGAATGTCCTGTTCTTTTGAACCCTCTGGTTCCACTAAACTTTCAGTAATAGTCCGTGGTTCTGGAATTTCTTCCAGTTCTACCGCGCTCCCACTGATTTCCTTTTCTAAGAACTGGTGTTCTAGAAAGTGGGCATGACGAGAAACAAGAACTTTTTGTTCCTCTTCGCAGTAGAAGAAATATCCCTTGGAATTCTTTGGATATCCCACAAACTTGCACTGTACTGAGCGTGCCTCGAGCTTGTCCGCATGCTGCTTTTTGACAAAAGCTGGACTTCCCCATGTCTTAATGTGATTAAGATGGGGCCTCTTCCCACACCACATCTCAAATGGTGTGGTAGGCACAGTCTTAGTGGGAACTCGGTTCAAAAGGTATGCAGCTGATTCTAGCGCATACCCCCAGAATGATCGCGGTAACTCAGCGTTACTCATCATGGACCGTACCATATCTAATAGGGTGCGGTTCCGTCTCTCCGATACACCGTTATGTTGCGGAGTGTATGGAGGAGTGAGCTGAGAGCGAATTCCATTCTCTTTTAAATAGTCCAGGAACTCGGCACTCAAGTATTCTCCACCTCGATTCGATCTTAGAATTTTGATACTTTTGCCGGTCTGTTTTTCTACCTCATTCTTATACTCCTGGAATTTTCCAAAGGCTTCGGACTTATGTTTCATTAAGAAGACATAACCGTACCTTGAGAAGTCATCCGTAAAAGTAATGAAGTAAGAATAACCGCTTCGCGCATGTATAGACATTGGACCGCACACGTCACTGTGTACGAGTCCCAAGAGCTCGCTCGCTCTTACTCCATGTCCAGTAAACGGAGTCTTTGTCATCTTTCCTTTGAGACAGGATTGACAAGTGGCATACGATTGATATTCGAACGGATTCAAATATCCTTCTGTATATAACTTCGTCAACCTTCTCTCATTGATGTGACCCAGTCTACAATGCCATAAGAAAGCCTGATTGATTTCTGGAGACTTTCTTTTGTGTGTATTCTGGACATTGAAAATCTGTGGTTGGTTCAATACGTATATACCATTACTCAATGTACCTGACCCAATCAAAACTTGATTAAGGTGAATGTTTACAACATTACTTACAAACGCAAATTCATAACCTTCTTTAGAAACTAAAGATACAGAAATGATATTACAAGTTCCGTTGGGTACAAAAAAGCAATTACGCAAAACCAAAACATGTCCATCTGTCATTCCCAGGTGATAGTCCCCCACGGCTTTAGCATCCATGCTAGCTCCGTTCGCAACTCTGAGGGTCATGTCATCTGCCTTCAAAACCCTACGGTTTCTCAACGCCTGCAAAGAATTACAGATATGAGATCCTGATCCGGTATCCAATACCCAGGAAGTAGAGTTTATTGAAAGACAGTTTTCAATAACATACACACCTGAAGCTGAAGCTGCAACCTGCTTCAATTCCTGTGTTCTGGCTTTCCAAGCCCTGCAATCATTCTTCCAGTGACCTTTCTTATGACAATAGAAGCATTCTTCCTTATTCACAAGCTTCCCCGCTTTCTTTGTTGCTTTAGCTTTTCCCTTCGTATCCACTTTACTAACACCGCCCCTTGGTTTGGCGGGGGCTTTCTTCTTCTTTCCCTTGGCTTTCGCCTTGGACCTAGAAGAAGATGATCCTCCTACAAACAAAGTGGATGTTTCCCTACCTTTCTGTAGGGTGCCCTCTGCGCTCCTCAGCATGTTGAGGAGCTCTGAAAGTTCAACTTCTTTTTCTTGCAAGTTGAAGTTCAGTATAAACTGGGCGTAAGTGGAAGGAAGGGACTGGAGAACTATATCCGTATAGAGCTCACTTTCCAATGTGGTCCCTAGGTCCGCGAGCTCCTCAATGTAGCCGATCATCTTTAGCACGTGCTCGGCTACTGATGATCCGACGGCCATCTTTGCCGAAAATAACTTTTTCGACGCTTCGTATCTTGCGATACGAGATTGCTCTCCATACAGTTCTTTTGTATGGAGAAATATGGATTCAAGGTCCATATTCTCGTGCCTCCTCTGATGTTCGTTGTCCATCGAGGCAAGTACGAGGCACTTGGCCTTCGCGCTATCAATCTCCCAAGTCTTGCGGATTTCCTTATCCGCGACGCTGGAAGTGGGACCAGGGACAGGGGGAGCTTTGGTGGTAAGAAGATACCCCAGCTTGTCGTAAGTGATTGCCATCTTGACATTCCTGAGCCAATCTTTGTAGTTTGGCCCTGTCAGTATATTTTTATCTAGAAGTAACATAAGTCCAGTCATGTCGATTGGTCGCTGCAATTAGGAGAGAGAAGAAGAAACACTCAGCATGATGCTCTTGCAAGTTTAGAGTGGTTTTTAGTTTGTCTAAACAGGATGGCTCCCACTGTTTCTCGAATCCCTCCTCAAACCATAAAGGAAGAATTAGTCGGGATCAATCCCACCGTACAATACTTGCTTAACCGTTCAGCCAGGCCAGTGTCGGTACTTCGAGGGAGGTTTTCCAACGCTTTCGCGAAGTTCCTTAATTAAATAACCTCTTTTCCCTGGGGGCGTAGCCCCGCTAACACCTTTCTAGGCACCTACTAGGTTTATAGCATTGATCGTTTTAGTGAGAAATTTCCCGAGGAGTAGCATATACTCACAGTAGGATCGGGATCCAAATATCACCGCGTGACGAAACTGAAGGAATCCTACCAGAATCATCACACTCCAAATGGTATGCAAATCTAGCAAGTTTCAGTACTTATGAAACTCCCGATGTGGATTTTTGCCCCATGCTCTTATGACCTTGACTTTGGCCAAAATATCATAAGTCACATGTCAAGTTCTACCCGTCATTATCCAGGTTAATTTGGATCCATCCGTACCTACCCTTGACTTTGGCCAAAATGGTAGTACGACTGTCCCAAACCAACGCATCTATCTATGCTACACATGAACACCCAATAGCTACCAATCACTGTGCCTTGACTTTGGCCAACATACACAGCTTGAATACTATTGACTATTCATGTGAAACGACGGAGGGCTACGAATGGTTTTGGCAAAACCGTGAACGTAGTGAACTTGATATAGTCGATGGAACGAGATAGCTTTTAAAAGTAGTGGCTCAAGCTCCGCATTTAAAAGTTGGTTTTGAAAAGAACCGAGTGGTTTTTCGAAAGTGTTCCAACGACTTTAACTTGGTTTATTATCTTGCATTAGTTCTTTTAATGCGTGATATTCTTGCATTAGTTCTTTTAATGCGTCCCATCATTTAATCCTACCATTGCTGAAAACAACCAAAATATGACGTACGCTTATGCCATTCGCATTCGCCACTGGGCCCCGTCATTACCCGTTAGGTTACTTAACTAACGACAGAGCGGGGGCTGGGCTAGCGCGGCTGTAAAACATAAGCAACGCCTAAATAATATCATATATAGATATACTGCAATGATAAACATTTCAGATCACAGATGAATACATTGGATATACTAGGAATCTGTAATTCGCACGAGCCTGTAACGAAAGACAGATTACACGGTCGCGGTGAATAGCCAATACCCCACCTAAGACCCCTACGTGTGCGGCAAACTACCCGCCAAGTACCCGAAGCGAAGCAACCTCCCTCATCTCCGTGAGTAGGCCACTCGGCACTTCGGCATACCCGGTAGTTTGTGCACCCCCTCCATGGGTCTATCCTAGGAGCAAAAACAGTAAAAAGAAATTATACAATGACGGCTACAACTCCGACCCGGTTGTGCGGCCATACAAATAATTATTACATCAATTTACAAATTTACATGAATTGAAAGAAAAGAAAACTCTCGTCTCACAACCCTCGGCTATTCACCCGCGACAATCCAACATATTCATATACACATTCCAGCAACATTACAGATCATAGATTTGTATAACCCCCACTAATCGACATATAGCGATTAGTAGACGTTCAATACAAATATCACATTACAGAAAAACCCGTTAGCTTAAGTCTTTTAGAAGTTCGATCAAAAATACGGATTTTCGGGACCCCAAAAATAAAATTTTCGTTCTGGAAAATCTGGGCAGAAAACACATATTCCAAAAATCACAAAACAACCCCAGAATAACACTGCACCAAAGATGGACCTCGGCCGAGTCAACTCGGCCGTGGATCCGCGGCGGGAGCGTGCTCCCGCCGCGTTTCCGCGGCTCTTTGACTCGATCGTTGGACCAAATTTGGTGGTTATTCTAATAAAAGCCTGAGCCGATTTTAGAGATGAAAATAATCAACTTTTGAACAGTATAAAAATTGACAGAAACTTGAAATTCTCGGGTTCGTTTTCGTGACTTTTTCTTTGATCGATCTTCTAGTTACTTGCTAACATGTTAGATAGAGTTTAACTAGTCTCTGATACCACTGTAAGTCCATGCTACCTCTCCCGGTTCTTTCGGGCATGCGGAATTTGATAAAAAACGATTTTTATAGAGGTGGTAACATGGACTTATAACCCGGATCTTGGTTAAACATCTAACTAACAACCTAACTACGAGTTGCTAACTACTCGGTTAGGGGGTTATACCTTGCTTGTCTTGAACTCCTTCGTCTTCAAGCTCCAATGGAGGTCCGGATCGGCTTCTTCCCGTCGTCTCCTTATGCCGAAGATAGATCCACCTGAAAGCTCCAACCTTTGGCTCCTTCTTCGTTCTTTGAAGAAACTAGTTCACTCGGTTTGCCAAACCTTGTGAACTAGAATGAGTAGAGAAGAGTTTGTATGGGATTTTATCTATGGTTCTTGATTCTCAACTCATGAGACAAGTGAACCATAGAGTCAAGAGAGGGAGCAAGAGGAAGAGGGTGAGAGCAAAAACAAGAGAGCTCAAGAACAAGAGAGAGAATGGTCAAGTGAGAATGAGCATTTCTTTTGACTTTCACCCTCTCATAATCCAAAACAATGATAACAAATCATATCAATCAAGTGTTATGTGATGGTTGAAGCAACCATAACCATATCATTTCATGCACTCATTTTGCACAAATGAGCAAGCAAGCAAAAGTCTTTGCCATGAAATGATGGCTATGGTTATCATTATGGTCAACTAGTCAAGTCTAGTCAACCGGTCAACAAAGTCAACAAGTCAACAAAAGTCAACAAAAGTCAACAAGTCAACAAATTCAACAAGTCAACAACCATGTCACCATAATACTTAATTAATATAATTGTTAATCATATATCATATTCTCATTAGGGTTGAGCAAAAAGTCAATAGTCAACGGTCAACTGTCAACAACCCTAATGAGAATCCGCTGCCTCTGTCTCCCCGTCAACTGTGCATACACACCCGCATCCGTGTTCCGAGGAACACGAATGCAAACTGGATAAATCCAATCCCAATACGTACACTAGGATCTGGCTTAAACCAAAGCCCGCTAGTGCAAACTGTCCGGACACTGTACGTGCACAAGTGCACGGACGTGACCGAACCCTGTCGCAAAAACCATGCGACCTGTCGCAAAACCATGCGACCTCTACTCTTTTGCCTAAAGGCGAAAAGCTTTCTGTGTGGGACTCTAAAGACTCGACACTACGCTGGCAGTGGGTTTAACCACAGACCGCAAGCGGCACTAGCTGTGCGTAACGGTCCCCAGGTAATGCCGACAAGAAGACCGACGAGGCGAAACCCATTTGAACTCCTACTGAGTCTGAATGTGACATTCTCCATACAGTCCGGTCTGTTTGTCTGATACATCGCATGGCGGGCCTAGGAGGCGGTAAACGTCAGTCCCCCAATAGCGGTACAAGTCGTGTCGGAGCGAAGCCCAAAACACCCTGAGATAACACTGGAAGCCTACTAGTATATCTCGTTTGCCCTGGCCAGGGACTACTTGTGTAATGGCTCTCCTAGACACAGTGCGATGTCAACCCCCAATACCGGGAGAGACGAAACCTGTCTAACCGTCACTGCCTCCAAGTGCTTCGGGACTGCACCCAACTACTACCTGTTTGCACGGCTCCCTTGAGCCGTGGTAGGGTAGTAATCAAAGTACAGTGGGAACACACTCGAGGCGAAGTGACAGTGTCAAGTCAGCGGACTAAGCTGTACTCATGTCACCTGGGAACTGATAACTGACGATAGGCATAATACCAACTAGTCAGTTCCCGACGAGTCCTGTCCAGTGTACCCGTAACCTAACGAGCACCCGCATACTATCTCAAGTACGACGTACTGACGGCTGTGGGACAGACCGTCTCCCACACTGGGATGAGAAGCGCATGCGCTAGTCTACTCCGGAGTATCGATGCCCTGTCTCGATAGTCCTGCGACTAGGGACCTGCATAAGGATGTGCTTATAGATTACCCAGCCCCACTAGTGTGACTGCCATCACATCGCTGGTAATCAAGCAAAGATCCTAAGGGCTCCACTAATGTGTATAGGTGATATACTAAAATAAACACATGTACACATTGAAGTAGAAACAAACCAAGTAGCATACTACTATTTTGAGCAAGATTGTATATACAAGGTGAATATCCCAAGCTTCCATTAAGTAATATACAAACTAGTATGATACAGTAATGGCCTCTAGGGCATATACACTAACAGAAGGAACACTCCGAGAATCTAGCAAACCGCTGGGCTCTCCTAATGTCTGCAAAACAAATCCTCAAGTGTTACTCATGTCCCTCATGACACATTGAATAGACCAGAATGTCGTCAATAACACAACGATAACTGGTCGAGGAACGGCCTGAAGAAATCTGGTTCATCATATCTACGAATGCTGCTAGGGCATTGGTGAGTCCAATGACACCACCAAAACACACAAAGCCCGTAGCACGTACAAGGCTGTCTTCGGAATGTCATCACTCCGAACCCGCAACAATGATGACCTGATCCCAAACAAACTTAGAAAATGTCTTACACTCTGTAGCTGATCGAAGAAATCGTCAATGCGAGGTAAAGGATACCTATCCGCGCCGTAAGCCGGTTCAATTGACGATCAATCAATACACAATCTCAAACTGCCGTCTCTCCCCTTGACGAACAGAAATAGGAGCTCCCCAATGCCAAACACTCAGACGCACAAGCCCCCAACAAACAACTCTGCAGCTGATCCTTAAGCTCTCTAAGCTTCGCCGGCTCATCTGGAACAACGTCGAAAAACTCTCGCACGAAGGAACCCGGTCAAACAAACCCACTGTGGCTCCAGTATCACGAATGAATGCCAAGAATCCTCGACATCCTCTCCTCAAAAGCCGACTAGCGAAAAGGCTGAATTCAAGCTGTGAGAGGCGACACCACTGTCCTCCCGCACAACAAGAACTGACTTGCCGGGAAAAACAAACCTGACTGTTTTCTCGCGGTAGTCCACAGACGCCTACCACGTAGCTAACCAGTCCGTGCCCAGGAGAACGTCAAATCCAACTTCTCTAGAAGGATCAAAATGACGGACGAATCTCTATCTCCTATCCGATTGGCACACGACTGAAATACGTGTCGCGCAACAAAAGAATCGCTGACAGAAATTAACACAACAAACGGCTAATCTACCTAACATGACTTTCGTCCCAACCACAACACAAAGTGTGTAAATCAAACAAGTACATCAACAGAACATACGAATTAAGAATACCTGAAAACTCTGCATTACACGCCCGCACGTCCCGATGAGTGGAAGCAAACTACCCCTAACTGGCTGAACTCCTCCTCTGCCAACCTGTCTCCTCTGAGCAAACCCTCCGCGCCCATGACCTCTCTGAGTACGACCCTGACACGGTGTTAGGGAACAACTCCTGATGCGGTGATGAAGGTCCCCGCACCGATAGCATCCCCTCCATGGCTGCCGACCCTCATGAAAATACGAGCTAAAAGGCTGACCTCGTCCTAAGCCTCTGCTACTCCCGTGACGGTCATGAAATCTGTCACGGCGGCTGAACCTCTATCTCGGGGCTGACACACCTGCACGAGTCCTCCTCTGCTTCGGAACTCCCAAAGTCTCTGGAGGGCGTGCCTCGTCAACTAGGGCTGCATCCACTGGTGCTATGTGTGTGACGGAATGCTGCATGCTGATCGCAAGGAACAACTGGGTAGCAGGGGTGACAACCTCCCGTCGCTATGCTCAAACGGCCTCAACCAATGAACTCATCGTCTGGCGCATGTCCTGCATCTCTGCCATAAGCCTAGTGATACTATCTGTCGAAGGCGGATCCATCTGCTCCTGTGCAACGAGCGTGCCATCCCGGTCAGTCCTCATCCTACCCGAGTCAATCCTGACCTCGGCCCTCGCTGCATCACTCTGAGTCCCCATAGTCATCGGCGGCAAGGTTATAAATGGAAATAAGATTCGATAAGAACACGGAAATCGAATCACAAAGATATGAATCATCAAGGAAAGAATTTCAAGCAATTTTGTACTTAGGTCTCTTTAGGCGGAGTACCGCATCGTGAGTATGCCGCGGACATACACACGGTACGTTACTCTGCTTAAGCTACCTACTCCATCATACCAAGGTCATCCTACACTTCGAAAGGTAAAACCTAGCGCTCTGATACCAACTTTGTCACGACCCAAAATTGGCACGTGACGGCCCTTAAACTACGCAATGTCCACAGGCGTAACGCAATTTAAGTAAACCAAAAACCCAACAATCTAAACCATCAAAAATAGTAAGAAATAAGAATAATTTAAAAACCTTTGAAATCTCAACCCAAGTTCTTTAAAAGTCCAACTTTATTTCCTTTAAAATTTTGGCAGCACTACCATTGTAAAAACCAGCCCCAAAAATGGGCACAACATAAATATAAGTAAAGCATTCCCAAACGGGAGCAAAAACACGCCCAAAGGCGGAAAACAACCACCACAACAGATATACGACACCGTAGAGAAGAAATAAAAAACGATATAAGTAAAACTGCATAAAAGACCTCCAAGTCACAGAATAATATACAATATCGTCCTCACATCAAGTCTTTAAGTCAAACATTAAAGTAGTAGATGGAGAGTACATAGATACAACGAATATACAATGAAAAAAAAGGATAACCACAAAACCCACCTAAGCAAAACTGCACACTATGAGCTGAAGCGGTATCCGCAGCAAATGATGATGAGATAGATGAATAGCCTGCCTCGACTACTCTGGGGAACAACCTGCAAAACACTGTGGTACAACGGGGGTGAGTTGCCAACTCGTGAATCGTAAATAACATATGCAGGTGATCGCAAGTATGCACGTACAACGCGAATCTAACATGTGTAACTAATAGTAATAAGAGATCATATGAATGTAATAATCATGAAAGGTACACTAGCAGGTACAACTAATACATGAAACAATAATAATATGACAATGTATATATGCAACAGTCATGAAAAATACTCTAGCAGGTACAACTAACACATGAAACAATGCATATAAAATGAAGTATGTAAATGCAACAGTCATGAAAGGTACACTAACAAGTACAACTAATAAATGAAGCAGTGCATAAACAATAACTGTGAAGTATGGAATGAAATATGTCATTTCCACGGAATCCTGATATCGTGGTAGGACCAAAATCCATCAAGACAATCCAAATTTCAAATCCTCAAATCAGCCTCCAAATTGGCTCTCATATCATGTAAGTCCTATATATCCTGAATGTACAAAATTAGCAATCTCATATATATATCCTGTATCCAATCTCAAATAAATCTCCTATATCCCGAATCCAATATCAAGTGAATCTCATATAACCTAAATATAATTGCATGAATAAATATGATGATGTATATAAAATACTATATCGAGCACATAGGCCCCGAGCACATAGGCCCCACACATCGACCATATAGGCCCCTCACATCGAGCACATAGGCCCCTCTCATCGACTATATAGGCCCCTCACATCGAGCACATAGGCCCCTCTCATCGACCATATAGGCCCACTCATATAATGAATAAGTATATTTGCATATATCATCATGATGATATATGATGTAGGGTGTGTGTGTGTGTGTGTGTATAAATATATCAGCGTCCCATACCACTGATATATATACGATGGGTATACATATATATATCAGCGTCTCATACCACTGATATATATACGCAGGAGTAAAACAATCCAGAAAACATCATATGAAAACCATATCTCAAAGCCAAATCCATGAATATAATATATGCAACATGAAACAGTAATATGAGCATATAAGGAAAAATCGCTATTTAACTGCAACAAATTATAAAATATAACATGCGGTTCCTAAATTCTCCAAATCTATATAACATCAAGTGAAGGTAAACATGTAGCTATAACCAGATATATATGTGTGAACATAACGGTATAGCAAGATATAGGTATCTACCTTTCAGTAATGATGTAATATACCCTCCGGGTATAAGTGAAGTATGTATGCAAGATATACATGTAGCTATGTCAAGGCATATGTGTAAGCATGTAGGTATACAGGTATGCTATATGTCATATGCGTAAAAAAATATGAATCAATGTCTCAATGTCCCTAACCAAACGATATCATATAGGTATGTGTATTGTGCGTAACATAGCAATTATTGTCGGTGTGTGTGGCACACAATCAGTGCTCGTGCAATATAAGTCGTCAATAATATGTGCAGTGTCCTAAGGATACTAGTCGAAGCACAACAATCACTAAGCAATAAGGGTATGCGCAAACTCTATATAAGAAAAAGAAAATGCGACAATATTAATATCTCTAGCCCAGATGCATAACGCCATGCGGGCGATTCCCCTGTAAATGTTAAATCTACTCACCGTGGTCTCGTGCTAAGTGTAGCCGACAACTTACTTCTCCTTCTTTGCGGCGTCCGACGTACCCGCCTGCGAACCTAGAATTTAAGCAAAGAATACACATAAGCTAAAATCCTGCAAAAACGCGATATTAAAACTAAACGAGAAACTTGCATCGCGAACTAAACGCGTGTGTAAACGTGACACCAAAACGTGTGTGCAAGCGCCTGGAACCACCCTGACACGCCGCGATACGCAGAATACATCAGACCCAAACTCAGAACATGTGTGTTGCGCAAGTCTAAAAGTATTGAAAACAAGGTATTAGATCCCGGATTTTGACTCGAGTGGAAATAGAAAAAGTTGCATATACCAAACACCTACACAACCTGGCAGACACCTACAGAAAAAAAACCCGACATCCAATTCACCCTTCTGGCCGCAATTTGCGGCCAGAACGAATTTTCTGCGGCCGGAAATGAATGGTGGAGTCTCGTGCTTTGTGTGTGTGTTCCTAGCTCAGTAACTAAGTCCCAGTATTTACAACTTTGGCCTGAAGCACTCGGTTTAAAAGTAGATCACAAAACTACCCAAAATCTTAACTAAAACGTTTAATTAACCCTAAACTAAAACAATATGGTATTTTAGTGTAAACTGAAGCAAAAACTTGGGTTAAACAACACTAATAGCACTTAATTAAGTTAATCAAGCCAAAACAACCCTAACTTAAACTAATCTTCACTTAAACCACCTAATTAGCACTAAAACTCACAAAAACACTACTTTAAGCTAATTAAACTATAAGTTTAGCAAATAAGTGATTAGGGTGAGCTTAATACCTTAAGTTGGTCTTAGGGGAGTCTAAACTTGCTGTACTTGCCTTCAAAGACAAAGACTTGCCATTTACAACCAACAAGGAGGTGTTTGTGCAAGGGTTCAATGAAGGAAAATGGATTTTAAAGTGGGGATTGAGGCTTGGAGTGCAAGAAGAAGAAGAAGAAGAAGAAGTTGAAGTTGCTGCTGCTGCTGAAACCAGTGAAGAGAGAGAGAGTGAGAGAGAGAGAGGGAGCCCCCAAAGTCAAATACTCCCATGCCCATTTAATGCACCTTACTTTCTCTTTTCTTTTCTTTTCTTTCTTATCAGCTTTAGTTTTATTTTTGTTTGTTATGGTTTTATTTAAAAAGGAAGGAAATATGAAAATTTTGAATGAAGAGGGAAAAATGAAGAATGTGTTACACTGTATGTTAAGTTGTGCATGTAACGCCAATTTTGCTTAGGAAAATATAATTAAGGAATTTTTCTAATTAAGTGAACACTAAACTAATTAATAATTAATAAAACACAATTATATACATAATTACATATGTTCACAATTAATGTTTGATTTATTCTAGTTTATGTGGAAATTAATTAATTACGAGATTTTATGGAAAGAAAAAAAAACACGCATTATTGCTAAATAACACGAATTTAATCTAAACGAATTTCAAAGCGTTACAATGAGTGTCAGCGATAAAATTACCATTGCTGACCTTGTAAGGACCGAGCCAAGGAACAACGAAAGCAACATGGATTTTATAGTCTGATGGCGCAATCTCTCTATCAAACGCAAACCGTCGTTGGTGCAAGACCAATCCGTCAGTCTTCTTATAGAAAATCTGAACGACTGGATGAAACCTTTCCTGTGCACCGCAGGCCTCAAAACATTCCAAGAGCCGACCAAGAAAGTCCAAATGTTGGAACGCTCAAAGCCCGAGTCCACTCAGAATCTCCAATTCACAAACAGACCGAGACATCGGAGGGACGACAACCGGAAAAGCGAAATCTCCAACAGCACCGATTCTCTGGATAAACAGAGAGCGGGCGGAGCAAAAACTAACAAATCTCGAGAGCCAATTTTGGAGGAAAGAAGAAACAAGGTCTATTCTTTCCGAAGGGACAAGGTCCACAAAATTTTCAAAGATGCTCTGAAGAATGGCTTGCGGCTACCAGAACCAAAAAGGCTAAGTGAAGCGAACAGGACCGATCATCCCAACTTTTGCCCGTACCACCGAGTGCTGGGACACACTATTGAAGACTGTTGCATCTTCAAGCATTGGGTCGAGAAACAATACAAGGCGGGAGAAATATCGTTGTCCCCTGGCGTGTTAACAAACAATCAAGCTGCGACTGCCAATTTCATACAAATGGAGACCGAAGTCCTTCAGGGACCTAATTCTCTCAGACACCTGCCTTTCTCTAAAAAGAGCGGACCAAGGCAACAAGCTAAGAGCCAAGCGAGTCACATTTCCAATGAAGAAGCAATAGACGGGCACACAACCCATACGGCCTATATGATGGAGCTCGGAAGAACAAGTCCTCCTACGCCTCATAGCCATGACAATGATGCGGTTGTTGCCATCCAACACCGGCTTGATCCAAATGATGAAGAGCTCGCTCATGTAATTAAGCCCAAGGAGCCCGTGGTTCCTGCAAAATCGAGCCCAAGCTCCAACAACTGACCACCATGTCGTTAAACTGGGAACAATCGACCTCTTAGTCGTTAAACTGGGAATGTAAAAGTGTGTAAATAAAACAAAAAAATATAAAAAAATAAAAAGCGAAATGATGGGGCAACTCGCAATAAAAATCAGCGAGTAAAAATAAACATGAAAAATAAAGCCGAAACAATGGGGCAACCGCGAATAAAAAGCCGAAATGATAGGGCAATCGCGACCTTTGCGATAAGAAAAGCTAAAATGATAGAGCAATTGCGGTAAAAAAAAACCAATGGCAGATGATGAGTCGCTCCTGGTATCACATTCCAGTGCAGCGATGCAGACGTCAATCAAAATTTCAAAAATCTGAATGTCCCAACGGCGAATGATGAGTCGCTCCTGGTACAATATTCTAGTGTAGCGATGTAGACGCCAACCAAATCCCATATCCCAACGGCGAATGATGAGTCGCTCCTGGTACCATATTCCAGTGTAGTGATGCAGACGCCAACCAAATTCCAAATCCCAATGGCGAATGATTAGTCGCTCCTGGTGCCATATTCCAGTGTAGCGATGCAGACGCTAACCAAATTCCAAATCCCATACCCCAACGGCGAATGATGAGTGGCTCCTGGTACCATATTCCAGTGTAGCGATGCAGACGCCAACCAAATTCCAAATCCCATACCCCAACGGCGAATGATGAGTCGCTCCTGGTACCATATTCCAGTGTAGCGATGCAGACGCCAACCAAATTCCAAAACGGTGGATGATGAGTCGCTCCTGGTACCATATTCTAGTGCAGCGGTGCAAACGCCAACAAAGTCCCGAAATTTTTCCGGCCCTACGGTCTGGATCATACATCCTGCAAAACTGTATACAATCCACGGGCGTAAAACGATCCCAATCTCTCCCAAGTCCTACCGGTGAGACCACATTCAAAGTCCCACCGGCGGTGAAGGAAAAAAAAGGGGTTTGTCCACAAGCAAAATGGGCATGGATGAAAACCCGAAAGGGCTCTGTGAGTAAAAATAGCAGGACTGCCGGCGAGTTTGTGAAAACCCGAAAGGGCGCAAACTTGTGAAAAAGAGATGAAATGCACTCGCAAAGTCCTCTCGACTTTATGAGGAGAAAATTCCCGCGTGAGATCCTTACGACTCACAAAGGAGCAACACACTTAGGAGTCCCCACGACTGCTAAAGAGAAAATACATCTACGGGATCCTTACGACCCGTAGAGAGAAAATGCTTTTATGGGACCCTTACGGCCCATAAAATTGAAAAGCCTTAGGTGATAGGGATCTGAACCTGTCTCCTAAGCCATCGCTTCCCAACAGGGAATGTCAAATGATGATTCGCTCCTGGTACCATATTTCAGTGTAGTGGTGCTGATGCCGACCCAAAAAACCAATTCCCAAATCCTCCTGGGGCAAATAATGAGTTACTCCTGGTATTATTCTAGTGCAGCAATGCAGATGCCGACAAAAAACCAATCCCCAAATCCTCTCAAAGGCAAATGATGATTCTCTCCTGGTACCTTATTCCAGTGTAGCGATGCTGATGTCAACATAAATCAAACCAACCAATCCCAACATCGACCTCTGCGTTAAACAGTTGACACTCCGTAACGGGGAAACGTCAAGCGGACACTCCGTGCCGGGGGCACGTCGACTACAGACACTTCGCCTCGGGGAAACGTCCAACAGCAACACTCCGTGCCGGGGACACGTCAACCAGAAGACACTCCGTCTCGGGGACACGTCAAGCAGACACTCCGTCTCGGGGACACGTCAAGCAGACACTCCGTACCGAGGACACGTCAACCAGCGACACTCGGTACCGGGGAAACGCTAAGTAGACACTCCGTACCGAGGACACGTCAACCAGCGACACTCCGTTCCGGGGAAACGTTAAGCAGACACTCTGTACCGGGGAAACGTCAACCAGCCGACACTCCGTAACGGGGAAACGTCAAGCAGACACTCCGTACCGGGGACACGTTAACCAGCGACACTCTATACCGTAGAAACGTTAAGCAGACACTTCGTACCGGGGACACGTCAACCAGCGACACTCCGTGCCGGGGAAACGTCAAGCAGACACTCCGTACTGGGGGCACGTCAACCAGCCGACACTCTGTAACGGGGAAACGTCAAGCAGACACTCCGTCTTGGGGACACGTCAACCAGCCGACACTCCGCCTTGGGGAAACGTCAAGTAGGCACTCCGTGCCGGGGGCACGTCGACTACAGACACTCTGCCTCAGGGAAACGTCGACCAACGATAGTCCGTATTGGGGAAACGTCCAATAGCGACACTCCATGCCGGGGAAACGTCAAGCAGACACTCCGTACCGGGGACACGTCAACCAGCCGACACTCCGTAACGGGGAAACGTCAAGCAGACACTCCGTCTCGGGGACACGTTGTCACGACCCGAAAGTACGGATCGCGACTGGCACTTAGATTACGAGACGTCTAAAGGCGTACCGTAACCTAAGTCAGCCAAAGCCCAAAAGAATCTAAACCAAAATCAAAAGAGAGTGAAGGAAAACCTTTAATGAAAATGGTTTTTAAAATCATTTAGGTTGCATAGAATCCCAAAAAAAAAAAACATCATAAATTTCTGAAAATTTCGGCAGAGTCTCCCCTGTATTTTCTATCCCCCAAAATGGGTACAACAAGATAATAAACCTGTAATCATAAAATGGCATCCCCAAGCGGGAGCTAGCTCTTCGCCCAAGGCGGATCACAACCACATGCAATATAATAGCAATATCAAGAAAAGAGCATGAAAGAAACGCAAAAGATCCGAAAACACAACGCCGGCTCAAGTGAGCTCGACCCAAAAGAACCACAAATATACAAATCTCTCAGTCTCATCACTAGGTCGCATATACAATATAAAGTGGTAGATGGAGAATACTAGATACAATGATAAAGCAAAAAGAAATAAAGTGTGCTCGCAACCCACCTACGGGCGATGTCGCGAGTCTGAGCAAAAGGAACTGAGGATAAGATAGCCCGCCGCTACAAGACTGACGGGTCCGACCTGCAAGACACTGTGGCACAACGGGGGTGAGTTGCCAGCTCGTGAGTAAATATAACATCTAGTAAGGCAATCGTAAGAATGCACGCAATGCGGAACAACATGTATGTCCATATGTGATATAATAACTCTAGTATGCATGCACATGTATGCAATATCTTTTCTAACTCTTTAAGTGTTTTAAATGTTAAAGTTACTGCATTCTTAACTTTTAGAAAATGAATGTCTGTATAATAGCTAAATATCATCAAGAAATCACCTGAAAACCCGTGTCAAGTATCGACACCAAATAAGAATCATATCTGTCTCAATATCGGGCTCCGTCAGCCCGGATCGGCCCATATCATAAATCTCACGACAACGGTCGGTATCCTCCGGATATCCGCCGCGCCAGACATCACCGGTAGGTAGTCTTCCCCTGCCAGGCTCATCGTCTACAACTCGATCTTCTTGCCCCGGGGTACCATACCGGGCCCACCATGTACCCGAGACGGTTCATCCACTCCTCGAATCGGGTCTTGAAATCCAACAGAAAACATGAAAACTCATGGTGGACGACACATACATCACGAGAAAACCGCAACTTTGTTTTAAAAATGATAAATATAAGCTTTGTTAAATTCTTGCGGTTTTCCCCAAAAATCCAGAAATCGCAGCAAAACTGAAATCCTCAAGAAAATCATAATGTCCATATGTTATATATGATAAATGTCTATGATACCAATGTATATGATGTGAGTTTTGGCTAGAAATCTATGTAAATATAATGGTAATGCGAGGTATATGCATGCGATTCAATCTCAAATATCATGTATGAATGCAAATGGTGTTATTAAGTTAAACAGGTTCTATAGTGCACGTGGCATGGCAATTACCAAAGGCGTGTGTGTCAAATGAATAGTGCGCGTGCAACAGATGCCAATGGTAATGGTGTTCGTGTCCTACGAAGTGATATCACATATATGAAGATGAATGTCCATGCAATCTATCATACGGTTAGCTGTGAGGGTATGCAATGTACATAAAGGGGTAAGCTATCTAACAATATAAATCTTGCATAAAGTAGGGTAATCCTAACTAGGGGGGCGCCTCGCGCCATCCAGACGATTCCCCCATAGATGAATACATCTACTCACCTGAAATCTCCGCTAATCCGATCCGGCCATCGCCTTGCCTTTTCGCACCGTGTCCGAAGTTTCCCCGACCGATCCTATATTTGCACAATATCAAGCATAAGATTACAAAACCTAACACAATGCAAGTCACAACATACAATTATCAACGCTCTCGAATTAATCATAGCATGCACTCGGTGCGCGGAAAAACGCACGAAAATCACAATCCTTTAACTAGAATCGTCATTTCGGGGAAATCGGCAAAACTACAACCCGACTAGACGAAACCCCGCGTTCGCGCACTCTAATAGTCCTATACGAAGCTAATTATATCGCTAACATAACGCATTACAGTCGCATTCTAATTTCTACAAAAATCTAGTAAGCGATTTTCTAGCCGATTCGATACAAACATCGTAATTTGTCGATTTAGCAAGCATATCATTTCACAATTTACCATTCTAATCAATTAGACAACCAAAACCCTAACTTAATTTTGATAACCATGTTTCAAACCCTAACTCAACATCAAAACCCATTCTTGATTTTTCATGAACAAGGATTTACACTAAATCAATACTTCAAAATTAGATTCTAGCATATATAAACTACAAGTTAGCAACTAGTTTAGAATTTTCACCTCTCAAGCTTGAACCCTAGCTTGATCAAGTCACCAAGAAGCCTCCTTTCATCATGTTTTTGAACTAATTTGGGTTGAGAGAGAAAGGATTAGGGTTTTGGTTTGAATGGAGAAAGAAATTTGTGAATTTTTATGAATTTTTTTGCAAGAAAATGAAGCAAAATCAAGTGAGGAAGTGGGGAAAAACTGCAGGTGAGGGGTCGGCCAACAGGTGGGGAGAGGGGTGTGGGAATTTTTGAGAAGTTTCTAGGTCATTACAACATCATATGATATCATTTCATGCTTTCATATCAACCTTTTTACAAAAAAACCCTTTTTTCATCATTTTTTTCATAATTTTCTCACCAAAAAGCTAAAAGTTTGCAAGCCATGTTATAATTTTATTAACACCATATTTTAGCTTATAAAGATTCCTAATTATGAAATTTACCTAATTAAATTTGTATTTATCCCTAATTTAATGTATTTTAAAAAGGCTTAAAATAATAAAAAAATAATTAATTACGAATTTTTTTTTATTTAACTAGATAATTATAAGTGACATTTTAGTGACAAAATTATAGTAATATCTTATCTAAATTTTGTATAATTAGGTCTACAATGAAAAATACCTAATTTGACTTTTTACGGAAAAAGCCGAAAAATTAGCCGATTATCGAAAAACTGCCTAAACGATTTTCGAAGGGTTACACACGTCAACCAGCCGACACTCCGCCTCAGGGAAACGTCAAGTAGACACTCTGTGCCGGGGGCACGTCGACTACAGACACTCCGTCCCGGAGACGCGTCAAGCGTCGACCGTCCATGTCGTAAAAAGGGCAGTGCATCCAAAAAAGTGGGAAGCAAAGCAAGTCGCCTCCACGCGAAAGAAGATCCATCAATTTCATGCACACGACTCACATATGTGGTGTGCATTTATTGATGGGGGCACTTTTTTGGGGTCAAAAATTGCATCCCGGATGACCAAGTCAAAGTCAAAGTCAAGCCCAAGTAAGCGGGCCCAAGCCCAGCTTAAGTGGGCCCATGCCCAAGTCGAGCCCCACGGCCAGCCTCCCCCATGCCAAAATAAAAATCATATAATAAATAATTTTGATGTAATTTTTTATGCATGAATGTAAGCAAAATGGGCATAAAGCCAAATTTTTGTAAAGCCCATGGCTTATGTGCAAAAGAAATGAGCACATGAGGCATGGGATGGGGCAAATGCTATTTTGCAAAGCCCAAGAGAGCTATATGTAAATGTGTAAGCCTATATAAGGCAACATGATGATGAATAAAGGATAAAACAATTCATTCTCCCAAAAAACTAGGTTTGTGCCTCCTTCGTCTTTCTCAAGGGTTTAAAACCCCCTTCCTCCTTTTGAATTAAATCAAGAGTTTAACTCTTCCTTTCTCAAAAATAAATAGTTTTTCACCACAAAGCCCACAAAGGAGAGCTCGGATCTCCAATCAGATCTCGAAAAGGGGAGACTTTTAAGTCTCACCCCTTTTCTCCAAGATCCCGCAGATCAAGAGAAAGAAGAAGGAGACCTATCTCCAAAAATCTAACTTTGGACAGATCTTAGGCTCAAAAGAAGAGCCAAAGATTCCTAAGAGTTTAACTCCTTTCTAGATCTGTTGAAGTTTAACTCCATAAATTAAATTTCTGTTGGAGTTTAACTCCATAAATTAAATTCTGTTAGGAGTTCAACTCCAAAATCCCTTTTGGGAGTTCAAATCCCCAACCTAGGGGCTAGGCCCCTTCCCGCGGGTGTTTCCCGCTGTCACGTGTGCGTCACGTGACCCCCGGGCGCCGAGGCGCCCATCGGTCACGTGTGCCCACGTGACCCACCGGTCACGTGTGCCCACGTGACCCCGGGGCGCCAAGGCGCCTATCGGTCACGTGTGCCCACGTGACCCCGGAGGCCAAGGCGCCCATAGGTCACGTGTGCCCACTGACCCTGGGCGCCAAGGCGCCCAATGGTCATGTGCGCGCACGTGAACCCGGGCACTAAAGCGCCCTTGTGCGTGGCACGTAACCCCGGGTACCATGCGCCCACGTGCCACACACACGTCTTTAAGACGCTTTTCCCCTTTTATACACACACACACACTCTACGACACTGTCCCTGTTAGAAGAAATTTCTGACGGGGCACTGCCCTGCACCCCGCAAGGGGGCTGCTAGCCCTCTTGACCCTCAGCCCGCTATCCGGGTAGCGGGACCCCCGTAAAACTCTGCGGGGCCCCCGATATATCCAAAACCCTTTTCCCAACACGCACACTGCATATTGAGTTCACATGAATAGTTGACCCGTCAATCGGAGGTTCCCTCTCTCCAAATGCGAGGGGTAATTAACGACAGCTTAGTCCGCGGCTGCCGGAGATTCGGATCCCCACAATCAATGAACCCCAGCATACCCTAGGCAGGGGAAATTTGTAATACGCCTGACAAGCGCGCGCGCATTCCCATCTCAATGGGGTGACGAAAACACCCTACAGGGTGTGTGAATGGCTAAGTCATTTTCCAATAATTCAAGCATGGAATAAAATACTCATAAAAAATGCAACCATGCTTGAATAGTAAACACAGATGAATAAACAATATATAAAGCCATGCTTGCAACCCATTCCTCAAATATCTCCTAATTTCCACCTCATTAATCCTTTATCAAAAATGGATAAATCAATAATGAGGCATTTCCTTTTAGAAGCTCATTCTTATGAAATTACAAGAATGCCCTCATCGTATATACATACCCATATCCGTAGTCCGAAAAATACGGATACATAGAGACAAGTATAATCCAATAGTATAATACTAGGATCCGGCTTAAACCAAAGCCCACTAGTATTATCCATCCGAACATCATTCGTGTAGCCAGTACACGTATGCGATCGAAACCCTGCCGTAAGACCATACGGCCTCTACATCGTCTCGCCTGATCCAGGGAAACCCTCTGTGTGGGGCTCTAAAGACTCGACAGTACGCTAGCAGTGGGTTTAACCACAAGTCCGTCAGTGGCACTAGCTGTACGTAACGGCAACCCAGGTACATGTCGAAAAGGAGGCCGACAAGCGAACTCGTCCGAAACCCCTACTGAGCCTGTCCGTGACAATATCCGTGCAGTCTGGTCTGTTTATCTGAGAGTATCTCATGTAAGGTTTAGGGGGTGGAAAACGTCAGACCCCCAATAACCGTACAATCGTGTCAGTATGGCTTAAGACCATCCGAGAATCTACCGGTCCGACCACTAGTAATACTCAATCCGCCCTGGCCAGGGACTTATGGTGATGACCAACCGATCACAGCGCGACATCGACCCCCTATACCGGGAGCGACGAATCCCTAACAGTTGCTCACTGCCTCCATGTGGCTCGGGACCATACCCAACTAAAACCTGTTTGCACGACTTAGTAGAGC
Organism: Agapanthus africanus; assembly: GCA_030015575.1. Lineage (NCBI taxonomy): Eukaryota > Viridiplantae > Streptophyta > Magnoliopsida > Asparagales > Amaryllidaceae > Agapanthus > Agapanthus africanus. The sequence continues at coordinate 729,452,408 of JASDDO010000019.1, read as the reverse complement.
CGTGGTAGGGTAGTAATCAAAGTACAGTGGGAACTCACATGAGACAAATGACCACCTCAGGTCGACAGACTATCTGCACATATGTCACCAGAGAACTGCTATCTGACGCTAGGTATAAAACCATCTAGTCGGTCCTCGGCGAGTCCTGTCCGGTGAACTCACACCTAGTGAGCATCTGTATAAACTCTTAGGTGCACATCACCAATGGCTGCGGGACCAATCCATCGCCCATCGTCAGGGTCTAAATATGTATACACTAGTCTACTCTGGAGTATCGATGTCCAGTCTCGATACTCCTTCGACCAGGGACATTTAAAGATGTGCCTATTGACCACCCAGCTCCAACAAGTATGACTGGCATCACAACGCTGGTAGTCAGGCAAATATCCTACGGGCTTTATCAATATGTATACAAGATATGAAATACAAAGTAAAATATATCACATGTTGAGATAAAGACAAACTAAATAGCGTACTATCATATCGAGCAAGATTGTCTTGTCCATACATATCCCTAGCATCCTATACAATGAAGGCCTTTAGGGCATATATATCCAACAATCTCCTCACTTACACTAAGGCCTATAATTGGTGCAATGAGTACCTACTGTCTGCCCTAGATCCAGTTGCTGGCGTACCGCATGCCCAACATCTCAAATAGCCTCTCGAACTGGACTTAAGGGATGGCCTTGGTGAATGGATCTGCCGTGTTGTCTTTTGTGTCCACTCTCCGCACCCCGATCTCCCGGCAATCCACGATCTCCCTGATCAGGTGATACCGCCTCAAGATATGCCACGATTTCTGATGGGACCTTGATTCCTTCGCTAATGCTACAGCCCCATTGTTATCACAATACAAAGGTATTGGATTGGCAATGGACGGAACCACCTGAAGTTCAGAGATGAACTTCTTCATCCAGATAGCCTCTTTCGCGGCATCGTTAACAGCTATACACTCAGCTTCCATCGTTGAGTCTGCGACGGTATCCTGTTTGGAACTCTTCCAACATACCGCCCTCCATTGAGGGTAAACACAAAACCCAAGATGGATTTAGAGTCATCTTTGTCACTTTGGAAGCTGGAGTCGGTAAAAGCCTCGACCTAGAGGTCCCCATTACCGTAAACCAAGAATATCTCCTTTGTCCTTCTTAGGTACTTGAGAATGTTCTTTACCGCTATCCAATGCTTCTCACCCAGTTTAGACTGATACCTGCTTACCATACTAAGTGCGTAAGCTACATCTGGTCTGGTACATAACATCGCATACCTTATAGATCCTACAGCCGAAGTGTAGGGTATAATGCCTATGCGAGCCCTCTCTTCATCAGTCTTTGGAGACATTTCTTTGGAGAGGGTGATCCCGTGACAAGCGGGTAAATTACCGCGCTTGGAATCTTCCATACTAAATCTCTTTAGTATAGTGTCAATGTACCTGAACTGTGAAAGTCCCAACATTCTTTTGGATCTATCACGGTAGATCTTAATCCCCAGAATGTAGGATGCATCTCCTAAGTCTTTCATGGAGAATTTCTGTGACAAGAAGAGCTTTACTGATTACAGCATAGGGATATCATTCCCTATCAGGAGTATGTCGTCAATGTACAGTACGAGGAAGACTACTGCTCCTTCTATAATCTTCCTATAAATGCATGGTTTATCTACATTTTTGATAAAGTCAAATTCTTTGACCGTCTCATCAAAGCAGATGTTCCAACTCCGCGATACTTGCTTTAATCCATAAATGGATTTAAGCAACTTGCATATCTTTCCGCTGCTCCCACTGTCTAAGAAACCTTCTGGATGATCCATATAAACACTTTCTTCTCAATGTCCATTTAGAAAAGCTGTTTTTACGTCCATCTGCCAGATTTCATAGTCATGGGAGGCAGCAATGGCAAGCAGGATCTGAATGGATTTAAGCATAGCTACCGGAGAAAAGGTTTCATCATAGTCCAATCTTAGTCTTTGACGAAAACCTTTTGCAACGAGTCTAGCTTTGTAGGTCTCCACTTGTCCATATGCAGCAATCTTCTTTTTGAAGATCCATTTGCATCCAACTGGTTTCACCCCAGGAGGAGCAACATCCAAAGTCCATACTTTATTGGTGTACATGGATGGATCTCATAGCATCCAACCACTTCACCGAGTCTTTACTCGTGATAGCCTGCTGAAAATTAGTAGGCTCATTATCATTGATAATGCAATCCTCTCGATTCCTATCTATAAGAAACCCATAGTATCTCTCAGACGGACGAGAAAGCCTACTAGATTTGCGGAACGGCGTTGGTTCGTCGGGCTCTATTGAAACCTGAGGTTCTACTAAGTTCTCGGCAGTAGTTTGGGGTTTTGAAATTTCTTCCAGTTCTACCGCACTCCCACTAATTTCTTTTGCAAGAAATTCGCTCTCTAAGAAGACAATGTGGTGAGCGACAAACACCTTTTGTTCTTCAGTGCGGTAGACAAGATATCCCCTTGAATTCTTGGGGTATCCTAAAAACTTGCACAAAACCGATCGTGCCTCGAGCTTGTCTAGATTCTGCTTTTTAACAAATGCTGGACACCCCCATATCTTGAAATACTTGAGATATGGTCTCTTCCCACTCCACATTTCATATGGAGTGGTAGGCACAGACTTAGTCAGAACTCTATTCAATAGGTATGCAGCTGATTCCAGCGCAAAACCCCAGAAGGAAAGTGGCAACTCAGCACTACTCATCATTGAACGCACCATATTAAGTAGCGTGTGATTCCTCCTTTCTGATACACCATTATACTGAGGTGTATATGAAGGAGTAAGCTGAGAGAGAATTCCATTCTCTTTTAAGCATTCAAGGAAACTGGTACTTAAGTATTCTCCACCTCGATCGGATCAAAGAGTCTTGATGCTTTTACCATTCTGTTTCTCCACTTCATTTTTATACTCCTTAAATTTCTCAAAGGACTCGGATTTATGCTTCATGAAGAACACATGTCCATACCTTGAGAAATCATCAGTAAAAGTGATGAAGTAGGAGTGACCGCTTCGTGTATGTGTAGACACCGGACCACATACATCGCTGTGTACAAGTCCCAAGAGCTCCGTGGCTCTTTTTCCGTGTCCTGTGAACGGAGATTTGGTCATCTTTCCTTTGATACATGATTGACAAGTTGCATATGATGTATATTCAAACGGATCAAAATATCCATCTTTATACAACTTAGTCAACCTTGTTTCATTTATATGACCAAGTCTACAATGCTATAGGAAGGCTTGGTTTGAATCTGGAGCCTTTCTTTTGAGTGTGTTTTGGATATTGAAAACTTGAGGTTGATTAAGTATGTATATGCCGTTTTCCAGTGTGTCAAACCTAATCATTTCTTAATTTAGGAAAATGTTCATGACATTTCTTTCAAATGCAAAATTATATCTATTAGATAATAAAGATCCCGATATAATATTACATAGCATACTGGGAATACAAAAACAGCTGTACAACACCAAAATGTGTCCACTAGTCAACCCCAGGTGATAATCGCCCGCTGCAATAGCATCAACGCTTGTTCCGTTGCCAACCCGGAGGGTCATATCACCTGCCTTTAGTGCTCTACGGTTTCTCAGAGCCTGCAAAGAATTACATATGTGAGAACCAGAACCGGTATCAAGTACCCATAATGTAGAGTTTACTGAAAAACAGTTTTCGATTACAAACACACCTGAAGCAGAAGCAGCAGCTTGCTTCGTGTTCTTGGCTTTAAAAGCCATGCAATCTTTTTTCCAGTGCCCCTTCTTGTGAAAATAATAACACTCACTCTTGTCCGCTTTTACTCTCCCCGCCTTGTTCGTTCCATGCACCTTCTTGACCCCTCATTTCGGTTTGGTGGCATTCATCTTCTTCTTCCCTTTAGCTTTCGCTTTGGATTTAGAAGAGGATGATTGGCCAACATACAGAATGAGTGTCTTCTCCTTTTTCAAGGAGCTCGCTGCTACCCCAACATGTTGAGGAGCTTTGGAAGGTCAGCTTCCATTTCGTGCATGTTGAAGTTCAGTACGAACTGAGAGAAGGTGTGTGGAAGGGACTGTAAAATCAAGTCAATGTGTAACTCATTTTCTAGCACGCATCTCAAGTTTGCGAGTTTCTTAATGAGGCTGATCATTTTTAGGACGTGCTCTCCTACAGTTGATCCTGGAGCTAACCTCATTTGGAATAGTTTCCTTGAGGTCTCGTACCTTGCGATACGAGAGTGCTCTCCATACAATTCCTTGCAATGGAGAAAAATGGATTTAATATCCATACATTCGTGCTGTTTCTGGAGTTCATTATTCATGGACGCCAGCACAATACACTTAGCTTTCTCACAGTCCAGATCCCAAGTTTTGCGGACCTCTTTGTCCGCAACTGAGGAATCTGGTCCTAGGACAGGAGGAGCAATAACGGTGGTGACATATGCAAATTTGTCATAAGTCAGTGCAATGTTGACGTTCCTCAGCCAATCCTTATAGTTTGTCCCAGTCAGTGTATTTTTTTCAAGTAATAGTTTTAGTCCCGTCATGGTAGCTGCCAGAGAGAGAGAAAAGAAACACTCAGCAAATGCTCTTGCAAGTTTAGATTGGTTATTAATTTATCTAAACAGGATGGCTCCCACTGTTTCCTCAAATTCTTCTTCAAACCCCTGAAAGAAAAATTAGTCAGGATTAATCGCACGTCACAATACTTGTTTAACCTTTCAGCCAGGCTATTGTCGGTACTTCGAGGGAGGTTTTCCAATGCTTTTGCGAAGTTCTTTAATTATATAACCTCTTTTCCCTGGAGGCGTAGCCCCACTAACACCGTTCTTGACACCTACTTGGTTTATAACATTGATTGTTAAGTGAGAAATTCTCCCGAGAGTAATCTTACACATCAGTGGGATCGGGATCCAACTATCATTGTATGATGACCTAGATGGAAGCCACTCTAGTCACCATACTCCAGAAGGTATGCTAAATCTGTAAGTTTCCTTTATGTTTGAAACCCCCGATGTGATTTTTTCCCAAGCTCTTATGATCTTGACGAAAGCCAACAAATCATAAGATGCAAGTCAAGTTCTACCCGTCGTTGTCCTGATTAATTTAGACCCATCCGTACTCGCCCTTAAAGAAGGCCAACAAGGCTTGTACGACTGTCCTAAACTAATGCATCTATCTATGCAACAAATAAGCAACACATTGCTACCATTCACTACGCCTTGACGAAGGCCAACAAACATAGCATGAATACGATGTGTTGTTTATTTGAAACGACGGAGGGCTACGGCTGGTTTTTGGTGAAACCGTTAACGTAATGAACTTGATATAATCGAAGGAACCATGATAGCTTTTTAAAAGGAGTGGTTTAGGCTTCGCATTTAAGATTTGCTTTTTGAAGAAAACCGAGTGGTTTTGAAATTGTTCCAACGATTTAGCTTAGGTTTGTTTTCTTTGCATTAATGAATTAATGCTGTCCCATCAAATAATCCTACCATTGCAGAAAGAAACGAAAATACAACGTACGTTTATGCCAACCGCATTCGCCATGGGGCCCCATCATCATCCGTTAGGTTACTTAACTAACGACAGAGCGGGGGCTGGACTAGCACGGATGAAAAACATAAGCAATGCCTACTAAATATCATATGTAGATATATACATTCGTCTCACGCAATAATAGGCATTCCAAATCACAGATGAACATATTGGAAATACTAGGAATTCCGCGCCTCGTTTAAGCCCATAACGAAAGACAGATTCCACGGTCGTGATGAATAGCCAAACCCCACCCTAGACCCCTACGGGTGCGGCAAACTACCCGCCTAATTCCCGAAGCGAAGCAACCTCCCTCAATAAAGTGAGTAGGCCACTCGGCACTTCAAAGAACCCGGTAGTTTGTGCACCCCTCCTTGGGTCTATCTTAGGAGCAAAAACAGTAAAAGAAAATAGTACAACGGTGGCTACAACCTCAATCTGGATGTGCCCCGCAAAATAATATTACATCACTTTTACAAATTACATTGAATGAAAGAAAATAAAACACCCATCTCATATCCTCCGATTATTCATCATTGACGTCCAATAAACTTCATATACACAAACCAACATCACAGATATGTTCAACCCCCAACTAACCGACATATAGCAATTAGCGGAAGTTTACGAACACATATATCAATACAGATAATAACTGAAACTTAAACGACACTAAAACTACGACTTCGAAACACTCCGAGATTGCCCCGGTAAAAAGTTAACAGTACAGTCAAAATTGGCAAAATCAAACACCACCTGAAACACTAAATCCACGAGACAAGAACACAGAACAAAATGCGACGCAATCCCACACTTTTGAACCGGTGACATCGGGAAAAATGAGGTTTTTGCTGGCCATTTTAAAGTGGAATTGCCTCGTTTTTGTTGTGTGTTCATTTCAAAAGTAAAGGAGCACTATGCAATTGTTTAAAAAAATTTTGAGGCTCTGCAAAAATCGACAGAAACTTGGATTCATGTTTCGTAGTTTCGGAGTTATTTCGATTTCATAGTTTTATACTCGTTTAATCTGTTAGCTAGGGTTTAACCTGGTTCTAATACCAGTGTAAGTCTATGCAGCACACCCACGTGTTCGCAGGGAGGCGGAATACATCAAAAACGATTTTTCTCACATCAAAAGATCATGTTTGGCTTTGCAATATAGACTTTATCCACTTTAGGATCTTGATTAAACCTTAACTAGCAAAAACTAAACTACAAGAGGGTATTAACTACTCGGTTAAAGTGTTATACCCTCGTGTCAAGTCCTTCGGGTCTTCAAGTGGTTCTTTGCTCCTTGGTTCAAGCTTCTTCTTGATCTCCTTTCTTTGGCTCCTCCTAAGCTTCAAATGAACTCGATTGTCGGTCTCCTTTGTGTCGAAGAAAGATCCACCCGAGGGCCTAAGGTCAAGCTCCAACCTCAAATGAGGTAACTTAGTGATCCAACTTGCTAAGGAAGACTACTAAGTAGAAGTAGAGAAGATATATTGGATTAATTTGTCTCAATGCTCATTGAATCACAACTCATGTGATGGGATGGGCTTGAAGGAGGAGAGGAAAACTAGGAGAGAGAATGATAATGTGAGAATCATCTTGAGAAATGGGTGTGTGAATGGCTAAGTCATTTTCCAATAATTCAAATATGGAATAAAATACTCACAAAAAATGCAACCATGCTTGAATGGGAAACACAAATGAATAAACAATATACAAAGCCATGCTTGCAACCCATTCCTCAAATATCTCCTAATTTCCACCTCATTAATCCTTTATCAAAAAAGGATAAATCAATAATGAGGTGTCTCCTTCTAGAAGCCCATTCTTGTGAAATTACAAGAATGCCCTCACCGTATATGCATACCTGTATCCATATTCCGAAAAATACGAATACATAAAGACAAGTATAATCCAATAGTATAATACTAGGATCCGGATTAAACCAAAGCCTACTGGTATTATCCATCCGAACTTCATTCGTGTAGCCAGTACACGTATGCGATCGAAACCCTGCCGTAAGACCATACGACCTCTACATTGTCTCGCTTGATCCAGGGAAACCCTCTGTGTGAGACTCTAAAGAATCGACAGTACGCTGGCAGTGGGTTTAACAACAAGTCCGTCAGTGACACTAGCTGTATGTAGCGGCAACCCAGGTACATATCGAAAAGGAGGCCGGCGAGCGAACTCGTCCGAAACCCCTACTGAGCCTGTCCGTGACAATATCTGTGTAGTCCGGTCTGTTCGTCTGAGAGTATCATATGTAAGGTCTAGTGGGTGGAAAACGTTAGACCCCTAATAACCGTACAAGTTGTGTCAGTATGGCTCAAGACTATCCGAGAATCTACTGGTCCGACCACCAGTAATTCTCAATCCGCCCTGGCCAGGGACTTATGGTGATGACCAACCGATCACAGCGTGACATCGACTCCCTATACCGGGAGTGACGAATCCCTAGCAGTCGCTCACTGCCTCTATGTGGCTCGGGACTGTACCCAACTAAAACCTGTTTGCACGACTCAGTAGAGCCGTGGTAGGGTAGTAATCAAAGCACAGTGGGAACTCACACGAGACAAATGACGACCTCAGGTCGACAGACTATCTGCACACATGTCACCAGAGAACTGCTATCTGACGCTAGGTATAAAACCATCTAGTCGGTCCTCGGCGAGTCCTGTCCAATGAACTCACACCCAGTGAGCATCTGTATACAATCTTAGATGCACATCACCAATGGCTGCGGGACCAATCCATCGCCCCTCATGAGGGTCTAGATATGTATACACTAGTCTACTCTGGAGTATCGATGCCCGGTCTCGATACTCCTTCAACCAGGGACATTTAAGGATGTGCTTATTGACCACCCAGCTCCCATAAGTATGACTGCCATCACAATGCTGGTAGTCAGGAAAATATCCTACGGACTTTATCAACATGTATACAAGATATAAAATACAAAGTAAAATATATCACATGTTAAGATAAAGACAAACCAAATAGCGTACTATCATATCGAGCAAGATTGTCGTGTACATACATATCCCTAGCATCCTATACAATGAAGGCCTTTAGGGCATATATATCCAACACTCCGCAATGGCTCCGTGTATCTCGCCAAAACGAGATATCCGTCGCCCCACGTTCCACGTCCAACGTGGGCGCGTTCCCCCATTAATGAGCGGATCCCACCATCAACGCAGGCGTAACGAAGGGACGTAACTGACGGCGAGAATCTCGCGCCGGCTTGCTCCATACGACCACTATATAAACCCTTCATTCAGACGACTTAGGTAACTCGAATTCATTCCAATACACCGCTGTTGGATATATATGCCCTAGAGGCCTTTATTGTATAGGATGCTAGGGATATGTATGTACATGACAATCTTGCTTGATATGATAGTACGCTATTTTGTTTTTCTTTATCTTAACGTGTGATATATTTTACTTTGTATTTATAAACATGTTGATAAAGCCCATAGGGTGTTTGCCTGACTACCGGCGTTGTGATGGCAGTCATACTTGTGGGAGCTGGATAGTCAAGAGGCACATCCTTAAATGTCCCTGGTCGCAGGAGTATCGAGATAGGGCATCGATGCTCCAGAGTAGACTAGTGTATACATATCTAGACCCTGATGAGGGCGATGGATTGGTCCCGCAACCATTGGTGATGTGCACCTAAGATTGTATAAATATGCTCACTGGGTGTGAGTACACCAGACATGACTCGCCGAGAACTGACTGGATGGTGTTATACCTAACGTCAGATAGCAGTTCTCAGGTGACATGTGTGCAGATAGTCTGTTGACTTAAAGTCGTCATTTGTCTCATGTGAGTTCCCACTGTGCTTTGATTACTACTCAACCACGGCTCAAAGGAGTCGTGCAAACAGGTTTTAGTTGGGCACAGTCCCGAGCCATATGGAGGCAGTGAGCGACTGTTAGGGTTTCGTCTCTCCCGGTATAGGGAGTTGATATCGCACGGTAATCGGTTAGTCATTACCATAAGTCCCTGGCCAGGGCTGATTGAGAATTACTGATGGACTGATCAGTGAATTCTCGGATGGTGTTGAGCCATACCGACATGACTTGTACGGTTATTAGGGGTCTGACGTTTACCACCTCCCTAGACCATACATGCGATACTCTTAGACGAACAGACCGGACTGCGCGGATATTGCCACGGACAGGCTCAGTAGGAGTTCGGATGGGTTTCCTCATCGGCCTTCTTATCGACATCTACCTGGGGACCGTTACGTATAGCTAGTGCCGCTTGCAGTCTGTGGTTCAACCCACTGCCAGCGTAGTAGTCGAGTCTTTAGAGTCCCACACAGAGGGTTTCCCTGTTCTAGGCGAAACGATATAGAGGTCGTATGGTTTTACGACAAAGGGTTCGGACGCATACGTGTTTAAACGCACGTACGACGTTCGGACAGTTTTTACTAGCCGGCTTTGGTTTAAGCTAGATTCTAGTATCAGGTTATTGGATTTATACAGTTTAAAGTTTTTCCGTGTTTTCACGGATAGGAGGGGCGTTCTCGTAATTTTGAGGGAAGCTTCTAGAAGCATGGTGACTTTAGGGTTTAGGTGGCATTTTCATTAAATGCATTTGTGACTCATTTGTGTGATTCATCCATATCATTAATGTATCATTAAATGCTTAATGACTCATATAGTGAATCACACATATAGAATTTATGAAGCATGATGATTAATCACATTTATTCATTTATTTGATTAAACATTATGCTTCATATATTCAAGTGAGAAACAATATCATTATCATGATCATGTTTACCTTCTCTCTCCTCAAGCTCACTCTCTCTTCAAACCCTAATCCTACCACTCATAAGTTGAGATCAAGGATTAGAATAGACTAATTAATCCATAACCTAACTCTATATCACCTAGGTTCCTTTGATTAGCAACTAAAGAAACTTAGTTACCTCAAGATTAGAGGTGAAGTTTGGAATATAGGCTCTCGGGTGGATCATCTATCACATAGAGGAGGCCGAGGAGGACGTAGAGAACGAAAAGACGAAAGACAAGGTTCACTAGGTATAATCTCTTCTCATAGTAGTTAAGAACTTCTATGGTTATTGTTAATTATCGTTTAGTAAAGATCTTCGGTTAGTCGATGTTTACATATAGAACAAGATCGTTTTTCATATTTCCGCCACCCCGCAACTCGTGGGGTATTGTACATCGACTTACAGTGGTATCAGAGCCTCGCTAAACAATAATTAACTCATTTGCAAAGTCGTAAGAATTTCGAACGCAAAACGAACCGGAAAACATATCGTATTCACATAGTTTCTGTCGAATTTAAATTGAGGTCTAAAAATTTTTCAGGGGCCTCTAAAAATACAAGCAGGGAAACCTAAGAACACAGAAGAAATTTGGGTGCATGAATCGGCCAAACAGCCGCGTAACCGCGGCCGATCCCACCGATCCGCCGTGGATCCGTGGCCGAGTTGTGACCGATTCACCCCAAAATTTTCCTGTTATTCTTCTGTGAATATTTTGTCTTTTCTGGAATGTTTATTTTCTACTCAGGTCTCAGGTTTACAGAGAAGTTTTGGAGTAGAATCTAATGTGTTTGATCGATCGAAATTATATGATGTTTGCTAATTTGATTATATCTGTGTTTGTATAATGTGTTCGTAAACCTCCCCTAACTGCTAGTATGTCGGTTGGCAGGGGGTTGCACATTTCTGTAATGTTTTAACTGTTTGTGATTATGAACTGTATTGGATTGTTGTGATGATTAGCCGGGGTTTTGAGATGGGTTATTATATTCATTCATTTGATGTAAATATAATATGTTGTAATATTATTTTGCGGGGCACATCCAGGTTGCGGTTGTAGCCACCGTTGTATTATTTCATTTTACTGTTTTTGCTCCTAGGATAGACCCAAGGTGGGGTGCACAAACTACTGGGTACTTTGAAGTGTTTAGTGGCCTACTCACGTTGTTGAGGGAGACTGCTTCATTTCGGGCACTTGGCGGGTAGTTTGCCGTACCCGTAGGGGTCAAGGGTGGGGTAATGGCTATTCATCACAACTGTGTAATCCGTCTTTCGTTGCAGGCTCAAAGGAAACGCGGATTGGTTGCATATCCAATAATGTTCATCTGTGATCTGGAATGCCTATTATTGCGTCTGACGAATGTACAATATCTATATATGATAGCTATTTAGACGTCACTTATGTTTTACACCCGCGCTAGCCTAGCCCCCGCTCTGCCTTTAGTTAAGTAACCTAACGGGTGATGACGGGACCCCGTGGTGAATGCGGATGGCATAAGAGGACGTTGTATTTTCGTTGTTTTCTGTAATGATAGGTTAATGATGGGACGCATTATTATTAATGCAAAGAAAATAAAACCTAAACTAAATCGTTGGAACAATTTCAAAACCACTCAGTTTTCTTCAAAAGCAAATTTTAAATGCGGAGCTTAAACCACTCCTTTTAAAAAGTGCTATCTTGGTTCCTTCGATCATATCAAGTTCACTACGTTAACGGTTTTTTGCCAAAAACCAGCCGTAACCCTCCGTCGTTTCAAATAAACAGCACATTGTATTCATGCTATGTTTGTTGGCCTACGTCAAGGCACAGTGTATGGTAGCAATGTGTTGCTTATTTGTTGCATAGATAGATGCATTAGTTTAGGACAGAAGTACAGCCTTGTTGGCCTACGTCAAGGGCATGTACGATGGACCTAAATTAATTAGGACAACGATGGGCAGAACTTGACTTGCGTCTTATGATTTGTTGGCCTACATCAAGGTCATAAGAGCTTGGGGTAAAAATCATATCGGGAGTTTCAAACATAAAGGAAACTTGCAGATTCAGCATACTTTCTGGAGTGTGGTGACTAGAGTGGCTTCCATCTAGGGCATCATGCAATGATAGTTGGATCCCGATCCCACTGATGAGTAGGATTACTCTCGGGAAATTTTCTCACTTAACAATTAATGCTATAAACCAAGTAGGTGTCTAGAAAGGTGTTAGAGGGGCTACGCCTCCAGGGAAAAGAGGTTCTTTAATTAAGGAATTTCGCGAATGCGTTGGAAAACCTCCCTCGAAGTACCAACACTGGCCTGGCTGAAAGGTTAAGCAAGTATTGTGTGTGATTAAATCCTGACTAATTCTTCTTTTAGGTTTTGAAGAAGGATTTGAGGAAACAGTGGGAGCCATCCTGTTTAGATAAACTAATAACCAATCTAAACTTGCAAGAGCATATGCTGAGTGTTTCTTTTCTCTCTCTCTGGCAGCTACCATGACAGGACTAAAACTATTACTCGAAAAAAAATATACTGACCGGGCAGAACTATAAAGATTGGCTAAGGAACGTCAACATTGCACTGACTTATGACAAAATAGCATATGTTACCACCGCTGTTCCTCCCCCCATCTCAGGACTAGATTCCTCAATTGTGGACAAGGAGGTTCGCAAAACCTGGGATCTAGATTGTGAGAGAGGTAAGTGTATCGTGCTGGTGTCCATGAACAATGAACTCCAGAAACAGCATTAGAGTATGGATATTATATCCATCTTTCTCCATTGCAAGGAATTGTATGGGGAGCACTCCCGTATCGCGAGGTACGAGACTTCAAGGAAATTCTTCCAGATGAGGTTAGCTCCAGGATCACCTGTAGGAGAGCACGTCCTGAAAATGATCACTCTCATTGAGGAACTCGCAAACCTGGGATGCGTGCTAGAGAATGATTTGTACATCGACTTGATTTTGCAGTCTCTTCCCCACACCTTCTCTCAGTTCGTACTGAACTTCAACATGCACGAAATGGAAGCTGATCTTCCAAAGCTCTTCAACATGTTGAGGGTAGCAGAGGCCTCCTTGAAAAAGGAGAAGACCCCCGTTCTATATGTTAGCCAATCATCCTCTTCTAAATCTAAAGCGAAAGCTAAAGGGAAGAAGAAGATGAAAGCCATCAAACCGAAAGGCGGGGTCAAGAAGGTGCAGGGAACGAACAAGGCAGGAAGGGTGAAGGCGGATAAGAACGAATGCTATTATTGTCACAAGCAAGGGCACTGGAAGAAGGATTGCGTGGCCTTCAAAGCCAAGGACACGAAGCAGGCTGTTGCTTTTGCTTCAGGTGTGTTTGTAATTGAAAATTGTCTTTCAGTAAACTCTACATCATGGGTACTTGATACCGGTTCTGGTTCTCACATCTGTAATTCTTTGCAGGATCTGAGAAATAGTAGAGCACTGGGGACAGGGGATATGACTCTCCGGATGGGCAATGGAATGCATGTAGATGCTATTGCAATAGGGGAATATCACCTAGGGTTGACTAGTGGGCACATTTTGGTGTTGTACAGCTGTTTTTGTATTCCCAGTATGCTGTGTAATATTATATCAGTATCTTTGTTATCTAATGAAGGATATAATTTTGCGCTTGAAAGAAATGTCATGAACATTCTCCTAAATCAAGAAATGATTGGGTTTGGCACACTGGAAAACGGCATATACATACTTAATCAACCTTAAATTTTCAATATTCAAAACACGCTTAAAAGAAAGGCTCCAGATTCAAACCAATCCTTTCTATGGCATTGTAGACTTGGTCATATAGACGAAACAAGGTTGACTAAGTTACATAAAGATGGATATTTAGATCCGTTTGAATATTCATCATATGCAACTTGTCAATCATGTATCAAAGGAAAAATGACCAAATCTCCGTTCACCGGACACGGAGAAAGAGCCACAGAACTCTTGGGACTTGTACACAGTGATGTATGTGGTCCAATGTCTACACATGCACGAAGCGGTCACTCCTACTTCATCACTTTTACTGATGATTTCTCTAGGTATGGATATGTGTTCTTAATGAAGCATAAATCCGAGGCCTTTGAGAAGTTTAAAGAGTCTAAAAATGAAGTGGAGAAATAGACTGGTAAAAGCATCAAGACGCTTCGATCTGATCGAGGTGAAGAATGCTTAAGTACCAGTTTTCTTGAATTCTTAAAAGAGAATGGAATTCTCTCTCAGCTTACTCCGCCTTATACACCTCAGCATAATGGTGTATCAGAAAGGAGGAATCGCACGCTACTAGATATGGTGCGTTCAATGATGAGTAGTGCTGAGTTACCACTTTCCTTCTGGGGTTTTGCACTAGAATCAGCAGCATACCTATTGAATAGAGTTCCGACTAAGTCTGTGCCTACAACTCCATATGAAATGTGGAGCGGGAAGAGACCATATCTCAAGTATATCAAGATATGGGGGTGTTCGGCATATGTTAAAAAGCATAATCCGGACAAGCTCGAGGCACGATCGGTTTTGTGCAAGTTTGTTGGATACCCCAAGCATTCGAGGGGATATCTGGTCTACCACACTGAAGAACAAAAGGTGTTTGTCGCTCACCACATTGTCTTCTTAAAGAGCGAATTTCTTGCAAAAGAAATTAGTGGGAGCGCGGTAGAGCTGGAAGAAATTCCAGAACCTCAAACTGCTGCCGAGGACTTAGTAGAACCTCAGGTTTCAATAGAACCCGACGAACCAACGCCACTCCGCAGATCTAGTAGGCTTTCTCATCCTCCTGAAAGATACTATGGGTTTCTTCTAGATGGGGATCGAGAGGATTGCATCATCGATGATGATGAGCCTATTAGTTTTCAGCAGGCTATCACGAGTAATGACTCGGTGAAGTGGCTGGATGCTATGAGATCCGAAATAGAATCCATGTACACCAATAAAGTATGGACTTTAGAAGTTGCTCCTCCTGGGGTGAAACCAGTTGGATGCAAATGGATCTTCAAAAAGAAGATTGGTGCATTTGGACAAGTGGAAACCTACAAAGCTAGACTTGTTGCAAAAGGTTTTCGTCAAAGACCAGGATTGGACTATGATGAAACCTTTTCACAAGTAGCTATGCTTAAATCCATTCGGATCCTGCTTTCCATTGCTGCCTTCCATGACTATGAAATCTGGCAGATGGACGTAAAAACAGCTTTTCTAAATGGACATTTAGAAGAGAGTGTTTACATGGATCAACCAGAAGATTTCTTAGACAGTGGGAGCAGCGGAAGAGTGTGCAAGTTGCTTAAATCCATTTATGGATTAAAGCAAGCATCGCGAAGTTGGAACATCTGCTTTGATGAGACAGTCAAAGAATTTGACTTTATCAAAAATGTAGATGAACCATGCATTTATAGGAAGATTGTAGAAGGAGCAGTAGTCTTCCTCGTTTTGTACGTCGACGACATACTACTGATAGGGAATGATGTCCCTATGCTACAATCAGTAAAGCTCTTCTTGTCACAGAAATTCTCCATGAAAGACTTGGGAGATGCATCATACATTCTGGGCATTAAGATCTATCGTGATAGATCCAATAGAATGTTGGGACTTTCACAGTCCAGGTATATTGACACTATACTAAAGAGATTTAATATGGAAGATTCCAAGCGCGGTAATTTACCCGCTTGTCACGGGATCACCCTCTCCAAAGAGATGTCTCCAAAGACTGATGAAGAGAGGGCTCGCATGGGCATTATACCCTACGCTTCGGCAGTAGGATCCATAATGTATGCGATGTTATGTACCAGACCAGATGTAGCTTACGCACTTAGTGTGGTAAGCAGGTATCAGTCTGACCCAGGTGAGAAGCATTGGATAGCAGTAAAGAACATTCTCAAGTACCTAAGAAGGACTAAGGAGATGTTCTTGGTTTACGGTAATGGGGACCTCCAGGTCGAGGCTTTTACCGACTCCGGCTTCCAAAGTGACAAAGATGACTCTAAATCCATTTCGGGTTTTGTGTTTACCCTCAATGGAGGGGCGGTGTGTTGGAGGAGTTCCAAACAGGATACCGTCGCAGACTCAACTATGGAGGCTGAGTATATAGCTGCTAGCGAAGCCGCAAAAGAGGCTGTCTGGATAAGGAAGTTCATCTCTGAACTTCAGGTGGTTTCGTCCATTGCCAATCCAATACCATTGTATTGTGATAATAATGGGGCTGTAGCATTAGCGAAGGAACCAAGGTCCCATCAGAAATCCATGCATATCTTGAGGCGGTTTCACCTGATCAGGGAGATCGTGGATCGTCGGGAGATCGAGGTACGGAGAGTGGACACAAAAGACAACACGGCGGACCCATTCACCAAGGCCATCCCTCAAGTACAGTTCGAGAGGCTGTTTGAGATGTTGGGCATGCGGTATGCCAGCAACTAGATCTAGTGCAGACAGTGGGTACTCATTGCACCAATTATAGGCCTTAGTGCAAGTGGGAGATTGTTGGATATATATGCCCTAGAGGCCATCATTGTATAGGATGCTAGGGATATGTATGTACATGACAATCTTGCTTGATATGATAGTACGCTATTTGGTTTGTCTTTATCTTAACGTGTGATATATTTTACTTTGTATTTATAAACATGTTGATAAAGCCCATAGGGTGTTTGCCTGACTACCGGCGTTGTGATGGCAGTCATACTTGTGGGAGCTGGATAGTCAATCGGCACATCCTTAAATGTCCCTGGTCGCAGAAGTATCGAGACAGGGCATCGATGCTCCAAAGTAGACTAGTGTATACATATCTAGACCCTGATGAGGAGCGATGGATTGGTCCCGCAGCCATTGGTGATGTGCACCTAAGATTGTATACAGATGCTCACTAGGTGTGAGTACACCGGACAGGACTCGCCGAGAACTGACTGGATGGTATTATACCTAACGTCAGATAGCAGTTCTCCGGTGACATGTGTGCAGATAGTCTGTTGACTTAAAGTCGTCATTTGTCTCGTGTGAGTTCCCACTGTGCTTTGATTACTACCCTACCACGGCTCAAAAGAGTCGTGCAAACTGGTTTTAGTTGGGCACAGTCCCGAGCCACGTGGAGGCAGTGAGCGACTGTTAGGGATTCGTCTCTCCCGGTATAGGGAGTTGATATCGCACGGTGATCGGTTGGTCATTACCATAAGTCCCTGGCCAGGGCTGATTGAGAATTACCGATGGACTGATCAGTGAATTCTCGGATGGTCTTGAGCCATACCGACACAACTTGTACGGTTATTAGGGGTCTGACGTTTACCACCTCCCTAGACCATACATGCGATACTCTTAGACGAACAGACCGGACTGCGCGGATATTGTCACGGACATGCTCAGTAGGAGTTCGGATGGGTTTCCACATCGGCCTTCTTATCGACATCCACCTGGGGACCGTTACGTACAGCTAGTGCCGCTTGCGGTCTGTGGTTAAACCCACTGCCAGCGTAGTAGTCGAGTCTTTAGAGTCCCACACAGAGGGTTTCCCTGTTCCAGGCGAAACGATATAGAGGTCGTATGGTTTTACGACAAAGGGTTCGGACGCATACGTGTTTAAACGCACGTACGACGTTCGGACAGTCTTTACTAGCCGGCTTTGGTTTAAGCCAGATTCTAGTATCAGGTTATTGGATTTATACAGTCTAAAGTTTTTCCGTGTTTTCACGGATAGGAGGGGCGTTCTCGTAATTTTGCGGGAAGCTTCTAGAAGCATGGTGACTTTAGGGTTTAGGTGGCATTTTCATTAAATGCATTTGTGACTCATTTGTGTGATTCATCCATATCATTAATGTATCATTAAATACTTAATGACTCATATAGTGAATCACACATATAGAATTTATGAAGCATGATGATTAATCACATTTATTCATTTATTTGATTAAACATTATGCTTCATATATTCAAGTGAGAAACAATATCATTATCATGATCATGTTCACCTTCTCTCTCCTCAAGCTCACTCTCTCTTCAAACCCTGATCCTACACTCATGAGTTAAGATCAAGGATTAGAATAGACTAATTAATCCATAACCTAACTCTATATCACCTAGGTTCCTTTGATTATCAACTAAAGAAACTTAGTTACCTCAAGCTTAGAGGTGAAGTTTGGAATAGAGGCTCTCGGGTGGATCATCTATCACGTAGAGGAGGCCGAGGAGGACGTAGAGAACAAAAAGACGAAGGATAAGGTTCACTAGGTATAATCTCTTCTCATAGTAGTTAAGAACTTCTATGGTTATTGTTAATTATCGTTTAGTAAAGATCTTCGGTTAGTCGATGTTTACATATAGAACAAGATCGTTTTTCATATTTCCGCCTCCCCGCAACTCGTGGGGTGTTGTACATCGACTTACAACCACTACTCTGCTCTTATTCCACGGTACTAACTTAATCGTCGGAGGGTCCTACGGTGGTCACCCACCCCGGAACTTTCTTTGCAGATAGCTCAGCGTCGATACCAACCCATTGAGATCCACACACTTAACCCTCAAATCAAATCTTAGCCGGACAAAACCACTCGCGCCATATCGACAGAGGACAACATCTGAGGGAGATCACAACCTCCATCAGTTGGCGCCGTCTGTGGAAAATTTTCAGAATCTTCTCCACACATAAAGTTGATTTTCCGCCCTCGACCCGATGGTGAGCGACAATCGCGACGATCCCAATATGAACTGCCCCACCCTCCATAACGGAGGCGGGAGCGGTTCTACTCCCCCTACTAACGTCATCGGTGCCTTATCCGCTCGGATCGACAGACTCACAGCTATGGTAGATGCACTCGTCCGTGTTCAAGCGGCGGGCCCTATCCATCATGCTGCAATTCCCTATTCCCGGGATAACGACGCCTACAGAAGGACAAAGGGGCATGCCCAGGCCCTCGATCTCGCTCAAGCTCATCCCAGCGTCACTGAACGCCGGTGTGCCGAATCCGGCAACCATGACCCGCATGCAGTGAATGATTCTATGACCCGCTGGGTGCCGGACAGCTCTATACCCTGATCTCACGGAAGACTGGGCCATCGCTCAGACGTCCGCCGCGCGCTCACTCCCCAAGAGGAGGTGTCGGTCAGTTCACCTGCTTCCAGGCGCGACCGGCACCCCCACCCCCGTAGAGGCCGTGCGAACGGCGAACGTCGGGACTACTTAAGAAGGGCCTTGCCCAAGGATTTAAGAAACATGATAGAGCGGAATCGAAGCCGCACCCTCACACAGTCCTGGAGCAGGGATAACCGCCACTCCGACTATGCGGGATCCTCGGGGTACCACCACCGGATCTAAACCCTCGAAAAAGAAATTGAAGGCATATGATGAGATGGCCATATGTCCAGCGAAGGGTGTAACAGCCCTAAACTTTTTGTACATTTTTTTTCCAAAATACAGAAAGGAACACCTAAGCCTAAGCACAAGTTATAAATTTGATTTGCTTTTGAACAGCAAGAAAGCACTTGTAGCTCATTGGTAAAGCCTAGCACTGCTGTAACATAGCCCCTGTGATCGAATTCTCCCAGCCACATATATTTTTAATTGATTTTTCTTTTAATCATTTAGAAGCCCAAAGGTTTACACGTACATAACACGTAAAACGAAGAGTCACAGATTAAACAAACATGTGCAATAGGATAGTTGAAGCGCCGGGGACACGTGGCAAGCAACCGAGCCCCCACCCTATAGAGATGGCCGGCGAGATGCCTTGTGGGGCCGGCGCCGCCGGCCCCCCCATGGGTAATACCCATTTTTTTGGTTTCCCTAACCCCTTGGCCTCCCCCCATAACCCCTGTACTATTTGTTTTTATTAAAAATAAATAGAGAATTAAAAGTGACATTAAACCAAATTTTAAATGCATTTTTAATTCTCCAATTCATACCCTAAACCCTAATTTTCCCTAGAAATACCACACTCCATTTCACCCTTCCTCACTCAGAATTTCATTACAAAAACATTATAAAATTTTCAAGTCCCAAGTTGTACAAGTGGAGTTAGCAAGAGGCGAAGTTCCGACGACGTTTCGGGGAGATTCCGGTGACGAAACGATGCCCCGACGGTTCCAATAGCTTCCCTTGTCTCTTCTCTTGTTTTCTAGCCAGTAAGTCCCAATTTCCCTCCTCCATCTCTATTCTAAAACTTCTCTTTTTCAAAACTCGTTGGAAGCGGAGTTATTCCGACTTCCGATTCGTTTTTCTTTAAAAACGTCATTTTTCTTAAATAATAAAATATCATATTCTTTCATAATATTTAACAAACATAAATAAATGCATTAGAATAAGTTTCATCTCAAAATAATTCATGTTGAAATTTCTATTTCACTTTTACAGTAAAATACCATCATGTTTACAAACGATATTGTTATCCACTTTTAACCGTATTACCTTTAGAAAACTCACGAGGTAATGACCTACCTCATTACAACACACATTTTTAATATAGCGCGATGGATTTTGGATTTCTAGATTATGGGAAAATACGCTTTTAAGAATAAATATCTTGAACATTCAAAACCGTTTTCTTTAAAAAGGGTGTTAATTAATTCAAATACACCTCTACAACCCATTTTGGGGAACTCTGATTAGGATGGTGCGGGTTATCGTACATCCTCAGTCCTAGTAGAGCGAGATGCAGACCTCCGTAAGGAGCATTCGATCTCGATAGAATTTTTAATGCAATTTAAAAAAAAAAATGAGATTTCTACAAAATAAATAAACTTTATTTTTAATATATATATATAATGTTAGTTATATGTATGCCCTAGAGGCCATTATTATACATGTGATGTATATTATAGTGGATGCTTGGACATATATAGGGAGGACTTTCTTGCTTGATATGATAGTATGCTAACTGGTTGCTCTTTATCTTAACATGTACACTTATTGTCTCTCTATTACATGTTGATAAAGCCCTTAGGATGAGTACATGACTGCCAAGATTATGATGCAGATTATACTAGTGGGGCAGTGATAGTCGGAAAGTATATCCTTTAATTGTTACTAGTCGTGGGAGTATCGAGACAGGGCATCGATACTCCAGAGTAGACTAGCGTATGCGCTTCTCGACCCATATGATGGGCGATGGATGATCCCATATCCATTGGTGTTTGACATCAGAGATGGTATACGGGTGCTCAGTGGAGACTGGGTACACTGAACGGACTCGCCGAGAACTCCTAAATGGTATTATATCTATCGTCAGATAGCAGTTCTCTGGTGACACTGGTATAGGTTATTCTGTCGACCCGAGATCGTCATAGAGTCTTGTGTGATTCCCACTGTGCTTTGATTTCCACCTTACCATGTTCAAGAGATCGTGCAAAACGGTGGTTTTTGGGTACAGTCCCGAGTCACATGGAGGCAATGAGCGATAGCAGGGGATTTCGTCTCTCCCGGTATTGGGGGTTCATGTTGCGCTATGCTTAATTGGCCATAACAGGAAATCCTTGGACAGGGTTGCTGAGATCTACTGGTAAATGTTATCAGTAGTTTCTCAAACCATTATGAGCCTTACATCGGCATGACTTATCAGGCTATTGGGGTCTGACGATTACCACCCCCAGGCTGTGATATGCGACATATCAGACGAAGAGACCGGACTGTACGGTAGTGTTACTGATTGGATTCACAGGAGTATGAGCAGGCTTGCTTGTTGATCTTCTAATCGCTCAATACCCAGGAGTCCGTTACGTTTAGCAGACCGCTTGCGGCTTGTGGGTGACTGATATGATTACCACCAATTGCCGGAGTATTAATGAGTCTTTAGAGTCCTACATAGAGGTTTCCTGTGTAGGGTTCTTAGGCACACTATAGAGGTCTCACAAGGCATCGAACATGCCAATTTAAAATTTTATGGGTGCCGAGAAACCCTAATACGGATCGTCGGCTAGATTTCTAGGCGAAACTATAAACTAGTTAACACTTTAACTAAAAGTTAGATGCTACAACCTTTGTAGATCCGGATATCCACTTCCTTAGCTCCACGTAGTCATCCTCTCGCTGTCCTTTTTGAATCCTAGACTCATTCGTCGGCTTCATCGGGAAAACGAGCGGAATAGGTCGTCGGCTTCGTGTCAAAGACGATCTACGTCGAGGTTGCGCAAGTTCAAGCTCCAACTTCACCAAGTTGTGAAACTTGTGAAGAAAACACCCAAAACAACTTGGCAAGAGGTAGATGGTGAATAAATAGGAGGTGGGTTCACTTTAGAATTGGATTTCACTCACTTTTTCTCAAGTTGCCATTGATGGCATCTAGTTTTCTCTCTTGAAGAAGAAGGAGAAGATGAAGCTAGTTTATGATAAGTGTTATGATAAATTAAAAAAGAAATCAATACTTATCATAATCTAACCTTAGTTGAGTGTAGAGAATGGACCATGGTTACTTGGATGAGTTAGGGTTAAGCATGAAGACAAGAATGGTCACTAAGGTCAAAGCTTCATGAAGCTTCAACATAAAACAAATAAAGCCACCATTCTTATCTTAATCCATTTCAAATAAATAAATAAATAGATAAATGAATTTGCAAACCCTAATCAACACTTAACCATGGTTTAATTCTTTACACTTAACCATGAAAGCAAGTATCATCAAACATGATACAAACATGTGTACAAAAGTATATCACATATACAACTTGCACATCAAGTGAGAAAATCCATTTAAAGTGAACCTATACTAGCTAATGCAAAGTAATATATCAAATATATAATTACACATTAAATCATTAAATCAACATTTGATTCAATGATCCGGTCATGTCGCACATAACCGACTAGTATTCAATGTATCGATTTATCGAATCAATGATTCGATAACTAGGTCATATCGAATATAACCAATCAAAACATATATCGCGAGAATGAAATGCGGTATCACATACACGCATTATTCTCGGTCCTGCACATATCTCATATGCGCTCCTATTTCGTTTCGCTTGAACCAGGAAACCTCTGTGTAGGACTCTAAAGACTCGTCAATACGCCGGTAGCAGATGATGATCATATCAAGCACCCACAAGCTGCAAGTGGTCTGCTAAACGTAACGTCCATCCGGGTATCGAGCGATCAGAAGATCGACGAGCTAGCCCGCTCACACTCCTGTGAATCCAACCAGTAACACTTACCGTACAGTCCGGTCTATTCGTCTGATATGTCGCATATCAAGTCTAGGGGTGGTATACGTCAGACCCCAATAACCGATAAGTCGTGCCGATGTGAGGCTCATAACGGGTCGAGAAACTACTGGTAACACTTACCAGCAAATCTCTGATCAGCCCTGGCCAGGGACTTCCCTGTTACGGCCAATCGAGCACAGCGCAACATCAACCCCCAATACCGGGAGAGACGAAACCCCTCCTATCGCTCATTGCCTCCATGTGACTCGGGACTGTACCCAAAGACCACCGTTTTGCACGCCCTCATGGACGTGGTAAGGTGGAGATCAAAGCACAGTGGGAATCACACAAGACTCTATGACGATCTCGGGTCTACAGACTAACCTGTACAAGTGTCACCTGAGAACTGCCATCTGACGTGAGGTATAATACCATCTGGAAGTTCTCGGCGAGTCCGTCCAGTGTACCCAGTCTCCATTGAGCACCCGTACACCATCTCTGATGTCAAACACCAATGGATATGGGATCATCCATCGCCCATCTCATGGGTCGAGAAGCGTATACGCTAGTCTACACTGATATATCGATGCCCCGTCTCGATACACCCACGACTAGGGACCATGAAGGATGTACTTATGGACTACCATGTCCCCACTAGTATGATCTGCATCATAGTCCAGGTAGTCAAGTACACATCTTAAGGGCTTTACCAACATATAACTATAAGACAGTTTAAAGAGACTAGTGTACATGTTAAGGTAAAGAGTAACCAGATAGCATACTATCATATCGAGCAAGAAAGTCATCTCTATATATGTCCAAGCATCCAATATAATATACATCATCTGTACAATACTGGCCTCTAGGGCATACATACAACTAACAATCTCCCACTTGCACTAGGGCCAGCTGCTGTAGTATCGCATACCGAGCATCCCGAAGAGTCTCTCAAACTGTATCTGGGGAATGGCCTTCGTGAGTGGA
Organism: Agapanthus africanus; assembly: GCA_030015575.1. Lineage (NCBI taxonomy): Eukaryota > Viridiplantae > Streptophyta > Magnoliopsida > Asparagales > Amaryllidaceae > Agapanthus > Agapanthus africanus. The sequence continues at coordinate 729,428,001 of JASDDO010000019.1, read as the reverse complement.
TCCGCCGTGTTGTTCTTCGTGTCAACCCTCCTGACCTCGATCTCCCGGCGATCAACTATCTCCCGGATCAGGTGATACCGCCTCAGAATATGCCTGGATCGCTGATGGGACCTGGGTTCCTTGGCCAAAGCCACGGCTCCATTGTTATCGCAATACAAAGGTATTGGATGCTCAATGGATGGAACCACTCCAAGTTCAGTAATGAACTTCTTGATCCAGACAGCTTCTTTAGCAGCATCGTTGGCAGCGATGTATTCAGCCTCCATTGTCGAGTCTGCCACGGTTTCCTGCTTGGAACTCTTCCAGCTAACCGCCCCTCCGTAAAGGGTAAAGACAAAACCCGACTGCGACTTAGAGTCGTCCTTATCACTCTGGAAGCTCGAATCGGTAAAGGACTCCACTTGGAGTTCCCCGTTACCATACACCAAGAACATATCTCTAGTCCTTCGTAAGAACTTGAGAATGCTCTTCACAGCTGTCCAGTGACTCTCTCCAGGATCAGTTTGATACCTGCTCACTACACTTAGTGAGTATGCTACATCGGGTCTGGTACATAGCATCGCATACATGATAGAGCCTACTGCCGAAGCATAGGGTATCCCTTGCATGCGAGCTCTCTCCAAATCAGTCTTGGGAGACATCTCTTTGGAGAGAGTGACTCCAGAGATCGTGGGCAAGTTCCCACGCTTGGACTCTTCCATACTAAATCTCTTTAGTATGGTGTCAATGTACCTGGATTGGGACAATCCCAAAATCCTTTTGGATCTATCTCTATAGATCCTGATTCCCAATATGCAGGAGGCATCACCAAGATCTTTCATTGAGAATCTTTGTGATAAGAAGAGCTTGACCGATTGCAGCATAGGAATATCATTTCCTATCAAGAGTATGTCGTCCACGTACAATACGAGGAAGACAACCTTACTCTCTGCCACCTTCTTGTAGATACAAGGTTCATCTGGATTTTTGACGAAATCAAACTCTTTGATAACGACGTCAAAGCAGATGTTCCAACTCCGCGATGCTTGCTTTAATCCATAAATGGATTTAAGCAGCTTGCACACCTTCCCGCTGCTCCCACTGTCTACGAAGCCCTCTGGCTGAGTCATGTACACGCACTCTTCTAAATCACCATTTAGAAAGGCGGTCTTAACATCCATTTGCCAGATTTCGTAGTCATGATATGCAGCGATGGCAAGCATGATTCGGATGGATTTAAGCATAGCCACTGGAGAAAAGGTTTCGTCATAGTCCACACCTGGTCTTTGACGAAAACTCTTTGCTATAAGTCTAGCTTTGAAAGTCTCCACTTTCCCATCTACACCAAGTTTCTTCTTGAAGATCCACTTGCTCCCAATGGGTTTTACCCCTTCAGGAGCAACTTCCAAAGTCCATACTTTGTTGGTGTACATGGATTCCATCTCGGACCGCATAGCATCCAGCCATTTCACTGAGTCCCCACTCGTGATGGCCTGCTCGAAGCTAGTTGGGTCATCATCCTTCATGATGCAATCATCGCTTCCACCATCAATGAGAAAACCGTAGTATCTCTCAGGTGGACGAGAAACCCTACCAGATCGGCGGAGAGGCTGAGGTTCGTCGGGTACTACCGAATCTTCTGGTTCCACTAAATCTTCAGTTATAGTTTGTGTTTCTGGAACTTCTTCCAGTTCTACCTCAGAGCCACTAATCTCTTTTGCAAGAAATTCCTTTTCTAAAAAGGTGGCATGTTGAGCAATAAACACTTTTTGTTGTTCACTGTGGTAGAAGAGATATCCATTTGAATGTTTAGGATATCCCACAAACTTACATAGAACTGACCGTGCCTCGAGTTTGTCTGGATTTTGCCTTTTGACATAGGCCAGACAACCCCATATCTTAACTCGTTTAAGACATGGTCTCTTCCCACTCCATATCTCATATGGTGTGGTAGGTACAGATTTAGTTGGAACTTGATTCAATAGGTATGCCGCTGTCTCAAGCGCATACCCCCAGAAGGAAATAGGTAACTCAGCTGTACTCATCATAGAGCGCACCATATCTAATAGGGTGCGATTCCTCCGCTCCGATACACCGTTGTGCTGTGGTGTATAAGGAGGAGTAAGCTGAGAGAGAATCCCATTCTCTTTTAGGAAGTCCAGGAATTCATTGCTCAAGTATTCACCTCCTCGATCAGATCGAAGGATTTTAATACTTTTTCCGGTTTGTTTCTCGACTTCTTGTTTATATTCTCTAAATTTCTCAAAAGCTTCAGACTTGTGTCTTATCAAGTACACATGTCCGTATCTTGAGAGATCGTCAGTGAATGTAATGAAGTACGAAGAACCATCCCTGGCATGTGTAGACATGGGACCGCATACATCACTATGTATTAGTCCCAAGAGTTCGGTAACTCTTTCTCCGTGTCCCGTAAACGGAGTTTTGGTCATCTTGCCTTTGAGACATGACTGGCAAGTGTCATAAGATGAAAATTCGAATGGTTTCAAATACCCATCCTTATGCAACTTAGCCAGTCGTGTCGCATTGATGTGACCCAGTCTACAATGCCACAAGAAGGATTCGTTGAGTTCAGAACTCTTCCTCTTGTGTGTGTTTGTTATGCTCAGAACTGTTGATTGATTTAGAACATAAATGCCATTGCATAATGTGCCTGATCCAACCAACTTTTGGTTATGGAAAATGTTCATAACATTGTCCTGTATACAAAATTATATCCCTCTTTACTTAATAAAGAAACCGATATAATGTTGCATATCAGGTTCGGCATGTAATAGCATTCGTTCAGAACCAATGTATTACCAGTTGGTAATACAAGGTGATATTCCCCGACAGTCTTAGCTGCAACAATTGCACCATTTCCAACTCTAATGTCTTTATCACCTTCTCCAAGTTCTCTACCTTTCTTAAGCCCATGTAACTGATTACATATATGGGATCCTGACCCGGTATCCAATACCCAGGACGTAGAGCAAATGGAGAAACAGTTCTCAGTAACGAACACACCCGAAGAGAATGCATCAACATGTACTTTCTTCATTGGGGTGGCATGGGAATCCTGGTATTCCCCTATATCCTGTTCATTTCTATAACTCTTATAAGAATGAACGGAACCAACGTTCCCCAGCACAGTATAACATGCGGGTTCGGTCAATACATCCATATTATTATCTTTATTAAGGCATGAATTGGTCGCTACCTGGAGAGAGAGAGAAGAAAACACTTTAGCGTAAGCTCGTGCAAGATCAGATTGGTTATTATCTTATCTAATCAGGATGGCTCCCACTGCTTTTTATCAAATCTTCCTTCAAACCCTAAAAGGAAAGACTAGCCGGGATTAATTACACATTACAAGTTCGCCAATCTTTCAGCCAGGCCAGTGTCGGTACTTTGAGGGAGGTCCCCCGTGCTTTCGCACGAACCTAATTAATGTAAACCTCGTTTTCCCAGAGGCGTAACCTCGTTAACACCTTTCTAGACACCTACTTGATCGGCTAATTGTAATGTGTAAAACTCTCCCAGGAGTAACTCTTACTCGCAGCGGGTATCGGGATCCAACTATCTCATAGAAGGTATGCAATCTCATTGCAAATTTCAACACTTGAAATTCCCGATAATATTTTGCCCCTAGTGTGCCATGACCTTGACAGAGGTCAACAAATCATAGTGCACTAGTCAAGTTCAACCCGTCATTTCTTGATTGAATCAAACCCACTCGCACGACCCTTGACAGAGGTCAACAAGGTCGTACGACTACCCTAATCCAATCACATCACATGCTTTGCAGATAATTACTAGTTAGCTACCGCACACTACGCCTTGACAGAGGTCAACAAACGCAGCACGAATACTAAATAGTCTTTATCTGAAATGACGGAGGGCTACGACAGGTTTTTCTGAAAACCTATTGCGTAATGAACTTGATATCGTTGTAGAATCAAATGAAGTTTTGAAATGGAGTGATTTTGAGGCTTTTCCAGTTTCGCTAAAGGGGTCACTCCCGGTGAAGGGATCGTCGGCCCTTTCCTCGTCAAATGAGGTGCGGGATATATCATATATATCACTGTGCAAAGCAAAACTCAAAAACAATCAAAAGCAAACCGAGTGTGTAGCATCTGCCAGTTATTGCTAAAGGAGTCACTCCCGGTGAAGGGATCGTCGGTCCTTTCCTCATCGAATAAGGTGCAGGGTATATCATATATACCGCTATGCAAAGCAAGAACTGTAGCTACCTGTTTTGTTTAAAATCTGATTCTACAACATCTTAGGTTTCTTTTCTTTCATTAATCACATTAATGAAGTCCCATCATTTAAATACCTAAACATCACAGATAGATATGACGTACACTTATGCCATCCGCATTCGCCTTGATGTCCCCTTGTGCACCGTTAGGTTAGGTAACTAACGACAGAGCAGGGCAGGGCTAGCGCGGGTGTAAAACATAAGTAACGTCTATATAATATATCATATATACTATATACTATATCCATCACAGAACATCACATGATCACATCACAGATATCGCAGCAGAAGAAACATATGAAACATTGGATATACTAGGACGTCCGTGTTTTCAATACGAGCCAGAATAAAACACGGATTCCACGGTCGTGATGAATAGCCAATCCCACACCCCTAGACCCCTACGAGAGCGGCAAGCAACCCTGCCAATTCTAGGGTTAGGAGACCCGGACTCGACTCCTCGAGTTGGTCTCCCACTGGACCCCAGAACCCGGTTACTTGTGCTCCCCTCCTTGGGTCTATCCTAATACGGAAAAGTAAATAATATACAAAAGGTGACAACTTCCGCTACCTGGAAGTGCCCCAAATAAAAGAATATTACATACAAGTTTTTACATGAATGAAAATGGAAAACACTCATCTCACATAAAAACCCCCGGCTATTCGAACACGACGATCCAATATAACATATCCAGCAACACATAACATCACATGTCATCAACGTAAGTAAGTATGCATACCCCAATTGTCGTTGACGTATAGCAACGAAACCGGCGATATGAACATACTACACTTACGGTCACAGAAAAGAAAGTGTAAAACTACAACAATTGGAATCCGCAACCTCTTTAGACATCGCATGCGTAACAGATATAAATCCCGCATTTTAGTCTCATTATCGAAAACTCTTTTCAATATCATATGGGACTAAATTGCTAGATTTATAACATTCATTCAGTTATCTCATAACTACTTGTGAATTCCAATTATTGTATCACATTCCAGATAAACAGAAAATGTTAAACTTTCCGATCGAGCAGTCGAATACCCAAGTTTTCCCGATACAACTCAACACATTAAATAAGTCTAACAACATTCAGTTCGTGCCTTAGTACCAACGGTCCAGCCGTAGAAGGGTCAAGCCAACGCCTAACATGTGGCACGCCGTACTGCCCCAAACCCGAAGGTTCAAAGGGCAGTTCAAGACGGTCACATAATCGAGTTAAGGTTTGTTGTCTTCTAGAGGGTCCATCGCGTTACTTGCACTACTTAGAACGTCGTTAAACTACGGAAAAATCCAACACTTGGAAATTTCCCGACAGGGGAAAAGTTGGGTATTTATATCCGGTCGAAATTTTTAACATATTCTAAAAATTATCCGGAAATACACAAAGACGAAATTTGATACCCCGATCGAAACACCGAATCCCCAAAGCAACCCCAGAAAATTCAACTCTTGAATAAATTTTAAAAATTCCCAGAAAATCCAACACCAGAAGGTATCAGTTACTGTGCAAAAATTATATAATAATTTAATAAAGCTGCCGCGGATCCGCCGCCTAAGGAGGCTTAGGCCGCGGATCCGCCGCGCTTTAGACTGTTCATAAAGAAATTTTTGCACCGTAATTCATATATTTCCCTGCTGAATTATTTAGCAATTTTTAATCTGGAAAAATCCCAGAATTTAGAAAAAGTCCAGAGAGCATCTTAAAGTTAGGTTTTCGGGTTCGATCGGGTTTCAAATTGCGTCTAGACTTCGCCTAAGACTCTAGCTAGGCTCTGATACCACTGTAGGGTTCCTAGGCACACTATAGAGGTCTCACAAGGCATCGAACATGCCAATTTAAAATTTTATGGGTGCCGAGAAACCCTAATACGGATCGTCGGCTAGATTTCTAGGCGAAACTATAAACTAGTTAACACTTTAACTAAAAGTTAGATGCTACAACCTTTGTAGATCCGGATATCCACTTCCTTAGCTCCACGTAGTCATCCTCTCGCTGTCCTTTTCGAATCCTAGACTCATTCGTCGGCTTCATCGGGAAAACGAGCGGAATAGGTCGTCGGCTTCGTGTCAAAGACGATCTACGTCGAGGTTGCGCAAGTTCAAGCTCCAACTTCACCAAGTTGTGAAACTTGTGAAGAAAACACCCAAAACAACTTGGCAAGAGGTAGAGGGTGAAGAAATAGGAGGTGGGTTCACTTTAGAATTGGATTTCACTCACTTTTTCTCAAGTTGCCATTGATGGCATCTAGTTTTCTCTCTTGAAGAAGAAGGAGAAGATGAAGCTAGTTTATGATAAGTGTTATGATAAATTAAAAAAGAAATCAATACTTATCATAATCTAACCTTAGTTGAGTGTAGAGAATGGACCATGGTTACTTGGATGAGTTAGGGTTAAGCATGAAGACAAGAATGGTCACTAAGGTCAAAGCTTCATGAAGCTTCAACATAAAACAAATAAAGCCACCATTCTTATCTTAATCCATTTCAAATAAATAAATAAATAGATAAATGAATTTGCAAACCCTAATCAACACTTAACCATGGTTTAACTCTTTACACTTAACCATGAAAGAAAGTATCATCAAACATGATACAAACATGTGTACAAAAGTATATCACATATACAACTTGCACATCAAGTGAGAAAATCCATTTAAAGTGAACCTATACTAGCTAATGCAAAGTAATATATCAAATATATAATTACACATTAAATCATTAAATCAACATTTGATTCAATGATCCGGTCATGTCGCACATAACCGACTAGTATGCAATGTATCGATTTATCGAATCAATGATTCGATAACTAGGTCATATCGAATATAACCAATCGAAACATATATCGCGAGAATGAAATGCGGTATCACATACACGCATTATTCTCGGTCCTGCACATATCTCATATGCGCTCCTATTTCGTTTCGCTTGAACCAGGAAACCTCCGTGTAGGACTCTAAAGACTCGTCAATACGCCGGTAGCAGATGATGATCATATCAAGCACCCACAAGCCGCAAGCGGTCTGCTAAACGTAACGGCCATCCGGGTATCGAGCGATCAGAAGATCGACGAGCTAGCCCGCTCACACTCCTGTGAATCCAACCAGTAACACTTACCGTACAGTCCGGTCTATTCGTCTGATATGTCGCATATCAAGTCTAGGGGTGGTATACGTCAGACCCAAATAACCGATAAGTCGTGCAGATGTGAGGCTCATAACGGGTCTAGAAACTACTGGTAACACTTACCAGCAAATCTCTGATCAGCCCTGGCCAGGGACTTCCCTGTTACGGCCAATCGAGCACAGCGCAACATCAACCCCCAATACCGGGAGAGACGAAACCCCTCCTATCGCTCATTGCCTCCATGTGACTCGGGACTGTACCCAAAGACCACCGTTTTGCACGCCCTCATGGACGTGGTAAGGTGGAGATCAAAGCACAGTGGGAATCACACAAGACTCTATGACGATCTCGGGTCTACAGAATAACCTGTACAAGTGTCACCTGAGAACTGCCATCTGACGTGAGGTATAATACCATCTGGGAGTTCTCGGCGAGTCCGTCCAGTGTACCCAGTCTCCACTGAGCACCCGTACACCATCTCTGATGTCAAACACCAATGGATATGGGATCATCCATCGCCCATCTCATGGGTTGAGAAGCGTATACGCTAGTCTACACTGATATATCGATGCCCCGTCTCGATACACCCATGACTAGGGACCATGAAGGATGTACTTATGGACTACCATGTCCCCACTAGTATGATCTGCATCATAGTCCAGGTAGTCAAGTACACATCCTAAGGGCTTTACCAACATGTAACTATAAGACAGTTTAAAGAGACTAGTGTACATGTTAAGATAAAGAGTAACCAGATAGCATACTATCATATCGAGCAAGAAAGTCATCTCTATATATGTCCAAGCATCCAATATAATATACATCATCTGTACAATACTGGCCTCTAGGGCATACATACAACTAACATCCTGGCTCAAGCGAAACGAAGTAGGAGCACATATGTGATATGTGCGGGACCGAGATTAATACGAGTATGTGATACCGTATTTTATTCTCGCGATATGTGATATCGGTCGGTTATATATGATATAGCCGGACTGTCGAATCAAGTGTTGATTCGATAAATAGATACATTTGATATTAGTCGGTTGTATGTGATATAGCCGGATTATTGAATCAAGTGTTGATTTAATAATTTAATGTATAATTATATATTTGATATATTATCTTACATTTACTAATATTAGCTCACTTAAGATTTCTTTTTCTCACTTGTGTACACTTAGCATATATGTGATATATATTAATGTACATCTTTTGTGTCATGCTAGATGCCACATGCTACATGGGTGTTTGAGACTCACACCGTGCATATAATAATGTGAGGTTTTGTTTATTTAAAGTAAATAAAATTAGTTGGAAATTGTCACATGGTTGAAACTTGTAGAAGCTTATGGAACCATTGACCAAGTCCACTTATTTTGTTTTACTTGAACATATTTATTAACCCAACCAATATTGTTTACCCATGGTTTAGTCTCTACATGAGTTAGTATATGATACTAACTCACCCATGGTTGCTATTCTCACTCATTATTCCATTCACACTTCATCTTCTTCCTAATCTCCAAAAGCTTTCTAGCTTCATGAGAGGTGAAGAAAAATAGTGAGAAAATAATTTCTAAAGTGAGCAAAATTCCTACTTCATCAGCCTCTTCTCTACTAGCCATTTAGATTGGGTTGTTTCTTCACTAGTTCATTACTTAGTGAAGAGGTAGCTTGAGTTAGTGTCTCCTCGACGTAGATCATCTTCGGCCTCGAAGACTTCTAGCAAGCTTGTTCATTTCATATTGTGGAGCCTCACTAGAGTCCGGGAGATCACTACTTGGAGCAAATGGACTACTACACGGAGCTATTGAAGTGAAGGATCGGTCTACAAAGGTTGTATTCCTTGTTCACTTAGATGTAAAGATGTTTACATTCTTTTTCGTCTAATTCTCTAGTTTAGATTAGGGTTCTTTAGCGCGCCAATTTTTATAAAATGGCATGGTCGATACCTCCCGAAACCCAGCGGCGACCTAGGGAACCCGGCATATAACTATTATCAAAAGATCTATTTTAAATATATTATACAAATATTCCATGTTTTCTAAATCAAAGGAATCACCATTTCATGAAACTACCATGACAATTCAATACAATATCAATATTACACTAAAATACCATATACAATGAAAACTAGGTTCTACTCACTAGAAAATTTCACTTTTATAAAATATACATCTATGAAAACCCTAAAGACGATAATTAAATACTTGAGATGTATTTTGAAAATATATCCAAAACTATTTTTACATAAAACCCCCTTAAGTTATATCAATTTACAATAAGGACCATAGTAAACATAGGTTTAAGCGGGACCAGTTCTCTTGAGCCTCAGGGAGCCGGAGAGTATGGGTTCTTACCTATCTAAGGTAGATAACCTAATAACGGTGTTATCAACACGGTAATTGTCTTGGAAAAATATACAAATCCTGCCGTCCATGTGCAGCAGTTACCGATAACATCAAAACTAATTCAGGACTTCAATTTCTCTTTAAAAGTCTGACTCAGTCGAGTCATGATCAAATCTAAATACAATCTGACTTGAATTCAATTCAAGTATAACTGCAATACAACATGAATCCGTCTATACCAGAATACAATCTATAACAACATGAACATGACTGAACCAAACCATGGATATACTCTGATTACATGACTATCCATTTATATCCATTCCGTTTACTGATATCATGGTTTCGGCAAGTCTTCCATTTACCACAAGATAAGACAATACAATCAGTACAAGCAATACAATTAATACAATAAACATTACGAGGTTTATAAAGGAGTAGACTGGTATGGAACGTGTTAAAGGTGGCACGAGGTGATCACTAAAAGACGTAATTACATTCATGTCGTTGTTCCATGGTATTATCGACGGAGCCTTGTATTACGGGTTACCATAGTCTACAGTGTAAGTTGGACACCCCTCGTATACACAGGCATATTCTGTACCAAGCTACAAATACTACGTTAACATAACAATCAAACATTACACTAGATATACTCTCTACTTCTCTCCTTCTTTATGACTTACCGAGCGATTGTTCACTGACGACATTCTTATTTCTCTTCTTCTTTGGAATGTTGTCAGGAGGACCCGACTCTGAGGAGTTCGAGACCAACCAGGAGCACTTGGAGCAGTTCACTGAAGACCCCGAGCTATAGTCATATGTACATATTTTCTTTTCATTTCAGTTATGATATTGTTTAGGCATTGCATTTCAGACTTGTATTTACATTTCCAGTTATACCTATAAAAGAATGTTTAATAAATAAAGTTGCTGTTCATTATATTCATGTCTCTTGTGTATATTTTACTTTATATTACTTAAATACGCTTAGCGAGTTTACTTCTAAGTAAATATATCGCGTGACTCGTCGCGTCTCCTTACCCGTATACTGGGAAGCGGGGCGTGACAGGTTTTGTTGGCGGCCCATGCAGGTCAGTGCTGCATGGAACCCTACCATGCAGGTCAATTCTGCATGGACATGCGGGTCAATTCTGCATGAAGTCCGAAGTAATATAACACAAGAATCAGCAACTAAAAACATTCTTTACATTTCATATTTCTTGAATCTTACAATTTCATATACTTTGAATCTATTCTAACCCTATTTTTATTTCAAGGTTATGGATTCTCCAAACAATACCAGCACCAACTTCAACAAGACATCACCACATCTACCGCTTACGCCTATTGTTGTGCTGGGTTCCCTAGCATGACCACATGGTTTCGGTAGGCATCAACTATGCCATTTCAAAAATTTGGTGCGCTAAAAAACCCTAACTTAGAATCTTAATTAGAGAATTAGACGTAACCAAGCATGTAAACATCTTTACATCTAAGTGAACAAGGAATACAACCTTTGTAGACCGGTCCTTCACTTCAAAAGCTCCGTGTAGTAGTCCCTTCGCTCCAAGGTGAAATGAACAAGTTTGCTTGAAGTCTTCGAGGCCGAAGATGATCTACATCGAGATGACACTAACTCAAGCTACCTCTTCACTAATTAGGAATTAGTGAAGTAAACAATCTAAACTAAATAGCTAGTCTAGTGTAAGTTGATGAAGTAGGAATTTTGCTCACTTTAGAAATATTTTTCTTACTAATTTTCTTCACCTCCCAAAAGGCTAGAGAGCTTGAGGAAGGAGACGAAGAAAAGTAACTATGGAGAGAAGAAAGTGTAGAATGGCAACCATGGGTGAGAAATATCTCATATAACTCTTGTAGAGACTAAACCATGGCTAATAATAATGGTTAGGTTAATAAATATTTAGAGTGAGACAAAATTTGTGGACTAAGTCAAAAGTTAGCACAAAGCTTGTCCAAGCTTCTAACCTTGACTAATTTCCAACTAATTTTCATTTACACTTAATAAATAAAACCCCACATTATTATTTGTATGGTATGAGTCTCATACACCCATGTAGTATGTAGCAACTAGCATGACATAATAATATATATCACATATATATTAAGTATACACAAGTGAGAAAAAGAAATGCTTAAGTGAGCTAATATTAGTTAATGTAAATTAATATATCAAATATATATAATTATACATTAAATTATTAACTCAACTCTTAATTTAATAATCCGGCTATATCACATATAACTGACTAATATCATATGTATCTGTTCACACCATAATATTGCATTATTATATTCCCCATTCTTATTCGTTTTATAAATAAACGGGTGCTTTTGATGCATGTCTGCTACATGTTACAGGTTACAGGTTCTTGGACAGGAAACAGTGAAAACGATGTAAAAACGATGAAAATATGGACTTTTGACCAACAAATGGGAGGATCTTAGTCAAGCCTACATCGAAAGACAGTTCATAATTAACAAGGCAACGCAAGACCCTAAAATGTCAAGGCAAACGGTTAAAAAGCCATTGCAAATTGTTCACTGAAGATCTGGAACCAACCTAGAAGCCCAAATGGAAAAAGACATATATAAACAGGAAGACAAAGTCACCAAGAGCCCAGCCCAGAAGTTGCAGAAGCCAACTCTTCCTTTTGGCCGCGGAACCGCGACCAAACCATGCCTCGGGCCGCGGTTCCGCGGCAGTTTTAAAGAAATAAAAAAATAATTTTTTAGCGAAATAAAGTGGCGGCGTTGACCGGTCTTCCTAGAGGGCTATTTTTGTAAATGCAAACATGCGAGTCATTGTAACCCTAGGGTTTCCTATCTTCTATAAATAGGGACTTTAATTTATTGTAAACTTTATGCCTCCTTTTAATAAAAATTCCAAAATCCTCTTTGGAGAGCATCGGTGTTTCTTCTCCATTCTGAAATTCAGATCTGACAACCCTGCATGGACGATTGGAGGGATGCATCTGTAAGTAATTTAATTTCTTGCTCTAGTGTAGATTTCAATTCCTTGCCCTAGGTAGATTTAATTTCATGCCCTAGGAACTTGTTTAGGGTTTATCTTTGAGGAAGGATTTTGAGAGATGAGATCTCTCATCCCTTTCTTACCCACCAAATATTTACAATAGGACTCCATGCATACATGCACATACCGCGCCCTACGGCATCCTACCCCTCGAGGTAACGATGACACCGTAGTGTAAAGGACCGGTTGCGCATGTTTTCCATGGAGGTTAGGGTAAGGATTTCTAAAGGAAGGACAAGAACCTAGAGGAAGGAACACCTTCCCGAACGGATCTAATCACTTTATTGATAATTACCATAACTCCTCATAGATCTTCATTCAGGTATTGAAAGCGGTGAGATTTAATTACATTTCCAAACCATCCCTAAACCTAGCCCTAGCAAGAGTAGATCTAGATAATTGCCCTAGGTTAATTAGGTTTTTAGATTTAATAATTAATCCGAACACCCTTCGGAATTAACTCGTAAGCACGACTAGGAGATTCATAAAATCCCTGTGGACCGACCCGTACTCACCGGCTAGCTGCAAAGCGACGCCATTCTTGATTGCGGTTTAGAAATAGTTTTTGAGAGACAAAATCAAATGGCGCCGTTGCCGGGGATGGCGTAGAACTTTCATTTTCGCAATTTCGGGTTAATCATAAAAAAAAAATCATAAAAATCTGAAAAAATCATAAAATATAAAAATATATATCATTTGTTATTTTTGGAAAGGATACTTTGTGGTAGAATTTTTGCAGGATATACAGAATCGGATCTGGAAAATTCCAGAAAGCGAAACAGAAAAAGGGGTATCGGAACAGAAGGGATTTTAACTAACAGAAGAGCACAAAAATTTTGGAGTCTTGAACCGCCCATCTCGCCGTGATTCCGCGGCCAAAACCTATATTAGACCGCGGAACCGCGGCCATCTTGTCGACTCATCGCACCAAAAAATTTCTGGGGCACTGTGCAGTTAATGTGACCGCGAAATCGCGGTGGGAGCCACGTTTTGCCGCGGAAGGGCGGTGGAATAGTGACATCATCAGACCAACTTTGCTCTGTAAGATTTTCTGTTCATCCTCTGTAATTTTTGAAATATATTTTTTGAAAAATGCCTGCAGGATTTTGTGCACATTAAAAATATATTTTCTTCCAAATAACGATCTTGTGCAGGATTTTTGGGCCCCGCTTGAAATGAAATTAGATTGCAAGTAATATTTTGCTGTTGTATATCTTTTCTATAAAATATTTTGCTGTTGCATATCTTTTCTCTAAAATGTTTTTGCAACAAAATTTTTTCCAAATAAAGAGAAAGAAAAAAAATCAATGAAAAATGAAAATAAAAAGAACAAATATTTTATAGAACTTGCAAAATTTTTTAGCCCCAAATAAATCTTTGCACCACCCAACCTTCCTTCTTGTCACCTTTCTTCTTCTAACATGGGTACCCCACACAATAAATCATTAGCCGAACTTTGGTATCCCGAACCTAATTTTGCGTCGTACGTTAATTTGTTCGGTCAATTTAAAAACGATCCTTCCTTGCCAAAAATTTCGTTGAAAGATCAAATAGAGGTGTCTAGGAGAAACAGTTTGACTTTTCAACCCAATTTGTGTCGACCAAGTCCATCTTTACCACCTTCATATGTTGACACCAATTTTCCAAGTCCTTCTGTCACTCCTAGGCCGATGTCCATTGCTGAGCATATTGCTCAATCTCGCAGTCGATCTTTCACCCCTCTCTACTCATCTAGTTCTAGGGATCCACATGACTATTCACCTTTTTATCAACATGTTGACCCTACCCCTGTCCAATCACCCATTTCCTATCAGTCATACCCGACCTTCCCACCTTCACTAGACACCGTTTCAACACAGCCATTAGGGAGTTTTGCATATCCACACCAATTTGAATTTTTTACCGAAACCCCCTCACCACCTAAGTTTAGTTTGGAAGAGTCGTTGGAGGCTTATATTGCAACAACAAATAAAATGACTAGGAATGTGGAAGCGTCCGTGGCCGCCCTTATGCAACCTAGTGAACCGGTAGCTAGTTTCCCGCTAGCTCCAAATTTTTCAATGTATGAGGCGGCAGTTGGACAGAGTGAGAATGAGAGAGGATTTTCAAATCAAACCTACCCATACCCAATTGAATCCAACAACTCCTGTTTTCCATCGATTGCCCTAAATAGTTCACCTGTTGAAAATAAAAATGAGTTGTGTGATTTTGTAGTGTTTGATTTGCTAAATTGTGAGGAACCCCTTTCGAGTGAAACCGCACCTAATCCTTTCGATCTTTACACCTCCCATCTAGAACCTAAATCGATAGATATCCATGCTTTTGATGAGGTGTCTAAGGAATTTGATTTTCACTTGATTGAGGATATAGACGCCGGGAATATTTCGGATGATGAACCTGTCGATTTAATTGAGATTTTATGTTCAAATCATCATCCCGAGCTATTAAAGGTTTCTCCCGAATCTAATATGCGTCTTGAATTTGATGATAATGGTATGGATGAGTTGAATTTTGAGGAAAATTATAAGGATAATATTGAGGAGAGTTTTGAGGATAATATTGAGGTTGAACCATTTTTATTTAATATGTCGGATTTTCCAATTCAGCCTCCTGAACCTTTGACTGTTATATCACCCTCCCTCCTACCTATCGTTCCGACCGAACAAGTGACCGTTACGCTTTCATCTCCTATACCAAGTTCGGCGTACCCATGTTTTCTTGCGAATCTTGAGGGATTTGACCCCATTTTCCGATGGGTTGATAGGTTAGCGAAATCGCTTATAACATATCGATCATCACATATTGCGCTAATTTATTCACTCGATTTACACCCTCAAGTTCGCGTGATCCTTTTTTCTCCTTTCCGCCCTTCTTTCCCCCCACCGATACCATATTCTACCATTCTTCTTTCCACACGGTCCCGCGTGTTTCTCATTTCTTTCATCTCCATCCCATTCTTGTACCGCCTATATCTTTACCATGATAAGATTTTTGAATGGTTGGTGCTAACATTTGGCTTGTGTAAGGCCAAGCTTAAGTTTGGGGGGGACCTTTGTATATATGTACATATTTTTTGTTTTCTTTTTATAAAAAATAAAAAAATTCAAAAAATTAAAAATATAAAAAAAATTTATAAATAAATAAACAGGGGAGTACCAGCATTTTGACCCTCTTGGTTTAGCATGACAGTGAGGACACTGTCAAGTTCAAGTTTGGAGGTATGTTCGGTACGTCTTCTTCCTTTGTATTCATTTGTACATATTTTTGCATTTGCATACTTATTTGAAAACCCATAAAAATTTGAAAAATTTTAAAATTTTTTCAAATTATTGTATTCAATTTTGGCTAATTGACTTGAGTTTGACAAATAAGTTAACTGGCTAGGAACAACTAGATCTTAGACTTAGTAAATTAAAAACCCTAAAAATAACATTCCTTAAAGTTTAACGGTAGAAAGTATATGCCTTGTAGTTTATTTAGAAATAGGCAAATTTTGGGTTCACTTCTTAGGCTAAGTCGAAACAAGGGAAGAGTATTGATGTTCTTATTAGAGTATAAGTTTGAAAAATAGTTCCTAGCTTAAGTCTAAATTCTGAAAATGTACACCCTACAATTTGCACTATCACGCACCTTGAAATTTGGAATAGTAGAAGAGACCATGAAATGCTCCTGTCTAAAGTCCTTAGTACAAAGAAAATAAAAGAAAATAAAAAAAAGTGAATAAAGAAAAAAATGGACACTGGTTTTTGAGATTACTTAAGGCTGTAAAAATAGAAAAATATTTAGCGAGGGTGCTTCATCACCTAGTGCCTTAGACCAACTGGTTTGGGAGTCACTGCTAAAGCCTTGGGTGTTGCAAAACTAGGAAGTATGCTTTAAAGTGCTAACGCATCTTGTAATCGGTTGTTGGTACCTCAAGAAGTATTAACGGTCGCATGAAGGATGTGTAAGCGAATTTCATTTAAAAAATTCACTAAGTGCTTTGGACAATGGACGATAGTATGATTGCTTGATTTGGATTTCCAAGTGTAGGGGTGATCTATACACACACGTAGAGGTATGTAATTGGAGTTTAGATGAGAAAAAGGGATGAAGAATAGAACTTGTATCTTTAGTAGAGTTGATAGAAATTCCTATGTGGAGATGGAACCCTAGAAGGAAAACTTAAGAGATGCCGAAAGCTAAGTAGATCTACATAACATATATAATCTTAAGTTAAATAATGAGGAAGTGTGAAGAATATGGGTGGATAATTTACAAGTAGAAGATAATAGAATTCCTTGTTAGAAAACCTAATTGGAGAACAAAAGTCAATGGGCCGAGTTGATAGGATTTTGTGGGTGTAATCCGCTGAAAACCCTCAGGAGACAACACTCCTCCTACTAGGGACACCTAGAGGTTTAACGGCATGTTGCACGTGCTCAGTGCAATCGCGTTTCCATGCGAAAGTGTGGTTAGGATTTTAGTGAATAAAAATAAGTTTGCTCGAGGACGAGCAAAAGATAAGTTTGGGGGTATTTGTTCACGCCATAATATTGCATTATTATATTCCCCATTCTTATTCGTTTTATAAATAAACGGGTGCTTTTGATGCATGTCTGCTACATGTTACAGGTTACAGGTTCTTGGACAGGAAACAGTGAAAACGATGTAAAAACGATGAAAATATGGACTTTTGACCAACAAATGGGAGGATCTTAGTCAAGCCTACATCGAAAGACAGTTCATAATTAACAAGGCAACGCAAGACCCTAAAATGTCAAGGCAAACGGTTAAAAAGCCATTGCAAATTGTTCACCGAAGATCTGGAACCAACCTAGAAGCCCAAATGGAAAAAGACATATATAAACAGGAAGACAAAGTCACCAAGAGCCCAGCCCAGAAGTTGCAGAAGCCAACTCTTCCTTTTGGCCGCGGAACCGCGACCAAACCGTGCCTCGGGCCGCGATTCCGCGGCAGTTTTAAAGAAATAAAAAAATAATTTTTTAGCGAAATAAAGTGGCGGCGTTGACCGGTCTTCCTAGAGGGCTATTTTTGTAAATGCAAACATGCGAGTCATTGTAACCCTAGGGTTTCCTATCTTCTATAAATAGGGACTCTAATTTATTGTAAACTTCATGCCTCCTTTTAATAAAAATTCCAAAATCCTTTTTGGAGAGCATCGGTGTTTCTTCTCCATTCTGAAATTCAGATCTGACAACCCTGCATAGACGATTGGAGGGATGCATCTGTAAGTAATTTAATTTCTTGCCCTAGTGTAGATTTCAATTCCTTGCCCTAGGTAGATTTAATTTCATGCCCTAGGAACTTGTTTAGGGTTTATCTTTGAGGAAGGATTTTGAGAGATGAGATCTCTCATCCCTTTCTTACCCACCAAATATTTACAATAGGACTCCATGCATACATGTACATACCGCGCCCTACGGCATCCTACCCCTCGAGGTAACGATGACACCGTAGTGTAAAGGACCGGTTGCGCATGTTTTCCATGGAGGTTAGGGTAAGGATCTCTAAAGGAAGGACAAGAACCTAGAGGAAGGAACACCTTCCCGAACGGATCTAATCACTTTATTGATAATTACCATAACTCCTCATAGATCTTCATTCAGGTATTGAAAGCGGTGAGATTTAATTACATTTCCAAACCATCCCTAAACTTAGCCCTAGCAAGAGTAGATCTAGATAATTGCCCTAGGTTAATTAGGTTTTTAGATTTAATAATTAATCCGAACACCCTTCGGAATTAACTCGTAAGCGCGACTAGGAGATTCACAAAATCCCTGTGGACCGACCCGTACTCACCGGCTAGCTGCAAAGCGACGCCGTTCTTGATTGCGGTTTAGAAATAGTTTTTGAGAGACAAAATCAGTATCAACATATCGAATCAACACTTGATTCGATAACCCGGCTATATCACATATAACCGACCGATATCATATATCGCGAGAATAGAATACGGTATCACATACACGTATTAATCTCGGTCCCACACATATCATATATGTGCTCCTACTTCGTTTCGCCTGAGCCAGGAAACCACTGTGTAGGACTCTAAAGATTCGTCAATAGGCCGGCAGTAGGTGATGATCATATCAGTCATCCACGAGCCGTCAGCGGTACTGCTAGACGTAACGGCTACCCGGGTATTGAGCGATCAGAAGATCAACAAGCAAGCCTGCTCATACTCATGCGAATCCAATCAGTAACACTACCGTACAGTTCGGTCTCTTCATCTGATATGTGGCATATCCAGCCTGGGGGTAGTAAATGCCAGACCTTAATAGCCTAATAAGTCATGCCGATGTGAGGTCCATAACGGTTCGAGAAACTACTGATAACAATTACCAATAAATCTCAGCAACCCTGGCCAGGGATTTCCTATTATGGCCAATCGAGCATAGCGCAACATCAACCCCCAATACCAGGAGAGACGAAATCCTCTCCTATCGCTCACTTCCTCCATATGACTTGGGAATGTACCCAAAAACCACCGTTTTGAACGTTTTATTGAACGTGGTAAGGTGAAAATCAAAGCATAGTAGGAATCACACAAGACTCTATGACAATCTCGGGTCTACAGACTAACCTGTACCAGTGTCACCAGAGAACTGCTATCTGACGTGAGGTATAATACCATCTAGGAGTTCTCGGCGAGTCCTGTTCAGTATACCCAGTCTCCACTGAGCACCCGTATACAATCTTTGATGTCAAACACCAATGAATGTGGGATCATCCATTGCCCATTATATGGGTCAAGAAACGTATACGCTAGTCTACTCTGGAATATCGATGCGCCGTCTCGATACTCCCACGACTAGGAACAATTGAAGGATGTACTTATAGACTACCCTGGCCCCCACTGGTATGATCTGCATCATAATCCTGATAGTTAAGTACGCATACTAAGGGCTTTATCAACATGTAACAGAGAGACAATAAGTATACATGTCATGATAAAGAGCAACCAGATAGCATACTTGTAAGTTTACGGTAGTGCCCCGGCCGTCTGTCCGAGGCCAAAATACGGAAATGAAAACTTTTTCAAAACTAGAAACCGGCGCTATCGTATATTTTAAATCCGGATCGAACCATTAACCTACAACCAGCAAAATAGAGAAGGGTTGGAAAAGCTATACCGAACGATCCGTGTCCTTCGGTCTTTGGCCACCATCCCAAGCTCCTCGTGGCATCTCCGGTCTCGATCTCCTCGTCGGAAAGGGCACCACATCTTCGAGTCTTTTTACGGGCTCCCGCTTTGTCCGAAGCAATTCGGGCATGAAGTTCGCTAGTCGACGTGTACAAGGCGATGTAGAGAATATGTGTGATCACTTTGTCTCTTGAGGATTTATTGGATGCCATTAGTGAGGAGATTATGAGCTCAAGAAAGAGGAGGAAGAAGAAGAAGCTTTCTTCTCCTTTTCTTTTGTTGTTCTTGTGATAAAATGAGAGAGAGTGTTGTTAAAAAATACAAGCCCACAACCATATCATGGCAGCCCCTCTCTCTCCTCTTATCATATCAAGACTCAAATCTATCATATAATGTGACACATGCACAAAGAAAGAGACCATGAGTCATCACTTGTGCATGTGTCACAATTAATGCTCTTAATCATGATTTTGTGCTCATTATTTCCACATGCAAACATTAATCCAAATGTTTGCAACAATAAAAAGAGAATGGCATCTACTAAAGTAAACTCGTGACGGATCACAAGAGTACCCCTCACATGTATATACATACCTGCATCCGCATTCCGACTGAATGCGAATGCGATGAGACTAAAGTAATCCAGCAAATCTAATACTAGGATCCGGCTTAAACCAAAGCCCACTAGTATGATCCGCCCGATCATGATCCGTGCACTACTGCATGTATATGATCGGACCCTGCCATATATCATACGGCATCTACAACGTTTCGCCCGAAACTTGAGAAACTGTCTGTGGGGGAATCTAAAGACTCGTCAATACTTTGGCTATGGATTTAACTACTAGCACGTCAGAGGTACTAGCCATATGTAACGGGCTACCAGGTATTGACCAAAAGGGAGGTCGATGAGCGAACTCATCCTGACACCCTACTGAGCCTGTCAGTGACAATATCCGTACAGTCCGGTCCGTTCGTCTATGAGCATTGCATGGCGGGCCTAGGGGGTTGGTAAAAGTCAGACCCCTAAAAGCGGTACAAGTCGTGTCGGAGTGTAGCCCAGAACACCCTGAGATACTACTGGAATATCTACCAGTAAATCTCCTGCCTTGGCCAAGGACTTCGTGTAATGGCTCTCCTAGACACAGCGCGATCTCACCCCCAATACCGGGAGAGACGAAACCCCTGCCGATCCGCTCACCGCCTCTATGTGGCTCGGGACTGTACCCAACTAAAACCTGTTTGCACGACTCCTTTAAGCCGTGGTAGGGTAGTAATCAAAACACAGTGGGAACTCACACGAGACAAATGACGATCTCAGGTCGATGAACTAACCTGTACACATGTCATCAGAGAACTGCTATCTGACGTCAGGTATAAAACCAACTAGCATGTTCCCGGCGAGTCCTGTCCGGTGTATTCATAACCCAATGAACACCTGTATACATCTTAGGTGAACCAACTGACACCAATGGCTTGTGAGACCAGCCACCGCCCCTCGTCGGGGTCTCGACTGTATACACTAATCTACTCTGGAGTATCGATGCCCTGTCTCGAAAACTCCCACGACTAGGGACCTTTTAAGGATGTGCTTATAGACCCCAGCTCCCACGTATATGTTTGCCATCATACTGCTGGCAGTCAAGCAAGAATCCTAAGGGCTCCATCAACGTGTAATAGCGACCTGTAAGGTCACCTAAAGCTGTACATGATGATAAAGACAAACCATGGTAGCATACTATTCTCTATCAACGTGTAATAGTGAACTACAATGTCACCTAAAGCATGTACACGATGATAAAGACAAACCAGATAGTATACAAACCTCTCGAGTAAGACTGTCCTACCAGTATAGGTCCCCCCTCAATCATTGCAATCACGTGCCTGCGATCCAATAATTGACTTTGAGGGCACTATATCCAACAATCTCCCACTTGCACTCAAGGCTCATTATTGCGATGTCGCATACTCACAGCCCGTGTGATACCGAACAACCAACTCCTCTACTAATCATGTTGCGCCACGGCAGCGCCCCGGCCGTCTTACTCGAGGCCAAAATGCGGAATCAAAATTTTTCCTTACTCGGAAACCGGCGCTACCGCGGACAAAGAAAACCCGAATCGTTTACCATTAACCTAACTAGCAAACAAGAGATGGGATAAGAAGTATACCAAGAGATCCGAGTCCTCCGGTCTTCTCATCATCGCCCCGATCTCCCGCGGAAAGTGTAGTCTCCATATCGTCGCCTCCTCGCCGGAAAGGGCACCACATCGCCTTCGTCTTTTACGGGCTCCCGCCTCAATACCGAGGCAACTCGAGCATGAAGCCGGCAACTCGACATGCTCAAGATGTGCTGTAGGAAGTGTAGTAGATAATGCTAATCTCATTTGGGGTTTGTAGTTGCCATGATGGAGGATTGGGGTTAAGAAAAATGGTGCTTTCATTTTTCTAAAACAAGAAGAAGAAGGAGATGAAGAATTCCTCACATAATCAAGATGAACTCTCTCATTCTTTTTCTTTCTCTCTTTCTTTTTCTTCCTCTCTCTTTTCTCATAACCATGAAAGACTTTCTTCAAGTGAGAATGAGAATGGTGGAGGAATGAATATCATAACACAAAGGGAGGTGAGTGTAGGAGCTAAAGAAAGGTGACCACATCCTAGACAAGAAAACATTCAACCATGCTTCTTCTCCTATTCACTCCATAACCCTTCAAATCACAATAAAGCAAGCATGGTTGAAAGATAAGAAAGCTATCATAATCAATCATTATGCAAGAAAACCCTCCACTAAGAGTTATTTGCAAAACTGCAAATAACCCTCTCCATCGGAAAAGTCCGGCCGGGAAAGAACAAAGGAAAACCGGCCGGAACGGAATGCAAACTGGCAACTCCAGAAAACTGGTCCCGTAATAAATTACAGGAAAACCCCGATACTGTGCATACACACCCGCATCTGTATTCCGTCAGGATACAAATACAAAGAGACAAAATCTACACTGTACTAGACTAGGACCGGCTTAAGCCAAAGCCGGCTAGTAAAATCCGTTCGATCCTGATCCGTGCAATACCGCACGTATCTGATCGAACCCTGCCATATAACTATACGGCGATTAGTACAAACCGTCCGATCCTGATCCGTGCAATACCGCACGTATCTGATCGGACCCTGCCATATCTCCATACGGCCTCTACAGCGTTTCGCCCGAAAGCTTGAGTAACTGAAAGTGTGGTGGACTCTAAAGACTCGTCAATACTATGGCTGTGGATTTAACCACTAGCACGTCAGAGGTATTAGCCAATACGTGACGGGCCACCAGCTATTGACCAAAAGGGACGTCGATGAGGAAGCTCACCCCGACACCCAACTGAGCCTGTCAGTGACAATATCCGTACAGTCCGGTCCGTTCGTCTATGAGTATCGCCTGGCGGGCCTAGGAGGTTGGTAAAAGTCAGACCCCCAAAGGCGGTACAAGTCGTGTCGGAGCGTAGCCCAGAACGCCCTGAGATACTACTGGAATATCTACCAGTAAATCTCCTGCCTCGGCCGAGGGCTTTGCGTAATGGCTCTCCTAGACACAGCGCGACCTCACCCCCAATACCGGGAGAGACGAACCCCTGCAGATCCGCTCACTGCCTCCATGTGGCTCGGGACTGTACCCAACTAAAACCTGTTTGCACGACTCCTTTGAGCCGTGGTAGGGTAGTAATCAAAGCACAGTGGGAACTCACACGAGACAAATGACGATCTCAGGTCGATGAACTAACCTGTACACATGTCACCTGGGAACTGCTATCTGACGTCTGGTATAAATCCAACTAGCAGGTTCCCGGTGAGTCCTGTCCGGTGTACTCATAACCCAATGAGCACCTGTATACATCTTAGGTGAACCAACTGACACCAGTGGCTTGTGAGACCGGCCACCGCTCCTCGTCGGGGTCTCGACTGTATACACTAGTCTACTAATGGAGTATCGATACCCTGTCTCGAAACTCCTACGACTAGGGACCTTTTAAGGATGTGCTTATAGACCCCAGCTCCCACGTATATGATCGCCATCATACTGCTGGTCGTCAAGCAAGAATCCTAGGGGCTCTATCAACGTGTAATAGCGACATGTCAAGTCACCTAAAGCAGTACACGATGATAAAGATAAACCAGATAGCATACTATCATCTCGAGTAAGACTGTCCTACCGGGATAGGTCCTCCCTCAATCATTGCAATCACGTGCCTGTGATCCAATAATTGACTCTGAGGGCACTAACTCCAACAATCTCCCACTTGCACTCAAGGCTAATTATTGCGATGTCGCATACTCACAGCCCGTGTGATACCGAACACCCAACTCCTCTACTAGTCAGTCTCACAAAACCCGTTTGCGAAACTATTGCGTTCGAGGAATAGCCTCAGTGAGTGGATCCGCTATGAAGTTTCTTTCTATGTCTCTCTATATCTCAAGTTCGCGGAGAAAGCCATCTCCCGAAATGAGCAATACCTGTCTTAGAATGTCTGGATGTCTGATGGGACCTAGTTCATAAATGAACACCAAATCCAAACTTCTTAGACTGTATCATCAACTGAACTTAATCAGTCTCCTGCGCCATGCCACCCTCAGTATTGCCTTGGACCATCTGTCCAAAATACTGTCCCTCGTCAGAGGGAGAACTAAAACTCTGACAACCTCCTTGTCGTCCATGTCACCTTGGAAGCCTGGAGTGATAACCGTCTCCTAAAGGAGGCAGCCGTTATCATATCCCTAGAACATTCACTTATGTTCTAAAACTGCTTCCGACTGTTCCTCCAGGATTGGATCAATATCATCTTATTTCATCTAGTGCAAGAACAACATCTGGTGTGGTACTTGACATCTCATGATTGACTCAATTGCCTAAGCAAGTGATCTGTCAATCATGCGTATCCCTCTCCCCTTTAGTCTATAAGACACCTTTAGAGAGGGTGACTCCATTACCTGCAGGTACACTACCATGCCAGGAGTCGTCCATTCTAAATACTCTTAGAATGCTGTCAAGGTACCCTGATTGGGAAACCACCCAAATCTAGATCTAAAACCATAGGTCTAGTAACCAGTATGTCTGATATAATATCCAAGTCCCATGTGGAGAAAACACTGTGTGACGACCAAAGTATAACCGATCGTAGTATAGGAATATCACTTCCTACTACCTTCTCAACAGATCCATCCCCTATTCTGATGACGTCAAACCCATGACTGTCACATCAGAAACAGATGATCTAACTCCGCTATATCTGCTTTAGTCTATAAATAGATATAAGCATGAAGTCCACCAATGCTTCCGCTGCTCCCACTGACTACGACAACCCTCTGCCAGAGTCATATAGACGTGCACTTCTAAAGCTAGTTTAGAACGACGCTATACTCATCCTCCTGCCGGGTCTCGCAGCCTGGAACAACAACAATGGCAAGTGTGGGTAAACAAGAACTTCCCTGTCACCGTCCTTGAGGCTACCGGAGTACCTCTCGGGTGCCTGAAGTTACCCACCTTATCTGCGGAGTGGCCAATGGAATGTCAAATCAGATTGAATCTTTAGGTTCTTTATTAAATCTTCAGTAATCGTTTGCGGTTCTGGAATCACTTCCAGTTCTACCATACTCCCACTGGTGTTTTTGAAAAAATCCATTTTTAATAAAACTGTGGCGAGTCTAGAACAATATTTCTATTGATCTGCCAGATGGTAGAAAGTCAACCCTCGTCATAGCCTGGGTCAACCCACAAACAGCCATTACAGAAACGTGCCTTGAGTTATCCGGAGTCTGGTTTTAAGCATAAGCCGGACAACTCCCCGTACCTTAACATCGTTAAGATATGAACTGTTCTATATCTAATATAGAACCAGAGGCACTGATTTAATTGAACCAGATTCAAATCATGCAGCTGTCTCCAGTGCATGTCAACTAAATGGAAGGAGGCCGATCAGCGTTACTCAACTTAGGAATGCTTCCAATTATGAGTAACCTGAAAGAGAAGCAATCTGTCTTCATCATTACTATCAACTGAATACCATACACAAGTATCTACATCTTCGATCACCTTGAAGAATCCCGATACTTGCAACACCTGGTTCTCTACTCTATTCAAATACCTATAACTCCTCAAAACTCAGACCCTGTGTTCCTACGAAACACATGTCTAAGAACTAGAGAAGTTAAAAGTAAACAGAATATAGTATGAGGACCAACCCCTCTGTCCTGATGGACACTGGACAACATACAATACTCTGTATAAGTCCGCTGAGTCTAACAACTCTTTCACTGTGTGTCGTAGGTTGAAAACTGTACTTGTGGTTAAGAAGAATTACACCGCTGTTTAATGCTCCTTACCTAACCATCCACTGATATAGGTAAATGTCATCGACATAATATCAAAAGGTATATCTCACTCTATGAAAATAGACGTACAGATATATGAATTTGAAATTGGTGCACAACAGCGGATATTCATAACCAAATATTTGCCGACCGGCAAACAACCCAGGTGACTTCCTCAAATATCACCGATTACAACGAATCCCGATATAATGAGGATGATCACCCAATTCCCAATAACTTACTCCCACTCCTCATCTGTAAAACCATACAGATGTGAGAATCATACCTGGTAAATACATACCCTGGAGTAAGTGTCTAATCGGGAAATCAGTTTTTCTTTTAACATTACACAGTGAAACTGAAACATTGAAATGTTTCTGTGGGGAATTCTGGTATTCCTAGTAATGCCTCTTCCATTATCCAGATTCACAACTGTAACCGTATAATTCTTTGCCACCTTTCCAAATCTCTTTATATGTCTTTAGTCATTACCTTCTGTACACCCTTTTAAGCCAAATGGTTTTCTTCCTTCCCTACCGTTCGGCACCAGCCTATGGTTTGGAAGAAGACTATCCAAAAAGCATAAAGGGTGTACTGTCCTCATCCTAAGAACACTCGCAACGCGAGAGAAGGTGAAGATAAAAGACACCTGAATGTACTTTATTCCTATTTCTCCTGAACCAGAATCCATCCCCGAACTGGAACAAGTTCCTTTCGAGTTCGTATATAACCATACGATGGAGTATCCAAATAAACTGTGGATCTTCGTAGTGATACGGAGTGTCCTGGAGAAATACAAAGGTGATTTAGGATTGGCGAAGAAATACTTGGTTTGGTCGTGAATATCAGTCGCATTTTACTTTGCTCTCCTACTAATCCCTTGCTTTGTCTTAACTTAATACCTTCTGCACACCATCGTTATGCTAATTGGTTTTCTTCATTCCCCACCGTTCGGCACCAGCCTAAGGTTTGGAAGAAGACTATCCAATTTGCGTAATAGGTGTACTACTCCTAAACCAAGGAGTACTCGCAACCTGAGAGAAGGTGAAAAGAAAAGACAACTGAATAATCCTATCCGTTTTCTCCAGAACCAGAAACCATCCTCGAAGTCCTTCGAGTTCGTATCTAACCATACGATGGTTTTGTCCAATGGAAGTGGACGTTCGCAGTAATACGGGGTGTCCTGGAGAAAAGGGTAAAAGTAGGAGTGGCAATGAGGTCTGCAACTGTGACAATCCAAAAGCCAGTGTTAAGAAGGTTCGGTCAACTTGGTCACTGAGTCAAAATCCAGGGTCGGGTCAATGGTCGCTTCCAGAGAGAGAGAAAAGAAACACTCAGCGTGCACTCTATCCTAGATCAGAATGGTTATCACTTTAACTAATCTGGAAACCTCCCACTGTACCTCAAAATCTCCTCCAAACCTGAAAGAAGAATTAGTCGGGATCACCCGAGGAGTAAACCAACTCATCAGTGGGAATCGGGATCCAACTATCATCGCATGATAACTTGACGGAATCCACTCAAGTCACCACACTCCAGAAGGTATGCGCATGCTTGGCAAGTTTCAGTTCTTTTGAAACTCCCGATGTGATTTTTACCCCTAGGACCCAAGTGACCTTGACGAATAATCAACAAATCAAAAGGTCCTAGTCAAGTTCAACCCGTCATTATCTTGATTGCGTTAAACCCACCCGCACGACCCTTGACGAATAATCAACAAAGTCGCACGACTGTCCTAACCAATCCACATATCCATGCGACAGAAAGCATTACAGAGCTACCGCACACTACGCCTCGGCGAATAGCAACGACAAACGTAGCGCGAATACTAAGCAATACTAATCCGAAATGACGGAGGGCTACGAATGGTTTCTGGCGAAAACCTTTAACGTAATGAACTTGATATCGTTGAAGGAACTGGATAACTTTTATAAAAATATAGTAACGAAAACTTTTACTAAAGAGGTCACTCCCGGTGAAGGGATCTCGGCTCTTTCCCCGTAGAATGAGGTGCAGGATATTCCAACTGAATACCACGATGCAAAGCAAAAGTAATCGGCTATAGTGAAGCTATTGCCCTGACGCAAACTTCTGTCCAAGGGGTCACTCCCGGTGAAGGGATCTCGGCCCTTGCCTCGTCGACTGAGGAGCAGGATATTCCAAATGAATACCACGATGCAAAACAAAAGTGAACGTCCTTGCAATAACAGCCTTTTGAAAAATGTTCCAACAACATCAGATTAGGTTTGTTTAACTTGCATTGATCCGAATCAACGCAGTCCCATCAATTGATCACACCACAAAGAACGAAAATATACTGACGTACGTATATGCCATCCGCATTCGCCACTGGGTCCCGTCATCACCCGTTAGGTTAGCTAACTAACGGCAGAGCGGGGACTGGACTAGCGCGGATGTAAAACATATACAACATCTACTAATATATATACCAATATATAGTATTTCGCTCAAGGCGTGAATAAAATGCAACATCACAGAAATGTACAGCATCACAGAACAATACAGATATCTGGAAGCCCCGGGTTTCACAGAGCCGCTGCTGAAACCCGACGTTCCCCTGGTCGTGTGGATAGCCTGTGCAATGAAATCCTAGACCCCTACGGGCGCGGCAAGTCACCCGCCAAATCCTGAAGCGAGGCAGCCCCCTTCAGTACCGTGAATGGACCACCCAGCACTTCACGGAATCCGGTAACTTGGGCACCCCTCCTGGGTCAACCTGTACCCCCTACGAGTGCGGCGAATAGCCCGCCAATCCTGGACTGAAGCCCCCTCCGTCTCAATGCCCTGAGATGCGGGCCCGTTGCCTTCTAGAACCCGGCTATCCGTGCACCCCTCCGCGGGGCAACCCTAATACAGAAAGTAAAATATACATACACCGGGTACATCGACCGCAACCAGGTCGTGCCCCAAAAGAATAATACAAACAGGCAGTGACGGCAGTCCACATGTCGGACGCTCGCCCCGCAATATCAAATGTACATAATACAACAAAACTGTACTAGCATTGCATCCAGGCTATCCCCCACGACCGATCCGCAACATCACAGCATAAACATAGAACATCAACGTGAAAGTCACGTTCGCAAATCCGTCTAACCGGGCTATAGCAGTTAGACCGGAATTACCGATCGAGTGACATTCACGGTCGCAGATATAATGTAAATACTGTGAAATAATGTGTTTAAAATATCCGATCGATCAAACAACTAACAAGTGGGCCCCCAACCAATACTGTAGCAGTCATAGAAAACCTGGGCCCAAATTTAATATCCCAAAAGCCCCAAAATCAAGTGAAAGACAATCTGGAGAAAAATGGTACGGTCAAGAATTTAATTGGCGGCGGAAGCGCGGCCAAAGCACTGCTTTGGCCGCCCTTCCGCGGTGAAATGAAGGAATCAGGATACCAATTTTTCCCAGATCTCTTATATATGCCTGCACATCATTCTGCAACTACCTGAAAAATTTTTGGACTTCAAAAAATTTCGACAGAAACTGATGTGAAGTAATATGCGGTTTTTGGGATTTCGGTCGATCGGAAATGCAAAACACATTAGAACAAGCTAGGTAAGGTTAATGGCGTGGCTCTGATACCATGTTGCGCCACGGCAGCGCCCCGGCCGTCTTACTCGAGGCCAAAATGCGGAATCAAAATTTTTCCTTACTCGGAAACCGGCGCTACCGCGGACAAAGAAAACCCGGATCGTTTACCATTAACCTAACTAGCAAACAAGAGATGGGATAAGAAGTATACCAAGAGATCCGAGTCCTCCGGTCTTCTCATCATCGCCCCGATCTCCCGCGGAAAGTGTAGTCTCCATATCGTCGCCTCCTCGCCGGAAAGGGCACCACATCGCCTTCGTCTTTTACGGGCTCCCGCCTCAATACCGAGGCAACTCGAGCATGAAGCCGGCAACTCGACATGCTCAAGATGTGCTGTAGGAAGTGTAGTAGATAATGCTAATCTCATTTGGGGTTTGTAGTTGCCATGATGGAGGATTGGGGTTAAGAAAAATGGTGCTTTCATTTTTCTAAAACAAGAAGAAGAAGGAGATGAAGAATTCCTCACATAATCAAGATGAACTCTCTCATTCTTTTTCTTTCTCTCTTTCTTTTTCTTCCTCTCTCTTTTCTCATAACCATGAAAGACTTTCTTCAAGTGAGAATGAGAATGGTGGAGGAATGAATATCATAACACAAAGGGAGGTGAGTGTAGGAGCTAAAGAAAGGTGACCACATCCTAGACAAGAAAACATTCAACCATGCTTCTTCTCCTATTCACTCCATAACCCTTCAAATCACAATAAAGCAAGCATGGTTGAAAGATAAGAAAGCTATCATAATCAATCATTATGCAAGAAAACCCTCCACTAAGAGTTATTTGCAAAACTGCAAATAACCCCCTCCATCGGAAAAGTCCGGCCGGGAAAGAACAAAGGAAAACCGGCCGGAACGGAATGCAAACTGGCAACTCCAGAAAACTGGTCCCGTAATAAATTACAGGAAAACCCCGATACTGTGCATACACACCCGCATCTGTATTCCGTCAGGATACAAATGCAAAGAGACAAAATCTACACTGTACTAGACTAGGACCGGCTTAAGCCAAAGCCGGCTAGTAAAATCCGTTCGATCCTGATCCGTGCAATACCGCACGTATCTGATCGAACCCTGCCATATAACTATACGGCGATTAGTACAAACCGTCCGATCCTGATCCGTGCAATACCGCACGTATCTGATCGGACCCTGCCATATCTCCATACGGCCTCTACAGCGTTTCGCCCGAAAGCTTGAGTAACTGAAAGTGTGGTGGACTCTAAAGACTCGTCAATACTATGGCTGTGGATTTAACCACTAGCACGTCAGAGGTATTAGCCAATACGTGACGGGCCACCAGCTATTGACCAAAAGGGACGTCGATGAGGAAGCTCACCCCGACACCCAACTGAGCCTGTCAGTGACAATATCCGTACAGTCCGGTCCGTTCGTCTATGAGTATCGCATGGCGGGCCTAGGAGGTTGGTAAAAGTCAGACCCCCAAAGGCGGTACAAGTCGTGTCGGAGCGTAGCCCAGAACGCCCTGAGATACTACTGGAATATCTACCAGTAAATCTCCTGCCTCGGCCGAGGGCTTTGCGTAATGGCTCTCCTAGACACAGCGCGACCTCACCCCCAATACCGGGAGAGACGAACCCCTGCAGATCCGCTCACTGCCTCCATGTGGCTCGGGACTGTACCCAACTAAAACCTGTTTGCACGACTCCTTTGAGCCGTGGTAGGGTAGTAATCAAAGCACAGTGGGAACTCACACGAGACAAATGACGATCTCAGGTCGATGAACTAACCTGTACACATGTCACCTGGGAACTGCTATCTGACGTCTGGTATAAATCCAACTAGCAGGTTCCCGGCGAGTCCTGTCCGGTGTACTCATAACCCAATGAGCACCTGTATACATCTTAGGTGAACCAACTGACACCAGTGGCTTGTGAGACCGGCCACCGCTCCTCGTCGGGGTCTCGACTGTATACACTAGTCTACTAATGGAGTATCGATACCCTGTCTCGAAACTCCTACGACTAGGGACCTTTTAAGGATGTGCTTATAGACCCCAGCTCCCACGTATATGATCGCCATCATACTGCTGGTCGTCAAGCAAGAATCCTAGGGGCTCTATCAACGTGTAATAGCGACATGTCAAGTCACCTAAAGCAGTACACGATGATAAAGATAAACCAGATAGCATACTATCATCTCGAGTAAGACTGTCCTACCGGGATAGGTCCTCCCTCAATCATTGCAATCACGTGCCTGTGATCCAATAATTGACTCTGAGGGCACTAACTCCAACAAATCAGTCTCACAAAACCCGTTTGCGAAACTATTGCGTTCGAGGAATAGCCTCAGTGAGTGGATCCGCTCTGATGTTTCTTTTTATGTCTCTCTTTATCTCAAGTTCGCGGAGAAAGCCATCTCCCGAAATGAGCAATACCTGTCTTAGAACATGTCTGGATATCTGATGGGACCTAGCTCATAAATGAACTCCAAATCCAAACTTCTTAGACTGTATCGTCAACTGAACTTAATCAGTATCCTGCGCCATGCCTCCTTCAGTATCCGCTTGGACCACCTGTCCAAAATACTGCCTCTCGTCGGAGGGAAAACTATAACTCTGACAGTCACTCTGTCATCCAGGTCACCTTGGAAGCCTGGAATGATAACCGTCCCCCGAAAGAGGTTGCCGTTATCATTTCCCTTGAACATCCACTTATGTTCTAAAACTGCTTCCTAATGTTTCTCTAGGATTGGATTAATATCAACTTATTGCATCTCGTGCAAAAACAATATCTGGTATGGTACTTGACATCTCATGATCAACTCAATTGCCTAAGCAAGTGATCTGCCGATCATGCACATCCCTCTCCCCTTTAGTCTGTAAGACACCTTTAGAGAGGGTGACTCTATCTCCTATAGGTACACTACCGTGCCAGGAGTCGTCCATTCTAAAACATCTTTAGAATGCTGTCTAAGTACCCAAATTGGGAAACTACCCAAATCTAGATCTAAAATCATAGATCTAGTGACCAGAATGTCTGATATAAGATCCAAGTTTTATGTGGAGAAACCACTGTGTGACAACCAAAGCATAACCGATCATAGTATAGGAACTTCACTTCCTACTCTGTGTATGTCATCCAAACACCAGGACATCACACCCTACTACCTTCTTAACAGATCCATCCCTTATTCTGATGAAGTCAAACTTATGACTGTCACATCAGAAATATATGATCTATCTCCGCTATATTCTGCTTTAGTCTATAAATAGACATAAGCTACTTGTCCACTATGCTTCCGCTGCTCCCACTCACTACGACAACCCTCTGGCAGAGTCATATACACGTATGCTTCTAAAGCCAGTTCAGAACGACGCTATACTCATCCTTCTGCCGGGTCTCATACTTTGGAACAACAGTAGTGTCAAGTCTCCACTTAGCTTCCGCTGCTCCCACTGACTACGACAACCCTCTGGCAGAGTCATATACACGCACACTTCTAAAGCTAGTTTAGAACGACGCTATACTCATCCTCCTGCCGGGTTTTACAGTCTGGAACAACAGCAATGGCAAGTCTGGGAAACAAGAACCTCCCTGTCACCATCTTTGAGCATACCGAAGTATCTCTCGAGTGCCTGAGGTTACCCACCATATCTGCGGAGTGGCCAATGGAATATCAATCCAGATTGAATCTTTAGGTCCTATTAAATTTTCAATAATCGTTTGCGGTTCTGGAATCACTTCCAGTTATACCATACCCCAACTACTGTTTTCTGAAAAAATCCATTTTTATCAAAACTGTGGCGAGTCAAGAACAATATCACCATTGATCTTCCAGATGGTAGAAAGTTAACCTTCGTCATAGCCCGGGTCAACCCACAAACAACCATTACAGAAACGTGCCTTGAGTTATCCAGAGTCTGGTTTTAAGCATAAGCCGGACAACTCCCCGTACCTTAACATCGTTAAGATATGAACCGTTCTATATCCAATATAGAAACAGAGGCACTGATTTAATTAGAACCAGATTCAAATCATACAGCTGTCTCCAGTGCATGTAAACTAAATAGAAGGAGGCCGATCAGTGTTACTTAACTTAGGAATGCATCCAGATATGAGTAACCTGAAAGAGAAACAAGTTTCTCAAAACCATTACTATCAACTGAATACCGAATACAAGTATCTACATCTTCAATCATCTTGAAGAATCCTGATACTTGCAACACCTGGTTCTCTACTTTATTCATATACCTATAACTTCTCAAAATTTGGACCTTGTGTTTCTACGAAACACTTGTCTAAAAACTAGAGAAGTCATAAGTAAACCGAATATAGTAGGAGTACCAACCCTTCTGTCCTAATGGACACTGGACAACATACAATACTCTGTATAAGTCCCTTGAGTCTAATAACTCATTCCCTGTGTGTCGTAGGTTGAAAACTGTACTTATGGTTAAGAAGAATTACACCGCTGTTTAATGCTCCTTACCTAACCATCCACTGATATAGGTAAATGTCATAGACATAATTTCAAGAAGTTATATCTCACTTTATAAAAATAGACGTGCAGATATATCAATTTGAAATTGGTGCATAACAACGGATATTCAAAACCAAATATTTGCCGTCCGGTAAACAACCCAAGTGATTTCCTCAAATATCACCAATTATAATGAATCCCGATACAATGAGGACAAGCACCTAATTCCCAATAGCTTACTCCCACTCATCATCTGTAAAACCATACAGATGTGAGAATCATACCTGGTAAATACATACCCTAGAGTAAGGATTAATTGGGAAATCAGTTTTCTTTTAACAATACACAGTGAAACTTAAACATGTAAATGTTTCGAAGGGGTATCCGGGTATTCTTAGTAACGCCTCTTCCATTATCAGATTCACAACTGTAACCGTATATCTCTTTACCATCTCTCCAAATCCCTTTATATGTCTTCAGTTATTACCTTCTGTACACCCTCTTAGGCTAAATGGTTTTCTTCCTTCCCTACCGTTCGGCACCAGCCTATGGTTTGGAAGAAGACTATCCAATAAGCATAATGGGTGTACTCTCCTAATCCTAGGAGTACTCGTAACCTGAGAGAAGGTGAAGATAAAAGACAACTGAATAAACCTTATTCCTATTTCTCCTGAACCAGAATCCATCCCTGAACTGGAACAAGTTCCTTCGAGTTCGTATATAACCATACGATGGATTATCCAAATAACTATGGATCTTCGTAGTGATACGGAGTGTTCTGGAGAAATACAAAGGTGAAGTAGGAGTGGCGATGAAATACTTGGTTTGGTCGTGAATAGCAGTCGCAATTTACTTTGCCCTCCTTCTAATCCCTTTATTTGTCTTTACTTAATATCTTCTGTACACCACACTTAGGTTAACCGGTTTTCTTCATACCCTACCGTTCGGCACCTGCCTATGGTTTGGAAGAAGACTATCCAATAAGCGTAATAGGTGTACTATCTCCTAATCTTAGGAGTACTCGCAACCTGAGAGAAGGTAAAAGGAAAAGACAACTGAATAGTCCTATTCGTTTTCTCCAGAACCGGAAACCATCCTCGAATCTGGAACAAGTTCTTTCGAGTTCATATATAACCATACGATGGTTTTATCCAATGGAAGTGGATGTTCGTAGTAATACGAGGTGTTCTGGAGAAAAGGGTAAAAGAAGGAGTGGCAATGGGGTATGCAACTTTGACAAACCAAAAGCCAGTGTTATAAGAAGGTTCGTTCAACTTGGTCACTGAGTCATAGTCAAGGGTCGGGCCATGGTCGCAGCCAAAGAGAGAGAGAGAGAGAGAAGAAACACTCAGCTTGCATTTTAACCTAGATCAGAATGGTTATCAATTTATCTAATCAGGAATCCTCCTACTGTAACCTCAAATTCTTCTCCAAACCTGAAAGAAGAATTAGTCGGGACCACCCGAGGAGTAAACCAACTCATCAGTGGGAATCGGGATCCAATTATCATCGTATAATAACTTGATGGAATCCACTCACGTCATCACACTCCAGAAAGTATGCGCATGCCTGGCAAATTTCAGTTTCTTTAGAAACTCCCGATATGATTTTTACCCCAAACGGCTTATGACCTTGACTAGGTCAACAAATCATAAACCGCTAGTCAAGTTCAACCCGTCATTATTCTGGATTGCATTAAACCCACCTGTACGTACCCTTGACTAGGTCAACAAGGCCGCACGACTGTCCTAACCAATCCCATTTATGCAACAAACAAGTACCACTTAGCTACCGAACACTACGTTTTGACTAGGTCAACAAACGCAGCACGAATACTAAATAATACCCGTAGGAAATGACGGAGGGCTACGGTTGGTTCTTGGTGAAAAACCTTTAACGTAATAAACTTGATATCGTTGAAGGAACTGTATAGCTTTTTACAAAAATATAGTGGCGAAAACCTTTGCTAAAGAGGTCACTCCCGGTGATGGGATCTCGGCTCTTTCCTCGTAGAATGAGGTGCAGGATATTCCAACTGAATACCACGATGCAAAGCAAAAAGGCAATCGGCTATAGTGAAGTTATTACCCTGACGCAAACTTCTGTCCAAGGGGTCACTCCCGGTGAAGGGATCTCGGCCCTTGCCTCGTCGACTGAGGTGCTGAATATTCATAACCGAATACCACTGTGCAAAACAAAAGAGAACGTCCTTACAATAACAGCTTTTTGAAAAATGTTCCAACAACATCAAACAGGTTTGTTTATGTAACATTTCCAAATAATAAAATATTATTTTTGGGAATTTTTATATTTTAATATTATTTTAATGAATATTTTAATACTCCGGTATAATTAAATACAAATAAATAGGGAAAAATTATGGAAAATTCTAAAATAGGGTATTTTATGGAATTATGCCATTTTAAAGTATTCTTGATTAGTTTGACACTAATTTAGTGCTAATCGCCATTAAAAATCGCTAATCGGATTTTTAGCAAATTTTGTGCAAAACATGCACATATCTTTTTGTACACTTGTGTTACATTTTCTTGCCATGGTTTTACTTTGGGGTTACTATTCTAGTGAGAAGGATTTAAAAAGGAAAAGGAAAATGGAAAGTAATATAATATGAGGGTTGGTGAGAGAGAGAGAGGTATGGGTTATTTTGACCAAGACTTAGTCATTTCTTCTTCAACCTTCACTCATTTCTCTCCCTCTACCTCTTGTTGCTGCTGAGATGCTGCTCCCTCTTCTCCCTCCCCTTTCAAGCCCCAAAATCACCATGAAATCAACTCCAAAACCCTACTCCCATTTCACTAAAAAGGTGCACGAGCTCAAGATCTACACATTGGACCAAGGAAGCAAGGAATTTGGCCACTTGGGGCAACTCAAGAATTTTCTTGAGTTGCCAAATGAGGTATTTACTGAACCATTGGATTAGTTTTTGCATTACTTATACCCCTATGTCAAAATTGAATCGATATCGGGTAATGTTGTGGACTTAAGGAAGACTTAGTTAGGGTTTGAGGGAATTGAGAGTTGTATTATGAAATTGAGATCAGTAGAGGCCACCCCAACACCCTAGTGCTTGAATTATGACCCAAAACAGAGACTTGAAACCCGGAATACGGATTTAGAAACCCCGACATCGGATAAATGTATGATTTGTGAGGGTATTTTGGAATCTGGAGCAACCCGGGGCCACTAGAATTGATTTTGGGATTACTGGGAGTCGTGCAGGCACCTAGGAAGCTACCACAGAGACCCGAACCCCTAAATCTAACTCCAGGCCGCAGATATATTCATTATGGCCGCAATTTGCGGCCAGATCGGGGAAATTGGGTCCCAGATTTGGTTCATGGCTCCTTTTGCACTAAAATAGACACCTCCTATATGTAGTTTTGGCTAATTGTCACCTGAGGAAAATCTGGGAGCATTTTGGAGTGTTTTAGGCTATATTTTCCGTATTTTAAAATGCACTTTCTTGATAATTGGATTTGTATTTTGTTGTCGGGTGTTCGTACATCGACAACAGGGATTGTTTGATTGATTTGCACGTTTAGGCCATAGGTTCCAACCTATGAGCACACTGTGTGCTGTATCGGTTTTCTGCCTCGATTTTAATACGTATTGCGACTGTTTATTATTATAGGTACCCTCACAAGGATTCCGAGGCGAAGAAGCGCGGCGTCATCGATTTCGGCGAGCGAAGATCAGGTGAGTAGATTATATCTACGGGGGAAGTCGGGTGGATGGCGTATAGCACCCCCGCAGTCCGTGGTGATGTATACGAATACGTATACACACATATATTTATTGTGTGATGGTTAAGATTATTGATGGTAATAATGGATTATTGATGACAAGAATGTATTGGTTTAGTAGTGCGAAACCCTAGAGTAGGGGTTGCACACCCACACATACACGTACACATATACTTGCATACATTCTTTCATTTATCTGTGCGCCTATGGAGGTGTGTATATCTACACATGGGTATGTGACTATGTGTTCATATACGGGATTGAGGCCGTGAGATTCGGCGATATGACAGAGTTCGTAATTGAGATGCGACATGATGGTTTTAGCAGGCCTTTGGGCATGTGTTTTACCCAGCATTCATACTTATATAGATGGCATCGTTGGTACTAGACTTAGAGTTGTACCCTAAATTATGTGATACGATGGTAGTGATACCTGTTATGTGATGAGATAATATGATATTGACTCAGATTTAGGTGGTTTCCATACCCCTGCCGATTGACTTGATAGTTGGGTCCGTAGTTCGCATAGTAGGCGTTAGACTAGACCCGAGTCATACCCATTTCAAAACTAACGAATCAGGGATATTTTAAAGATGGGCAAAAGGGATTCTACGGATATTTTCAAACGACGCATCTTTTCTTAAAACACCGTAGCCCTTATTTTACTAAAAACCCTGATTCGTCTTATTTCAAATGGCAAAGCTACATGATATATTTACTGTTGCATTGATTATTCGATTCCGCATATTCATGCTATTTGCATTGCATTGCTTGTGTTTATTGATATATTACAGTCATGCTGCTAGAACACCAGCACCATTATCGATGATGCGTAGTTCCACGTACACTGTTTGCCGGCTCACACACTTCATCATCGATAATTGCCATGTCACTACACTGTAGTACTGTTGCATTCAATATATGATTCTTGCATGACATAATGATATGCTTACATTTCTTTTACATGTCGCATACATCATGCTTTCTGATTATACGCATTGAGAGTTGCTGTTTCCATGATATTTCTGGATTTGGGAACCGTGGGTATTTCAAAAGAGAATATGTAATTGCTTTAAAAACCCGGTTACCCTTGATATGATATTTCAGTGCGTCCACCATGTGTTTTCTCGGTGCTGAGAGCGACATGTGGAACCCGATTCGAGGAGGCGGATGAGGCCGATTGCGGGTACATGGTGGACCCGGTATGGTTCCCCTCGGCAAGATGATCGAAGGATTTTGCCGATTGAGCCTGTAGGTGGGCGAGTACCTACCGGTGATTGGTTGGACCTGGCGGTTATCCGGAGGATACCGGCCAGAGTCGATAAATGGATATGGGCGTACTGCTGGGGCCGAGGGCCGATTCCGCAGATGGAGCCCGATACATGAGGATTTACGTGCCGATGCTGGGCACAGTTTTCATGATATTTTCGAGTGTCGATGCTGGAAACTCCGGTTCCATGATTTTGACGTGTCGCGAGGGACACAGGTGGTTTATATCCTCATTTTTCCATGCATATGCTGATGATATTTACATGCATGAGGGTTATTGTCATTGGGTGACGAGTGGACGGGATCCACGTACATGCAGATTTGATTACATTGATCATACCTCATATTTATGATATGCTATTACCTGAGGCACTGGCACGAGCACTTGGCACTACACTCATGTATAGAGATTACATTGCCAGTTTAGCATGCTTCAGACTTATTCATATTGAGGTTTATATATATCTGATCTTATTGACCTAGGATGGGTCATACATTCGATCTCTGCTTGTAGATATTTTCTATTCACGAGTTGGCAACTCACCCCCGTTATGCTACAGTTCTTGCAGGTTTTTTCCGTACATATTCCATAGCGGCATTTCTGGCACACTGCTTCCATATGGGTGACTTGCTTTGGTAGGTGGGTTCTTTTGCATCAGAACCGCCATTGTACATATATTATTCATTGTATATAGCAATTCCATCAACCAAAACTTGTATATTGTTTCAGACTTAGACACAGTGATGTATTATTTCGACCTTAGAGTCGCGCTTGTAGTATTATGGTTTTCTGGCTGTTTTGAGTTCTTTTTGGGTTTTGATCCTCGCCCTTTGGCGTTGTATATTATTATTGCTTGCGTGGTTGTGACCGTCGATTGACGAAGAGCTAGCTCCCGCTTGGGGATGCCTTTTATCATTTCATATATATTATTCTTGTTGTATCCCGTTCAGGGCCAGTTTTTACAAAGGAAACTCTGCCGAAATTTTTAGGAAAGGTTACACATTTTAAAAATATATATTCGGCTTAGTTATTTAAAAACTTTGACATTCAAAACATGATTTCTTTACTTCTTAAAACTAGTTTTCCTTATTTACTCCTTAAAATGGTTTTAGATTTCTGGGCTTTTGGCTTACTTGGATCAGATGGGGTCCTATAGACTTCATATGGTTCAAGGGCCAGTCACGTGCTCTTTCGGGTCGTGACAAAATTGGTATCAGAGCGCTAGGTTAACCTTGGTTCGAATCTAAGTTTGACTATGTGGAGCCTAGGGCGTTTATCTATATACGGAACTTAGGCTTGACCTTACGGAACTTAGACTTAGTCGAGGGGGTATTGTACCCGAACTTTCGTCACATAGGATGGCCCTTGGTTAATGGAGTAGGTAGCTTGAGTAGAGGGACGTACCGTACGTATGTTCCGCGGCATACTTACGACACCCCACTCCGCTTATGAAACCTTAGGATGTATATTTCCTTGCACAGTATTATATTCCTTCCTATTTTCTATCCTTATCGATACTGGTTATGGTTTTGCTGCCACGATTGCACGGGTAAAGTGAGCTACGGCTCGAGTTGCGTCAGCATGAGCTCGTCATGGACGAGGACTGACCAGGGCGTGATCCCAGAGACAGACGATTGTATATTGAGGCGTCGTCTTATTGTGTTTTCGCGCCATGAGCGTTTGACAGATCGCTTTTACGAGATTTTCCGGACGTACCGATCGGTACCAGAGGATTGAGCCACTGATAGAGGCCAGCCAGGATCTGATGACCATTGATATATCGCTTATCCAGGACGATTGAGGCGCTGTTTAGCATATAGATGAATGAGGCAGTTGCTGCTGCGAATGATGAGATATCGCCCAGATGATTGGAGCTACTGCAGCATGAGCATATACTTAGAGATATGATGGTGAGTCGCTAGTCACCAAGGATGAATGACTAGGACATGTGGTTCGTTCGCTTACCCCGACGCGAGGTCAGCAGATAGATTGTTTCTAGCTAGAGGTGACTTCACGCAGATTCGTTGAGAGTCGATTGAGACGATCGAAGGTCAGGAACCCATTTTTCAAGTTTAAAGTATTCGGAAAAACGTGCAAGCAATTCTATGGACCCTCTAGAAGAATGAAACTCTAACTCGACATAATGACCGTGTGAAAGCCTTTGAACCTTAGGGTTTACGGCAGTTCCGCGGCGCCATTAGTGAGGCTTGGGTTTGCTCTTCTACAGCTGGACCCCGATACTGGGGTATGTACTCGATACTATTAAACTGTACTCAAGATGTTGATCTCTTGGGGGATTACAAGGTTCTGACGAGTCGATCGGACGATTCGACATCATTCGGATATCATGTGATGGGACACTGCTTGGGAGACTCCGGATACGAGCGTAGCCGTTGGAGCGCAGTCCGTGCAGCCACGATGAGATGAGTCCGTATCAGTCGATATTGAAGCAGAGGGATGTAAAGAGTCCGCATGAGATTTCGACGAGATGACATTCCACTCCGCTGACATCAGAGATGTGATATGCACGCTGAGGACATGTTCGGCTAAATATCTTCTACTGAGTGATGAAGATACCGAGTTCGTGATTTCGAGTCCGTGTGAGGGACTTCGGATGGACCGTAGCCGAGGACATTGCAGTGCGCAGATAAAGACGCGACGTCGAAATGGACGATGATACAGACAAGCGGGACAAGAAGTTCGTGCGAGATGCAGACGAGCTATTACTACTCCCCGTTAAGATTAAAGGTCGGATATGCATACAGAGGCGCAGGGATGCGACCAGCTTCCGAGTAGATGTTGTACTGAGGACGTAGATGTCCAGAGAGCGAAGAAAGATTACGCCAGAGTTCCAGCCTCCGTACAGTTTGGCTTAGGCGAGATCAGAAGAGACCTTGAGCAGGATTCCTTCCAGTACACTGCTGCAATAAGATTTGAACCAGGAGCCGATGTGTGATGTGCATTCAGAGGACCAGAGGTCGGCGCCAGAGATGTGCTGCTTTACGAGCGGTCATGAGGATTGACCGAGAGATGACCAGAGAAGTGACAGAACGGAATCGTTTCCGTTAGCACACCTGACAGGGCCGATGAGCCGATGGATTGCGAGATTGGTAATCCACAGGGAAGATAAGGAACCAGAGGCAGAGGACGCCAGCCGCGAGCAAGAGGCAAGTAGATATCTTGCGCCGCTAGCATTGGATGTACCGGCACCTTCTCGACTTTGAAGGAGGTTATACCGACGACGGTAATTATGATTTATGATTTGTGATTTTGTGATTTGACTATCACGTGTCCGTCACTTTGGATTTCGGTATTTTGGGCGTTCTGTTTGCATGATTTAGTCTTGATGACCGAGTTCCATGATATTTGATTTTGTGCACCATGGTTGCACTTACTGGGTATTTATACCTTGCACGTAGTTATTATTCTTGAGGCATTGATTGTGATTTCATGCCTACTTTATGCCGGTGATTTGATTTACGCTTCCAGCATAGTTTTCATGCACTTTTAGTGTTTTGATTCGATTTGTGCACGCTGATGCATACGGTTGTGAGATTTTCCATCGCGATACACCTGATTTTGATTGAGCCGCATCGTATATCGTCGATTTTGACCCTGATATTGATGATTGATTCTTGCACTCCGTGCATTTGATTGGACTTACGCATGTTCAGCGTTGCTATTGGATTTCGTGATTCCGTGCATGTTGAGCGCACATGATTTAGCTTTTATTCGTGCATGATGGATGCACCGATTTGGATCTTCGCGCATGTTGGGCGCGTGTTTTGAGATACGATTTTGGTGCACACCAGATGCACTAAATCGAGATTCTTCGTGCATGTCAGATGCACCTGTTTTGGCTGTCAGGCACACACGTTGCCTATGACAGATGTTTCGTGCACACCCGTTGCACCAAGATGTTGTTTTGTGCACCTGTATGGCACATATATGGATTTTGATTTCCGTGCGCACCAGACGCACAGGGTGGTGTTATGTGCATTTTTGGGATTTATTCCTTTTGGAGCAGTACATTTTTATGATATTTGATATTTGTTTCGTACTGAGCAGGACTAGTCAGAGGACAGTACCTGGATATATTTTTCATGCATTGATAGTTATCGAAGGGATTTCCAAAAAGCGAGCTATAGTCTCAGCATATATACCTACGTGTCCGATATGACACG
The DNA here is from genome assembly GCA_030015575.1 of Agapanthus africanus. NCBI lineage: Eukaryota > Viridiplantae > Streptophyta > Magnoliopsida > Asparagales > Amaryllidaceae > Agapanthus > Agapanthus africanus. The sequence continues at coordinate 729,384,444 of JASDDO010000019.1, read as the reverse complement.
AAACGTTTTAAAAACAAGGAAACCCTTCCGAATTGTTTTCAAAACGGCGGAACGTACATAGTAAACAAAAGATATATACATATATGATTATTTTCTTATGAAAAACGTCCGCCACTGTGCAGTGTTATGCGCATCGCACAGCGACTTAAAAAGATTTGGCATGCATTTACTTCATCTATTCACATGTATAGATTGGATGTCTACATGTATAGTTCTGATTATATCATATTGGGTTTATTTTGGACTTGACATTTGTGTCTTTACCATGACTCCGATGATTGCGGGATGCTTGACGGAGTTTCGTTTTTGAGTTATCTGCTCATTACCCATGCGCATGCATTGCGCTATGATATTTATGTATTGATGATTTCGGAGCTCCGACGACTTGGATTTGTATCGAAATGTTTTAGTATTTGAGGATTTAAATTTAAATTCGGGAACCGAATTTCTTTAAGGGCGGTAGATTGTAACATTTCCAAATAATAAAATATTATTTTTGGGAATTTTTATATTTTAATATTATTTTAATGAATATTTTAATACTCCGGTATAATTAAATACAAATAAATGGGGAAAAATTATGGAAAATTCTAAAATAGGGTATTTTATGGAATTATGCCATTTTAAAGTATTCTTGATTAGTTTGACACTAATTTAGTGCTAATCGCGATTAAAAATCGCTAATCGGATTTTTAGCAAATTTTGTGCAAAACATGCACATATCTTTTTGTACACTTGTGTTACATTTTCTTACCATGGTTTTACTTTGGGGTTACTATTCTAGTGAGAAGGATTTAAAAAGGAAAAGGAAAATGGAAAGTAAAATAATATGAGGGTTGGTGAGAGAGAGAGAGGTATGGGTTATTTTGACCAAGACTTAGTCATTTCCTCTTCAACCTTCACTCATTTCTCTCCCTCTCCTTCTTGTTGCTGCTGAGCTGCTGCTCCCTCTTCTCCCTCTCCTTTCAAGCCCCAAAATCACCATGAAATCAACTCCAAAACCCTACTCCCATTTCACTAAAAAGGTGCACGAGCTCAAGATCTACACATTGGACCAAGGAAGCAAGGAATTTGGCCACTTGGGGCAACTCAAGAATTTTCTTGAGTTGCCAAATGAGGTATTTACTGAACCATTAGATTAGGTTTTGCATTACTTATACCCCTATGTCAAAATTGAATCGATATCGGGTAATGTTGTGGACTTAAGGAAGACCTAGTTAGGGTTTGAGGGAATTGAGAGTTGTATTATGAAATTGAGATCAGTAGAGGCCACCCCAACACCCTAGTGCTTGAATTATGACCCAAAACAGAGACTTGAAACCCGGAATACGGATTTAGAAACCCCGACATCGGATAAATGTGTGATTTGTGAGGGTATTTTGGAATCTGGAGCAACACGGGGCCACTAGAATTGATTTTGGGATTACTGGGAGTCGTGCAGGCACCTAGAAAGCTACCAGAGAGACCCGAGCCCCTAAATCCAACTCCGGGCCGCAGATATATTCATTATGGCCGCAATTTGCGGCCAGATCGGGGAAATTGGGTCCCAGATTTGGTTCATGGCTCCTTTTGCACTAAAATAGACCCCTCCTATATGTAGTTTTGGCTAATTGTCACCTGAGGAAAATCTGGGAGAATTTTGGAGTGTTTTAGGCTATGTTTTCCGTATTTTAAAATGCACTTTCTTGATAATTGGATTTGTATTTTGTTGTCGGGTGTTCGTACATCGACAACAGGGATTGTTTGATTGATTTGCACGTTTAGGCCATAGGTTCCAACCTATGAGCACACTGTGCGCTGTATCGGTTTTCTGCCTCGATTTTAATACGTATTGCGACTGTTTATTATTATAGGTACCCTCGCAAGGATTCCGAGGCGAAGAAGCGCGGCGTCATCGATTTCGGCGAGCGAAGATCAGGTGAGTAGATTATATCTACGGGGGAAGTCGGGTGGATGGCGTATAGCACCCCCGCAGTCCGTGGTGATGTATATGAATACGTATACAAACATATATTTATTGTGTGATGGTTAAGATTATTGATGGTAATAATGGTTTATTGATGACAAGGATGTATTGGTTTAGTAGTGCGAAACATTAGAGTAGGGGTTGCACACCCACATATACACGTACACATATACTTGCATACATTCTTTCATTTATCTGTGCGCCTATGGAGGTGTGTATATCTACACATGGGTATGGGACTATGTGTTCATATACGGGATTGAGGCCGTGAGATTCGGCGATATGACAGAGTTCGTAATTGAGATGCGACATGATGGTTTTAGCGGGCCTTTGGGCATGTGTTTTACCCCGCATTCATACTTATATAGATGGCATCGTTGGTACTAGACTTAGAGTTGTACCCTAAATTATGTGATACGATGGTAGTGATATCTGTTATGTGATGAGATAATATGATATTGACTCAGATTTAGATGGTTTCCATACCCCTGCCGATTGACTTGATAGTTGGGTCCGTAGTTCGCATAGTAGGCGTTAGACTAGACCCGAGTCATACCCATTTCAAAACTAACGAATCGGGGATATTTTAAAGATGGGCAAAAGGGATTCTACGGATATTTTCAAACGACGCATCTTTTCTTAAAACACCGTAGCCCTTATTTTACTAAAAACCCTGATTCGTCTTATTTCAAATGGCAAAGCTACATGATATATTTACTGTTGAATTGATTATTCGATTCCGCATATTCATGCTATTTGCATTGCATTGCTTGTGTTTATTGATATATTACAGTCATGCTGCTAGAACACCAGCACCATTATCGATGATGCTTATGTTCCACGTACACTGTTTGCCGGCTCACACACTTCATCATCGATAATTGCCATGTCACTACACTGTAGTACTGTTGCATTCAATATATGATTCTTGCATGACATAATGATATGCTTACATTTCTTTTACATGTCGCATACATCATACTTTCTGATTATACGCATTGAGAGTTGCTGTTTCCATGATATTTCTGGATTTGGGAACCGTGGGTATTTCAAAAGAGAATATGTAATTGCTTTAAAAACCCGGTTACCCTTGATATGATATTTCAGTGCGTCCACCATGTGTTTTCTCGGTGCTGAGAGCGACATGTGGAACCCGATTCGAGGAGGCGGATGAGGCCGATTGCGGGTACATGGTGGACCTGGTATGGTTCCCCTCGGCAAGATGATCGAAGGATTTTGCCGATTGAGCCTGGAGGTGGGCGAGTACCTACCGGTGATTGGTTGGACCTGGCGGTTATCCGGAGGATACCGGCCAGAGTCGATAAATGGATATGGGCGTACTGCTGGGGCCGAGGGCCGATTCCGCAGATGGAGCCCAATACATGAGGATTTACGTGCCGATGCTGGGCACAGTTTTCATGATGTTTTCGAGTGTCGATGCTGGACACTCCGGTTCCATGATTTTGACGTGTCGCGAGGGACACAGGTGGTTTATATCCTCATTTTTCCATGCATATGCTGATGATATTTACATGCATGAGGGTTATTGTCATTGGGTGACGAGTGGACGGGGTCCACGTACATGCAGATTTGATTACATTGATCATGCCTCATATTTATGATATGCTATTACCTGAGGCACTGGCACGAGCACTTGGCACTACACTCATGTATAGAGATTACATTGCCAGTTTAGCATGGTTCAGACTTATTCATATTGAGGTTTATATATATCTGATCGTATTGACCTAGGATGGGTCATACATTCGATCTCTGCTTGTAGATATTTTCTATTCACGAGTTGGCAACTCACCCACGTTGTGCTACAGTTCTTGCAGGTTTTTGCCGTACATATTCCATAGCGGCATTTCTGGCACACTGCTTCCATATGGGTGACTTGCTTTGGTAGGTGGGTTCTTTTGCATCAGAACCACCATTGTACATATATTATTCATTGTATATAGCAATTCCATCAACCAAAACTTGTATATTGTTTCAGACTTAGACACAGTGATGTATTATTTCGACCTTAGAGTCGCGCTTGTAGTATTATGGTTTTCTGGCTGTTTTGAGTTCTTTTTGGGTTTTGATCCTCGCCCTTTGGCGTTGTTTATTATTATTGCTTGCGTGGTTGTGACCGTCGATTGACGAAGAGCTAGCTCCCGCTTGGGGATGCCTTTTATCATTTCATATATATTATTCTTGTTGTATCCCGTTCAGGGCCAGTTTTTACAAAGGAAACTCTGCCGAAATTTTTAGGAAAGGTTACACATTTTAAAAATATATATTCGGCTTAGTTATTTATAAACTTTGACTTTCAAAACATGATTTCTTTACTTCTTAAAACTAGTTTTCCTTATTTACTCCTTAAAATGGTTTTAGATTTCTGGGCTTTTGGCTTACTTGGATCAGATGGGGTCCTATAGACTTCATATGGTTCAAGGGCCAGTCACGTGCTCTTTCGGGTCGTGACAAAGTTGGTATCAGAGCGCTAGGTTAACCTTGGTTCGAATCTAAGTTTGACTATGTGGAGCCTAGGGCGTTTATCTATATACGGAACTTAGGCTTGACCTTACGGAACTTAGACTTAGTCGAGGGGTATTGTACCCGAACTTTCGTCCCATAGGATGACCCTTGGTTAATGGAGTGGGTAGCTTGAGTAGAGGGACGTACCGTACGTATGTTCCGCGGCATACTTACGACACCCCACTCCGCTTATGAAACCTTAGGATGTACATTTCCTTGCACAGTATTATATTCCTTCCTATGATCTATCCTTATCGATACTGGTTATGGTTTTGCTGCCACGATTGCACGGGTAAAGTGAGCTACGGCTCGAGTTGCGTCAGCATGAGCTCGTTATGGACGAGGACTGACCAGGGCGTGATCCCAGAGACATACGATTGTATATTGAGGCGTCGTCTTATTGTGTTTTCGCGCCATGAGCGTTTGACAGATCGCTTTTACGAGATTTTCCGGACGTACCGATCGGTACCAGAGGATTGAGCCACTGATAGAGGCCAGCCAGGATGTGATGACCATTGATATATCGCTTATCCAGGAAGATTGAGGCGCTGTTTAGCATATAGATGAATGAGGCAGTTGCTGCTGCGAATGATGAGATATCGCCCAGATGATTGGAGCTACTGCATCTTGAGCATATACTTAGAGATATGATGGTGAGTCGCTAGTCACCGAGGATGAATGACTAGGACATGTGGTTCGTTCGCTTACCCCGATACGAGGTCAGCAGATAGATTGTTTCTAGCTAGAGGTGACTTCACGCAGATTCGTTGAGAGTCGATTGAGACGATCGAAGGTCAGGAACCCATTTTTCAAGTTTAAAGTATTCGGAAAAACGTGCAAGCAATTCTATGGACCCTCTAGAAGAATGAAACTCTAACTCGACATAATGACCGTGTGAAAGCCTTTGAACCTTAGGGTTTACGGCAGTTCCGCGGCGCCATTAGTGAGGCTTGGGTTTGCCCTTCTACAGCTGGACCCCGATACTGGGGTATGTACTCGATACTATTAAACTGTACTCAAGATGTTGATCTCTTGGGGGATTACAAGGTTCTGACGAGTCGATCGGACGATTCGACATCATTCGGATATCATGTGATGGGACACTGCTTGGGAGACTCCGGATACGAGCGTAGCCGTTGGAGCGCAGTCCGTGCAGCCACGATGAGATGAGTCCGTATCAGTCGATATTGAAGCAGAGGGATGTAAAGAGTCCGCATGAGATTTCGACGAGATGACATTCCACTCCGCTGACATCAGAGATGCGATATGCACGCTGAGGACATGTTCGGCTAAATATCTTCTACCGAGTGATGAAGATACCGAGTTCGTGATTTCGAGTCCGTGTGAGGGACTTCGGATGGACCGTAGCCGAGGACATTGCAGTGCGCAGATAGAGACGCGACGTCGAAATGGACGATGATACAGACAAGCGGGACAAGAAGTTCGTGCGAGATGCAGACGAGCTATTACTACTCCCCGTTAAGATTAAAGGTCGGATATGCATACAGAGGCTCAGGGATGCGACCAGCTTCCGAGTAGATGTTGTACTGAGGACGTAGATGTCCAGAGAGCGAAGAAAGATTACGCCAGAGTTCCAGCCTCCGTACAGTTTGGCTTAGGCGAGATCAGAAGAGACCTTGAGCAGGATTCCTTCCAGTACACTGCTGCAATAAGATTTGCACCAGGAGCCGATGTGTGATGTGCATTCAGAGGACCAGAGGTCGGCGCCAGAGATGTGCTGCTTTACGAGCGGTCATGAGGATTGACCGAGAAATGACCAGAGAAGTGACAGAACGGAATCGTTTCCGTTAGCACACCTGACAGGGCCGATGAGCCGATGGATTGCGAGATTGGTAATCCACAGGGAAGATAAGGAACCAGAGGCAGAGGACGCCAGCCGCGAGCAAGAGGCAAGTAGATATCTTGCGCCGCTAGCATTGGATGTACCGGCACCTTCTCGACTTTGAAGGAGGTTATACCGACGACGGTAATTGTGATTTATGATTTGTGATTTTGTGATTTGACTATCACGTGTCCGTCACTTTGGATTTCGGTATTTTGGGTGTTCTGTTTGCATGATTTAGTCTTGATGACCGAGTTCCATGATATTTGATTTTGTGCACCATGGTTGCACTTACTGGGTATTTATACCTTGCACGTAGTTATTATTCTTGAGGCATTTATTGTGATTTCATGCCTACTTTATGCCGGTGATTTGATTTACGCTTCCAGCATAGTTTTCATGCACTTTTAGTGTTTTGATTCGATTTGTGCACGCTGATGCATACGGTTGTGAGATTTTCCATCGCGATACACCTGATTTTGATTGAGCCGCATCGTATATCGTCGATTTTGACCCTGATATTGATGATTGATTCTTGCACTCCGTGCATTTGATTGGACTTACGCATGTTCAGCGTTGCTATTGGATTTCGTGATTCCGTGCATGTTGAGCGCACATGATTTAGCTTTTATTCGTGCATGATGGATGCACCGATTTGGATCTTCGCGCATGTTGGGCGCGTGTTTTGAGATACTATTTTGGTGCACACCAGATGCACTAAATCGAGATTCTTCGTGCATGTCAGATGCACCTGTTTTGGCTGTCAGGCACACACGTTGCCTATGACAGATGTTTCGTGCACACCCGTTGCACCAAGATGTTGTTTTGTGCACCTGTATGGCACATATATGGATTTTGATTTCCGTGCGCACCAGACGCACAGGGTGGTGTTATGTGCATTTTTGGGATTTATTCCTTTTGGAGCAGTACATTTTTATGATATTTGATATTCGTTTCGTACTGAGCAGGACTAGTCAGAGGACAGTACCTGGATATATTTTGCATGCATTGATAGTTATCGAAGGGATTTCCAAAAAGCGAGCTATAGTCTCAGCATATATACCTACGTGTCCGATATGACACGAAACGTTTTAAAAACAAGGAAACCCTTCCGAATTGTTTTCAAAACGGCGGAACGTACATAGTAAACAAAAGATATATACATATATGGTTATTTTCTTATGAAAAACGTCCGCCACTGTGCAGTGTTATGCGCATCGCACAGCGACTTAAAAAGATTTGGCATGCATTTACTTCATCTATTCACATGTATAGATTGGATGTCTACATGTATAGTTCTGATTATATTATATTGGGTTTATTTTGGACTTGACATTTGTGTCTTTACCATGACTCCGATGATTGCGGGATGCTTGACGGAGTTTCGTTTTTGAGTTATCTGCTCATTACCCATGCGCATGCATTGCGCTATGATATTTATGAATTGATGATTTCGGAGCTCCGACGACTTGGATTTGTATCGAAATGTTTTAGTATTTGATGGTTTAAATTTAAATTCGGGGATCGAATTTCTTTAAGGGGGGTAGATTGTAACATTTCCAAATAATAAAATATTATTTTTGGGAATTTTTATATTTTAATATTATTTTAATGAATATTTTAATACTCCGGTATAATTAAATACAAATAAATGGGGAAAAATTATGGAAAATTCTAAAATAGGGTATTTTATGGAATTATGCCATTTTAAAGTATTCTTGATTAGTTTGACACTAATTTAGTGCTAATCGCGATTAAAAATCGCTAATCGGATTTTTAGCAAATTTTGTGCAAAACATGCACATATCTTTTTGTACACTTGTGTTACATTTTCTTGCCATGGTTTTACTTTGGGGTTACTATTCTAGTGAGAAGGATTTAAAAAGGAAAAGGAAAATGGAAAGTAATATAATATGAGGGTTGGTGAGAGAGAGAGAGGTATGGGTTATTTTGACCAAGACTTAGTCATTTCCTCTTCAACCTTCACTCATTTCTCTCCCTCTCCTTCTTGTTGCTGCTGAGCTGCTGCTCCCTCTTCTCCCTCCCCTTTCAAGCCCCAAAATCACCATGAAATCAACTCCAAAACCCTACTCCCATTTCACTAAAAAGGTGCACGAGCTCAAGATCTACACATTGGACCAAGGAAGCAAGGAATTTGGCCACTTGGGGCAACTCAAGAATTTTCTTGAGTTGCCAAATGAGGTATTTACTGAACCATTAGATTAGTTTTTGCATTACTTATACCCTTATGTCAAAATTGAATCGATATCGGGTAATGTTGTGGACTTAAGGAAGACCTAGTTAGGGTTTGAGGGAATTGAGAGTTGTATTATGAAATTGAGATCAGTAGAGGCCACCCCAACACCCTAGTGCTTGAATTATGACCCAAAACAGAGACTTGAAACCCGGAATACGGATTTAGAAACCCCGACATCGGATAAATGTGTGATTTGTGAGGGTATTTTGGAATCTGGAGCAACCCGGGGCCACTAGAATTGATTTTGGGATTACTGGGAGTCGTGCAGGCACCTAGAAAGCTACCACAGAGACCCGAGCCCCTAAATCCAACTCCAGGCCGCAGATATATTCATTATGGCCGCAATTTGCGGCCAGATCGGGGAAATTGGGTCCCAGATTTGGTTCATGGCTCCTTTTGCACTAAAATAGACCCCTCCTATATGTAGTTTTGGCTAATTGTCACCTGAGGAAAATCTGGGAGCATTTTGGAGTGTTTTAGGCTATGTTTTCCGTATTTTAAAATGCACTTTCTTGATAATTGGATTTGTATTTTGTTGTCGGGTGTTCGTACATCGACAACAGGGATTGTTTGATTGATTTGCACGTTTAGGCCATAGGTTCCAACCTATGAGCACACTGTGCGCTGTATCGGTTTTCTGCCTCGATTTTAATACGTATTGCGACTGTTTATTATTATAGGTACCCTCGCAAGGATTCCGAGGCGAAGAAGCGCGGCGTCATCGATTTCGGCGAGCGAAGATCAGGTGAGTAGATTATATCTACGGGGGAAGTCGGGTGGATGGCGTATAGCACCCCCGCAGTCCGTGGTGATGTATACGAATACGTATACAAATATATATTTATTGTGTGATGGTTAAGATTATTGATGGTAATAATGGTTTATTGATGACAAGGATGTATTGGTTTAGTAGTGCGAAACCCTAGAGTAGGGGTTGCACACCCACATATACACGTACACATATACTTGCATACATTCTTTCATTTATCTGTGCGCCTATGGAGGTGTGTATATCTACACATGGGTATGGGACTATGTGTTCATATACGGGATTGAGGCCGTGAGATTCGGCGATATGACAGAGTTCGTAATTGAGATGCGACATGATGGTTTTAGCGGGCCTTTGGGCATGTGTTTTACCCCGCATTCATACTTATATAGATGGCATCGTTGGTACTAGACTTAGAGTTGTACCCTAAATTATGTGATACGATGGTAGTGATATCTGTTATGTGATGAGATAATATGATATTGACTCAGATTTAGATGGTTTCCATACCCCTGCCGATTGACTTGATAGTTGGGTCCGTAGTTCGCATAGTAGGCGTTAGACTAGACCCGAGTCATACCCATTTCAAAACTAACGAATCTGGGATATTTTAAAAATAGGAAAAAGGGATTCTACGGATATTTTCAAATGACGCATCTTTTCTTAAAACACCGTAGCCCTTATTTTACTAAAAATCCTGATTCGTCTTATTTCAAATGGCAAAGCTACATGATATATTTACTGTTGAATTGATTATTCGATTCCGCATATTCATGCTATTTGCATTGCATTGCTTGTGTTTATTGATATATTACAGTCATGCTGCTAGGACACCAGCACCATTATCGATGATGCGTATGTTCCACGTACACTGTTTGCCGGCTCACACACTTCATCATCGATAATTGCCATGTCACTACACTGTAGTACTGTTGCATTCAATATATGATTCTTGCATGACATAATGATATGCTTACATTTCTTTTACATGTCGCATACATCATGCTTTCTGATTATACGCATTGAGAGTTGCTGTTTCCATGATATTTCTGGATTTGGGAACCGTGGGTATTTCAAAAGAGAATATGTAATTGCTTTAAAAACCCGGTTACCCTTGATATGATATTTCAGTGCGTCCACCATGTGTTTTCTCGGTGCTGAGAGCGACATGTGGAACCCGATTCGAGGCGGCGGATGAGGCCGATTGCGGGTACATGGTGGACCCGGTATGGTTCCCCTCGGCAAGATGATCGAAGGATTTTGCCGATTGAGCCTGGAGGTGGGCGAGTACCTACCGGTGATTGGTTGGACCTGGCGGTTATCCGGAGGATACCGGCCAGAGTCGATAAATGGATATGGGCGTACTGCTGGGGCCGAGGGCCGATTCCGCAGATGGAGCCCGATACATGAGGATTTACGTGCCGATGCTGGCCACAGTTTTCATGATGTTTTCGAGTGTCGATGCTGGACACTCCGGTTCCATGATTTTGACGTGTCGCGAGGGACACAGGTGGTTTATATCCTCATTTTTCCATGCATATGCTGATGATATTTACATGCATGAGGGTTATTGTCATTGGGTGACGAGTGGACGGGATCCACGTACATGCAAATTTGATTACATTGATCATACCTCATATTTATGATATGCTATTACCTGAGGCACTGGCACGAGCACTTGGCACTACACTCATGTATAGAGATTACATTGCCAGTTTAGCATGCTTCAGACTTATTCATATTGAGGTTTATATATATCTGATCGTATTGACCTAGGATGGGTCATACATTCGATGTCTGCTTGTAGATATTTTCTATTCACGAGTTGGCAACTCACCCCCGTTGTGCTACAGTTCTTGCAGGTTTTTGCCGTACATATTCCATAGCGGCATTTCTGGCACACTGCTTCCATATGGGTGACTTGCTTTGGTAGGTGGGTTCTCTTGCATCAGAACCACCATTGTACATGTATTATTCATTGTATCTAGCAATTCCATCAACCAAAACTTGTATATTGTTTCAGACTTAGACACAGTGATGTATTATTTCGACCTTAGAGTCGCGCTTGTAGTATTATGGTTTTCTGGCTGTTTTGAGTTCTTTTTGGGTTTTGATCCTCGCCCTTTGGCGTTGTATATTATTATTGCTTGCGTGGTTGTGACCGTCGATTGACGAAGAGCTAGCTCCCGCTTGGGGATGCCTTTTATCATTTCATATATATTATTTTTGTTGTACCCCGTTCAGGGCCAGTTTTTACAAAGGAAACTCTGCCGAAATTTTTAGGAAAGGTTACACATTTTAAAAATATATATTCGGCTTAGTTATTTAAAAACTTTGACTTTCAAAACATGATTTCTTTACTTCTTAAAACTAGTTTTCCTTATTTACTCCTTAAAATGGTTTTAGATTTCTGGGCTTTTGGCTTACTTGGATCAGATGGGGTCCTATAGACTTCATATGGTTCAAAGGCGAGTCACGTGCTCTTTCGGGTCGTGACAGTTTAGCTTGCATTGATCCGAATCAGTGCAGTCCCATCAATTGATCACACCAATAAAGAACGAAAATACGATGTACGTATATGCCATCCGCATTCTCCACTGGGTCCCGTCATCACCCGTTAAGTTACTTAACTAACGACAGAGCGGGGACTGGACTAGCGCGGGTGTAAAAAATATACAACATCTACTAGTATATATATCAATATATAATAATCGCTCAAGGCGTGATAAAATGCAACATCACAGAAATGTAATAAGCATCACAGAACAATACAGATAGTCTGGGATCCCCGGGTTTCATAGAGCCGCTACTGAAATCCGACGTTCCCTTGGTCGTGTGGATAGCCTGTGCAATGAAATCCTAGACCCCTACGGGCGCGGCAAGTTACCCGCTAAAACCTGAAGCGAGGCAACCCCCTTCAACAAAGTGAATGGACCACCCAACACTTCATGGAATTCGGTAACTTGAGCACCCTTCCTTGGGTCAACCTATACCCCCTACGAGTGCGGCGGATAGCCCGCCAATTCTAGAGTAAAGCCCCCTCCGTCTCAAAGCCATGAGATGCGGGCCCGTTGCCCTCTAGAACCCGGCTATCCGTGCACCCCACCGCGGGGTAATCCTAGTACAGAAAGTAAAAATATATACAACGGGTACATCGACCTCAGCACGGTCGTGCCCCAAAAGAATAATATACAAACAGGCAGTAACGGCAGTCCACATGTCGGACGCTCGTCCCGCAATATCAAATGTATAAATAATACCAAACTGTACTAACATTGCACCAAGCTATCCACCACGACAAATCCGCAACATCACAGTACAACACAGAACATCAACGTGAATGTCACGTTCGCAAATCCGTCTAAAAGAACTATAGCAATTAGACGAGATTTACCGCTCGAATGACATTCACGGTCACAGATATAATGTAAGTACAGTAAACTAACATATTTAAAAAATTTCGATCGACAAAATTTCCCGAAGTGGGTCCCAAGTACAATACCCAGTACTCAAAATAATCTGGGCCAAAACAAAAATTACCAGAAACCCTAATTCCAAGTCAGAGACCATTGTAGAAAATTTGGTGGGCTGATGCTACAGTAGTGCGGCGGAACCGCGGCCAAAACAAGGGTACGGCCGCGGTTCCGCGGCGCTACAGTGAGTTCATGTTAGTTATATGTATGCCCTAGAGGCCATTACTATACATAGGATGTATATTGTAGTGGATGCTTGGACATATATAGGGAGGACTTTCTTGCTCGACATGATAGTATGCTATCTGGTTGCACTTTACCTTAACGTGTACACTGATTGTCTCTCTGTTACATGTTGGTAAAGCCCTTAGGATGTGTACATGACTACCTGGACTATGATGCGGATCATACTAGTGGGGACATGGTAGTCCATAAGTACATCCTTCAACGTCCCTAGTCATGGGTGTATCGAGACGGGGCATCGATATACCAGAGTAGACTAGCGTATACCTTCTCGACCCATACAGATGGGCGATGGATGATCCCATATCCATTGGTGTTTGACATTAGAGATGATATATGGGTGCTCAGTGGAGACTGGGTACACTGGACGGACTCTCCGAGAACTCCCAGATGGTATTATACCTCACGTCAGATGGCAGTTCTCTGGTGACACTGGTACAGAGTAGTCTGTTGACCCGAGATCGTCATAGAGTCTTGTGTGATTCCCACTGTGCTTTGATTTTCACCTTACCACGTCCAAGAGGGCGTGCAAAATGGTGGTTTTTTGGTACAGTCCCGAATCACATGGAGGCAATGAGCGATAGGAGGGGATTCGTCTCTCCTGGTATAGGGAGTTGATGTTGCGCTGTGTTTGATTGGCTATAACCGGAAATCCCTGGCCAGGGTTGCTGAGATTTACTGGTAAGTGTTACCAGTAGTTTCTCGAACTGTTATAGACCTCATATCGACACGACTTATCGAGCTATTGGGGTCTGACGTTTACCACCCTTAGGCGAGATATGTGACATATCAGACGAACAGACCGGAATGTACGGTAAGTGTTGCTGGTTGGATTCACAGGAGTGTGAGTGGGCTTGCTCATTGATCTTCTGATCGCTCAATACCCGGGTGGCCGTTACGTTTAGCAGACCGCTTGCGGCTTGTGGGTGTTTGATATGATCATCACCTGCTGCCGGCGTATTGTCGAGTCTTTAGAGTCCTACACAGAGGTTTCCTGGCTCAAGCGAAACGAAATAGGAGCGCATATGAGATATGTGCGGGACCGAGAATAATACCAGTATGTGATACTGTATTCGATTCTCTCGATTTGTGACATTGATCGGTTATATGCGATATAGCCGGGTTATTGGATCAAGTGTTGATTCGATAAGTTGTTACTATTGATATTAGTCGGTTATATGCAGTATGACCGGATCATTAAATCAAGTGTTGATTTAATGATTTAATGTATAATTATATATTTGATATATTACTTTACATTAACTAGTATTGGTTCACTTAAGATTATTTTCTCACTTGAATGTGCACATTGTATATATGATATATGTTTGTGCACTAGTTTGTATCATGTTTGATGATACATGCAAACTTGGGTGTGTATGATTTATACTATGATTAGGTTAATGGTTAGGGTTTGATTTACTTATTCATTTTCTTTATTCTACTTTTGGAAAACAAAATGAAATGGTGGCTTTCTTTTCTTTCTTTGCTTGAAGCTTCTTGAAGCTTCAAAGCATCTTTAAAAAAGTCTTCCATTTTGTTTTATCCTTAACCTAACCATTTAACTAAACCCTAATTTATTCTCTACATGAGTTAGCCTCACCCATGGTTGCTACATGATAAGCATCACTTGAATTTTCTAATTAGATAATTCATTCTTTTCTTTTCTTCTTCATCTTCTTCATGAGTTGAAGAAACCTTACTAGAAAATTCCAAGTGATGATTCCAAGTGAGAAATCCAAATCCAAAGTGAACCCACTTCCTATTTCTTCATCCTCTACCACTTTCCATGTAGTAGAGTGTGTTATCTTCACAAGTTTCATGACCTAGTGAAGGTGGAGCTTGAGTTTGAGTCGCCTCGACGTAGATCATCTTCGGCATCGAAGTCAACGACCTAGCCCGCCCATTTCTCCGACGAAACCATCGCTAGAGTCCGGGATTCCGATGATCGCAGTGGAGGAACGTCAACACGGAGCTAAGGAAGTGGTGGACCGGATCTACAAAGGTTGTATTTCCATTCACTTAGCAATAAAGTTGTTTACTTGCATCTTGCTTCGCCTATCCTCTAGTAATCGATCTAGTTTAGGGTTTCTCGGCACCAGAATATTTGTATTTGGCATGGTTGATGCCTTATAGAACCTCTTGAGTGTGCCTAGGAACCCTACAGTGGTATCAGAGCCTAGCTAGAGCCTTAGGCGAAGTGTAGACGAAGTTAGAAACCCGATCGAACCCCGAAACCCTAATTCTAACCCTTCTCTGTACATTTTTCAAAACTGTGCATTTTTCCAAATTAAAAATGCTCAGAAAAATCAGCAGGCTTTTCTAAGGATTACTGTGCAGCACGTGAGTCTAAATCGACTAAATCACCGCGGAACCGCGGCATGAGCATGGCTCATGCGGCGGTTCCGCGGCCGTTATGTCACTTTATCAATTTCTGTTTGCACAGTAATATCTCTCTGTAAGTGCTGTATTTTCTGGGAATTTTTAAAGTTTGCTCAAGAGTTGAGTTTTCTGGGTTGTATTGGGAGTTCGTCGATTCGATCGGGAAGTTTAACTTTGTCTGTGTTTTTCCGGATATTTTAGAACATGTTAAAAAGTTCGACCGGATATAAATACCCACTTTTTCCCCTGTCGGGAAATTTCCAAGTGTTGGATCTTTCTGTAGTTTAAAGACGTTCTAAGTAGTGCAAGTAACGCGATGGACCCTCTAGAAGACAACAAACCTTAACTCGATTATGTGACCGTCTTGAACTGCCCTTTGAACCTTAGGGTTTGGGGCAGTACGGCGTGCCACATGTGAGGCGTTGGCTTGACCCTTCTATGGCTGGACCGTCGGTACTGAGTCATGAAGTGAATATTTTTAAACTTATTTCATGTGTTGAGCTGTTCTGGGAAAACTTGGGTGTTTGATTGTTCGATCGAAAAGTTTAACATTTTCTATTTATCTGGAATGTGATACAATATTTGGAATCTACAAACAGTTATGAGATAACTGTATGAATGTTATAAACATAGCAGTTTATTCTCACTTGATCGGTTGCCACGGAATTTTGATGCGATCAAAAGTCCATCGCAATCGCGTAGCTTACGCGGATACTCGCCGGTAAACTTAATAGATAGCTACGCCCCATAGCCCCGACCAAGTGACTGTAGGAGAACTCCATCGCCGAAAGCATCCGTTCGGGTGCTGCGGCAGCGGTGTTCCGCCTTAGTGCACTTCATCGACGGTATCGGGGGTGCGGCCGTCTACTAAAGTTTGCGACGAGCATTCGGTCAGGATGCCGGGAATCTTGTTGAATTGCCCGACTAGATATTGAAAAGAGTTTTCGATAAATGAGACTAAAATGCGGGGTTTATAATTGTTAGGCATGTGATGTCTAAGGAATTCATTTGATTAGGCATGCGATGTCTATGAAGTTTGCGGATTCCAACTGTTGTAGTTTTACACTTTCTTTTCTGTGACAGTAAGTGTAATATGTGATATCGCCGGTTTCGTTGCTATATGTCAACGACAATTGGGATACGCATGTTTACTTACGTTGATGACATGTGATGTTATGTGTTGCTGGATATGTTATATTGGATCGTCGTGTTTGAATAGCCGGGGGTTTTATGTGAGATGAGTGTTTTTCATTTTCATTCATGTAAAAACTTGTATGTAATATTCTTTTATTGGGGCACTTCCAGGTTGCGGAAGATGTCACCTTTTGTATATTATTTACTTTTCCGCACTAGGATAGACCCAAGGAGGAGGGCACAAGTAACCGGGTTCTGGAGTCCAGTGGGAGACCAACTCGAGGAGTCGAGTCCGGGTCTCCTAACTCTAGAATTGGTAGGGTTGCTTGCCGCTCTCGTAGGGGTCTAGGGGTGTGGGTTTGGCTATTCATCGCGACCGAGGAATCCGTGTTTTATACCGGCTCGTATTGAAAACACGGACGTCCTAGAATATCCAATGTTTCATATGATTCTTCTGCTGCGATATATGTGATGTGATCATGTGATGTTCTGTGATAGATACTGTATATAGTATATATGATATATTATATAGACGTTACTTATGTTTTACACCTGCGCTAGCCCTGCCCCGCTCTGCCGTTAGTTACCTAACCTAACGGTGCACGAGGGGACATCGAGGCGAATGCGGATGGCATAAGTGTACGTCGTATTTATCTGTGATGTTTAGGTAACTTAAATGATGGGACTTCATTAATGTGATTAATGAAAGAAAAAGAAACCTAAATGATGTTGTGGAATCGAATTTTCAAAAACAGGTAGCTACAGTTCTTGCTTTGCATCGCGGTGTTCCTTGTAGAACATCCTGCACCTTATTCGATGAGGAAAGGACCGAGATCCCTTCATCGGGAGTGACCCCTTTAGCGATAACTGGCAAATGCTACAACCCTCGGTTTTTCTTTTGATTGCTTCTATAGTTCTTGCTTTGCATAGTGATATTTATATTATATCCTGCACCTCATTCGACGAGGAAAGGGCCGACGATCCCTTCACCGGGAGTGACCCCTTTAGCAAATCTAGAAAAGCCTAAAAAACACTCCAATTTTAAAATCATTTGATTCTACAACGATATCAAGTTCATTACGCAATAGGTTTTCAAAAAAACCTGTCGTAGCCCTCCGTCATTTCATATAAGTAGTAGTTAGTATTCGTGCTGCGTTTGTTGGCCTTTGTCAAGGCGTAGTGTGCTGTAGCTGACTAGTGCTTATCTGCTTATGCATATGATGCAGATTGGGTTAGGGTAGTCGTGCGACCTTGTTGGCCTTTGTCAAGGGTCGTGCAGGTGGGTTTAATTCAATCAGGAAATGACGGGTTGAACTTGACTAGCATCCTATGGTTTGTTGGCCTTTGTCAAGGTCATAGGAGGTTAGGGGCAAAATTATCGGGAATTTCAAGTGTTGAAATTTGCAATGAGATTGCATACCTTCTATGAGATAGTTGGATCCCGATACCCGCTGCGAGTAAGAGTTACTCCTGGGAGAGTTTTACACATTACAATAAGCCGATCAAGTAGGTGTCTAGAAAGGTGTTAACGAGGTTACGCCTCTGGGAAAATGAGGTTTACTGTAATTAGGTCCGTGCGAAAGCACGGGGAACCTCCCTCAAAGTACCGACACTGGCCTGGCTGAAAGATTGGCAAACTTGTAGCGTGTAATTAATCCCGGCTAGTCTTTCCTTTTAGGGTTTGAAGGAAGATTTGATAAAAACAGTGGGATCCATCCTGATTAGATAAAATAATAAACCAATCTGATCTTGCAAGAGCATACGCTGAGTGTTTTCTTCTCTCTCTCTCCAGGTAGCGACCATATCATGCCTTAATCAAGATAATAAAATGGATATATTGATCGAACTCGCTTGTTATACTGAGCTGGGGAACGTTGGTCCCGCTCCAACTTATAATTGTTATAAGACAAAGCAGGGATTTGGGGAATACCAGATTTCCCGTGCCGCCCAAACGAAGAAAGTGCATGTTGATGCATCATCTTCGGGTGTGTTCATTACAGAGAACTGTTTCTCAGTATCCTTTACGTCCTGGGTATGTGATACCGGATCAGGATCCCGCATATATAATCTGTTACATGAGCTATAGATAGGAAAGAACTGAGAACGGGTGATAAGTTTCATGAGACAGAAAACGGTGCAAGTGTTGCAGCCAAGTCTGTTGGTCACTGTCACCCTGTATTACCAGTACATTGATTCTGAACGAATGTTATTAGATACCGAACCTGATATACAAAATCATATCAGTCTCTTTATTAGTAAAGAAATGACAAAATTTTGTATTGTTGGATGATATTTTGAACATTTCCTATATCAAAAGTTGATCGGTTCAGGCACGTTATCTAAAAGCATTGAAGTTCTAAATCAAACTACAGTTCTTAGTATACAGAACACACACAAGAGGAAGAGTTCAGAAATGAATGAATTCTTCTTGAGGTATTGTAGACTAAGTCATATCAATGCGACCCGGCTAGCTGAAGTTACATTTTAGATGCATATTTATATCAGTTTGAATTTACATCTTGTGAAACTTGCCAGTCATGTCACAAAGATTAGATGACCATAGCTCTGTTTATTGGAAACATAGAAAGAGTTAGTGAACTTTTGGGATTGATACATGCTGATGTATGAAAGGTCCCCTGTCTACACATGCCAAGACCGGTTCTTTGTACTTCATTACATTCTCTGATGATCTCTCAAGATTCAGTCATATGTTCCTGTTGAAACACAAGTCCGAAACTTTTGAGATATTCACAGAATATAAGTTAGAAGTAGAGAACCAAAATAAGCGTATAAGTATTATGTCCTATGATGGGATCAGGGAGGAGAATACTTGTGCACGGAATTCCTGGACTATCATAAAGGAGAATGAGATTCTCTTTCAGCATTACTCCTCCGTGTACACCATAGCACGATGGTATATCGGGGCGGAGCATAAGCACCCTATGTGATATGGTGTGCTCTATGATGAGTACTACTGAGTTTCCTATTTCCTTTTGGGAGTTATGCACTTATGAAGTTGCATACCTATTGAATAGGGTTCAAATCAAATCTGTTGCCTACCACTTCATATGTGATATGAAAAGGGAAGAGCCCATATCTTAAGTTGGTTAAGATTTGGGGTTGTCCGAGCTATGTCTAAAAGCATAATCCGGACAAGCTCGAGGCAAGGTCTGTTATGTAGAACTGGAAAGGTTCCAGCTATACAAACTACAGCAGATGATTTGATAGAACCAAAGGATTCAATAGTTACCAACGAACCTCAGCCTCTCCGCCGATCTAGTAGGTTTCCTCACCCACCCGAGAGATACTTCGGTTTCTCTATGACAGTGGGAGTGAGGATTGCATCATGAGATGATTACCCAACTAGTTTCGAGCAAGCCATCAGGAGTAGGACTCTGTAAGAATGGCTATATGCTTAGTGATCTGAGATGGAATCCTTATACACCAACAAAGTATAGACTTTGGTTGCTTTATCTGAAGGGTTAAATCCCCATCAGGAGCAAGTATATCTTGAGAAGATTACTTGGTGTACATGGAAAAGTTGAGACTTTCAAAGCTAGACTTGTTAAAGGTTTGCATCATTGACCAGGTATGGATTATGTTGAAACCTTTTCTAAGTAGCTATGCTTAAGTCCATCCAGATCCTACTTGCCACGGCTACATACCATGACTACGATATCTGGTGGTTGGGTGTCATGACTCCTTTTCTAAAATGATGTTTTAGAAAAGAGCGTCTATAAGTACATACCCAGAGGGCTTCGTAGACAGTAGGAGCAGCGGAAACATGTACAAGCTGCTTTATAGGATAAAGCAGACATCGCGGAGTTGGAACATCTGTTTTTGATGAGTTAGTCAAAGAGTTTGACATCATCAAAATGGTAGATGAACCTTGTATAAACAAAAGGGTAGTAGGGAGTATGGTGGTGATCCTCGTAGAGTACGTGGATAACATACTCTTGATAAGAAAGGAGTTTCCTATGCTACGCTCGGTCAATCTCCGCTTATCACAATGATTCTCCATATAGGATCATAGTGATACCTCCTAAATCCTGGGATTTGGATCTATGAGATAGATCTAATTGGATGTTAGGATACTCACTGGTTGTAGTGAGATGGTATCAGTTGATCCTGGGGAGAATCACTGGAAAGGTTCCAGAGTGATAAGGACGACTGAAAGTCAGTCACAGGCATTGTCTTTACCCTCAGTAAAGGGACGGTATGTTGGAAGAGTTCCAAGCTAGATACCGTGGCAAACTAGACGATAAAGGCTGGATACATCGCTACTTAAGATGCTACCAAATAGGCAGTCTGGATGTATATTTGTTCATGAGATGAACTTAGTTCCTCCCATTGTGTGACAATGGAGTTGTGGCTTATGCCAAGGAACGTCTGTCCCATCAGTGATCCAGACATATTCTAAGGAAGTATCACCTGATCATGGAGATGGTTGATCTCCAAGGAGATCGAGGTTAGGAGAGTAGACTCAGAGGACAACACGGCGGATCCACTCACAAAGGCCTTTTCCCAGAGAGAGACTATTATGGGATGGTTGAGTATGAGATACTACAACCACTGCTATCAGATGGCCCTAGTGCAAATGGGAGATTGTTAGTTATATGTATGCCCTAGAGGCCATTACTATACATAGGATGTATATTGTAGTGGATGCTTGGACATATATAGGGAGGACTTTCTTGCTCGAAATGATAGTATGCTATCTGGTTGCACTTTACCTTAACGTGTACACTGATTGTCTCTCTGTTACATGTTGGTAAAGCCCTTAGGATGTGTACTTGACTACCTAGACTATGATGCAGATCATACTAGTGGGGACATGGTAGTCCATAAGTACATCCTTCAAGGTCCCTAGTCGTGGGTGTATCGAGACGGGGCATCGATATACCAGAGTAGACTAGCGTATACCTTCTCGACCCATACAGATGGGCGATGGATGATCCCATATCCATTGGTGTTTGACATCAGAGATGATATACGGGTGCTCAGTGGAGACTGGGTACACTGGACGGACTCGCCGAGAACTCCCAGATGGTATTATACCTCAAGTCAGATGGCAGTTCTCTGGTGACACTGGTACAGAGTAGTCTGTTGACCCGAGATCGTCATAGAGTCTTGTGTGATTCCCACTGTGCTTTGATTTTCACCTTACCACTTCCAAGAGGGCGTGCAAAACGGTGGTTTTTGGGTACAGTCCCGAATCACATGGAGGCAATGAGCGATAGGAGGGGATTCGTCTCTCCCGGTATAGGGAGTTGATGTTGCGCTGTGTTCGATTGGCTATAACCGGAAATCTCTGGCCAGGGTTGCTGAGATTTACTGGTAAGTGTTACCAGTAGTTTCTCGAACTGTTATAGACCTCATATCGACACGACTTATCGAACTATTGGGGTCTGACGTTTACCACCCCTAGGCGAGATATGTGACATATCAGACGAACAGACCGGAATGTACGGTAAGTGTTGCTGGTTGGATTCACAGGAGTGTGAGCGGGCTTTCTCGTTGATCTTCTGATCGCTCAATACCCGGGTGGCCGTTACGTTTAGCAGACCGCTTGCGGGTTGTGGGTGTTTGATATGATCATCACCTGCTGCCGGCGTATTGTCGAGTCTTTAGAGTCCTACACAGAGGTTTCCTGGCTCAAGCGAAACGAAATAGGAGCGCATATGAGATATGTGCGGGACCGAGAATAATACCAGTATGTGATACTGTATTCGATTCTCGCGATTTGTGACATTGATCGGTTATATGCGATATAGCCGGGTTATTGGATCAAGTGTTAATTCGATAAGTTGTTACTATTGATATTAGTCGGTTATATGCAGTATGACCGGATCATTAAATCAAGTGTTGATTTAATGATTTAATGTATAATTATATATTTGATATATTATTTTACATTAACTAGTATTGGTTCACTTAAGATTATTTTCTCACTTGAATGTGCACATTGTATATATGATATATGTTTGTGCACTAGTTTGTATCATGTTTGATGATACATGCAAACTTGGGTGTGTATGCTTTATATTATGATTAGGTTAATGGTTAGGGTTTGATTTACTTATTCATTTTCTTTATTCTATTTTTGGAAAACAAAATGAAATGGTGGCTTTCTTTTCTTTCTTTGCTTGAAGCTTCTTGAAGCTTCAAACATCTTTGAAAAAGTCTTCCATTTTGTTTTATCCTTAACCTAACCATTTAACTAAACCCTAGTTTATTCTTTACATGAGTTAGCCTCACCCATGGTTGCTAAATGATAAGCATCACTTGAATTTTCTAATTAGATAATTCATTTTTTTCTTTTCTTCTTCATCTTCTTCATGAGTTGAAGAAACCTTACTAGAAAATTCCAAGTGATGATTCCAAGTGAGAAATCCAAATCCAAAGTGAACCTACTTCCTATTTCTTCATCCTCTACCACTTGCCATGTAGTAGAGTGTGTTATCTTCACAAGTTTCATGACCTAGTGAAGGTGGAGCTTGAGTTTGAGTCGCCTCGACGTAGATCATCTTCGGCATCGAAGTCAA
Organism: Agapanthus africanus; assembly: GCA_030015575.1. NCBI lineage: Eukaryota > Viridiplantae > Streptophyta > Magnoliopsida > Asparagales > Amaryllidaceae > Agapanthus > Agapanthus africanus. The sequence goes on along the minus strand of JASDDO010000019.1, from coordinate 729,361,306 downwards.
CGACCTAGCCCGCCCATTTCTCCGACGAAACCATCGCTAGAGTCCGGGATTCCGATGATCGCAGCGGAGGGACGTCAACACGGAGCTAAGGAAGTGGTGGACCTGTAGGGTTCCTAGGCACACTAAAGAGGTCTCACAAGGCATCGAACATACCAATTTAAAATTTTATGGGTGCCGAGAAACCCTAATACGGATCGTCGGCTAGATTTCTAGGCGAAACGGTAAACTAGTTAACTACTTAACTAAAAGTTAGATGCTACAACCTTTGTAGATCCGGATATCCACTTCCCTAGCTCCACGTAGTCATCCTCTCGCTGTCCTTTTCGAATCCTAGACTCATTCGTCGGCTTCATCGGGAAAACGAGCGGAATAGGTCGTCGGCTTCGTGTCAAAGACGATCTACGTCGAGGTTGCACAAGCTCAAGCTCCGACTTCACAAAGTTGTGAAACTTGTGAAGAAAACACCCAAAACAACTTGGCAAGAGGTAGAGGGTGAAGAAATAGGAGGTGGGTTCACTTTAGAATTGGATTTCACTCACTTTTGCTCAAGTTGCCATTGATGGCATCTAGTTTTCTCTCTTGAAGAAGAAGGAGAAGATGAAGCTAGTTTATGATAAGTGTTATGATAAAATAAAAATAAAATCAATACTTATCATAATCTAACCTTAGTTGAGTGTAGAGAATGGACCATGGTTACTTGGATGAGTTAGGGTTAAGCAAGAGGACAAGAATGGTTGCAAAAGTCAAGGCTTCATGAAGCTTCAACTAATGACAAAGAAAGCCACCATTCTCATCTTTATCTTTTCCAAATAAATAAATAAACAAATAAATAAATAAATGAATATGCAAAACCCTAATTATCAAATTAACCATGGATTAATTCTATACACTTAACTAAATGATCAAGTATCATCAAACATGATACAAAAATGTGCACAAAAGCATATCACATATACAATGTGCATTAAGTGAGAAAAATCCGTTTAAAGTGAACCAATACTAGTTAATGTAAAGTAATATATCAAATATATAATTATACATTAAATCATTAAATCAACACTTGATTCAATGATCCGGTCATGTCGCACATGACCGACTAGTATTCAATGTATCGGCTTATCGAATCGATCTTCGATTCGATAACTAGGTTATATCACATACAACCAATCGAAACATTAATCGCGAGAATCAAATACGGTATCACATACACGCATTATTCTTGCTCCCGCACATATCTCATATGCGATCCTATTTCGTTTCGCTTGAGCCAGGAAACCTCTGTGTAGGACTCTAAAGACTCGTCAATACGCCGGTAGCAGATGATGATCATATCAAGCACCCACAAGCCGCAAGCGGTCTGCTAAATGTAACGGACATCCGGGTATTGAGCGATCAGAAGATCGACGAGCTAGCCCGCTCACACTCCTGTGAATCCAACCAGTAACACTTACCGTACAGTCCGGTCTGTTCGTCTGATATGTCGCATATCAAGTCTAGGGATGGTATACGTCAGACCCCAATAACCGATAAGTCGTGCCGATGTGAGGCTCATAACGGGTCGAGAAACTACTGGTAACACTTACCAGCAAATCTCTGATCAGCCCTGGCCAGGGACTTCCCTGTTACGGCCAATCGAGCACAGCGCAACATCAACCCCCAATACCGGGAGAGACGAAACCCCTCCTATCGCTCATTGCCTCAATGTGACTCGGGACTGTACCCAAAGACCACCGTTTTGCACGCCCTCATGGACGTGGTAAGGTGGAGATCAAAGCACAGTGGGAATCACACAAGACTCTATGACGATCTCGGGTCTACAGACTAACCTGTACAAGTGTCACCTGAGAACTGCCATCTGACGTGAGGTATAATACCATCTGGGAGTTCTCGGCGAGTCCGTCCAGTGTACCCAGTCTCCACTGAGCACCCGTATACCATCTCTGATGTCAAACACCAATGGATATGGGATCATCCATCGCCTATCTCATGGGTCGAGAAGCATATACGCTAGTCTACTCTGGTATATCGATGCCCTGTCTCGATACACCCACGACTAGGGACCTTGAAGGATGTACTTATGGACTACCATGTCCCAACTAGTATGATCTGCATCATAGTCCAGGTAGTCAAGCACACATCCTAAGGGCTTTACCAACATGTAACTATAAGACTGTTTAAAGAGACTAGTGTACATGTTAAGATAAAGAGTAACCAGATAGCATACTATCATATCGAGCAAGAAAGTCATCTCTATATATGTCCAAGCATCCAATATAATATACATCATCTGTACAATACTGGCCTCTAGGGCATACATGCAACTAACAATCTCCCACTTGCACTAGAGCCAGCTGCTGTAGTATCGCATACCGAGCATCCCGAAGAGTCTCTCAAACTGTATCTGGGGAATGGCCTTCGTGAGTGGATCCGCCGTGTTGTTCTTCGTGTCAACCCTCCTGACCTCGATCTCCCGGCGATCAACTATCTCCCGGATCAGGTGATACCGCCTCAGAATATGCCTGGATCGCTGATGGGACCTGGGTTCCTTGGCCAAAGCCACCGCTCCATTGTTATCGCAATACAAAGGTATTGGACGCTCAATGGATGGAACCACTCCAAGTTCAGTAATGAACTTCTTGATCCAGACAGCCTCTTTGGCAGCATCATTGGCAGCGATGTATTCAGCCTCCATCGTCGAGTCTGCCACGGTTTCCTGCTTGGAACTCTTCCAGCTAACCGCCCCTCCGTAAAGGGTAAAGACAAAGCCCGACTGCGACTTAGAGTCGTCCTTATCACTCTGGAAGCTCGAATCGGTAAAGGACTCCACTTGGAGCTCTCCGTTACCATACACCAAGAACATATCTCTAGTCCTTCGCAAGTACTTGAGAATGCTCTTCACAGCTGTCCGGTGACTCTCTCCAGGATCAGCTTGATACCTGCTCACTACACTTAGTGAGTATGCTACATCGGGTCTGGTATATAGCATCGCATAAATGATAGAGCCTACTGCCGAAGCATAGGGTATCCCTTGCATGCGAGCTCTCTCCAAATCAGTCTTGGGAGACATCTCTTTGGAGAGAGTGACTCCAAAGATCGTGGGCAAGTTCCCACGCTTGGACTCTTCCATACTAAATCTCTTTAGTATGGTGTCAATGTACCTGGATTGGGACAATCCCAAAATCCGTTTGGATCTATCTCTATAGATCCTAATTCCCAATATGCAGGAGGCATCACTAAGATCTTTCATTGAGAATCTTTGTGATAAGAAGAGCTTGACCGCTTGCAGCATAGGAATATCATTTCCTATCAAGAGTATGTCGTCCACGTACAATACGAGGAAGACAACCTTACTCTCTGCCACCTTCTTGTAGATACAAGGTTCATCTGGATTTTTGACAAAATCAAACTCTTTGATAACGACATCAAAGCAGATGTTCCAACTCCGCGATGCTTGCTTTAATCCATAAATGGATTTAAGCAGCTTGCACACCTTCCCGCTGCTCCCACTGTCTACGAAGCCCTCTGGCTGAGTCATGTACACGCATTCTTCTAAATCACCATTTAGAAAGGCGGTCTTAACATCCATTTGCCAGATTTCGTAATCATGATATGCAGCGATGGCAAGCATGATCCGGATGGATTTAAGCATAGCCACTGGAGAAAAGGTTTCGTCATAGTCCACACCTGGTCTTTGACGAAAACCTTTTGCTACAAGTCTAGCTTTGAAAGTCTCCACTTTCCCATCTACACCAAGTTTCTTCTTGAAGATCCACTTGCTCCCAATGGGTTTTACCCCTTCAGGAGCAACTTCCAAAGTCCATACTTTGTTGGTGTACATGGATTCCATCTCGGACCGCATTGCATCCAGCCATTTCACTGAGTCCTTACTCGTGATGGCCTGCTCGAAGCTAGTTGGGTCATCATCCTCCATGATGCAATCCTCGCTTCCACCGTCAATGAGAAAACCGTAGTATCTCTCTGGTGGACGAGAAACCCTACCAGATCGGCGGAGAGGCGGAGGTTCGTTGGGTACTACTGAATCCTCTGGTTCTACCAAGTCCTCTGTTATAGTTTGTGTCGCTGGAACCTCTTCCAGTTCTACCTCAATGCCACCTATCTGTTTCATAAGAAAACCTTTTTCTAAGAAAGTGGCATGCCGAGAAACAAACACTTTTTGTTCCTCGGGATGGTAGAAGATATACCCCTGTGAATTTTTGGGATATCCTATAAACTTACATAAGACTGATCTTGCCTCGAGTTTGTCCGGATTTTGTCTTTTGACATAGGCTGGACAACCCCATATCTTAATGTAATTAAGATGTGGTCTCTTCCCTTTCCATATCTCATATGGAGTGGTAGGCACTGATTTGGTAGGAACTCTATTCAATAGGTCCATGGCTGTCTCAAGCGCATATCCCCAGAAGGAAATAGGTAACTCAGCTGTGCTCATCATAGAGCGCACCATATCTAATAGGGTGCGGTTCCTCCGTTCTGATACACCGTTGTGCTGTGGTGTATATGGAGGAATCAGCTGAGAGAGAATCCCATTCTCTTTTAGGAAGTCCAGGAATTCATTGCTTAAGTATTCTCCTCCTCGATCAGATCGTAGGATTTTAATACTTTTTCCGGTTTGGTTCTCAACTTCTTGTTTATATTCCCTAAATTTCTCAAAAGCTTCTGATTTGTGTTTCATCAGGAACACATACCCGAACCTAGAGAGATCGTCAGTGAATGTAATGAAGTATGAAGAACCATCCCTGGCATGTGTAGACATGGGACCGCATACATCACTATGTATAAGTCCCAAGAGTTCGGTAACTCTTTCTCCGTGTCCCGTAAACGGAGTTTTGGTCATCTTGCCTTTGAGACATGACTGGCAAGTGTCATAAGATGAAAATTCAAACGTATTTAAATATCCATCCTTATGCAACTTAGCCAGTCATGTCGCATTGACGTGACCCAGTCTACAATGTCACAAGAAGGATTCGTTCAGTTCTGAACTCTTCCTCTTGTGTGTGTTTGTTATGCTCAGAACTGTTGATTGATTTAGAACATAAATGCCATTGCACAACGTGCCTGATCCAATCAACTTTTGGTTACGGAAAATGTTCATAACATTATCCTGTAATACAAAATTATATCCCTCTTTACTTAATAAAGAAACCGATATAATGTTGCATATCAGGTTCGGCATGTAATAGCATTCGTTCAGAACCATTGTATTACCAGTTGGTAATACAAGGTGATATTCCCCGACAGTCTTAGCTGCAACAATTGCACCATTTCCAACTCTAATGTCTTTATCACCTTCTCCAAGTTCTCTACCTTTCTTTAGCCTTTGTAACTGATTACATATTTGGGATCCTGATCCGGTATCTAATTCCCAGGACGTAGAGCAAATGGAGAAACAGTTCTCAGTAACGAACACACCCGAAGAAAATGCATCAACATGTACTTTCTTCATTCGGGTGGCATGGGAATCCTGGTATTCCCCTATATCCTGTTCAGTCCTATAACTCTTATAGGAAAGAACGGAACCAACGTTCCCCAGCACAGTATAACATGCGGGTTCGGTCAATACATCCATATTATTATCTTTGTTAGGGCATGAAATGGTCGCTACCTGGAGAGAGAGAGAAGAAAACACTTTAGCGTAAGCTCGTGCAAGATCAGATTGGTTATTATCTTATCTAATCAGGATGGCTCCCACTGCTTTTTATCAAATCTTCCTTCAAACCCTAAAAGGAAAGACTAGCCGGGATTAATTACACACTACAAGTTCGCCAATCTTTCAGCCAGGCCAGTGTCGGTACTTTGAGGGAGGTCCCCCGTGCTTTCGCACGAACCTAATTAGTGTAAACCTCGTTTTCCCAGAGGCGTAACCTCGTTAACACCTTTCTAGACACCTACTTGATCGGCTAATTGCAATGTGTAAAACTCTCCCAGGAGTAACTCTTACTCGCAGTGGGTATCGGGATCCAACTATCTCATAGGAGGCATGCAATCTCATTGCAAATTTCAACACTTGAAATTCCCGATAATATTTTGCCCCTAGCGTGCTATGACCTTGACGCATGCCAAACAACCCATAGTCCGCTAGTCAAGTTCAACCCGTACATTTCTTGATTGAATTAAACCCACCCGCACGACCCTTGACGCATGCCAAACAACGCCGTGCGAATACCCTAATCCAATCGCATCGTATGCTAGCAGATAAGCACTAGTTAGCTACCGTACACTACGCCTTGACGCATGCCAAACAACCGCAGCACGAATACTAACTAGTACTTATCTGAAATGACGGAGGGCTACGACAGGTTTTTCTGAAAACCTATTGCGTAATGAACTTGATATCGTTGTAGAATCAAATGAAGTTTTGAAATGGAGTGATTTTGAGGCTTTTCTAGTTTTGCTAAAGGGGTCACTCCCGGTGAAGGGATCGTCGGCCCTTTCCTCGTCGAATGAGGTGCGGGATATATCATATATATCGCTGTGCAAAGCAAAAACCCAAAAGCAGTCAAAAGCAAACCGAGTGTGTAGCATCTGCCAGTTATTGCTAAAGGAGTCACTCCCGGTGAAGGGATCTCGGTCCTTTCCTCATCGAATAAGGTGCAGGGTATATCATATATACCGCTATGCAAAGCAAGAACTGTGGCTACCTGTTTTATTTTAAAATTCGATTCCACAACATCTTAGGTTTCTTATCTTTCATTAATCATATTAATGAAGTCCCATCATTTAAATACCTAAACATCACAGATAGATATGACGTACACTTATGCCATCCGCATTCGCCTCGATGTCCCCTCGTGCACCGTTAGGTTAGGTAACTAACGACAGAGCAGGGCAGGGCTAGCGCGGGTGTAAAACATAAGTAACGTCTATATAATATATCATATATACTATATACTATATCCATCACAGAATCACAACACAGATATCGCAGCAGAATAAACATATGAAATATTGGATATACTAGGACGTTCGTGTTTTCAATACGAGCCAGTATAAAACACGGATTCCACGGTCGTGATGAATAGCCAATCCCACACCCCTAGACCCCTACGAGAGCGGCAAGCAACCCTGCCAATTCTAGGGTTAGGAGACCCGGACTCGACTCCTCGAGTTGGTCTCCCACTGGACCCCAAAACCCGGTTACTTATGCTCCCCTCCTTGGGTCTATCCTAATGCGGAAAAGTAAATAATATACAAAGGGTGACAGCTTCCGCTACCTGGAAGTGCCCCAAATAAAAGAATATTACATACAAGTTTTTACATGAATGAAAATGAAAAACACTCATCTCACATAAAAACCCCCGGCTATTCAAACACGACGATCCAATATAACATATCCAGCAACACATAACATCACATGTCATCAACGTAAGTAAATATGTCCATCCTAATTGTCGTTGACATATAGCAACGAAACCGGCGATATCATATATTACACTTATGGTCACAAAAAAGAAAGTGTAAAAGTACAACAGTTGGAATCCGCAACCTTTTTAGACATCACATGCCTAATCAAATGAAATACTTAGACATCACATGCCTAACAGTTATAAACCCCGCATTTTAGTCTCATTATCGAAAACTCTTTTCAATATCAAGTGAAACTAAACCGCTAGATTTATAACATTCATTCAGTTATCTCATAACTGTTTGTGAATTCCAATTATTGTATCACATTCCAGATAAACAGAAAATGTTAAATTTTTCGATCGAACAGTCGAATACCCAAGTTTTCCCGATACAGCTCAACACATGAAATAAGTCTAACAACATTCAGTTCGTGCCTCAGTACCAACGGTCCAGCCGTAGAAGGGTCAAGCCAACGCCTCACATATGGCACGCCGTACTCCCCCAAACCCGAAGGTTCAAAGGGCAGTTCAAGACGGTCACATAATCGAGTTAAGGTTTGTTGTCTTCTAGAGGGTCCATCGCGTTACTTGCACTACTTAGAACGTCGTTAAACTACGGAAAAATCCAACACTTGGAAATCTCCTGACAGGGGAAAAATTGGGTATTTATATCCAGTCGAACCTTTTAACATATTCTAAAAATTATCCGGAAATACACAAAGACGAAATTTGATACCCCGATCGAAACACCGAATCCCCAAAGCAACCCCAGAAAATTCAACTCTTGAATAATTATTAAAAATACCCAGGAAAATCACCACTGGAAACTAAGAATTACTGTGTAAAATTCTTTAAATATTGAGGCCGTACGGCCGCGGATCAGCCGCATGAGCCATGCTCATGCCGCGGATCCGCGCCGGCTTAGTGGAATTAGGCTTACGAATTTCACAGTAGACCTTAGAATTTCCTGCTGATTTTTCTGCATATTTTTAATATAAAAAAACTCGAGATTTTGGAAAAAGTCCAGAGAGCATATTTGGTTTAGGGTTTCGGGTTCGTTCGGGCTTCAAATTGCGTCTAAACTTCGCTTAAGGCTCTAGCTAGGCTCTGATACCACTGTAGGGTTCCTAGGCACACTAAAGAGGTCTCACAAGGTATCGAACATGCCAATTTAAAATTTTATGGGTGCCGAGAAACCCTAATACGGATCGTCGGCTAGATTTCTAGGCGAAACGGTAAACTAGTTAACTACTTAACTAAAAGTTAGATGCTACAACCTTTGTAGATCCGGATATCCACTTCCCTAGCTCCACGTAGTCATCCTCTCGCTGTCCTTTTCGAATCCTAGACTCATTCGTCGGCTTCATCGGGAAAACGAGCGGAATAGGTCGTCGGCTTCGTGTCAAAGACGATCTACGTCGAGATTGCACAAGCTCAAGCTCCGACTTCACAAAGTTGTGAAACTTGTAAAGAAAACACCCAAAACAACTTGGAAAGAGGTAGAGGGTGAAGAAATAGGAGGTGGGTTCACTTTAGAATTAGATTTCACTCACTTTTGCTCAAGTTGCCATTGATGGCATCTAGTTTTCTCTCTTGAAGAAGAAGGAGAAGATGAAGCTAGTTTATGATAAGTGTTATGATAAAATAAAAATAAAATCAATACTTATCATAATCTAACCTTAGTTGAGTGTAGAGAATGGACCATGGTTACTTGGATGAGTTAGGGTTAAGCAAGAGGACAAGAATGGTTGCAAAAGTCAAGGCTTCATGAAGCTTCAACTAATGACAAAGAAAGCCACCATTCTCATCTTTATCTTTTCCAAATAAATAAATAAACAAATAAATAAATAAATGAATATGCAAAACCCTAATTATCAAATTAACCATGGATTAATTCTATACACTTAACTAAATGATCAAGTATCATCAAACATGATACAAAAATGTGCACAAAAGCATATCACATATACAATGTGCATTAAGTGAGAAAAATCCGTTTAAAGTGAACCAATACTAGTTAATGTAAAGTAATATATCAAATATATAATTATACATTAAATCATTAAATCAACACTTGATTCAATGATCCGGTCATGTCGCACATGACCGACTAGTATTCAATGTATCGGCTTATCGAATCGATCTTCGATTCGATAACTAGGTTATATCACATACAACCAATCGAAACATTAATCGCGAGAATCAAATACGGTATCACATACACGCATTATTCTTGCTCCCGCACATATCTCATATGCGATCCTATTTCGTTTCGCTTGAGCCAGGAAACCTCTGTGTAGGACTCTAAAGACTCGTCAATACGCCGGTAGCAGATGATGATCATATCAAGCACCCACAAGCCGCAAGCGGTCTGCTAAATGTAACGGACATCCGGGTATTGAGCGATCAGAAGATCGACGAGCTAGCCCGCTCACACTCCTGTGAATCCAACCAGTAACACTTACCGTACAGTCCGGTCTGTTCGTCTGATATGTCGCATATCAAGTCTAGGGGTGGTATACGTCAGACCCCAATAACCGATAAGTCGTGCCGATGTGAGGCTCATAACGGGTCGAGAAACTACTGGTAACACTTACCAGCAAATCTCTGATCAGCCCTGGCCAGGGACTTCCCTGTTACGGCCAATCGAGCACAGCGCAACATCAACCCCCAATACCGGGAGAGACGAAACCCCTCCTATCGCTCATTGCCTCCATGTGACTCGGGACTGTACCCAAAGACCACCGTTTTGCACGCCCTCATGGACGTGGTAAGGTGGAGATCAAAGCACAGTGGGAATCACACAAGACTCTATGACGATCTCGGGTCTACAGACTAACCTGTACAAGTGTCACCTGAGAACTGCCATCTGACGTGAGGTATAATACCATCTGGGAGTTCTCGGCGAGTCCGTCCAGTGTACCCAGTCTCCACTGAGCACCCGTATACCATCTCTGATGTCAAACACCAATGGATATGGGATTATCCATCGCCCATCTCATGGGTCGAGAAGCATATACGCTAGTCTACTCTGGTATATCGATGCCCTGTCTCGATACACCCACGACTAGGGACCTTGAAGGATGTACTTATGGACTACCATGTCCCCACTAGTATGATCTGCATCATAGTCCAGGTAGTCAAGTACACATCCTAAGGGCTTTACCAACATGTAACTATAAGACAGTTTAAAGAGACTAGTGTACATGTTAAGATAAAGAGTAACCAGATAGCATACTATCATATCGAGCAAGAAAGTCATCTCTATATATGTCGAAGCATCCAATATAATATACATCATCTGTACAATACTGGCCTCTAGGGCATACATACAACTAACAGGACCGGATCTACAAAGGTTGTATTTCCACTCACTTAGCAATAAAGTTGTTTACTTGCATCTTTTTTCGCCTATCCTCTAGTAATCGATCTAGTTTAGGGTTTCTCGGCTCTGGAAAATTTGTATTTGGCATGGTTGATGCCTTGTGGAACCTCTTGAGTGTACCTAGGAACCCTACAGTTCAGCGCACCAAATTTTTTCAGTTCTCGTAAAACACCCTGCCTATTTTTCTGCAATACTAAAAAAAAATTTTGACCACAAAAAAAAAATCGACAGAAACTGTTAAATTGGAATCGCGGTTTTGGAAATTTTGTTTGATCGATATTTTAAATACGTTAGAACAAGCTACTAAAGGTTAATAGCGTGGCTCTGATACCATGTAAGTTTACGGTAGCGCCCCGGCCGTCTGTCCGAGGCCAAAATGCAGAAACGAAAACTTTTTCAAAACTAGAAACCAGCGCTATCGTATACTTTAAATCCGGATCGAACTATTAACCTACAACTAGCTAAATAGAGAAGGGTTGGAAAAGCTATACCGAACGATCCGTGTCCTTCGGTCTTTGGCCACCATCCCAAGCTCCTCGCGGCATCTCCGGTCTCGATCTCCTCGTCGGAAAGGGCACCACATCTTCGAGTCTTTTTACGGGCTCCCGCTTCGTCCGAAGCAACTCGGGCATGAAGCTCGCTAGCCGACGTGTCCAAGGCGATGTAGAGAATGTGTGTGATCACTTTGTCTCTTGAGGATTTATTGGATGCCATTAGTGAGGAGATTATGAGCTCAAGAAAGAGGAGGAGGAAGAAGAAGCTTTCTTCTCCTTTTCTTTTGTTGTTCTTGTGATAACATGAGAGAGAGTGTTGTTAAAAAATACAAGCCCACAACCATATCATGGCAGCCCCTCTCTTTCCTCTTAACATATCAAGACTCAAATCCATCATATAATGTGACACATGCACAAAGAAAGAGACCATGAGTCATCACTTGTGCATGTGTCACAATTAATTCTCTTAATCATGATTTTGTGCTCATTATTTCCACATGCAAACATTAATCCAAATGTTTGCAACAATAAAAAGAGAATGGCATCTACTAAAGTAAACTCGTGACGGATCACAAGTGTACCCCTCACCTGTATATACATACCTGCATCCGCATTCCGACTGAATGCGAATGCAATGAGACTAAAGTAATCCAACAAATCTAAACTAGGATCTGGCTTAAACCAAAGCCTACTAGTATGATCCACCTGATCATGATCCATGCACTACTGCACGTATATGATCGGACCCTGCCATATATCATACGGCCTCTACAACGTTTCGCCCGAAACTTGAGAAACTGTCTGTGGGGGACTCTAAAGACTCGTCAATACTTTAGCTATGGATTTAACCACTAGCACGTCAGAGGTACTAGCCGTACGTAACGGGCTACCAGGTATTGACCAAAAGGGAGGTCGATGAGCGAACTCATCCTGACACCCTACTGAGCCTGTCAGTGACAATATCCGTACAGTCCGGTCCGTTCGTCTATGAGCATTGCAAGGCGGGCCTAGAGGGTTGGTAAAAGTCAGACCCCCAAAAGCGGTATAAGTCGTGTCGGAGTGTAGCCCAGAACACCCTGAGATACTACTGGAATACCTACCAGTAAATCTCCTGTCTTGGCCAAGGACTTCGTGTAATGGCTCTCCTAGACACAGCGCGATCTCACCCCCAATACCGGGAGAGACGAAACCCCTGCCGATCCGCTCGCTGCCTCCATGTGGCTCGGGACTGTACCCAACTAAAACCTGTTTGCACGACTCCTTTGAGCCGTGGTAGGGTAGTAATCAAAGCACAGTGGGAACTCACACGAGACAAATGACGATCTCAGGTCGATGAACTAACCTGTACACATGTCAGCAGGGAACTGCTATCTGACGTCAGGTATAAAACCAACTAGCATGTTCCCGGCGAGTCCTGTCCGGTGTACTCATAACCCAATGAGCACCTGTATACATCTTAGGTGAACCAACTGATACCAATGGCTTGTGAAACCAGCCACCGCCCCTCGTCGGGGTCTCGACTGTATACACTAATCTACTCTGGAGTATCGATGCCTTGTCTCGAAAACTCCCACGACTAGGGACCTTTTAAGGATGTGCTTATAGACCCCAGCTCCCACGTATATGATTGCTATCATATTGTTGGCAGTCAAGCAAGAATCCTAAGGGCTCTATCAACGTGTAATAGCGACCTGTAAGGTCACCTAAAGCTGTACATGATGATAAAGACAAACCATGGTAGCATACTATTCTCTATCAACGTGCAATAGTGAACTACATTGTCACCTAAAGTATGTACATGATGATAAAGACAAACCAGATAGTATACAAACCTCTCGAGTAAGACTGTCCTACCGGTATAGGTCCTCCCTCAATCATTACAATCACGTGCCTGCGATCTAATAATTGACTTTGAGGGCACTATAATACTATCACGTCGAGCAAGAAAGTCCTCCCTATATATGTCCAAGCATCCACTATAGTATACATCATATGTACAATAATGGCCTCTAAAGCATACATATAACTAACAATCTCCCACTTGCACTAAGGCCATTTGTTTTAATATCTCATACTCAACACCCGATAGAAGTCTCTCATGGGAAAGGCCTTTGTGAGTGGATCCGCCGTGTTATCCTTCGTGTCAAATCTCCTAACCTCGATCCCTTAGAGATCAACCATCTCCCTAATCAGGTGATACTGCCTCAGAATATTTCTGGATTGCTGATGGGACCGGGGTTCCTAGGCCAAAACTACAACTCCATTGTTGTCACAATAACAGTTATTGGACGCTCAATGGTAGGAACCTGTTCATCTCATGAACAAGAAATATCCAGACATCCACTTTGGCAGCATCGTTGGTAGCGATGTATTCAGCCTTTATCGTCTAGTTTGCCATGGTATCTAGCTTGGAACTATTCCAACATACCGTCTCTCCACTGAGGGTGAAGACAAAAGCCTGAGACTGACTTTCAGTCGACCTTATCACTCTGGAAGCTCGAATTGGTAAAGGACTCCCACTGGAGTTTACCGTTACCAAACACCAAGAACATTTCTTCAGTGCTTCTCAAGTACTTAAAAATTTCCTTCACAGCTGTCCAGTGATTTTCCCAAGATCTGATTGATTCCTAATCACTACACCTAGTGAGTTAGCTACATCTTTTCTGGTGCATAACATCGCATATATGATAGAGCCTACAGCCGAAGCATAGGGTATCTCTTGCATGCAAGCTCTCTCCAAATCAGTCTTAGAAGACATCTTTTTAGAAAGAGTGATTCCTGAGTAAGTGGGCGAACCACCACGCTTAGGATCTTCCATACTAAACCCCTTTCGTATCGTGTTAATGTACCTAGATTTGGGACACTCTGTCATGACCCGTAATTTAGCACGTGACCGGCACTTAAATTACACAACGTCTAAAGGCGTAACGTAAATCAAGTAAGCCGAAGCCCAGAAAATCTAAACCTTTTTATGAAATATAGTGGGGGTGTAGTTTTGAAATAAAGGTATAATGAATCATGTTTTTCTTTGAATGCATAGCTAATGAAACATGAAAATGCAAGTGGGTTATATACTACAGTTGAAAACATGTTTCGTCTTTAAAAATTTGGGCCACACCTCCCATGTATATTTTGATCCAAAAACATATACACAATAATATATATAGGCATCCCTAAATGGGAGCTAGCTCTTCGGCAACCGGCGGAATCACAACCATGCAATAACAAATATACGATGTCCAATGGCGAAGATCAACCCAGAAAGAACAAATAAAGAAGAAAGATATCAAAACTCAAGAAAGCGATCAAAAACCCATCGCTCTAAGTCTTGCACAATACCCAAGTCTGACTAGGTCTACCAATACACAATTTCTAGTTTCTCATTTGATTTGAGGGAGTTTTTCTAGATACAACGGAATATAAAAGTATGAGAGTGGGCACGATCCAACATATGTGTCCCACCTACCAAAGCAAAACACCCTGGAAGAAGCTGTGTGCCAGCGATACAGTAACTGATCCCAAAAGGTCAAACCTGCAAGAACTGTGGCACAACGGGGGTGAGTTGTCAACTCGTGAGTAGAAAACATCAGCAAGTAGAAATCGAATAAAACAATGATTTGCTAGGTCACTATATCCTGAAGGTAATACTATGATATCTAGGGTGATCACATATGCATATATGTCTACAATTGATCAATACAATGACATATATAAATAAACATCCGACATTATATGCCTGTATGCATGTGGATATCATCTACATGTCCATCAATGACACAAACAACATCTGTTAGTTATATGTATGCCCTAGAGGCCATTATTATACATGTGATGTATATTATAGTGGATGCTTGGACATATATAGGGAGGACTTTCTTGCTCGACATGATAGTATGCTATCTGGTTGCTCTTTATCCTAACATGCACACTTATTGTTTCTTTATTACATGTTGATAAAACCCTTAGGATGAGTACTTGACTACCAGGATTATGATGCAGATCATACTAGTGGGGCAGAGGTAGTCGGTAAGTACATCCTTCAATTGTTCCTAGTCATGGGAGTATCGAGACGGGGCATCGATATTCCAAAGTAGTCTGGCGTATACGCTTCTCGACCCATGTGATGGGCGATGGATGATCCCACATCCATTGGTGTTTGACATCAGGAAAGGTATATGGGTGCTCAGTGGAGACTGGGTACACTGAACGGACACGCCGAGAACTCCTAGACGGTATTATACCTATCGTCAGATAGAAGTTCTTTGGTGACACTGGTACATGTTAGTCTGTCGACCCGAGATCATCATAGAGTCTTGTGTGATCCCCACCGTGCTTTGATTTCCATCTTACCACGTTCAAGAGATTATGAAAAACGGTGGTTTTTGAGTACAGTCCCGAGTCACATGGAGGCAATGAGCGATATGAGGGGATTTCGTCTCTCCCGGTATTGGGGGATGATGTTGCGCTATACTTGATTGGCCATAACAGGAAATCCCTGGTGTAAGTCCACGTTGCCCACCCCGGTGCTTGCGAGGAGGCGGAAACGGTATAAAAATCGGATTTTTATCACTCAAGGCAACATGGACTAACTAAAGGAGGATCTTTGCTAAACAAAAACTAACTACAAAGCTAACTAGTATTAGCTACATGGAAGAATGGTTATACCTTGGGCTTTATGTCCTTCTCTCCTTGCTCCTTGGAGTGGAAGAAAGAGATCACCTTGTCGCTTTCTCTAGTCGAAGAAGGATCCACCCGAGAGCCTCAACCTTTGGCTTCAACTTCAAGCTAGAAGTAACTAAGATGCTAGAAGTGCTAATCCTAGAACCTTAGAAGTGAGTAGAGATTATTTTAGAGAGGTTTATCTCAAGCTCATGTGTTTCTCAACTCATGAGAGGGGAGAGCTTGAGAGAGAGGGAGAGCTTGAGAGAGAATCAAAATGATAGAATGAGAGAAATAATGAACCATTCTCTCTAATATGGGTGAATTATGAAATTAGATAATTAGCTAGATAATTGTCATGGTTAATCAAGACTTGACCATTATCATTTCATATTTAATGCAAATTGCAAGGATCAAAGAGCATCTTTTATATGGAATGATGATGGTCAAAGTGTCAACCTAGGTCAACAAGTCAAGTATGGTCAAATGGTCAACAACCCTAACCATGCACAATTATATATAACTAATATCAATTATTCATAATACACACATAAACATTAGGGTTAAGAAAATGACAATGGTCATTAACCCTAATAAAAGTCCTCTCCCTCTGTCTCAGTCAACTATGCATACGCACCCGTATTCGTGATCCGAGGAACACGAATACAATGAGATAAAACCAATCCCAAATCATATACTAGGATCCGGCTTAAACCAAAGCCCGCTAGTATAAGCTGTCCGAACAGCAAACGTGCACAAGTGCGCGGATGTGAACGAACCCTGTCGTAAAACCATGCGACCTCTACTCATTTTGCCTAAAGGCAAATAACTCTCTGTGTGGGACTCTAAAGACTAGACACTACGCTGGCAGTGGGTTTAACCATAGACCGCAAGCGGCACTAGCTGTACGTAACGGTCCCCAGGTAGATGCCGATAAGAAGACTGATGAGGTGAACCCATCTGAACTCCTACTGAGCCTGAATGTGACAGTCTCCGTACAGTCCGGTCTGTTCGTCTGATACATCGCATGGCGGGCCTAGAGGGGCGGTAAACGTCAGTCCCCTAATAGCGGTACAAGTCGTGTCGGAGTGTAGCCCAGAACACCCTGAGATAACACTGGAAACCTACCAGTATATCTCGCTTGCCCTGGCCAGGGACTACTTGTGTAATGGCTCTCCTGGACACAGCGCGATGTCAACCCCCAATACCGGGAGAGACGAATCCTGTCTAACCGTCACTGCCTCCAAGTGCTTCGGGACTGCACCCAACTACTACCTGTTTGCACGACTCCTTTGAGCCGTGGTAGGGTAGTAATCAAAGTACAGTGGGAACACACTCGAGGCGAAGTGACAGTGTCAAGTCAGCGGACTAAGCTGTACTCATGTCACCTGAGAACTGATAACTGACGATAGGTATAATACCAACCAACAGTTCCCGACGAGTCCTGTCCAGTGTACTCGTAACCTAACGAGCACCCGCATACTATCTCAAGTACGACGTACTGACGGCTGTGGGATAGACCGTCTCCCACGCTGGGATGAGAAGCGCATATGCTAGTCTACTCTGGAGTATCGATGCCCTGTCTCGATAGTCCTACGACTAGGGACCTGTATAAGGATGTTCTTATGGATTACCCAGCCACCATGAGTGTGAGCGCCATCACAACGCTGGTAATCAAGCAAAGATCCTAAGGGCTCCACTAATGCGTATAGGTGATATAATAAAAGAAACACATGTACACATTAAAGCAGAGACAAACCAAGTAGCATACTACCATTTCGAGCAAGATTGTTTATATAACTGTGAATATCCCAAGCTTCCATCAAGTAATATACAAACTAGTATGATACAGTAATGGCCTCTAGGGCATATACACTAACAATCTCCTACTTGCACTAAGGCCATGTACTGGCGTATCGAAGACTTATCATCTCGATCAGCCGCTCGAACTGAGTCTAGGGTAGGGCCTTCGTGAGTGGATCTGCAGTGTTATTCTCCGTATTTACTCTATTCACCTCGATCTCCCGGCGATCTACGATCTCCCTGATCAGGTGGAACCGCCTCAAAATGTGCCTGGACTTCTGATGGGACCTGGGTTCCTTCGCTAAAGCTATAGCGCCGTTGTTGTCGCAATACATCGGTATTGGATCAACAATGGTAGGAACTACCTGAAGCTCCGTGAGGAACTTCTTCATCCAGACAGCTTCCTTTGCGGCATCGCAAGCAGCTATGTACTCCGCTTCCATAGTTGAGTCTGCAACGGTCTCCTGCTTGGAACTCTTCCAGCAAACCCCCCTCCATTGAGGGTAAAGACATAACCCGACATGGACTTGGAGTCATCCTTGTCACTCTAGAAGCTGGAGTCAGCAAAGGCCTCGAGCTGGAGGTCTTTTCTGCCATACACCTAGAACATCTCCTTAGTCCTTCTCAGGTACTTGAGAATGTTCTTTACCGCTATCCGGTGTTTCTCCCCTGGGTTTGACAGATACCGGCTTACAACGCTCAATGCGTATGCTACATCTGGTCTGGTACATAACATCGCATACATTATAGAGCCTACCGCAGAAGCGTAGGGTATAATAGACATGCGATCCCTTTCCAAATCAGTCTTAGGAGACATCTCTTTGGCGAGGGTGATCTCGTGACAAGCCGGTAAATTACCGCGCTTGGAATCTTCCATACTGAATCTTTTCAGTATGGTATCGATGTACCTTGACTGTGAAAGTCCCAACATCCTCTTAGATCTATCACGATAGATCTGGATCCCCAGAATGTAGTTGGCATCGCCCAGGTCCTTCATGGAGAACCTCTGCGACAAGAATTCTTTGACTGACTGTAGCATAGAAATATCATTTCCTATTAGGAGAATGTCATCCACGTACAAGACGAGGAATACGACAGTTCTCCCTACAATCTTACTGTAAATGCATGGTTCATCTGGGTTTTTGATAAAGTCGAATTCTTTGACAGTATCATCAAAGCAGATGTTCCAACTCCGCGATGCCTGCTTAAGTCCATAGATAGACTTTAGCAACTTGCACACTTTACCGCTGCTCCCACTATGAATGAATCCTTCTGGCTGATCCATATAGACGCACTCTTCCAAATTTCCATTTAGGAAAGCCGTCTTTACGTCCATCTGCCAGATTTCATAATCGTGGAAGGCAGCAATGGTAAGAAGGATCCGAATGGATTTCAGCATAGCCACTGGAGAAAAGGTCTCGTCATAGTCCAAACCAGGTCTTTGACGAAAACCCTTTGCAACAAGTCTAGCTTTATAGGTCTCAACCTGCCCATCTACACCAATCTTCTTTATGAAGATCCATTTGCAGCCTACGGGTTTTACCCTTTCTGGAGTAAAGTCTAAAGTCCAAACTTTGTTGGTGTACATGGACTCCATCTCGGCCCGCATTGCATCCAGCCATTTTACCGAGTCGCCGCTCTGAATGGCTTGCTGGAAGCTAGTAGGCTCACCATAATCCATAGTGCAATCCTCTCTATCCCCGTCTATGAGAAAGCCGTAGTATCTCTCGGGCGGATGAGACTGCCTACTACTCCTGCGGAGTGGCGTAGGGATGTCCGGTTCTCTTGAAACTTCTGGTTCTTCCAAACTTTCAGTAATAGCTTGTGGTTCTGGAGTTTCCTCCAGTTCTACTACGCTCCCACTTGCTTCTTTTTCTAAAAACTGATGTTCCAGAAAGTGGGCATGACGAGAAACAAAAACCTTTTGTTCCTCTGCGTAATAGAAAAAATACCCCCTGGAGTTCTTTGGGTATCCCACAAACTTACACAGTACTGAGCGTGCCTCGAGCTTGTCCGCATGCTGCTTTTTTACAAAAGCTGGACATCCCCATATCTTCAAATACTTAAGACAGGGTTTCTTCCCACACCATATCTGATATGGTGTGGTAGGCACAGTCTTGGAGGGAACCTTGTTCAAAAGATATGCAGCTGATTCTAGTGCATAACCCCAGAAGGATTGCGGCAACTCAGCCTTAGTCATCATGGATCGAACCATATCCAATAGGGTTCGATTCCTCCTTTCCGACACACCGTTGTGTTGTGGTGTGTATGGAGGAGTAAGCTGAGAGAGAATTCCATTCTCTTTTAAGTAGCCCAGAAACTCGGCACTTAAGTATTCACCACCTCGATCAGATCTCAGTGTCTTTATACTTTTGCCTGTTTATTTTTCAACTTCATTCTTGTATTCCCGAAATTTCTCAAAGGCCTCGGATTTGTGTTTCATTAAGAAGACATGCCCATACCTAGAGAAATCATCTGTGAAAGTAATGAAGTATGAATAACCACTTCGCGCATGTGTAGACATTGGACCACACACGTCATTGTGTATGAGTCCCAAGAGCTCGCTCGCCTTTTCTCCGTGTCCAGTGAATGGAGTCTTTGTCATCTTTCCCATGAGACAAGATTCACAAGTGGCATAAGACTGGTACTCGAACGGATCCAAGTATCCTTCTTTATGTAACTTTGTTAACCGTGTCTCATTGATGTGACCCAGTCTACAATGCCATAAGAAAGCCTGATTTAATTCCGGAGACTTTCTTTTAAGTGTGTTCTGGACACTGAAGACCTGAGCTTGATTCAAAACGTATATACCGTTTTTCAATGTACCTGACCCAATCAGTACTTGATTTAGGTGGATGTTTACTACATCGCTTACAAAAGTAAAATCATATCCTTCCTTAGATAGTAAGGATACAGATATGATGTTACATGTCGCACCTGGTACATAAAAACAGTCACGCAGAATCAATATCTGCCCAGTTGTCAGTCCTAGATGATATTCCTTTACGGATTCAACATACATGCTCATTCCGTTAGCAACCCTGAGAGTCATATCACCTTTCTTGATAACCCTACGGTTTCTCAGAGCCTGTAATGAATTACAGATATGAGATCCTGATCCGGTATCCAATACCCAGGAAGTAGGGTTAACTGACATACAGTTCTCTATTACAAACACACCCGAAGCCGAAGCCACAACATGCTTCGAATTCTGGCTACTGGCTTTACAAGCCCTGCAATCCTTCTGCCCATGTTCATTCCCGTAACAATAGGAACATCCCTCTTTTACTATATCTATTCCCGAAACTTCTGCCCTTCCCTTTCTTTCTACTTCCCTGGTTTCCTTCAGGGTAGTAGGTAGAGACTGTTGAACTAAGTCAGCATCTGACTCGTTCTTCAACGTGGTCTTCAGATCCGAGAGCTCAAAAGAGCTGGCCTCTGTAAGGACGTTGCTCCCTACAGATGACCCGATAGCCAACCTTGCTGGAAGCAATTCGTTTGAGGTCTCATACCTTGCGATACGAGATTGCTCTCCATATAAATCATTGTTATGGAGGAAGATAGAAACTAAGTCCATCTTCTCGTGTTGCCTCTGGCTTACACCATCAACTGAGGTTAACACGAGGCACTTGGCTTTCGCACAGTTTTCTTCCGATGTCCTATGGATATCAATATCCGTGACAGGGGAAACTGGACCTGAGACGGCAGGGGTTGGATCAGTCAAGAGGTGTCCCAGCTTGTCATGGGCAATGGACATCTGGACAGACCTTTGCCAGTCATAACAGTCAGATTCAGTCATTTTATTATCTAGATGTAACCTAGGTGCGGTCATTGGGTCGCTGCAATTAAGAGAGAGAGAAGAAAACACTTAGCATGATGCTCTTGCAAGTTTAGATTGGTTTTTAATTTATCTAAACAGGATGGCTCCCACTGTCTCTCGAATCCCTCCTCAAACCATAAAGGAAGAATTAGTCAGGATCAATCTCACCGTACAATACTTGCTTAACCGTTCATCCAGGCCAGTGTCGGTACTTCGAGGGAGGTTTTCCAACGCTTTTGCGAAGTTTCTTAATTAAGTAACCTCTTTTCCTTGTGGGCGTAGCCTCGCTAACACCTTTCTAGACACCTACTAGGTTTATAGCATTGATCGTTAAGTGAGAGATTTCCCGAGGAGTAGCATATACTCACAGTAGGATCGGGATCCAAATATCATCGCGTGATAAAACCGAAGGAATCCTACCAGAATCATCACACTCCAAATGGTATGCAGCGCTAGCAAGTTTCAGTACTTTTGAAACTCCCGATGTGGATTTTTGCCCCATGCTCTTATGACCTTGACGAAGGCCAACATATCATAAGTCACATGTCAAGTTCTACCCGTCATTGTCCAGGTTAATTTGAACTCACCCGTACATACCCTTGACGAAGGCCAAAATAGTAGTACGATTGTCCCAAACCAACGCATCTATCTATGCTACAGATAAATATTCAGCAGCTACCAATCACTATGCCTTGGCGAAGGTCAAAATATATAGCTTGAATACTACTGAATATTTAACCGAAATGACGGAGGGCTACGAATGGTTTTGGCGAAACCGTGAACGTAGTGAACTTGATATAATCGATGGAACGAGATAGCTTTTAAAAGGAGTGGTTCAAGCTCCGCATTTAAAAGTTTGGTTTTGAAAAGAACCGAGTGGTTTTCAAAGTGGTCCAATCGACTTTTACTTGGTTTATTTTCTTGCATTAGTTCTTTTAATGTGTCCCATCATTTAATCCTACCATTGCAGAAAACAACCAAAATATGACGTACGCTTATGCCATTCGCATTCGCCACGGGGCCCCGTCACCACTCGTTAGGTTACTTAACTAACGACAGAGCGGGGGCTGGGCTAGCACGGCTGTAAAACATAAGTAACGCTTAAATAGTTATCGTATATAGATATATAGCAATGATAGACATTAAAGATCACAGATGAATACATTGGATATACTAGGAATCCGCAATCCGTTCGAGTCTGCAACGAAAAGCGGATTACACGGTCGCGGTGAATAGCCAATACCCCACCCAAGACCCCTACGGGTGCGGCAAACTACCCGCCAAGTATCCGAAGCGAAGCAACCTCCCTCAACACCGTGAGTAGGCCACTCGGCACTTCGAGATACCCGGTAGTTTGTGCACCCCCTCCATGGGTCTATCCTAGGAGCAAAAACAGTAAAAAGAATTATACAATGACGGCTACAACCCCGACCCGGTTGTGCGGCCATACAAATAATATTACATCAATTTACATGTTACATGAATTGAAAGAAAAGAAAACTCTCGTCTCACAAAACCCCCCGGCTATTCACCCGCGACAATCCAACGCATTCATATACAGAAACCAACAAGCATTACAGATCACAGATATGTATAACCCCCACTAATCGACGTATGGCGATTAGCAGACGTTCAATACATTTAAACATCATAGATATAACCCAATAGTCAAAGTATAGTGAAGTTCGATCAAAAAATACGGATTTATAGCCACCCAAATACAAATTTCTATTCTGGAAAATCTGGGCAGAAATAAAATATCTTAAAAATCCCAAAACCATTACAGAAGAACATTGCACCAAACTCGGTCCAGAACCGAGTCAAATCGGCCGCAGTTCAGCGGCAATAGCATGCTATTGCCGTGGAACCGCGGCGCTTTGAACGATTCACTGGATCGTTTTTGGTGTGTTTCTTAACAAAACCCTGAGCCGATTTTTGAAGTATGATTTATTATTTTTAGAGCAGAAAAAAAATCAACAGAAACTTAGGGTTTTGAAATTTTGGTTTTGCGATTTTTACCGATCGAACTTCTATACACTTTACTAACTAGCTAGTTTATGTTTAGTTAGGCTCTGATACCACTGTAAGTCCACGTTGCCCACCCCGGTGCTTGCGGGGAGGCGGAAACGGTATAAAAATCGGATTTTTATCACTCAAGGCAACATGGACTAATTAAAGGAGGATCTTTGCTAAACAAAAACTAACTACAAAGCTAACTAGTATTAGCTACATGGAAGAATAGTTATACCTTAGGCTTTATGTCCTTCTCTCCTTGCTCCTTGGAGTGGAAGAAAGAGATCACCTTGTCGCCTTCTCTAGTCGAAGAAGGATCCACCCGAGAGCTTCAACCTTTGGCTTCAACTTCAAGCTAGAAGTAACTAAGATGCTAGAAGAGCTAATCCTAGAATGTTAGAAGAGAGTAGAGATTATTTTAGAGAGGTTTATCTCAAGCTCATGTGTTTCTCAACTCATGAGAGGGGAGAGCTTGAGAGAGAGGAAGAGGAGGAGAGAGAATCAAAATGATAGAATGAGAGAAATAATGAACCATTCTCTCTAATATGGGTGAATTATGAAATTAGATAATTAGCTAGATAATTGTCATGGTTAATCAAGACTTGACCATTATCATTTCATATTTAATGCAAATTGCAAGGATCAAAGAGCATCTTTTATATGGAATGATGATGGTCAAAGTGTCAACCTAGGTCAACAAGTCAAGTATGGTCAAATGGTCAACAACCCTAACCATGCACAATTATATATAACTAATATCAATTATTCATAATACACACATAAATATTAGGGTTAAGAAAATGACAATGGTCATTAACCCTAATCAAAGTCCTCTCCCTCTGTTTCAGTCAACTGTGCATACGCACCCGTATTCGTGATCCGAGGAACACGAATACAATGAGATAAAACCAATCCCAAATCATATACTAGGATCCGGCTTAAACCAAAGCCCGCTAGTATAAGCTGTCCGGACAGCAAACGTGCACAAGTGCGCGGATGTGAACGAACCCTGTCGCAAAGCCATGCGACCTCTACTCATTTTGCCTAAAGGAGAATAACTCTCTGTATGGGACTCTAAAGACTCGACACTACGCTGGTAGTGGGTTTAACCACAGACCGCAAGCGGCACTAGCTGTACGTAACGGTCCCCAGGTAGATGCCGATAAGAAGACTGACGAGGTGAACCCATCTGAACTCCTACTGAGCCTGAATGTGACAGTCTCCGTACAGTCCGGTCTGTTCGTCTGATACATCGCATGGCGGGCCTAGGGGGCGGTAAACGTCAGTCCCCTAATAGCGGTACAAGTCGTGTCGGAGTGTAGCCCAGAACACCCTGAGATAGCACTGGAAACCTACCAGTATATCTCGCTTGCCCTGGCCAGGGACTACTTGTGTAATGGCTCTCCTAGACACAGCGCGATGTCAACCCCCAATATCGGGAGAGACGAATCCTGTCTAACCGTCACTGCCTCCAAGTGCTTCGGGACTGCACCCAACTACTACCTGTTTGCACGACTCCTTTGAGCCGTGGTAGAGTAGTAATCAAAGTACAGTGGGAACACACTCGAGGCGAAGTGACAGTGTCAAGTCAGCGGACTAAGCTGTACTCATGTCACCTGGGAACTGATAACTGACGATAGGTATAATACCAACCAACAGTTCCCGACGAGTCATGTCCAGTGTACTCGTAACCTAACGAGCACCCGCATACTATCTCAAGTATGACGTACTGACGGCTGTGGGACAGACCGTCTCCCACGCTGGGATGAGAAGCGCATACGCTAGTCTACTCCGGAGTATCGATGCCCTGTCTCGATAGTCCTACGACTAGGGACCTGTATAAGGATGTGCTTATGGATTACCCAGCCCCCACGAGTGTGAGCGCCATCACAACACTGGTAATCAAGCAAAGATCCTAAGGGCTCCACTAATGCGTATATGTGATATAATAAAAGAAACACATGTACACATTAAAGCAGAGACAAACCAAGTAGCATACTACCATTTCGAGCAAGATTGTATATACAACTATGAATATCCCAAGCTTCCATCAAGTAATATACATACTAGTATGATACAGTAATGGCCTCTAGGGCATATACACTAACACCTGGCCAGGGTTGCTGAGATCTACTGGTAAGTGTTATTAGTAGTTTCTCGAACCGTTATGGGCCTCACATCGGCATGACTTATCAGGCTATTGGGGTCTGACGTTTACCACCCCCAGGCTGAGATATGCGACATATCTGACGAAGAAACCGGACTGTACGGTAGTGTTACTTATTGGATTCGCAGGAGTATGAGCAGGCTTGCTTGTTTATCTTCTGATCGCTCAAGACCCGGGTAGACGTTACGCCCAGCTAGTACCGCTGACGGCTTGTGGTTGTTTGATATGATCATCACCTACTGCCGGCGTATTGACGAGTCGTTAGAGTCCTACACAGAGGTTTCCTGGCTCAAGCGAAACGAAGTAGGAGCACATATGTGATATGTGCGGGACCGAGATTAATGCGCGTATGTGATACCGCATTCTATTCTCGCGATATATGATATCAATCAGTTATATGTGATATAGCCGGGTTATCGGATCAAGTGTTGATTCGATAAGTTGATACATTTGATATTAGTAGGTTATATGTGATATAGCCATATTATTAAATCAAGCGTTGATTTAATAATTTAATGTATAATTATATATTTGATATATTAACTTATATTAACTAATATTAGCTCACTTAAGTATTTCTTTTTCTCACTTGTGTGTGTACACTTAATATATATGTGATATATATTATTGTATCATGCTTGTTGCTACATGCTACATGGGTGTATGAGACTCATACCATGCTTAACATAATGAGGGGTTTTATTTATTTAAAGTAAATTAAAATTGGATGGAAATTACTCACATGGTTGAAGCTTGTGGAACCATTTACTAAGTCCACTAATTGTGTTTTACTTATGATATTTATTAACCCAACCATTATGATCAGCCATGGTTTAGTCTCTACAAGGGTTAGTATATGATATTAACTCATCCATGGTTGCTATTCTACACTTAGTTTTTTCCGTAGTTGTTTTTCTTCATCTCCTTCCTCAAGCTCTCTAGCTTTTTATGAGGTGAAGAAAATGAGTGAGAAAAATATTTCTAAAGTGAGCAAAATTCCTACTTCATCAACCTACACTAAATTAGCCATTTAGTTTAGGTTGTTTGCTTCATAATTAGTGAAGTGGTAGCTTAAGTTATTGTCTCCGCGACGTAGATCATCTTCGGCCTCGAAGACTTCAAGTAAGCTTGTTCCTTTCATCTTATGGAGCCTTTCTAGAGTCCGAGAGTTCACTACTTGGAGCGAATGGACTATTACACAGAGCTATTGAAGTGAAGGACTGGTCTACAAAGGTTGTATTCCTTGTTCACTTAGATGTAAAGATATTTACATTCTAGTTTCGTATAATTCTCTAGTTAAGATTCTAGGTTAGGGTTCTTTAGCACGCCAATTTTTTTAAAATGGCATGGACGATGCTTCCCGAAACTCTGCGGCGACCCTAGGGAACCCTACAGTGGTATCAGAGCCATGCTAGAGAATTAGATGATATTTGTAGAATTACGAAACCGAAATAACTCCGAAACACTCGAAACAAAAACCAAGTTTCTGTCGAAATTTTTAAGGTGTTTAAATTTTTTTGAAGCAATTGCAGAATGTTATATGAGATGTAACATGAACACCATAGAAATTTGAGCACTCCTCGCCGGATTTTGGCCGGCGACATGAGATAAAATTCTGGCCTGGCCAGTTTTTCCAGGGTATTTTGGCTTCAAATTTTTATGGTGTTGCTTGTTTTTGCTAAGATTGCATGTGATGTTATCTTTGTGCAAAGGCAATTCGGAGTGCTTCGTAGTCGTAATTCTAACATCGTTTCGAGTTATTTAGACGACGTTAAAAAGTTCGAACGGATATCAATAACCCATTTTCTCCCTCGCTGGAAATTTTCCAAGAATTGGATTTTTCCATGTTTAAAATTTTCAGAAAATCATGCATGTGTTTTCTATGGACCCTCTAGGAGAACGAAACCTTAACTCGATTCTGTGACCGTCGGAACTGCCACCAAACCTTAGGGTTTGTGGTAGTTCCGCGGCGCCATAGGTGAGGCAAGGGTTGACCCTTTTACGGTTGGTCCATAGGTGCTGTGGCATGTTCTGGGTGTTTTTTAAACTGTGCTCAAGTGTTGAGTTCTTTTAGAAGTTTTGGGTGTTTGTCGATTCGATCGAAAAGTTTAATATCTTCTAGCTATCTATGAATTGTGATACAATACTTGGAATCCACAATATTTAGTTTTGTGAAAACTAATTTGAATTTTATAATTCTACCAATTCAGTCTCATTTGATCGGTTGCCACGGGATTTTGATGTGGATCAAAAGTCCGTCGCAATCACGTAGCGTACACGGATGCTCGCTGGGTAACCTTACTAGATAGCCATGCCCCATAGCCCCGACCAAGTGACTGTTGGAGAACCCCGTCGCCAAAAGCATCCGTTCGAGTGCACTTCGTCGACGACATCGGGGGTGCGGCCGTCTACTAAAATTTTCGACGAGCATTCGATCAGGTTGTCGGGAATCTTGTTGAATTACCCGACTGGTTATTGAAAAGTGTTTTCAATATCGAGACTAAAATGCGGGGTTTATAATTGTTAGGCATGCGATACCTAAGGAATTCATTTGGTTGAGCATGAAATCCAAAGTATGTGATACATTGGGTTTATGATGTCTAAGGTGGTTGCGGATTCCAATTGTTATGGTTTTCACTTTCTTTTTTGCGACCGTAAGTGTAATATGCGGTGTATTGCTGGTTTCGTTGCTATATGTCAACGACAATTGGGATACGCATATTTACTTACGTTGATGACATGTGATATTATGTGTTGCTGTGATATGTTATATTGGATCGTCGTGTTTTGAATAGCCGGGTTTATTTTTATGTGAGATGAGAGTTTTTCATTTTCATTCATGTAAAAACTTGTATGTAATATTCTTTTATTGGAGCACTTCCGGGTTGAGGATGATGTCACCATTGATATATATTATTTACTTTTCCGCATTAGGATAGACCCAAGGTGGGGAGCATAAGTAACCGGGTTCTAGAGTTCAGTGGGAGACCATCTCGTGGAGTCGAGTCCGGGTCTCCTAACTCTAGAATTGGTAGGGTTGCTTGACGCTCTCATAGGGGTCTAGGGATGTGGGTTTGGCTATTCATCACGACCGTGGAATCCATGTTTTTTACTGGCTTAATTTAAAACACGGAATTCCTAGTATCCAATATTTCATATGTGTTCTTCTGTTGCTGATATTCTGTGATGTGATCATTTTATATGATGAGACGAATTCTTATATTATATATATGATATATAATAAATATTGCTGCTTTCGTTTCTTCTATGATGCTTAGGAAGCAAAATTGATGGGACTTCATTAATGAGATTAATGAAATAAAAGAAACTTAAGGATGTTGTAGAATCTTGTTTTAAAAAATGGTAGCTCTGGTTCTTGCTTTGCATAGAGGTATTCCTTGTAGAATATTCAGCACCTTATTCGATAAGGAAAGAGCCGAGATCCCTTCATCGGGAGTGACCTCTTTAGCAAAACTAGTAAAAGCCTAAAAAACACTCCTTTTCAAAATAACTCGATTCTACAATGATATCAAGTTCATTATGCAAAAGGTTTTCTTAAAAACCTGTCGTAGCCCTCCGTCATTTCAGATAAGTACTACTTAGTATTCGTGCTACGTTTGTTGGCCTCCATCAAGGCGTAGTGTGTGGTAGCTAACTAGTGCTTATCTGCAACATAAGATGAGATTGAATTAGGGTAGTCGTGCGACTTTGTTGGCCTCCGTCAAGGGTCGTGCGGTAGGTTTAATTCAATCATGAAATGTATGGGTTGACCTTGATTAGCAGCCTATGGTTTGTTGGCCTCCGTCAAGGTCATAGGAAGCTAGGGGTAAAATATTATCGGGAATTTCAAGTGTTGAAATTTGCAATGAGATTGCATACCTTCTATGAGATAGTTGGATCCTGATACCCACTGCGAGGAAGAGTTACTCCTGGGAGAGTTTTACACATTATAATTAGCCGATCAAGTAGGTGTCTAGAAAGGTGTTAACGGGGTTATGCCCATGGGAAAATGAGGTTTATTTTAATTAGGTCCGTGCGATAGCACGGGGGACCTCCCTCAAAGTACCGACACTGGACTGGCCGAAAGATTAGCGAACTTGTAAGGTGTAATTAGTCCCGGCTAGTCTTACCTTTTAGGGTTTGAAGGAAGATTTGATAAAAACAGTGGGAGCCATCCTGATTAGATAAAATAATAACCAATCTGATCTTGCAAGAGCATACGCAGAGTGTTTTCTTCTCTCTCTCCCTCGGTAGCGGCCATGTCACGCCTTAATCAAGATAATAATATGGATGCATTGACCAAACCTGCTTATTATA
Source organism: Agapanthus africanus (assembly GCA_030015575.1). Classification (NCBI taxonomy): domain Eukaryota; kingdom Viridiplantae; phylum Streptophyta; class Magnoliopsida; order Asparagales; family Amaryllidaceae; genus Agapanthus; species Agapanthus africanus. The sequence goes on along the minus strand of JASDDO010000019.1, from coordinate 729,331,284 downwards.
CTATGCTAGGGAACGTTGGTTCCGCTCTATCTTATAATTGTTATAAACCCGAGCAGGAAACAAGGGAATATCCGGATTCCTACGCGACTCAATCGAAGAAAAAACATGTTGATGCATATTCTTCGGGTGTGTTTATTACCGAGAACTATTTCTCATAACACTTTATGTCCTAGGTATGAGATACCGGAACGGGATCCCATATATATAATTTGTTACATGGGCTACAGAAAGGTAGAGAACTGTGATTGGGTGATATGCCTCTAAGTGTTAGAGAATGGTGCAATTGTTGCAGCTAAATATGTTGGCAAATACCACCTTATATTACCAAATGGTAAATACATTGATTCTGAACAAATGTTATTAGATACCGAACCTGATATACAACATTTATCAATTTCTTTATTAAGTTAAAGAAGGATATAATTTTGTATTGCAGGATAATGTTGTGAACATTTTCCTTAATCAAGAGTTGATTGAATCAGGCACGTTATGTAATGGCATATACGTTCTAAATCAAACCACTGTTCAAAGTATATTGAACACACACAAGAGGAGTAGTTTAGAAATGAACGAATCCTTCTTATGTCATTGTAGACTAGGTCATATCAATATGACACGACTAGCTAAGTTACATTAAGGATGAATATTTGAATCTGTTCGAATTTTCATCTTATGATACTTGCCAGTCTTGTCACAAAGGTAAAGTGACCAAAACTCTGTTTACTGGAAACAGAGAAAGAGTTACTGAACTCTTGGGACGGATACATGATGATGTATTCGGTCCTATGTCTATAAATGCCAGTGCTGGTTCCTCGTAATTCGTTATATTCAATGACCATCTCTCAAGATTCGGACATATGTTCCCGTTGAAACACAAGTCTGAAAGTTTTGAGAAATTCAAGGAATATAAGCTTGAAGTTAAGAACCAGACGGGTAGAAGTATTAAAATCCTTCAAAGAGATCGGGGAGGCGAATACTTAGGCATGGGGTTCCTAGATTTTCTAAACGGAGAATGGGATTCTCTCTCAGCTTACTCCTTTGTATGCATCACAACACATTGGTGTATCGGGATGGAGGTCTCGCGCCCTATGAGATATGACGCACCCTATGATGAGTATTGCTGAGTTACCTGTTTCCTTTTGGTTTATGCACTTGAGAAGCTGCATACCTATTGAATGGGGTTCCATCCAAATCAGTGCTTACCACTCCATATGAGATATGGAATGGGAAGAGACCATCTCTTAAACGAGTTAAGATATGGAGTTGCCCGACCTATATTGAAAAACAAAATCCGGACAAGCTCGAGGCTAGGCCAGTTTTGTAAGTTTGTTGGATATCCTAAACATTTGCGAGGGTATATCTTCTACCACACTGAGGAGCAAAAGGTGTTTTTTTTCTCAGTATGCCACTTTTTCAGAAAAGGAATTTCTTATGAAGAAATTAGTCGCCATGAGGTAGAACTGGAAGGAGTTCTAGCTGGACAAACTAACAGCTGATGATTTGGTGAAACCAAAGGATTCAATAGTCTTCGACGAACCTTAGCCTCTCCGCGAATCTGGTAGGGTTCCTCATCCACCTGTGAGATGCTACGGTTTCCTCGGTGACGGTTGGAGCGAGGATTGCATCATGGTAGATGATGACCCAACCAGATTCAGGCAGGCCATCACGAGTGGGGACTCTGTGAATTGGCTTGATGCTATGCAATCAGAGATGGAATACATATACACTAACAAAGTATGACTTTGAATATTGCACCTGAAGGGGTAAAACCCATAGGGAGCAAATGAATCTTGAGAAGATTCTTGGTGTAGATGGAAAAGTTAAGACTTTCAAAGCTATGCTTAAGTCCATCGGGATTAAAGAAGGCATCGCGGAGTTGGAACATCTATTTTGATGTGGCAGTCAAAGAGTTTGACTTCATAAAAAAGGTAGATGAACCTTGTATATACCAGAAGGTTGTAGAGAGTAAGGTTGTCTTCCACGTATTGCACGTAGATGACATACTCTTGATAGGATATGGCTTCCTATGCTACACACGGTCAAGCTCTTCTTATCATGAGGATTCTCCATGGAAGACCTGGATGATACCTGCTACATCTTATGGATTATGATCTATGATGATAGATCTAAGTGGATGTTAGGAGTGTCCCAAATCCAGGTACATTAAAACCATACTAAAGGGGTTTAGTATGGAAGATTCTAAGCTTGGTGGTTCGCCCACTTACTCATGAATCACTCTATCCAAAAAGATATCTCCCGAGACTGATTTGGAGAGAGCTCGCGTGCAAGGGATACCCTATGCTTTGGCAGTAGGCTCTCTCATGTATGCGATATTATGTACTAGACCAGATGTAGCTAACTCACTAAGTGTAGTGATTAGAAATCAATCGGATGTTGGGAGAATCACTGGATAGCTGTGCAGGACATTCTTAAGTACTTGAGAAGTACTAAAGAAATGTTCTTTGAGTTTGGTAACGGTGAACTCTAGTGGGAGTCCTTTACTAATTCCATCTCCCAGAGTGATAAGGACGACCGAAAGTCAGTCATGGGCTTTGTCTTTACTCTCAGTAGAGGGATGGTATGTTGGAAGAGTTCCAAGGTAGATACCATGGAAAACTAGACGATAAAGGCTGAATACATCGCTACCAACGATACTACCAAAGTGGATGTCTGGATATTTCTTTTTCATGAGATGAATATGGTTCCTACCATTGAACGTCCAATAACTGTTATTATGACAACAATGGAATTGTGGCTTAGGCCTAGGAACGCCGGTCCCATCAGCCATCTAGACATATTCTGAGGACAATATCACCTGATCAGAGAGATGGTTGATCTCCAAGGGATCGTGGTAAGGAGAGTTGACGCGAAGGAAAACACGGTAGATCCACTCACAGAGGCCTTTCCCTAGAGAGACTTTTATGGGGCGTTGAGTATGAGATACTACAACAAATGGCCTTAGTGCAAGTGAGAGATTGTTGTTAGGTATATGTATGCCCTAGAGGCCATTATTGTACATGTGATGTATATTATAGTTGATGCTTGGATATATATAGAGAGGGCTTTCTTTCTCGACATGATAGTATGCTATCTGGTTACACTTTGTCTTAACATGTAGACTTGTATTGTGATACTGTCTTGCTCTCACATGTTGATAAAGCCTTTAGGATGTGTACTTGACTACTAGGAGTATGATGGAGATCATACTAGTGGGGCCAGAGTAGTCCACAAGTACATTCTATAATTGTTCCTAGTCGAGGGTGTATCGAGACAGGGTATCGATACTCCAGAGTAGACTAGCGTATACGCTTCTTGACCCAAATGATGGGCGATGGATGATCCCATATCCATTGGTGTTTTACATCAAAAATGGTATATGGGTGCTCAGTGGAGACTGGGTACACTGAACGGACTTGCCGAAAACTCCTAGTTGGTATTATACCTATCGTCAGATAACAGTTCTCTGGTGACACTAGTACATGTTAATTTGTAGACCCGGGATCGTCACAGAGTCTTGTGTGATTCCCACTGTGCTTTGATTTCCACCTTACCACGTTTAAGAGAACATGCAAAACAGTGGCTTTTGGGTACAGTCCCGAATCACATGGAGGCAATGAGCGATAGGAGGGATTTCGTCTCTCCCGGTATTGGGGGTTGATATTGCGTTGTGCTCGAATGGCTGTAACAGGAAGTCCCTGGCCAGGGCTGATACGGAGATCTACTGGTAAGTGTTATCAGTAGTTTCTCGACCCGTTATGAGCCTCACATCGACACGATTTATCGGTTACTGGGCTCTGACGTTTACCACCCCTAGACTAGATATGCAACATATCAGACGAAGAGACCGGACTGTACGGTAGTGTTTCTGACAGGCTTTACAGGAGTATGAGCAGGCTTGCTTGTTGATCTTCTGATCGCTCAATACCCGGGTAGCCGTTACGTCCAGCAAGTACCGCTGACGGCTTGTGGGTGACTGATATGATCATCACCTACTGCCGGTGTATTGACGAGTCTTTAGAGTCCTACACATATGTTTACTGGCTCAGGAAAAACGAAGTAGGAGCACATATGTGATATGTGCGGGTTCGAGATTAATACGAGTATGTGATACTGTAAATCCCCGTTTCCATATTAATAAAGGTTTCTTTTTCCCTGAATCCCAGTGGCTTCTTTTCTTTTTCCTTCATATTTTGAATTAGTTGTTTAAGCTTAATATGTATATTTTTCCTTAACCCTAAAAGTCAAAACCCAGAATTTAAAACCAAAAACTAAAGCAAATAAAACCAATTTAAGTTAACCCTTATTTTTCACTAAACCCTCAGCCCAAATTTTTTTTTTCGTTAACAATTAAAAGTCCCCGGCCCACTCTATTTTTAAAGAATCCTTTATTTAAATCGCCCGGCCCTTTTCTCCCCCTGCAGCCCACTTCTGTTTTTATTTTTTTAAGGGAATTTTCTTGCGAGCCCGGCCCACTTCTTCAGCCACTTCCTCTTACCCAACCCGCTACCCCTGTTCATCTCCTTCACTCCCAACGGTAACATCCCCTGTTCACACGCGCGATCCCTTTTCCTCGCCGCGCCTCACGTCCACGCCCACGCCCACGCCCCGCTCCTGCCGTTACACCCATGACTTCAACCCGTTCTCTTCCCTCACACCCCATCTCTCTTCTCTGGAATTTGAGAAACCCCTCATCTCTCTTCCCCATCTCATTTTTCCGCTCACTCCTTCCCACGTCGTGCACCCACGCCTCGCCGTTACCCCACGTCGCCGACGACCCCGGTCACGTCTCCAACTCCTCTCATCACTCTCCCTCTTCAACTCACTCCTCATCTCTCTCTCTTCATCAACCCGAGCCCCCATCAATTCATCCTCTGCACACAGAAACCCATTACCCACCGAGCTCGAGTCACCTTGCACTCTCGACGCCGACGAGCCCCCACGGCGACCCCCACCACGTCGTCGACCTCCACATCCTCAGCACCATCCTCATCACTCCAAACCCGACCCCACTGCTCCCCTCTCTTTCCAAAACCCATTTTCAAACATTTTCCCCCTCATTATGAAACTGCACCGTACACGTTGCCGGAGCGACGTCGTCGACCGTCGTCGACCCCAGTACACTCGCAGAGGATTATCAAGCACCCCTCAATGCCCAGTGATCGTGCAACAACTCCGGACAACTCCGACGCAAAAACCCCGTGTCTCGAACCAAGCTCGCGAGAATCTGTTACACGGTGTACGTCACACGTTCGTGACACCGTTGCTGCCCTGCGACCCCGAGACGTTTCCAGGCAAGTGTTTACTTGCTTCATGCTATAATAATAGTAGTACAAACTTAAATAATCTCGTTTACGAATTTACCGATTTCCGATACGTATTGTGACCTAAGTGTTCGATGCTGGATCCCAATGGAAATAATAGTTTATTTTGATGGAAAATGATATTTTCTGTTGGCCCATTTGATGAAAAATATTGTGTATGAATATCGCTAGAAAATACGATTGTTTGTGACAAGAATTGATACCCCCAAATATGCCGTTAAAACTAATATTTTTCCCGTATCTGAAAATGAATAAAATCACCGTAAATTACATACATACTGGAATGATGCGTTCGAGGGCTTAAATCGAAGCCAACTCGACGAAATTTAACCCCATTTAACATTTCAATGATTTCTGTTATGTAACCATGATGATAACTGGATCGGAATGCGACTCTGGACTGCAGTCCAGAGCGTTTCTGATTATTGTGTACTGTCCCAATACCTGTGCCACTGTGTTTCTTGAAGTCGTATGTTACGGAACCCTGCAGTAGATTAAAGATAACTCTGTTAGATAAATAAAACAAGTGGTTCCATTCCGTTTCATCGCCGTTTGCTATTTTAAACTGTATTTAAAAGGGCAGAACGTATAACTGCCCAGAACAGATTCTGAAATGACACACTGAGGTTAAACTGTGTATAAATTTCAACGTACAGATGCGATTGAGGATCTGTCTGTTGCGTTGAATACTCTATTGAAAACCATAGATTTCATTTAACTGTAACATCGCTAAATTCTGAGGCCAACTGGGTTAATTCGTGTCGCGAAACGGACGTTCAGTTCTGAAACTGAATTTCCAGCCGCGAGCACTTAAAATGAAATAGCTATATCTTGAGAACCGGAATCCCGATTGAACTGAAACAAATTTTGATGAATTTCTAACTGAGTGTTCTATTTATCTTACTTGTATCATTTTGCTGAATTCTTAACATATTAATTTATACAAAATTAATTTAGTTAATGACATGCATGTTGATTCATAACATACAGAGCTTATTGGTAGCATACAATACATATATCATACCCTTGCCATATACTCAGTGTTAGTGCGTGTGGACATTGCATTATCGTGCGTGATAGATGTTGGTTTAGGAGTGATGAGTACACCAATGGAAAGTGAATAGTCGTGACAGTGATTGATACAGTGAACAGTGATGAAACCGTGCCATTGGTATACTTGTACACAACTAGATCAATATCATAAATAGTGTAAACCTGGGGAAAAAGGGGAAATCAAAGTGGAAAGAGTATCTTATTTAGCGGGACCGTGTTTAGAGGATGATCATTCGAACCGTGATACTGATACGTGTAGGGTAGGATCTAGCGATCCAGCTGACAGGGCTATGTCCCGGGCATGTGGGCCGTTGTCTCGGGTATGTACGAGACTCCTGTTAAACATGATCCTCCTTCCACTATGTGATTTCAAACATGACTAGAGATCGATAGGGACACATAACATATTCTGCATCATATAGTGACATAGTGATTACTTGTATTGTTCCTACACCAGTATTACCTCATATACCTGTTTCATCTATTTATAATAATATTGTTATTGTGTCGCTCTGACGACCTGAGTATGGATGCTCAGATTCCACGGGAGGACCAGTACAGGAGATGGATCTACCCTTTGAGTTCACGGAGATATAGTTGGTGTACCTTCTTCATTTACTGCTTTCCATAAAAGTGATCGTGAGATTGAACTTGGTTAGTTATTGTTCTTATTATCTGTAATTTGTGAACCATGGAATTTTAATGTAATAAATTAGTGATGTGATTCCTTTAATACTGTGCTTTATTTACTGATTACCATGTAATGCTAAAAGCCGAAGTGTGACTACGGCGAGATGATTCCTTGACCGTAGGAGCATGGCTGGCCTAGTCATCCCTCGTTTTCCGTATTTTGGGAAGCGGGGCGTGACATGGTTTAGTTGGTATCAGAGCGGTTTAGTATCAAGGAATAACATTAACTATACTGTATTACGTTATTCTTGTTTTACTACTCTTAATTTTCATCCTTGAATCTGATCCTATCCTTTTAAATCTTCCAGTGATATGACGTCCCCGAACGACCCCTCCTCGGACTCCAGCTCTCAGGACCGCACGGAAAGAATACTTAGTGCACTGACCACTCTTGCGGAAGCTCAGGAGAGAAAGACAGATTTACTCACGGAGGGACTCAGGGCGATTACCGCCGCAGGAGGACCCTCGGCACTCATTACCGCCCCCGAGGGCGCTACTCCACCAGCTTATCAGGCTAGAGCTGGTACCGTATCAGACTTCTGACGGTTACACCCAGCTGCATTCACAGGGCTAGCTGAACCCCTTGAGCTTGAGCAATGGCTGGTGAACATGGAGAATTTATTGACAGCCGCCAGGGTTCCAGAGGAAGACAGAGTGGACGTGATAAAGATTCAATTAGAAGACGAAGCCCGTATATGGTGGTCGGTGGAAGAAAGCAGACTCGACGAGCCGATTGAATGGAGCAAGTTTAAGGAATGCTTCTTAGATCATTATTTTCCTCTCACAGCCAAGGCAGAAATGGAGGAAAAGTTTATTCTTTTAAAGCAGAATGGACGCCCAGTGGACGTATATGCGGCAGAGTTCAACCGTCTGAGCCGCTTTGCTCCATACATGGTCAAATCAGAGGCCACCAGGGCCAGACGCTTTCTTCAGGGGTTAGATTTCGAGTTGCAGCAGTTGATTGCATCGTTGGATTTGCAGACTTTCGCACAGGTACTCAACGCGGCGAGAGTTCAGGAGCAATTGATTAACAAGTTCAGAAGACCCCCAGTCGTTCCAGCATGTACCCACGCGCCTTCTCTAGGAGCCATACCGGTTCACAGAGCAGGAACGACACAAATGAAGCGCCCGTTCGTACCACAACATCGCCCCCAGAGACAGGGCGTAACTTGCGGCTATTGCGGTAGAGGAGGGCATACCCAGAAGGACCGTCGCCGTGCCAAGGGACAGTGTTTGATTTGCGGTTCCAGTCAGCACAGGATTAACAGTTGCCCTGAGCGAGCAGAGATACAGGGAGGTTCTGGACCGTCACAGCAGAGGCCGCATGAGCAGAGGCAACCCTTTACAGGTCGCGGTCAGGGATGGGCTTTCACCTTGACCGCCGAACAGGCAGAAGCGTCAGGAGACATGGTTACAGGTACTCTACTCGTACATTTCTTGCCAGCTAGAGTACTATTTGATTCGGGAGCATCGCATTGTTTCTTGTCTGAGCATTTCGCTAACACACACTCAATACCACATGAACCACTAACCAAGGGATGGGAAATTCATACGGGTAATGGCATTATTATATCTAGTCGAGAATGTAGATTATGCCCAGTTGTAGTGTGTGGCAGGGAATTCTATGCGAATTTCCTTCTGATCGGGACAGGCAGTTACGACGCAATTCTCGGGATGGATTGGATGAGCACTTTCCATGCAGTTATCGATTGTCGTGCAAGGAAGGTGATCTTCTGCATCCCCAATCACCCGGAGTTTATTTTCGAGGGCGGAAGTGAATCTTTGGAGCCAGCTAAGTATAGAGCCAAGCCCAAGGAACTGACAGCTATGGAGATTGATAAGAGCCCAGTTCCAGAAATTGTTCGGGATTTTCTGGATGTATTTCCCGAAGACCTACCAGGTCTACCACCTCCTCGAATCTTGGAGTTCTCAATCGACTTGACTCCAGGTACAGCCCCAGTATCCAGAGCCCCATACAGAATGGCACCAGTTGAATTGGCGGAATTGAAGAAGCAGGTTGAAGAACTATTGGAGAAAGGATTTATTCGGCCAAGCGCTTCACCGTGGGGTGCACCAGTTCTATTAGTAAAGAAGAAGGATGGATCGTTGCGAATGTGTATAGATTATCGGGAGCTGAACAAGGTCACTATAAAGAACAAGTACCCAATACCGCGCATTGACGATCTATTCGATCAGCTAAGTGGAGCTAAGGTATTCTCGAAGTTGGACCTCCGTTCTGGATATCATCAAATCAGAGTAGCAGCCGAGGATGTATGCAAGACGGCCTTCAGGACCCGATACGGACACTACGAGTTTCTTGTGATGCCGTTCGGTGTTACCAATGCCCCAGCAATATTCATGGACTTGATGAACAGAGTGTTCGCAAAGTACTTGGACACGTTTGTCGTTGTGTTTATCGACGACATACTTGTCTACTCGAAGACCCGGGAAGAGCACGCTGAACATTTGCGCACGGTACTACAAATTCTTCGGGAAGAGAAGCTGTATGCGAAGCTGAGCAAGTGTGAATTCTGGCTCGACAAGGTTCAGTTTTTGGGACATATTGTTTCGGGCGACGGTATCTCGGTGGACCCGGTGAAGATAGAATCTGTCAGAGATTGGCCAACGCCGAAGTCAGTAGCAGAGATCAGGAGTTTTCTGGGATTTGCAGGTTACTATCGGAGATTCGTCCAAGATTTCTCAAGGATCGCGGAACCATTGACGAGGCTGACACGGAAGGACGTGCCATTTACATGGACAGAGGAGTGCACTTAGGCATTTGACACACTGAAGCAGAAGTTAACCACGGCACCTATTCTTACTGTACCAGATGATTTCGGTGGTTTGGTGATACACAGTGATGCCTCAGGGAAGGGTTTAGGCTGTGTTTTGATGCAACACGGTCGAGTGGTTGCTTACGCCTCTCGACAACTGAGAAACCACGAGAAGAACTACCCTACGCACGACTTGGAGTTAGCTGCGGTAGTTTTTGCATTGAAGATTTGGAGGCACTATCTTTTGGGCGAGAAAGTGGAGGTTTACACGGATCATAAAAGTTTGAAGTATGTTTTCACTCAGAAGGAACTGAACATGAGGCAGCGCCGATGGCTAGAGCTAATGGCAGACTATGATTTGGACCTGCAGTATCACCCGGGGAAGGTCAATGTTGTACCAGATGCGCTCAGTCGCAAACCAGCGGTCATGATGTTGACCGATCAGAGGAGCATTATTGAGGATTTCCAGAGACTTGAACTTGAGGTCGTTACGCCGAACGCACTCAGTCAATTTTGGCAACTACAGGTACAATCTTCCCTGGTGGATCGCATCAAGATTGCATAAGCGGATGATCCCCGATTGCAAAAGTTCAGAGAGCAAGTGGAAGCTGGACTGAGAACGGATTTGATTATACATGAAGATGGCTCTCTAAGATTCGGTAGCAGACTTTGCGTACCTAAAGGAGATGTTCGAGAAGAAGTTTTGGCTGAAGCACACAGTTCAGTTTATTCTGTGCATCCAGGAGGTACAAAAATGTATCAGGACCTAAAGCAGCACTTTTGGTGGAACGGAATGAAGCGGGAAATTGCGAGGTTCGTATCCAGGTGCTTGGTATGTCAGTAGGTGAAGGCGGAACATCAGAGGACAGCAGGATTATTACAACCATTGCCGATACCTGAATGGAAGTGGGAGCACATTACTATGGATTTTGTGACGGCCTTACCACGGAGCCCTAGAGGCAATAACGCCATTTGGGTTATCGTCGATCGCCTCACAAAAGCTACACACTTCCTACCTTTTCGAGTGGGACAGTCGACAGAATCACTGGCAGAAAGATATATGCAGGAGATTGTGCGACTTCACGGTGTTCCAGTCAGCATTGTGTCAGACCGGGACACGAGATTCTTGTCGCACTTTTGGAAGAGCTTACAGGAGAGTTTGGGAACCCGCCTTAAATTCAGCACAGCTTATCACCCGCAGACGGATGGACAATCCGAGCGTACGATTCAGACGCTCGAGGATATGTTGAGAGCCTGTATGTTGGACTTTCAGGGTTCCTGGGAGGACCATCTGCACCTAGTCGAGTTCTCTTACAACAATAGTTACCAGGCTAGTATTCAGATGGCTCCTTTTGAAGCACTATACGGGTGGAAGTGTCGATCCCCAGTATGTTGGGATGATGTGGGAGAACGAAGATTACTGGGCCCCGAACTCATTGTACAGACAGTCGACAAAGTCCAAATGATCAGGCAACGTATTAAGACGGCTCAGGATCGACAGAAGAGTTGGGCAGATACCAGCAGAAGGGCACTAGAATTCGAAGTCGGAGATCATGTGTTCTTGAAGATTTCCCCTACTCATGGAGTTATCAGGTTCGGAGGTCGGAGAAAGCTTAGTCCCCGTTTTATCGGACCTTTTGAGGTGCTAGAGCGAGTAGGAGAGGTGGCCTATCGACTTGCCTTGCCTCCATCGCTAGCTGGTGTGCACAATACCTTCCACGTGTCACAGTTGCGGCGTTATGTTCGGGATGAGAGCCATGTTCTGGACCATTCAGAGTTAGTTTTGGGAACCAATCTGTCATACGAGGAGCGGCCTACTGCCATCCTCGACCGCAGAGAGAAAGTGCTAAAGAACAAAATCATTCCGTTAGTCCGAGTGTCTTGGGGCGGTCGTTCCCCAGGAGAATCCACCTGGGAACGGGAGGAAGATATCCGTGATCGTTACCCACATCTCTTTGTTTAGTACATTGTATTCTTGCCTCCTTGTCAAATTTCGAGGACGAAATTTTTGTAAAGGGGGGTATGATGTAAATCCCCGTTTCCATATTAATAAAGGTTTCTTTTTCCTTGAATCCCAGTGGCTTCTTTTCTTTTTCCTTCATATTTTGAATTAGTTGTTTAAGCTTAATATGTATATTTTTCCTTAACCCTAAAAGTCAAAACCCAGAATTTAAAACCAAAAACTAAAGCAAATAAAACCAATTTAAGTTAACCCTTATTTTTCACTAAACCCTCAGCCCAAATTTTTTTTCGTTAACAATTAAAAGTCCCCGGCCCACTCTATTTTTAAGGAATCCTTTATTTAAATCGCCCGGCCCTTTTCTCCCCCTGCAGCCCACTTCTGTTTTTATTTTTTTAAGGGAATTTTCTTGTGAGCCCGGCCCACTTCTTCAGCCACTTCCTCTTACCCGACCCGCTACCCCTGTTCATCTCCTTCACTCCCAACGGTAACATCCCCTGTTCATGCGCGCGATCCCTTTTCCTCGCCGCGCCTCACGCCCACGCCCACGCCCACGCCCCGCTCCTGCCGTTACACCCACGACTTCAACCCGTTCTCTTCCCTCACACCCCATCTCTCTTCTCTGCCATTTGAGAAACCCCTCATCTCTCTTCCCCATCTCATTTTTCCGCTCACTCCTTCCCACGTCGTGCACCCACGCCTCGCCGTTACCCCACGTCGCCGACGACCCTGGTCACGTCTCCAACTCCTCCCATCACTCTCCCTCTTCAACTCACTCCTCATCTCTCTCTCTTCATCAACCCGAGCCCCCATCAATTCATCCTCTGCACACAGAAACCCATTACCCGCTGAGCTCGAGTCACCTTGCACTCTCGACACCGACGAGCCCCCACGGCGACCCCCACCACGTCGTCGACCTCCACATCCTCAGCACCATCCTCATCACTCCAAACCCGACCCCACTGCTCCCCTCTCTTTCCAAAACCCATTTTCAAACATTTTCCCCCTCACTGTGAAACTGCACTGTACACATTGCCGGAGCGACGCCGTCGACCATCGTCGACCCCAGTACACTCGCAAAGGATTATCAAGCACCCCTCAACGCCCAGTGATCGTGCAACAACTCCGGACAACTCCGACGCAAGAAACCCGTGTCTCGAACCAAGCTCGCGAGAATCCGTTACAAGGCGTACGTCATGCGTTCGTGACACCGTTGCTGCCCTGCGACCCCGAGACGTTTCCAGGCAAGTGTTTACTTGCTTCATGCTATAATAATAGTAGTACAAACTTAAATAATCTCGTTTACGAATTTACCGATTTCCGATACGTATTGTGACCTAAGTGTTCGATGCTAGATCCCAATGGAAATAATTGTTTATTTTAACGGAAACTGATATTTTCTGTTGGCCCATTTGATGAAAAATATTGTGTATGAATATCGCTGGAAAATACGATTGTTTGTGACAAGAATTGATACCCCCAAATATGCCGTTAAAACTAATATTTTTCCCGTATCTGAAAATGAATAAAATCACCGTAAATTACATACATACTGGAATGATGCGTTCAAGGGCTTAAATCGAAGCCGACTCGACGAAATTTAACCCCATGTAACATTTCAATGATTTCTGTTATGTAACCATGATGATAACTGGATCGGAATGCGACTCTGGACTGCATTCCAGAGCGTTTCTGATTATTGTGTACTGTCCCAATACCTGTGCCACTGTGTTTCTTGAAGTCGTATGTTACGGAACCCTATAGTAGATTAAAGATAACTCTGTTAGATAAATAAAACAAGTGGTTCCATTCCGTTTCATCGCCGTTTGCTATTTTAAACTGTATTTAAAAGGGCAGAACGTATAACTGCCCAGAACAGATTCTGAAATGACACACTGAGGTTAAACTGTGTATAACTTTCAACGTACAGATACGATTGAGGATCCGTCTATTGTGTTGAATACTCTATTGAAAACCCTAGATTTCATTTAACTGTAACAACGCTATATTCTGAGCCCAACTGGGTTCAATTCGTGTCGCGAAACGGACGTTCAGTTCTGAAACTGAATTTCCAGCCGCGAGCATTTAAAATGAAATAGCTATATCTTGAGAACCGGAATCCCGATTGAACTGAAACAAATTTTGATGAATTGCTAACTGAGTGTTCTATTTATCTTACTTGTATCATTTAGCTGAATTCTTAACATATTAATTTTTGCAAAATTAATTTAGTTAATGACATGCATGTTGATTCATAACATACAGAGCTTATTGGTAGCATACAATACATATATCATACCCTTGCCATATACTCAGTGTTAGTGCGTGTGGACATTGCATTATCGTGCGTGATAGATGTTGGTTTAGGAGTGACGAGTACACCAATGGAAAGTGAATATTCGTGACAGTGATTGATACAGTGAACAGTGATGAAACCGTGCCATTGGTATACTTGTACACAACTAGATCAATATCATAAATAGTGTAAACCTGGGGAAAAAGGGGAAATCAAAGTGGAAAGAGTATCGTATTTAGCGGGACCGTGTTTAGAGGATGATCATTCGAACCGTGATACTGATACGTGTAGGGTAGGATCTAGCGATCCGGCTGACAGGGTTATGTCCCGGGCATGTGGGCCGTTGTCTCGGGTATGTACGAGACTCCTGTTAAACATGATCCTCCTTCCACTATGTGATTTCAAACATGACTAGAGATCGATAGGGACATAACATATTCTGCATCATATAGTGACATAGTGATTACTTGTATTGTTCCTACACCAGTATTACCTCATATACCTGTTTCATCTATTTATAATAATATTGTTATTGTGTCGCTCTGACGACCTGAGTATGCATGCTCAGATTCCGCGGGAGGACCAGTACAGGAGACGGATCTACCTTTTGAGTTCACGGAGATATAGTTGGTGTACCTTCTTCATTTACCGCTTTCCATAAAAGTGATCGTGAGATTGAACTTGGTTAGTTATTGTTCTTATTATCTGTAATTTGTGAACCATGGAATTTTAATGTAATAAATTAGTGATGTGATTCCTTTAATACTGTGCTTTATTTACTGATTACCATGTAATGCTAGAAACCGAAGTGTGACTACGGCGGGATGATTCCTTGACCGTAGGAGCATGGCTGGCCTAGTCATCCCTCGTTTTCCGTATTTTGGGAAGCGGGGCGTGACAGATACCGTATTTTATTCTCGCGATATATGATATCGGTCGGTTATATGTGATATAGCCGGATTATCAAATCAAGTGTTGATTCGATAAATAGATACATATAATATTAGTCGGTTATATGTGATATAGCCGGATTATTAAATCAAGTGTTGATTTAATAATTTAATGTATAATTGTATATTTGATATGCTAATTTACATTAACTAATATTTTCTCACTTATACATTTCTTTTCTCACATGTGCACACTTAATATATATGTGATATATATTATTTGTGTCTTCTTTTTGTCATGCTTGATTATATATGCAACATGGGTGTATGAGACTTACACCATGTTTTAGATTATATATTAGGTTTTTTTATTTATCTAAGTAATTCATAATTAGATAGAATTAGTCATGGCTATGAAGCTTGTAGAAGCTTGTACTAGCCTTTGACTTAGTCCACTAATTTGTTTTACATAAGATATTTATTAAGCTAACCATAATCTTTTGCCATGGTTATATCTCTACAAGGGTTAATATGAGATATTATCTCATCCATGGTTGCTATTCTTACACATAACATTATTCATTCTATCTTCTTCATTTTCATCTTCAACAAGAGAAAGCTCTCTAGCTTTTGAGAAAGTGAAGAAAAATAGTGAGAAAAAGAATTCTAAAGTGAGCGAAAATCCTACTTCATCATGCTCTACTAGATTAGTCATTTAGTTTAGGGTGTTAGCTTCACTAATCCCTAATTAACTGTTGGAGATAGTGCCCTCAGAGTCAATTATTAGATCACAGGCACGTGATTGCAATGATTGAGGGATGACCTATCCCGGTAGAACAATCTTACTCAAGATGATAGTATGCTATCCGGTTTATCTTTATCATCGTGTACTGCTTTAGGTGACCTGACAGGTCGCTATTGCACGTTGATAGAGCCCCTAGGATTCATGCTTGACTACCAGCAGTATGAGGGCGATCATATACGTGGGAGCTGGTAGTCTATAAGCACATCCTTAAAAGGTCCCTAGTCGTGGGAGTTTCGAGATAGGGCATCGATACTCCAGAGTAGACTAGTGTATACATTCGAGAACCCGACGAAGGGCGGTGGCCGGTCTCACAAGCCACTGGTGTCAGTTGGTTCACCTAAGATGTATACAGGTGCTCATTGGGTTATGAGTACACCGGACAGGACTCGCCGGGAATATGCTAGTTGGTCTTATACCTGACGTCAGATGGCAGTTCCCTGGTGACATGTGTACAGGTTAGTTCATCGACCTGAGGATCGTCATTTGTCTCGTGTGAGTTCCCACTGTACTTTGATTACTACCCTACCACGCTCAAAGGAGACGTGCAAACATGTTTTAGTTGGGTACAGTCCCGAGCCACATGGAGGCAGTGAGCGGATCTTCGGGGGTTCATCTCTCCCGGTATTGGGGGTGAGGTCGCGCTGTGTCTAGGAGAGCCAGAACATGAAAAGTCCTTGGCCAAGGCAGGAGATTTACTGGTAGGTATTCCAGTAGTATCTCAGGGTGTTCTGGGCTGATCTCTGACACGACTTGTACCGCTTTTAGGGGTCTGACTTTTACCAACCCCCTAGGCCCGCCATGCGATGCTCATAGACGAACGGACTGGACTGTACGGATATTGTCACTGACAGGCTCAGTAGGGTGTCGGGATGAGTTCGCTCATCGACGTCTCTTTTGGTCAATAGCTGGTAGCCCGTCACGTATGGCTAATACCTCTGACGTGCTAGTGGTTAAATCCACAGCCATAGTATTGACGAGTCTTTAGAGTCCCCCACATTCAGTTGCTCAAGTTTTCGGGCGAAACGCTGCAGAGGCCGTATGGAGATATGGCATGGTTCGATCAGATACGTGCGGTATTGCACGGATCAGGATCGGACGGTTAATACTAGCGGGCTTTGGTTTAAGCCGGATCCTAGTATTGTACAGTGTATATTTTGTCTCATTGCATTTGTATTTCGGTCGGAATACAAATGCGGGTGTGTATACACAGTAGCGGGGTTTTCCTGTAATTTATTACGGGATCAGTTTTTGGAGTTGCCAGTTTGTTTTCTGTTTCGGCCATTTTCCTTTGTATCTTTCATTGGCCGAAGATTGGTGAAGGAGGGCTTATTTGCATTTGTGCAAATAAGCATTTGTGGAAGGTGTTCTTTGCATTTTGTTGCATCATGATGGTTTTCATGATGGGTGCACCATCCATTGACTTCTTCTTTCATGATGGCTTGACTTTGTGATGAGATGATGAGGTTGGTGGAGTGTGGGTTTGTGTTTGTGATCATTTTCTTTCATGATATCATTTGATCTCTCTCACTTGGATTATTGCGTGGCGCCCTTCATTATGATACACACTCTCTCTCATTCACTCGACTCCCATGAGCATGGCCGGCCAAGCCTTGAAGTGGGCTGTTCATATTTTTGTAGTGGGGATTTTTGCTCTCTTGATGCTAGAAAATCCCCACATCTCCATCTCAAAAGTATATACCATTTCCTCCACCACTATGGCAATTCCACTCAAACCCCATGAGACACAAGTTCCACACTACATTCTACAACAAATCTTGGGAACGTCGACTCACCAGCTTCATGCCCGAGTTGCCTCGGTATAGAGGTAGGAGCCCGTAAAAGAAGCCGGCGACGTGGTGCACTTCCGGCGACGTGGTGGAGACCGGAGATTCCGCGGGAAGATCGGGACGACGACGAGAAGACCGAAGGACACGGATCGCTCGGTATATCTCTCTTCCCATCTTGTAGTTAGCTAGGACTAGATTAATTGCACGATCCGAGTTTTATAGTGCGCGCTGGTGCCGGTTTGAAAAGTTAAAGTAAATCACCGCTTCCGCATTCCGGCGTCGGATTGACGGCCGGGGCGCCGCCGTGCACTTACAGTAGCTTGGGTTAGTGTCTCCTCGACGTAGATCATTTTCGGCCTCGAAAACTTCATGCAAGCTTGTTCCTTTCAATTTGTGGAGCCATTCAAGAGTCCGGAAGATCACCACTTGGAGCGAAGAGACTACTACACGGGGATATTGAAGTGAAGGACCGGTCTAGAAAGGTTGTATTCCATATTCACTTAGTTGTAAAGTTGTTTACACTTTGTATTGTCTAAATCTCTAGTTAAGATTCTAGGGTTAGGGTTATGTAGCATGGCAATTTTTTAAATTTGGCATAGACGATACCTCCCGAAACCTTACTGTCATGCTAGGTAACCCTACAGTGGTATTAGAGCCATGCTAGAGAATTAGACGATATTTGTTAGATTACGAAACCGAAACTACTCCGTAACTTGAAACATTGAAATCTAGTTTCTATTGATTTTTAAATGGCCTCTAAAATTTTTTTAAGCAACTGAAGAATGTTATATGAGATATAACATGAACATTGAACAAATACGGACCCATTTCGTAGGATTTTACCCGGTGAAAAGGCCAAAAATTCTGAGCCGGCCGGCCTCATATCATTATTTTGGGTTCGTTTTGGTTTGGTGTTCTGATCTCTGGGTTTTGGTGTTTCAGGTGTTGCTTGTTTTTTCTAAAATTGCATGAGATGTTAATTTTCTATAAAGGCAATTCAGAGTTTTTTGTAGTCATAATTCTAACATTGTTTCGGGTTATTTATACGGTGTTAAAAAGTTCGAACGGATATCAATAACCCAATTTTTCCCTCGACGGAAATTTTCCAAGAGTTGGATTTTTCCAAGTTAAAGAGTATTCAAAAGTCATGCAAGTAATGCGATGGACCCTCTAGAAGATCGAAATCCTAACTCGATTCTATGACCGTAAGAACCGCCGCCAAACCTTAATGTTTGCGGTAGTTCCGCGGCACCATAGGTGAGGCAAGGGTTGACCCTTCTACAGTTGGTCCATAGCTACCATGGCATGCACTGAGTATTTTTAAACTACTTTCAAGTGTTGAGCTCTTTGGGAAATTTTGGGTGTTTGTTGATTCGATCGAAATGTTTAACATCGTCTAGCTTTTTCTGGAATGCGATAAAATATTTGGAATTCATATTCTTAGGCATGAAATCCGAGGTATGCGATATTTCGGGTTTATGATGTCTAAGATGATTGTAGATTCCAAATGCTGTAGTTTGACATTTTTTTTTCTGCGACCGTAAGTGTAATATATGGTGTATCGCCGGTTTCGTTGCTATATGTCAACGACAATTGGGATACGCATATTTACTTACGTTGATGACATGTGATGTTATGTGTTGCTGTGATATGTTATATTGGATCGTCGTGTTTTGAATAGCCGGGTTTTTTTTATGTGAGATGAGAGTTTTTATTTTTTCATTCATGTAAATTTCATTGTATGTAATATTCTTTTATTGGGGCACTTCCGGGATGAGGATGATTTCACCATTGTTGTATATTATTTACTTTTCCGCATTAGGATATACCCAAGGTGGGGAGCACAAGTAACCGGGTTCTAGAGTCCAGTGGGAGACCATCTCGAAGAGCCGAGACCGGGTCTCCTAACTTTAGAATTGGAAGGGTTGCTTGCTGCTCTCGTAGGGGTCTAGGGATGTGGGTTTGGCTATTCATCGCGACCGTGGAATCCGTGTTTTATACTGGCTTAATTTAAAACACGGAATTCCCAGTATATCCAATATTTCATATGTTATCTTCTGCTGCTGATATTCTGTGATGTGATCACTTTATATGCCTAAGATGAATGCTTTATTATTATATATATGATATATAATAAACGTTGCTTATGTTTTGCACCCGCGCTAGTCCCGCCCCGCTATGCCGTTAGTTAAGTAACCAAACGGTGCATAACGGGACACTGTGGCGAATGCGGATGGCATAAGCGTACGTTGTTTTTTCATTTCTTCTGTGATGCTTAGCAAGCATAAATAACGGGACTTCATTAATGAGATTAATGAAAGAAAAGAAACCTAAAAGATGTTGTAGATTCAAAATTTCAAAAAGGGTAGCTCTATTTTTTTGCTTTGCATAGCGGTATTCCTTGTAAAATATCCAGCACCTTATTCGATAAGGAAAGAGCCGAGATCCCTTCACCGGGAGTGTCCTCTTTAGCAAAAGCTAGCAGATGCTACAACTCACTCGGTTTTGTTTTTGATTGCTTCTATAGTTCTTGCTTTGCATAGTGGTATTTGTGAAATATCCTGCACCTTATTCGATAAGGAAAGAGCCGAGATCCCTTCACCGGGAGTGACCTCTTTAGCGAAACTAGTAAAAGCCTAAAAAACACTCCTTTTCAAAATCACTTGTTTTTACAACGATATCAAGTTCATTACGCGAAAGGTTTTCTTAAAAACTTGTCGTAGCCCTCCGTCATTTCAGATAAGGACTATTCAATATTCGTACTACGTTTGTTGACCTTGTCAAGGCGTAGTGTACGGTAGCTAATTAGTGCTTATCTGCCAAAGCATGAGATGCGATTGGATTAGGGTAGTCGTACGGCCTTGTTGACCTTGTCAAGGGTCGTACGGGTGGGTTTAATTCAATCATGAAATGTACGGGTTAAACTTGACTTGCGATTTATAGTTTGTTGACCTTGTCAAGGTCATAGATCGCTTGGGGTAAAAGTATTGTCGGGAATTTCAAGTGTTAAAATTTGCAATGAGATTGCATACCTTCTATGAGATAGTTGGATCCCGATACCCACTGCGAGTAAGAGTTACTCCTGGGAGAGTTTTACACATCACAATTAGCCGATCAAGTAGGTGTCTAGAAAGGTGTTAACGGGGTTAAGCCTCTGGGAAAACGAGGTTTATTTTAATTAGGTCCGTGCAAAAGCACGGGGAACCTCCCTCAAAGTACCAACACTAGCCTGACTGAAAGATTGGCGAACTTGTAAGGTGTAATTAATCCCGGCTAGTCTTACCTTTTAGGGTTTGAAGGAAGATTTGATAAAAACAGTGGGAACCATCCTGATTAGATAAGATAATAACCAATCTAAACTTGCAAGAGCATACGCTAAAGTGTTTTCTTTTCTCTCTCTCCAGGTAGCGATCATGTCGGTCTTAATCAAGATACCAATATGGATGTATTGACCGAACCCGCTTGTTATACTGAGCAGGGGAACGTTGATTCCGTTCTTTCTTATAATTGTTATAAGACAGAGCAGGAAATAGGGGAATATCCGGATTCCCACGCCGCTTAAACGAAGAATAAGCATGTTGATGCATCTTCTTCGGGTGTGTTAGTTACCGAGAACTGTTTCTCAGTTCACTCTACGTCTTGGGTATTAGATACCGGATCGGGATCCCACATATGTAATATGTTGCATGGTCTAAGGAAAGGTAGAGAACTGTGAATGGGTGATCATTCCGTAAGAGTAGAGAATAGTGCAAATGTTGCTGCCAAAGCAGTTGGCGAATATGACCTTGTATTACGAAATGGTAATATATTGATTCTGAACGAATATTATTACATACCGAACCTGATATGCAATCTTATATCAGTTTCTTTATTAAGTAAAGAAGGGTTGTAGTACAAGATAATGTTATGAACATTTTTCTGAATCAAAAGTTGATTGGATCAGGCTCGTTAAATAATGGCATATACGTTCTAAATCAAACCATAGTTCTTAACGTACAAAACACACACAAGAGGAAGAGTTCAGAAATGAACGAATCCTTTTTGTGGCATTATAGACCGGATCATATCAATGTGACACGACTAGCTAAGTTACATAAGGATGGATATTTGAATCCGTTCGAATTATCATCTTATGAAACTTTCCAGTCATGTCTCAAAGGCAAGATAACCAAAACTCCGTTTACTGGACACGGAGAAAGAGTTACGGAACTCTTGAGACTGATACATAATGATGTATGCGGTCCCATGTCTATACATGCAAGAATGGTTCCTCATACTTCATTACATTCACTGATGATCTCTCAAGATACGGACATGTGTTCCTGTTGAAACACAAGTCTGAAGCTTTTGAGAAATTCAAAGAATATAAGCATGAAGTCGAGAACCAGACGGGTAAAAGTATTAAAATCCTTCGATCTGATCGAGGAGGAGAATACTTGAGCAATGAGTTCCTGAACTATTTAAAAGATAATGGGATTCTCTCTCAGCTTACTCCTCCGTATACACCACAACACAATGGTGTATTGGAGCGGAGGAATTGCACCCTATTAGATATGGTGCGCTTTACGATGAGCACTGCTGAGTTGCCTATTTTCTTTTGGGGTTATGCGCTTGAGACAACAGCATACCCATTGAATCAAGTTCCATCTAAATCTGTACCTACCACACCATATGAGATATGGAGTGGGAAGAGACTATATCTTAAACGAGTTAAGATATGGGGTTGTCTGGCCTATGTCAAAAGGCAAAATCCGGAAAAACTCGAAGCACGATCAGTTCTTTGCAAGTTTGTGGGATATCCAAAGAATTCATATGGATATTTTTTCTACCACAGTGAGGAACAAAAGGTGTTTGTTGCTCAATATGCCACCTTTTAGAAAAGGAATTTCTTGTAAAAGAAATTAGTGGCAAAGAGATAGAACTGGATGAAGTTCCAGCTACACAAACTACAACTGAAGATTTAGTGGAACCATAGGATTCGATAGTTCCCAACGAACCTCAGCCTCTCCGCCGATCGAGTAGGGTTCCTAATCCACTTGAGAGATACTATGGTTTTCTCATTGATGGTGGGAGTGAGGATTGTATCATGGAAGATAATGACCTAACTAGCTTCGAGCAGGCCATCACGAGTGGGGACTCTGTGAAATAGCTGGATGCAATGCTATCTGAGATGGAATCCATGTACACCAACAAAGTATGGAATTTAGAAGTTTCTCCCGAAGGGGTAAAACCCATTGGTAGAAAATGGATCTTTAAGAAGAAACTTGGTGTAGATGGAAAAGTTGAGACTTTCAAAGATAGAATTGTTGCAAAAGGTTTTCATCAACGACCAGGTGTGGATTATGATGAAACCTTTTCTCCAGTGGCTATGCTTAAGTCCATCCAGATCCTACTTGCCATCGCTGCATACCATGACTGCGAAATCTGGCAAATGGATGTTAAGACCGCCTTTCTAAATGGTAATTTAGAAGAGAGCGTGTACATGACTCAGCCAGAGGGCTTCGTGGACAGTGGGAGCAGCGGGAAGGTGTGCAAGCTGCATAAATCCATCTACGAGTTGAAGCAGGCATCGTTGAGTTGGAACATCTGTTTTGATGTCCTAGTCAAAGAGTTTGACTTCATCAAAAACGTAGATAAACCTTGTATATACAAGAAGGTGGCATAGGGCAAGGTTGTCTTCCTCGTATTGTACGTGGATGGCATACTCTTGATAGGAAATGATGTTCATATACTGCACTCGGTCAAGCTCTTCTTATCACAAAGATTCTCAATGAAAGATCTAGGTGATGCCTCCTACATCTTGAGGATTAAGATCTATAGAGATAGATCTAAATGGATACTGGGATTGTCCCAATCCAGGTACATAGATACAATACTAAAGAGGTTTAGTATGGAAGATTCCAAGCGTGGGAATTTACCCACGATCACAGGACTCACTCTCTCCAAAGAGATGTCTCCCAAGACTGATTTAGAGAGAGCTCGCATGCAAGGGATACCCTATGCTTCGTCAGTAGGCTCTATCATGTACGCGATGCTATATACCAGACCCGATGCAGCATACTCACTAAGTGTAGTGAGTAAGTATCAAGCAGATCTGGGAGAGAGTCACTGGACAGCCGTGAAGAACATTCTCAAGTACTTGAGAAGGACTAAAGAGATGTTCTTGGTGTATGGTAACGGTGAACTACAAGTGGAGTCCTTTACTGATTCGAGCTTCCAGAATGATAAGGACGACTCTAAGTGGGTCTCGGGATTTGTCTTTACCCTCAATGGAGGGACGGTTTGTTGGAAGAGTTCCAAGCAGAAAATCATGGCAGACTCGACGATGGAGGCTGAATACATCGCTGCCAACGATACTGCCAAAGAGGTTGTCTGGATGAAGAAGTTCATAACCGAACTTGGTGTGGTTCCGTCCATCGAGCATCCAATACCTTTGTATTGTTATAATAATTGAGCAGTGTCTTTGGCCAAGGAACCCAGGTCCCATCAGCGATCCAGGCATATTCTGAGGCGGTATCACCTGATCTGGGAGATAGTTGATCGCCGGGAGATCAAGGTCAGGAGAGTTGACACGAAGGACAACACAACGGATCCACTCACAAAGTTCATACCCCAGATACAATTTGAGAGACTCTTCGGGATGTTGGGTATGAGATACTACAACAACTGGCCTTAGTGCAAGTGGGAGATTGTTAGTTATATGTATGCCCTAGAGGCCATTATTGTACATGTGATGTATATTATAGTGGATGCTTGGATATATATAGAGATAACTTTCTTGCTTGACATGATAGTATGCTATCTGGTTGCATTTTGTCTTAACATGTAGACTTGTATTGTGATACTGTCTTGCTCTTACATGTTGATAAAGCCCTTAGGATGTGTACTTGACTACTAGGACTATGATGGAGATCATACTAGTGGGGCCAGGGTAGTCCACAAGTACATCCTATAATTGTTCCTAGTAGAGGGTGTATCGAGACAGGGCATCGATACTCCAGAGTAGACTAGCGTATATGCTTCTTGAACCATATGATGGGCGATGGATGATCCCACATCCATTGGTGTTTGACATCAAAGATGGTATACGGGTGCTCAGTGGAGACTGGGTACACTGAACGGACTCGCCGAGAACTCCTAGTTGGTATTATACCTATCGTCAGATAGCAGTTCTCTGGTGACATTGGTACAGGTTAGTCTATAGACCCGAGATCGTCATAGAGTCTTATGTGATTTCCACTGTGCTTTGATTTCCACCTTACCACGTTCAAGAGAACGTGCAAAACGGTGGCTTTTGGGTACAGTCCCGAATCACACGGAGGCAATGAGCGATAGGAGGGGTTTCGTTTCTCCCGGTATTGGTGGTTGATGCTGCGCTGTGCTCGAATGGCTATAACAGGAAGTCCCTAGCCAGGGCTGATACGAAGATCTACTGGTAAGTGTTATCAGTGGTTTATCGACCCGTTATGAGCATCACATTGACACGACTTATCGGTTACTGGGGTCTGACGTTTACCACCCCTAGACTAGATATGCGACATATCAGACGAAGAGACCGGACTGTACGGTAGTGTTACTGACAGGCTTTACAGGAGTATGAGCAGGCTTGCTTGTTGATCTTCTGATCGCTCAATACCCGGGTAGCCGTTACGTCCAGCTAGTACTGCTGACAGCTTGTGGGTGACTGATATGATCATCACCTATTGCCGGTGTATTGACGAGCCTTTAGAGTTCTACACAGAGGTTTACTGGCTCAGGCAAAACGAAGTAGGAGCACATATGTGATATGTGCAGGACCAAGATTAATATGAGTATGTGATACCGTATTCTATTCTCGCGATATGTGATATCGATCGGTTATATGTGATATAGCCGGGTTATCGAATCAAGTGTTGATTCGATAAATGGATACATATAATATTAGTCGGTTATATGTGATATAGCCGAATTATTAAATCAAGTGTTGATTTAATAATTTAATGTATAATTGTATATTTGATATGCTAATTTACATTAACTAATATTTGCTCACTTATACATTTCTTTTCTCACATGTGCACACTTAATATATATGTGATATATATTATTTGTGTTTTCTTTTTGTCATGCGTGATTATACATGCAACATGGGTGTATGAGACTCACACCATGTTTTAGATTATATATTAGGTTTTTTATTTATCTAAGTAATTCATAATTAGATAGAATTAGTCATGTCTATGAAGCTTGTAGAAGCTTATAGTAGCCATTGACTTAGTCCACTAATTTGTTTTACATTAGATATTTATTAACTTAACCATAATCTTTAGCCATGGTTATGTCTCTACAAGGGTTAATATAAGATATTATCTCACCCATGGTTGCTATTCTCACACATAACATTATTCATTCTATCTTCTTCATCTTCATCTTCAACAAGAGAAAGCTCTCTAGCTTTTGAGGAAGTGAAGAAAAATAGTGAGAAAAAGAATTCTAAAGTGAGCAAAATTCCTACTTCATCATCCTCTACTAAATTAGCCATTTAGTTTAGGGTGTTAGCTTCACTAATCTCTAATCAGTGAAGAGATATCTTGGGTTAGTGTCTCCTCGACGTAGATCATCTTCGATTTCGAAGTCTTCATGCAAGCTTGTTCCTTTCATCTTGTGGAGCCATTCAAGAGTCCGGAAGATCACTACTTGGAGCGAAGGGACTACTACACAGAGCTATTGAAGTGAAGGACTGGTCTACAAAGGTTGTATTCCATATTCACTTAGTTGTAAAGTTGTTTACACTTTGTATTGTCTAAATCTCTAGTTAAGATTCTAGGGTTAGGTTATGTAGCATGGCAATTTTTAAAATTTAGCATGGACGATGCCTCCCAAAACCTTACTGTCTTGCTAGGTAACCCTGCAATTGTTAGTTATATGTATGCCCTAGAGGCCATTATTATACATGTGCTGTATATTATAGTGGATGCTTGGACATATATAGGGAGGACTTTCTTTCTTGACATGATAATATGCTATCTGGTTGCTCTTTATCCTAACATGTATACTTATTATCTCTTTATTACATGTTGATAAAGCCCTTAGGATGAGTACTTGACTACCAGGATTATGATGCAGATCATACTAGTGGGGCAGAGGTAGTCGGTAAGTACATTCTTCAATTGTTCCTTGTCACGACCCGAAATTGGCACGTGACGGCCCTAATACTACGCAACGTCTACAGACGTAACGTAGTAAAAGAAAGCCAAAACCCAGAAATCTAAACCATTAAAAGACAAGAAACATTGTTTAAACCTTTAAAAAAATCTCAAGTATAAATTCTTTAAGTCCAATTTTCTTTCTTGAAAATTTCGGCAGCACCTCCTTTATAAAAACCAACCCCAAAAATGGGTACAACATAAATATAATGTAAAGCATCCCCAACGGGAGCAAATCCACGCCCAAAGGCGGAAAACAACCACCGCAACAAATATACGACGCCGTAGCGAAGAAAAAGAAGACGATAGAAAGGAAACTGTATAAAAGACAACAAATCCACAATTTATACAATATCGTCCTCACCAAGTCTCTAAGTCAACAACATAATAGTAGATGGAGAGTACAAGATACAACGAATATACAATACAAATACAGATAACCACCAAAACCCACCTGAACAAAACAGCACACTGTGAGCCGATGCGGTATCTGTAGCAAAAGATGATAGATGAATAGCCAGCCTCGACTACTCTGAGGAACACTCTGTAACATCTGTGGCACAACGGGGGTGAGTTGCCAACTCATGAATAGTAAATAACATATGCAGGTAATCGCAGGAATGTACGTACAGCATGAATCTAAGATATGCAATTTACAGTAATAACAGGTCATATGAATGTAGAATAATGGAAAGTACACTAACAAGTACAACCAATATATATAAAGCAATAATGATATGACACAGTATGCAATAATCATGCAATGGGGGTATGAGAATGTAAATGTGCAACACTCATGAAAGGTACACTAACAGGTACTCCTAATACATGAAACAGTGCACAAATAGATAAAGGTGAGGTATGGAGTGAAATATGTCATTTCCATGGAATCCTGACATCGTGGTAGGATCACAATCCATCAAGACGAATCAAATCCCAATTCCTCAAATCAGCCCCCAAATTGGCTCTCATATCATCTAAGTATCGCATTCTCCTCAATTTCACAATATTAAGTATATCTCGTATATCCCGAATGTACAACATCAAGTATATCTCACATATATCGAATGTACAACATCATGTATATATCACATATATCGAATGTACAACATCAAGTATATATCACATATATCGAATGTACAACATCAAGTGGATCTCACATATCTCGTATGTACCATATCAAGTATATCTCACATATCTCGAATGTACAACAGCAAGTGGATCTCACATATCTCGTATGTACCATATCAGGTATATCTCACATATCTCGAATGTACAACAGCAAGTGGATCTCACATATCTCATATGTACCATATCAGGTATATCTCACATATATCTCCAGTATCCAATCTCAAATGAATCTCTTATATCCCGAATCAAATCTCCAGCAAAATTCTAACATCCTAAATATAATGGCATAATAAATATGATGAGGTCAATACACATATATTAGCGTCCCATTCCCCTAATATTGGTGTAAGGGTATATATAACAGCGGCTCAATCCCCTGTTATATATACAAATGAGTAATTGGAAATATCATGAAACCAATGTGCCAAGCATTGACACAGAAATGCTGATCCATCAGGTGCTGTCTCCATGACTGGCCCCCCTGATGGGTACGTATCATACGCTATCCCGAGAGCTCAAGTGCCTAGCTCTGACCTTCGCCTCTCGACGTATCCATACGCACATGACTCCCGTCGGTATCCACTCGATAGCCGATGAGTCATTGGTCCTGTCACCGGATGGTATGGTTCCCCTAAGCCTCATCGCCTAGCACCGCGAAATCGTTCTTGCTTCGGGGTACCCCCGGGCCCCACCATGTACCCACAGACGGTGCCTCCTCACTCCTCGAATCGGGCATATATCAGAACCGATAAATCTCATGGTGGCTGCGGAAATATCAATATCAAGGAAACCGGGTCTTTCAAATAATGCATAATTTCATGAGCTACCACGGTCCCCAAATCCAGAAAACATCATGAAAAATCTATATAACAATGCGAAAATCCATGAATATAATATGTGCGCCATATCTGAAATGCAAGCATATAAAGGAAAAACCATTAATTAACTGCATCAAGTTAATACAAATATCATGCGGTTCCTATTTATCCACTTCTAAATAACATCAAGTGAAGGTAAACATGTAGCTAAAACCAGATGCATGTGAAATCAATAAGGTATAGCAAGATAATGTGTCTACCTATAAGCAATGATATAGTATACCCCCTGGGTATAAGAACAGTATGTGCAAGGTATACCTATAGCTATGACAGGGAGGGTGTATGTACCTATCACTAATGGTACAATACTCTATAGGAATATAGGTATGCTAAATGCCATATATGATAAGCAGTATGAATCAATGTGACAATGTCCCTAACCAAGCAATATAACATCTATAAGTGGTTTGTGTGTGACATGGCAATTATTAACGGTATCTGTAGCATATAATCAGTGCTCGTGCAACATGAATCGTCAATAATATGTGCAGTGTCCTACTACTACTAGTCCAGGCACAATTACATCTAAGTAATAGGGTAAAGGCGCAATTCTAACAATAACGTAGAATATGCGACAAGTAATAAAATCTCTAGCTCTGACGCATAACGCCATGCGAGCGATTCCCCTGTAGATGTTAAATCTACTCACCAACGCTCCAAGCTAGGTGAAGCCTACCATCTGTTTTCCCCTTATCGTAGCGTCCGAAGTCCCCGCTTGCGAACCTAAAATTTCACAAACACAACACATAAGCAAATATCCTGCATCGACGAAAAGACAACGAAACGCGATGAAAACGCCCGGAAAATTACACTGCGCACTTAGCGCATCTATCGCGCACGATACCGGCCAAAAACCCTAATTGGGGTCGCTAAACTACAAAACACTAAGACTGGACCCCGATCGTCCCGATCGCGCAACACAACATAAGAATTACGAGGAATACAATAGATATAACCTCGCAACGACCAATCGAACCCACGTCGGAAAAATCCCGAAATCTAGTAAGCAACCTATCGCAAAATTCCGCACTAGTTTCAAGCTAATGCATATCTAGTGATAACAAACACCTTAAAATAGCTTAACTAAGCTACCTAAACCATTCCTATATTTTTAACACCCGCTAATTATGTTTTAGCAAAAACCTAGTAAGCTAATTGCATAATTAAACAAAGTGATCATTAACAAAAATTAACATTTTCTACTAGGTAAATCTTCTCCAAAACACAAATTAACACTTCAAAAGAACACTAAACACATAAACAAAATTTAACCCTAACATGAATTTCTTAAACCAAAAATAAATGAATTAATCATAATATAAAAACTAAACAAAACACATAATTAGCTAACTAAATTAGCTAGAATAAGATTAAAGCAAATATAAAAGGATTAAGGTAAGAATTATACCTCCCTAAGAACACAAAATGAAACTTAATCCAACATCTTAGCATCAAAAACCAAGCTTTAATGAAGATCCATGAAGGATTAGTGAAGGAAATGAAGGAAAAATGATTATATTTGAATTTGTATGAATTAAATTGGATTTTTCATGATTTATTTGATAAAAAATGAGTTGAAAATCGGTGGAAATGATGGAGGGAAGCAAGGGGAAGGGAAGGGCCGGCCAAGGGGAGAATGGGGGGATTTTTGGTGAAGTGTGTGGAATTTTCTAGCAAAAGAAAACAATTAATGCACATTTAATGCAAAAATGCCACCTTTTATTCATTTTCTTTTCTTTTTAAAAAAATAATTCCCTTTGACCAAAAAATATATAGATATTTAAAAAGAAGGTTCTAAAATAATTTTAGTGATGATTCCCAAAAATTTTCATTTAGAAAAATTTTCCCGATTTACGCGCATATTTTACCGGCTAAAATAATATTTTATTTGGGAAAAATTCTATCTGAACCAAAACCTCCCAAATACCCCTAAAGTTGCGCACAAGCTTTATTTTAGCTAAACTAGGTGCCGGTAAGCTTATACAGAAGTTTGATCGAAATCGGGTTAAAACGGGAAAAACCGACAATTTTGCCCTAAAACGGAAAAATCCGCAAAACGATTTCTGAAACGTTACATTCCTAGTCGTGGGAGTATCGAGACGGGGTATCGATATTCCAGAGTAGACTAGCGTATACGCTTGTCGACTCATATGATGGGCGATGGATAATCCCACATCCATTGGTGTTTGACATCAGAGAAGGTATACGGGTACTCAGTGGAGACTGGGTACACTGAACGGGCTCGCCGAGAACTCCTAGATGGTATTATACCTATCGTAAGATAGCAGTTCTCTGGTGACACTGGTACAGGTTAGCCTGTCGACCCGAGATCGTCCTCTCGAATCTGCAACTAACGGTAACCCGATCGCAAGTCAATCTTCGAGAAATGTCCCGCATCCCGGAGCTAATCGAACAAATCTTCTGTACGAGGTAAGGGATATCTGTTCCACACAGTCACTCGATTCAACTGACGAAAATCGATGCATAACACAAACTGCCGTCTTTTTTTTTTGATGAACAGAACATGAGCACCCCAAGGCGACACACTCGGACAAATAAGCCCTTTATCCAACAAATCTTACAACTGATCCTTCAGTTCTTTAAGCTCCGCCGGGTTCATCCGATATGGCGGTATAGAAGAAGGCTCCACGCTGAGAGTCACATCAAAGAAGAACTCAACATCGTGCTCTGGCGACAAACCAAGCAACTTGTCGGGAAAGACATCTTGAAATTCCCTCACAATTGGGACCTGGTCCAACGGGACCTCTACGGCTCCAACATCGCAAACATACGCCAAGAATTTCCTGACATCCTTTCCTCAAGAGCTAACTAGCATGAAGAGAACAAATCAAACTGGGAAGGGTGGCGCTACAGTCTCCCCGAAAAACAAGAACTGGTTCACCCGGAAAACTAAATCTGACTGTCTTCTTACGGCAGTCCACAAATGCATAACACATGGCTAACCAATCCATGCCAAGAAGAACTTCAAAGTCCAACACATCGAGGAGAACCAAATTAATAGAAGAATCCCTATCTCTGATGCGAACAAAAGAAACATGTGTGAGAAATCATATCGAGCGACAAAAGAATAGCCTACGGAAGAAATCACAACAAGCGGCTGATTTAGCAAGGACCACTATTGTCATGACCCAAATGTGGATGTGACCGGCACTTAGATTGTATCATACCTAAAGATATGCAAACAGTCCAAGTAAACCGAAAAACCAAGATCAAATAACTTTTGCGGAATTCTTTATAAAAATTTTAGTTTTAAGTAAAAATCACAATTTGTTAAGTTAAATTATTAAACAAGTATAAAGTGTTAAATTTGGTTGCATCCCTACTTGGGATCAACAATATCAACAATGGAAAACAATTCTCAATATATAGGACATCAACATAAATCTCAGACATAAAAAGAAGAAATCACAATTTATAGACTAAACGATCTCAACTGTTAAATAATATATATATCATCTGTCAATCTAAGTCATATACAGGTCTGATGGAGATTTCTAGATACAAAATACAATACCTAAAAGAGAAGGTTACTACATATGTTACCCACCTAGCAAAAGATATGAAAAAGCTGCAAACGTAGATCTGCACCGCAGCTAACCATCCACTCTACCCTTGCAAGGAACTGTGGCACAACGGGATGAGTTGCCAACTCAGTGAATATAACTAACATATAATAGTTAATAACATAAATATGACGATCATACTAACTGAAATGTGAACAAGTATAATATATGATTATATGTGAAAATCAAGAATATATAATACAAATCTCATAGTCCAACTGAAATCTCATCATTTATTCCCAATAATTTCATTTCACCGTGTCTATCATCGACACAAAACTTCCATTTCTCACAGGCATCATTCCTTGAATGATCCTGAATCAACAATACCGGTCGTTATCATCTAGATATACGACGTATTTTTACTACTATCTCCGGTATCGAGTAACCTCGCTAGGCTCCCCCGCCTCAATGCGGCTATCCCGCCCCTCGGTCTCGACCGCGTCCACCATGTATCCAACTGTATATCTCCCCCACTCAGTATGGATAACGTAAAATCCACGACCGTATATCTCCCCCACTCGGTCCGGAATAAAATCAAAAACAGAAAACATATCATGGTGGACATGACACATCAATCATGACAAGTCACTGGATTTATGTCGTAGTATTCAAAACTCAAAACCATAAATCCTCAATAATACATTTACTTCTTAATTCAACATGAAATACACATATATTAACATGATATAAATGATGCAATTTACTACTATTATTGATATGTGAGATACGATATAAATCATTTTAACAAGTATTATGCTAAGTGTAAAGGTGACATAGCAATATCGACGAGGTGTGTGTAACATATAAGACGTGCACGTGGCATGACTCGTCGATAATTGTGTAGTGTTATAACAACTAAACAAGGTGTATGTAACTTATGAATATGTATTGTAAATCTAGCATATCAAATAAAGCATGAAGTTAAATAAACTACGGGCGTATCACGCCATTTTTACGAAATTCCCCGGTAGATATTTAGTCTACTCACCAGAAATGTCGAATCTATTCAGGAATTGCCAATCCTTTCCCTTTCCTCGCTGCCTCCGTAATTCTCGTATTCGAATCTAATATCACAATTTAACGTATATAAGAAAACGGCTATTCCGACATGACGGAAATGAAAAACACCCGTTACCACGTACTAGTTATAGTATATAGACTATATCGAGGTATTAAACACTTAATCTTACTGGATTTTAACCTTAACCTGCATCGCTACAGAATTTAAATCGCGACGCGTTTTAACCGTGTCGTATTTGGTGTTTTAAGATATCCTTTCCGATATACGCTTCCAGATTCTATCTGTAGTGAAACTAATTTAATTAAACAATATCAAAATGGCCAAAATTATACGCTGGAACTTACCCAATCGCCCAAAATACCCTAGCTCCCTACAGAACCGGCGACGCCGGATTTCCTTTTATGGCCGCTGGCCAAAAACCGGCCCCCTGGGTTCGTGATCCTAGGGTTTGTTCTAGGTGTTACATACATCATTTTAGCACTAATTTGTTAAGTTAATTATCTTCCAAACAATAGCAGATTTTAACAGAGCTTATAATTAACTAAAATACGATATTATGTAACTTTGTTTAATTCAAATTAACTAATCTACAGAACTTAAATTATCTACTGTGTTTAAGAATTTTACCCTCCAATTAGTTGTTGGAATAACCCTCCAAGATGCTAAGTCCCTCCTAGCTTGATGGTGATGAAAACCAATAACATAGCTTCCTTCTTCTTGTTCTTGTTCTTTCTTTTTCTCTTTTAACTTTTCTTTTTCTTTTAAAAATTTTGAATTTTAATCTCAGCAACTGAACTAAATAGGGTTATATATATGAGAGAAGGAAGGGATAAGGTGAAGGAGGAGGTGGAATCAAGCTAGAGGTAAGGGTTTCATGCAAGTAGGAGGTGTGAGGTGAGTGTTGTGCATGCAAGCATGAGGTGTGTTACCCTTTATCCTTTAATTAGTTTTTTTGAAAATAAATTATGAACTAATTTATCTTCTACTCCACTTTCATTTATATCCTTAACAATTTCCTATTTGCATAAAAAACTTAAACTTTGCTTATAAACCCTTCACAACCTAGCTTATTATAAAACACACATTTTATTAAAATGAAGCTATATTTGTCACTAAAACCCTTATAACTTATTTATGCATACTAAAATTTAAACTTAAATTGTTTTACATGGAACTTATGAAAATTGACTTATTTGATTTTAACAACTTTTTGATTTATCATATTATTCTTAAATTAATTAATTTTATTTATTTCTAAATTTTCAAAATGCTACAATATTCCCCCCTTAAGAAAATTCGGTCCCCGAATTTAAAATAATTAACTAGGCATACCTTCGAAAAGATGTGTAAATTTCTTCCGCATCGCATCCTCGGTCTCCCAAGTAATCTCCTCACGATTATTTCCTTGCCAAAGAACCTTCACAGACGGAAGTACCCTCGATCGTAGTTTCTTTGCCTGCCTGTCAAGAATAGCGACTGGCTGCACTGTGTAAGATAAATCCGGCTCAAGCTCTAAGGTCTGATGCTGGATTGCGTGAGATGGATCATGAAGATACCTTCGAAGCATCGAAACATGGAACACCGGATGCACGTCGGGAAAACTCGGTGGAAGTGCTAACCGATAAGCTACAGCACCCACTCTCTCCAGAATCTCGTAAGGTCCGACATATCTGTGGCTGAGCTTTCCTTTCTTCCCGAAATGCATCACACTTTTCATTGGAGATACCCGAAGGAACACATGATCTCCCACTCTAAACTCGAGTCTACGACGTCGTCGATCTGCATACGATTTCTGTCTGCATTGGGCCGCCTTCATTCTATCCCGTATCAACTGAATCTTCTCCGTAGTCTCCTGTACTATCTGCGGTACCAATATGCAACTCTCGTTCAGTTCTGTCCAGCAAACGGGCGATCGACATTTCCTTCCATACAAAGCTTCGAAGGGTGCCATCTGGATCGTTTCCTGAAAACTGTTGTTGTACGAGAATTCTATCAAAGGTAGGTGACGATCCTAACTACCACCGAAATCAAGGCTATAAGCCCGAAGCATATCCTCTAGTATCTGAATTGTCCGCTCCGACTGACCATCTGTCTGTGGGTGGAAAGCTGTACTAAAACTCAGTCGTGTACCAAGAGCGTCTTGAAGTTTCTGCCATAATCTACTAGTAAACTGGGTACCTCGATCTGATACTATGCATGTCGGAACTCGATGTAGACGTACAATCTCATCGATATAAACCTGTGCATACTGAGCAAACCCATACGTCGTCTTCACTGGAAGAAAATGAGCTACCTTTGTCAACCTATCAACAATCACCCAAATGGAATCATATCCTCTGCTAGTCCTGGGTAGACCCACTACGAATTCCATGGAAATCTGTTCCCATTTCCACTCTGGAATGGGTAAGGGCTACAATTCTCCGGCTGGTCTCTGGTGTTCTGCTTTGACTTGCTGACAAGTCAAGCATCTCGAAACATATTCCGTAACATCCCTCTTCATTCTATCCCACCAGTAAACATCTTTCAGATCATGATACATCTTGGTGGAACCAGGATGAATACTGTATCCTGACCTGTGAGCCTCCTTTAAAATATCACGCCTCAATCCGTCAGAATCTGGCACACAGAGACGAGTCCTAAAACGTAATACTCCATGATCATCAATCACAAACTCCGTCTCCTTGCCCTGCCTAACTTGATCCATAATTTCCATCATACGAGTATCTGTAGGCATCGCCTCTCGAATGCGATCCAATAACTGAGGTCTGGTGCGAACATGTGCTAACTGGCCTCCTGCCGATGTGAACTCAAACTATATACGACTATCACATAAGATCTGCCAGTCTATAGAAGACTGTCTCTGCAAAATGCGCAAATGAGATAAGCTACCTCCAGGTCTCCGACTCAAGGCATCTGCTACAACATTCGCCTTGCCTGGATGGTACAAGATCTCATAATCATAATCTTTCACCAGTTCCATCCATCTACGCTGCCTTAGGTTTAGATCTCTTTGCTGAAAAATATACTTTAAGCTCTTATGATCTGTGAAGATTTGACATGACTCTCCATACAAGTAATGTCTCCAAATCTTCAATGCGAATACTACAGCAGCCATCTCTAGATCATGAGTGGGGTAGTTTTGTTCATGCCTCTTCAACTGTCGAGAAGCATAAGCTACAACCCTGCCATGTTGCATCAACACACAGCCTAAACCCACTTTAGAAGCATCACAATACATAACAAAACCCCCTGATCCGGAAGGTAAAGATAATACAGGTGCAGTCGTCAAGCGCGTCTTCAACTGCTGGAAACTCTGCTCACACGCATCTATCCACTGAAATGGAACCTCCTTCCTAGTCAATCCGGTCAAAGGTGCAGCTATCCGTGAAAAATCCTGTACGAAGCGTCGGTAATAACCTGCCAGACCTAAGAAACTGCGAACCTCCGTAACTGACGGTCTGGGCCAGTGTTGTACCGCTTCAATCTTCTTTGGGTCCACACATATACCCTCTCTCGTAACTATGTGACCCAAGAACTCCACACTATCGAGCCAAAAAGCACATTTAGAGAATTTTGCAAACAGCTGATGCTCCTTCAAAGTCTGCAACGTAATACGCAAATGCTGCTCGTGCTCTGTCCGACTCCGAGAATAAACAAGAATGTCATCTATGAACACTATGATAAAACGATCAATGAAGGGTCTAAAGTTCGGTTCATCATATCCATAAAAGCTGCTGGAGCGTTGTTGAGTCCGAACGACATCACCAGAAATTCATAGTGCCCATATCTCGTACGAAATGCCGTCTTCGGAATATCGTCCTTCCGAACCCTCAACTGATGATACCCTGACCTCAAATCAATCTTTGAGAAGTAACCAGCTCCCTGTAATTGATCGAACAAGTCATCTATACGTGATAGTGGATATCGGTTTCGCACAGTGACACGATTCAGTTGTCGGTAGTCGATGCATAGTCTCATATTACCGTCTTTCTTCTTTACAAATAAGACAGGAGCTCCCCACGGTGATACACTGGGACAAACAAGCCCTTTATCTAACAACTCTTGCAACTGACTTTTGAGTTCCTTCAATTCCGTCGGTGCCATTCGATAGGGTGGTATAGAAATAGGCCCCGCTCCCGGAATCAAGTCGATGCAAAATTCAATGTCACGATCGGGTGGCAATCTTGGTAACTCAGCAGGAAATACCTCTGGAAATTCTCGTGCGATCGGAACCTGGTCCAATGGAATCTCAGTGACCCCTAAGTCCTGAACAAAAGCCAAGAACCCATGGCAACCCTTCTTCAAGAGTCGCCCCGTACAAAGAGCAGAAATCATATTGGCAGGAGTTATTTTACAATCCCCCTGCACAACAAACACCGGTTCCCCTGGAAAACAAAATTTAACCGCCTTTCCTCGACAATCTACATAAGCATGACAAGCGGCTAACCAATCCATACCAAGAAGTATATCAAAATCTAATATATCCAGGAGAATCAGATCAACTAGTGAATCTCTATCACCAATACGCACAGAACACGATCTGAATACGTGCCGAGCTATAAAAGAATCTCCCACCAGGGTAATCACCACTAATGGTAACTCTAACAACGACGATTCTTTCCCCAAAGGAAGTGCATATCGTGAAGATACATAAGAATGTGTAGAACCGGGATCAAATAAAACATGTGCCTCTAACGAGCATACTGTAAGAGTACCTGTCACGACTGCATTTGATGCCTGGGCATCCTGTAGAGTCAGCGCAAATACTCCTGCCTGGCCCCTGCCCGCATCCTGTCGTCCTCTACCTCTATCTCCTCTACCTCTCTGAATACGTCCCGCAAAGCCTCGACCTCGTGGTGCAACTGCCTAGCGTGTAGCGCCAACTGGGGGAGGAAGTAAAGCCATCGGCGTCGAAGGTGGAAGGGGTAAAGCAGCCTGTGGAACAACGGTCCCTCCCTGAGATCTACAATCCCGCGCAACGGGAAGTCCACAACTAAAACATGTAGATGGAGGTCTCTGATCATCAGGATAAGAACTAAACATCTGGCCTTGGGTCCAACCTCGTCCGACACTGCGGCCTGGATTATATCTGCCTCTACCTCTGCCAAACTGTCTAGTCATCGGCCCGATCGGTCTACTCCTCTTTGGCTCTGGAACAACTACTGACTCGCTCAAACGTTCCTCTACTCGTATCGCTGCATCCATGGCCTGCGCATACGTATCAAAATGCTGGGAGCCTATAGCCAGATACAACTGCGTGTCCAGACTCCTCAGGAATCTCTTCACCCGAAGCTCATCCGTAGGTACTAAGTATGGGGCATAACGTGACAGCTGGATGAATCGTAAGTCATAATCTGCTACAGACATACTTGCCGATTTTCGCAACGCTTCAAAACTGCTAGCTCTGGCATCCCTCATACTTTGGGGAAGAATCTGGCAAGAAAGACCGTGGAAAACTCGGTCCACGACATCGGAGGAAGACTCGTAGCTCGCCCTCTCTCCATCGACTCACACCACTCCTGTGCAAGTCCCTCCAAACGAAAGCAAGTCAGCTCTACTGACCTCGCATCAGAACATCGCAATGATCTGCCAATCCTCGCCATCCTATCAAGAAAGGACTGAGGATCTTCTGCCACATTGGTCCCCGTAAATACCGGAGGTCTCAATCTCATAAACTCTGCAAGTGATACCTCCATCACTCTCGTATCTACTAGTGCCACCGTCTGTGTAGGCTGTACCTCGGACTCTGCTACGGTCGGTGCTGGATCCGGTCTCAGTACTCGAGTGGCCTCAGCTAACTGTCCTACCACTCGCTGTAATCCTAACATACCCTCCTCAATCCTAGTCATACGATCTGGAGGAGGAGGATCAACATGCTCATGCACCTCCGGAACGTCCGGTGTACCAGTCGTCGTCATAGGCGGACTCGCCCTAGCTGCATCTCTGGCTGCGGCTCACCTAGCCCGCGTAGCCATAGCAACTGGAACAAGAAACGAGAGTTGATAAGGCTTACGAATAGAAACAATCCATAACGGAGAATCAACGTAGGAATAGATCAAGATATACACCCTAAGGTTAGTTAGGCTGAATACGATAACGTAAATATGCCGCGGAACATACGTACTATACTGCATTCATCCTAATTTACCTACTCCATCAAACCCAAGGTCATCCTAACTCACGGACTTACCTCAACTTATTGAAATCCCTTACTCAATTCCGTAAGGTTACTCCTAAGCTCTGATACCAACTTTGTCACGACCCAAATGTGGATGTGACCGGCACTTAGATTGTATCATACCTAAAGATATTCACACAGTCCAAGTAAACCGAAAAACCAAGATCAAATACCTTTTGCGG
The DNA here is from genome assembly GCA_030015575.1 of Agapanthus africanus. Classification (NCBI taxonomy): domain Eukaryota; kingdom Viridiplantae; phylum Streptophyta; class Magnoliopsida; order Asparagales; family Amaryllidaceae; genus Agapanthus; species Agapanthus africanus. The sequence continues at coordinate 729,291,546 of JASDDO010000019.1, read as the reverse complement.
AATTCTTTATAAAAATTTTAGTTTTAAGTAAAAATCACAATTTGTTAAGTTAAATTATTAAACAAGTATAAAGTGTTAAATTTGGTTGCATCCCTACTTGGGATCAACAATATCAACAACGGAAAACAATTCTCAATATATAGGACATCAACATAAATCTCAGACATAAAAAGAAGAAATCACAATTTATAGACTAAACGATCTCAACTGTCAAATAATATATATATCATCTCTCAATCTAAGTCATATACAGGTCTGATGGAGATTTTTAGATACAAAATACAATACCTAAAAGAGAAGGTTACTACATATGTAACCCACCTAGCAAAAGATATGAAAAAGCTGCAAACGTAGATCTGCACCGCAGCTAACCGTCCACTCTACCCCTGCAAGGAACTGTGACACAACGGGATGAGTTGCCAACTCAGTGAATTAACTAACATATAATGGTTAATAACGTAAATATGACGATCATACTAACTGAAATGTGAACAAGTATAATATATGATTATATGTGAAAATCAAGAATATATAATACAAATCTCATAGTCCAACTGAAATCTCATCATTTATTCCCAATAATTTCATTTCACCGTGTCTATCATCGACACAAAACTTCCATTTCTCACAGGCATCATTCCTTGAATGATCCTGAATCAACAATACCGGTCGTTATCATCTAGATATACGCCGTATTTTTACTACTATCTCCGGTATCGAGTAACCTCGCTAGGCTCCCCCGCCTCAATGCGGCTATCCTGCCTCTCGGTCTCGACCGGGTCCACCATATATCCAACTGTATATCTCCCCCGCTCAGTATGGATAACGTAAAATCCGTGACCGTATATCTCCCCCACTCGGTCCGAAATAAAATCAAAAACAGAAAACATCTCATGGTGGACATGACACATCAATCATGACAAGTCACTGGATTTATGTCGTAGTATTCAAAACTCAAAACCATAAATCCTCAATAATACATTTACTTCTTAATTCAACATGAAATACACATATATTAACATGATATAAATGATGCAATTTACTACTATTATTGATATGTGAGATATGATATAAATCATTTTAACAAGTATTATGCTAAGTGTAAAGGTGACATAGCAATATCGACGAGATGTGTGTAACATATAAGACATGCACGTGGCATGACTCGTCGATAATTGTGTAGTGTTCTAACAACTAAACAAGGTGTATGTAACTTATGAATATGTATTGTAAATCTAGCATATCAAATAAAGCATGAAGTTAAATAAACTACAGGCGTATCACGCCATTTTTACGAAATTCCCCGGTAGATGTTTATTCTACTCACCGGAAACGTCGAATCTATTCAGGAATTGCCAATCCTTTCCCTTTCCTCGCTGCCTCCGTAATTCTCGTATTCGAATCTAATATCACAATTTAACGTATATAAGAAAACGGCTATTCCGACATGACGGAAATGAAAAACACCCGTTCCCACGTACTAGTTATAGTATATAGACTATATCAAGGTATTAAACACTTAATCTTACTGGATTTTAACCTTAACCTGCATCGCTACAGAATTTAAATCGCGACGCATTTTAACCGTGTCGTATTTGGTGTTTTAAGATATTCTTTCCGATATACGCTTCCAGATTCTATCTGTAGTGAAACTAATTTAATTAAACAATATCAAAATGGCCAAAATTATACGCTGGAACTTACCCAATCACCTAAAATACCCTAGCTCCCTACAGAACCGGTCACCCAAAATACCCTAGCTCCCTACAGAACCGGCGATGCCGGATTTCCCTTTATGGCCACCGGCTAAAAACCGCCCCCTGGGTTCGTGATCCTAGGGTTTGTTCTAGGTGTTACATACATCATTTTAGCACTGTTTTGTTAAGTTAATTATCTTCCAAACAATAGCAGATTTTAACAGAGCTTATAATTAACTAAAATACGATATTATGTAACTTTGTTTAATTCAAATTAACTAATCTACCGAACTTAAATTATCTACTGTGTTTAAGAATTTTACCCTCCAATTAGTTGTTGGCATAACCCTCTAAGATGCTAAGTCCCTCCTAGCTTGATGGTAATGAAAACCAATAACATAGCTTCCTTCTTCTTCTTCTTGTTCTTTCTTTTTCTCTTTTAACTTTTCTTTTTCTTTTAAAAATTTTGAGTTTTAATCTCAGCAACTGAACTGAATAGGGTTATATATATGAGAGAAGGAATGGATAAGGTGAAGGAGGAGGTGGAATCAAGCTAGAGGTAAGGGTTTCATGCAAGTAGGAGGTGTGAGGTGAGTGTTGTGCATGCAAGTATGAGGTGTGTTAGCCTTTATCCTTTAATTAGTTTTAATTTGAAAATAAATTCTGAACTAATTTATCTTCTACTCCACTTTCATTTATATCCTTAACAATTTCCTATTTGCATAAAAAAACTTAAACTTTGCTTATAAACCCTTCACAACCTAGCTTATTATAAAATACACATTTTATTAAAATGAAGCTAAATTTGTCACTAAAACCCTTATAACTTATTTATTTTGCAACCTAAAATTTAAACTTAAATTGTTTTATATGGAACTTATGAAAATTGACTTATTTGATTTTAACAACTTTGTGATTTATCATATTATTCTTAAATTAATTAATTTTATTTATTTCTAAATTTTCAAAATGCTACAACCATCGGCTAAACTTTGACACAAAATATGTGGATACCATTTTCAAATGACACCAGAAAGAATATCCGTCACAAAGGCGTATGTCTAACCGCCTTTGAGCTGGCATACCGATACAGTTCCACTTCGGTCCAGAAACGACTGAAATCTCAGAAATGCGCTCCTCCAACAGTAAGGTTGCGTTCATAGCAGCGGCGTAAGTGTTAAAATGCTGGGCACCAATAGCAAGAAATAACTGCTTGTCCAATCTTCACACAAACCTCTTTATCCGTTTCTCTTTAGTGTTCACCAGGTAAGGAGCATATCAGACCGCTAAGTAAACTGGATATCATACTCGGACACTGTCATCCCTGAAGTCTTGTGCGAAGGCTTGAAACTACGAGCTCGGGCATCTCGAACGCTTTCCAGAAGGAAACGAGCAAGAATTACAGCTGTGAACTTATCCCAAGTCATAGGAAGTAGACCTGTAGCTTGGCCTCTCTCAACCGACTCGCACCACGTCTGAGCAAGACCCTCTAAACGAAAACTCGCAAGCTCAACCCATATCTCGTCAGAACATCTCTATGAACGACAAATGCTAGCCATCCTGTTGAGGAATGTTTGCGGATCCTCCGCCGCATCTGTGCCGGTAAAAACTGGAGGCTTCAGCCTCAAAAACTTTTGTAAGGATACGAAAATAATCTCGGTAACAACAGAAACAGCTGCCTGAGCAGCAGGTACAATCACAGCCCTTGAAATAGGAGGGACATCATCGGCCCTCGGAGCTCGGCTAATCCCAACTAACAATCCTACCATCGGTCACAAGTCCTGAATACTCGACTCCAGCCTAACCATCCGTCCTAAAAAAGGCGGATCACTCTTTCCCTGAGGGGTAGGCATACCGCCCTGATCAGTCCTCGTCTCAAACGAAACTGCTCTAATATCATCCCTGGCGGCAGCCCTCTGGCCCTCGTAGTCTCCGGCGGCATAGTGGCTGGAGCAAGAACAGGATTGATAGGAACATTGCGATCGAATCAAAGGGTTTCCGGAATCAAGGAAGGAAATACAAGCAAAATATATCCTAAGGTCACTTAGGCGGAGTACCGTATCGTAAGTATGCCGCAGAACATACACACGCTACGTCACTCTGCTCAAGTCACCTACTCCATCTACCAAGGGTCATCCTACACTCAGAAAGGTAAAACCTAAGCTCTGATACCAACATTGTCACGACCCAAAGGTACGGAACGTGACTGGCACTTAAATTACGAAACGTCTCAAGGCGTAACGTAATCTAAGTAAGCCAAAGCCCAGAAATCTAAACCATTTAAAGAAATAGAGTGAAAGAAAACTTACTAAAGAAAGCGATTTTAACCAAAACAAGTCGCCTTAAACATTTTTTAAAACATCAAAAATTCCTGAAAATTTCGGCAGAGTCTCCTTTGTAAATACTGGTCCCCAAACGGGTACAACACATGAAAATACATATAAACATGAATAAAGGCATCCCGAAGCGGGAGCTAGCTCTTTGCCAAAGGCGGAATCACAACCACATGCAATATGTATCAAAAGCATGAAAATAAGCATCTAAAAGCAAGAAATGAGAAACACCACGTCGGCTCAAGTGAGTATCGACACCAAAAACCACAAATACAAGTCTCACGAGTCTCACCATCTAGTCTAATATACAAGGGTAGATGGAGTATACTAGATACAAATAATAATACAAGATGGAGCAAGGTATCCTCGCAACCCACCTATGAGAAAAGCTGCAAAACGATGCAAACGAAGCAAAAAAGAAAGTACGCCCGCCGCTACTGTGCTGACGGGTCAAACTTGCAAGATACTGTGGCACAACGGGGGTGAGTTGCCAACTCGTGAGTAGTAAGTAACATCTAATAAGGTTATCGTAAGCATGCATGCAAATGTGTCACAACCTACATATACCGATATGATACGATGCACTAGTATGTGTGCAACATGAATGCATAATCAGCACGAAACCTGAATATGTTTGGTACGAGAAAATCTGTATTCTTATCTCAGTAAAATTCCTGTGAAATAACTGAAGTATCATCAATGAAATCAACAGAAATCCATGTCAAGTATCGACACAAAAAATATATATCTCAATGTCTCAATATCTCAATATCTCGACGTCTCAATATCTCAATGTATCAATATCTCAATATCTCGGGCTCCGTTAGTCCGGAACGACCCATATCATCAAATCTCACGACTATGGTCGGTATCCTCCGGATATCCGCCGCGCCACAAATAACCGGTAGGTAGTGCTCCGCTGCCGGGCTCAACGCCATCATCTGCGATCCTCTTGCCCCGGGATACCATACCGGGTCCACCATGTACCTGCAGACAGTGCATCCCCTTCCTCGAATCGGGTATATGATACAGTTCAAGAACCGAGAAAACTCATAGTGGACACCACACACATCATATCACGAGAAAACCGCAAATTTCTATTTTTAAAAATGATAATAGGTTTATAAAATTCTTGCGGTTTTCCCCAAAATTCGGAAATCTCATGAATACTGAAATCCTCGAGAAAAATCACAATATGTAAACATGTCGGTGATGATAAATTTCTATGATACGATAGTATATACCATGCGAAGTACGGCCAGAAGCTATGCATGAATCATGATGTAACGAGGTATGTATATATGACTAACAATCCTACGTATCCATCCTGATGAAAAGAATATACAAGTACAAGTCTACAGATCATATATGATGCAATTGCACAGATACTGATTCTAAGCAAGTTCTATAGTGTTCGTGGCATAGAAATTACAAAAAGCGTGTGTGTTCGCATGAATAGTGCATGTGCAGCATGAACCAATGGTAATGGTGCAAATGTCCTATGAGATGATATCACACACAAACACACACATATCACAACCCGAAATTTAGTTCGTGACCGGCACTTAAATCACGCAACGTCAAAAGGCGTAACGTAAATCAAGTAAGCCGAAGCCCAGAAAATCTAAACCCTTTTTTTTATAGTGGAGTGCAGTTTTGAAATAAGGTATAATGAATCATATTTTGTCTTTTAAAAATTTAGACAGCACCTCCCTTGTATATTTTGATCCAAAAACATATATACAACAATATATAGGCATCCCCAAGCGGGAGCTAGCTCTACACCGACTGGAGGAAACACAACCAAGCAAGTAAAGCGTATACGACGCCCAACGATGAAGATCAACCCAGAAAGAACAATAAAGCAAGACATCAAACTCAAGAAGCGAACACAACCCATCGCTATAAGTCTCGAAAAAACCCTAGTCTTTCTAAGTCTACCAATATACAGTTCTAGTTTCTGATCTAATCTGATGTGATATGATGTGATGGAGTTTGTCTAGATACAATAGAATATAACGGTACGAGAGTGGGCACGATTCAACATGTGTCTCACCTACCAAAGCAAACACCCTGGATGAAGCTGTGTGTCAGCAATACCGCAACTGATCCCAAGCGGTCAAACCTGCAAGAACTGTGGCACAACGGGGGTGAGTTGCCAACTCGTGAGTAGAAAACATCAACAAGTAGAAATCGAATAAAATAACGATTTCCTAGGTCACTGTATCCTGAAGGTAATATTATGATATCTAGGGTGACCACAAATGCATATATGTCAACAATCAAGTCAATGCCCATAGCATATATAAATAAACATCCGACATCATATGCCTGTAAATATCTGGATAATATCCACGTGTCCATCAATGACACAACTCAATATCATGGAACATGAATGTCCAACATCGACACTCGAAACATCATGAAAACATAGTATAAATGTATGTATGTATGAGGATATCAACCATCTGTGTCTATCAACGACACATCAAAATCATGGAACCTGAGTGTCTAACACCGACACTCGAAACATCATGAAAAACCGTGTCTAGCATCGACACGTAAATCCTCATACCTCAGGCACCGCATACTTAGATCGGTCCTCATATATATCTCATCTCAGGCGCCGCATACTCAGATCGGCCCTCATATCCATTTCATAATTCCGGTCGGTATCCTCCAGATATCCACCGAGTTCTATACAATCACCGGTAGGTAGTGTTCCCTCTGCCAGGCTTATCGGCTACTCCACGAAAATCGTTTCTTGCCCCAGGGGTACCATACCGGGTCCACCATGTACCCGCAAACGGATCATCCATCTCCTCGAATCGGGTCTCGAAAACCAATCACAGAACCGAGAAAACTCATGGTGGACACAACGAAATATCATATCATGAGAAACCGGGTTTTTAAAACAATACACCATTTCCTTCGAAATATAACCACGGTTCTCAAATCCAGAAATCTCATGAAAACTGCATCTCAATGCATATAACCATAAAGTACACTATATACAACATAGAGTAATAATATGAGCATATCGGTAAATCATGCAAGCATAGAACCACAAGGTACGATGTATGCAACATAGAGTAGTAATATGAGCATATCAGTCTATCATGAAAGCTTGTCAAGTGATGGTACAGAACAATGAATATACAACACGGTTACGAATCATATCATGATGTGGCAGTTCTACAGTATAAGTGACATGGTAATTACCGATGAAGGAAGTGTGTGAGCCGGCAATCTGTGTAAGTGTAACATGCGTATCAACGGTAATGGTGCAGGTGTACTAGCAAATAATTTCATATAACATTTCATACTGGAACAAGGTGTATACATCACTAAGGGTAATATCCTACATAACATGAACAATAAATGGGGATATCTAACTACTTATGAACTATACGGTCACTTAAGGATGTGAATCATAGTTTTGAAGGTGGAGGGGGGCTACGGTATTTTAAGAAAAGAATATCATTTGAAAATCCGTAACGTCCCTTGAGGTTTCCATTTAAAGATGTTTATGATTCGTCGGTTTTAGAATTAGGTCTGGTTCAGGTATTATCTCTACATTGGCGATCATGCCTTATAACATCTGATATGACAGTAATCCTATATCATCATTCTCAAATCACAAGAATGGATCAATCATCCGGCAAAACACATCTCGTACGGCAATCCATCGTACGGTGAATCAACAGAAAAGGGAATCTATCATCCTATACAATATATCTCGTACGTTAATTCGTCGTACGATAACAACAAACGGGATAGGGAATCTATCATCCTATACAATATATCTCGTACGGTAATTCGTCGTATGATAACAACAAACGAGATAGGGAATCTATCATCCTATACAATATAGAGGGTACGGATCTAAAGTCTCGTATGTCACATCCCTTATTCGTCTCATAATGATATCGTTCATATACGTCATATCTTATAAATCTCGAGTCGTATCTCGATCTCACATTAAGCCACTATCAACTCACACTTGTTCTCTTTCGATTCATACTTATCATATCAATCATCATTAGCTATCCTATCCGTGAATCCTATATAGGTTTTCTACAAACCTAATATAAATATATCGGTTTTCATTTATGATTTGCGTGGGTGCTATACGCTATCCACCCGACTTCCCCCGTAGATATAAATCTACTCACCGCAATTCTCCTCGCTTAGCCGAAGTCGATGTGCTTCATCGTCTCGGAAGTCCACGCGAAGTACCTACAATCAATACACATCGAAATGCAAACACAATTAATATTCAAAACCGATACGGTACATGGATTGCTTATAGGTTAAAACCTATAGCTTCGCATGCAAAATCAACCAAACAACTCTCGTCCGTTGACGTACAAACGTCCAACGATCAATTCAAATCTCAATCATAAAAACCACGCATTCCAAATCAAATACCAAAAACCAAGATTTCACATATCACAAAACCTTATTTCAATATCTTTAAAACAATAAGCAGCAACATGAGAAACCACTCCCAAATTTTGACTCAGATCAATTGGGACTACACAAACAAGTATAGGGAATAGTTTATAGGGTAAGGGAGATACAGGCAAAAACTCATCACCAACACCCAAAGGAAGTCCGGCGACAATACCCTAGGATCCGAGCTCGCCGGCCAAAGGAGGAGGAAACGTTCCCGTACTTCTGTGGTGGTCTTCTAGTTGTCTATCTAGGTTAATGGTCTTGTTTGATTTTCTTTGAAAAATCCCAGAAAGCTCCAGATATCCTGTAGGCTTTATGGTTTCACAAATCGTATATCGCGAATTCAAATATCTCAAAACATAACCAGCAACTAAGGAAAATGGTCCCAGATTTTGGTTCAAGAAAAATCAGGACAAACTAACAGTACAGTGGGGGTAGTATAGGGGGTAAGTGAGCTACAGAACCAAACCACATCACCAGAACTCACCAAAAATCCGGTGACATATCCCTCAAATCCGGTCTCGCCAGCCCTCTGAGCCTCAAACGTGCTTGTACTTCTACAGTGGGTTCCTAGTAGTTTATATAGGTCACTGGACTTGTTTGTTTAACTCCTAAATAGCCCAGGTCATCCCAGAAACCCTGTAGGCTATAATAAGGTCACACAAAACCGATACGGAAAAATCATAACTTCGTATTTTGGGTTCTAAACTAAATTCCAGGCCCTGGAATCAATCCCTAAGGTCTTGTAAACACCTACTACACCTCAATTGGCCACTAGACAACAAGTTTCAATTTTATAAAATCAAAAACCTAATTAACTCAATTTCTAACTAAAAATACGATATTTAACGAAAATTCTAAACTAAAGTGTATGGATTACCTTATTTCAGCCTAGGAAAGTTCTTGAGGTTCACCAAGTCTTCAAAATCCGAAATTGATTTGTTCTAAGGGTTTAGAATGGATGTGTGCATGTTTTTAGTGAAAGGTGCATAGGGTTTTGAGAATGGATTGAAGGTGTAGCATGGAGGTAGTGAGGAATGAAGAACATGGAGAAGATGAAGAAATTAATGGAGAAGGAGGGAAAAGGGGCTAGCCAGGTCTTCCTCTCTCTCTCTCTTAGCCTCACTCTCTACTCATAATATCTTCCCTACACTCACCTCTCTCTCTCTCAAAATATCTAAATTCTTTTGTTTTTCTCTCATGGAATCTACTTCATATTCCATTCACACTCAATTCATTTCCTTTTCTTTTCTTTCCCTTTTCATTTCCTTTCTCATTCTCTATCTCATAAAACCCACAATATGCACAAGTCACAACACAATGCATAACATGCACAAGTCATGAAAAAGTAAAAAAATATGGATTTTACCAAAAATCCGTTAAATATGATTAAAATAAATAAATCATTTTAATCTCCGATTAATTTCCAAATATTGGTATACACTTATACCATTTTACGAAAAAAATCCCTATTCGCAAATCGAATAGTTTTCGCGAAATATATTATTTTAATATTAAATTTCCAAAAATAATATTTTATATTTCTAAAATGTTACAATCTTTCCCCTTAAAGAAATTCGGTCCCCGAATTTAAATTTAACTCCTCAAATACAAAATCATTTCAATAATCAGCTAAAATCAACGGGTTCCAAAATGATGGAAGACATAGAAATACTACGACATATCTTGTGCGTATGAAAACGAGTACAAAACTCAGAATCAAAAATCCGTCAGGCATAATGTAATCATCGGAGTTAAAAAATGGAAATACGAATCTCAAATTCCACTACTGGGAATCCAAATGCACTAGTTAAATCATAATACGTATATAGCACGCATTCTTGTAAAACCATTTTAAAAAGCTGAATAACTCATGCAAAATCTTTCTCAAATCCCAGTGCTATGCGTAGTTTACGTTACAAGTGGCGGATGATCATTTGTAAAGTAATAAATATATACATATATATGTTTTGCTCCATTTAAACGTCCTGCCTTTTCTAAATATCCCAAAAGGTTCTCTTTATAAAAATTTCGTGTCACTCGCTGACACATACGAAATAGCGAGACTATAGCCCCTTTTTGAAAACCTTTGGTAACTTTTATGCATGCAAATGTACTCAGGTACTGTCCTCAGACCAGTCCTGCTCGGCTACTATATAATATAGTATCCATCATCAAAATGCTAAAGTCATAAATAAAATCAGGCTCAAAAGGCGTATCCAATATCACATGCGTCTGGTGCGCACGAAAATCCAATCCAATACAATTGCCACAAATATGCTCAAAAGAAAAAATAAGTGCAACAGGTGTGCACAAAAGCATCTGTCCAGTGCAATAGGTGTGCACAACAACAACATCAAATGCATTTATAGTGCATGAAAATCTCAAATCAAGCTAAACAACTATGCACGAATGAAGTCTCTATCAAGTGCATCCAACATGCGCGAATAAAATCTCAATCATGTACATCCAACATGCACGAATAAAAATCTCATCAAGTGCATCCAACATGCACGAATAAAAATCAAGTGCGCCTGGTCCGTATAAAACATCTAGTGCAATAGTATGCACGATAACGAACATCAAGTGCAGACGCTCACGAAAACATCAACTGGTGCAACAACACACGAAATACAATTTCGGTGCACCCAATGCACAAAATCTCAAGCTAGTGCAACAAATGCATAAAAATATCCAGCTGGTGCAAGAATGCACGAAAATATCAAGCTGGTGCAACAATGCATGAAAACTCATCAACATCTCAATGATCACAAAACAACACCGAGCATACCAAGGTGTATAAGATCATAAACGTGTGCAACTACGTGCACAAAATCATATATCAATGCACTGTAAGAATATATAAGCTATACCGAGTGCAAAAATCAAATCGAGTGCGTACCTCACGCACAAAAATCAAATCAAAAATCTCGAAATCCACCAAAATCATAAGTACGTGCAACAAGGCACAAAATCAACCTCAAGTGCAATAGATATGCACAAATCAAAATCTCAATGTAGTGGTGTACAAAACATAAGTCGAGTGCAATAACTGTGCACAACATAATCTCTAGTAGGTGCAACCATGGCGCACAAAATATAAATCACGAAACCTAATCATCGAAACTCAATCCAAGCGATAACAGTGTGATACTCGGATCACAAAACACAAATCGCGATAACTGACATTGATGTACACCTCCTACAATGTCGAAAAAAAATGCCGGTGCGCCCAAACTCGGCAGAGCAAGGTCATCTACTTGCCTCCTGCTTACGGTCTGGCATCTCCGGTCTTTGGGTTCTCTGTTTCTCTCTGAACTATCAATCTCGCAATCTTTCTGCTCGTCGGCCTAGTCAGGTATACTAACGGAACAGTCCCACTCTGAAACTCCTTTGATCACCGTTTGGCCAATTAACATGACCATTCTTAAACGGCACATTACTGACGGCGGCATCTGGCCCTTTGAATACACACGCTATAACTGATCCTGGTGCAAATCTCTATCACTGCGGTGTCCTGGAAAGAATCTGTTCATGGCTTCTTCCGATCTCACCTATGCCGAACTATACGAAGGTTGGCACTCTTGCGTAACTCTTTTCTCATAACCGGACGGCTGTGTCCTCAGCACGGCTTTCATATGGAAATTGGCTGTATCTAACGCCTCTGCATACACATCAATACTCTAGCATCAACGGATAGTAACAACCGCTCGTTAACATCTCACACGAACCTCTTGTTCCACTTGTCTTTATTATCATCCACTTCGACGTCATCTCTTACTTTCTGCATATTGTAATTCATTCTCGGTTACGGTCATTCTGGAGTCTCTCACAAGAACTCGAAATTACAACTCGGTACCTTTATCACTCTGTAGAAGATATCTAGCCGAACACGTCCTCGGGAACTCATCCAAATTATCGGAAGAATACACTTTATTCGTCCATTCTTGATCAATTCATAACTCATCTGGTGAGGTCCTTCTATCTGAAACTGGTCAACTTACCGATCTCACATCGGAGCATCCGACGAACAACATCCTCTCTTTATCAATCTACTCTAGTTCCAAGTAAGATCCTTCAACTGGAATTCTTCAACTCAACTGAGCCTGCATCGGCACATCAAATCTGGAGAATCACATCCATCGCTCAACTCGAGATAGACTAGCTACCTCCCGTCGCATCTCTGCCTGGAAGCTCCAGCGGCTTCAGTTCATAAACTCTGGAATCGACATCCCATCAATCTCAGCAACAGCTGGGTTATCTGTCTGCGCAGTAGACAACATCACGATCTCTGAGGTATGTTGTACATCAGCAGTCCTCTCAATCCGGCAGCCTCTATCAATGGCCTGATCATCTGGTGCAAAACCGAACACTCATCTCAAACGAGAGATCACAACACAACAATATACCTATATGTCCCTATGTCACCAGAAAACAACAATAGTCAGTCCTCATCCATGACAAGCTCGCCCTGACCGAAACACAAGCAACAGCTCAATCTGCACTCAAATCATGGTGACAGGAACCTCAAGCAGGTATCGATGAATATGAATCACATGAAAGAAGGAAACCATCATACCCCAAATGGATATATGATCAAAGGAACGAATAGTGTCATAGATCTTAAGATAATGTACATCCTAAGGTTTCTTAAGTGGAGTATCGTATCGTCGCGGAACATACGTACGGTACGTCACTCTACTCAAGCTACCCACTCTATCAATCAAGGTCAACCTATGAAACGAAAGTTCGGGTCTACTACCCCCTTGTCGAGTCTAAGTTCCGTAAGGTCAAGCCTAGGTTACGGAATATATACGCCCTAGACTTCGCATAGTCAAACTCAGACTCAAACCAAGGTTAAACCTAACGCTCTGATACCAACTTTGTCACGACCCGAAATTTAGTTCGTGACCGGCACTTAAATCACGCAATGTCAAAAGGTGTAACGTAAATCAAGTAAGCCGAAGCCCAGAAAATCTAAACCCTTTTTTTTATAGTGGAGTGCAGTTTTGAAATAAGGTATAATGAATCATATTTTGTCTTTTAAAAATTCAGATAGCACCTCCCTTGTATATTTTGATCAAAAAACATATATACAACAATATATAGGCATCCCCAAGTGGGAGCTAGCTCTACGCCGACTGGCGGAAACACAACCATGCAAGTAAAACATATACGACGCCCAACGGCGAAGATCAACCCAGAAAGAACAATAAAGCAAGACATCAAACTCAAGAATTGAACACAACCCATCGCTATAAGTCTCGCACAAAACCCAAGTCTTTCTAAGTCTACCAATATACAGTTCTAGTTTCTGAACTGATCTGATATGATATGATGTGATGGAGTTTGTCTAGATACAATAGAATATAACGGTACAAGAGTGGGCAAGATCCAACATGTGTCATACCTACCTAAGCAAACACCCTGGATGAAGCTGTGTGCCAGCAATACTGCAACTTATCCCAAAAGGTCAAACCTGCAAGAACTGTGGCACAATGGAGGTGAGTTGCCAACTCGTGAGTAGAAAACATCAACAAGTAGAAATCGAATAAAATAACGATTTCCTAGGTCACTATATCCTGAAGGTAATACTATGATATCTAGGGTGACCATAAATGCATATATATCAACAATCAAGTCAATGTCTATAGCATATATAAATAAACATCCGACATCATATGCCTGTATATATGTGGATAACATCCACGTGTCCATCAATGACACAACTCAATATCATGGAACATGAATGTCCAACATCGACACTCGAAATATCATGAAAACATAGTATATATGTATGTATGTATGTATGAGGATATCAACCACCTGTGTCTATCAACGACACATCAAAATCATGGAACCTGAGTGTCTAACACCGACACTCGAAATATCATGAAAACCCGTGTCCAGTATCGACACGTAAATCCTCATACCTCAGGCACCACATACTCAGATTGGCCCTCATATATATCTCATCTCAGGCGCCGCATACTCAGATTGACCCTCATATCCATCTCATAACTCTAGTCGGTATCCTCCAGATATTTGCCGAGTTCTATACAATCACCGGTAGGTAGTGTTCCCTCTACCAGGCTCATCGGCTACTCCACGAAAATCGTTTCTTGCCCCAGGGGTACCATATCGGGTCCACCATGTACCCGCAAACAGATCATCCATCTCCTCGAATCGGGTCTCGAAAACCAATCTCAGAACCGAGAAAACTCATGGTGGACGCAACGAAATATCATATCATGAGAAACCGGGTTTTTAAAACAATACATCATTTCCTTCGAAATATAACCACGGTTCTCAAATCCAGAAATCTCATGAAAACTGCATCTCAATGCATATAACCATAAAGTACACTGTATGTAATATAGAGTAATAATATGAGCATAACAGTAAATCATGCAAGCATATAACCACAAGGTACGATGTATGCAACATAGAGTAGTAATATGAGCATATCGGTATATCATGCAAGCATGTCAAGTGATGGTACAGAACAATGAATATATTACACGGTTACGAATCATATCATGATGTGGCAGTTCTACAGTATAAGTGACACAACAATTACCGATATAGGAAGTGTGTGAGCCGGCAATCTGTGTATGTGTAACATGCGCATCAACGGTAATGGTGCAGGTGTATTAGCAAATAATATCATATAACATTTCATACTGGAACAAGGTGTATACATCACTAAAGGTAATATCTTACATAACATGAACAATCAATGGCGATATCTAACTACTTATGAACTATACGACCACTTAAAGATACGAATCGTAGTTTTGAAGGTGGGGGCTACGATATTTTAAGAAAAGAATATCATTTGAAAATCTGTAACGACTTTTGAGGTTTCCATTTAAAGATGCATACGATTCGTCGGTTTTGGAATTAGGTCTAGTTCAGGTATTATCTCTACATTGGCGATCACGCCTCATAACATCCGATATGACAATAATCCTATATCATCATTCTCAAATCACAAGCACGGATCAATCATCCGGCAAATAACATCTCGTACGACAATCCATCGTACGGTGACATCAACAGAAAAGGGAATCTATCATCCTATACAATATATCTCATACGGTAATTCGTCGTACGATAACAACAAACGGGATAGGGAATCTATCATCCTATACAATATATCTCGTACGGTAATTCGTCGTACGATAACAACAAATGGGATAGGGAATCTATCATCCTATACAATATAGAGGGTACGGATCTAAAGTCTCGTACGTCACATCACTCATTCATCTCATAATGATATCGTTCACATACGTCATATCATATAAATCTCGAATCGTACCGATCTCGATCTCACATTAAGCCATTATCAACTCACACTTGTTCTTTTTCGATTCATACTTATCATATCAATCATCATTATCTATCCTATCCGTGAATCCTATATAGGTTTTCTACAACCCTAATATAAATATATCGGTTTTCATTTATGATTTGCGGGGGTGATATACGCCATCCACCCGACTTCCCCCGTAGATATAAATCTACTCACCGCAATTCTCCTCGCTTAGCCGAAGTCGATGTGCTTCGTCGTCTCGGAAGTCCACGTGAAGTACCTACAATCAATACACATCGAAACGCAAACACAATTAATATTCGAAAACTGATACGGCACATAGATTGCTTATAGGTTAAAACTGTAAAGTTTTGAAAATCGTTCAGGTGAAATTTCGGATAATCAGTAAAATAACCGGTGTTTTCCGTAAAAACCAAGATATGATTATCTTTCAACATAAAATTAAATATACCTATTCTAGTTATGTAATTGCTAGTATTTGGTATTTAATTGGTCACTTGAAAATTTCTAGTTTACTAAAATATTTTCCGTAATTAATTATTTTAAATATTATTTTATGCCTTCACTAATACATTTAATTAGTGATTTTTACAAATTATAATGGGTTAATACAAGTTTTGAGCATCATGACACATTAAACAAAAGTGTAACATATTGTTTTTGAAACGAAAAGAAGTTGTCAAGATGGTTTTGAAAATAAAAAGGAAAAAAGGCTTAAATTGTGAAAATAAGATAATTAAGGAAATAACTAAAAGAGGTAATAATTGGAGTTGTTTCTACACATACCCACACACACCTCACTCTCTTTCCTACTCCCCAAAATTCTGGCTGAAATCCCCAAGGCAGCCCCTCCCCAATTCAACACTTCAAAAGTTAAAAGAAAACAAAGGAAAAAAAAGAAAGAAAACAATAAACAAAGAGTATGGTGCATTCTAATTGGGTATGGGTTGTTTTGATTTGGCCACAAACCCAGTCTTCTCTCTCTCTCCTCCTTCCTTGGCTGTGGCCGAGCCTCATCCAGAAGCAGCCCCCCCAAAATTCCCACCTCATTTCACCTCCAAAATCCATCAATTTTGCATCAAAAATCCATCAAAAATCCATCAAAAATCCCACAAACTCCAAATTTAAGTTTTACCCATTATTCATTGTCCTATCTAGTATGGATCTTGGAGAAAAGTTGGCATTTTGGAGGCTTTGATTTGCATGTTTGATCTCTTGATCTTGAGGTATAAAGCTTCATCCAAACTTATTACTTGTTTATTTGTATGTTTAAATCTAATTTTAATTAGATGTTAATATAACCTTAGTTGCAAAATGAAATTTTAAAGAGAAGGGTATGAGATCTAATTAAAGTTTATGTAACTTGATTATCTTTAAATGTATAGTTTAACACTTTAAGACATGTAAAATCTAAGTTAGTTGCTAGTTTGCTAATTGTTATTTTAAAAATTTTCCAAATCATATATTTTATAAACTAGATTTTTAGAATTATGAAAATAAATGAGATTAAAAATCTAGTTAATGGTTATGTGACCTAATTAAGATATTAAGTGAATCTTGTGGCCACTAAAATTGTTAAAATATTTAGATTTGTGCTAAAACAGGAAATTGAGGCTTACTGGGTTTTTGGAAATAAATCGATTTGATTTATTTTGGGGTTTAGATGAGTTACAATTTATTTCATATAATATTTAGTGAGCTGTGAAACCACGATTGGTATGTTTGGGTTTTAAGTTTGGGGATTTTCACGTATAGTGACCCTCGTTGTAGTTTGTGGCGTTGTCGCGGCGCGTTTCGTGGACCAAGGGTGTGTGCATCGAGTTAATACGCGTAGTTGACTTGTATTGTTTGTGTCCGCGACTATTTGTATTTATTCTCTTGTTTTCCTTGTGTACAATTCTCGGATCGGGTGCAGAGGCGTCGGATGCGGTGCGGAAAGACAGGACGGAGATCAGAGCAGATTAGCCGAGGCGTCCAGGTGAGTAGATATATCTCTACGGGGGAAGTCGGGTGGATGACGTATAGCACCCCCGCAGTTTCGTAGTATAGAACGCGAATGCATTCTGATATATATATATATATATACTTATATGTTTTATGAGATGTACATACTTAGCTAGAAATGCTTTAGAGGATTTTGTGTTAGTGTAACCGTATTTAGAAGTTAATGCTATAGTTTAGTGTTAGTCGCGAAACCCTAGAATAGTTGTTATACACACACCCATACATTTACTTACATGTGTGTATATGGATATATATATATATATATACATATATGTAAGAGAGTATGTATACACACACACACACACGGATAATAAGGATAGTATATGGTACTTGGAGAGGAGTCGATGAGATTGGGTGTGATGCCACGAGATCGGTGATGTGATTTGGTTCGTATTATGAGATACGACATGATATTATAGCGGGTCTTTAGGCGATGTGTTTTCATACACACGCATATATATATGTAGATGGTATCAGTATGTACTAGATTTTAGATCAGTACCCCTAATACAGGATATGATATAAGGATACCAGATGAATAATGAGATAATGTGATATTTGACCCGTACCCAGATTTGGGATGCCGTACGATGGATTTACCGTACGTGATATGATTATGATGATAGATCCGCACTCTCGACTCGAGGATGCCATATTATATATTGTATCGTACGTGATACTATTGAGGCGGGATCACCGACTATTAGATATATGTATCGACTCAGACTCAGGTGGTTTTCCTTACCCTTTCGACCAGTCTGTTAGTTTAGTCCTGTAGTTACTTGTAGATGTTAGACTAGACTCGAGTCATACCTATTTCAAACTAACGAATCGTGAGTATTTTAAAGACATGCCAAGGGATTCTACAGACATTTTAAAGGACGTACCTTTTCTTAAAAACACCGTAGCCCTTATTTTCTAAACACCACGATTCGTGTTATTTCAAATGTCAAAACGGTATGGCTCATTTATATATAAATGTATATTCTTACATGTCACGTTATTATTCATGTTCTGCATATTCTTGTTGTTCGCATCGCATTGCATACTTATATTTTGTTTTCATTAGTTAGTATTAAAATCATGTTGTCAGGACACCAACACCATTACCGATGATGCGTATGCTCCACGTACACCTGCTTGCTGGCTCACACACATCATCATCGGTAATTGCTATGTCACGTACACTTTAGAGGATATTATTTCATTGACATAGCTTGTTAGCTGATAATTCCAATATGTTATTGCTTTCATATGCTAGTTTAGTTATTGCATTCCTTGCTTGATGTCTGATGCATTTATTTATTTATTGTCATGCAATATTATAGAGCTTGTAGGGTTACTAGGCACACTAACAAGGCTCTATAAGGCATCGACCATGCCGGATTAAAAATTTTAGGTGCCGAACAACTCTAAGCAAGATCGTTAACTAGATATTAGGTGAAAACGATGCAAGTAAAACACATTTACTCTAAAGGAAAGGGACTACAACCTTTGTAGATCCGGTCCTCCACTTCCAAAGCTCCATGACAACGTCCCTTTGCTGCGATCATCCAACTCCCGGACTCTCGGACGGCTCCTTGAGAAATTGCAACGGGATCGCTTGAAGTCTTCGAGGCCGAAGATGATCTACGTCGAGGGAATACGGACTCAAGCTTCTACCTCACTAACCAAAGAATTAGTGAAGCAAACACCCTAAACTAAAGTGCTAGTCTAGTAGAGGATGGTGAGATAGGAAATGGGTACACTTTAGAATTTCATTTCTCACTTTGTATCTCTCTCTTTATCAAACCCTAGAATCCAAGTGAAGGAGGAAGAAGATGAGCTCAAAATGAGAATGGATAATGATCAAGAGAGAGAGAGAGTTAGCTAACCATGGTGAGTAAGTATCATATACTAACTCATGTAGAGACTTTACCATTGTTAATTATAGTAGTTAGGTTAGCTAATATATTAAGTAAAACAAAACAAGTGGAATAAGTCAAAGCATCCAAAAGCTTCATGCATTTGATCTCATTATCCATTTGTTTTAGAATTACTTAAATATAAAAACCTAACCATTATAATTATAATGGTGTATGTCTCATACACCCATGTAGTGTGTATCAACAACCATGATACAATTTGTGCACTAATAAATATATATCACATATATATTAACTTGTGCACAAGTGAGAAAAATAAATGCTTAAGTGAACCAATATTAATTAATGTAAATTAGTATATCCAATATACAATTATACACTAAATTATTAAATCAACACTTGACTTAATAATCCGGTTATATCGCATACAACCGACTAACATTCAATGTATCGACTTATCGAATCAACCCTTGATTCGATAATTAGGTTATATCGCATACAACCGATCGATACAACCATCGCGAGAATCGAATACGGTATCACATACTCGCATCATTCTCGGTCCCGCACATATCACATATGCGCTCCTATCTCATTTTTCCTGAGCCAGTAAACCTCTATGTAGGACTCTAAAGACTCATCAATACGCCGGCAGTAGGTGATGATCATATCAAGCACCCACAAGTCGTCAGCGGTACTAGCTGGACGTAACGGCTACCCGGGTATTGAGCGATCAGAAGATCAGCAAGCAAGCCCGCTCCAACTCCTGCAAAAATCCTGACAGTGGCACTACCGTACAGTCCGGTCTCTTCGTCTGATATGTCGCATATCAGTTCTAGGGGTGGTAAACGTCAGACCCCAATAACTGATAAGTCAAGCCAATATGATGCGCATAACAGGTCGAGAAACTACTGGTAACACTTACTAGTATATCTCTAAACCAGCCCTGGCCAGGGACTTCCCTGCTACGGCCAATTGAGCATAGCGCAACATCAATCCCCTATACCGGGAGAGACGAAACCCCTCCTATCGCTCATTGCTTCCATGTGACTCGGGACTGTACCCAAAAACCACCGTTTTGCACGCCCTCTTAGACATGGTAAGGTGGAAATCAAAGCACAGTGGGAATCACATAAGACTCTATAACGATCTCGGGTCTACAGACTAACCTGTACCAGTGTCACCAGAGAACTACCATCTGACGTAAGGTATAATACCATCTGGGAGTTCTCGGCGAGTCCGTCCAGTGTACCCAGTCTCCACTGAGCACCCGTATATCATCTCTGATGTCAAACACCAATGGATATGGGATCATCCATCGCCCATCTGTATGGGTCGAGAAGTCATACGCTAGTCTACACTGGTATATCGATGCCCCGTCTCGATACACCCACGACTAGGGACCTTGAAGGATGTACTTATGGACTACCATGTCCCCACTAGTATGATCCGCATCATAGTCCAGGTAGTCAAGTACACATCCTAAGGGCTTTACCAACATGTAACAGAGAGACAATCAGTATACACGTTAAGGTAAAGGGTAACCAAATAGCATACTATCATGTCGAGCAAGAAAGTCCTCCCTATATATGTCCAAGCATCCACTACAATATACATCCTATGTATAGTAATGGCCTCTAGGGCATACATATAACTAACAATCTCCAACTTGCACTAGGGCCATCCGATAGCAGTGGTTGTAGTATCTCATACTCAACCATCCCATAACAGTCTCTCTCTGGGAAAAGGCCTTTGTGAGTGGATCCGCCGTTTTGTCCTCTGAGTCTGCTCTCCTAACCTCGATCCCTGGAGATCAACCATCTCCACGATCAGGTGACACTGCCTTAGAATATGTCTGGATCACTGATGGGACGGGCGTTCCTTGGCATAAGCCACAACTCCCTTGTCACACAATGGGAGGAACGAAGTTCATCTCATGAACTAATATATACCCAGACTGCTTCTTTGGTAGCATCTTAAGTAGCGATGTATCCAGCCTTTATCGTCTAGTATGCCACGGTATCTAGCTTGGAACTCTTCCAACATACCGTCCCTCTACCGAGGGTAAAGACAATGCCTGTGACTGACTTTCAGTCGTCCTTATCATCCTGGAACCTTTCCAGTGATTCTCCCCAGGATCAATTGATACCATCTCACTACAACTAGTGAGTATCCTAATATCCAATTAGATCTATCTCATAGATCCAAAAAACAGGATTTAGTAGGTATCACTTTGATCCTATATGGAGAATCCTTGTGATAAGCGGAGATTGACCGAGCGTAGCATAGGAAACCTCTTCCTTATCAAGAGTATGTCATCCACGTACTCTACGAGGATCACCAACATACTCCCTACTACCTTTTTGTATATACAAGGTTCATCTACCATTTTGGTGAAGTCAAACTCTTTGACTACCACATCAAAACAGACGTTCCAACTCCGCGATGCCTGCTTTATCCTGTAAAGCATCTTGTACACGTTTCCGCTGCTCCCACTGTCTACGAAGCCCTCTGGCTATGTACTTATAGACGCTCTCTTCTAAAACATCATTTATAAAAGCTGTCATGACACCTAACCACCAGATATCGTAGTTATGGTTTGTAGCCGTGGCAAGTTGGATCTGGATGGACTTAAGCATAGGCCCCAGAAAAAGGTTTCATCATTAGCCACAACTGGTCTATTATGCAAACCTTTAACAAGTTCAGCTTTGAAAGCCTCAACTTTTCCATGTACACCAAGTAATCTTCTCAAGATATACTTGCTCCTAATGGGGATTTAACCCTTCAGATAAAGCAACCAAAGTCCATACTTTGTTGGTGTATAAGGATTCCATCTCAGATCGCTAAGCATCCAGCCATTCTTATAAAGTCCCAATCCTAATGGCCAGCTCGAAAATTGTTGGGTCATCATCTCATGATGCAATCCTCGCTCCTACTGTCATAGAGAAACCGAAGTAACTCTCAGGTGGGTGAGGAACCCTACTAGATCGGCGGAGAGGCTGAGGTTCGTTGGAATCTACTGAATCCTTTGGTTCTACCAAATAATCTGCTTTAGTTTGTGTAGCTGGAACTCTTTCTAGTTCTACCTCATGACCACTAATTTCTTCTCAAGAAATTCCCTTTCACAAAGGTGGTATGTTGAGAAACAAAACATTTTTGTTTCTCGGTTTGGTAGAAGATATTCCCTTGTTTATGCTTGGGATATACAACAAACTTCCACAGATCTGACTTTGCCTCGAGCTTGTCCGGATTTTGCTTTTAGACATAGGCCGGACAACCCCAAATCTTAACTAACTTAAGAGATAGGCTCTTCCCTTACCATATCTCATATGGAGTGGTAGGCACCTGATTTGGTTGGAACCCTATTCAATAGGTATGCAACTTCATAAGTGCATAACTCCTAAAAGGAAATAGGTAACTCAGTAGTACTCATCATAGAGCACACCTTATCATATAGGGTGTGATTGCTCCACCCCGATATACCATCGTGCTATGGTGTATACGGAGGAGTAATGCTGAGAGAGAATCTCATTCTCCTTTTGAATAGTCCAGGAATTCCGTGCTCAAGTATTCTCCTCCCTGATCACATCAAAGGACATAATACTTATACCCTTAATTTGGTTATCTACTTCTAACTTATATTCTGTGAATATCTCAAAAGGTTCGGACTTGTGTTTCAATAGGAACATATGTCGGAATCTTGAGAGATCATCAGAGAATGTAATGAAGTACAAAGAACTGGTCTTGGTATGTGTAGACAGGGGACCTCCATACATCAACATGTATCATCCCAAGAGTTCACTAACTCTTTCTCTGCTTCCTATAAACAGAGCTATGGTCATCTTATCTCTGTGACATGACTGGCAAGTTTCATAAGATGTAAATTTAAACTAATTTAGATATGCATCTATATGTAACTTCAGCTAGTCGGGTCGCATTGATATGACCTAGTCTACAATACCACAAGAAGGATTCGTTCATTTCTGAACTCTTCCTCTTGTGTGTGTTCTATATACTAAGAACTGTAGTTTGATTTAGAACATCAATGCATTTAGATAACGTGCCTGAACCGATCAACTTTTGATATAGGAAATGTTCAAAACATTATCCAACAATACAAAAATTATATCCTTCTTTACTAATAAAGAGACCGATATGATTTTGTATATCAGGTTCGGTATCTAATAACATTCGTTCAGAATCAATATATTCTGGTAATACAGGGTGATAGTGACCAACAGACTTGGCTGCAACACTTGCACCGTTTTCTATCTCATGAAACTTATCACCCGTTCTCAGTTCTTTACCTATCTGTAGCCCATGTAACATATTACATATGCGGGATCCTGATCCGGTATCTCATACCCAAGACGTAAAGGATACTGAGAAACAGTTCTCAGTAATGAACACACCCGAAGAAGATGCATCAGCATGCACTTTCTTCATTTGGGCGGCACGGTAATTCTGGTAATCCCCTATTTCCTGCTCTGCCTTATAACAATTATAAGTTGGAGCGGGATCAACGTTCCCCAGCTCAGTATAACAAGCGGGTTCGGTCAATACATCCATATTATTATCTTGATTAAGGCGTGATATGGTCGCTACCTGGAGAAAGAGAGAAGAAAACACTCAGCGTGCGCTCTTGCAAGAATAGATTGGTTATTATTTTATCTAATCAGGATGGCTCCCACTGTTTTTATCAAATCTTCCTTCAAACCCTAAAAGGAAAGACTAGCTGGGATTAATTACACGCTATAAGTTCGCCAATCTTTCAGCCAGGCCAGTGTCGGTACTTTGAGGGAGGTCCCCGTGCTTTCGCACGAACCTAATTAATGTAAACCTCGTTTTCCCAGAGGCGTAACCCCGTTGACACCTTTCTAGACACCTACTTGATCGGCTAATTGTAATGTGTAAAACTCTCCCAGAAGTAACTTTTACTCGCAGCGGGTATCGGGATCCAACTATCTCATAAAAGGTATGCAATCTCATTGCAAATTTCAACACTTGAAATTCCCGATAATATTTTTCCCCTAGCGTGCTATGACCTTGACGCATGCCAAACAACCCATAATCCGCTAGTCAAGTTCAACCCGTACATTTCTTGATTGAATTAAACCCACCCGTACGACCCTTGACGCATGCCAAACAACGCCGTACGAATACCCTAATCTAATCGCATCGTATGCTAACAGATAAGCACTAGTTAACTACCGTACACTACGCCTTGACGCATACCAAACTACCGCAGCACGAATACTAAGTAGTACTTATCTGAAATGATGGAGGGCTACGCAGGTTTTTAAGAAAAACCATGAGCGTAATAAACTTGATATCGTTGTAGAATCAAATGATTTTTAAAATGGAGTATTTTTTAGGCTTTTCTAGTTTTGCTAAAGGGGTCACTCCCGGTGAAGGGATCGTTGGCCCTTTCCTCGTCGAATGAGGTGCGGGATATATCATATATATCACTATGCAAAGCAAGAACTATAGAAGCAATCAAAGGACAAACTGAGGGTTGTAGCATCTGCCAGTTATTGCTAAAGGGGTCACTCCCGGTGAAGGGATCTCGGCCCTTTCCTCATCGAATAAGGTGCAGGATGTTCTACAAGGAACACCGCGATGCAAAGCAAGAACTGTAGCTACCTGTTTTTGAAAATTCGATTCCACAACATCTTTTAGGTTTCTTTTATTTCTTTCATTAATCACATTAATGAAGTCCCATCATTTAAGTACTTAAACATCACAGATAAATACGACGTACACTTATGCCATCCGCATTCGCCTCGATGTCCCCTCGTGCACCGTTAGGTTAGGTAACTAACGGCAGAGCAGGGCAGGGCTAGCGCGGGTGTAAAACATAAGTAACGTCTATATAATATATCATATATATTACATATAGTATCTATCACAGAACATCAAATGATCACATCACAGATATCGCAGCAGAAGAAACATATATGAAATATTGGATATACTAGGACGTCCGTGTTTTAGTATGAGCATGTATAAAACACGGATTCCACGGTCACGATGAATAGCCAAACCCACACCCCTAGACCCCTACGAGAGCGGCAAGCAACCCTACCAATTCTAGACTTAGGAGACCCGGACTCGACTCCTCGAGTTGGTCTCCCTCTGGACTCCAGAACCCGGTTACTTGTGCTCTCCTCCTTGGGTCTATCCTAGTGCGGAAAAGTAAATAATATACAAATGGTGACATCAACCTCAATCCGGAAGTGCCCAAATAAAAAAATATTACATACAATTAAATTTACATGAATGAAAATGAAAAACACACATCTTACATAAAACCCCCGGCTATTCAAATCGCGACGATCCAATATAACATATCCAGCAACACATAACATCACATGTCATCAACGTAAGTAAATATGCGCATCCCAATTGTCGTTGACATATAGCAACGAAACTGGCGATATCACATATTACACTTACGGTCGCAGAAAAGAAAATGTAAAACTACAACAGTTGGAATCCGCAACCTCCTTAGACATCACATGCCTAACTGTTATAAACCCCGCATTTTAGTCTCTATATCGAAAACACTTTTCAATATCTAGTCGGGCAATTCAACAAGATTCCCGATAAGTGATCGAATGCTCGTCACAAACTTTAGTAGACGGCCGCACCCCCGGATGCCGTCGACGAAGTGCACTAAGGTGGAACACCGCTGCCGCGAGCACCCGAACGGATGCTTTCGGCGACGGGGTTCTCCTACAGTCACTTAGTCGGGGCTATGGGGCATGGCTGTCTATTAAGCTTACCCGGCGAGTATCCGCGTACGCTACGTGATTGCGACGGACTTTTGATCACATCAAAATTCCATGGCAACCGATCATTTGAGACTAAATTGCTATGTTTATAACATCCAAATCAGTTATCTCATAACTACTTGTGGATTCCAAATATTGTATCACATTCCAGATAAATAGACAGTGTTAAACTTTCCGATCGAATGATCAAAACACCCAAGTTTTCCCAAAATATCTCAACACATGGAATAAGTTTAAAAACATTCACTTCGTGCCACAGTACCAACGGTCCAGCCGTAGAAGGGTCAAGCCAACGCCTCACATGTGGCACGCCGTACTGCCTCAAACCCTAAGGTTCAAAGGGCAGTTCAAGACGGTCACATAATCGAGTTAAGGTTTGTTGTCTACTAGAGGGTCCATCGCGTTACTTGCACTATTTCGAACATTCTTAAACCACGGAAAGATCCAACACTTGGAAATTTCCCGACAGGGGAAAAAGTGGGTATTTATATCCGGTCGAAATTTTTAACATGTTCTAAAATACCCGGAAAAACATAACAAAATTAAATTCTCCTATCGAATCGACGATTACAAAATAAACCCCAAAATACTCAACCCTTGAGTCAGATTAAAAATACCCATAAAATAGTAACAACAGAGGCAAGTATTACTGTGCAAAAAACCGTCCCTAATACCCTTACCTTGCCGCGGAACCGCCGCCAATAGTGGCTTATTGCCGCGGTTCCGCGGCCAAGTTGAGGAATTGGGGCTCGTTTTTCATGGTAATTCTTATAAAACCCTGCCGAATTTTTTAGGTATTTTTAATACAGAAAAATCCCAGATTTTAAAAAATGTACAGAGAGGGTTTTATTTTGTAGTTTCCGGGTTCGATCGGGGTTTTAACTTCGTAAACGCATCGCCTAATGCTCTAGCTAGTCTCTGATACCACTGTAGGGTTACTAGGCACACTAACAAGGCTCTGCAAGGCATCGAACATGCCAGATTAAAAATTTTAGGTGCCGAACAACTCTAAGCAAGATCGTTAACTAGATATTAGGCGAAAAAGATGCAAGTAAAACACATTTACTCTAAAGGAAAGGGACTACTAACTTTGTAGATCCGGTCCTCCACTTCCAAAGCTCCGTGACAACGTCCCTTTGCTGCGATCATCCAACTCCCGGACTCTTGGACGGCTCCTTGAGAAATTGCAACGGGATCGCTTGAAGTCTTCGAGGCCGAAGACGATCTACGTCGAGGGAATACGGACTCAAGCTTCTACCTTACTAACCAAAGAATTAGTGAAGCAAACACCCTAAACTAAAGTGCTAGTTTAGTAGAGGATGGTGAGATAGGAAATGGGTACACTTTAGAATTTCATTTCTCACTTTGTATCTCTCTCTTTATCAAACCCTAGAATCCAAGTGAAGGAGGAAGAAGATGAGCTCAAAATAAGAATGGATAATGATCAAGAGAGAGAGAGTTAGCTAACCATGGTGAGTAAGTATCATATATTAACTCATGTAGAGACTTTACCATTGTTAATTATAGTGGTTAGGTTAGCTAATATATTAAGTAAAACAAAACAAGTGGAATAAGTCAAAGCATCCAAAAGCTTCATGCATTTGATCTCATTATCCATTTGTTTTAGAATTACTTAAATATAAAAATCTAACCATTATAATTATAATGGTGTATGTCTCATACACCCATGTAGTGTGTAATAACAACCATGATACAATTTGTGCACTAATAAATATATATCACATATATATTAACTTGTGCACAAGTGAGAAAAATAAATGCTTAAGTGAACCAATGTTAGTTAATGTAAATTAGTTTATCCAATATACAATTATACACTAAATTATTAAATCAACACTTGACTTAATAATCCGGTTATATCGCATACAACCGACTAACATTCAATGTATCGACTTATCGAATCAACCCTTGATTCGATAATTAGGTTATATCGCATACAACCGATCGATACAACCATCGCGAGAATCGAATACGGTATCACATACTCGCATCATTCTCGGTCCCGTACATATCACATATGCGCTCCTATCTCGTTTTTCCTGAGCCAGTACAACCTCTATGTAGAACTCTAAAGACTCGTCAATACGCCGGCAGTAGGTGATGATCATATCAAGCACCCACAAGCCGTCAGCGGTACTAGCTGGACATAACGGCTACCCGGGTATTGAGCGATCAGAAGATCAGCAAGCAAGCCTGCTCCAACTCCTGCAAAAAGCCTGACAGTGGCACTACCGTACAGTCCGGTCTCTTCGTCTGATATGTCGCAAATCAGTTCTAGGGGTGGTAAACGTCAGACCCCAATAACCGATAAGTCATGCCAATATTAGGCGCATAACGGGTCGAGAAACTACTGGTAACACTTACTAGTATATCTCTAAACCACCCTGGCCAGGGACTTCCCTGTTACGGCCAATCAAGCATAGCGCAACATTAACCCCCAATACCGGGAGAGACGAAACCCCTCCTATCGCTCATTGCTTCCATGTGACTCGGGACTGTACCCAAAAACCACCGTTTTGCACGCCCTCATGGACGTGGTAAGGTGGAAATCAAAGCACAGTGGGAATCACACAAGACTCTATGACGATCTCGGGTCTACAGACTAACCTGTGCCAGTGTCACCAGAGAACTGCTATCTGACGTAAGGTATAATACCATCTGGGAGTTCTCGGCGAGTCCGTCTAGTGTACCCAGTCTCCACTGAGTACCCGTATATCATCTCTGATGTCAAACACCAATGGATATGGGATCATCCATCGCCCATCTGTATGGGTCGAGAAGGCATACGCTAGTCTACACTGGTATATCGATGCCCCGTCTCGATACACCCACGACTAGGGATCTTGAAGGATGTACTTATGGACTACCATGTCCCCACTAGTATGATCTGCATCATAGTCCAGGTAGTCAAGTACACATCCTAAGGGCTTTACCAACATGTAACAGAGAGACAATCAGTATACACGTTAAGGTAAAGGGTAACCAGATAGCATACTATCATGTCGAGCAAGAAAGTCCTCCCTATATATGTCCAAGTATCCACTACAATATATATCCTATTTATAGTAATGGCCTCTAGGGCATACATATAACTAACAGAGCTTTATGCCAGTATTCACTGTCTATTGACATTGTGATTCTTTTATTTCGGATTTCCATGAGATTTATGGATTTAGAGAAACCGCAAGGATTTTATAAACTGATTATCACTTTTAAAGATAAAAATTGCGGTTTTCTCATGATATGATTTGAGATATGTCCACCATGAGTTTTTTCGGCTCTTGAGCGATATCATACACTCGATTCGAGGAGGAGGAGGAACCGTCTGTGGGCGCATGGTGGACCCGGTGCGGTACCCTGGGGCAAGATGGTCGCAGATGATGGCGTTGAGCCTGGCAGGGGAGCACTACCGACCAGTGATATTATTATGACTCGACGGATATCCGGAGGATACCGATCGGAGTATAGGCCAGTCCGGATTGCCGGAGCCTGAGGTTTTGAGATTTGATGTTATGGGCCAGTCCGGATAGACGGAGCCCTAGATATTGAGATTTGAGGATACAGGCCGGTCCAGATTGCCGGAGCCTGAGATATTGAGATTTTGGGATATATGTTTTGTGTCGATGCTTGACATTGATTTCTATGTTGATTTCATTGATAATACCTCGATTTATATATATACAGAAATCTCACTATATTAAGAAAACAGTTTCCCAGTCATGATGTATTCTGTTTTCATTATATTGCATTCATACCTCATATTTATGATAGGTTGCTACCTGAGGCACTGACACGAGCACTTAATATTACACTTATGTATAGATATTTACCCTTGCCATCTTATCATGCTTCAGGCTTTATCATTTTGAGGATATATATATTTTATCGTATGACCTAGGATTGAGTCATACATACGATTTCTGCTCGATGATGTTTTCTACTCACGAGTTGGCAACTCACCCCCGTTATGCCATAGCTTCTTGCAGGTTTTGCCGTACAGGTTTCTTTGGCGGATTTGCTGGCACATTGCTTATTTCCGGGTGATTGCTTTGGTAGGTGGGTTCACTCGCATCATGACCACCCTTGTATTTTATTTACATTGTTGTATCTAGTAAACTCCATCAACCAGACTTGTATATTTATTAGACCTAGAAGACCAGTTGTATATTCTTTCGACCTTAGAGTCGCGCGTTGTATTATTATGGTTTTCTTGATGATTTTGAGTTTCCTTTTGAGTTTTGATCTTCGCCCTTCGGCGTTGTATATTATATTGCTTGCGTGGTTGTGACCGCTAATTGGCGAAGAGCTAGCCCCCGCTTGGGGATGCCTTTATATACATTATACATGTTGTACTCGTTTGGGGCCAGTATTTAAAAAGGAAACTCTATCGAAATTTTTAGAAAAGACTTAGGGTTTTAAAAATGCAATACTTCGGCTTATGTTGTTAAACTATTTGCTTTAAAACTAAACTTTTCCTTCTTTCTTCTTTAAAATGGTTTAGATTTAAGGGATTTTTGCTTACTTGAATTAGATGGGGTCCTATAGACTTCATATGATTCAAGTGCCCGTCACGTGCCATTTCGGGTCGTGACAAAGTTAGTATCAAAGCGCTAGGTTAAGATTGGATCGAGTCTATGTTTGACTATGCGGAGCCTAGGGCGTTTGTATATATTCGGAACCTAGGCTTGACCTTATGGAACTTAGACTTAGTCGAGGGGGTATTAGACCCGAACTTTCATCGCGTAGGTTGACCTTGGTTGATGGAGTAGGTGACTTAAGTAGAGTGACGTACCGTTTGTATGTTCTGTGGCATACTTATGATACGCTATTCCGCTTAAGAAGCCTTAGGATGTACATTTCCTTGCACAGTATTATATTCATTCCTACGATCTATCCTCATCATTATCGGTTTATGGTTTTGCTGCCATGATGGATAGAAAGAGCTACGGCTAGAGTTGCGTCAGCACGAGCTCGTCACGGACGAGGACTGACCAGGGCGTGATTCCAGGGACACACGATTGCATAGATGTATCGTCCTATTGTGTTCTCGCGCCATGAGCCTTTGATGGATCGCTTTTACAAGATTTCACGAATGTGCAGATCAGCACCAGAGGACTGGGCTACTGCTAGAGGCCAGCCAGAATGTGATGACCGTCAATGCACTGATTAATTGACGATTGAGGAACTGTTCAGCGTGCGGGCAAATGAGCCAGTTGTTGCTATGAATAACAAGATATCGCCCCAGATGTTTGAAGCTAATGCTGCACGAGTTATGCTTAGAGATTTGATAGAAGATCGCTAGTCACCCAGGGAGGAATGACTAGGATATGCGATTCGTTGCCTACCCCGATGCAAGGTCATCAGATTGATTGATTCCAGCTGGAGACGACTTCACGCAGGTACGTTGGGAGTCGGAAGAAAACGATCGCATGTTAGAAACCCATTTTTCCAAGTGTAAAGTATTCGGAAAAACATGCAAGTAATTCTGTGGACCCTCTAGAAGAATGAAACCCTAACTCAATATAATGACCATGAGAACGCTTTGAAACCTTAGGGTTTGCAGCAGTTCAGCGGTGCCATTAATGAGGCTTGGGTTTGCCCTTCTACGGTTGGTCTATGGGTACTGTGGCATGTACTGGAATACTATTACATTGTACTCAAGAGTTGAGCTCTCGGGGAATTATGGGACTTTGATGAATTGATCGAAAAGTTCGACGTCGTCCGGATATCATATGATGGGATACTGCACGAGGAGACTTGGACCCAGGATCGGTCGTATTACACACACTCAATAGGCCAGAGTACAGCATCATTGACGAGATATGTTATGAGTGACCACGATAGTTGGCCAGAGATCTTTAGAGGATGTGCCAGAGGGGAACTATTTCCGTCATCATTTCCATATTAGATCATTGAGCCGAGGAGCTATATAACGGGCAATCTGCAGTGAGAGACGAGAGCCTAAGGGCATAAGGCGCCAGACCATGAAAAGGAGGCAAGTAGATATCTTGCTCTGCTAGCTTTGGATGTACCGACACCTTCTCGACTTTGAAGGAAGGACATATCGACAACAGTGTTTACGATTTGAGGTTTGGTGATTCGAATATCACTTGTCCGTTATGTTGGATTTTGGTATTTTGGGCAATTTATTTGCATGATTGAGATTTTGTGCACCACAGTTGCACTTGACTTCGATTTTATGTCATTCGAGATGTTTGCTTTTGATTTCATGCCTATGGTATGTATGTGATTTGACTTGTGCCTTCGGTGTAGTTTCCATGCACTTTTAGTATTTTGATTTCGATTGTGATATTCAATATTGTTTTCGTGCACCTTGTGCACTTGATTTGGATTCTTGCGCATACTTAACGAGTTTGATGCGATTTTGGTGCACACCAGATGCACTAAATCGGGATTCTTCGTGCATATCTGATGCACCTAATGTTGCTGTCAGGCACACTCGTTGCCCTTAGCAGGTGTTTTCGTGCACACCCGTTGCACTTAAAGTTGGTTTCTGTGCACATGTATGGCACATTCATTGATTTCGATTCCCGTGCGCACCAGACGTACGTGGCATTCTTATGCATATTTTGGGATTGGTTTCTTAGAGCAGTATGTTTTATTATATTTACTATTTGGTATAGTAGCTGAGCAGGACTAGTCAGAGGACAGTACCTGAGTATGTTTTTGCATGCATTGATAGTTATCGAAGGATTTCCAAAAAGGAGCTACAGTCTCAGTATTTTTTCTACGTATCCGAGATGACACGAAACATTTTATAAATGAAACCCTTCTAAATTATTTCTAAACGGCGGGACGTGTATATTAAACAAAGGATACATATATATAACTATATATAACTATATATATATATAGTTATTTTCTTACAATAAACGTCCGCTACTTGTGTCGTGATATGCGCATCGCACGGCGACTTGAAAAGGGGTTTGGCATGCATTTCTTCCAGTCGTTTTGACAAGTTTACAACGATGCGTAATATGTACATGTTATAGTTTTGATTTTGAGTTATATACTCGCTTTCATGCTCATGCATTGCGTTGGGATGTGTTTTAAGTATTGATGATTTCGGAGCCCTGCCGATTTGAGTGCTTTGCTGAAATGTTTTAGTATTGGGGGAGTTTTAATTTAAATTCGAGGGCCAAATTTCTTTAAGGGGGGAAGACTGTAACGTTTTGAAAATCGTTTAGGTGAAATTTCAGATAATTTGTAAAATAACTGGAGTTTTCTGTAAAAACCAAGATATGATTATCTTTCAACATAAAATTAAATATACCTATTCTAGCTATGTAATTGCTAGTATTTGGTATTTAATTGGTCACGTGTAAATTTCTAGTTTACTAAAATATTTTCCATAATTAATTATTTTAAATATTATTTTAAGCCTTCCCTAATACATTTAATTAGTGATTTTTACAAATTAGAATGGGTTAATACAAGTTTTATGCATCATGACACATTAAACCAAAATGTAACATGTTGTTTTTGAAATGAAAAGAAGTTGCCAAGATGGTTTTGAAAATAAAAAGGAAAAAATGCTTAAATTGTGAAAATAAGATAATTAAGGAAATAAGTAAAAGTGGTAATAATTGGAGTTGCTTCTACACATACCCACACACTTCACTCTCTCTCCTACTCCCCAAAATTCTGGCCAAAATCCCCAACGCAGCCCCTCCCTAATTCAACACTTCAAAAGTTAAATGAAAACAAAGGAAAAAGAAGAAAGAAAACAATAAACAAAGAGTATGGTGCATTCTAATTGGGTATGGGTTGTTTTGACTTGGCCATAAACCCACTCCTCTCTCTCTCTCCTCCTTCCTTGGCTGTGGTCGAGCCTCATCCAGCAGCAGCCCCCCCCAAAATTCCCACCTCATTTCACCTCAAAAATCCATCAATTTTGCATCAAAAATCCATCAAAAATCCCACAAACTCCAAATTCAAGCTTTACCCATTATTCCTTGGCCTATCTAGTATAGATCTTGGAGAAAACTTGGCATTTTGGAGGCTTTGATTTGCATGTTTGATCTCTTGATCTTGAGGTATAAAGCTTCATCCAAACTTATTACCTGTTTATTTGTATGTTTAAATCTAATTTTAATTAGATGTTAATATAACCTTAGTTGCAAAATGAAATTTTAAAGAGAAGGGTATGAGATCTAATTAAAGTTTATGCAACTTGATTATCTTTAAATGTGTAGTTTAACACTTTAATACATGTAAAATCTAAGTTAGTTGCTAGTTTGCTAATTGTTATTTTAAAAATTTTCCAAATCATATATTTTGTAAACTAGATTTTTAGAATTATGAAAATAAGTGAGATTAAAAATCTAGTTAATGGTTGTGTGACCTAATTAAAATATTAAGTGAATCTTGTGGCCACTAAAATTGTTAAAACATTTAGATTTGTACTAAAACGGGAAATTGAGGCTTACTAGGTTTTTGGAAATAAATCGATTTGATTTATTTTTGGGGTTTTGATGAGTTACAACTTATTTCATATAATATTTAGTGAGTTTTGAAACCACGATTGGTACGTTTGGGTTTTAAGTTTAGGGATTTTCATGTATAGTGACCCTCGTTGTAGTTTGTGGCGTTGTCGCGGTGCGTTTCGTGCACCAAGGGTGTGCGCGTCGAGTTAATACGCATAGTTGACTTGTATTGTTTGTGTCCACGACTATTTATATTTATTCTCTTGTTTTTCTTGTGTACAATTTTAGCATCGGGTGCAGAGGCGTCGGACGCGGCACGGAAAGACAGGACGGAGATCGGAGCAGATTAGTCGAGGTGTCCAGGTGAGTAGATATATATCTACGGGGGAAGTTGGGTGGATGGCGTATAGAACCCCCGCAGTTTCATAGTATAGAACGCAAATGCGTTATGATATATATATATATATATATATATATATATATATATATATATTTTATGAAATGTGCATACATAGCTAGAAATGATTTAGAGGACTTTGGGTTAGTGTAAGCGTATTTAGAAGTTAATGCTATAGTTTAGTGTTAGTCGCGAAACCCTAGAATAGTTGTTACACATACACGCACACACACGCATACATTTACTTACTTATGCGTATATGGGGATATGTATATATATACATATATGTAAGAGAGTATGTGTGTGTGTGTATATATATATACATGGATAATGAGGATAGTATATGGTACTTGGAGAGGAGTTGATGAGATTGGGTGTGATGCCACGAGATCGGTGATGTGATTTGGTTCGTATTATGAGATACAACATGATATTATAGCGGGTCTTTAGGCGATTTGTTTTGATACACACGCATATATATATGTAGATGGTATCAGTATGTACTAGACTTTAGATCAGTACCCCTAATACAGGATATGATGATAAGGATACCAGATGAATAATGAGATAATGTGATATTTGACCCGTACCCTGATTTGGGATGCTGTACGATGGATTTACCATACGTGATATGATTATGATGATAGATCCGCACTCTCGACTTGAGGATGTCATATTATATATTGTATCGTACGTGATACTATTGAGGCGGGATCACCGACTATTAGATATATGTATCGACTCAGACTTAGGTGGTTTTCCTTACCTTTTCGACCAGTCAGTTAGTTTAGTCATGTAGTTACTTGTAGATGTTAGACTAGACTCGAGTCATACCTATTTCAAACTAACGAATCATGAGTATTTTAAAGACATGCCAAGGGATTCTACGGACATTTCAAAGGACGCACCTTTTCTTAAAAATACCGTAGCCCTTATTTTCTAAACACTACGATTCGTGTTATTTCAAAGGTCAAAATGGTATGACTCATTTATATATAAATGTATATTCTTACATGTTACGTTATTATTCATGTTCTATATATTCTTGCTGTTCGCATCGCATTGCATACTTATATTGTGTTTTCATTTGTTAGTATTAAAATCATGTTGTCAGGACACCAACACCATTACCGATGATGCGTATGCTCCACGTACACCTGCTTGCCGGATCACACACATCATCATCGGTAATTGCTATGTCACTTACACTTTAGTGGATATTATTTCATTGACATAGCTTGTTAGCTGATAGTTCCAATATGTTATTGCTTCCATATGCTAGTTTAGTTTTTGCATTCCTTGCTTGATATCCGATGCATTTATTTATTTATTGTCATGATATATTATGGAGCTTAATGCCAGTATTCACTGTCTATTGACATTGTGATTCTTTGATTTCCGATTTCCATGAGATTTATGGATTTGGAGAAACCACAAGGATTTTATAAACTGATTATCACTTTTAAAGATAAAAATTGTGGTTTTCTCATGATATGATTTGAGATATGTCCACCATGAGTTTTTTCGGCTCTTGAGCGATATCATACACCCGATTCAAGGAAGAGGAGGAACCGTCTGTGGGTGCATGGTGGACCCGATGCGGTAACCCGGGGCAAGACAGATGATGGCGTTGAGCCTGGCAGGGGAGCACTACCGACCGGTGATATTATTGTGACTCGACGGATATCCGGAGGATACGGATTGGAGTATAGGACAGTACGGATTGCCGGAGCCTGAGATTCTGAGATTTGACAGTCCGGATAGCCGGAACCCTAGTTATTGAGATTTGAGGATACAGGCCGGTCCGGATTGCCGGAGCCTGAGATATTGAGATATTGGGATATATGTTTTGTGTCGATACTTGACACTGATTTCTATGTTGATTTCATTAATAATACCTCGATTTATATATATAAAGAAATCTCACTATATTAAGAAAATAGTTTCCCAGTTATGATGTATTCTGTTTTCATTATATTGTATTCATACCTTATATTTATGATAGGTTGCTACTTGACATACTGACACGAGCACTTGGTATTACACTTATGTATAGATGTTTACCCTTGCCACCTTATCATGCTTCAGGCTTTATCATTCTGAGGATATATATATTTGATCGTATGACCTAGGATTGAGTCATACATACGATTTCTGCTCGGTGATGTTTTCTACTCACGAGTTGGCAACTCACCCCCGTAGTGCCACAGTTTCTTACAGGTTTTGCCGTACATGTTTCCTTGGCGGCTTTGTTGGCACATTGCTTATTCCCGGGTGATTGCTTTGGTAGGTGGGTTCACTCGCATCGTGACCACCTTTGTATTTTATTTACATTGTTGTATCTGGTAAACTCCATCAACCAGACTTGTATATTTATTAGACCTAGAAGACCAGTTGTATATTCTTTCGACCTTAGAGTCGCACGTTGTATTATTATGGTTTTCTTGATGATTTTGAGTTTCCTTTTGAGTTTTGATCCCCGCCCTTTGGCGTTGTATATTATATTGTTTGCGTGGTTGTGACCGCCAATTGGCGGAGAGCTAGCTCCCGCTTGGGGATGCTTTATATACATTATACATGTTGTACCCGTTTGGGGCCAGTATTTACAAAGGAAACTCTGCCGAAATTTTCAGAAAAGACTTGGGGTTTTAAAAATGCAATACTTCGGCTTATGTTGTTAAACTACTTTCTTTAAAACTAAACTTTTCCTTCTTTCTTCTTTAAAATGGTTTAGATTTCTGGGATTTTGGCTTACTTGAATTAGATGGGGTCTTATAGACTTCATATGATTCAAGTTCCCGTCATGTGCCATTTCGGGCCGTGATAAAAACCTATAGCTTCGCATGCAAAATCAACCAAACAACCCTCGTCTGTTGACGTACAAACGTCCAACGATCAATTCAAATCTCAATTATAAAAACCACACATTCCAAATCAAATACCAAAAACCAAGTTTTCACATATCGCAAAACCTTATTTCAATATATTTAAAACAATAAGCAGTAACATGAGAAACCACTCCCAGATTTTGACTCGGGTCAATTGGGACTACACAAATAAGTATAGGGAATAGTTTATAGGGTAAGGTAGATACAGGCAAAAACTCATCACCAACACCCAAAGGAAGTCCGGCGACAATACCCTAGGATCCGAGCTCGCCGGCCAAAGGAGGAGGAAACGTTCTCGTACTTCTGTGGTGGTCTTCTAGTATTCTATCTAGGTTAATGGTCATGTTTGATTTTCTTTGAAAAATCCCAGAAAGCTCCAGATATCCTGTAGGCTTTAAGATTTCACAAATCGTATAACGCAAATTCAAATATCTCAAAACATAACCAGCAACTAAGGAAAATGGTCCCAGATTTTGGTTCAAGAAAAATCAGGCCAAACTAACAGTACAGTGGGGGTAGTATAGGGAGTGAGCTACAGAACAAAACCACATCACCAGAACTCACCAAATATCCGGCGACATATCCCTCAAATCCGGTCTCGCCGGCCCTCTGAGCCTCAAACGTGCTCGTACTGTTAGTGTATATGCCCTAGAGGCCATTACTGTATCATACTAGTTTGTATATTACTTAATGGAAGCTTGGGATATTCACCTTGTATATACAATCTTGCTCAAAATAGTAGTATGCTACTTGGTTTGTTTCTACTTCAATGTGTACATGTGTTTATTTTTGTATATCGCTTATACACATTAGTGGAGCCCTTAGGATCTTTGCTTGATTACCAGCGATGTGATGGCCGTCACACTAGTGGGGCTGGGTAATCCATAAGCACATCCTTATGCAGGTCCCTGGTCGCAGGACTATCGAGACAGGGCATCGATACTCCGGAGTAGACCAGCGCATGCGCTTCTCATCCCAGTATGGGAGGCGGTCTGTCCCACAGCCGTCAGTACGTCGTACTTGAGATAGTATGCGGGTGCTCGTTAGGTTACGGGTACACTGGACAGGACTCGTCGGGAACTGACTAGTTGGTATTATGCCTATCGTCAGTTATCAGTTCCCAGGTGACATGAGTACAGCTTAGTCCGCTGACTTGACACTGACACTTCACCTCGAGTGTGTTCCCACTGCACTTTGATTACTACCCTACCACGGCTCAAAGGAGCCGTGCAAACAGGTAATAGTTGGGTGCAGTCCCGAAGCACTTGGAGGCAGTGACGGTTAGACAGGATTCGTCTCTCCCGGTATTGGGGGTTGACATCGCGCTGTGTCTAGGAGAGCCATTACACGAGTAGTCCCTGGCCAGGGCAAACGAGATATACTGGTAGGTTTCCAGTGTTATCTCAGGGTGTTTTGGGCTTCGCTCTGGCACGACTTGTACCGCTATTGGGGGACTGACGTTTACCGCCCCCTAGGCCCGCCATGCGATGTATCAGACGAACAGACCGGACTGTACGGAGAATGTCACACTCAGGCTCAGTAGGAGTTCAGATGGGTTTCGCCTCGTCGGTCTTCTTGTCGGCATTACCTGGGGACCGTTACGCACAGCTAGTGCCGCTTGCGGTCTGTGGTTAAACCCACTGCCAGCGTAGTGTCGAGTCTTTAGAGTCCCACACAGAAAGCTTTTCTCCTTTAGGCAAAAGAGTAGAGGTCGCATGGTATTGCGACAGGTCGCATGGTTTTGCGACAGGGTTCGGTCACATCCGTGCACTTGTGCACGTACAGTGTCTGGACAGTTTGCACTAGCGGGCTTTGGTTTAAGCCAGATCCTAGTGTACGTATTGGGATTGGATTTATCCAGTATGCATTCGTGTTCCTCGGAACGCGGATGCGGGTGTGTATGCACAGTTGATAGGGAGACAGAGGCAGCGGATTCTCATTAGGGTTGTTGACAGTTGACCGTTGACTATTTGACTTTTTGCTCAACCCTAATGAGAATATGATATGTGATTAACTATTATATTAATTAAGTATTATGGTGACATGGTTGTTGACTTGTTGACTTTTGTTGACTTGTTGACTTTGTTGACCGGTTGACTAGGCTTGACTAGTTGACCATCATGATAACCATAGCCATCATTTCATGGCAAAGACTTTTGTTTGCTTGCTCATTTGTGTAAAATGAGTGCATGAAATGATATGGTTATGGTTGCTTCAACCATCACATAAGACTTTTTTGATATGATGAGTTATCATGACTTTGGATTATGAGAGGGTGAGAGACAAAAGACTTGCTCATTCTTTCTTGCTCATTCTCTCTCTTGTTCTTGAGCTCTCTTGTTTTGCTCTCACCCTCAACCTCTTGCTCCCTCTCTTTAATCTATGGTTCTCTTGTCTCATGAGTTGAGAATCAAGAACCATAGATAAAATCCCATACAAACTCTTCTCTACTCACTCTAGTTCACAAGGTTTAGCAAACCGAGTGAACTAGTTTCTTCAAAGAACGAAGAAGGAGCTAAAGGTTGGAGCTTTCAGGTGGATCTATCTTCGGCGTACGGAGACGACGAGAAGAAGCCAATCCGGACCACCATCGGAGCTTGAAGACGAAGGAGTTCAAGACAAGCAAGGTATAACCCCCTAACCGAGTAGCTAGAAACTCATAGTTAGGTTGTTAGATAGATGTTTAACCAAGATCCGGGTTT
Organism: Agapanthus africanus; assembly: GCA_030015575.1. Classification (NCBI taxonomy): domain Eukaryota; kingdom Viridiplantae; phylum Streptophyta; class Magnoliopsida; order Asparagales; family Amaryllidaceae; genus Agapanthus; species Agapanthus africanus. The sequence goes on along the minus strand of JASDDO010000019.1, from coordinate 729,250,601 downwards.
TAGGTCCATGTTACCACCTCCGTAAAAATCGTTTTTTACCAAATTCCGCATTCCCGAAAGTACCGGGAGAGGTAGCATGGACTTACAGTGGTATCAGAGCCTAGTTAAACTATATCTAACATGTTAGCAAGTAACTAGAAGATCGATCAAAGAAAAAGTCCCGAAAACGAACCCCAAAAATTCGAGTTTCTGTCGATTTTTATACTGTTCAAAAGTTGATTATTTTCACACCTAAAATCGGCTCAGGGTTTTTATAAGCCACTGTAGAAAAATCACCAAGAGATCCCCCTAAACGACCGCGGAAACGCGGCAATAGCTTGCTATTGCCGCGGTTCAGCGGCCTCCTTGCCCCCTCTCTGGTGTTTCTTTGCTACAGTGTGCTTCTGGGGGTATTTTGGGAATTTTGGTATATGTATTTTCAACCCAGATTTTCCAGAACGAAAATTTTATTTTGGGGTCCCGAAAATCCGTATTTTTGATCGAACTTCTAAAAGACTTAAGCTAACGGGTTTTTCTGTAATGTGATATTTGTATTGAACGTCTACTAATCGCTATATGTCGATTAGTGGGGGTTATACAAATCTGTGATCTGTAATGTTGCTGGAATGTGTATATGAATATGTTGGATTGTCGCGGGTGAATAGCCGGGGGTTGTGAGACGAGAGTTTTCTTTTCTTTCAATTCATGTAAATTTGTAAATTGATGTAATAATTATTTGTATGGCCGCACAACCGGGTCGGGGTTGTAGCCGTCATTGTATAATTTCTTTTTACTGTTTTTGCTCCTAGGATAGACCCATGGAGGGGGTGCACAAACTACCGGGTATGCCGAAGTGTCGAGTGGCCTACTCATGGAGATGAGGGAGGTTACTACGCTTCGGGTACTTGGCGGGTAGTTTGCCGCACCCGTAGGGGTCTTGGGTGGGGTATTGGCTATTCACCGCGACCGTGTAATCTGTCTTTCATTACAGGCTCATACGAATTGCAGATTCCTAGTATATCCAATGTATTCATCTATGATCTGAAATGTTTATCATTGCAGTATATCTATATATGATATTATTTAGGCGTTGCTTATGTTTTACAGACGCGCTAGCCCAGCCCCCGCTCTGTCGTTAGTTAAGTAACCTAACGGGTAATGACGGGGCCCAGTGGCGAATGCGAATGGCATAAGCGTACGTCATATTTTGGTTGTTTTCTGCAATGGTAGGATTAAATGATGGGACGCATTAAAAGAACTAATGCAAGAATATCACGCATTAAAAGAACTAATGCAAGATAATAAACCAAGTTAAAGTCGTTGGAACACTTTCGAAAAACCACTCGGTTCTTTTCAAAACCAACTTTTAAATGCGGAGCTTGAGCCACTCCTTTTAAAAGCTATCTCGTTCCATCGACCAAATCAAGTTCACTACGTTCACGGTTTTGCCAAAACCATTCGTAGCCCTCCGTCGTTTCGTATGAATATTCAATAGTATTCAAGCTGTGTTTGTTGACCTTCGTCAAGGCATAGTGATTGGTAGCTGTTGGGTATTCATATGTAGCATAGATAGATGCGTTGGTTTGGGACATTTGCATTACCTTGTTGACCTTCGTCAAGGGTATATACGGGTGGATTCAAATTAACCTGGATAATGATGGGCAGAACTTGACATGTGACTTATGATTTGTTGACCTTCGTCAAGGTCATAATAGCATGGGGCGAAAATCCACATCGGGAGTTTCATAAGTACTGAAACTTGCTAGATTTGCATACCATTTGGAGTGTGATGATTCTGGTAGGATTCCTTCAGTTTCGTCACGCGATGATATTTGGATCCCGATCCTACTGTGAGTATATGCTACTCCTCGGGAAATTTCTCACTAAACGATCAATACTATAAACCTAGTAGGTGCCTAGAAAGGTGTTAGCGGGGCTACGCCCCCAGGGAAAAGAGGTTCTTTAATTAAGGAACTTCGCGAAAGCGTTGGAAAACCTCCCTCGAAGTACCGACACCGGCCTGGCTGAACGGTTAAGCAAGTATTGTGCGGTGGGATTGATCCCGACTAATTCTTCCTTTATGGTTTGAGGAGGGATTCGAGAAACAGTGGGAGCCATCCTGTTTAGACAAACTAAAAACCACTCTAAACTTGCAAGAGCATCATGCTGAGTGTTTCTTCTTCTCTCTCCTAATTGCAGCGACCAAATCGACATGACTGGACTTAAGTTACTCCTAGATAAAAACAAACTGACAGGGCCAAACTACAAAGATTGGCTCAGGAATGTCAAGATAGCAATCACTTACGACAAGCTGGGGTATCTTCTTACCACCAAAGCTCCCCCTGCCCCTGGTCCCACTTCCAGCGTCGCGGATAAGGAAATCCGCAAGACTTGGGAGATTGATAGCGCGAAGGCCAAGTGCCTCGTACTTGCCTCGATGGACAACGAACATCAGAGGAGGCACGAGAATATGGATCTTGAATCCATATTTCTCCATACAAAAGAACTGTATGGAGAGCAATCTCGTATCGCAAGATACGAAGCGTCGAAAAAGTTATTCTCGACAAAGATGGCCGTCGGATCATCAGTAGCCGAGCACGTGCTAAAGATGATCAGCTACATTGAGGAGCTCGCGGACCTAGGGACCACATTGGAGAGTGAACTCTATACGGACATAGTTCTCCAGTCCCTTCCTTCCACTTACGCCCAGTTCATACTGAACTTCAACTTACAAGAAAAAGAGGTTGAACTTTCAGAGCTCCTCAACATGCTGAGGAGCGCAGAGGGCACCCTACAGAAAGGTAGGGAAACATCCACTTTGTTTGTAGGAGGATCATCTTCTTCTAGGTCCAAGGCGAAAGCCAAGGGAAAGAAGAAGAAAGCCCCCGCCAAACCAAGGGGCGGTGTTAGTAAAGTGGATACGAAGGGAAAAGCCAAAGCAACAAAGAAAGCGGGGAAGCTTGTGGATAAGGAAGAATGCTTCTATTGTCGTAAGAAAGGTCACTGGAAGAATGATTGCAGCGCCTGGAAGGCCAGAACACAGGAATTGAAGCAGGTTGCAGCTTCAGCTTCAGGTGTGTATGTTATTGAAAACTGTCTTTCAATAAATTCTACTTCCTGGGTATTGGATACCGGATCAGGATCTCATATCTGTAATTCTTTGCAGGCGTTGAGAAACCGTAGTGTTTTGAAAGCAGGTGGCATGACCCTCAGAGTTGCGAACGGAGCTAGCATGGATGCTAAAGCCGTGGGGGACTATCACCTGGGAATGTCAGATGGACATGTTTTGGTTTTGCGTAATTGCTATTTTGTACCCAACGCAACTTGTAATATCATTTCTGTATCTTTAGTTTCTAAAGAAGGTTATGAATTTGCGTTTGTAAGTAATGTTGTAAACATTCACCTTAATCAAGTTCTGATTGGGTCAGGTACATTGAGTAATGGTATATACGTATTGAACCAACCACAGATTTTCAGTGTCCAGAATACACACAAAAGAAAGTCTCCGGAAATGAATCAGACTTTCTTGTGGCATTGTAGACTGGGTCACATCAATGAGAGAAGGTTGACAAAGTTACATACAGAAGGGTATTTGAATGCGTTCGAATATCAATCGTATGCCACTTGTCAATCCTGTCTCAAAGGAAAGATGACAAAGACTCCGTTTACTGGACGTGGAGTAAGAGCGAGCGAGCTCTTGGGACTCGTACACAGTGACGTGTGCGGTCCAATGTCTACACATGCGCGAAGCGGATATTCTTACTTCATTACTTTTACGGATGACTTCTCAAGGTACGGTTATGTCTTCTTAATGAAACATAAGTTCGAAGCCTTTGGAAAATTCCAGGAGTATAAGAATGAAGTAGAGAAACAGACCGGCAAAAGTATTAAGATTCTAAGATCGGATCGAGGTGGAGAATACTTAAGTGCCGAGTTCCTGGACTATTTAAAAGAGAACGGAATTCTCTCTCAGCTTACTCCTCCATACGCCCCGCAACATAACGGTGTATCGGAGAGACGGAACCGAACCCTATTGGATATGGTTCGGTCCATGATGAGTAACGCTGAGTTACCGCGATCATTCTGGGGATATGCACTAGAAGCAGCTGCGTATCTCTTGAACAAGGCTCCCACCAAGACTGTGCCTACCACCCCATATGAGATGTGGACTGGGAAGAAACCCTGTCTTAAGTATCTTAAGGTATGGGGATGTCCAGCTTTTGTAAAAAAGCAGCATGCGGACAAGCTTGAGGCACGTTCAGTACAGTGTAAGTTTGTGGGATACCCAAGGAACTCCAGGGGGTATCTTTTCTATTCCGCTGAGGAACAAAAGGTTTTTGTTTCTCAACATGCCCGCTTCTTGGAAACTGGGTTTTTGGAAACCCAGATAAGTGGGAGCACAATAGAACTAGAAGAAGTTCCAGAACCACAGACTGTTACTGAAAGCTTAGTGGAACCAGAGGGTTCAACAGAACAGGACATTCCTACGCCGCTCCGCAGGAGTAGTAGGCAGACTCATCCGCCCGAGAGATACTACGGTTTTCTCATAGACGGGGATAGAGAGGATTGCATCGTAGATTATGATGAGCCTACTAGCTTCCAGCAGGCCGTTCAGAGCGTTGACTCAGTGAAATGGCTGGATGCAATGCGGACCGAAATGGAGTCCATGTACACCAACAAGGTATGGACGTTGGACATTGCTCCAGATGGGGTAAAACCCGTAGGATGCAAGTGGATCTTCAAAAGGAAGATTGGTGTAGATGGACAGGTTGAGACCTATAAAGCTAGGCTGGTAGCAAAGGGTTTTCGTCAAAGACCTGGCTTGGACTATGACGAAACCTTCTCTCCAGTAGCCATGCTGAAATCCATTCGGATCCTTCTTGCCATTGCTGCCTTCCACGATTATGAGATCTGGAAAATGGACGTAAAGACCGCTTTTCTAAATGGAAATTTAGAGGAGTGTGTCTATATGGACCAACCAGAGGGTTTCATTCAGAGTGGGAGCAGCGGAAAGGTGTGCAAGTTGCTTAAGTCCATCTATGGACTAAAGCAGGCATCGCGGAGTTGGAACATCTGCTTTGATGAGACGGTCAAAGAATTTGGCTTTATCAAAAATCCAGATGAACCATGCATCTATAGTAGATTTGTAGCGAGAACTGTAGTATTCCTCGTTTTATACGTGGATGACATTCTCTTAATAGGAAATGACATTCCTATGCTACAATCTGTCAAGGGGTTCTTGTCACACAGGTTCTCCATGAAAGACCTGGGTGATGCCTCTTACATTCTGGGTATCTGGATCTACCGTGACAGATCCAAGAGGATATTGGGACTTTCTCAGTCCAGGTACATCGACACCGTACTGAAAAGATTCAGTATGGAAGATTCCAAGCGCGGTAACCTACCGGCTTTTCACGGGATCACCCTCTCTAAAGAGATGTCTCCCAAGACTGATTTGGAGAGGGATCGCATGTCTATTATACCCTACGCTTCTGCGGTAGGCTCTATAATGTATGCGATGTTGTGTACCAGACCGGATGTAGCTTATGCACTGAGTGTGGTAAGCCGGTATCAGTCAAACCCTGGGGAGAAACACTGGATAGCGGTAAAGAATATTCTCAAGTACCTGAGAAGGACTAAGGAGATGTTCTTGGTGTATGGCGGAAAAGACCTCCAGATCGAGGCCTTTGCTGACTCCAGCTTCCAGAGTGACAAGGATGATTCCAAGTCCATGTCGGGTTTTGTCTTCACCCTCAATGGAGGGGCGGTGTGTTGGAAGAGTTCCAAACAGGAAACCGTTGCAGACTCGACGATGGAAGCGGAATACATCGCTGCATCTGATGCCGCAAAAGAAGCTGTCTGGATGAGGAAGTTCTTGAAAGAACTTCAGGTGGTTCCGTCCATTGTTGATCCAATACCTCTGTATTGCGACAACAACGGGGCTATAGCTTTAGCGAAGGAACCCAGGTCCCATCAGAAGTCCAGGCACATCTTGAGGCGGTATCACCTGATCAGGGAGATCGTAGATCGCCAGGAGATTGAGGTTCGTAGAGTCGCTTCAGAAGATAACACTGCAGATCCATTCACCAAGGCCCTGCCCCAGACTCAGTTCGAGCGGCTGATCGAGATGATAGGTCTTCGATACGCCAGTACATGGCCTTAGTACAAGTGGGAGATTGTTAGTGTATATGCCCTAGAGGCCATTACTGTATCATACTAGTTTGTATATTACTTAATGGAAGCTTGGGATATTCACCTTGTATATACAATCTTGCTCAAAAATAGTAGTATGCTACTTGGTTTGTTTCTACTTCAATGTGTACATGTGTTTATTTTTGTATATCGCTTATACACATTAGTGGAGCCCTTAGGATCTTTGCTTGATTACCAGCGATGTGATGGCCGTCACACTAGTGGGGCTGGGTAATCCATAAGCACATCCTTATGCAGGTCCCTGGTCGCAGGACTATCGAGACAGGGCATCGATACTCCGGAGTAGACCAGCGCATGCGCTTCTCATCCCAGTGTGGGAGGCGGTCTGTCCCACAGCCGTCAGTACGTCATACTTGAGATAGTATACGGGTGCTCGTTAGGTTACGGGTACACTGGACAGGACTCGTCGGGAACTGACTAGTTGGTATTATGCCTATCGTCAGTTATCAGTTCCCAGGTGACATGAGTACAGCTTATTCCGCTGACTTGACACTGACACTTCGCCTCGAGTGTGTTCCCACTGCACTTTGATTACTACCCTACCACGGCTCAAAGGAGCCGTGCAAACAGGTAGTAGTTGGGTGCAGTCCCGAAGCACTTGGAGGCAGTGACGGTTAGACAGGATTCGTCTCTCCCGGTATTGGGGGTTGACATCGCGCTGTGTCTAGGAGAGCCATTACACGAGTAGTCCCTGGCCAGGGCAAACGAGATATACTGGTAGGTTTCCAGTGTTATCTCAGGGTGTTTTGGGCTTCGCTCCGGCACGACTTGTACCGCTATTGGGGGACTGACGTTTACCGCCCCCTAGGCCCGCCATGCGATGTATCAGACGAACAGACCAGACTGTACGGAGAATGTCACACTCAGGCTTAGTAGGAGTTCAGATGGGTTTCGCCTCGTCGGTCTTCTTGTCGGCATTACCTGGGGACCGTTACGCACAGCTAGTGCCGCTTGCGGTCTGTGGTTAAACCCACTGCCAGCGTAGTGTCGAGTCTTTAGAGTCCCACACAGAAAGCTTTTCGCCTTTAGGCAAAAGAGTAGAGGTCGCATGGTATTGCGACAGGTCGCATGGTTTTGCGACAGGGTTCGGTCACATCCGTGCACTTGTGCACGTACAGTGTCTGGACAGTTTGCACTAGCGGGCTTTGGTTTAAGCCAGATCCTAGTGTACGTATTGGGATTGGATTTATCCAGTATGCATTCGTGTTCCTCGGAACGCGGATGCGGGTGTGTATGCATAGTTGATAGGGAGACAGAGGCAGCGGATTCTCATTAGGGTTGTTGACAGTTGACCGTTGACTATTTGACTTTTTGCTCAACCCTAATGAGAATATGATATGTGATTAACTATTATATTAATTAAGTATTATGGTGACATGGTTGTTGACTTGTTGACTTTGTTGACTTGTTGACTTTTGTTGACTTGTTGACTTTTGTTGACTTGTTGACTTTGTTGACCGGTTGACTAGGCTTGACTAGTTGACCATCATGATAACCATAGCCATCATTTCATGGTAAAGACTTTTGTTTGCTTGCTCATTTGTGTAAAATGAGTGCATGAAATGATATGGTTATGGTTGCTTCAACCATCACATAAGACTTTTTTGATATGATGAGTTATCATGACTTTGGATTATGAGAGGGTGAGAGACAAAAGTCTTGCTCATTCTTTCTTGCTCATTCTCTCTCTTGTTCTTGAGCTCTCTTGTTTTGCTCTCACCCTCAACCTCTTGCTCCCTCTCTTTAATCTATGGTTCTCTTGTCTCATGAGTTGAGAATCAAGAACCATAGATAAAATCCCATACAAACTCTTCTCTACTCACTCTAGTTCACAAGGTTTAGCAAACCGAGTGAACTAGTTTCTTCAAAGAACGAAGAAGGAGCCAAAGGTTGGAGCTTTCAGGTGGATCTATCTTCGGCGTACGGAGACGACGAGAAGAAGCCAATCCGGACCACCATCGGAGCTTGAAGACGAAGGAGTTCAAGACAAGCAAGGTATAACCCCCTAACCGAGTAGCTAGAAACTCATAGTTAGGTTGTTAGATAGATGTTTAACCAAGATCCGGGTTTTAGGTCCATGTTACCACCTCCGTAAAAATCGTTTTTTACCAAATTCCGCATTCCCGAAAGTACCGGGAGAGGTAGCATGGACTTACACGTACTTCTACAATGGGTTCCTAGTAGTTTATATAGGTCACTGGACTTGTTTGTTTAACTCCTAAATAGCCCAGGTCATCCCAGATTCTCTGTAGGCTATAAGGTCATACAAAACCGACACGGAAACATTCTAACTTCGTATTTTGGGTTCTAAACTAAATTCCAGGCCATAGAATCAATCCCTAAGGTCTTGTAAACACTTATTACACCTCAATTGGCCACTAGACAACAATTTTCAACTTTCTAAAATCAAAAACCTAATTAACTCAATTTCTAACTAAAAATACGATATTTAACGAAAATTCTAAACTAAAGTGTATGGATTACCTTATTTGCAGCCTAGGAAAGTTCTTGAGTTGCACCAAGTCTTCAAAATCCGAAATTGATTGGTTCTAAGGGTTTCGAATTGATGTGTGCATGTTTTAGTGAAAGGTGCATAGGGTTTGAGATTGGATTGAAGGTGTAGCATGGTGATAGTGAGGAATGAAGAACATGGAGAAGATGATGAAATTAATGGAGAAGGAGGGAAAAGGGGGTAGCCAAGTCTTCCTCTCTCTCTCTCTCTCTTAGCCTCACTCTCTACTCGTAATATCTCACCTACACTCACCCCTCTCTTTCAAAATATCTAAATTCTTTTGTTTCTCTCTTATGGCATCTACTTCATATTCCATTCACACTCAATTCATTTCCTTTTCTTTCTTTCCTTTTTCATTTCCTTTCTCATTCTCTATCTCACAAAACCTAAAATATGCACAAGTCATAACACAATGCATAACATGCACAAGTCATGAAAAATTAAAAAAAAATACGTATTTTACCAAAAATCCGCTAAATATCATTAAAATAAATAAATCATTTTAATCTCCGATTAATTTCCAAATATTGGTATACACTTATACCATTTTACGAAAAAAATCCCTATTCGCAAATCGAATAGTTTTCGCGAAATATATTATTTTAATATTAAATTTCCAAAAATAATATTTTAAATTTCTGAAATGTTACAATATATATATATATATATATATATATATATATATATAACGATGCGATGCAATGAGAAGACTAACTAGGAAACTACGCATATAAATGCAAGTATTTCTAGTAATCCTAACTATCGGGCGCCTCGCGCCATCCAGACGACCCCCCATAGATGTATACATCTACTCATCGGGACGCTTCGGCTAATCTGATCCGATTTCAGCCTTGCTTTTTCCGTGCCACATCCGACGCCTCTGCACCCGATCCTAGAAACGTACACAAGTAAATAAGAGAATAGATATAAATAGTCGTGTATACAAACTATACAAGTCAACCACGCTCACTAACAGGATGCGCACGCACTTGGTGCACAAAACGCGCTCGCAACAACGCCACAAACCTCAACTAGGGTCGCTATACGTGGCAACTATCAAGCCTAGAACCCAATCGCACCAATCACGCATTCACAACACACTAAATACATTAGTAAATATGTTGTATATCATCAAAACTTCAAACTTAATTAAAATCGATTTATTCCAAAAACCTAGAAAGCATCAATTTATTATTTTAGTTAAAATTTAGATGTTTTAACAAAAGTAGTGGCCACAATATTCCTTTAATAACTTAATTAAGCCACACAAGCCCTAACTAAATTTTAATCTCACATAATTACACTAATCATAAAAATTAGTTTGCAAGAATATATAATTAGGACAAATTAAAGTAACAATTAGCAAATTAGCAACTAGATTAGATTTTGCAAGTCTTAACATATTAAACTACACATTGCAAAGATAATCAAGTGATAAAAATCCTAACTTGAACCCAAACCATTCTCTTGAAATTCCAAACTTGCAATATAGAACCATATAACTACTTAATTAAGTTTGATTTAAGAAATTAACCAACAATTAAACCATAGGGTTAGGATTTATACCTTACAATTTTGTAGATCTAACTTGCAAACTTGCCTAAAAAAAAGCTTCCTTGCTCCTAGATCCATACTAGATTAGGCCAAGAAAAATTGGGTAAAGGTTTAATTAGAGATTTGTGAGAGTTTGTGTGGATTTTTGAGGATTTTTCATGTGGAAATGAGGAGGTGAAAATGGGGAGGGGCTGCTGAATTCTTTTCTAGCTCAGCCATCTAGAGGAGAGAGGGAAAGGAGTGAGGTGAGTGTGTAAGGGAGGTGACCATACCCCAAAGAACATGCACCATACCTCAAATAAATGCTTGCATGCTTCATATTCTTTTTATTTTATTTTATTTCTAATTGATCCTAGATTTTTCTAGAAAAATGGAGACACACTTAAGAAAGAATGAGCATGTTACAAACTTGATTCTAAGTTGCCATGGTTCACTAATATATGATTAACCCATTCTCATTTGTAATTAACACTAATTAATGTATAAGTGAAAGCTTGAAATAATATTTAAAATAATTAATTACGAAAAATATTTAAGTAAACTAGAAATTTACAAGTGACCAATTAAACACCAAATACGAGCAATTACATAGCTAGAATAGGTATATCTAAGTCTATGTTGAAAAATAATTATAATTAAATTTTTACGGAAAACACAAATTATATTACCGATTATCGGACAAATAACTTAAATGATTTTTAAAAGGTTACACCTCTAAATATCATAACAAGAGAAACCAAAATTTTAAAGCAATACATAATTCCCTTTGAAATATAACTGCGGTTCTCAAATCTAGAGATCTCATGAAAACATCATCTCAAGCATATAACCATAAAATACGATGTATGCAACATAGAGTAGTAATATGAGCATATCGAGTATATCATACAAGCATGTCAAGTGATAGTACTGAAAAATGAATGTTCTTTTACGTTTAAGATAAATCTCATGATATGGCAGTTCTATTGTGTAAGTGGCACGACAATTACCGATGATGAATGTGTGTGAGCCGGCTAATCTGTATAAGTGTAACATGCGCATCAACGGTAATTATGCAGGTGTACTATGTAGGGTTATGGCAGCGTTCCGGCCATCAATCCATGGCCAAACGCGGAACAAAAACTTTTAAAATCCGGCGCTAACGGAACCTTAATCGATGGATCATACCATTAACCCTATACTAGTTCTATAAAAAGAAGTTTAAGAGATTATACCGATCGATCCGTGTCTTTCGGTCTTCAATCTCTGTCCTTAGCTTATCGCGGCTGCCTCGAACAATTTTGTTCTCCGGTCTCCCTCGTCGAAGAAGATCCACGTCGAGGATTAGTAATACGGGCTCCCGCTTCAAAACCGAAGCAATTCGGGCATCCAGTTTGCTAGCCTAGATACCCAAGGTGAAGTAGAGAGTGTGTGTGATCATTTTGTCTCAATACATCCATGGATTCTCAACTCATGAGAGGGTATGGATGGAGGTGAAGAAGAAGCCATGAAGGAAATTGTGAGCTCAAGTGAAAAGAGCAACTAAAGAAAAGTGTCGGCTCATTTCTTGTGCTGCTTTTGCTTTTATGTTGTGAGCTATTTGTTGTGAGTGGGCAACTAAAGAAAAGCCACACACACACACACAAAAAGATCCAGCTTCTCCCATGCTCACCACAAAATATCTCACATAAATCTACACCAAAACAAAACCAAGGCACATGCCACAATCAATGCCAAATGCCAAAACTTGCACTCACAATTTCCATCAAAATAAACATTAAACTAAATTTTTTAACACAAATGAAATGGCAAATTCTAAAGTAATCTCGTAACGAATTACAAGAATACTCCTCATCCGTATATACGTACCTGCATCCGTAATCCTACTGAATACGAATACAACGAGACGAAAATAATCCAACAATATAGTACTAGGATCCGGCTTAAATCAAAGGCCATTAGTATTATCCGTCCGATCATGATCCGTGCACAAGTGCACGAATATGATGGAACCCTGCCATAAAATCATACGACCTCTATAACTATTCTCCTGAACAAGGGAAACCCTCTGTGTGGGACTCTAAAGACTCGTCAATACGCTGGCAGTGGGTTTAACCACAAGCACGTCAGTGGCACTAGTTGTATGTAACGGCTACCCAGGTATTGAGCGAAAGGGAGGACGACGAGCAATCTCATCCTGAAACCCTACTGAGCCTGACAGTGACAATATCCGTACTGTCTGGTCCGTTTGTCTATGAGTATCGCATATTGAGTCTATGGGGGTGGATAAAGTCAGACCCCTAATAACACGACATATAGTGTCAGTATGAAGCCTATCACCAACTGAGAAACTACTGATCCGAATCAGTAATTCTCGTCTACCCCGGCCGAGGATTTCTGGTGATGGCCACCCATGCACACCGCGACATCAACCACCAATATACCTGTTAGTTATATGTATGCCCTAGAGGCCATTACTATACATAGGATGTATATTGTAGTGGATGCTTGGACATATATAGAGATGACTTTCTTGCTCGATATGATAGTATGCTATCTGGTTACTCTTTACCTTAACGTGTACACTGATTGTCTCTCTGTTACATGTTGGTAAAGCCCTTAGGATGTGTACTTGACTACCTGGACTATGATGCGGATCATACTAGTGGGGACATGGTAGTCCATAAGTACATCCTTCAAAGTCCCTAGTCGTGGGTGTATCGAGACAGGGTATCGATATACCAGAGTAGACTAGCGTGTAGCTTCTCGACCCATACAGATGGGCGATGGATGATCCCATATCCATTGGTGTTTGACATCAGAGATGATATACGGGTGCTCAGTGGAGACTGGGTACACTGGACGGACTCGCCGAGAACTCCCAGATGGTATTATACCTTACGTCAGATGGCAGTTCTCTGGTGATACTGGTGCAGGTTAGTCTGTAGACCCGAGATCGTCATAGAGACTTGTGTGATTCCCATGCAAAAAGGTGGCTTTTGGGTACAGTCCCGAATCACATGGAGGCAATGAGCGATAGGAGGGGTTTCGTCTCTCCCGGTATAGGGAGTTGATGTTGTGCAGTGTTCGATTGGCTATAACAGGAAGTCCTTGGCCAAGGCTGCTTTAGGGATTGACTGGTAAGTGTTACCAGTAGTTTCTCGACCCGTTATGAGCCTCATATCGACACGACTTATCGAGTTATTGGGGTCTGACGTTTACCACCCCTAGACAAGATATGCGACATATCAGACAAACAGACTGGACTGTACGGTAGTGTTACTCGTTGGATTCACAGGAGTGTGAGCGGGCTTGCTCGTTGATCTTCTGATCGCTCAATACCCGGGTGGCCGTTACGTTTAGCAGACCGTTTGCGGCTTGTGGGTGTTTGATATGATCATCACCTGCTGCCGGCGTATTGACGAGTCTTTGGAGTCCTACACAGGGGTTTCCTGGCTCAAGCGAAACGAAATAGGAGCGCATATGAGATATGTGCGGGACCGAGAATAATACCAGTATATTATACTGTATTCTATTCTCGCGATTTGTGACATTGATCGGTTATATGCGATATAGCCGGGTTATCGGATCAAGTGTTGATTCGATAAGTTGTTACTATTGATATTAATCGGTTATATGCGATATGACCGGATCGTTAAATCAAGTGTTAATTTAATGATTTAATGTATAATTATATATTTGATATATTACTTTACATTAACTAATATTGGTTCACTCAAGATTGATTTTCTCACTTGAAAGTGTACATTGTTTATATGTGATATATGCAAGTGTACATGTTTGTATCATGCTTGATGATACAAACAAGTTGTGTGTATGAGACTTGAACCATATCAAGGTTAGATTAGGGTTTACTATTTTCCTAGCAAATAACAAAAGAATTGAAACTTTGGTCAAAGTTATCAAGCTTCATGAAGCTTGATAAGCATTGACAAAGTCAACCCTTTTGTCATTTGTGTAGGATATTAGTTAACCCAACCCTTAACCTAATGGTTTGGTTAATTCTCTACATGAGTTAAGTATGAGGGCTTAACTCAACCATGGTGCCATTATTTGTGTGATAAGTTTTCATTTTGGAAATAATTCTTTTCTTCTTCATCATCTTCATCAAGCTTGAAAAAGCTTTCTAGCTCCAATAGCATCATGAGAAAAAGAGTGAGAAATCCAATTCTAAAGTGAACCCACTTCCTATTTCTTCACCCTCTACCACTTGCCATGTAGTATAGGGTGTTCTCTTCACAAAGTTTTCGACCGAGTGAAGGAATAGCTTGAGTTTGAGTCTCCCCGACGTAGATCATCTTCGGCCTTGATGTCAATGACCTAGCCCGATCATTTCTCCGACGAAACCATTTCTAGAGTCCGGGATCCGATGATCGCAGCGGAGGGACGTCAACATGGAGCTAAAGAAGTGGTGGACCGGATCTACAAAGGTTGTATTTCCGTTCACTTAGTTAAGTTGTTAACTAGTTGCATGTTTCGCCTAAACTCTAGTCAACGATCCGTATTAGGGTTTCTCGGCACTTGTAAAATTTGAAATTGGCATGGTTGATGCCTTGTGAGACCTCATTAGCGTGCCTAGGAACCCTACAGTGGTATCAGAGCCTAGCTAGAGCTTTAGGCGATGTGTTAACGAAGTTAAAACTCCGAACGAACCCGATACGTCCAAGTTTACCCCCTCTCTGTACATTTTTTCAAAACTGTGTATTTTCTGAATTAAAAATACCTGAAAAATAAAGCAGGAAAATATAAGAATTTTGGTGAAATCCGAGCTCCTAATTCTTCTAAACCGCCGTGGAACCGCGGCCATACCGTGCTTGGGCCGCGGAACCGCGGCCGTACAATGGGATTGGGTAATTTTGTTTTTACAGTAATTCTTATATATTAATGTGCTATTTTATGGGTATTTTTAAACCGACTCAATTGTTGAGTTTTCTGGGGTTTATTTGGTAATCGTCGATTCGATCGGAGAATTTAATTTTGTTATGTTTTCGGATATTTTTTGAACATGTTAAAAAGTTCGACCGGATATAAATACCCAATTTTTCCCCTGCCGGAAAATTTCCAAGTGTTGGATCTTTCCATAGTTTAAAGACGTTCTAAGCAGTGCAAGTAACGCGATGGACCCTCTAGAAGACAACAGACCTTAACTCGATTATGTGACCGTCTTGAACTGCCCTTTGAACTGTTAGTTATATGTATGCCCTAGAGGCCATTACTATACATAGGTTGTATATTGTAGTGGATGCTGGGACATATATAGGGAGGACTTTCTCGCTCGAAGTGATAGTGTGCTATCTGGTTACTCTTTGCCTTAACGTGTATACTGATTGTCTCTCTGTTACATGTTGGTAAAGCCCTTAGGATGTGTACTTGACTACCTGGACTATGATGCGGATCATATTACTGGGGACATGGTAGTCCATAAGTACGTCCTTCAAGGTCCCTAGTCGTGGGTATATCGAGACGGGGCATCGATATACCAGAGTAGACTAGCGTATACCTTCTCGACCCATACAGATGGGCGACGGATGATCCCATATCCATTGGTGTTTGACATCAGAGATGATATACGGGTGCTCAGTGGAGACTGGGTACACTGGATGGACTCGCCGAGAACTCCCAGATGGTATTATACCTTACGTCAGATGGCAGTTCTCTGGTGACACTGGTACAGAGTAGTCTGTTGACCCGAGATCGTCATAGAGTCTTGTGTGGTTCCCACTGTGCTTTGATTTCCACCTTACCACGTCTAAGAGGGCGTGAAAAACGGTGGTTTTTGGGTACAGTCCCGAGTCACATGGAGGCAATGAGCGATAGGAGGGGATTCGTCTCTCCCGGTATAGGGAGTTGATGTTGCGCTGTGTATGATTGGCTATAACCGGAAATCCCTGGCCAGGGTTGCTGAGATTTACTGATAAGTGTTACCTGTAGTTTCTCGAACTGTTATAGACCTCATATCGACATGACTTATCAAGCTATTGGGGTCTGATGTTTACCACCCCTAGGCAAGATATGCGACATATCAGATGATCAGACCGGACTGTACGGTAAGTGTTACTGGTTGGATTCATAAGAGTGTGAGCGGGCTTGCTCGTCGATCTTCTGATTGCTCAATACCCGGGTGGCCGTTACGTTTAGCAGACCGCTTGCGGCTTGTGGGTGTTTGATATGATCATCACCTGCTGCCGGCGTATTGACGAGTCTTTAGAGTCCTACACAGAGGTTTCCTGGCTCAAGCGAAACGAAATAGGAGCGCATATGAGATATGTGCGGGACCGAGAATAATACGTGTATGTGATACCGTATTCCATTCTCGCGATGATTGTATCGAAAGGTTGTATGCGATATAACCTAGTTATCGAATCAAGGATTGATTCGATAAGTCGATACATTGTTTACTAGTCAGTTGTGTGCGACATGTCCGGATCATTGAATCAAGTGTTGATTTAATGATTTAATGCATAATTATATATTTGATATATTACTTTGCATTAACTAGTATTGGTTCATTTTAAATGGTTTTTCTCACTTGTTTGTGCACATTGTATATGTGATATGTTTTTGTGCACAAGTTTGTATCATGTTTGATGATGCATGCTAACTTGGGTTTATGTAAAGATTAAACCATGGTTGTGTAATGGTTAGGGTTTTCATTTTCTTATTCCTTTATTTATTTATTTATTCTTTTTGGAAAATGAAAAGCATAAAGAGAAAATGGTTGCTAACTTTGTTTCATATTGAAGCTTCATGAAGCTTTGACTAAGTCACCATTTTGTCTCATGCTTAACTCTAACCATTCCACTTAACCATGATTCATTCTCTACACTTAACCATGGTTTGAATATGATAAGTATTCATTTTTCTTTTCCATTTTTTGGAATTAACTTATCATATTCTTTCTTCTTCTTCTTCATCTTGACAAGAAGAAAAAGCTTGAGAGCTTTAATGGCAACTTGAGAAAATAAGTGAGAAATCCAATTCTAAAGTGAACCCACTTCCTATTTCTTCATCCTCTACCTCTTGCCAAGTAGTATAGGGTGTTTTCTTCACAAGTTTCATGACTTGGTGATGTGGGAGCTTGATCTTGTGATGCCTCGACGTAGATCATCTTCGGCATCGTAGTCGATGACCTAGCCCGCCCATTTTCCCGATGAAGCCGACGCTAGAACCCGGGATTCAATTTGGACAGCGAGGAGACTTCATTGCGGAGCTATGGAGGTGGAGGACCGGATCTACAAAGGTTGTATTTCCGTTCTTTTAGTTTAGTTGTTAACTAGTTTCATTGTTTCGCCTAAAATCTAGTTAACGATCTGTATTAGGGTTTCTCGGCACTTGTAATTTTTGAAATTGGCATGGTTGATGCCTTTTGAGACCTCATTAGTGTGCCTAGGAACCCTACAGTGGTATCAGAGCCTAGCTAGAGCCTTAGGCGATGCGTAGACGGAGTTAGAAGTCCGATTAAACCGAAACCCTAACACAAATTTGCTCTCTGGACTTTTTCCAAAAATTGGGTTTTTTCCAGATTAAAAATATGCAGAAAATTCAGCAGGAAATTCTAAGAATTACGGTGCAAAAATTACCTAATGATCTGTCTAAAGTGCGGCGGAACCGCGGCATTAGCGTGCTAATGCGGCGGTTCCGCGGCCATTTTGTCTCTTCTCCCATTGAATTTTGCACAGTAATTCCTATTTTGCAGTGCTGGTTTTCCTGGGATATTTTTTTTCTGAACTCAAGAGTTGAGTTTTCTGGGTTGTATTGGGGACTCGGTGTTTCGATCGGATTGTCTAATTTTGTCTATGTGGCTTTCCGGATATTTTAGAATATGTTAAAAAGTTCGATCGGATATAAATACCCAACTTTTCCCCTGTCGGGAAATTTCCAAGTGTTGGATCTTTCCGTGGTTTAATAACGTTCTAAGTAGTGCAAGTAACGCGATGGTCCCTCTAGAAGACAACAAACCTTAACTCGATTATGTGACCGTCTTGAACTGCCCTTTGAACCTTCGGGTTTGGGGCAGTACGGCGTGCCACATATGAGGCGTTGGCTTGACCCTTCTACGGCTGGACCGTTGGTACTGAGGCACAAAGTGAATGTTTTTAAACTAGTTTCATGTGATGAGATGTTTCGGGAAAACTTGGGTGTTTGAATGTTCGATCGGAAAGTTTAACATTTTCTAGTTATCTGGAATGGGATACAATAATTGGAATTCACAAGTAGTTATGAGATAACTGAATGAATGTTATAAATCTAGCGGTTTAGTCTCACTTGATCGGTTGCCACGGAATTTTGATGTGATCAAAAGTCCGTCGCAATCACGTAGCGTACGCGGATACTCGCTGGGTAAACTTAATAGACAGCCTCACTCCATAGCCCTGATCAAGTGACTGCAGGAGAACCCCGTCGCCGAAAGCATCCGTTCGGGTGCTCGCGGCAGCGGTGTTCCACCTTGGTGCACTTTGTCGACGGCTTCGGGGGTGCGGCTGCCTACTAAAGTTTGCGATGAGTATTCGATCAGGATGTCGGGAATCTTGTTGAATTACCCGACTCTATATTGAAAAGTGTTTTCGATTTTGAGACTAAAATGCGGGGTTTATAATTGTTAGGCATACGATGTCTAAGTATTTCATTTGATTAGGCATGCGATGTCTAAAGCGGTTGCGGATTCCAATTGTTGTAGTTTTACACTTTCTTTTCTGTGACCGTAAGTGTAATATGTGATATCGCCGGTTTCGTTGCTATATGTCAACGACAATTGGGATACGCATGTTTACTTACGTTGATGACATGTGATGTTATGTGTTGTTGGATATGTTATATTGGATCGTCGTGTTTGAATAGCAGGGGGTTTTTATGTGAGATGAGTGTTTTTCATTTTCATTCATGTAAAAAACTTGTATGTAATATTCTTTTATTGGGGCACTTCCAGGTTGCGGAAGATGTCACCTTTTGTATATTATTTACTTTTCCACACTAGGATAGACCCAAGGAGGGGAGCACAAGTAACCGGGTTCTGGAGTCCAGTGGGAGACCAACTCGATGAGTCGAGTCCGGGTCTTCTAACTCTAGAATTGGTAGGGTTGCTTGCCGCTCTCGTAGGGGTCTAGGGGTGTGGGTTTGGCTATTCATCGCAACCGTGGAATCCGTGTTTTATACTGGCTCGTATTAAAAACACGGATGTCCTAGTATATCCAATATTTCATATGATTCTTCTGCTGCGATATCTGTGATGTGATCATATGATATGTTCTGTGATAGATACTGTATATAGTATATATGATATATTATATAGGCGTTACTTATGTTTTACACCCGCGCTAGCCCTGCCCCGCTCTGCCGTTAGTTACCTAACCTAACGGTGCCTGAGAGGACATCGAGGCGAATGCGGATGGCATAAGTGTACGTCGTATTTATCTGTGATGTTTAGGTATTTAAATGATGGGACTTCATTAATGAGATTAATGAAATAAATGAAACCTAAGATGTTGTAGAATCGAATTTCAAAAATAAAACAGGTAGCTACAGTTCTTGCTTTGCACAGCGTATATATGATATATCCTGCACCTTATTCGATAAGGAAAGGACCGAGATCCCTTCACCGGGAGTGACTCCTTTAGCAATAACTGGCAGATGCTACACACTCGGTTTGTCTTTTGATTGCTTTTAAGAGTTCTGCTTTGCACAGTGATATATATGATATATCCCGCACCTCATTCGACGAGGAAAGGACCGACGATCCCTTCACCGGGAGTGACTCCTTTAGCAAAACTAGAAAAGCCTCAAAAACACTCCATTTTAAAATCATTTGATTCTACAACGATATCAAGTTCATTACGCAATAGGTTTTCAGAAAAACCTGTCGTAGCCCTCCGTCATTTCAGATAAGTTGTATATAGTATTCGTGCTACATTTGTTAGCTTTCGTCAAGGTGCAGTGTGCGGTGGCTATATGCTGCTTATCTGCCAGCATACGATGCGATTGGATTAGGGTAGTCGTGCGGCTTTGTTGGCTTTCGTCAAGGGTCGTGCGGGTGGGTTTAATTCAATCAAGAAATGTACGGGTTGAACTTGACTAGCGGGCTATGGTTTGTTGGCTTTCGTCAAGGTCATAGCACGTTAGGGGTAATATTATCGGGAATTTCAAGTGTTGAAATTTGCAATGAGATTGCATACCTTCTATGAGATAGTTGGATCCCGATACCCGCTGCGAGTAAGAATTACTCCTGGGAGAGTTTTACACAATACAATTAGCCGATCAAGTAGGTGTCTAGAAAGGTGTTAACGGGGTTATGCCTCTGGGAAAACGAGGTTTACATTAATTAGGTTCGTGCGAAAGCACGGGGGACCAACCTCAAAGTACCGACACTGGCCTGGCTGAAAGATTGGCGAACTTGTAGTGTGTAATTAATCCCGGCTAGTCTTTCCTTTTAGGGTTTGAAGGAAGATTTGATAAAAACAGTGGGAGCCATCCTGATTAGATAAAATAATAACCAATCTATTCTTGTAAGAGCGCACGCTGAGTGTTTTCTTCTCTCTCTCTCCAGGTAGCGACCATATCACGGCTTAATCAAGATAATAATACGGAATATTGACCGAACCCGCTTGTTATACTGAGCTGGGGAACGTTGGTCCCGCTCCAACTTATAATTGTTATAAGACCGAGCAGGAAATTGGGGATTACCAGAATTCCCGTGCCGCCCAAACGAAGAGAGTGCATGCTGATGCATCATCTTCGGGTGTGTTCATTATACAGAACTGTTTCTCAGTATTCTTTACGTCCTGGGTATGTGATACCAGATCAGGATCCCAGCTATGTAATCAGTTACATAGGGCTACAGAAAGGTAGAGAACTGAGAACGGGTGATAAGTTTCATGAGGCAGAAAACGGGGCAAGTGTTGCAGCCAAGTCTGTTGGTCACTGTCACCCTGTATTCCAAATACATTGATTCTGAACGAATGTTATTAGATACCGAACCTGATATACAAAATCATATCAGTCTCTTTATTAGTAAAGAAAGGATATAATTTTGTATTGTTGGATAATGTTTTGAACATTTCCTATATCAAAAGTTGATCGGTTCAGGCACGTTATATAAAAGCATTGACGTTCTAAATCAAACTACAGTTCTTAGTATACGGAACACACACAAGAGGAAGAGTTCAGAAATGAATGGATTCTTCTTGAGGTATTATAGACTAGGTCATATCAAATGCGACCCGACTGGCTAAAGTTACATATAGATGCATATTTAAATCAGTTTGAATTTACATCTTGTGAAACTTGCCAGTCATGTCACAGAGATAAGATGACCATAGCTCCGTTTACTAAAAACAGAGAAAGAGTTAATGAACTCTTGGGATGATACATGTTGATGTATGTAGGTCCCCTGTCTACATATGCCAAGACCGGTTCTTTGTACTTCATTACATTCTCTGATGATCTCTTTAGATTCAGACATATGTTCTTGTTGAAACACAAGTCCGAACCTTTTGAGATATTCACAGAATATAAGTTAGAAGTAGAGAACCAATACGGGTATAAGTATTATGTCCTTTGATGAGATCAAGGAAGAGAATAATTGTGCATAGAATTCCTGGACTTTTCTGAAGGAGAATGAGATTCTCTCTCAGCATTACTCCTCCGAATACACCATTGCACGATGGTATATCGGGGCGGAGCAATCACACCCTATATGATATGGTGTGCTCTATGATGAGTATTACTGAGTTACCTATTTCCTTTTGGGGGTTATGCACTTATGAAGCTGCATACCTATTGAATAGGGTTCGAATCAAATCAGTTGCCTACCGCTTCATATGTGATATGGAAAGGGAAGAGCCCATATCTTAAGTTAGTTAAGATTTGGGGTTGTCCGGCCTATGTCTAAAAGCAAAATCCGGACAAGCTCAAGGCAAGGTCTGTTATGTAGAACTGGAAAGGTTCCAGCTATGCAAACTGAAGCAGCTGATTTGGTAGAACCAAAGGATTCAGTAGAAACCAAAGAACCTCAGCCTCTCCGCCGATCTAGTAGGGTTCCTCACCCACCTAAGAGATACTTCGGTTTCTCTATGACAGTGGGAGCGAGGATTGCATCATGAGATGATGACCCAACTAGTTTCGAGCTGGCCATCAGGAGTAAGACTCTGTAAGAATGGCTGGATGCTTAGAGATCTGAGATGGAATCCATGTACACCAACAAAGTATGGACTTTGGTTGCTATATCTGAAGGGTTAAATCCTTATCAGGAGCAAGTATATCTTGAGAAGATTACTTGGTGTAGATGGAAAAGTTGAGACTTTCAAAGCTAGACTTGTTAAAGCTTTTCGTCATCGACCAGGCGTGGATAATGATGAAACCTTTTCAAGTGGCTATGCTTAAGTCCATCCAGATCCTACTTGCCAAGGCTATATACCATGACTATGATATCTGGTGGTTGGGTGTCATGACTGCTTTTCTAAATGGTGTTTTAGAAGAGAACGTCTGTAAGTACACAGCCAGAGGGCTTCGTAGACAGTGGGAGCAGCGGAAACGTGTGCAAGATGCTTTATAGGATAAAGCAGGCATCGCGGAGTTGGAACGTCTGTTTTGATGTGGTAGTCAAAGTGTTTGACTTCATCAAAATGGTAGATGAACCTTGTATAACAAAAAGGGTAGTAAGGAGTATGTTGACGATCCTCGTAGAGTACGTGGATGACATACTCTTGATAGGGAAGGAGTTTCCTATGCTACGCTCGATCAATCTCCGCTTATCACAATGATTCTCCACATAGGATCAAAATGATACCTTTTAAATCCTGGGTTTTGGATCTATGAGATAGATCTAAATGTTTGTTAGGATACTCACTAGTTGTAGTGAGATGGTATCAATCGATCCTGACGAGAATCACTGGAAGTGTTCCAGGGTGATAAAGACGACTGAATGTCTGTCACAGGCATTGTCCTTACCCTCAGTGGAGGGACGGTATGTTGGAAGAGTTCCAAGATAGACACCGTGGCATACTAGACGATAAAGGCTGGATACATCGCTACTTAAGATGCTACCAAAGAGGCTGTTTGGGTGTATATTGGTTCATGAGATGAACTACGTTCCTACCATTGTGAGACAATGGAGTTGTGACTTATGCCAAGGAACGCCCATCCCATCAGTGATCCAGACATATTCTGAGGCAGCATCACCTGATCATGGAGATAGTTGATCTCCAGGGTGATCAAGGTTAGGAGAGTAGACTCAGAGGACAACACGGCGGATCCACTCACAAAGGCCTTTGCTACAACCACTGCTACTGCTACCCAGAGAGAGACTTTTATGGGATGGTTGAGTATGAGATACTACAACCACTGCTACAGATGGCCCTAGTGCAAGTGGGAGATTGTTAGTTATGTGTATGCCCTAGCGGCCATTGCTATATATAGGTTGTATATTGTAGTGGATGCTGGGACATATATAGGGAGGACTTTCTCGCTCGACGTGATAGTATGCTATCTGGTTACTCTTTGCCTTTACGTGTATACTGATTGTCTCTCTGTTACATGTTGGTAAAGCCCTTAGGATGTGTACTTGACTACCTGAACTATGATGCGGATCATACTACTGGGGACATGGTAGTCCATAAGTACATCCTTCAAGGTCCCTAGTCGTGGGTATATCGAGACGGGGCATCGATATACCAGAGTAGACTAGCGTATACCTTCTCGACCCCATACAGATAGGCGATGGATGATCCCATATCCATTGGTGTTTGACATCAGAGATGATATACGGGTGCTCAGTGGAGACTGGGTACACTGGACGGACTCGCCGAGAACTCCCAGATGGTATTATACCTTACGTCAGATGGCAGTTCTCTGGTGACACTGGTACAGAGTAGTCTGTTGACCCGAGATCGTCATAGAGTCTTGTGTGGTTCCCACTGTGCTTTGATTTCCACCTTACCACGTCCAAGAGGGCGTGCAAAATGGTGGTTTTTGGGTACAGTCCCGAGTCACATGGAGGCAATGAGCGATAGGAGGGGATTCGTCTCTCCCGGTATATGGAGTTGATGTTGCGCTGTGTTCGATTGGCTATAACCGGAAATCCCTGGCCAGGGTTGCTGAGATTTACTGGTAAGTGTTACCTGTAGTTTCTCGAACTGTTATAGACCTCATATCGACACGACTTATCAAGCTATTGGGGTCTGATGTTTACCACCCCTAGGCAAGATATGCGACATATCAGACGATCAGACCGGACTGTACGGTAAGTGTTACTGGTTGGATTCACAGGAGTGTGAGCGGGCTTGCTCGTCGATCTTCTGATCGCTCAATACCCGGGTGGCCGTTACGTTTAGCAGGCCGCTTGCGGCTTGTGGGTGTTTGATATGATCATCACCTGCTGCCAGCGCATTGACGAGTCTTTAGAGTCCTACACAGAGGTTTCCTGGCTCAAGCGAAACGAAATAGGAGCGCATATGAGATATGTGCGGGACCGAGAATAATACGTGTATGTGATACCGTATTCCATTCTCGCGATGATTGTATCGAAAGGTTGTATGTGATATAACCTAGTTATCGAATCAAGGATTGATTCGATAAGTCGATACATTGTTTACTAGTCGGTTGTGTGCGACATGTCCGGATCATTGAATCAAGTGTTGATTTAATGATTTAATGCATAATTATATATTTGATATATTACTTTGCATTAACTAGTATTGGTTCATTTTAAATGGTTTTTCTCACTTGTTTGTGCACATTGTATATGTGATATGTTTTTGTGCACAAGTTTGTATCATGTTTGATGATGCATGCTAACTTGGGTTTGTGTAAAGATTAAACCATGGTTGTGTAATGGTTAGGGTTTTCATTTTCTTATTCATTTATTTATTTATTTATTCTTTTTGGAAAATGAAAAGCATAAAGAGAAAATGGTTGCTAACTTTGTTTCATATTGAAGCTTCATGAAGCTTTGACTAAGTCACCATTTTGTCTCATGCTTAACCCTAACCATTCCACTTAACCATGATTCATTCTCTACACTTAACCATTGTTTGAATATGATGAGTATTCATTTTTCTTTTCCATTTTTTGGAATTAACTTATCATATTCTTTCTTCTTCTTCTTCATCTTGACAAGAAGAAAATGCTTGAGAGCTTTAATGGCAACTTGAGAAAATAAGTGAGAAATCCAATTCTAAAGTGAACCCACTTCCTATTTCTTCATCCTCTACCTCTTGCCAAGTAGTATAGGGTGTTTTCTTCACAAGTTTCATGACTTGGTGAAGTGGGAGCTTGATCTTGTGATGCCTCGACGTAGATCATCTTCGGCATCGTAGTCGATGACCTAGCCCGCCCATTTTCCCGATGAAGCCGACGCTAGAGCCCGGGATTCGATTTGGACAGCGAGGAGACTTCATTGCGGAGCTATGGAGGTGGAGGACCGGATCTACAAAGGTTGTATTTCCGTTCTTTTAGTTTAGTTGTTAACTAGTTTCATTGTTTCGCCTAAAATCTAGTTAACGATCCGTATTAGGGTTTCTCGGCACTTGTAATTTTTGAAATTGGCATGGATGATGCCTTTTGAGACCTCATTAGTGTGCCTAGGAACCCTACATGAACCTTAGGGTTTGGGGCAGTACGGCGTGCCACATGTGAGGCGTTGGCTTGACCCTTCTACGGCTGGACCGTTGGTACTGAGGCACGAAGTGAATGTTTTAAAACTTATTTCATGTGTTGAGCTGTTTCGGGAAAACTTGGGTGTTCGATTGTTCGATCGGAAAGTTTAACATTTTCTATTTATCCGGAATGTGATACAATATTTGGAATCCACAAGTAGTTATGAGATAACTGATTTGGATGTTATAAACATAGCACTTTAGTCTCACATGATCGGTTGCCACGGAATTTTAATTTGATCAAAAGTCCGTCGCAATCACGTAGCGTACGCGGATACTCGCCGATAAACTTAATAGACAGATACACCCCATAGCCCCGACCAAGTGACTGTAGCAGAACCCCGTCACCGAAAGCATCCGTTCGGGTGCTCGCGGTAGCGGTGTTCCGCCTTAGTGCACTTCGTCGACGGCATCTGGGGGTGCGGCCGTCTACTAAAGTTTGCGACGGGCATTCGATCAAAATGCCGGGAATCTTGTTAAATTGCTCGACTTGATATTGAAAAGTGTTTTCGATATAGAGACTAAAATGCGGGGTTTATAATTGTTAGGCATGTGATGTCTAAGGAATTCATTTGGTCAGGCATGCGATGTCTGAGGAGATTGCGGATTCCAACTGTTGTAGTTTTACACTTTCTTTTCTGCGACCGTAAGTGTAATATGTGATATCGCCGGTTTCGTTGCTATATGTCAACGACAATTGGGATGCGCATATTTACTTACGTTGATGACATGTGATGTTATGTATTGCTGGATATGTTATATTGGATCGTCGCGTTTTGAATAGCCGGGGTTTTTTTTATGTGAGATGAGTGTTTTTCATTTTCATTCATGTAAAAACTTGTATATAATATTCTTTTATTGGGGCACTTCCAGGTAGCGGAAGATGTCACCCATTGTATATTATTTACTTTTCCGCACTAGGATAGACCCAAGGAGGAGAGCACAAGTAACCGGGTTCTGGAGTCCAGTGGGAGACCAACTCGAGGAGTCGAGTCCAGGTCTCCTAACTCTAGAATTGGTAGGGTTGCTTGCGGCTCTCGTAGGGGTCTAGGGGTGTGGGTTTGGCTATTCATCGCGACCGTGCAATCCGTGTTTTATACTGGCTCGTATTGAAAACACGGACGTCCTAGTATATCCAATATTTCATATGATTCTTCTGCTGCGATATCTGTGATGTGATCATGTGATATGTTCTGTGATGGATACTGTATATAGTATATATGATATATTATATAGACGTTACTTATGTTTTGCACTCGCGCTAGCCCTGCCCCGCTCTGTCGTTAGTTACCTAACCTAACGGTGCACGAGGGGACATCGAGGCGAATGCGGATGGCATAAGTGTACGTCGTATTTATCTGTGATGTTTAGGTGTTTTAAATGATGGGACTTCATTAATGTGATTAATGAAAGAAAAGAAACCTAAAGATGTTGTGGAATCGAATTTTCAAAAACAGGTAGCTACGGTTCTTGCTTTGCACAGCGGTATATATGATATATCCTGTACCTCATTCGATGAGGAAAGGGCCGAGATCCTTTCACCGGGAGTGACCCCTTTAGCAATAACTGGCAGATGCTACACACTCGGTTTGTCTTTTGATTGCTTCTATAGTTTCTGCTTTGCACAGTGATATATATGGTATATCCCGCACCTCATTCGACGAGGAAAGGGCCGACGATCCCTTCACCGGGAGTGACCCCTTTAGCAAAACTAGAAAAGCCTAAAAAACACACCATTTTTAAAATCATTTGATTCTACAACGATATAAAGTTCATTACGCAAAAGGTTTTCTTAAAAACCTGTCGTAGCCCTCCGTCATTTCAGATAGGTAATAGTTAGTATTTGTGCTGCGTTTGTTGACTCAGTCAAGGCGTAGTGTGCGGTAGCTGATTAGTGCTTATCTGCAAAGCATATGATGCGATTGGATTAGGGTAGTCGTGCGGCCTTGTTGACTCAGTCAAGGGTCGTGCGGGTGGGTTTAATTCAATCGAAAAATGACGGGTTGAACTTTACTTGCGGTCTATGGTTTGTTGACTCAGTCAAAGTCATAGATCGCATGGGGCAAAATATTATCGGGAATTTCAAGTGTTGAAATTTGCAATGAGATTGCATACCTTCTATGAGATAGTTGGATCCCGATACCCGCTGCGAGTAAGAGTTACTCCTGGGAGAGTTTTACACAATACAATTAGCCGATCAAGTAGGTGTCTAGAAAGGTGTTAACGGGGTTATGCCTCTGGGAAAACGAGGTTTACATTAATTAGGTTCGTGCGAAAGCACGGGGCACCTCCCTCAAAATACCGACACTGGCCTGGCTGAAAGATTGGCGAACTTGTAGCGTGTAATTAATCCCGGCTAGTCTTTCCTTTTAGGGTTTGAAGGAAGATTTGATAAAAACAGTGGGAGCCATCCTGATTAGATAAAATAATAACCAATCTGATCTTGCAAAAGCGCACGCAGAGTGTTTTCTTCTCTCTATCTCCAAGTAGCGACCATATCACGCCTTAATCAAGATAATAAAACGAATATATTGACCGAACCCGCTTGTTATACTGAGCTGGGGAACGTTGGTCCCGCTCCAACTTATAAATGTTATAAGACAGAGCAGGAAATTGGGGAATACTAGATTTCCCGTGCCGCCCAAACGAAGAAAGTGCATGTTGATGCATCATCTTCGGGTGTGTTCGTTACACAGAACTGTTTCTCAGTATCCTTTACGTCCTGGGTATGTGATACCAGATCAGGATCCCGTATATGTAATTTGTTACATAGGCTACAGATAGGTAAAGAACTGAGAACGGGTGATAAGTTTCATGAGACAGAAAACGAGGCAAGTGTTGCAGCCAAGTCTGTTGGTCACTGTCACCCTGTATTACGAATACATTGATTCTGAACAAATGTTATTAGATACCGAACCTGATATACAAAATCATATCAGTCTCTTTATTTAGATAAAGAAGAATATAATTTTGTATTGTTGGATAATGTTTTGAACATTTCCTATATCAAAAGTTTATCGGTTCAGGCATGTTATCTAAAAGCATTGACGTTCTAAATCAAATTACAGTTCTTAGTATACGGAACACACACAAGAGGAAGAGTTCAGAAATGAACGGATCGTATTGTAGACTAGGTCATATCAATGCGACCCGACTAGCTGAAGTTACATTTAGATGCATATTTAAATTAGTTTGGATTTACATCTTGTGAAACTTGCCAGTCATGTCACAGAGATAATATGACCATAGCTCTGTTTATTAGAAACAGAGAAAGAGTTAGTGAACTCTTGGGATTGATACATGCTGATGTATGAAGGTCTCCTGTCTACACATACCAAGACCGGTTCTTTGTACTTCATTACATTCTCTGATAATCTCTCAAGATTCAGACAGATGTTCCTGTTGAAACACAAGTCCGAAATTTTTGAGATATTCACAGAATATAAGTTAGAAGTAGAGAACCAAAATACGGGTAAAAGTATTATGTCCTTTGATGTGATCAAGGAGGAGAATACTTGAGCACGGAATTTCTGGATTATTCTAAAGGAGAATGAGATTCTCTCTCAGCATTACTCCTCCGAATACACCATAGCACGATGGTATATCAGGGTGGAGCAATAACACCCTATGTGATATGGTGTGCTCTATGATGAGTACTACTGAGTTTCCTATTTCCTTTTAGGGAGTTATGCACTTATGAAGCTGCATACCTATTGAATAGGGTTCCGATCAAATCAGATGCCTACCATTTCATATGAGATATGGAAAGGGAAGAGCCCATCTCTTAAGTCAGTTAAGATTTGGGGTTGTCCGGCCTATGTCTAAAAGCAAAATCCGGACAAGCTCGAGGCAAAGTCAGATCTGTGAAAATTTGTTGGATATCCCAAGCATTCGCAAGGGAATATCTTCTACCTAACCGAGGAACAAAAATGTTTTGTTACTCAGCATGCCACCTTTGTGAAAGGGAATTTCATGTGAAGAAATTATTGGACATGAGGTAGAACTGGAAACAGTTCCAGCTATACAAACTGCAGCTGCTGATTTGGTAGAACCAAAGGATTCAATAGCAACCAACGAACCTCAGCTTCTCCGCCGATCTAGTAGGGTTCCTCACCCACCTGAGTGATACTTCGGTTTCTCTATGACAGTGGGAGCGAGGATTACATCATGAGATGATGACCCAACTAGTTTCGGGCTGGCCATCAGGAGTAGGACTCTGTAAGAATGGCTGGATGCTTATCGATCTGAGATGGAATCCTTATACACCAATAAAGTATGGACTTTGGTTGCTTTATCTGAAGGGTTAAATCCCCATCAGGAGCAAGTATATCTTGAGAAGATTACTTGGTGTGCATTGAAAAGTTGAGACTTTCAAAGCTAGACTCGTTAAAGGTTTGCATCATAGACTAGTTGTAGCTAATGATGAAACCTTTTCTGGGGCATATGCTTAAGTCCATCCAGATCCTACTTCCCACGGCTACATACCACGACTACAATATCTGGCGGTTGGGTGTCATCACTGCTTTTCTAAATAATGATTTAGAAGACAGAGTCTATAAGTACACAGTCAGAGGGCTTCGTAGACAGTGGGAGCAGCGGAAACGTGTGCAAGATGTTTTATGTGATAAAGCAGGCATCGCGGAGTTGGAACATCTATTTTGATGTGGTAGTCAAAGATTTTGACATCATCAAAATGGTAGATGAACCTTGTATATACAAAAAATTAGTAGGGAGTATACTGGTGATCCTCGTAGAGTACGTGGATGACATACTCTTGATAGGGAAGGAGTTTCCTATGCTACGCTCGGTCAATCTCCGCTTATCACAAGGATTCTCCATATAGGATCATAATGATACCTCGTGAATCCTGGATTTTGGATCTATGAGATAGATCTAATTGGATGTTAGGATACTCACTAGATGTAGTGAGAAGGTATCAATGGATCCTGGGGAGAATCACTGGAAAGGTTCCAGGGTGATAAGGACGACTGAATGTCAGTCGCAGGCATTGTCTTTACCCTCAGTGAAGGGACGGTATGTTGGAAGAGTTCCAAGCTAGATACCGTGGCATACTAGACGATAAAGGCTGGATACATCGCTACTTAAGATGCTACCAAAGAGGCAGTCTGGGTGTATATTAGTTCATGAGATGAACTTCGTTCCTCCCATTGTATGACAATGGAGTTGTGGCTTATGCCTAGGAACGCCCGTCCCATCAGTGATCCAGACATATTCTTAGGCAGTATCACCTGATCGTGGAGATGGTTGATCTCCAGGGGATCGAGGTTAGGAGAGTAGACTCAAAGGACAACACGGCGGATCCACTCACAAAGGCCTTTTCCCAGAGAGAGACTTTTATGGGATGGTTGAGTATGAGATACTTCAACCACTGCTATCAGATGGCCCTAGTGCAAGTGGGAGATTGTTAGTTATATGTATGCCCTAGAGGCCATTACTATACATAGGATGTATATTGTAGTGGATGCTTGGACATATATAGAGATGACTTTCTTGCTCGATATGATAGTATGCTATCTGGTTACTCTTTACCTTAACGTGTACACTGATTGTCTCTCTGTTACATGTTGGTAAAGCCCTTAGGATGTGTACTTGACTACCTGGACTATGATGCGGATCATACTAGTGGGGACATGGTAGTCCATAAGTACATCCTTCAAAGTCCCTAGTCGTGGGTGTATCGAGACAGGGCATCGATATACCAGAGTAGACTAGCGTGTAGCTTCTCGACCCATACAGATGGGCGATGGATGATCCCATATCCATTGGTGTTTGACATCAGAGATGATATATGGGTGCTCAGTGGAGACTGGGTACACTGGACGGACTCGCCGAGAACTCCCAGATGGTATTATACCTTACGTCAGATGGCAGTTCTCTGGTGACACTGGTGCAGGTTAGTCTGTAGACCCGAGATCGTCATAGAGTCTTGTGTGATTCCCACTGTGCTTTGATTTCCATCATACCACGTCCAAGAGGGCGTGCAAAAAGGTGGCTTTTGGGTACAGTCCCGAATCACATGGAGGCAATGAGCGATAGGAGGGGTTTCGTCTCTCCCGGTATAGGGAGTTGATGTTGCGCAGTGTTCGATTGGCTATAACAGGAAGTCCTTGGCCAAGGCTGCTTTAGGGATTGACTGGTAAGTGTTACCAGTAGTTTCTCGACCCGTTATGAGCCTCATATCGACACGACTTATCGAGTTATTGGGGTCTGACGTTTACCACCCCTAGACAAGATATGCGACATATCAGACGAACAGACTGGACTGTACGGTAGTGTTACTCGTTGGATTCACAGGAGTGTGAGCGGGCTTGCTTGTTGATCTTCTGATCGCTCAATACCCGGGTGGCCGTTACGTTTAGCAGACCGTTTGCGGCTTGTGGGTGTTTGATATGATCATCACCTGCTGCCGGCGTATTGACGAGTCTTTAGAGTCCTACACAGGGGTTTCCTGGCTCAAGCGAAACGAAATAGGAGCGCATATGAGATATATGCAGGACCGAGAATAATACCAGTATGTTATACTGTATTCTATTCTGGTGATTTGTGACATTGATCGGTTATATGCGATATAGCCGGGTTATCGGATCAAGTGTTGATTCGATAAGTTGTTACTATTGATATTAGTCGGTTATATGCGATATGACCGGATCGTTAAATCAAGTGTTGATTTAATGATTTAATGTATAATTATATATTTGATATATTACTTTACATTAACTAATATTGGTTCACTCAAGATTGATTTTCTCACTTGAAAGTGTACATTGTTTATATGTGATATATGCAAGTGTACATGTTTGTATCATGCTTGATGATACAAACAAGTTGTGTGTATGAGACTTGAACCATATCAAGGTTAGATTAGGGTTTACTATTTTCCTAGCAAATAACAAAAGAATTGAAACTTTGGTCAAAGTTATCAAGCTTCATGAAGCTTGATAAGCATTGACAAAGTCAACCCTTTTGTCATTTGTGTAGGATATTAGTTAACCCAACCCTTAACCTAATGGTTTGGCTAATTCTCTACATGAGTTAAGCATGAGGGCTTAACTCAACCATGGTGCCATTATTTGTGTGATAAGTTTTCATTTTGGATTTTCTTCTTCTTCATCTTCATCAAGCTTGAAAAAGCTTGCTAGCTCCAATGGCATCATGAGAAAAAGAGTGAGAAATCCAATTCTAAAGTGAACCCACTTCCTATTTCTTCATCCTCTACCACTTGCCATGTAGTATAGGGTGTTCTCTTCACAAAGTTTTCGACCGAGTGAAGGAATAGCTTGAGTTTGAGTCTCCCCGACGTAGATCATCTTCGGCCTCGATGTCAATGACCTAGCCCGATCATTTCTCCGATGAAACCATTTCTAGAGTCCGGGATCCGATGATCGCTGCGGAGGGACGTCAACATGGAGCTAAAGAAGTGGTGGACCGGATCTACAAAGGTTGTATTTCCGTTCACTTAGTTAAGTTGTTAACTAGTTGCATGTTTCGCCTAAACTCTAGTCAACGATCCGTATTTGGGTTTCTCGGCACTTGTAAAATTTGAAATTGGCATGGTTGATGCCTTGTGAGACCTCATTAGCGTGCCTAGGAACCCTACAATACCGGGAGAGACGAATCCCCTGACGATCCGCTTATTGCCTCCATGTGGCTCGGGACTGTACCCAACTAAAACCTGTTTGCACGACTCCTTTGAGCCATGGTAGGGTGTGTAATCAAAGCACAGTGGGAACTCACACGAGACAAATGATGATCTCAGGTCGATAGACTAACCTGTACACATGTTACCTGGGATCTGCTATCTGACAATAGGTATAATACAAACTAGCATGTTACCGGTGAGTCCGTCCGGTGTACTCATAACCCAATGAGCACTTGTATAAATCTTAGGTGAACCAACTAACATCAATGGCTTCTGATACCGGCCACCATCCCTCCTCGGGGTCTCGATCCGTATACACTAGTCTACTCTTGGAGTATCGATGCCCAGTCTCGAAACTCCCACGACTAGGGACACTTTAAGGATGTGCTTATAGACCACCCAACTCTCACGTATATGATCGCCATCATACTGCTGGTAATCAAGCAAGAATTCTAAGGGCTCTATCAAGATGTAATAGTGATCTGTAATGTCACCTGAAGCATGTACACGATGATAAAGACAAACCAGATAGCATACTATCATCTCGAGTAAGACCGTTCTACCAGTATAGGTCCTCTCTCAATCATTGCAATCACGTGCCTGTGATCCAATAATTGACTTGAGGGCACTATAGCCAACATACTAGCAATGATATCATATAACATTAAATACTGGAAACATGATAGGTATCATACGAGGAATAAGCCAACATAAATATGAACTATAATAAGGTAGCCTCTTTATGTCAACGATCCCGCCTCATAGTATCAAGTGTCGCAATATCCTCGATCTTCATTCTCAATTCGTGAGTGCAGATCAAACTTTCGGTAAACGCATCGCATACGGTAATCCATCGTACAGTGCCATCAACAAAATAGGGAATCTATCGTCCTATTCACCAACACAGGTACGGATCTAAAGTCTCGTAAGGCATATCTTATCAATCACATAACACATCTATATCAATCTTATATCATGTCTCCTTGCATATACGTCAAATCTTGTTAATCTCAAGTCGTATCGATCTCGATCTCATATCATACCATTATCAACTCATACTTGTCCTCTTTCAATTCATACTTATCATGATTCACTTTCTCATTTCATATTCTTATATATCAATCCGAGTCATCTATATCTTGTTAGTTATATGTATGCCCTAGAGGCCATTACTGTACATAGGATGTATATTGTAGTGGATGCTGGGACATATATAGGGAGGACTTTCTTGCTCGACATGATAGTATGCTATCTGGTTGATCTTTACCTTAACGTGTATGCTGATTGTCTCTCTGTTACATGTTGGTAAAGCCCTTAGGATATGTGCTTGACTACTTGGACTATGATGCGGATCATACTAGTGGGGACATGGTAGTCCATAAGTACATCCTTCAAAGTCCCTAGTCGTGGGTATATCGAGACGGGGCATCGATATACCAGAGTAGACTAGCGTATACCTTCTCGACCCATACAGATGGGCGATGGATGATCCCATATCCATTGGTGTTTGACATCAGAGATGATATACGGGTGCTCAGTAGAGACTGGGTACACTGGACGGACTCGCCGAGAACTCCCAGATGGTATTATACCTCACGTCAGATGGCAGTTCTCTGGTGACACTGGTACAGAGTAGTCTGTTGACCCGAGATCGTCATAGAGTCTTGTGTGGTTCCCACTGTGCTTTGATTTCCATCTTACCACGTCCAAGAGGGCGTGCAAAACGGTGGTTTTTGGGTACAGTCCCGAGTCACATGGAGGCAATGAGCGATAGGAGGGGATTCGTCTCTCCCGGTATAGGGGGTTGATGTTGCGCTGTGTTCGATTGGCTATAACAGGAAATCCCTGGCCAGGGTTGCTGAGATTTACTGGTAAGTGTTACCAGTAGTTTCTCGAACAGTTATAGACCTCATATCGACACGACCTATCGAGCTATTGGGGTCTGACGTTTACCACCCCTAGGCGAGATATGCGACATATCAGACGATCAGACCGTACTGTACGGTAGTGTTACTGGTCGGATTCACTGGAGTGTGAGGGGGCTTGCTCGTCGATCTTCAGATCGCTCAATACCCGGGTGGCCGTTACGTTTAGCAGACCGCTTGCGGCTTGTGGATGTTTGATATGATCATCATCCGCTGCCGGCGTATTGACGAGTCTT
The DNA here is from genome assembly GCA_030015575.1 of Agapanthus africanus. Lineage (NCBI taxonomy): Eukaryota > Viridiplantae > Streptophyta > Magnoliopsida > Asparagales > Amaryllidaceae > Agapanthus > Agapanthus africanus. The sequence goes on along the minus strand of JASDDO010000019.1, from coordinate 729,214,875 downwards.
TAGAGTCCTACACAGAGGTTTCCTGGCTCAAGCGAAACGAAATAGGAGCGCATATGAGATATGTGCGGGACCAAGAATAATGCGTGTATGTGATACCGTATTCCATTCTCGCGATGAATGTATCGATTAGGTTATATGCGATATACCCTAGTTATCGAATCAAAGGTTGATTCGATAAGCCGATACATAGGATACTGGTCGGTTATATGCGATATGACCGGATCGTTAAATCAAGTGTTGATTTAATGATTTAATGTATAATTATATATTTGATATATTACTTTGCATTAACTAGTATTGGTTCACTTTAAATGGATTTTCTCACTCGGGTGTGCGCATTGCATATGCGATATGATTTTGTGCACTTGATTGTATCATGTTTGATGATACATGTTTACTTGGTTAAGTGCAAAGAATTAAACCATGGTTAAAAGAATGGCTAGGGTTTCATTTCCTTTATTTATTCATTTATTTATTTGTTTATTCATTTTGGAAAAGAAGAGAAAAGAATGGTTGCTAGTTTTGGAGTATAGTTGAAGCTTCATGAAGCTTTGATCAAGTCAACCATTCTTATCCCATCCTTAACCCTAACCATTCCCACTAACCATGATTCATTCTCTACACTTGACTATGGTTAATTTTATGATAAGAATTCATTTTCTTTTCTTTTTCAATTAACTTATCATATTTCTTTCTTCTTCTTCTTCATCTTCTTCACATGAAGAAAGTTCACTTCATCAATGGTGATTGATGAAAACAAGTGAGAAATCCAATTCTAAAGTCTACCCACTTCCTATTTCTTCATCCTCTACCTCTTGCCAAGTAGTAGAGTGTGTTCTCTTCACAAGTTTTTGGACTTGGTGAAGTCGGAGCTTGATTTAGCGATGCCTCGACGTAGATCATCTTCGGCATGGACATCGACGACCTAGCTTGCCCATTCTCCGACGAAGCCGACGCTAGAGCCCGGATTTGATTTGGACAGCGGAGAGGACTTCGTTGCGGAGCTATGGAGGTGGAGCACCGGATCTACAAAGGTTGTATTTCCGTATTCCCTTAGTTAAGTGTTAACTAGTTATCCTTTCGCCTAGTTTTCTAGCAAACGATCCGTAGTCGGGTCTCTCGGCACCCGTAAAAATTTATAATGGCATGTTTGATGCCTTGTGAGACCTCATTAGGGTGCCTAGGAACCCTACAGTGGTATCAGAGCCTAGCTAGTGCCTTAGGCGAAGTCCAGACGGAATTTGAAGTCCGAACGAACCCGGAACACCAAAACAAATATGCTCTCTGTACTTTTTCCGAAAATGCGGATTTTTGTGTATTAAAAATGCCTAAAAAATTCAATAAATAATTATAAGAATTACTATGCAAACTCAGGTGAATAATTCATCAAACAGAGCGCGGAACCGCGGCAGAAGCCCAGCTTCTGCGGCGGTTCCGCGGCTAGGTGATGACGTCACCTCCCAATTGCTGCACAGTAATTCCTATTTTAATTTGATGGGTTTTCTGGGAATTTTTAATAATTTTTCAAGAGTTGAATTTTCTGCAGTTGATTTGGGGATTCGGTGTTTCGATCGGAGTATCAAATTTTGTCTGTGTGGCTTTCCGGATAAATTTTAGAATATGTTAAAAAGTTCGACCGGTTATAAATACCCAATTTTTCCCCTGTCGGGAAATTTCCAAGTGTTGGATTTTTCCGTAGTTTAACGACGTTCTAAGTAGTGCAAGTAACGCGATGGTCCCTCTAGAAGACAACAAACCTTAACTCGATTATGTGACCGTCTTGAACTGCCCTTTGAACCTTCGGGTTTGGGGCAGTACGGCGTGCCACATGTGAGGCGTTGGCTTGACCCTTCTACGGCTGGACCGTCGGTACTGAGGCACGAACTGAATGTTGTTAGACTTATTTCATGTGTTGATCTGTATCGGGAAAACTTGGGTGTTCGATTGTTCGATCGAAAAGTTTAGCATTTTCTGTTTATCCGGAATGGGATACAATAATTGGAATTCACAAAAGTTATGTGATAACTGAATGAATGTTATAAACATAGCAATTTAGTCTCACTTGATCGGTTGCCACGGAATTTTGATGTGATCAAAAGTCCGTCGCAATCACGTAGCGTACGCGGATACTCGCCGGGTAAACTTAATAGACAGCCTCACGCCATTGCCCCGACCAAGTGACTGTAGGAGAACCCCGTCGCCGAAAGCATCCGTTCGGGTGCTCGCGGCAGCGGTGTTCCGCCTTGGTGCACTTCGTCGACGGTATCAGGGGTGCGGCCGCCTACTGAAGTTTGCGACGAGTATTCGATCAGGATGTCGGGAATCTTGTTGAATTGCCCGACTTGATATTGAAAAGAGTTTTCGATTTTGAGACTAAAATGCGGGGTTTATAATAGTTAAGCATGCGGTGTCTAAGTAATTCATTTGGTCAGGCATGCGATGTCTGAGGTGGTTGCGGATTCCAACTGTTGTAGTTTTACACTTTCTTTTCTGTGACCGTAAGTGTAATATGTGATATCGCCGGTTTCGTTGCTATATGTCAACGACAATTGGGATGGACATATTTACTTACGTTGATGACATGTGATGTTATGTGTTGCTGGATATGTTATATTGGATCGTCGTGTTTGAATAGCCGGGGTTTTTTATGTGAGATGAGTGTTTTTCATTTTCATTCATGTAAAAACTTGTATGTAATATTCTTTTATTGGGGCGCTTCCAGGTTGCGGAAGTTGTCACCTCTTGTATATTATTTACTTTTCCGCACTAGGATAGACCCAAGGAGGAGAGCACAAGTAACCGGGTTCTGGAGTCCAGTGGGAGACCAACTTGAGGAGTCGAGTCCGGGTCTCCTAACTCTAGAATTGGTAGAGTTGCTTGCCGCTTTCGTAGGGGTCTAGGGGTGTGGGTTTGGCTATTCATCGCGACCGTGGAATCCGTGTTTTATACTGGCTCGTATTGAAAACACGGACGTCCTAGTATATCCAATATTTCATATGTTTCTTCTGCTGCGATATCTGTGATGTGATCATGTGATGTTCTGTGATAGATACAGCATATAGTATATATGATATATTATATAGGCGTTACTTATGTTTTACACCCGCGCTAGCCCTGCCCCGCTCTGTCGTTAGTTACCTAACCTAACGGTGCACGAGGGGACATCGAGGCGAATGCGGATGGCATAAGTGTACGTCGTATTTATCTGTGATGTTTAGGTACATTTTAAATGATGGGACTTCATTAATGTGATTAATGAAATAAAAGAAACCTAAGATGTTGTAGAATCGAATTTCAAAATAAAACAGGTAGCTACAGTTCTTGCTTTGCACAGAGGTATATGTGATATATCCTGCACCTTATTCGATGAGGAAAGGACCGAGATCCCTTCACCGGGAGTGACTCCTTTAGCAATAACTGGCAGATGCTACACACTCGGTTTGTCTTTTGATTGCTTTTAAGAGTTTTTGCTTTGCACAGTGATATATGTGATATATCCCGCACCTCATTCGACGAGGAAAGGACCGACGATCCCTTCACCGGGAGTGATTCCTTTAGCAAAACTAGAAAAGCCTCAAAATCACTCCATTTTAAAATCATTCGATCCTACAACGATATCAAGTTCATTACGCAATAGGTTTTCATAAAAACCTGTCGTAGCCCTCCGTCATTTCAGATAAGTAGTAGTTAGTATTCGTGCTGCGTTTGTTGGCCTTTGTCAAGGCGCAGTGTGCGGTAGCTAACTGGTGCTTATCTGCTTATGCATATGATGCAGATAGAGTTAGGGTAGTCGTGCGACCTTGTTGGCCTTTGTCAAGGGCCGTGCGGGTGGGTTTAATTCAATCAGGAAATGACGGGTTGAACTTGACTAGCATCCTATGGTTTGTTGGCCTTTGTCAAGGTCATAGGAGGTTAGGGGCAAAATATTATCGGGAATTTCAAGTGTTGAAATTTGCAATGAGATTGCATACCTTCTATGAGATAGTTGGATCCCGATACCCGCTGCGAGTAATTGTTACTCCTGGGAGAGTTTTACACATTACAATTAGCCGATCAAGTAGGTGTCTAGAAAGGTGTTAACGGGGTTACGCCTCTGGGAAAACGAGGTTTACATTAATTAGGTTCGTGCGAAAGCACGGGGGACCTCCCTCAAAGTACCGACACTGGCCTGGCTGAAAGATTGGCGAACTTGTAGTGTGTAATTAATCCCGGCTTGTCTTTCCTTTTAGGGTTTGAAGGAAGATTTGATAAAAAGCAGTGGGAGCCATCCTGATTAGATAAAATAATAACCAATCTATTCTTGACAGAGCGCACGCTGAGTGTTTTCTTCTCTCTCTCTCCAGGTAGCGACCATATCACGCCTTAATCAAGATAATAATACGGATTATTGACCGAACCCGCTTGTTATACTGAGCTGGGGAACGTTGGTCCCGCTCCAACTTATAATTGTTATAAGACAGAGCAAGAATTTTGGGGAATACCAGATTTCCCGTGCCGCCCAAACGAAGAGAGTGCATGATGATGCATCATCTTCGGGTGTGTTCATTATACAGAACTGTTTCTCAGTATCCTTTACGTCCTGGGTATGTGATACCAGATCAGGATCCCAGATATGTAATCTGTTGCATAGGGCTACAGCTAGGTAGAGAACTGAGAACGGGTGATAAGTTTCATGAGGCAGAAAACGGGGCAAGAGTTGCAGCCAAGTCTGTTGGTCACTGTCACCCTGTATTACAATACATTGATTCTGAACGAATGTTATTAGATACCGAACCTGATATACAAAATCATATCAGTCTCTTTATCAGTAAAGAAATGATAAAATTTTGTATTGTTGGATAATGTTTTGAACATTTCCTATATCAAAAGTTGATCGGCTCAGGCACGTTATCTAAAAGCATTAATGTTCTAAATCAAACCACAGTTCTTAGTATATAGAACACACATAAGAGGAAGAGTTCAGAAATGAACGAATCCTTCTTGAGGTATTGTAGACTAGGTCATATCAATGCGACCTGACTGGCTGAGTTACATTTAGATGCATATTTAAATCAGTTTGAATTTACATCTTGTGAAACTCGCCAGTCATGTCACAAAGATAAGATGACCACAGCTCTGTTTATTGGAAACAGAGAAAGAATTAGTAAACTCTTGGGATGATACATATTGATGTATGTAGGTCCCCTGTCTACACATGCCAAGACTGGTTCTTTATACTTCGTTATATTCTCTGATAATCTCTCAAGATTCAGTCATATGTTCCTGTTGAAACACAAGTCCGAACCTTTTGAGATATTCACAGAATATAAGTTAGAAGTAGAAAACCAAAATACGGGTAAAAGTATTATGTCCTTTGATGAGATCAAGGAGGAGAATATTTGAGCACGGAAATCCTGGATTATTCTAAAGGAGAATGAGATTCTCTCTCAGCATTACTCCTCTGTATACACCATGGCACGATGGTATATCGGGGCGGAGCAATCACACCCTATATGATATGGTGTGCTCTATGATGAGTATTACTGAGTCACCTATTTCCTTTAGGGAGTTATGCACTTGAGAAGATGCATACCTATTGAATAGGGTTCAAATCAAATCAGTCGCCTACCATTTCATATGTGATATGGAAAGGGAAGAACCCATGTCTTAAGCTAGTTAAGATTTCGGGTTGTCCGGCCTATGTCTGAAAGCAAAATCTGGACAAGCTCGAGGCAAGGTCTGTGATGTAGAACTGGAAAAGTTCCAGCTATACAAACTGCAGCTGATGATTTGATAAAACCAAAGGATTCAATAGATTCCAACGAACCTCAGACTCTCCGTCGATCTAGTAGGGTTCCTCACCCACCTGAGAGATACTTCGGTTTCTCTATGACAGTGGGAGCGAGGACTGCATCATGAGATGATGACCCAACTAGTTTCGAGCTGGCCATCTGGAGTAAGACTCTGTAAGAATGGCTGGATGTTTAGCGATCTGAGATGGAATCCATGTACACCAACAAAGTATGGACTTTGGTTGCTATATCTGAAGGGTTAAATCCCCATCAGGAGCAAGTATATCTTGAGAAGATTACTTGGTGTAGATGGAAAAGTTAAGACTTTCAAAGCTAGACTTGTTAAAGCTTTTCGTCATCGACCAGGCGTGGATCATGATGAAACCTTTTCAAGTGACTATGCTTAAGTCCATCCAGATCCTACTTGCCACGGCTACATACCATGACTGCGATATCTGGTGGTTGGGTGTCTTGACTACTTTTCTAAATGATGATTTAGAAGAGAGCGTCTATAAGTACATAGCCAGAGGGCTTCATAGACAGTGGGAGCAGCGGAAACGTGTGCAAGATGCTTTATAGGATAAAGCAGGCATCGCGGAGTTGGAACATCTGTTTTGATGAAGCGGTCAAAGAGTTTGACATCATCAAAATGGTAGATGAACCTTGTATATACAAAAAGGTAGTAGGGAGTATGGTGACGATCCTCGTAGAGTACGTGGATGACATACTCTTGATAAGAAAGGAGTTTCTTATGCTACGCTCGATCAATCTCCGCTTATCACAAAGATTCTCCATATAGGATTAAAGTGATACCTACTAAATCCTGGATTTTGGATTTATGAGATAGATCTAAATGGATGTTAGGATACTCACTAGATGTAGTGAGATGGTGTCAATCGATCCTGAGGAGAATCACTGGAAGGGTTCCAGGGTGATAAAGACGACTGAATGTCAGTCACAGGCATTGTCTTTACCCTAAGAAAAGGGACGGTATGTTGGAAGAGTTCCAAGCTAGATACCGTGACATACTAGACGATAAAGGCAGGATACATCGCTACTTAAGATGCTACCAAAGAGGATGTTTGGGTGTATATCAGTTCATGAGATGAACTACGTTCCTACCATTGTGAGACAATGGAGTTGTGGCTCATGCCGAGGAACGCCGGTCCCATCAGTGATCCAGACTTATTCTAAGGCAGCATCGCCTGATCATGGAGATGGTTGATCTCCAGGGTGATCGAGGTTTGGAGAGTAGACTCAGAGGACAACACAGCGGATCCACTCACAAAGGCCTGTTCCCAAAGAGAGATTTTTATGGGATGGTTGAGTATGAGATACTGCAACCACTGCTACAGATGGCCCTAGTGCAAGTAGGAGATTGTTAGTTATATGTATGCTCTAGAGGCCATTACTGTACATAGGATGTATATTGTAGTGGATGCTGGGACATATATAGGGAGGACTTTCTTGCTCGACATGATAGTATGCTATCTGGTTGATCTTTACCTTAACGTGTATGCTGATTGTCTCTCTGTTACATGCTGGTAAAGCCCTTAGGATGTGTGCTTGACTACCTGGACTATGATGCGGATCATACTAGTGGGGACATGGTAGTCCATAAGTACATCCTTCAAAGTCCCTAGTCGTGGGTATATCGAGACGGGGCATCGATATACCAGAGTAGACTAGCGTATACCTTCTTGACCCATACAGATGGGCGATGGATGATCCCATATCCATTGGTGTTTGACATCAGAGATGATATACGGGTGCTCAGTAGAGACTAGGTACACTGGACGGACTCGCCGAGAACTCCCAGATGGTATTATACCTCACGTCAGATGGCAGTTCTCTGGTGACACTGGTACAGAGTAGTCTGTTGACCCGAGATCGTCATAGAGTCTTGTGTGGTTCCCACTGTGCTTTGATTTCCATCTTACCACGTCCAAGAGGGCGTGCAAAATGGTGGTTTTTGGGTACAGTCCCGAGTCACATGGAGGCAATGAGCGATAGGAGGGGATTCGTCTCTCCCGGTATAGGGGGTTGATGTTGCGCTGTGTTCGATTGGCTATAACAGGAAATCCCTGGCCAGGGTTGCTGAGATTTACTGGTAAGTGTTACCAGTAGTTTCTCGAACAGTTATAGACCTCATATCGACACGACTTATCGAGCTATTGGGGTCTGACGTTTACCACCCCTAGGCGAGATATGCGACATATCAGACGATCAGACCGTACTGTACGGTAGTGTTACTGGTCGGATTCACTGGAGTGTGAGCGGGCTTGCTCGTCGATCTTCAGATCGCTCAATACCCGGGTGGCCGTTACGTTTAGCAGACCGCTTGCGGCTTGTGGATGTTTGATATGATCATCATCCGCTGCCGGCGTATTGACGAGTCTTTAGAGTCCTACACAGAGGTTTCCTAGCTCAAGCGAAACGAAATAGGAGCGCATATGAGATATGTGCGGGACCGAGAATAATGCGTGTATGTGATACCGTATTCCTTTCTCGCGATGAATGTATCGATTAGGTTATATGCGATATACCCTAGTTATCGAATCAAAGGTTGATTCGATAAGCCGATACATAGGATACTGGTCGGTTATATGCGATATGACCGGATCGTTGAATCAAGTGTTGATTTAATGATTTAATGTATAATTATATATTTGATATATTACTTTGCATTAACTAGTATTGGTTCACTTTAAATGGATTTTCTCACTCGGGTGTGCGCATTGCATATGCGATATGATTTTGTGCACTTGATTGTATCATGTTTGATGATACATGTTTACTTGGTTATGTGCAAAGAATTAAACCATGGTTAAAAGAATGGCTAGGGTTTCATTTCCTTTATTTATTCATTTATTTATTTATTTATTCATTTTGGAAAAGAAGAGAAAAGAATGGTTGCTAGTTTTGGAGTTTAGTTGAAGCTTCATGAAGCTTTGATCAAGTCAACCATTCTTATCTCATCCTTAACCCTAACCATTCCCACTAACCATGATTCATTCTCTACACTTGACTATGGTTAATTTTATGATAAGAATTCATTTTCTTTTCTTTTTCAATTAACTTATCATATTTCTTTCTTCTTCTTCTTCATCTTCTTCACATGAAGAAAGTTCACTTCATCAATGGTGATTGATGAAAACAAGTGAGAAATCCAATTCTAAAGTCTACCCACTTCCTATTTCTTCATCCTCTACCTCTTGCCAAGTAGTAGAGTGTGTTCTCTTCACAAGTTTTTGGACTTGGTGAAGTCGGAGCTTGATTTAGCGATGCCTCGACGTAGATCATCTTCGGCATGGACATCGACGACCTAGCTTGCCCATTCTCCGACGAAGCCGACGCTAGAGCCCGGATTTGATTTGGACAGCGGAGAGGACTTCGTTGCGGAGCTATGGAGGTGGAGCACCGGATCTACAAAGGTTGTATTTCCGTATTCCCTTAGTTAAGTGTTAACTAGTTATCCTTTCGCCTAGTTTTCTAGCAAACGATCCGTAGTCGGGTCTCTCGGCACCCGTAAAAATTTATAATGGCATGTTCGATGCCTTGTGAGACCTCATTAGGGTGCCTAGGAACCCTACATATCTATCATCTCAATATCCCACATCATGTTATCTTATATACCTATATCATATTCTTAAGCAAATATATCCATTAGTGTCAACTTTTATCATATCATCTCTTACTAAATTCTATAATCATGTCCGTAAGTTCATAGCATATCCTTTATCAAAATTATACTTTATATAACAGTCTTTCCATATCAATGGTTCCGGGGGTGCTATACGTCATCCACCTGACTTCCCCCATAGATATAAATCTGCTCACCTGCTAAACTCATCGCTTAGCCGAAGTCGATGTGCTTCGTCATTTTGGAAGTCCATGCAAAGGTATCTACAATCAATACACAATCGCAATACTATTAAAACCAATATCCGAAAACCGATACGGCACACGAATTGCTTATAGGTTAGAACCTATAGCTTACGCATGTAAGATCAACCAAATAACCCTCGTCCGTTGACATACAAACGTCCAACGACGAAATCAAATCCAAACACCAAAACCATGAATTCAAATTCCTTAAAAACATAGCCAAAACAGTCTCAAGTAGCACCCAGATTTTACCTTAGGTCAAAAGTGAAAAAACTAACAAGTACAGAGGCTAGGTTATAGGGTAAGTGAGCTACAGGAAAAACCACAACACCAACACACAAGTTTGGTCCGGCAAAAACATCATATTTCGTGGCCTCGCCGGTCATAGTAGGGGCAAAAGGGCTCGTACTTCGTTGGTGGTCTTCTAGTGGTCTAATTAGGTCAATGGACTTGTTTGTTTATCTCAGAAATAACCCAAGTTGCTCCAGATATCATGTAGTCCTCTAGGTTTCACAAAACCAACATGGGACAAATTCTAAATTCGTGTATCGGGCTCTAAAATCATTTCCAGGTCAGGAAAAGCATCACTAAGGTCCTACAACACTCACTACACTCTACTACATCTTTATAAGTCCACAAAATCACTAAACATCAACATTCAAATTTCCAAGATCATAAAACTAACTAATACAAACTCTAAACTAAAACTAGGATATATTAACCATAACAACTTAACTAAAGTGTAAGAATTACCATTTGGCAACTTAGGAAAATTCTTGAGTTGCCCAAAGTCTTCAAAATCCAAACTTGAATGGTTCAAAGGGTTTAGGATGAGAGTGTGCATCTTTTTAATGAAGGTGGCATGGGGTTTTGAATATGAATTGGAGATGATGCATGGAGGTAGAGGAGGTGGAGGAAGCATGAAGGAAATGATGAAAATGGTGAAGAAATGAAGAAGGGAGAAGAATTGTGAAGAAGTCAAAGATCTCTCTCTTAACCTAACTCTCTCTTACGCTCACTCTCTCACAAATATCTTCTTTGTTTTTTCCTCAAAATATCTATTTTTTTTTCTTTCTCACTCTCATTCTCACAAGTCACAAACACAATAACAACACGCAACAAAAATGCACATGACATGGTGCACTAGCCATGTAAAAATGTAAAGATACGTATTTGGTTTAATCATGATTAGTAGTGCACTAATCAAGTTTAATTTAAACCTGCATATGATTATTTATAAAAATGCCAAAATCCGATAAATATCATTATAATAAATAAAATATTTTAATCTCCACTTATATTCCAAATATTGGTATATACTTATACCATTTTACGAAAAACCCCTATTCACAAATCGAATAGTTTTCGCGAAATATATTTTTTAATATTTAATTTCCAAAAATAATATTTTATATTTCTGAAATGTTACAATCTTCCCCCTTTAAATAAATTCGGTCCCCAAATTTAAATTTAAATCCCCAAATACTAAAACATTTCAATAATTGGCTCAAATCAACGGGCTCCGAAATCACGGAAGATATAGAAATACCACAGTGCATCGTGTGCACCTGAAAACGAGTGCGAAACTCAAAATCGAAACTCCCTCAAGCATCACGCCATCATTGGAGTTATAAAGGAGATACAAATGTCGAAATCCAATATCATACTCAATTATGCTATACTCAAAATCATAATACATAAATAGTACGCATACTCGTAAAATCCTCTACACTGAATAAAACACATGCAAAATCTTTTCTAAATCGCCCCGCTATGCTTAGCTCACGACACAAGTGACGGACGATCATTTGTAAAGTAGTAAATATATACTTATATATGTTTTGCCCAAATTATACGTCTCGCCTTTTTGAAATATCCCAGAAGGTTCTCTTTGTAAAATTTCGTGTCACTCGCGGAAACGTAGGAAATGTAAGTCTACGGTAGCGCCCCGGCCGTCGATCCGAGGCCAAAATGCGGAAACAAAAACTTTTCTTAAACTTGAAACTGGCGCTAACGTATACTTTAACCTGGATCGAACCATTAACATTAACTAGCAATCTAGAAGAAGGTTAGAAAAGGTTATACCGATCGATCCGTGTCCTTTGGTGTTTGGCCACCATCCCAAGCTCCTCGCGGCATCTCCGATCTCCGATCTCCTCGTCGGAAGGGCACCACATCAATGAGTCTTTTTATGGGCTCCCGCTTCATCCGAAGCAACTCGGACACGAAGTTTGCTAGCCGACGTGTCCAAGGTTGTAGTAGAGTACATGTAGAATGCTTTGTCTCTAGGGTTAATCGAAATTGCCTTTTGGAGTGTAGATGAAATGAGCAAGAGGAATGAGCTTAGGATTTTTTCTCTTGCAAATGAAAAATGAACCAATCTCACATCCTCACAAAATTTGGGGCTGCCTCTTCTCTGTGCTCGGCCAGGGAATTGAGGAAGAGTGGGGTGAGCACAAGCAAGAGTGAATGGTGACCATAAGAAAAGATTTACATCAAAAGAAACTTTGGGTTTCCAAGAAACATTAAATGCTAACAATGATGCAAAGAAAAAGTCAAGCTCATCTAGAAACCACAAGGAACTTGCTGGAATGGCCTGGAGCCCCAGGCACCACAAAAAGACCCCTCCCTTCACAAATTCGAAATTTGCAAGAAACCCCCTCACAAGCAAGAAAAATCTGCCAAGAATAAATGAAAGAAAAATGGCTGAAACGGAATGCAAACTGGCAACTTCAAAAAGCGATCCCGTAATAAATTACAGGATAACCCCACAACTGTATATACATACCCGCATTTGTATTCCGACCGAATACAAATGCAATGAGACAAAATCTACACAGTATAATACTAGGATCCGGCTTAAACTAAAGCCCGCTAGTATTATCCATCCGAAACACGACACGTGCACAAGTACACGCGTATGTTCAAACCCTGCCATAAATCCATACGGCCTCTACAACGTTTCGCCCGAAACGTGAGAAACTGTCTGTGGGGGACTCTAAAGACTCGTCAATACACTGGCTGTGGATTTAACCACTAGCACGTCAGTGGTACTAGCTGTACGTAACGGGCCACCAGGTATTGACCAAAAGGGAGGTGGATGAGCGAACTCATCCTGACACCCTACTGAGCCTGTCAGTGATAATATCCGTACAGTCCGGTCCGTTCGTTTATTAGTATCGCATGTCAGGCCTTGGGGGTTGGTAAAAGTCAGACCTCCAAAAGCGGTACAAGTCGTGTCAGACTGTAGCCCAGAACACCCTGAGATACTACTGGAATACCTACCAGTAAATCTCCTGCCTTGGCCAAGGACTTCGTGTAATGGCTCTCCTAAACACAGCGCGATCTCACCCCAAATACCGGGAGAGACGAAACCCCTGCCGATCCGCTCACTGCCTCCATGTGGCTCGGGACTGTACCCAACTAAAACCTGTTTGCACGACTCCTTTGAGCCGTGGTAGGGTAGTAATCAAAGCACAGTGGGAACTCACACGAGACAAATGACGATCTCAGGTCGATGAACTAACCTGTACACATGTCACCAGGGAACTGCTATCTGACGTCAGGTATAATACGAACTAGCATGTTCCCGGCGAGTCCTGTCCGGTGTACTCATAACCTAATGAGCACCTGTATACATCTTAGGTGAACCAACTGACACCAATGGCTTATGAGACCGGCCACTGCCCTTCGTCGGGGTCTCGACTGTATACACTAGTCTACTCTGGAGTATCGATGCCCTGTCTCAAAACTCCCTCGACTAGGGACCTTTTAAGGATGTGCTTATAGACCCTAGCTCCCACATATATGATCGCCATCATACTGCTGGCAGTCAAGCAAGAATCCTAAGGGCTCTATCAACGTGCAATAGTGATCTGTAAGGTCACCTAAAACAGTACACGATGATAAAGATAAACCAGATAGCATACTATCATCTTGAGTAAGACTGTCCTAAACGGCATAGGTCCTCCCTCAATCATTGCAATCACGTGCCTGCGATCCAATAATTGACTTTGAGGGCACTATATCCAACAGGAAATAGCGAGACTATATCTCCTTTTTGAAAACCCCTTGGTAAACTTTTCATGCATGCAAAAGTACTCAGGTACTGTCCTCAGATCAGTCCTGCTCGACTACTATATGACATAGTATCCATCATCAAGACGTGATACCCATAAATAAAATCAGCCTCAAAAGGCGTATCCAACATCATGTGCGTCTGATGCGTACGGAAATCAAATACAATACAAGTGCCATAATATGCATAAAAGCAAAACTAAGTGCAACGGGTGTGCACGAAAGCATCTGTCCAGTGCAACGGATGTGCACGACAACAATATCAAGTGCATCTATAGTGCACGAAAATCTCAACCCAGTGCAACTAACATGCACGAATGAAAATCCCAATCAAGTGCATCCACATGCACGAATAAAAATCTCAATCGGGTGCACCCGGTGTGCACAAAATCTCATATCATGCGCCCAATATGCACGAAAATCCAAATCAAGTGCATTAGGTCCGCACAAAACATCTAGTGCAGTAGCGTGCATGATAATGAATGCCAAGTGCAGACGCTCACGAAAACATAAATCTGGTGCAACAAATGCACGAAATACAAATCCGGTGCAACCAATGCACGAAATACAAATTTGGTGCAACCAATGCACGAAAACTCATCAATATCTCAAATTCTCACAAAAACAACACCGAGTATACCAAGGTGTATATAATCATAAACGTGTGCAACCGCGTGCACAAAATCCATCCCAATGCACTGTAAGCACATATAAGCTATACTAAGTGCATAAGTAAAGGCAAGTGCATACAACATGCACGAAATCAAATCAACAGTACCGAATCCACAAAACGATAAATACGTGCTACAAAGGAACTAATCGATACCAAGTGCAATAGATATGCACAAATCATAAACAAAAAAAGCGGTGTATAAAACATAAATCAAGTGCAATAACTGTGCATAAAATATAAATCTCCAGTAGGTGCAGCTATGGTGCACAAAAACATAAGTTACGAAACCCAATCATCGAAACTCAAGTCCAAGCGATAAAAATGTGATACTCGGATCACAAAACACAAATCGGAATAAATGACATTGAGGTACAGCTCTTATAATGTTGAAAAATATGCCGGTGCGCCCAAAGCTGGCAGAGCAAGATCATCTACTTGCCTCCTGCTCACAATATGGCGTCTTCGGTCTTTGTGTTCCCGTTTCTCTGTGGATTAAAAATCTCACAATCCTTCTGCTCGTCGACTTGGTCAGGTGTACTAACGGAACCGTCTCGCTCTGGAACTCCTCTGATCACTGTTTGTCTAATCAACATGATCACTCGCAAACGACACATTACTGATGGCGGCATCTGGCCCTCTGAATACGCACGATATAACTGAACCTGGGTGCAAGTCTCTATCACTATGATGCCCTGGAAAGAACCTACTCAAGGTTTCTTCCGATCTCACCTATGCTGAACTATACGAAGGTTGGCACTCTTGCTTAACTCTTTTCTCATAACCAGACAGCTGCGTCCTCAGCACGGCTTTCTTTTGAAATTTGGCTGTATCTAATGCCTCTGCACGCATATCAATCCTCTAGCATTAGCGGAGAGTAACAACCGCTCGTTAACATCTTCCACGAACCTCTTGTTCTACTCGTCTTTATTATCGTCCACTTCGACGTCATCTTTTGCTGTCTACATATTGCAGTTCGTTCTCGGCTACAGTCAATCCGGAGTCTCTCACACGGACTCGAAATTACAAACTCGGTATCTTCATCACTCTGTAGAAGATATCTAGCCGAACACGTCCTCTGGAACTCATCCAAATAATCGGAGGAATACACTTTATTCGTCCGTTCTCGATCAACTTACAACACATCTGGTGAGGTCCTTCTATCCGAAAGTGGTCAACTTACCGATCTCACATCGGAGCATCCGACGAACAACGTCCTCTCTTGATCGATCTACTCTAGATCTGAGTAAGATCCTTCAATTAGGATTCTTCGACTCTACTGAGCCTGCATCGGCACATCAAATCTGATGAATTATATCAGTCGCTCAACTCGAGATAGACTAGCTCTCTTCTGTCACATCTCTGCCTGAAAGCTCCAGCGGGTTCAGCTCATAAATTCTGGAAATGACATCCCATCAATCTCAGCAACAGCTGGGTCATTTGTCTGCACGGTAGACAACATCACGATCTCTGAGGTAGGCTATACATCAACAGTCCTCTCAATCCGGCAGCCTCTATCAATGGCCCGATCATCCGGTGCAAAACCGAACACTCGCCTCAAACGAGAGATCACAACACAGCACTATACCTACACGTTCTTGTGTCACCAACAAACATCATGGCCAGTCCTCGTCTGTGACGAGCTCACCCTGACCGCATATCTAGCACCAGCTCTCTCTGCGCTCAAACTATGGTGACAGGAACCTCAAGCAGGTATCGATAAAGATAGATCGAATGAACGAAAGAAATTAACAGATCCCAAATGGATATATGATCATATGAACGAATAGTATCACAGATCTCAAGATAAGTACATCCTAAGGTTTCTTAAGTGGAGTATCGTATCGTAAGTATGTCGCAGAACATATGTACGGTACGTCACTCTACTCAAGCTACCTACTCCATCAACCACGGTCAACCTATGAAACGAAAGTTTGGGTCCCCGTCAAGTCTAAGTTCTGTAAGGTCAAGCCTAGGTTCCAAAATATATACGTCCTAGACACCGCATAGTCAAACCCAGACTGAAACTAAGGTTAAACCTAACGCTCTGATACCAACTTTGTCATGACCCGTAATTTAGCATGTGACCGGCACTTAAATTACGCAATGTCTAAAGGCGTAACGTAAATCAAGTAAGCCGAAGCCCAGAAAATCTAAACCTTTTTGCGGAAAATAATGGGGGTGAAGTTTTGAAATAAAGGTATAATGAATCATGTTTTTCTTTGAATGCATAGCTAATGAAACATGAAAATGCAAGTGGGCTATACTACAGTTGAAAACATGTTTCGTCTTTAAAAATTTAGGCAGCATCTCCCTTATTTATTTTGATCCAAAAACATATACACAACAATATATATAGGCATCCCCAAGCGGGAGCTAGCTCTTCGCCAACCGACGGAATCACAACCACGTAATAACAAATATACGACGCCCAACGGCGAAGATCAACCCAGAAAGAACAAAAAAAGAAGCAAGAAATCAAAACTCAAGAAAGCGATCATAAACCCATCGCTCTAAGTCTTACACAATACCCAAGTCTGACTAGATCTACCAATATACAATTTCTAGTTTCTAATTTGATTTGATGGAGTTTATCTAGATACAACGGAATATAAAAGTACGAGAGTGGGTACGATCCAACATATATGTACCGCCTACCAAAGCAAAACACCCTGGAAGAAACTGTGTGCCAGCGATACCGCAACTGATCCCAAGCGGTCAAACCTGCAAGAACTGTGGCACAACGGGGGTGAGTTGCCAACTCGTGAGTAGAAAAAATCAGTAGGTAGAAATCGAATAAAACAACGATTTCCTAGGTCACTATATCCTAAAGGTAATACTATGATATCTAGGGTGACTACATATGCATATATGTCCACAATCGATCAACACAATGACATATATAAATAAACATCCAACATCATATGCCTGTATGCATGTGGATATCATCCACGTTGTAGGGTTGCTAGGCACGCATACAAGGGTCTACGAGGCATCAACCATGCCCGATTAAAATTTTAGTCGTGCCGAACAACCCAAAACCGGATCTTTATACTAGAGTTTAGACGAAAACAAGCATGTTAAACTCTTTAACACTAAGTGAGAGAGATTACAACCTTTGTAGATCCGGTCCTTCACTTCTTAAGCTCCGTGTTGAGGTCCCTTCGCTGCGATCATCGTGTTCCGGACTCTCGAGAGGCTTCATGAAGAGAAAGATACAAGCTAGCTTCCGATCTTCGATAACATAGATGATCTACCTTGAAGTTTCATTAACACAAGCTAACACTCACTAAATGAAGTGAACACTCTCATCTAAAGGGAAAGGTTAGATGAGGATGATGAAGTGGGATTTTTGCTCTTATTTGTTTTCTTATTCTCACTCAATTTTCATCACAAAATCAAATCAAGAAAGCTTTTTCATGAAAAGAGGAAGGAAGAAGAAGAAGAATCATTCATTAAACCTTTTGTGATGAATAATGAAAAGAAGATATGATGAATAATGCAACCATGGTTGAATAAACCTTTGTAGAGAATTAACCAAGGCTAGGATTTGGGTTAGGTTAAGAACGAGTCACTTGAAAATATCAAGCATAATATCTTTTTCAAGACAAAAGAAAAGCTTCTAGAATCTACTAAAAGTCTTAACCCTAATCCAAACCCTAATCATGTTTAAACTCTACTAAAAATGTTGCATTAGTAATCATATCATGTTACAATATTATATATCACACATATAATATTTATTGTAACAAAATAAAATAATACATTCAACATATATCGCATATATATCAATGTATTACCCGAGTGAGAAAAATAATCTTTTAGTGAGCTAATATTAGTTAATGTAATTTAATATATCATATATATTATTATACATTAAATTATCGAATCAACACTTGATCCGACAATCCGGCTATATCGCATATAACCGATTAATATCTCATTACCGATTCATCGAATCAACACTTGATCCGATGACCCGGCTGATATCAAATATCGTGAGAATAGAATACGGTATCATATATCGCATTATTCTCGGCCCTGCACATATCACATATGTGCTCCTACTCCGTTTTGCCTAAGCCAAGAAACCTCTGTGTAGGACTCTAAAGAATCGTCAATATGCCGGCAGTAGGTGATGATCATATCAAACACCCACAAGCTGCAAGCGGTCAGCTAAACGTAACAGCCACCCAGGTATTGAGCGCTCAGAAGATCAACAAGCAAGCCTGTACATTCTCCTGTGAATCCAAACAGTAACACTCCCGTACAGTCCGGTCTCGTCGTCTGATATGTCGCATATCTCGCCTAGGGGTGGTAAACGTCAGACCCCAGTAGCTCGATAAGTCGTGTCGATATGAGGTCTATAACAGTTCGAGAAACTACTGATAACACTTACCAGTAGATCTCAGCAACCCTGGCCAGGGATTTCTGGTTATAGCCAATCGAACACAGTGCAACATCAACTCCCTATACCGGGAGAGACGAATACCCTCCTATCGCTCATTGCCTCTATGTGATTCGGGACTGTACCCAAAAGCCACCTTTTTGCATGCCCTCTTGGATGTGGTATGATGGAAATCAAAGCACAGTGGGAATCACACAAGACTATATGACGATCTCGGGTCAACAGACTACTCCGTACCAGTGTTATCGGAGAACTGCCATCTGACGTGAGGTATAATACCATCTCGGAGTTCTCGGCGAGTCCGTCCAGTGTACCCAGTCTCCACTGAGCACCCATACACCATCCTTGATGTCAAACACCGATGGATATGGGATCATCCATCGCCCATCAAATGGGTCAAGATGCGTATACGCTAGTCTACTCTGGTGTATCGATGCCCTGTCTCGATACACCCTCGACTAGGAACAGTTATAGGATGTACTCGTCGACTACCGTGGCCCCATTAGTATGATCTCATCATAGTCCCAGTAGTCGAGTACATATCCTAAGGGCTTTATCAACATGTAACACAGAGACAATCAGAGTACATGTTAAGATAAAGTACAACCAGATAGCATACTATCATGTCGAGCAAGAAAGTCCTCCCTATATATGTCCAAGCTTCCATTATAATATACATCATATGTACAGCAATGGCCTCTAGGGCATACATATAACTAACACACGTGTCCATCAACAATACAAATAATATCATGGAACCTGAGTGTCCCACACCGACACTCGAAACATCATGAAAACAAATTCCTGTATATATATGAGGATATCAACCACGTGTGTCCATCAACGACACATCAAAATCATGGAATTTGAGTGTCCAACACCGTGTAACATTCAAAAAATTTGGAAACAAATAAAATTAATTAATTAAATAGTAAAAGGTTAAATTAAAAAGTTATTAAAGCCAAATAAGACAATTTCATAAGATATATGTAAAACAAATTAAATTTTAATTTTAGTATGCAACATAAATAAATTATAAGGGTTTTAATGTGAATTTTAGCTTCATTTTAATAAAAAGGGTGTTTATAATAATATAAGTTGTTAAGGGTTCTTATGTAAAGTTTAGAGTATTGTGCAAATTGGAAAATTGTTATGAGTATGAGTGAAAAAGGGGTAAATTAGGATTAGGTTCAGAATATTTTCTAAGAGATAATTCATTTTGGAAAAAGAAAACCAATTCCATATCATCCTTTCATGCACAACAACTCCACACCTCCTCCTTGCATGAAACCCCACATCTTGCTTGGTGACATCTCCTCCTTCACCTAATCCTTCCTTTTTATCACATATCTCCTGTGATCAGATCATTCATCTTGTTTATAATCCAAAAATTTAAAAGATAGGAAAAAAAAAACAAAGAAGAACCAAAGAAAAAAGAAGAGATGAACTAAGCGTAGGTTTTCCTCACCATCAAGCTAAGAGCTAGGAGCTAAGGGTTTGGGTGTCTTGGAGGAAGCTTTTCAATCATCTTCAGTTGGTAAAATCCTAACTCAGTAGAATAGATTCTGGATTTTGTTTAAGTTTGAAATCATAGTGTCCATAATATCGTATTTTAAGCAAAATTGGACCCTGTAGTAATCTGCTGTAGGTTAGATAAATATTAACTTAACAAAACAGTGCTAAAATGATGTATGTTAGACCTAGAATAAACCATAGGAACACGAACCAAGGGGATCGATTTTGGGCCGGCGAGCCATAGAGAAATTCCGGCGTTGCCGGATTTTTGATTGGGGTTGATGTTTTGGTTTGTTGGGTAGATATCTGTGCAGAATTTTGGTTAATTTGGTATTGTTTAATCAATTCAGTTTAACTGTATATAAAATCTGGGAGCAAATATTGGTTATGGAATCAAAAATCTAAAATACGATACGGGTAGAACGTAACGCGATCTGTTTTCTGTCGCGATGCAGAATTGGGTTAGATTCCAGTAAGGTTAAGTGCTGGATAGTTGAAATAGCCGTATGCAATATAACTAGTACGTAAGAACTTGTGTTTTCATATTCGCCGTATCGGAATGTAGCCGTTTCCTTATACAATTTATTGTAATGTTAGATTCCAATACGGGAACTTTGGAGGCCGCGAGAAAAGGAAAAGGATTGGCGATTCCTGAATAGATACGACGTATTTCCGGTGAGTAGATTTACATCTACTTGGGAAGTCAGGTGGATGGCGTATAGCACCCCCGCAACCTTATGATTATTATTATGATATCTACTTAAGTTTAGATTTTCGTCAAAGCATCGATATGGTATTGCATCTTGTATACATTCTATTTGCATAAAGTTTTATATGTAGCTTTTAAATGAGATATATGTGATATTTGATCCGTACGATATGGGTATGATTTGATGAGTTTGTACGAGGGATCATGCCGTACATAAGATGATATGGATATAGCGATATGATGAATTATAATACAAGGATTTATACATAGTGGAAATGATGAACTTTGTATGCCGAATAATGGCCAAATTATTCTTCGACTCGTAGAGTTAGATTATGTTCTGTTTTAGGATGTAATGCTGGTATGAGCTATATTATTTTAAAAACCCCGGTTCGTTGTCTTTTAAATAAACTACCAGGATGCGTGCCAATTTCTAAAACAAACATCTCTTTTAAATTTTAGGCAGCTTCCTTATTTTAAACTTAACGTTCCGATCATTTCTAAAGATAATGGTATAGCTCAAAACAAGTAATTACAATAAATACGTTTAGACTTCTTATAGGGTTGTATTATGTATTCTATATTATATGTTTCCGCGTTACGCACACTCTGCTAGAACACTGCACAAATACCAATGAGTACCATGCTGCACAAGCACTTAACAATATGTTACACTACACCTCATTGGTATTGCCATGTCACTGTATAATCGTTCTGTTATATATGTGTTAATATATAGACTATTACACCGTAGAACACTTGCACAAATACTAATGATTTTCATGTTGCACGAGCACAGACACGTATGCTATACTACACATCATTAGTAGTGCCATGACACATTAGAATTGAATTCATTATGTTATGTGATGTGATTACGTAGTCTTTTCCTATTCATGTTGTAATACTATAGATGATATATTTGATTTCTTGAGATTTCTGAGTATTTTACTCCTGGTGATATATATATATATATATATATATATATCGGTGGTATGGGACACTGTTATATATATATATATATACATATATAGTATATCATTAATACAATCTATGCAAGTTTCTTATTCCTCACTTGATATTTTTATATGATAAATAAACGTCCACCATAAGATTTGTGTTTTCTGATTTTAATATCCGAACCGAGTCCGTGGGTATACGGTTACGGATTTACAATTTTATCCAGACTGAGTTGGAGGTGGATACAGTTGGGTACATGGTGGACCCGGTCGAGACCGAGGGGTAGGATAGCCGCATGATAGGCGGGGAGCCTAACGAGGTGACTCGATTCCGGAGATAAAATGAACATGGCAGATATCCAGGGGATACTGGGGTTCGACTTGGTACGACATATATCCAGGGGATACTGATCGTAACCAAGATATCGGGTGGCGATCATTTGTTGAGATGGTGTCGACGGTATCTGTATTTACGTGTCGATGTTGGACACGAGAGATTTCGGATTTCGATGTCGATGCTGGACATCCATATGTTTATTGATGTGATCATTATCTTGAGGTACACGGTAGATATGTATTTATTGGATTCCACCAGGACTGATCCGGGGGACAGTACCTGCATATAATTGTACAGACATTCATAGACAAAAAGGGAATTCCAATACGGATAATAGATTCATGATGTTGATTCATATGACATTGAGATATTATACTTATTGCATGATATTTAGTATTGCACCTTTGCATATCATATAGTATATCGATATAGATTATGATAGTACTATACTTATGACCTAGGTATCGTCATGCATTTCGACTTTTACCTTTAGATGTACTTTTATTCACTGAGTTGGCAACTCATCCCCGTTGTGCCACAGTTCTTGCAGGTTTTACCGCTTGGATTATCAGCGGTTTGGACACACATTCTTTTGGGGATTGATGGGTAAGTGAGTTTTTATTGTATCCTACTCACTTTTGATTATTCACATATTCTTGTATCTAGTGGAAACTCCATCAACTTAGAAATGATATACTATGGACTTAGAAGCGATGACTTAGAGTTTATGTGTGGTGATGTCACACTCTTTAGAGTCGACATCTGTTATAGATTTGTTTGGCTGTTCCGCCTTTTGGACATGAAAGCTAGCTTCCGTTGGGATGCTATATTATTATGTTGTATCGGGTTTTTATAAAAACGTAAAGGAGGTGATGTCAAGTTTCAAAACGTCATAAAGGTTTTCCAACATATTTAGTTAAATTTAGATGTTATTTAAATTGATTTTATTGGATGATTATTTAAACCTCACCTCCAATATTTTTTCAAAAGGGGTTTAGATTCCGGGTTTTGGCTTACTTGGATTGCGTGGATGTCTTTAGATGTCACGTGATTTAAGTGCCGGTCACGTGCTACAATTGGGTCATGACAAAGTTGGTATCAGAGCGTTTGGTTTAACCTTTGTTCGAGTCTAGGTTGACTATATGGAGTCTGGGAATACATTTTGTTACCTGGGCTTGACTTTATAGGACTTAGACTTGACTTTAGGGGTCTTATACCCGAACTTTCGTTATATAGGATGACCTTTGTTGATGGAGTAGGTACTAAGTAAAGTGACGTACTGTACATATGTTCCGCGATATATTTACGATATGATACTCCACCTAAGATACCTTAGGATTTATATCTTGAGATTCTCTTTCTGTTCTTTCCGTTGATCTATCTTTGTCAGTGCATGATTGGTTGTTCGATCACCATGTTATGAGGTCCGAGAAGGCTACAGTTAGAGAAACGGTCAGCTCAGACTTGTCTGGGACAAGGACTGACTGGAGTGACTTTTTGATGATATAGAGATACATCGTTCATTGATATATGATCGAGTTCAAATGGTGGGGCAAGTTCTTCGGGATCCGCACCTGATGGTAGAGTCATTGTTAGAGATCAGACAGACTTAAGACGTGATGTTTTTATCCTCTCTGAAAATCGTGGTGTCACGTACTGTTTAGACAGTGGTAACAATCATTGCTGAGGTTACCGAGATGTTGTTTCCTGAGTCCATGAAGTTAAATGGTTGACGACGTTACCATTATAAATGGACCAACATGATTCATAGCCGTTCAGAGGTGAGATGGTTAGGATTTTAATCCGTAGTGGCGCTTCGATACGAGATCGGTGAAATTTATGCAATTTTTTCGATAGAGTTTGTTCAGACCAGGTGCAAGTAGTTCAAGAAGGAGATAGTATAGTAAACTTTTCTCCGACAAATTGGGACAAATCTTTGAAGGTGAGATTAACCAGACTTTTCTATAGGGTATCAGAAGTAATGGATTCGCTAAATTTTCCAAGTGTGCCTTCTAGCTGGATAGTGTAGATTTCTTGGGTCACGTGGTTGCAAGAGATGGAATACGTGTAGACCCAAAGAAGATAGAAGCGGTACAACATTGGCCCAGACCTGTGTCAGTTATAGAGGTTCGAAGTTTCTTGGGTCTGGCTGGTTATTACAGACGTTTTGTGCAGGAATTTTCTCGAATCGCTACACCGTTGACCAGATTGGCTAAGAAGAAAGTTCCATTTCTTTGGACAGATGCATGTGAACAGAGTTTCCAGCAGTTAAAGACTCAATAGACGACTGCACCTGTCTTATCGTTACCTTCCGGGTCAGGTGGGTTCGTGGTATATTGTGATGCCTCTCGAGTGGGTTTAGGCTGTGTACTGTTGCAGCACGACAGGGTTGTAGCTTATGCTTCTCGACAGTTGAAGAGGCACAAGCAGAACTACCCCACTCATAATTTGGAGATGGTTGTTGTAGTATTTGCACTGAAGTTTTAGGGGCATTACTTGTATGGAGAGCCGTGCCAGATTCTCATAGATCATAAGAACTTAAAGTATATTTTTAGCAGAGAGATCGGAATCTGAGGTAGAGTAGATAGAGGGAACTCGTGAAGAATTATGATTGTGAGATCTTGTATCATCCAAACAATGCAAATGTTGTAGCAGATGCCTTGAGTCGGAGGCCTGGAGGTAGCTTATCTCGTTTGCGCACCTTACAGAGGAAGTCTTCTACAGACTGACAGATTTTATGTGATAATTATGTACAGTTCGAGTTCACACCGACAGGAGGACAGTTAGCACATGTTCGCATCGTCCTTAGTTATTAGATCGTATTCGAGAGACATAGCCGCAGATGTTCGTATGACAAGGATCATGGATCAGGTTAAGCAGGGTAGAGAGTCGGAGTTCGTAATAGATGACTGTGGAGTATTACGTTTTGGCACTCGTCATGGTGTGCCAGATTCGGATGGACAGGCCTTAGAGAAGGCCATAGATCAGCATACAGTATTCATCCTGTTTCCACCAAGATGTATCATGACTTGAGGGATATTTATTGGTGGGAAGGAATGAAGAGGGACGTTGCGGAGTTTGTTTCGAGATGCTTGACTTGTCAGCAAGTCAAGGCAGAGCACTAGAGGCCGGCTGGAGAATTGCAGCCCTTAACCATTCCGGAGTGGAAATGGGAACAGATTTCCATGGATTTCGTGGTGGTCTACCCAGGACTAGCCGAGGGTATGATTCCATTTGGGTGATTATAGATAGATTGACAAAGGCAGCTCATTTTCTTCCGGCGAAGACGACGTATGGGTTTACGCAGTATGCTCAGAATTATATCAACGAGATTGTCCGATCGCAGGGAGTTCCAATGAGCATAGAATCAGATCGGGGTACCCAGTTTATTAACAGGCCAGGGCAGAAACTTTAAGAAGTTCCTGGTATACGATCGAGTTTTTGTACAGCTTCTCAACCACAGACGGATGGTCAGTCAGAGCGAACCATTCAGAATTTAGAGGATATGCTTCGAGCTTGTAGCCTTGATTTTGGTGGTAGTTGGGATCGTCACTTACCTTCGATAGGATTTTCGTATAACAATAGTTTTCAGAATACGATCCAGATGGCTCTCCTTGAAACTTTGTATGGAAGTAAATGTCGATCGCTTGTTTGCTGGATGAACTGGGCGAGAGTAGCATTTTGGGGACCGCAGGTAGTATAGAAGACTACCGAAAAGATCTAGTTGATATGAGGCAGGATGAGAGCGGCCTAGTGCTGACAGAGATCATATGCAGGTCGACGACGTTGTAAACTCAAGTTTGATGTGGGAGACCATGTGTTCCTTCGTGTATCTCCAATAAAGGTGTGATGCGTTACGGGAAAAAGGGAAAGCAAACCTAGATTTGTTGGACCTTACGAGATTCTGAAGAGAGTGGGTGTGGTAGCTTATCGCTTAGCACTTCCATCGAGTTTTCCCAATGTGCATCTGGTTGGTCACATTTCGATGCTTCGCAAGTATCTTCACAATCCTTCTCACGCGATCCAGCATCAGACCTTAAAGCTTGAGCCGGATTTATCCTACAGAGTGCAGCCAGTCGCGATTCTAGACCGGCAGGCAAAGAAAGTAAGATCAAGGGTACTTCCATCTGTAAGGGTTCTTTGGCAAGGAAGGAATTGTTGGAGATAGTGCCCTCATAGTCAATTATTGGATCGCAGGTACGTGATTGCAATGATTGCGGAGGACCTATCTCGGTAGGACAGTCTTACTCGAGATGATAGTTTACTATCTGGTTTGCCTTTATCAGTCGTGTACATGTTCAGGTGACTGATTGCATGTTACACTTTGATAGAGCCTTTAGGATCTTGCTTTACTACCAACAGTATGATGGCGATCATATACGTGAGAGTTGGGTAGTTTATATGCATATCCTTAATTGTGGTCCCTAGTCGTGGGAGTTTCGAGACAGGGCATCGATACTCCGGAGTAGACTAGTGTATACAGTCGAGACCCCGACGAGGGGCGGTGGCCGGTCTCACAAGCCACTGGTGTCAGTTGGATCACCTAAGATGTATACAGGTGCTCATTGGGTTATGAGTACACCGGACAGGACTCGTCGGGAATCTGCTAGTTAGTACTATACCTATCGTCAGATAGCAGTTCCCTGGTGACATGTGTACAGGTTAGTTCATCGACCTGAGATCGTCATTTGTCTCGTGTGAGTTCCCACTGTGCTTTGATTTCTACCCTACCACGGCTCAAAGGAGTCGTGCAAACAGGTAGCTTTTGGGTACAGTCCCGAGCCATATGGAGGCACGTGAGCGGATCGGCAGGGGATTCGTCTCTCCCGGTATTGGGGGCGAGATCGTGCTGTGTCTAGGAGAGCCATTACACATAGCCCACGGCCATGGCAGGAGATTTACTGGTAGGTACTCCAGTAGTATCTCAGGGTGTTATTGGGCTTCACTCCGACACGACTTATACTGCTTCTGGGGGTCTGACGTTACTAGCCCCCTAGGCGGATATGCGATACTCATTGACGAACGGACCGGACTGTATATACATTGTCACTGTTAGGCTCAGTAGGGTTTCTGGATGTGTCAGCTCATCGGCCACCCTTGAGTTCGCTCATCAGTCTCCCTTGAGGTCAGTCCGTGGGCAACCGTTACGCATAGCTAGTGCAGCTGACGGTTTGTGGTTAAACCCACTGCCAGGGTACTGAAGAGTCATTAGAGTCCCCCACAGACAGTTTCCCAAGTTCGGACGAAACGTTGTAGAGGCCGTATGGTTTTATGGCAGGGTTCGGAAAATGCACGTGCATTTACGCATGTGTCAGTTTTCGGGCAGATGATACTGGTCGGCTTTGGTTTAAGCCGGATCCGAGTATTATATTGAGTAGGTATAATATCTTTGTCTCAGTTGCATTTGTATTCGGTCGTAATACAAATGCGGGTATATTTATACAGTTTCGGGGTTATCCTGAAAGTCGTTTCAGGATCACTTTTGGAAGTTGCCAGTTTCCAGTTTTCTATCAGCCGTCTTTTAACATTTGGTTAAAGACGGATTTATCTTTTCTTGGATGAGAGTGAGTCGTGCTTCTAGAAGGTTCTAGAAGGTTCTAGATATGGTGAGGTGTCTTGTGACTCATGCTTTGATTTCTAAACATTCTTGTTTTGCTTAAGATCTTTATGCTTGATATTCTTTTGTGTTCACATTATGATATTTATCATATGGTCACCCCCCCTCTCCTACGGTCACCTCCCTATTCTATAAGAATGGCCGGCCCTCTCTCTCCTCCACTCTCTCTCTCACTTGATAGTTTTTCATGGTTGTAAAAAGATATGATAGTATTTGGGGTGCATGGAATTTTACAGTTCATTTCATTCCATCACCCAATTCCCTCGGCAACTTCATTAACCGTCCGTCCACAGTTTTGGACGGAACGAGACAAAGTCATCTACTCATTCTCTACATCAATCTTGGTCGTCTCTTTTAGCAAACTTGACGATCGAGTTGCCTCAAGTCAGAGGCGGGAGCCCGTTTAAAGAATCAGTGATGTGGTGCCACCTCGACGAGGATATCGGAGTTCGACGAGATCGGAGCAGCCGCAACGGAGCGTGGGATGATGGTTAAAGAACGAAGGACTCGGATCGTTCGGTATAACCTTTCTACACTCTTTACAGTTTGTTAGTTTAGCAATAATGGCAGATCCGGGTTAAAGTATACGATAGCGCCAGTTTAAAAGTTTTTGTTCCGCATTTGGCGTCTGTAGACGGCCGGAGCGCTAGCGTAGACTTACAGTGGTATCAGAGCCTAACCATTTTGCTATGCTAACTTGTGCTAACGCGTTCAAAACATCGATCGAACCGAAAATCAAAAACGGCAAAATCCTAACTTGACAGTTTCTGTTGATTTTAAATGGTCTCAAAAATTATTTCTGGATGTCTTAAAAATCTGTGCAGCCGTTTTTAAGAGCCACGACAAAATTTGGGGTCGTGATTCCTCCAAGCTGCCGCGGAAACGCGGCCAAACCCATGGTTTGGCCGCGCATCTGCGGCCACGTGGGGAGCACGTGCTCCCAAATTTTGTCAGTGGGTTCTCTGTTGGATTTTGGAGTTTTTGATAAATATCGTTTTGGCCCAGGTTTTGTTACTGTTCACCAGTAAGTCATGGGGCCCACTTTTTGATATTTGGTCGATCGAAATTTAAACATGTTAGTTTACAGTGCTTACATTATATCTCCGACCGGGAATGTCATTTGATCGGTAAACCGCGTTTGATTGCTATAGTTCTTTTAGACGGGTTTGCGAACATGACATTCGCGTTGATGTTCTGTGTTGTGCTGTGTTGTTGCGGATTTGTCGTGGTGGATAGCAGTGTGCAATGGTAGTACAGTTTTAGTTTATTTGTACATTTGATATTGCGGGACGAGCGTCCAACTTGTGGACAGCCGTCACTGCCTGTTGTATGATATTCTTTAGGGGCACGACCAGGTTGCGGTCGATGTACCTGTTGTACTATTTTTCATTACTGTACTAGGTTTTACCCCGCGACGGAGTGCACGGATAGCCGGGTTTTGGAGGGCAACGGGTCCGCATCTCATGGCTTTGGGAGGCAGAGGGGCCCCACTCTAAAATTGGCAGACTATTCGCCGCACTCGTAGGGGGTACAGGTTGACCCAAGGAGGGGTGCTCAATTTACCGGATTCCGTGAAGCGCCGGGTGTTCCATTCACTATGCTGTGGGGACTACCTCGCTTCAGGTTTTGGCGGGTAACTTGCCGCACCCGTAGGGGTCTAGGTTTCATTGCACAGGCTATCCACACGACAGGGGAACGTCGGGTTTCAGCAGCGGCTCTGTGAAACCCGGGGATCCCAGATATCTGTATTGTTCTGTAATGCTTATTACTTTTCTGTAATGTTGCATATTATCACGTCTGGAGCGATTATGTATATTGGTTTATATACTATTAGATGTTGTATATGTTTTACACCCGCGCTAGTCCAGTCCCCGCTCTGTCGTTAGTTAGGTAACCTAACGGGTGATGACGGGACCCAGTGACAAATGCGGATGGCATATACATACATTTTATTTTTCGTTCTTTTCTGGTGTGATTGATTGATGGGACTGCATTGATTCTGATCAATGCAAAGTTAAACAAACCTGTTTTAGTTGTTGGAACAATTTTAAAAGGTGTTATTGCAAAGACGTTTCCTTTTGTTTTGCATAGCGGTATTCAGTGGAATATCCTGCACCTCATTCGACGGGGCAAGGGCCGATATCCCTTCACCGGGACTGACCCCTTGGGCAGAAGTTTGCGTCAGGGTAATAACTTCACTATAGTCGATTACAAGTTGCTTTGCACCGTGGTATTCAGTGGAATATCCTGCACCTCATTCCACGAGGAAAGAGCCGAGATCCCTTCACCGGGAGTGACCTCTTTAGCAAAAGGTTTTCGCCACTATATTTTAAAAAGCTATCAGGTTCCTTCAGCGATATCAAGTTCACTACGCTAAAGGTTTTTCGCCAAAAACCAGCCGTAGCCCTCCGTCACTTCTTTTGGGTATTCAGTAGTATTCAAGCTATGCATTTTAGCCAAAGTTAAGGCATAGTGTTTGGTAGCTGCTGGGTATTCAATTGTTGCATAGATAGATGAGTTAGTTTGGGACAGTCGTTCTGCCGATTGGCCAAAGTCAGGGGCATGTGCGGGTGGGTTCAAATTGACAAGATAGTGATGGGTAGAACTTGGCATGTGACTTATGACATTTTGACCAAAGCCAAGGTCATAAGAGCATGGTGCAAAAATCTGATCGGGAGTTTCTAAAGAAACTGAAACTTGCCAAGTATGCGCATACCTTCTGGAGTATGAGTAACGTGGATGCATTCCATCACGTTATCATGCGATGAGAGTTGGATCCCGATTCCCACTGATGAGTTGGTTTACTCTTCGGGTGATCCCGATTGATTCTTCTTTAGGTTTGGAGGAGAATTTGACAGGACAGTGGGAGGTTTCCGGATTAGATAAAGTTATGACCATTCTGATCTAGGTTAGAGTGCACGCAGAGTGTTTCTTTTCTCTCTCTCTCTTTGGCAGCGACCTTTGACCGGCCCTAGACTATGACTCAGTGACCAGGTTGACCGAACCTTCTTAAAATACTGGCTTTTGGATTGTCTTTGTTGCATAAGTCATTGCCACTCCTTCTTTTACCCTTTGCATTTCTCAGAACACCCGTTTTACTACGGATATCCACTTCCATTGGATAGATCCATCGTATGGTTATATACGAACTCGAAGGGACTTCTTCGAGGATGGATCCAGGTTCAGGAGAAATAGAATTGGTTTATTCAGTTGTCTTTTATTATCACCTTCTCTCAGGTTGCGAGAGCTCCTTGGTTTAGGAGAGTACACCTATTACGCTTATTGGATAGTCTTATTCCAAACCATAGGCAGGTGCCGAAAGGTAGGGAATGAAGAAAACCAATTAGCCTAAGTAGGGTGTGCAGAAGGTAATATGTAAAGACAAAATAAAGGGATTAGAAAGAGGGCAAAATAAATTGCGACTGATATCATTCACGACCAAAACCGCGTACTTCATCGCCACTCCTATTTCACCTTTAAAGGAATAAGGTATTATTCAGTTGTCTTTTATCATCACCTTCTCTCGAGATGCGAGTACTCCTTGGTTTAGGAGGGTACACCTATTATGCTTACTGGATAGTCTTCTTCCAAACCATAGGCTGGTGCCGAACGGTAGGGAAGGAAGAAAACCATTTAGCCTAACGATGGTGTACAGAAGGTAACGACTAAAGACAAATAAAGGGATTTGAAGAGATGGCAATAAAATATACGGTTGAAGTCATGAATTGGATTATGGAAGAGGCATTGCTATGAATACCAAGATACCCCTACGAAACATTTTCATGTTTTAGTGCATTGTTAAAGAAAACTGTTTTCCCGATTAGACACTTACTCCAAGGGTATGTATTTACCAGGTTTCATTCTCATATCTGTATGGTTTTACAGATGATGAGTGGGAGTAAGATATTGGGAATTAGGTGATCATCCTCATTATATCGGAATTCGTTGTAATTGTTGATATTTGAGGAAATCGCCAGGGTACAGTTTTCAACCTACGACGCACAGGTTTTGAGTTGTTCAACTCAGCGGACTTATACAGAGTATTGTATGTTGTCCAGTGTCCATCAGGACGAAGGGGTAGGTCCTCGTACTATGTTCTGTTTACTTATAACTTCTCTAGTTTTTAGACAAGTGTTTCGTAGAAATACAAGGTCTAAGTTTTGAGAAATTGTGGGTATAAGAATAAAGTAGAGAACCAGGTATCACAAGTATCGGGATTCTTCA
Source organism: Agapanthus africanus (assembly GCA_030015575.1). Classification (NCBI taxonomy): domain Eukaryota; kingdom Viridiplantae; phylum Streptophyta; class Magnoliopsida; order Asparagales; family Amaryllidaceae; genus Agapanthus; species Agapanthus africanus. Next base: position 729,182,700 of record JASDDO010000019.1, on the reverse strand, counting down.
AAGAGATCGAAGATGTAGATTCTTGTGATTGGTATTCAGATGATAGTGATGGTTTTGAGAAACGTATTTCTCTTTCAGGTTACTCATAATTGGATGGATTCCTAAGTTGAGTGATGCTGATTAGCCTCTTTCCATTAAGTTGATATGCACTGGAGACAGCTGCATGATTTGAATATGGTTCCAATTAAATAAGTGCCAAAGTTTCTGTATTGGATATAGAATGGATCGTACCTTAAAAGAAATTAAGGTATGGGGAGTTGTCCAGCTTATGCTTAAAACCAGACACTGGATAACTCAGGGCACGTTTCTGTAATGGCTGTTTGTGGGTTGACCCTGGCTATGACGAGGGTTGATATTCTACCATTTGGAAGATCAATAGTGATATTGTTCTTGACTCGCCACAGTTTTAGTAAAATGGATCTTTTTCAGAAAACAGAAGTGGGAGTATGGTAGAACTGGAAGTGATTCCAGAACCGCGAACGATTACGGAAAATTTAATAGGACCTATATATTCAATCAGGTTTGACATTCCAATAGCCACTCCGCAGATTTGGTGGGTAACCTCAGACACCCGAGAGGTACTTCGGTGTCCTCAAGGACGGTGACAGGGAGGTTCTTATCTACCAAGACTTGACACTACTGTTGTTCCAGGCTGTGAGACCCGGTAGGAGGGTTGTCGTAGTCAGTGGGAGCATCGGAAGCATAGTGGGCAAGTAGCTTATGTCTATTTATAGACTAGAGCAGTTATAGCGGAGATAGATCATCTAATTTTGATGTGAAAGTCATAGGTTTGACTTCATCAGAATAGGGGATGGATCTGTTAAGAAGGTAGTAGGGTGTGATGTCATGGTATTTGGATGACATACACAGAGTAGGAAGTAAAATTCCTATACTACGACCGGTTGTACTCTGATCGTCACACAGTTGTTTCTCCAGACAGGATATGGATATAATATTTGACATTCTGGTTTCTAGATCTATAGTATTAGATCTGGATTTGGGTAGTTTCCCAATGTTGGTACTTTGACAGATATTCTAATGGTTTTTAGAATAGTTGACTCCTAGCATGGTAGTGTACCTGCAGGTGATGGAGTCACCCTCTCTAAAGGTGTCGTATAGACTAAAGGGGAGAGGGATGTGCATGATTGGCAGATCACTTGCTTAGGCAATTGAGTCAATCATGAGATGTCAAGTACCGCACCAAATGTTGTTTTTGCACTAGATGCAATAAGTTTGTATTAATCCAATCCTGGAGAAACATAAGGAAGCAGTTTTAGAACATTAGTACATGTTCTACGGATTTGATAACGGCAGCCTCTTTCGGGAGACGGTTATCATTCCAGGCTTCAAAGGTGACATGGATGACAGAGTGATTGTCAGAGTTTTAGTTTTCCCTCTGACGAGGGACAGTATTATGGACAGGTGGTTCCAGAGGATACTGTGGGTGGCATGGTGCCGGATACTGATTAGGTTCAGTGATCCATACAGTCTAAGAAGTTTGGATATGGAGTTCATTTATGAACTAAGGTCCCATCAGATATCCAGACATATTCTAAGACAGGTACTACTCAATTCGGGAGATGGCTTTCTCCGCGAACTTGAGATTAAGAGAGATATAGAAAGATACTTCTAGGCGGATCCACTCACTGAGGCTATTTCTCGAACACAATAGTTTTACAAACGGGCTTTGTGAAACTGATTAGTAGAGGAGTTGGATGTTCGGTTTCACACGGGCTGTGAGTAGTCGACGTTGCAATAATTAGCCTTGAGTGCAAGTGGGAGATTGTTGGAGATAGTGCCCTCATAGTCAATTATTGGATCGCAGGTACGTGATTGCAATGATTGCGGAGGACCTATCCCGGTAGGACAGTCTTACTCGAGATGATAGTTTACTATCTGGTTTGCCTTTATCAGTCGTGTACATGTTCAGGTGACTGATTGCATGTTACACTTTGATAGAGCCCTTAGGATCTTGCTTTACTACCAACAGTATGATGGCGATCATATACGTGAGAGTTGGGTAGTTTATATGCATATCCTTAATTGTGGTCCCTAGTCGTGGGAGTTTCGAGACAGGGCATCGATACTCCGGAGTAGACTAGTGTATACAGTCGAGACCCCGACGAGGGGCGGTGGCCGGTCTCACAAGCCACTGGTGTCAGTTGGATCACCTAAGATGTATACAGGTGCTCATTGGGTTATGAGTACACCGGACAGGACTCGTCGGGAATCTGCTAGTTAGTACTATACCTATCGTCAGATAGCAGTTCCCTGGTGACATGTGTACAGGTTAGTTCATCGACCTGAGATCGTCATTTGTCTCGTGTGAGTTCCCACTGTGCTTTGATTTCTACCCTACCACGGCTCAAAGGAGTCGTGCAAACAGGTAGCTTTTGGGTACAGTCCCGAGCCATATGGAGGCACGTGAGCGGATCGGCAGGGGATTCGTCTCTCCCGGTATTGGGGGCGAGATCGTGCTGTGTCTAGGAGAGCCATTACACATAGCCCACGGCTGTGGCAGGAGATTTACTGGTAGGTACTCCAGTAGTATCTCAGGGTGTTATTGGGCTTCACTCCGACACGACTTATACTGCTTCTGGGGGTCTGACGTTACTAGCCCCCTAGGCGGATATGCGATACTCATTGACGAACGGACCGGACTGTATATACATTGTCACTGTTAGGCTCAGTAGGGTTTCTGGATGTGTCAGCTCATCGGCCACCCTTGAGTTCGCTCATCAGTCTCCCTTGAGGTCAGTCCGTGGGCAACCGTTACGCATAGCTAGTGCAGCTGACGGTTTGTGGTTAAACCCACTGCCAGGGTACTGAAGAGTCATTAGAGTCCCCCACAGACAGTTTCCCAAGTTCGGGCGAAACGTTGTAGAGGCCGTATGGTTTTATGGCAGGGTTCGGAAAATGCACGTGCGTTTACGCATGTGTCAGTTTTCGGGCAGATGATACTGGTCGGCTTTGGTTTAAGCCGGATCCGAGTATTATATTGAGTAGGTATAATATCTTTGTCTCAGTTGCATTTGTATTCGGTCGTAATACAAATGCGGGTATATTTATACAGTTTCGGGGTTATCCTGAAAGTCGTTTCAGGATCACTTTTGGAAGTTGCCAGTTTTCAGTTTTCTATCAGCCGTCTTTTAACATTTGGTTAAAGACGGATTTATCTTTTCTTGGATGAGAGTGAGTCGTGCTTCTAGAAGGTTCTAGAAGGTTCTAGATATGGTGAGGTGTCTTGTGACTCATGCTTTGATTTCTAAACATTCTTGTTTTGCTTAAGATCTTTATGCTTGATATTCTTTTGTGTTCACATTATGATATTTATCATATGGTCACCCCCCCTCTCCTACGGTCACCTCCCTATTCTATAAGAATGGCCGGCCCTCTCTCTCCTCCACTCTCTCTCTCACTTGATAGTTTTTCATGGTTGTAAAAAGATATGATAGTATTTGGGGTGCATGGAATTTTACAGTTCATTTCATTCCATCACCCAATTCCCTCGGCAACTTCATTAACCGTCCGTCCACAGTTTTGGACGGAACGAGACAAAGTCATCTACTCATTCTCTACATCAATCTTGGTCGTCTCTTTTAGCAAACTTGACGATCGAGTTGCCTCAAGTCAGAGGCGGGAGCCCGTTTAAAGAATCAGTGATGTGGTGCCACCTCGACGAGGATATCGGAGTTCGACGAGATCGGAGCAGCCGCAACGGAGCGTGGGATGATGGTTAAAGAACGAAGGACTCGGATCGTTCGGTATAACCTTTCTACACTCTTTACAGTTTGTTAGTTTAGCAATAATGGCAGATGCGGGTTAAAGTATACGATAGCGCCAGTTTAAAAGTTTTTGTTCCGCATTTGGCGTCTGTAGACGGCCGGGGCGCTAGCGTAGACTTACAGGAATCGCGAGGAAATTACGTGGGAAACAGAGATTGCGGTGCGAAAGAGATTTCCATATCTTTCTGAAAGTACGCTTAGTTAAGTTTTAAATTCGGGGATCGAATTTTCTTAAGGGGGGAATATTGTAACATTCAGAACATTTGGAAACGAATAAAATTAATTAATTAAATAGTAAAAGGTTAAATTAAAAAGTTATTAAAGCCAAATAAGACAATTTCATAAGATATGTGTAAAACAAATTAAATTTTAATTTTAGTATGCAACATAAATAAATTATAAGTGTTTTAATGTGAATTTTAGCTTCATTTTAATAAAAAGGGTGTTTATAATAATATAAGTTGTTAAGGGTTCTTATGTAAAGTTTAGAGTATTGTGCAAATTGGAAAATTGTTATGAGTATGAGTGAAAAAGGGGTAAATTAGGATTAGGTTCAGAATATTTTCTAAGAGATAATTCATTTTGGAAAAAGAAAACCAATTCCATATCATCCTTTCATGCACAACAACCACTCCACACCTCCTCCTTGCATGAAACCCCACATCTTGCTTGGTGACACCTCCTCCTTCACCTTATCCTTCCTTTTTATCGCATATCTCCTGTGATCAGATCATTCATCTTGTTTATAATCTAAAAATTTAAAAGATAGAAAAAGAAAACAAAGAAGAACCAAAGAAAAGAGAAGAGATGAACTAAGCCTAGGTTTTCCTCACCATCAAGCTAAGAGCTAGGAGCTAAGGGTTTGGGTATCTTGGAGGAAGCTTTTCAATCATATTCAGTTGGTAAAATCCTAACTCAGTAGAATAGATTCTGGATTTTGTTTATGTTTGAAATCATAGTGTCCATAATATCGTATTTTAAGCAAACTTGGACCCTGTAGCAATCTGCTGTAGGTTAGATAAATATTAATTTAACAAAATAGTGCTTAAATGATGTATGTTAGACCTAGAACAAACCATAGGAACACGAACCAAGGGGATCGGTTTTGGGCCGGCGAGCCATAGAGAAATTCCGGCGTCCCCGGATTTTTGATTGGGGTTGATGTTTTGGTTTGTTGGGTAGATATCTGTGCAGAATTTTGGTTAATTTGGTATTGTTTAATTAATTCAGTTTAACTGTATATAAAATCTGGGAAAAAATATTAGTTATGGAATCAAAAATCTAAAATACGACACGGGTAAAACGTAACGCGATCTGTTTTCTGTCGCGATGCAGAATTGGGTTAGATTCCAGTGAGGTTAAGTGCTGGATAGTTGAAATAGCCGTATGCAAAATAACTAGTACGTAAGAACTTGTGTTTTCATATTCGCCGTATCGGAATGTAGCTGTTTCCTTATACAATTTATTGTAATGTTAGATTCCAATACGGGAACTTTGGAGGCCGCGAGAAAAGGAAAAGGATTGGCGATTCTTGAGTTGATACGATGTATTTCCGGTGAGTAGATTTACATCTACTGGGGAAGTCGGGTGGATGGCGTATAGCACCCCCGCAACCTTATGATTATTATTATGATATCTACTTAAGTTTAGCTTTTCGTCAAAGCATCGATATGGTATTGCATCTTGTATATGTTCTATTTGCATAAAGTTTTATATGCAGCTTTTAAATTAGATATACGTGATATTTGATCCGTACGATATGGGTATGATTTGATGAGTTTGTACGAGGGATCATGCCGTACATAAGATGATATAAATATAGCGATATGATGAATTATAATACAAGGATTTATACATAGTGGAAATGATGAACTTTGTCTACCGAATAACGGCCAAATTATTCTTCGACTCATAGAGTTAGATTATGTTCAGTTTTAGGATGTAATGCTGGTATGAGATATATTATTTTAAAAACCCCGGTTCGTTGTCTTTTAAATAAACTACCAGAATGCGTGCTAATTTCTAAAACAAATATCTCTTTTAAATCTTAGGCAGCTTTCTTATTTTAAACTTAACGTTCCGATCATTTCTAAAGATAATGGTATAGCTCAAAACAAGTAATTACAATAAATACGTTTAGACTTCTTATAGGGTTGTATTATGTATTCTATATTATATGTTTCCGCGTTACGCACACTCTGGTAGAACACTGCATAAATACCAATGAGTACTATACTGCACAAGCACTTAACAATATGTTACACTACACCTCATTGGTATTGCCATGTCACTGTAGAATCGTTCTGTTATATATGTGTTAATATATAGACTGTTACACCGTATAACACTTGCACAAATACTAATGATTTCAATGTTGCACGAGCACAGACGCGTATGCTACACTACACATAGTGCCATGACACATTAGAATTGAATTCATTATGTTATGTGACATGATTACGTAGTCTTTTCCTATTCATTTTGTAATAGTATAGATGATGTATTTGATTTCTTGAGATTTCTGAGTATTTTACTCCTGATGATATATATATATATATATATATATATATATATCGGTGGTATGGGACACTGTTATATATATACATATATAGTATATCATCAATACAATCTATGCAAGTTTCTTATTCCTCACTTGATATTTTTATATGATAAATAAACGTCCACCATGAGATTTGTGTTTTCTGATTTTAATATCCGAACCGAGTCTGTGGGTATACAGTTACGGATTTACAATTTTGTCTAGACTGAGTAAGAGGTGGATACAGTTGGGTACATGGTGGACCCGGTCGAGACCGAGGGGCAGGATAGCCGCATGATAGGCGGGGAGCCTAATGAGGTGACTCGATTCCGGAGATAAAATGAACACGACAGATATCCAGGGGATACTGACTGGGGTTCGACTTCGTACGATAGATATCCAGGGGATACTGATCGTAGCCAGGATATCGGGTGGCGATCATCTGTTGAGATGGTGTTGACGGTATCTGTATTTACGTGTCGATGCTGGACACGAGAGATTTCGGATTTCGATGTCGATGCTGGACATCCATATGTTTATTGATGTGATCATTATCTTGAGGTACACGGTAGATATGTATTTATTGGATTCCACCAGGACTGATCCGGGGGACAGTACCTGCATATAATTGCATAGACATTAATAGACAAAAAGGGAATTCCAATACGGATAATATATTCATGATGTTGATTCATATGACATTGAGATATTATACTTATTGCATGATATTAAGTATTGCACCTTTGCATATCATATAGTATATCGATATAGATTATGATAGTACTATACTTATGACCTAGATATCGTCATGCATTTCGACTTCTACCTTTTGATGTACTTTTATTTACTGAGTTGGCAACTCATCCCCGTTGTGCCACAGTTCTTGCAGGTTTTACCGCTTGGATTATCAGCGGTTTGGGCACACATTCTTTTGGGGATTGATGGGTAAGTGAGTTTTTGTTGTATCCTACTCACTCTTGATTATTCATATATTCTTGTATCTAGTGGAAACTCCATCAACTTAGAAATGATATACTATGGACTTAGAAGCGATGATTTAGAGTTTATGTGTGGTGATGTCGCACTCTTTAGAGTCGACATCTGTTATAGATTTGTTTGGCTGTTCCGTCTTTTGGACATGAAAGCTAGCTTCCGTTGGGATGCTATATTATTATGTTGTATCGGGTTTTTATAAAAACGTAAAGGAGGTGATGTCAAGTTTCAAAACGTCATAAAGGTTTTCCAACATATTTAGTTAAACTCAGATGTTATTTAAATTGATTTTATTAGATGATTATTTAAACCTCACCTCCAATATTTTTTCAAAAAAGGTTTAGATTCCGGGTTTCGGCTTACTTGGATTGCGTGGATGTCTTTAGATGTCATGTGATTTAAGTGCCGGTCACGTGCCACAATTGGGTCGTGACACACCGAAACTCGAAACATCATGAAACCCGTGTCCAGCATCGACACGTAAATCCTCATATCTCGGGCTCCGTCACTCCGGATCGGCCCATATCATCTCACGACTCTGGTCGGTATCCTCCAGATATCCGCCGAGCCCAAAACTATCACCGGTAGGTAGTGTTCCTTCCGTCAGGCTCACCGCCATTCTATACGAGTCTTTTTGCCCCGGGGTTCATCACCGGGTCCACCATGTACCTGCAGATGGTGCCTACCGCTCCTTGAATCGGGTATAACCATAGCTTAGAACCGAGAAAATTCATGGTGGACGCATCTAAATATCATATTAAGAGAAACCGCGTTTTAAAAGCAATACATGATTCCCTTTGAAATATAACTGCGGTTCTCAAATCCAGATATCTCATAAAAACAGCATCTCAAGCATATAACCATAAAGTACAATGTATGGAACATAGAGTAATAATATGAGCATATCGAGTATATCATACAAGCATGTCAAGTGATAGTACTGCACAATGAATGTACTTTTACGTTTAAGATAAATCTCATGATATGGCAGTTCCACTGTATAAGTGGCACGGCAATTACCGATGATGAATGTGTGTGAGTCGGCAAATCTGTATAAGTGTAATATGCGCATCAATGGTAATTGTGCAGGTATACTAGCAATGATATCGTATAACATTAAATACTGGAAACACGATAGGTATCATACGAGGATCCAACATAAATATGAACTATAATAAGTTAGCCTCTTTATGTCAACGATCCCGCCTCATAGTATCAAGTGTCGCAATATCCTCGATCATCATTCTCAATTCGTGATCGCGGATCAAACATTCGGTAAACGCATCGCGTATGGTAATCCATCGTACGGTGCCATCAACAGAACAGGGAATCTATCGCCCTATTCACCAACACAGGTACGGATCTAAAGTCTCGTAAGGCATATCTTATCAATCACATAACACATCTATATCAATCTTATATCATGTCTCCTTGCATATACGTCATATCTTGTTAATCTCAAGTCGTATCGATCTCGATCTCATATCATACCATTATCAACTCATACTTGTCCTCTTTCAATTCATACTTATCATGATTCACTTTCTCATTTCATATTCTCATATATCAATCCGAGTCATCTATATCTATCATCTCAATATCCCACATCATGTTATCTTATATACTTATATCATATTCTCAAGCTAATAAATCCATTAGTGTCAACTTTTATCATATCATCTTTTACTAAATCCTATAATCATGTTCGTATGTTCGTAGCATATCCTTTATCAAAATTATACTTTATATAACAGTCTTTCCATATCAATGGTTGCGGGGGTGCTATACGCCATCCACCCGAATTCCTCCGTAGATATAAATCTGCTCATCTGCTAAACTCATCGCTTAGCTGAAGTCGATGTGTTTCGTCATCTCGGAAGTCCACGCGAAGGTACTATAATCAATAAACAATCGTAATACTATTAAAACCAATATTCGAAAACTGATACGACACACGAATTGCTTATAGGTTAGAACCTATAGCTTACGCATGTAAGATCAACCAAATAACCCTCGTCCGTTGACGTACAAACGTCCAACGACGAAATCAAATCCAAACACTAAAACCATGAATTCAAATTCCTTAAAAACATAGCCAAAACACTCTCAAGTAGCACCCAAATTTTACCTCAGGTCAAAAGTGACAAAACTAATTAACAAGTACAGAGGCTAGGTTATAGGGTAAGTGTGCTACAGGAAAAACTACAACACCAACACACATGTTTGGTCCGATGAAAACATCATATTTCCCAGCCTCGCCGGTCATAGTAAGGGCAAAAGGGCTCGTACTTCGGTGGTGGTCTTCTAGTGGTCTAATTAGATCAATGAACTTGTTTTTTATCTCAGAAATAACCCAAGTTGCTCCAGATACCCTGTAGTCCTCTAGGTTTCACAAAACCGACATGGGACAAATTCTAAATTCGTGTATCGGGTTCTAAACTCATTCCAGATCAGGAAAAGCATTATTAAGGTCCTACAACACTCACTACACTCTACTGCATCTTTACAAGTCCGCAAAATCACTAAACATCAACATTCAAATTTCCAAGATCACAAAACTAACTAATACAAACTCTAAACTAAAACTAGGATATATTAACCATAACAACTTAACTAAAGTGTAAGGATTATCTCATTTGGCAACTTAGGAAAATTCTTGAGTTGCCCAAGGTCTTCAAAATCCAAACTTGAATGGCTCAAATGGTTTAGGATGAGGGTGTGCATCTTTTTAATGAAGGTGGCATGGGGTTTTGAATATGAATTGGAGATGATGCATGGAGGTAGAGGAGGTGGAGGAAGCATGAAGGAAATGATGAAAATGGTGAAGAAATGAAGAAGGGAGAAGAATTGTGAAGAAGTCAAAGATCTCTCTCTTAACCTCACTCTCTCTTACGCTTACTCTCTCACTAATATCTTCTTTGTTTTTTCCTCAAAATATCTCTTTTCTTTTCTTTCTCACTCTCATTCTAACAAGTCACAAACATAATAATAACATGCAACAAAAATGCACATGACATGGTGTACTAGCCATGTAAAAATATAAAGATACGGATTTGGCTTAATCATGATTAGTAGTGCACTAATCAAGTTTAACTTAAACTTACATATGATTATTTATAAAAATGCCAATATCCAATAAATATCATTATAATAAATAAATCATTTTAATCTCCACTTATATTCCAAATATTGGTATATACTTATACCATTTTATGAAAAACCCCTATTCGCAAATCGAATAGTTTTCGCGAAATATATTGTTTTAATATTTAATTTCCAAAAATAATATTTTATATTTCTGAAATGTTACACACTCCCAACATCCACTTAGATCTATCTCTATAGATCTAAATCCTCAAGATGTAGTAGGTATCACCCAGATCTTTAATGGAGAATCCTCGTGATAAGAGGAGCTTGACCGAGTGTAGCTTAGGAAACCCATTTCCTATCAAGAGTATGTCATCTACGTACAATACGAGGAAGACAGTCTTACTCTCTACAACCTTCTTGTATATACAAGGTTCATCTACCCTTTTGATGAAGTCAAACTCTTTGACTGCCACATCAAAACAGATGTTCCAACTCCGCGATGCGTGCTTTAATCCTGATGGACTTAAGCATAGCCACTAAGAGAAAAAAGGTTTCATCATAAACCACACCTGGTTATTGACTAAAGCCTTTTACTACAAGTCTAGCTTTGAAAGTCTCAACTTTTCCATCTACACCAAGAATCTTCCCAAGATTCACTTGCTCCCGATGGGTTTTACCCCTTCAGGTGCAACATTCAAAGTCATACTGTGTTGGTGTACATGGATTCCATCTCAAATCGCATTGCATCCAACCATTTCACAGAGTCCCTACTCGTGATGGCCTGCCCGAAACTAGTTGGGTCATCATCTACCATGATGCAATCTTCGCTCCCACCGTCACTGAGGAAACCGCAATATCTCTCAGGTGGATGAGGAACCCTACCAGATTCACGGAGAGGCTGAGATTCGTTGGAGACTATTGAATCCTTTGGTTTCACCAAATCATCAGCTGTTAGTTTGTCCAGCTAGAACTCCTTCCAGTTCTACCTCATGACCACTAATTTCTTCCATAAGAAATTCCTTTTCTAAAAAGGTGGCATGCTGAGAAACAAAACACCTTTTTCTCCTCAGTGTGGTAGAAGATATACCCTCGCGAATATTCGGGATATCCAACAAACTTATACAGAACTGACCCTACCTTGAGTTTGTCTGGATTCTGCCTTTCAACATAGGCCAGACAACCCCATATCTTAACTCGTTTAAGACATGGTCTCTTCACATTCCATATCTCATATGGAGTGGTAGGTACAGATTTGGATGGAGCCCCATTCAATAGGTATGCAGCTTCTCAAGTTCATAACTCCAAAAGGAAATAGGAAACTCAGCAGTACTCATCATAGAGCACACCATATCTAATAGGGCGCGATTCCTCCGCTTCGATACACCGTTGTGCTGTGGTGTACACGAAGGAGTAAGATGAGAGAGAATCTCATTCTTTTTTTAGAAAATCCAGGAACTCCATGCTTAAGTATTCCCTTCTCCGATCAGATCGAAGGACTTAATACTTCTACCCGTCTGGTTCTCAACTTCAAACTTATATTCCTTAAATTTCTTAAAAGCTTCAGACATGTGTTTCAACAAGAACATATGTCCGAATCTTGAGAGATGGTCAGTGAATATAATGAAGTACGAGGAACCAACCCTGGCATTTATAGACATAGAACCATATACATCAACATGTATCAGTCCCTAGAGTTCAGTAACTCTTTCTCCGTTTCCAGTAAACGGATTATTGGTCATTTTACCTTTGAGACAAGACTGACAAATATCATAAGATGAAAATTCAAACAGATTCTAATATTCATCCTTATGTAACTTAGCTAGTTGTGTCGCATTGATATGACCTAGTCTATAACGCCACAAGAAGGATTCGTTCATTTCTGAACCACTCCTCTTGTGTGTGTTCAGTATACTTTGAACTGTGATTTGATTTAGAATGTATATGCCATTACATAACGTGCCTGTAATGACCCCAATATTAATATACCTCCGCATTTTCTTTCTTTAATAAAATATTGTATTTATTTATTCTTAGTATTTTCTGTATATTTTGTTTTTTATAAATATATTATTTTATTATTCCATCTATTTTCCCCAAACGCATTTCTTTAAAACTAAATTTTAACTTTCTTTCAAATTAAACATAAGACCCAACCCAGCCCATAACTCAAATCCAATTTTATTTTCATTTTCTTTAATAAAACTATGAGCCCAAAAGCCCACTTTCTTTTTAAGCAACATCATATATTTAATTCTTATTATATATGTGTATGAACAACCTTGTAGCTCATTGGTTAAGTCTTTGCATTGTTATTCAATAGATCACATGTTCAAATCCCCATTCTTGCAATTATTTTTTATCAATTTTTATTCTTCTCATAAGTTACAAATGAGAGCTTTCATTTCCAAAATGAATGGTGACCTTTCATTTCTCTTTTAATTCCTATGTTGAATGCATATATTATTATAGATAATTCACCATTACACCATCTTTATTTGTCCCCCTCACATTTTTCTCGCTCTCGCTTCTCCCTCTTCACCTAGAGTCCTAGAAGAAGAACCCCAAGAAGTTTCAAGAAAATCTCGCTAGTAACGTGAGGTGATCGGTGGATAAACAAGCCCGATGACAATACCGGCTTGTGTATGTAAGTCCCTTCTCTCTTTCCCTCCCTCCATCTCCTTCTCTCTATCTTTTTCTTGTCATATTGCCATGAAAAACTTTCCTTATCATATCATAGTCCGTAAATAATTAATTAAATGGATACATATATAAATAATGAACACACACAAACATACACACATATATAGTTTGTAAAGTTTTTTCATTACTCTCAATCCACATGTTAAGATTTTATAGTAACCAATTAGGATTGTATCGTTTATTGTTGTATTTTAAATTACTTTATTTAAATTTTGTAAAAAAGAAAAATAAAGTTACAAATAAATTTCATGGTTTTCTCGTTTCTCATATATAACATATCAATACCTTTACTTTTAAATTAATTTTTACTTTTGTTAATATCAGGAAATTTACATATGATAGAATATATTATTTTGTACATGCTGTAAAAATTTCAGATCGAATCGCTTAACGGTTTAGGAATTATATCGTTTTTATTCACTGTTCGTAAAACAAAAAACTGCAGTTATCAGTCAATTTCTAGGATACATAACTTGGTATACCGATGTCCAAATTGAGCAAAATCAGTGCTTTGGATACCTACATCAAATAATATAGATTTTCGTAGTTTTAAATTTTTACTGAAAACCGACGTAAAATATACAAAACCGCGTTACAATATTAAGTGACGAATCTGGATAGAATCTGTCATGATTCGTACACTTTTTTTAAATTGGACATAACTCGAACACTCGATGTCCGTTTGTGACAAACTTTAGATGTGTAGATGCAAAATTGATAGAACTATAATTTTCTATATATTATATTACTTAGAAATGCATGAAACAACTCGATATAGGCTTTGCAATATAACATATAGTTGCTGTCGAGAAATCTGAATTTCTATTTTAAACGCTGATATTAAAATGATCATAACTAGAGCTTCAGGAATCCAAATCATGTGAATTTTGGTGTTTTGGATAATTAACTCAAAATGCCTACAATTTTCTATTAATCTTCGTAGCCTGAAACCTGATAAAAAATAACTCAAAATGCGTTTTAAAAATATGTGACGGTGCTGAACAGATTCTGATCTGTTTTGCGCGACGATACGAAAACATGTATATCTCCCAAACCGGTAGTCATATTTAGGCGAGACTGAAACTCGCATACGCATAACACTTAAGACTATGTTTTCATTTATATTCTGAATTCAAATAACTTGATTAACTAGTCATACATATCACATATTTACAACATTGTTTTTGGACGTTTCTTGTATACTTATCTCATATCATGTTCTATGATTGCTTATCTATTTTTATCTATATGACTTTTGATTAAACCATTACATGCTAGAATTGACTTGATCTTGACACGACTCAGTCATGAATACCTGAACCCAATAGGTGCACATGACTCGACTTGACCCGAATCATGAATACGTAATGACTTGATATGAACACTTGACATGAATACATGAACAATTGACTTGAATACTTGAATCGACTCAATACGTGAATTGCACTCTCTTATGTATTCATGGATTTGGGCAAGACTTGTAATTTTAATCACAGACTTATATACACGAGGTGTTGGGGTATTTTGAGTATGAATCCAACGGAATCTCATGAGTCCCATTAATACAAATCATGTTGCTGTGGTACTGGGCTGAAACGGTACAAATCATATTTCTGTGGTACTGGGCTGAAACGGTACAAATCACGAATTCACGAATGAGGGCCCGCGTTACCAAGCCCCTGGATGATAGCTTGTTGGGTTTGGAATACTTTAATAACTATTGAAGTCCCACTATTTTGGGCCCATGATTCCTTGCCCCTGGACGATAGCCTTGGGTTCGAGAATATTCTTGAGATTGGTTTACATTCACACTTGAACTCACGTTAGTTAATTTTACCCTTCTAGAGACCTTTTAGGAGACTTACATTCACTTCATATTCAGTATACCTACACTCCACGGTCATGCTATACTTGTTTGCTATGCTCATGTTACATTTCCATGCTGATACAGTTGCCATATATATTACCATACTTGTTCACATATTACAATTTCCATTTATACTATATTACATGTCATCTTGCACTCAATTTATATATTACACATCTCTATTGGGACTTACCGAGCGTTAGTTCGCTGACGGGCATTCCACCCACTTCTTTCTATTCTTGGAATGTTCGTCAGGTGATATTGAGACAGAGAAGATAGAAGTGGTCGAAAAGGGGTACAATCAGTTCGCATCACAAACAGACGTATAGTTTCATTCAGTTTTTCATTTCATTTCAGCTTATTTATGTATGCCTCCTTGTTAAGGCTTATCATGTTAAATATATTGTATTCAGATATTTTGTCTACTATGAATCATGAATTGTAACGTTTTGAAAATCGTTTAGGTGAAATTTCCGATTTTCGGTAAAATAATGGGTGTTTTCCATAAAAACCAAGATATAAATATCTTTTAATATAAAATTAAATATAAATATTCTAGCTATGTAATTGCTAGTATTTGGTGTTTATTGAACCACTTGTAAAATTTCTAGTTTACTGAATTTTTTTTCCGAATTTAATTATTTTAATATTATTTTAAGCAGTCACTAATACATTTAATTAGGGATAATTACAAATTGGAATGGGTTAATACAAATTTTGTGCATCATGACATATTAAACTAACATGTAAAATATTGTTTTTGAAATGAAAAGAAATTAATAAGATGGTTTTAGAAAATATAAACTATAAAGGCTTAAATGGTGAAAAATAGCTAAATGGAAATTAGGGTATTGTATTTATCATTTTCCCTCACCCCACACCCACACCCACACTCACACACCCCCACTTTCCATCTAGGCCGAACCCACATGCAGCAGCCCCTCCCCACTCTACACTCTAAATTAAAGAAAAAACAAATGAAAAGAAAAGAAAAGAAAAGAAAAGAATAAAGAGAGAAGACGTTGTGTGTTGACTTGGAGTATAGGCTTTGTTGACTTCAACCCACACACTCATCTCACATTCTCCCACTCCCTCCCTTAACCTGGCCGAGCCTCCCTCAAGCATCCCCTTTTTTTTGACCCCATTTTCACTTCAAAAACCCTCACAAAATCCTTCAAAAATCAACACAAAATCTTCACAAAATCAAAATCCGAGCCCTATCCATTTTTCCCTAACCTATCTAGTATGGATCTTGATGAAAAGTTAGCATTTTGGAGACAAGTTGCATGTTGGATCTCATGATCTTTGAGGTATAATCTTAACCCATGTTTTAATTGTTGCTAAATTATCTTAATCTAGCCTAATTAGGTATTATTATGGTTTAATTTCAAGATTTGGAAATTCAAAGAGAAGGGTTTAAATTCTAAGTTAGGGTTTAGGTCAATTGATCATGGTCTAATTGTGTGGTTAACATCTAGTGGGCATGCTAAAACAAAGCTATTTACTAGTTTGCTAATTGTATTTTTAAATTTGTTCTAGTTATGCTAATTTTGCTAACTAAGTTTTTGGAAATTTATTAAATGGTTTAGATTAAAATATAATTAAGGTTTCATGTCATTATTAGCATTATAAATTGTAGTTTAATACTTTGGATCATGCAAAACCAAGCTTAGTTGTTGTTTTGTGCATTTTTACTTGAAATTGTTAAAATTGGATAAAATTGCAAAATAGAATTTTGGGTTTTATAAAAATTGATGAGATTAAATTATGATGATGGTCTGTATGACTTAGTTATGATATTTAGTAAATATTATGGCTATTAGTTTTGTTAAAACGTCAAGATTTTGTTTTAAAACAGTTAATTTTGCTTAATAGGTTTCGGAAAAATAGCTTTTAAAGCGAATTTGAAGTTTTGATGATTTAAACCTTATTTCATATATATATTTAGTGTGTTGTGAAACCACGAATGGTGCGTTTGAGTTTTCCTCGATCACTCAGCGTTTGTATGCCGATGTCGAGGGTTTTGGGGTTGATTTGAGAGAGCAAACCATAGGTTTTGACCTATGTGAGATACGCGTGTCGTTTTGATCATGAGTCGGATTTTAATGCGATACGATGTGTTATGATACGTAGGTACCCACACGAGAACTTCGAGACGAGAAGCAAGCACGTGGCGACATTGGCATCGGCAAGCGAAGATCAGGTGAGTAGATTATATCTACGGGGGAAGTCGGGTGGATGGCATATAGCAGCCCCGCAGTCCGTATTATAGTTTATGATATATATGTTTATATAGGTGTTTTATGATACGAGGATGATTATCAAGATATGATTTTGTGTTTATGGTTTAGTTTAGGATAGTTAGAAGTAGCTTAGTTTAGTTTCTTAGTCGCGAACCCTAGAATAGGTTTTTACCCACACGTACACACACACATGCATACAATTATTTTACTTGTGCGTATATGGGGATATATATATACATACAGACATACATACATACATACATACATACATACATACATGGATTTTGAGGATAAGTACTTGGGATTGGAGATGAGTTGATGAGATTAGGCTTGGGGCCATGAGATCGGTGATATGATATAGTTCGTATTTGAGATATGACATGATATTTTAGCGGGTTCTTTAGGCGCGGTGTTTTCATACACACGCATGTATATACATAGATGGTATCAGTTTTGTACTAGACTTATATCAGTACCCCCAGATCATGATATATGATGGAAAGGATACGAGACGAATAATGAGATAAATGTGATATTTGACCCGTACCCAGATTTGGGAAGCCGTACGACGGATTTACCGTACGAGGTATATATTGACGATAGATCCGCACTCTTGACTTGAGAATGTCATATGATATGTTGTATCGTACGTGGTACTATTGAGGTGGGATCACCGACTATATATATGTATATATATATATATCGACTCAGATTTAGGTGGTTTCCATACCCTTTTCGATTGGTTGTTAGTTAGACCTGTAGTTTACTTTATAAATGTTAGACTGGAACCGAGTCATACCTATTTCCAAAACTAACGAATCGTGAGGATTTTAAAGACATGTCAAGGGATACCACGGATATTTTAAAAGACGTACCTTTTCTTAAAGACACTGTAGCCCTTATTTTCAAAACACCACGATTCGTACTATTTCAAACGACAAAACAGTATAACACAGGTGTAGTGATGTAGATTCCTTATTATTACGTTATCATTCATGTTCCGCATATTATTTTTGCAATTACTTTTCATTGCCATTTATCATGTTGTTATCGTCTCATTGCATGTTTATTGTGTACTTAGTGATTATGAACTATGCTGTCAGGACACCAGCACCATTACCGATGATGCGTATGCTTCACATACACTTTCTTGCCGGCTCACCCACATCATCATCGGTAATTGCCATGTCACGTACACTTTAGAAAATACCATTTCATCTACATAGCTTGATAGCTGATGTTGCGATATGTTATAGCTTTCATATGCTAGTTTAACTATTGCATTCATTGCATGATATCAGATGCATTCATATATTCACTGGTTATGTAGTATTATGGAGATTTATGCCGGTATTCACTGTTTATTGGTATTATGATTATTTGATGATTTTGGATTTCCATGAGATTTCTGGATTTGGGAGAAAACCGCAAGAATATATATATAAAGTTCTCTCTCTCTTTTTAAAATGCAAGTTGCGGTTTTCTCATGATGTATGAGTCGTCCACCATGAGTTTTCATGATAGTTTTTGGATTTCGAGACCCGATTCGAGGAGGAGTAGGAACCGTTTCGGGTACATGGTGGACCCGGTATGGTACCCCGGGGCGAGACTGATTTCATAGTGGATGATGAGCCTGGCAGGGGCAGACTGCCTACTGGTGATTTTACTTGGCGCGGCGGATATCCGGAGGATACCGTACGTGGTCGTGTGATTGATGATTCGGGCCGATCCGGACTGACGGAGCCTGAGGTATTGAGATATTAAGATATTGAAATATGAGATATTGAGATCGAGATATTGAGATTTGAGATACAGAGATATTGAGATTTGATATTGAGATACTGAGATTTATGTTTTGTGTCGATACTTGACACTGATTTCTCTGTTGCTTTCATTGATGATACTTGATTGATATACATATAGAAATCTCATTGATTAAAGAAAACAGTTGTCTCACTCATGATATATTCTGTTCCCATCGTAATGCATTCATACATCATATATCTGATATGTTGCTATCTGAGGCATTGACACGAGCACGTGGTATTGCACGTATATGTAGATGGATCAGGATATTATTTGAGGATATTACTTGATATGACCTAGGATAGCGTCATACATGCGATTTCTGCTCTGTGATGTTTTCTACTCACGAGTTGGCAACTCACCCCCGTTGTGCCACAGTTCCTTGCAGGTTTTGCCGTACAGGTTCATTGCGGCTTTGCTGGCACACTGTTCCTTCCGGGTGATTGCTTTGATAGGTGGGTTCTTTGCATCAGGACCACCATTGTATATTTGTTTTTTCAGTTGTATCTAGTAAAACTCCATCAACCAGATTGTATATTTGATAGAGATAGAAGACCAAACTTGTTTTTATTTCAACCTTAGAGTCGCGCGTTGTATTATTATTTTTTTTTTATATTGTTTTGAGTTTCTTTTGAGTTTTGATCATCGCCCTTCGGTGTTGTATATTATATTGCTTGCGTGGTTGTGACCGTCGATTGACGAAGAGCTAGCTCCTGCTTGGGGATGCCTTTTTTTCATTTCGTATACTATTCATGTTGTATCCCGTTTGGGGCCAGTATTTACAAAGAAGACTCTGCCGAAATTTTTAGAAAAGACTTGAGATTTTAAAATGCATATTTCGGCTTATGTTGCTAAACTACTTGATTTAAATTGGTTTTTCCTTCACTCTACTGCTTCTTTGATTTTGATTTCTGGGTTTTGGCTTACTTAGATTACGTACGCCTCGAGACGTTTCGTAATTTAAGTGCTGGTCATGTTCCGTACTTTTCGGGTCGTGACAAAGTGGGTATCAGAGCGTTATGTTTTACCTTCGGAGTGTAGGATGATCCTTGGTTGATGGAGTAGGTAACTCAAGTAGAGTGATGTATCGCGTGTATGTTCCGCGGCATACTTACGATACGATGCTCCGCTTAAGAAGCCTTAGAATTTACATTTCTTTGCACAGTATTATTTTCATTCCTATGATCTAGCCTCATTAGTACCAGTTATGGTTTTGTTATCACGGTTATACGGGCAGAGAGCTATGGCTAGAGTTGCGGTCAGCACGAGCTTGCCATGGACGAGGACTGACCAGGGCGTAATTCCGGCGACACACGATTGCAGAGATGTATCGTTTATTTGTGTTTTCTGCCATGAACGTTTGATGGATCACTTTTACGAGATTTTTCGGACGTGCAGATCAACACCAGAGGATTGGGCTACCGCTAGAGACCAGCCAGAATGTGATGACCGTTAATGCACCGTATTTTGATGATTTAGGCACTGTTCAGCGTGCGGACAATGAGCCAGTTGTTGCTACGAATGACGAGATATCACTCCAGATGTTTGGAGCAATGCCGCATGAGTTATACTTCGAGATATGATAGAAGATCGCTAGTCACCAAAGATGAAAGACTAGGACATGTGATTCATTGCCTACCCCGATGCGAGGTCAGCAAATTGATTGATTCCAACTAGAGACGACTTCATGCTGATACGGTGAGAGTCGATTTAGATGATCGAATGTCAGGAACCTATTTTCCAGGTTTAAAGTATTTGGAAAACAATGCAAGCAATTCTACGGACCCTCTAGAAGAATGAAACCCTAACTCGACATAATGACCATGGAACGCCGGTGAACCTTAGGGTTTGTGGCAGCTCATCGGTGCCATTAGTGAGGCTTGGGTCTGCCCTTCTACGGTTGGTCTATAGGTGCTGTGGCATATATTCGATACTATTAAACTGTACCCAAGATGTTGAGCTCTTGGGGGATTATGGAACCTTGACGAATCGATCGAAAAGTTCGACATCATTCGGATATCATGTGATGGGATACATTACTTGGGAGACTCCAGATACAAGTATAGCCATTGGAGCACAGTCCATGCAGCCACAAAGAGATGAGTCCGAAGCAGTCGACAATAGAGAAAAGTGGAGTAAGAGGTTCGTACGAGATCTTGATGAGGTGATGTTCCACTCCACTGACATCAGGGATGTGATACGCAAGTAGAGGCGTTGACTATGGATATATCTTCCAGAAGGAGTCGTGATGAGTATGCAGCCGTTCCGGAACAAGAAATAGATATAGTAAAAGATGATAACTTCCAGGCAGTTCAGCAGAAACGAGGTTTTGGGAGAGACCTCGATAGGACCTTTCTAGAATATTATACGAGAAGACTTGGACCCAGGATTAGTTGTATTGCACACGCCCAGCAGGCCAGAGTTCACCATCGTCGACGAGACATGTTATAAGTGACCATGACAGTTGGCCAGAGATCTTTAGAGGATGTACTAGAGCGGGGCTATTTGTGTCATCCTTGATTTTGATATTTTGGGCGATTTATTTGCATGATTGAAATTTTGTGCACCACAGTTGCACTTGACTTCGATTTGATGTCATTCGAGATGCTGATTTTGATTTCATACCTATGGTATGCATATGATTTGACTTGTGTTTTCGGCATAGATTCCATGCACTTTAGTATTTTGATTCGATTTTGTGCACGCTGATGCATAGGGTTATGAGGTTTTATACCACGGTATACCTGATTTGGATTCGGATTGAGATGTGTTGTATGCCGTCGATTTCGATTGTGATATTCGATATTGTTTTCGTGCACCTTGTGCATTGGATTTGGATTCTTGCGCATACTTGGGCGCTTGATGCGATTTTGATGCACACCATATGCACTAAATCGAGATTCTTCGTGCATATCAGATGCACCTGGTTTTGCTGTCAGGCATACACGTTGCCCTTGACTGGTGTTTTCGTGCACACCCGTTGCACTCAGTTTTGTTTATGAGCACATGTATGGCACATTCATGGATTTCGATTTCCGTGCGCCCCAGACGCACGTGGCATTCATATGCACATTTTGGGATTGATTTCTTATGGAGCAGTACGTTTTTACGATATTTACTATAAGTTTTCATACTGAGCAGGACTAGTCAGAGGACAGTACCTGGATATATTTTGCATGCATTGACAGTTATCGAAAGGATTTCCAAAAAGGAGAGCTATGGTCTCAGCATTTATCTACGTGTCTGAGATGACACGAAAAGTTTAAACAAGGAAACCCTTCTAATTTATTCTTAAAACGGCGTGACGTGTATGTTAAACAAAGGATATATATATATATATATATAGTTATTTTCTCACAATGGACGTCCGCCATTGTGCAGTGATACATACATCGTACAGCGATTTGAAAAAGGTGTGGCATGCAATGCTTCCAGATGTTTTAATGATGTTTACATGTATAGTTCGATATATATCATGTTGGTTTTCGTATTGGATCTTGACATTGGTGTCTTCACCATATCACCGATAATTGCGGGATGCTTGACGGAGTTTTGATTTTTGAGTTATACACTCTTTTCATGCGTATGCATTGCGCTATGATGTGATTTATGTGTTTATGATTTTGGAACCGCGACGACTTGATCATTTTACTGGAATGTTTTAGTATTTGGGGGAGTTTTAATTTAAATTCGGGGACTGAATTTTTTTAAGGGAGAAGATTGTAACGTTTTGAAAATCGTTTAGGTGAAATTTCCGATTTTCAGTAAAATAACGGGTGTTTTCCGTAAAAAGCAAGATATAAATATCTTTTAATATAAAATTAAATATACATATTCTAGCTATATAATTGCTAGTATTTGGTGTTTATTGAGGCACTTGTAAAATTTCTAGTTTACTGAAATTTTTTCCGAAATTAATTATTTTAATATTATTTTAAGCCGTCACTAATACATTTAATTAGGGATAATTGCAAATTGGAATGGGTTGATACAAATTTTGTGCATCATGACGCATTAAACTAACATGTAAAATATTGTTTTTGAAATGAAAAGAAATTAATAAGATGGTTTTAGAAAATATAAACTATAAAGGTTTAAATGGTGAAAAATAGCTAAATGGAAATTGGGGTATTGTATTTATCATTTTCCCTCACCCCACACCCACACCCACACTCACACACCCCCACTTGCCGCCTTGGCTGAACCCACATGCAGCTGCCCCTCCCCACTCTCCCCTCCAAATTAAAGAAAAAACAAAAGAAAAGAAAAGAAAAGAAAAGAATAAAGAGAGAAGAAGTTGTGTGTTGCCTTGGAGTGTGGGCTTTGTCGACTTCAACCCACACACTCACCTCACATTCTCCCACTCCCTCCCTTAACCTGGCCGAGCTTCCTACAAGTAGCCCCCCTTTTTTGACCCCATTTTCACTTCAAAAACCCTCACAAAATCCTTCAAAAATCAACACAAAATCAAAATCCAAGCCTTACCCATTTTCCCTAGCCTATCTAGTATGGATCTTGGTGAAAAGTTAGCATTTTGGAGACAAGTTGCATGTGGGATCTCATGATCTTTGAGGTATAATCTTAACCCATGTTTTAATTGTTGCTAAATTATCTTAATCTAGCCTAATTAGGTATTATTATGGATTAATTTCAAGATTTGGAAATTCAAAGAGAAGGGTTTAAATTCTAAGTTAGGGTTTGGGTCAATTGATCATGGTCTAATTGTGTGGTTAACATCTAGTGGTCATGCTAAAACAAAGCTATTTACTAGTTTGCTAATTGTATTTTTAAATTTGTTCTAATTATGCTAATTTTGCTAACTAGGTTTTTGGAAATTTATTAAATGGTTTAGATTAAAATATAATTAAGGTTTCATGTCATTATTAGCATTATAAATTGTAGTTTAATACATTGGATCATGCAAAACCAAGCTTAATTGTTGTTTTTTGCATTTTTACTTGAAATTGTTAAAATTGGATAAAATTGCAAACTAGAATTTTGGGTTTTATAAAAATTGATGAGATTAAATTATGATGATGGTTTGTATGACTTAGTTATGATATTTAGTGAATATTATGGTTATTAGTTTTGGTAAAACATCAAGATTTTGTTTTAAAACGGTTAATTTTCTTATTAGGTTTCGGAAAAATAGCTTTTAAAGCGAATTTGAAGTTTTGATAATTTAAACCCTATTTCATATATATATATTTAGTGTGTTGTGAAACTACGAATGGTGCGTTTGAGTTTTCCTCGATCACTCGGCGTTTGTACGCCGATGTCGAGTGTTTTTGGGTTGATTTGAGAGAGCAAACCATAGGTTTTGACCTATGTGAGATACGTGTGTCGTTTTGGTCATGAGTCGGATTTTAATGCGATACGATGTGTTATGATACGTAGGTACCCTCACGAGATCTTCGAGACGACAAGCAAGCGTGTGGCGACATTGGCATCGGCAAGCGAAGATCAGGTGAGTAGATTATATCTACGGGGGAAGTCGGGTGGATGGCGTATAGCACCGCCGCAGTCCTTAGTATAGTTTATGATATATATGTTTATATAGGTGTTTTATGATACGAGGATGATTATCAAGATATGATTTTGTGTTTATGGTTTAGTTTAGGATAGTTAGAAGTAGTTTAGTTTAGTTTCTTAGTCGCGAACTATAGAATAGGTTTTTACCCACACGTACACACACACATGCATACAATTATTTTACTTGTGCGTATATAGGGATATATATGTATGTGTATATATATATATATGTATGTATGTATGTATGTATACAAATACATGGATTTTGAGGATAAGTACTTGGGATTGGAGATGAGTCGATGAGATTGGGCTTGAGGCCATGAGATCGGTGATATGATATGGTTCGTATTTGAGATACGACATGATATTTTAGCGGGTTCTTTATGCGTGGTGTTTTCATACACACGCATGTATATACATAGATGGTATCAGTTTTTTACTAGACTTATATCAGTACCCCCAGATCATGATATATGATGGAAAGATACCAGACGAATAATGAGATAAATGTAATATTTGACCCGTACCCAGATTTGGGAGGCCGTTCGACGGATTTACCGTACGAGGTATATATTGACGATAGATCCGCACTCTTGACTTGAGGATGTCATATGATATGTTGTATCGTACGTGGTACTATTGAGACAGGATCACCGACTATATATATGTATATATATATCGACTCAGATTTAGGTGGTTTCCATACCCCTTTCGATTGGTTGTTAGTTAGACTTGTAATTTACCTAGTAAATGTTAGACTGGACCCGAGTCATACCTATTTCCAAAACTAACGAATCTTGAGGATTTTAAAGACATGTCAAGGGATACTATGGATATTTGAAAAGACGTACATTTTCTTAAAAACACTGTAGCCCTTATTTTCAAAACAACACGATTCGTACTATTTCAAACGGCAAAACAGTATAACACAGGTGCAGTGATGTAGATTCCTTATTGTTACGTTATCATTCATGTTCCGCATATTATTGTTGCAATTACTATTCATTGCCATTTATCATTTTGTTATCGTCTCATTGCATGTTTATTGTGTACTTAGTGATTATGAACCATGCTGTCAGGACACCAGCACCATTACCGATGATGCGTATGCTCCACATACACTTACTTGCCGGCTCACCCACATCATCATCGGTAATTGCCATGTCCTGTACACTGTAGAAAATACCATTTCATCGACATAGCTTGATAGCTGATGTTGCGATATGTTATATCTTTCATATGCTAGTTTAACTAT
The DNA here is from genome assembly GCA_030015575.1 of Agapanthus africanus. Lineage (NCBI taxonomy): Eukaryota > Viridiplantae > Streptophyta > Magnoliopsida > Asparagales > Amaryllidaceae > Agapanthus > Agapanthus africanus. Next base: position 729,156,890 of record JASDDO010000019.1, on the reverse strand, counting down.
TGCATTCATTGAATGATATCAGATGCATTCATATATTCATTGGTTATGTAGTATTCTGGAGATTTATGCCGGTAAAACTGTTTATTGGTATTATGATTATTTGATGATTTTGGATTTCCATGAGATTTCTGGATTTGGGAGAAAACCGCAAGAATATTTATATATATATATATATATATATATAAACTTCTCTCTCTCTTTTTTTAAAATGCAAGTTGCGGTTTTCTCATGATGTATGAGTCGTCCACCATGCGTTTTCATGATAGTTGTTGGATTTCGAGACCCGATTCGTGGAGGAGTAGGAACCGTTTCGGGTACATGGTGGACCCGTATGGTACCCTGGGGCGAGAGTGATTTCATTGTGGATGATGAGCCTGGCAGGGGCAGACTGCCTACCGGTGATCTTACCTGGCACGGCGGATATCTGGAGGATACCGTGCGTGGTCGTGTGATTGATGATTTGGGCCGATCCGGACTGACGGAGCCTGAGGTATTGAGGTATTGAGATATTGAGATATGAGATATTGAGATCGAGATATTGAGATTTGAGATACAGAGATATTGAGATTTGATATTGAGATACTGAGATTTATGTTTTGTGTCGATACTTGACACTGATTTCTCTGTTGCTTTCATTGATGATACTTGTTTGATATACATATAGAAATCTCATTGATTAAAGAAAACAGTTGTCTTACCCATGATATATTCTATTTCCATTCGTAATGCATTCATACATCATATATCTGATATGTTGCTATCTGAGGTACTGACACGAGCACGTGGTTGCACGTATATGTGGATGGATCATGATATTATTTGAGGATATTACTTGATATGACCAAAGATAGCGTCATACATGCGATTTCTGCTCTGTGATGTTTTCTACTCACGAGTTGGCAACTCACCCCCGTTATGCCACAGTTCCTTGCAGGTTTTGCCGTACAGGTTCATTGCGGCTTTACTGGCACACTGTTCCTTCCGGGTGATTGCTTTGACAGGTGGGTTCTTTACATCGGGATCACCATTGTATATTTGTTATTTCAGTTGTATCTGGTAAAACTCCATCAACCAGATTGTATATTTGATAGAGATAGAAGACCAGACTTGTTTTTATTTCGACCTTAGAGTCGCGCGTTGTATTATTATGTTTTTTTATGTTGTTTTGAGTTTCTTTTGAGTTTCTTTTGAGTTTTGATCCTCGCCCTTCGGCGTTGTATATTATATTGCTTGCGTGGTTGTGACCGTCGATTGATGAAGAGCTAGCTCCCGCTTGGGGATCCCTTTTTTTTCATTTCGTATACTATTCATGTTGTATCCCGTTTGGGGCCAGTATTTACAAAGGAGACTCTGCCGAAATTTTTAGAGAAGACTTGAGATTTTAAAATGCATATTTCGGCTTTTGTTGCTAAACTACTTGATTTAAATTGGTTTTTCCTTCACTCTACTGCTTCTTTGGTTTTGATTTCTGGGTTTTGGCTTTCTTAAATTACGTACGCCTTGAGACGTTTTGTAATTTAAGTGCCGGTCATGTTCCGTACTTTTCAGGTCGTGACATGAATGTAATAAATCACAGTTTGATTTCATTCTTTTTTTATTCTTGTTGTTTTGTGATTGCTTATAGATGCTTAGCATATTTATTTCGAGAAATGACCTTCACAGAATAAATACGTCGCGGGCTTTCCACGTCACCATTTCCATCTACTGGGAAGCGGGGCGTGACAGTGCCTGATCTAATCAACTCTTGATTAAGGAAAATGTTCACAACATTATCCTGCAATACAAAATTATATCCTTCTTTAACTTGATAAAGAAACTGATGTAATGTTGTATATCAGGTTCGGTACATAATAATATTTGCTCAGAATCAATGTATTTACCATTTGGTAATACAAGATGATATTTGCCAGCTGATTTGGCTGCAACAATTGCACCATTCTCTACTCTAGGGAATGATCACCTTTTCTCAGTTGTCTAGCTATCTTTAACTCATGTAATATCTTACATATATGGGATTCTGTTCCGGTATCTCATACCTAGGACGTAAAGGATACTGAGAAATAGTTCTCGGTAACTAACACACCCGAAGAATATGCATCAACATGCTTTTTCCTCGATTGGGTGGCATGGAAATCCTGGTATTCCCTTATTTCCTGATCAGACTTATAACAATTATAAGGTAGAGTGGAACCAACGTTCCCCGGCACGGTATAATAAGCAGGTTTGGTCAATACATCTATATTACTATCTTAATTAAGGCAAGCCACGGTCGCTATCAGGAGAGAAAGAGAAGAAAACACTCAGCGTATGCTCTTGAAAGATCAGATTGGTTATTATTTTATCTAATCAGGATGACTCCCACTATTTTCATCTAATATTCCTTCAAACCCTAAATGGTAAGACTATCCGGGATTAATTACACGCTACAAGTTCGCTAATCTTTCGGCCAGGCTAGTGTCGGTACTTTGAGGGAGGTTTCCCGTGCATTCGCACGGACCTAATTAAAATAAAACTCATTTTTCCAGGGGCGTAAGCCTGTTAACACCTTTCTAGACACCTTGTCACGACCCGAAGGTACGGAACGTGACTGGCACTTAAATTACGAAACGTCTAAAGGCGTAACGTAATCTAAGTATGCCAAAACCCAGAAATCTAAACAAAATTAGAAGTAGAGTGAAGGAAAACTTGTTAAAAGAAAGCGATTTTAAGCAAAACAATTCGTAAACATTTTATTAAAACAACAAATTTTCCCGAAAATTTCGGCAGAGTCTCCTTTGTAAATATTGTCCCCGAAACGGGTACAAACAAGAGAAATACATATATATCAAGAATAAGGGATCCCCAAACGGGAGCTAGCTCTTCGCCAAAGGAGGATCACAACCATGTACAATATATATATCATCAAATGCGAAAACAAGTATATGAAAGCACGAAAGTAAGAAAACAACACGTCGGCTCAAGTGAGAATCGACACCAGAAATAAAATACATACATATCTCAGAAGTCTCACCGTCTAGTCCAATATACGAAAGGTAGATGGAGTATACTATATACAATAAAATACACGGTGGGGACAAAAGAAAATCCTCCAAACCCACCTATAAGAAAGCTGCAATCCGAAGCAAATGAAGCAAAGGAAAAAGTACGCCCGTCGCTACTATGCCAACGGGTCGGACCTACAAGATACTGTGGCACAATGAGGGTGAGTTGCCAACTCGTGAGTAGTAAGTAATATCTAATAAGGCTATCGTAAGCATGCATGCAAATGAGTGACAACCTACGTATTCCGACATTATACAATGCGCTGGTATGTATGCAATATGAATGCATAATCAACATGAATCATGAATATTTTTGGTATGAGAAAATCCTTATTTTCATTTGAGAAAAAGTCCTGTGAAATACTGAGGTAATATCAATGAGATCAACAGAAATCTGTGTCAAGCATCGACACAAAACATGTATATCTCAATGTCTCAATGTCTTAATATCTCAATGTCTCACTGTCTCAATATCTCGAGCTCCGTCAGTCCGTATCGGCCCATATCATCAAATCTCACGACAACGGTCGGTATCCTCCGAATATCCGCCGTGCCAGACATTACCGGTAGGTTGTCCGTGCCCCTGCCAGGCTCATCGTTATCCCCACGAAATCTCTATCTTGCCCCAGGGTACCATACCGGGCTCACCATGCACCCGAGACGGTTCCTCCACTCCTCGAATCGGGTCTCGAAATCTAACAGAAAACATGAAAACTCATGGTGGACGACCCATACATCATGAGAAAACCGCAACTTGCATTTTAAAATGATAATAAGTTTTCATAAAATTCTTGCGGTTTTTTCCAAAATCAAGAAATCTCATAAATACCGAAATCCTCAAGAAGAATCACAATATATAAATATGCCGGTGATGATGGAAATCTATGATACGGTAGTATACGCCATAAGAAACATGGCCAAAAACTATGCATAAATCATGATGCAATGAGGTATGTATACATGATTAACAATCCTACGTATCCATTTAATGAGATGAATATACAGGTAAAAATATACGGATCATATACGATAAGAATGCACAAATATCTAATTTAAGCAAGTTCTATAGTGTTCGTGATATAGCAATTACCAATAGTGTGTGTGTTTGAATAATTAGTGCACGTGCGGCAAGAACCAAAGGTAATGGTGCAAGTGTCATATGAGATGATATCACACACACACACACACACACACACACACATAAAGATGCGATGCAATGAGATGGCTAACTAGGAAACTACACATATAATGAAAATACTATAAGTAATACTAAACCATCGGGCACCTCGCACCATCCAGACGATCCCCCTATAGATGTATACATCTACTCACCGGGACGCCTCGGCTAATCTGATCCGATATCCGCCCTGTCTTTCCGCGCTGCGTCCGATGCCTCTGCACCTGATCCTAAAATCATATACAAGCAATTATGAGGATAATATATGAAAAGTCGTGGACACAATTGACACAAGTCAAACAACGCGCGCTAATTAAACGTGCACGCACCTGGCGCACAAACGCGCTCGCGACAACGCCACAAACAATAACTAGGGTCACCACGTGAAAAAAAATCAAGCCTAAAACCCAAATCGCATCAATTGCGCATTCACAACACATTAAATATCTTAGGGATTTAGTTGTAGGTCATGAAAATCTTAACTTAATTCAACTCGATTAATTTCCAAAAACCTAGTATGCGGTCATTAACCGTTTTAATACAAATCTTGATGTTTTAATTAATCTAGTGGCCACATTACTCGCTTAATATCTTAACTAAGTTAAACAAACCATTACTTAAATTTTATATCACCTATTTAATTAAATCCTAAAAATCTAGTTTTGCGAAATTTTCTAATTTTAACAATTTTAAAGTAATACTTAACAAATTAACAACTAAACTAGGTTTTGCATAACTTAAAATGTTAAACCACTCATGGCAACCTTAATGTTGTGATAAAACCCTATCTTTAGTTTAAACCCTTTTTTGAATTTTCAAGTTAGCAATTAGAACTATAATTAAACACCGAAATTAATTAAATTGAAGTATTTAACCTATAATTAAACACTAGGATTAGGATTATATCTCAAAATCATGAGATCCAATATGCAACTTTGCCTCCAAAAGAATGGTTTCATGCTCCAATATCTATGCTAGAATAGGCCAATGAGAATGGATGAAGAATTTTCTTTGAATTTGTGAGTTTTTGTTTAGATTTGATGGATTTTTGTGTTGAATTTTGAAGTGAAAAGAGATGGAAAGAGTGGGGAATGGGGGAGGGGGGCTGCAGGTTTCGGCCTGTACAAATAAGGAAGGAGAGAGGGAAAGAAGTGAGTGGAGATGTGTAGAAACATCTCAAATATTACCTCCTTTAACTCAATTATTAATTCCCTTTTCTTTTCATATCATTTCTTTCTACACTTTGAGGTGGGGACACTTGGGGAATGAGCTGCACATTCGGCCAGCATGAGGGGGAGAGGGATGTGGTGTTGTGTGTGTGTGGAGTATCTTAATTAATACATCTTTTAACTAATTTCATTAATTAATTTATTTTCCTTTTTCTAGCAACTCATTCTATAATTTTCTAGAACCCTCAAGACAATTCCAATTCATTTCAAAGTAACATGTTACATTTTGTTTTAGTGTGTCATGGTGCACAAATTTGTAGTTAACCCATTTCAAATTTGTAATTCACACTAATTTAATGTATAAATTAAAGCTTAAAATATTATTTAAAATAATTAATTAAGAAAAATATGTAATTAAACTAGCAATTTATAAGTGATTAAATAAATACAAAATACTAGCAATTACATAGTTAAAATAGAAGTACTTAAGTCTATAATGAAAAATAATTATAGTTAAGTTTTACGGAAAATACGATTTATTTTACCGATTATCAGAAAATTCACCTGAAAGATTTTTATTTATTTATTTTTAAAACGTTACAGTCTTCTTCCCTTAAAGAAATTTGGTCCCCGAATTTAAAATCTAACTACACGTGCCCTCGAAGAGATGGGAACATTGCTTCCGCATCTCGACCTCGGATTCCTACGTGACCTCTTTGCCGCTTGAGCCATGCCAAAGAAACAAAACGGTCAGTATGACCTCGGATCTCGGTTTCTTCATCTGCCGATCTGGAATACTATCTGCTGCTCGGTGAAAGAAGGTTTGCGCTCCAGCTGAAACATCTGATGCCAAATCGCGTAAGACGGTCCTGAAGGTACTTGCGGAGCATTGATACATAAAATACGGGACAGACAATCTAGAAAACTAGGTGGAAGAGCCACATGATAACACTGTGCCGACACGGTCGAGAATCTCTAGTGTCCTACATATCTGAAACTAAGCTTCCCTTCTTCTTGAATCTCAGCATGCCCTTCATCGAAGAAACCTTAAGAAAATATGATTTCCAACGGCGAACTCAAGTTGCAACGACATGCATCCACATAAGATTGCTGCCCGCTCTGGGCCACTCTCATTCTATCTCAAATCAACCAAATCCTTCCGGTCATCCCCTGCATAAACCGTGGCCCCAAAATACTGCTCTCACTGAGCTCTGTCCAACAAACGGGTGATCGAAATCTCTTCCCATAAAATGCTTCAAAGGGTGCCCTCTAAATCTCTCCTAGAAGTTGTTATTGTAGAAATGCCTTGTCAAGGGCAATGACGACCCCAATGCTACGAAATCTAGAACGCAAGCTCAGAGCATGTCCTCAATAATCTGAATGGTCCGCTCTGATTGACCGTCGGTCTGCGGATAGAAAACTGCACTGAATCTCAATTGGTGTCCAAAGCCTCCTGATGTTTCTGCCATAGCCGGCTGGTGAACGGAGTGCCTCTACCGGACACAATACAAGTCGGAACTCTATGCAGTCACACCATCTTATCAACATACATTTGAGCATACTGAACGAATCCGAAACGGTCTTGACTGGCAGAACATGAGCTGCTTTCCGTCAATCGGTCTACAATATCTAAATAGAGTCATACTCTTGACTGGTCCTAGGTAGGCCCACAATAAGATCCATAGAAGTCTGTTCCCGTTTCCACTCTGGAATGGCCAAAGGTTGTAATTCTCTTGCTGACCCCTGATTCTCGGCCCTGACTTGCTGATAAGTCAGTATCCCGAAACAAATCTATGACATCTCTCTTCATCCCCTCACATGATATCCGGACGATGTTAAACTTTTCGATCGATTCATCAAAGTCCCACAATTTTCCCAAAGCTCAACACTTGAGCACAGTTGAAAAGCTACCCAGAACATGCCACAGTACCTACGGACCAACTGTAGAAGGGCAGACCTCAAGCTTCACTAATGGCACCGCGGAACTGCCGCAAACCCTAAGGTTCGAAAGCGGTTCCATGGTCATTATGTCGAGTTAGGGTTTCATTCTTCTAGAGGGTCCACAGAATTACTTGCATGATTTTCCGAATACCTTAAACTTGGAAAAATGGGTTTTTGATACTCTTTCGAACCTTTTAACTTCGCCTAGACAACATACAAATACCCGAAACAATGTTGAAACTACGAATACGAAACACTCCGACTCAAAACATCTGCCACAACATTCGCCTTGCCCGGACGATAAAGAATCTCGCAGACATAATCTTTCACTAGCTCCATTCAACCGTGCTATCTCAAAATTCAGATCCCACTTCTGAAGAAAATGTACCTTTAACTCTTGTGGTCCGTGAATATCTGGCATGATTCGTCTCCAAATCATAAGTATAAAAATCATTGCGGCTATCTCTAAATCATGCATGAAATAGTTCTACTTATGCTTTTTCAACTGCCGAGAAGCATTGCTATAATCAACAACACTGTCTCATCCTGAAGGCAAGACAATACTATCGCCGTAGTCAAACGAATCTTTAACTGCTAAATGTTCTGCTTGCATACCTCAGTCCAAAGAAACGAAACTCCTTTCCGGGCCAACCCGGTCAACTTGCAGCTATCTATGAAAAATTCTGTACGAACGTCAATAGCATCCGTCCAAACCTAAAATGCATGCGAACCTCTGTCACTCATACAGGTCTGGGCCAGCGTTGAACGGACTCGATCTCCTTCGGTTCCATACTTACCATTTATCGTACTACATGATCCAAGAAGTCAACACTATCAAACCGGAAAACACACTTGGATAATTTAGCAAATAGCCGGCGCTCTCTCAAAGTCTGCAGTGAAATCCTCAATTACTGCCCAGGCTCCACTCGGCTCCAATAGTACACTAAGACGTCCTCCATAGATATGATGATAGACTGATCAAGAAACGGCCTGAATATACGATTCATCCAATTTATAAATGCTACCGGGGTATTGGTGAGCTCGAAATACATCACCAAAACTCATAATGCCCGCAACTTGTGTGAAAAGCAGCCTTTGGAATATCATCCTCTCGAACCCACAACTGGTAGTAGCCTGACCGTAAGTCAATCTTCGAGAAATGTCCCGCACAGTAACCTAATTCAACTAACGATAATCAATATATAGATGCAAACGGCCGTCCTTCTGACGACTGGACAGGAGCTCCCCAAGGTGACACATTCGGACGAATAAGCCCTTTATCCAATAATCTCGCAACTGTTCCTTCAGTTCTTTACGCTTCGCCGGAAATCAAGTCAAGCAGAACACAATATCATGCTCTGGCGACAAACCAAGCAACTCGTCAGGAAAAACATCTTGAAGTTCCCTCACAAACAGAACCTAGTCCAACGGAACCTTTGCGACTCCAACATCATAAACATACGGTACGAATCCCTGACATCCTTTCTTCAAGAACGGAGTAGCGCGAAGCGAAGAAATCAAATTGGGAAGGGTGGCGCTACAGTTTCCCTGCATAACAAGAATTGGCTCACTCAGACAACTAAATCTGACTGCCTTCATACGGCAGTCCCCAGACGCACAACACGTGGCTAACCAATCCATGCTCAGAAGAACTTCGGAGTCAAACATATCGGAAAGAATCAAATCGACAAAAGAATCCTTATCTCCGATGCGGAAGAATCACGACGAACAACATATCGAGCGACCAAAAGATTAGCCTGCCACAACGGCGTCTATCTAACCGCCTCTGAGCTGGCATACTGGTACAAATCCTCTTTGGTCCAGAAACGACTGAAGTCTCAGAAAAGCTCTCCTCTAACAGTAAGGGTGCATCCATCGCAGCAGCATAAGTGACAAATTGCTGAGTGCCTATAGACAGTAATAACTGTATGTCCAATTTCCACACGAACCTCTTTATCCGATCCTCTTTAGTGTCCACCCGGTATGGAGCATATCGGAACAACTTAGTAACTGAATGTCGTACTCAGCCACTGTCATCCCTGAAGTCTTACGCAAAGGCTCAAAACTACGAGCTCGGGCATCTCGAACGCTCTCCAGAAGGAAACGAGAAAGAAATACAGCTGTGAACTCCTCCCAAGTCATAAGAAGTAGGTCTGCAGCTCGGATTCTCTCAATGGACTCGCACCACGTCTGAGCAAGACCTATAGAAGAAAACTTGCAAACTCAACCCATATCTTGTCAGAACATCTCTGTGAACGACAATTCTAGCCCTCCTGTCGAGGATTGTCTACATATCCCCGCTGCATCTATGCTGGTAAAAACAAACTGGAGGTCTCAGCCTCAAAACTCCTATAAGGATACGGAAATAAACTTTGTAATAACAGAAATAGCTGCCTATACAGCAGGTACAAACATAGTCCCTGAAATAGGTGGGACTTCATCGGCTCTCGGAGCTCGGCTAGCCTCAACTAACAATCCAACCATCCAACGCATGTCCTGAATACATGACTCCAGCTTAGCCATCCCAGACCACTCTGTCTCTAAGGGGTAGGAATACCGCCCTGATCGGTCCTCGTCTCAAACGAGCCTACTCTAATCTCATCTTCGGTGGCAACCCTCTGGCCTTCGTAATCTCCGACGGCATAGTGGCCAGAACGAGGAACATGATCGATAGGAACATTGCAATCGAATCAAAGGGTTTCCGGAATCAAGGAAGGAAATACAAGCAAATATATATCCTAAGGTCACTTAGGTGGAGTACCGCATCGTAAGTATGCCGCGGAACATACCCACGCTATGCCACTCTGCTTAAGTCACCTACTGCATCTACCAAGGGTCATCCTATACTCAGAAAGGTAAAACCTATCGCTCTGATACCAACTTTGTCACGACCCGAAGGTACGGAATGTGACTGACACTTAAATTACGAAACGTCTAAAGGCGTAACGTAATCTAAGTAAGCCAAAGCCCAGAAATCTAAACCAAATTATAAGTAGAGTGAAGGAAAACTTGTTAAAATAAAGCGATTTTAACCAAAACAAGTAATATTAAACATTTTATTGAAACAACAAAATTTTCCGAAAATTTCGGCAGGGTCTTCTTTGTAAATACTTGCCCCGAAACGGGTACAAACAAGAGAAATACATATATATCAAGAATAAGGCATCCCAAAATGGGAGCTAGCTCTTCGCCAAAGGCGGATCACAACCACGTACAATATATTTATCATCAAATGCGAAAAAAGTATGAAAACAACACGTCGGCTCAAGTGAGCATCGACACCAGAAATAAAATACATACATATCTCAGAAGTCTCACCGTCTAGTCCAATATACGAAAGGTAAATGGATTATACTAGATACAATAAAATACATGGTGGGGACAAAAGAAAATCCACCAAACCCACCTATAAGCAAGCTGCAATCCTAAGCAAAGGAAGAAGTACGCCCGCTGCTACTATGCCAACGATTCGGACCTGTAAGATACTGTGGCACAACGGGGGTGAGTTACCAACTCGTGAGTAGTAAGTAATATCTAATAAGGCCATCATAAGCATTCACGCAAATGCGTCACAACCTACATATTCCGATATTCTACAATGCGCTGGTATGTATGCAATATGAATGCGTAATCAACATGAAACATGAATATGTTTGGTATGAGAAAATACTTATTTTCATTTTAGAAAAACACCTATGAAATACTGAGGCAATATCAATGAAATTAACAGAAATCCATGTCAAATATCGATACAAAACATGTATATCTCAATGTCTCAAGATCTCGATGTCTCAATATCTCAATGTCTCAATATCTTGGGCTCCGTCAGTCCGGATCGGCCTATATCATCAAATCTCACGACAACGGTAGGTATCCTCTGGATATCCGCCACTCTAGAAATCACCAGTGTAGGGTTCGTAGGCATCCTAATGAGGTCTCACAAGGCATCAACCATGCCAATTACAAAATTTCTAGGTGCCGAGAAACCCGACTACGGATCGTTTGCTAGAAATCTAGGCGAAAAGTAAACTAGTTAACAATTAACTAAGGGAATACGGAAATACAACCTTTGTAGATCCGGTGCTCCACCTCCATAGCTCCGCAACGAAGTCCTCTCCGCTGTCCAAATCAAATCCGGGCTCTAGCGTCGGCTTCGTCGGAGAATGGGCAAGCTAGGTCGTCGATGTCCATGCCGAAGATGATCTACGTCGAGGTATCGCTAAATCAAGCTCCGACTTCACCAAGTCAAGAAACTTGTGAAGAAAACACACTCTACTACTTGGCAAGAGGTAGAGGATGAAGAAATAGGAAGTGGGTTAACTTTAGAATTGGATTTCTCACTCAAATCATCAATCCACCATTGATGACCTCAAGCTTCTTCTTGAGTTCAAGGAAGAAGAAGAAGAAAAATGATATGATAAGAATTATCAAATAGAAAAGAAAATCAATCCTTATCATAAGCAAACCATGGTCAAGTGTAGAGAATAAACTAGGGTTAAATCAAATGGTTAGGGTTAAGCATGAGATAAGAATGGTGGACAAAGTCAAAGCTTCATGAATCTTCAAATACAAACAAAGAAAGCCACCATTCTTCTCATTTCTTTTTCCAAAAAGAAAATAAATAAATAAATGAATAAATAGATATGAAAAACAAAACCCTAACCATTTAAATAACCATGATTTAATCTTTACACAAACTCAAGTAGACATGTATCATCAAACATGATACAATCAAGTGCACAAAAGTATATCACATATACAACATGTGAACTTCAAGTGAGAAAATCCATTTAAAGTGAACCAATACTAGTTAATGCAAAGTAATATATCAAATATATAATTATACATTAAATCATTAAATCAACACTTGATTTAACGATCCGGTCATATCGCATATAACCGGCTAGTATCCTATGTATCGGCTTATCGAATCAATCTTCGATTCGATAACTAGGTTATATCGCATACAACCATTCGACACATTCATCGCGAGAATGGAATACGGTATCACATACACGTATTATTCTCGGTCCCGCACATATCTCATATGCGCTCCTATTTCGTTTCGCTTGAGCCAGGAAACCTCTGTGTAGGACTCTAAAGACTCGTCAATACGCCGGCAGCAGATGATGATCATATCAAACACCCACAAGCCGCAAGCGGTCTGCTAAACGTAACGGCCACTCGGGTATTGAGCGATCTGAAGATCGACGAGCAAGCCCGCTCACACTCCAGTGAATCCGACCAGTAACACTACCGTACAGTCCGGTCTGATCGTCTGATATGTCGCATATCTCGCCTAGGGGTGGTAAACGTCAGACCCCAATAGCTCGATAAGTCGTGTCGATATGAGGTCTATAACTGTTCGAGAAACTACTGGTAACACTTACCAGTAAATCTCAGCAACCCTGGCCAGGGATTTCCTGTTATAGCCAATCGAACACAGCGCAACATCAACCCCCTATACCGGGAGAGACGAATCCCCTCCTATCGCTCATTGCCTCCATGTGACTCGGGACTGTACCCAAAAACCACCATTTTACATGCCCTCTTGGACGTGGTAAGATGGAAATCAAAGCACAGTGGGAACCACACAAGACTCTATGACGATCTCGGGTCAACAGACTACTCTGTACCAGTGTCACCAGAGAACTGCCATCTGACGTAAGGTATAATACCATCTGGGAGTTCTCGGCGAGTCCGTCCAGTGTACCCAGTCTCTACTTAGCACCCGTATATCATCTCCGATGTCAAACACCAATGGATATGGGATCATCCATCGCCCATCTGTATGGGTCGAGAAGGTATACGCTAGTCTACTCTGGTATATCGATCCCCCGTCTCGATACACCCACGACTAGGGACTTTGAAGGATGTACTTATGGACTACCATGTCCCCACTAGTATGATCCACATCATAGTCCAGGTAGTCAAGTACAGATCCTAAGGGCTTTACCAACATGTAACAGAGAGACAATCAGCATACACGTTAAGGTAAAGGGTAACCAGATAGCATACTATCATGTCGAGCAAGAAAGTCCTCCCTATATATGTCCCACCATCCACTACAATATACATCCTATGTACAGTAATGGCCTCTAGGGCATACATATAACTAACAATCTCCCACTTGCACTAGGGCCATCTGTAGCAGTGGTTGCAGTATCTCATACTCAACCATCCCATAAAAGTCTCTCTCTGGGAACAGGCCTTTGTGAGTGGATCCGCTGTGTTGTCCTCTGAGTCTACTCTCCAAACCTCGATCACCCTGGAGATCAACCATCTCCATGATCAAGTGATACTGCCTTAGAATATGTCTGGATCACTGATGGGACCTGCGTTCCTTGGCATAAGCCACAACTCCATTGTCACACAATGGGAGGAACATAGTTCATCTCATGAACCAATATACACCCAAACAGCCTCTTTGGTAGCATCTTAAGTAGCGATGTATCTAGCCTTTATCTTCTAGTATGTCACGGTATCTAGCTTGGAACTCTTCCAACATACCGTCCCTTTACTGAGGGTAAAGACAATGCCTGTGACTGACATTCAGTCGTCCTTATCACCCTGGAACCCTTCCAGTGATTCTCCCCAGGATCGGTTGATACCGTCTCACTACAACTAGTGAGAATCCTAACATCCAATTAGATCTATCTCATAGATCCAAAAACCCAGGATTTAGGAGGTATCATTTTGATCCTATGTGGAGAATCATTGTGATAAGCGGAGATTGATCGAGCGTAGCATAAGAAACTCCTTCCCTATCAAGAGTATGTCATCCACGTACTCTACGAGGATCACCACCATACTCCCTACTACCTTTTTGTTTATACAAGGTTCATCTACCATTTTGATGATGTCAAACTCTTTGACTTATCCATCAAAACAGACGTTCCAACTCCGCGATGCCTGCTTTAATCCTATAAAGCATCTTGCACACGTTTCCGCTGCTCCCACTTTCTACGAAGCCCTCTGGCTGTATACTTATAGACGCACTCTTCTAAAACATCATTTAGAAGAGCAGTCATGACACCCAACCACCAGATATCGTAGTCATGGTATGAAGCCGTGGCAAGTAGTATCTGGATGGACTTAAGCATAGGTACTGGAAAAGGTTTTATCATTATCCACGCCTGGTCGATGACGAAAACCTTCAACACGTCTAGCTTTGAAAGTCTCAACTTTTCCATATACACCAAGTAATCTTCTCAAGATATACTTGCTCCTGATGGGGATTTAACCCTTCAGATATAGCAACCAAAGTCCATACTTTGTTGGTGTACATAGATTCCATCTCAGATCACTAAACATCCAGCCATTCTTACAGAGTCTTACTCTCGATGGCCTGCTCGAAACTAGTTGGGTCATCATCTCATGATGCAATCCTCGCTCCCACTGTCATAGAGAAACCAAAGTATCTCTCAGGTGGGTGAGGAACCCTACTAGATCGGCGGAGAGGCTGGGGTTCGTTGGTATCTACTGAATCCCTTGGTTCTATCAAATCATCTGCTGTAGTTCGTATAGCTGGAACCTTTCCAGTTCTACAATACAGACTTTGCCTCGAGCTTGTCCGGATTTTGCTTTCAGACATAGGCCGTTCAACCCCAAATCTTAACTAACTTAAGACATGGGCCCTTCCCATTCCATATCACATATGAAGCGGTAGGCAACTGATTTGATTAAAACCCTATTCAATAGGTATGCAACTTCTCAAGTGCATAACCCCCAAAAAGGAAATAGGTAACTCAGTAATACTCATCATAGAGCACACCATATCATATAGGGTGTGATTGCTCCGCCCCGATATACCATCGTGCTATGGTGTATACGGAGGAGTAATGCTGAGAGAGAATCTCATTCTCCTTTAGAATAGTCCAGGAATTCCGTGCTCAAGTATTCTCCTCCTTGATCTCATCAAAGGACATAATACTTATACCCATATCGGTTCTCTACTTCTAACTTATATTCTGTGAATATCTCAAAAGGTTCGGACTTGTGTTTCAACAGGAACATATGTCTGAATCTTGAGAGATTATCAGAGAATATAATGAAGTATAAAGAACCGGTCTTGGCATGTGTAGACAGGGGACCTACATACATCAACATGTATCATCCCAAGAGTTTACTAACTCTTTCTCTGTTTCTAGTAAACGGAGCTATGGTCATCTTATCTTGGTGACATGACTGGCGAGTTTCACAAGATGTAAATTCAAACTGATTTAAATATGCATCTATATGTAACTCTAGCTAGTCGGGTCACATTGATCTGACCTAGTCTACAATGCCTCAAGAAGAATTCGTTCAGTTCTGAACTCTTCCTCTTGTGTGTGTTCCGTACACTAAGAACTGTAGTTTGATTTAGAACGTCAATGCTTTTAGATAACGTGCCTGAACCGATCAACTTTTGATATAGGAAATGTTCAAAACATTATCCAACAATACAAAATTTTATCGTTTCTTTACTAATAAAGAGACAGATATGATTTTGTATATCAGGTTCGGTATCTAATAACATTCGTTCAGAATCAATGTATCGGTAATACAGGGTGACAGTGACCGACAGACTTGGCTGCAACTCTTGCCCCGTTTTCTGCCTCATGAAACTTATCACCCGTTCTCAGTTCTCTACCTTTCTGTAGCCCTATGTAACAGATTACATATCTGGGATCCTGATCTGGGATCACATACCCAGGACGTAAAGGTTACTGAGAAACAGTTCTCTGTATAATGAACACACCCGAAGATGATGCATCAGCATGCACTCTCTTCGTTTGGGCGGCACGGGAAATCTGGTATTCCCTAATTTCCTGCTCTGTCTTATAACATTTATAAGTTGGAGCGGGACCAACGTTCCCCAGCTCAGTATAACAACCGGGTTCGGTCAAATATACGTATTATTATCTTGATTAAGGCGTGATAGGGTCGCTACCTGGAGAGAGAGAGAAGAAAACACTCAGCGTGCGCTCTGTCAAGAATAGATTGGTTATTATTTTATCTAATCAGGATGGCTCCCACTGCTTTTTATCAAATCTTCCTTCAAACCCTAAAAGGAAAGACTAGCCGGGATTAATTACACACTACAAGTTCGCCAATCTTTCAGTCAGGCCAGTGTCGGTACTTTGAGGGAGGTCCCCCGTGCTTTCGCATGAACCTAATTAATGTAAACCTCATTTTCCCAGAGGCGTAACCTCGTTAACACCTTTCTAGACACCTACTTGATCGGCTAATTGTAATGTATAAAACTCTCCCAGGAGTAACTCTTACTCGCAGCGGGTATCGGGATCCAACTATCTCATAGAAGGTATGCAATCTCATTGCAAATTTCAACACTTGAAATTCCCGATAATATTTTGCCCCTAGCGTCCTATGACCTTGACGCAGGCCAACAAACCATAGTCCGCTAGTCAAGTTCAACCCGTCATTTCCTGATTGAATTAAACCCACCCGCACGACCCTTGACGCAGGCCAACAAAGTCGCACGACTACCCTAATCCAATCACATCATATGCTTATGCAGATAAGCACCAGTTAGCTACCGCACACTACGCCTTGACACAGGCCAACAAACGTAGCACGAATACTAACTACTACTTATCTGAAATGACGGAGGGCTACGACAGGTTTTTCTGAAAACCTATTGCGTAATGAACTTGATATCGTTGTAGAATCAAATGAATTTTGAAATGGAGTGTTTTTGAGGCTTTTCCAGTTTTGCTAAAGGAGTCACTCCCGGTGAAGGGATCGTCGGTCCTTTCCTCGTCGAATGAGGTGCGGGATATATCGTATATATCACTGTGCAAAGCAGAACTCTTAAAAGCTATCAAAAGACAAACCGAGTGTGTAGCATCTGCCAGTTATTGCTAAAGGAGTCACTCCCGGTGAAGGGATCTCGGTCCTTTCCTTATCGAATAAGGTGCAGGATATATCACATATACCGCTGTGCAAAGCAAGAACTGTAGCTACCTGTTTTATTTTGAAATTCGATTCTACAACATCTTAGGTTTCTTTTATTTCATTAATCACATTAATGAAGTCCCATCATTTAAGTACCTAAACATCACAGATAAATACGACGTACACTTATGCCATCCGCATTCGCCTCGATGTCCCCTCGTGCACCGTTAGGTTAGGTAACTAACGGCAGAGCGGGACAGGGCTAGCACGGGTGTAAAACATAAGTAACGCCTATATAATATATCATATATACTATATGCTGTATCTATCACAGAACATCACATGATCACTTCACAGATATCGCAGCAGAAGAAACATATGAAATATTGGATATACTAGGACGTCCGTGTTTTCAATACGAGCCAGTATAAAACACGGATTCCACGGTCGCGATGAATAGCCAAACCCACACCCCTAGACCCCTATGAGAGCGGCAAGCAACCCTACCAATTCTAGAGTTAGGAGACCCGGACTCGACTCCTCGAGTTGGTCTCCCATTGGACTCCAGAACCCGGTTACTTGTGCTCCCCTCCTTTGGTCTATCCTAGTGCGGAAAAGTAAATAATATACAAACGGTGACAACTTCCGCAACCTGGAAGCGCCCCAATAAAAGAATATTACATACAAGTTTTTACATGAATGAAAATGAAAAACACTCATCTCACATAAAAACCCCCGGCTATTCAAACACGACGATCCAATATAACATATCCAGCAACACATAACATCACATGTCATCAACGTAAGTAAATATGTGCATCCCAATTGTCGTTGGCATATAGCAACGAAACCGGCGATATCACATATTACACTTACGGTCACAGAAAAGAAAGTGTAAAACTACAACAGTTGGAATCCGCAACCACCTCAGACATCGCATGCCTGACCAAATGAATTACTTAGACATCGCATGCCTAACAATTATAAACCCCGCATTTCAGTCTCATTATCGAAAACACTTTTCAATATCGAGTCGGGCAATTCAACAAGATTCCCGAAAGTCTGATCGAATGCTCGTCGCAAACTTCAGTAGGCGGCTGCACCCCCGACGCCGTCGACGAAGTGCACCAAGGTGGAACACCGCTGCCGCGAGCACCCGAACGGATGCTTTCGGCGACGGGGTTCTCCTACAGTCACTTGGTCGGGGCTATGGAGTGAGGCTGTCTATTAAGTTTATCGGCGAGTATCCGCGTACGCTACGTGATTGCGACGGACTTTTTATCACATCAAAATTTCGTGGCAACCGATCAAGTGAGACTAAACTGCTATGTTTATAACATTCATTCAGTTATCTCATAACTACTTGTGAATTCCAATTATTGTGTCCCATTCCAGATAATTAGAAAATGTTAAACTTTCCGATTGAACATTCGAACACCCAAGTTTTCCCGATACAGATCAACACATGAAATAAGTCTAACAACATTCAGTTCGTGCCTCAGTACCGACGGTCCAGCCGTAGAAGGGTCAAGCCAACGCCTCACATGTGGCACGCCGTACTGCCCCAAACCCGAAGGTTCAAAGGGCAGTTCAAGACGGTCACATAATCGAGTTAAGGTTTGTTGTCTTCTAGAGGGACCATCGCGTTACTTGCACTACTTAGAACGTCGTTAAACTACGGAAAAATCCAACACTTGGAAATTTCCCGACAGGGGAAAAATTGGGTATTTATATCCGGTCGAACTTTTTAACATATTCTAAAATTTATCCGGAAAGCCAAATAGACAAAATTTGATAAACCCGATCGAATCATCGAAGCACCAAAACATCCCAGATTATTCAACACTTGAATAAATATTAAAAATATCCAGAGAACACGTCACTGTTAAATATAAATTACTGTGCAAAAGTCAACGCAAGGGGAGACCAGTCGGCCGCGGAACCGCCGCACGTGCCAAGCTAGTGCCGCGGTTCCGCGGTGGTTTATTCGAATTAGGTCCCCGTATTTCACAGTAATTCATATAAAACCCTGCTTGATTTTCTGCATATTTTTAATGTGGAAAAACTCACTGTTTTCAAAAAAGGACAGAGAGCATGTTAGAATTGGGTTTTCGGGTTCGTTCGGGTTTCAAACTCCGTCTGGACTTCGCCTAAGGCTCTAGCTAGGCTCTGATACCACTGTAGGGTTCCTAGGCATCCTAATGAGGTCTCACAAGGCATCAACCATGCCAATTATAAAATTTCTAGGTGCCGAGAAACCCGACTACGGATCGTTTGCCAGAAATCTAGGCGAAAAGTAAACTAGTTAACAATTAACTAAGGGAATACGGAAATACAACCTTTGTAGATCCGGTGCTCCACCTCCATAGCTCCGCAACGAAGTCCTCTCCGCTGTCCAAATCAAATCCGGGCTCTAGCGTCGGCTTCGTCGGAGAATGGGCAAGCTAGGTCGTCGATGTCCATGCCGAAGATGATCTACGTCGAGGTATCGCTAAATCAAGCTCCGACTTCACCAAGTCAAGAAACTTGTGAAGAAAACACACTCTACTACTTGGCAAGAGGTAGAGGATGAAGAAATAGGAAGTGGGTTAACTTTAGAATTGGATTTCTCACTCAAATCATCAATCCACCATTGATGACCTCAAGCTTCTTCTTGAGTTCAAGGAAGAAGAAGAAGAAAAACGATATGATAAGAATTATCAAATAGAAAAGAAAATCAATCCTTATCATAAGCAAACCATGGTCAAGTGTAGAGATTAAACTAGGGTTAAATCAAATGGTTAGGGTTAAGCATGAGATAAGAATGGTGGACAAAGTCAAAGCTTCATGAATCTTCAAATACAAACAAAGAAAGCCACCATTCTTCTCATTTCTTTTTCCAAAAAGAAAATAAATAAATAAATGAATAAATAGATATGAAAAACAAAACCCTAACCATTTAAATAACCATGATTTAATCTTTACACAAACTCATGTACACATGTATCATCAAACATGATACAATCAAGTGCACAAAAGTATATCACATATACAACATGTGAACTTCATGTGAGAAAATCCATTTAAAGTAAACCAATACTAGTTAATGCAAAGTAATATATCAAATATATAATTATACATTAAATCATTAAATCAACACTTGATTTAACGATCCGGTCATATCGCATATAACAGGCTAGTATCCTATGTATCGGCTTATCGAATCAATCTTCGATTCGATAACTAGGTTATATCGCATACAACCATTCGACACATTCATCGCGATAATGGAATACGGTATCACATACACGTATTATTCTCGGTCCCGCACATATCTCATATGCGCTCCTATTTCGTTTCGCTTGAGCCAGGAAACCTCTGTGTAGGACTCTAAAGACTCGTCAATACGCCGGCAGCAGATGATGATCATATCAAACACCCACAAGCCGCAAGCGGTCTGCTAAACGTAACGGCCACCCGGGTATTGAGCGATCTGAAGATCGACGAGCAAGCCAGCTCACACTCCAGTGAATCCGACCAGTAACACTACCGTACAGTCCGGTCTGATCGTCTGATATGTCGCATATCTCGCCTAGGGGTGGTAAACGTCAGACCCCAATAGCTCGATAAGTCGTGTCGATATGAGGTCTATAACTGTTCGAGAAACTACTGGTAACACTTACCAGTAAATCTCAGCAACCCTGGCCAGGGATTTCCTGTTATAGCCAATCGAACACAGCGCAACATCAACCCCCTATACCGGGAGAGACGAATCCCCTCCTATCGCTCATTGCCTCCATGTGACTCGGGACTGTACCCAAAAACCACCGTTTTACACGCTCTCTTGGACGTGGTAAGATGGAAATCAAAGCACAGTGGGAACCACACAAGACTCTATGACGATCTCGGGTCAACAGACTACTCTGTACCAGTGTCACCAGAGAACTGCCATCTGACGTGAGGTATAATACCATCTGGGAGTTCTCGGCGAGTCCGTCCAGTGTACCCAGTCTCTACTGAGCACCCGTATATCATCTCCGATGTCAAACACCAATGGATATGGGATCATCCATCGCCCATCTGTATGGGTCGAGAAGGTATACGCTAGTCTACTCTGGTATATCGATGCCCCGTCTCGATACACCCATGACTAGGGACTTTGAAGGATGTACTTATGGACTACCATGTCCCCACTAGTATGATCCGCATCATAGTCCAGGTAGTCAAGTACAGATCCTAAGGGCTTTACCAACATGTAACAGAGAGACAATCAGCATACACGTTAAGGTAAAGGGTAACCAGATAGCATACTATCATGTCGAGCAAGAAAGTCCTCCCTATATATTGTAAGTGCACGGCGGCGCCCCGGCCGTCAATCCGACGGCCAAATGCGGAAGCGGTGATAAACTTTAAATTTTCTTGAACTGGCAAACCGCCGCGCACTAATACCCGGATCGAACCATTAATTAGTCCTAGCCTACTACAAGAAAGGGAATAGAGATATACCGACGATCCAAGTCCTCCGGTCTTCTCGTCATCGTCCCGATCTCCTGCGGAATGTCCTGTCTCCTCCTCGTCGCCGGAAGTGCACCACATCGCCTACTTCTTTTACGGGCTCCCACCTCAATGCCGAGGCAACTCGGGCACGAAGCTGGCTAGTCGACGTGCCCAAGATTTGCTGTAGAATATAATGTGGATTACATGTCTCATTTGGGATTATGGAGTTGCCTTTTGTGGAGGAATTGAAGTGAACCTTTTTGGAGAGGGAGTTGTAGGGATTTCTCAAAAACTCAAGATACAAAAATCCCCCCTTCATGAAATGAATCCCATCCTTCATCAAGGAATGGCCGGCCCCCCCTTTTTTGGTGTGATTGGAGAGAGAGTAAGGTCAAGGGGGTGGGTGGAATGCAATGATGCAAGGTGGAGTGTCATGGAAAAAGCAAGTGATGATGAGAGGCAATGATCACTCCCAAAACCAATACACTACCAACTAATCATCAACAACCATGATGCTTACAAAGTCAAGCCATCATGAAGCTAGAAGTCAAGGTCAATGAGAGACTATCATGATACAACAATAAGCAAAGACCCCCTCCACAAATACTTATTTGCAACAATGCAAATAAGCCCTCCTCCACCAAACTTCGGCCAATGAACGATACAAAGGAAATCGGCCGAAACAGAAAGCAAACTGGCAACTCCTGAAAACTGGTCCCGTAATAAATTACAGGAAAACCCCGATACTGTGCATACACACTCGCATTTGTATTCCGACCGAAATACAAATGCAATGAGACAAAATCTACACTGTACTATACTAGGATCCGGCTTATACCAAAGCCGGCTAGTAATATCCGTTCGATCCTGATCCGTGCAATACCGCACGTACCTGATCGAACTCTTCCATATATCCATACGGCCTATAGTACAAACTGTCCGATCCTGATCCGTGCAATACCGCACGTATCTGATCGGACCTTGCCATATCTCCATATGGCCTCTACAACTTTTCGCCCGAAAGCTGAGTAACTGAATGTGGGGGACTCTAAAGACTCATCAACACCTTGGTTGTGGATTTAACCACTAGCACGTTAGAGGTATAAGCCAATACATAACGGGCCACAAGGTATTGACCAAAAGGGACGTCTGTGAGCGAACTCAGCCTGACAACCCTACTGAGCCTGTCAGTGACAATATCCGTACAGTCCGGTCCGTTCGTCTATGAGCATCGCATGGCGGGCCTAGGGGGTTGGTAAAAGTCAGACCCCCAAAAGCGGTACAAGTCGTGTCGGAGTGTAGCCCAGAACACCCTGAGATACTACTGGAATACCTACCAGTAAATCTCCTTGCCTCGGCCGAGGGCTTCGTGTAATGGCTCTCCTAGACACAGCACGACCTCACCCCCAATACCGGGAGAGACGAACCCCTGAAGATACGCTCACTGCCTCCATGTGGCTCGGGACTGTACCCAACTAAAACCTGTTTGCACGACTCCTTTGAGCCGTGGTAGGGTAGTAATCAAAGTACAGTGGGAACTCACACAAGACAAATGACGATCCCCAGGTCGATGAACTAACCTGTACACATGTCACCAGGGAACTGCCATCTGACGTCTGGTATATGACCAACTAGCATGTTCCCGGCGAGTCCTGTCCGGTGTACTCATAACCCAATGAGCACCTGTATACATCTTAGGTGAACCAACTGACACCAGTGGCTTGTGAGACCGGCCACCGCCCCTCGTCGGGGTCTCGACTGTATACACTAGTCTACTCTGGAGAATCAATGCCCTGTCTCGAAACTCACACGACTAGGGACCAATTAAGGATTTGCTTATAGACTACCAGCTCCCACTTATATGATCGCCCTCATACTGCTGGTGGTCAAGCAAGAATCCTAGGGGCTCTACCAACGTGTAATAGCGACCTGTAAGGTCACCTCAAACAGTACACGATGATAAAGATGAACCAGATAGCATACTATCATCTCGAGTAAGACTGTCCTACCGGGATAGGTCCTCCCTCAATCATTGCAATCACGTACCTGTGATCCAATAATTGACTCTGAGGGCACTATCTCCAACAATCTCCCACTTGCACTCAAGGCTAATTATTGTGATGTCGCATACTCACATCCCGTGTGATACCGAACACCCAACTCCTCTACTAGTCAGTCTCACAAAGCTCTTTTGCGAAACTATTGCGTTCGAGGAATAGCCTCAGTGAGTGGATCCGCCTTGATGTTTCTTTCTATGTCTCTCTAAATCTCATGTTCGCGGAGAAAACCATCTCCCGAAAAGAGTAATACCTGTCTTAGAATGTCTGGATGTCTGATGGGACCAAGCTCATAAATGAACTCCAAATCATAAATGAACTCCAAATCCAAACTTCTTAGACTGTATCGTCAACTGAACTTAATCAGTATCCCGCGCCATGCCTCCCTCAGTATTGCCTTGGACCACCTGTCCAAAATACTGCCCCTTATCAGAAGGAAGAACTATAACTCTGACAACCTCCCTGTCGTCCAGGTCACCTTGGAAGCCTGGAATGATAACTGTCTCCTCAACGAGGCTGTCGTTATCATATCCCTAGAACATCCACTTATGTTCTAAAACTGCTTCCGACTGTTTCTCCAGGATAGGATCAATATCAACTTATTGCATCTAGTGCAAGAACAACATTTGGTGTGGTACTTGACATCTCATGATTGACTCAATTGCCTAAGCAAGCGATCTGTCAATCATGCACATCCCTCTCCCCTTTAGTCTATAAGACACCTTTAGAGAGGGTGACTCCATCTTCTGCAGGTACACTACCGTGCATGGAGTCGTCCATTCTAAATACTCTTAGAATGCTGTCTAAGTACCCTGATTGGGAAACCACCCAAATCTAGATCTAAAGCCATAGATCTAGTAACCAGTTTGTCTGATATAATGTCCAAGTCCCATATGGAGAAACTACTGTGTGACGACCATAGTATAACCGATTGTAGTATAGGAGTTTCCTTTCCTACTCTGTGTATGTCATCCAAATACCAGGACATCACACCCTACTACCTTCTCAACAGATCCATCCCCTATTCTGATGAAGTCAAACCCATGACTGTCACGTCAGAAGTAGATGATCTATCTCCGCTACATCTGCTTTAGTCTATAAATAGACATAAGCTACCTGTCCACCAATGCTTCCGCTGCTCCCACTGACTACGACAACCCTCTGGCAGAGTCATATACACGTACACTTCTAAAACTAGTTTAGAACGACGCTATACTCATCCTCCCACCGGGTCTCGCAGCCTGGAACAACAGCAATGGTAATTGTGGGTAAACAAGAACTTCCCTGTCACCGTCCTTGAGGCTACCGTAGTACCTCTCGGGTGCCTGAAGTTACCCACCTTATCTGCGGAGTGGCCAATGGAATGTCAATCCAGATTGAATCTTTAGGTTCCTTATCAAATCTTCAGTAATCGTTTGTGGTTCTGGAATCACTTCCAGTTCTACCATACTCCCACTACTGTTTTCTGGAAAAAAAATCCATTTTTATTAAAACTGTGTCGAGTCTAGAACAATATTGCTATTGTTCATCCAGATGGTAGAAAGTCAACCCGCGTCATAGCCTGGGTCAACCCACAAACAGCCATTACAGAAACGTGCCTTGAGTTGTCCAGTGTATGGTTTTAAGCATAAGCCGGACAACTCCCCGTACCTTAACATCGTTAAGATATGAACTGTTCTATATCCCATATAGGACCAGAGGCACTGATTTAATTGAACCAGATTCAAATCATGCAACTGTCTCCAGTGCATGTCAACTAAATGGAAGGAGGCCGATCAGCGTTACTCAACTTAGGAATGCTTCCAATTATGAGTAACCTGAAAAAGAAGCAAGTTCTCTTAGTCATTACTATCAACTTAATACCATACACAAGTATCTACATCTTCGATCTCTTTGAAGAATCCCGATACTTGCTACACCTGGTTCTCTACTCTATTCAAATACCTATAACTTCTCAAAATTCGGACCCTGTGTTTCCGCGAAACACTTGTCTAAAAACTAGAGAAGTCATAAGTAAACCGAATATAGTACGAGGACCAACCCCTCTGTCCTGATGGACCCTGGACAACATACAATACTCTGTATAAGTCCCTTGAGTCTGATAACTCATTCACTGTGTGTCGTAGGTTGAAAACTGTACTTATGGTTAAGAAGAATTACACCGCTGTTTAATGCTCCTTACCTAACCATCCACTGATATAGGTAAATGTCGTAGACATAATTTCAGAAAGGTATATCTCACTCTATGAAAATAGACGTACAGATATATCAATTTGAAATTGGTACATAACAGCGGATATTCAAAACCAAATATTTGCCGACCGGCAAACAGCCCAGGTGATTTCCTCAAATATCACCGATTACAACGAATCCCGATATAATGAGGATGATCACCCAATTCCCAATAACTTACTCCCACTCATCATCTGTAAAGCCATACAGATGTGAGAATCGTAACTGGTAAATACATACCCTGGAGTAAGTATCTAATCGGGAAATCAGTTTCTCTTTAACAGTACACAGTGAGACTGAAACATTGAAATGTTTCGATGGGGTATCCCAGTATTCCTAGTAATGCCTCTTCCAGATTCACGACTGTAACCGTATAATTCTTTGCCACCTCTCCAAATCCCTTCATATGTCTTTAGCCTTTACCTTCTGTACACCCCTTTAGGCCAAATGGTTTTCTTCCTTCCCTACCGTTCGGCACCAGCCTATGGTTTGGAAGAAGACTATCCAATAAGCATAATGGGTGTACTGTCCCAATCCTAGGAACACTCGTAATGAGAGAGGGTGAAGATAAAAGACAACCGAATAAACCTTATTCCTATTTCTCCTGGACCAGAATCCATCCCCGAACTGGAACAAATTCCTTTCGAGTTCGTATATAACCATACGATGGAGTATCCAATAAACTGTGGATCTTCGTAGTGATACGGAGTGTCCTGGAGAAATACAAAGGTGATTTTAGGATTGGCGAAGGAATACTTGGTTTGGTCGTGAATATATGTTGCAATTTACTTTGCCCTCTTACTAATCCCTTTATTTGTCTTAACTTAATACCTTCTGCACACCATCGTTATGCTAATTGGTTTCCTTCATTCCCTACCGGTCGGCACCAGCCTATGGTTTGGAAGAAGACTATCCAATTTGCGTAATAGGTGTACTATCTCCTAAACCAAGGAGTACTTGCAACCTGAGAGAAGGTAAAAGGAAAAGACAACTGAATAGTCCTATCCGTTTTCTCCAGAACCGGAAACCATCCTCGAATCAATCCCTTCGAGTTCGTATATAACCATACGATGGTTTTGTCCAATGGAAGTGGACGTTCGTAGTAATACGGGGTGTCCTGGAGAAAAGGGTAAAAGTAGGAGTGGCAATGAGGTCTGCAACTCTGACAATCCAAAAGCCAGTGTTAAGAAGGTTCGGTCAACTTGGTCACCGAGTCATAGTCTTAGGGTCGGGTCAATGGTCGCTGCCGAAGAGAGAGAGAAAAGAAACACTCAGCGTGCACTCTAACCTAGATCAGAATGGTTACCAATTTATCTAATCTGGAATCCTCCCACTGTACCTCAAATTCTCCTCCAAACCTGAAAGAAGAATTAGTCGGGGTCACCCGAGGAGTAAACTAACTCATCAGTGGGAATCGGGATCCAACTATCATCGCATGACAACGTGACGGAATCCGCTCACGGTATCACACTCCAGAAGGTATGCGCATATCTGGCAAGTTTCAGTTCTTTTGAAACTCCCGATGTGATTTCTGCCCCATGCTCTTATGACCTTGGCGTGAGGTCAAAATATCATAAGTCACATGTCAAGTTCTACCCGTCATTATCCAGGTTAATTTGAACCCACCCGTACATACCCTTGACGTAGGCCAAAATAGTAGTACGACTGTCCCAAACCAACGCATCTATCTATGCAACAGATAAATACCCGGCAGCTACCAATCACTATGCCTTGGCGTGAGGTCAAAATACATAGCTTGAATACTACCGAATATTTAACTGAAATGACGGAGGGCTACGAATGGTTTCTGGCGAAAACCTTTAACGTAATAAACTTGATATCGTCGAAGGAACGGATAGCTTTTTGAAAATATAGTGACGAAAACCATTGCTAAAGAGGTCACTCCCGGTGAAGGGATCTCGGCTCTTTCCCCGTAGAATGAGGTGCAGGATATTCCAACTGAATACCACGGTGCAAAGCAAAAGTAATCGGCTATAATGAAGTTAATGCCCTGACGCAAACTTTTTGTCCAAGGGGTCACTCCCGGTGAAGGGATCTCGGCCCTTGCCTCGTCGACTGGGGAGCAGGATATTCCAACTGAATACCACGATGCAAAACAAAAGTGAACGTCCTTGCAATAACAGCATTTTTTTGAAAAGTGTTCCAACAACATCAGATTAGGTTTCTTTTTAACTTGCATTGATCCGAATCAACGCAGTCCCATCAATTGATCACACCAAAAAGAACGAAAATATACTGATGTACGTATATGCCATCCGCATTCGCCACTGGGTCCCGTCATTACCCGTTAGGTTAGCTAACTAACGACAGAGCGGGGACTGGACTAGCACGGATGTAAAACATATACAACATCTACTAATATATATACCAATATATTATATTTCGCTCAAGGCGTGAATAAAATGCAACATCACAGAAATGTACAGCATCACAGAAACAATACAGATATCTGGGATCCCCGGGTTTCACAGAGCCGCTGAAACCCGACGTTCCCCTGGTCGTGTGGATAGCCTGTGCAATGAAATCCTAGACCCCTTCGGGCGCGGCAAGTCACCCGCCAAAACCTGAAGCGAGGCAGCCCCCTTCAGCGCCGTGAATGGACCACCCAGCACTTCACGGAATCCGGTAACTTGGGCACCCCTCCTGGGTCAACCTGTACCCCCTACGAGTGCGGCGAATAGCCCGCCAATCCTAGAGTGAAGCCCCCTCCCTCTCAATGCCATGAGATGCGGGCTTGTTGCCCTCTAGAACCCGGCTATCCGTGCACCCCTCCGCGGGGCAATCCTAGTACAGAAAGTAAAATATACATACAACGGGTACATCGACCGCAACCAGGTCGTGCCCCAAAATAATAATACAATCAGGCAGTGACGGCAGTCCACATGTCGGACGCTCGCCCCGCAATATCAAATGTACATAATACAACCACAACTGTACTAGCATTGCATCCAGGCTATCCCCCACGACCGATCCGCAACATCACAGCAAAAACAGAACATCAACGTGAAAGTCACGTTCGCAAATCCGTCTAACCGGGCTATAGCAGTTAGACCGGATTTACCGATCAAGTGACATTCACGGTCGCAGATATAATGTAAATACTGTGAAATAATGTGTTTAAAATATCTGATCGATCAAACTTTAACAAGTGGGCCCCCAAGCAATACTGTAGCAGGTCAAGAAATTCTGGGCCCAATGTCATTATTCCAAAACCCCAATTTTAACCCCAGAAGCCCACTGTAAAAACCCGACCCACTGAATCCTTCATACTGCAGCGGAACCGCGGCAACAAGTAGGGTATTGCCGCGGTTCCGCGCTCCCCTGAAGAGATTAGTGTCTCGAATTTTTCCAGCACTCTTATATCTTCCAGTACACTAGTTTTATGCAAACTGAAAAATTTTTCGACACCAAAAATTTTCAACAGAAAACTGATGCGGGCAAAAATGCGGTTTTGGGATTTTTGATCGATCGAAAATGCAAACACATTAAACCAAGCTAGACTAAGTTAATGGAGAGGCTCTGATACCACTGTAAGTGCACGGCGGTGCCCCGGCCGTCAATCCGACGGCCAAATGCGGAAGCGGTGATAAACTTTAAATTTTCTTGAACTGGCAAACCGCCGCGCACTAATACCCAGATCGAACCATTAATTAGTCCTAGCCTACTACAAGAAAGGGAATAGAGATATACCGACGATCCAAGTCCTTCGGTCTTCTCATCATCGTCCCGATCTCCTGCGGAATGTCGTGTCTCCTCCTCGTCGCCGGAAGTGCACCACATCGCCTACTTCTTTTACGGGCTCCCACCTCAATGCCGAGGCAACTCGGGCACGAAGCTGGCTAGTCGACGTGCCCAAGATTTGCTGTAGAATATAATGTGGATTACATGTCTCATTTGGGATTATGGAGTTGCCTTTTGTGGAGGAATTGAAGTGAACCTTTTTGGAGAGGGAGTTGTAGGGATTTCTCAAAAACTCAAGATACAAAAATCCCCCCCTTCATGAAATGAATCCCATCCTTCATCAAGGAATGGCCGGCCCCCCTTTTTTTGGTGTGATTGGAGAGAGAGTAAGGTCAAGGGGGTGGGTGGAATGCAATGATGCAAGGTGGAGTGTCATGGAAAAAGCAAGTGATGATGAGAGGCAATGATCACTCCCAAAACCAATACACTACCAACTAATCATCAACAACCATGATGCTTACAAAGTCAAGCCATCATGAAGCTAGAAGTCAAGGTCAATGAGAGACTATCATGATACAACAATAAGCAAAGACCCCCTCCACAAATACTTATTTGCAACAATGCAAATAAGCCCTCCTCCACCAAACTTCGGCCAATGAACGATACAAAGGAAATCGGCCGAAACAGAAAGCAAACTGGCAACTCCTAAAAACTGGTCCCGTAATAAATTACAGGAAAACCCCGATACTGTGCATACACACCCGCATTTGTATTCCGACCGAAATACAAATGCAATGAGACAAAATCTACACTGTACTATACTAGGATCCGGCTTATACCAAAGCCGGCTAGTAATATCCGTTCGATTCTGATCCGTGCAATACCACACGTACCTGATCGAACTCTGCCATATATCCATACGGCCTATAGTACAAACTGTCCGATCCTGATCCGTGCAATACCACACGTATCTGATCGGACCTTGCCATATCTCCATATGGCCTCTACAACTTTTCGCCCGAAAGCTGAGTAACTGAATGTGGGGGACTCTAAAGACTCATCAACACCTTGGTTGTGGATTTAACCACTAGCACGTTAGAGGTATAAGCCAATACATAACGGGCCACCAGGTATTGACCAAAAGGGACGTCTGTGAGCGAACTCAGCCTGACAACCCTACTGAGCCTGTCAGTGACAATATCCGTACAGTCCGGTCCGTTCGT
This sequence comes from Agapanthus africanus, assembly GCA_030015575.1. Classification (NCBI taxonomy): domain Eukaryota; kingdom Viridiplantae; phylum Streptophyta; class Magnoliopsida; order Asparagales; family Amaryllidaceae; genus Agapanthus; species Agapanthus africanus. The sequence continues at coordinate 729,125,975 of JASDDO010000019.1, read as the reverse complement.
CTATGAGCATCGCATGGCGGGCCTAGGGGGTTGGTAAAAGTCAGACCCCCAAAAGCGGTACAAGTCGTGTCGGAGTGTAGCCCAGAACACCCTGAGATACTACTGGAATACCTACCAGTAAATCTCCTTGCCTCGGCCGAGGGCTTCGTGTAATGGCTCTCCTAGACACAGCACGACCTCACCCTCAATACCGGGAGAGACGAACCCCTGAAGATACGCTCACTGCCTCCATGTGGCTCGGGACTGTACCCAACTAAAACCTGTTTGCACGACTCCTTTGAGACGTGGTAGGGTAGTAATCAAAGTACAGTGGGAACTCACACAAGAAAAATGACGATCCCTAGGTCGATGAACTAACCTGTACACATGTCACCAGGGAACTGCCATCTGACGTCTGGTATATGACCAACTAGCATGTTCCCGGCGAGTCCTGTCCAGTGTACTCATAACCCAATGAGCACCTGTATACATCTTAGGTGAACCAACTGACACCAGTGGCTTGTGAGACCGGCCACCGCCCCTCGTCGGGGTCTCGACTGTATACACTAGTCTACTCTGGAGAATCGATGCCCTGTCTCGAAACTCACACGACTAGGGACCAATTAAGGATTTGCTTATAGACTACCAGCTCCCACTTATATGATCGCCCTCATACTGCTGGTGGTCAAGCAAGAATCCTAGGGGCTCTACCAACGTGTAATAGCGACCTGTACGGTCACCTCAAACAGTACACGATGATAAAGTTGAACCAGATAGCATACTATCATCTCGAGTAAGACTGTCCTACCGGGATAGGTCCTCCCTCAATCATTGCAATCACGTACCTGTGATCCAATAATTGACTCTGAGGGCACTATCTCCAACATATATGTCCCAGCATCCACTACAATATACATCCTATGTACAGTAATGGCCTCTAGGGCATACATATAACTAACAACCAGTAGGTAGTCCGTGCCCCTGCCAGGCTCATCGTCATCCCCACGAAATCTCCATCTCGCCCCGAGTACCATACCGGGCCCACCATGCACCCGAGACGGTTCCTCCACTCCTCGAATCGGGTCTCGAAATTCAACAGAAAACATGAAAACTCTTGGTGGACGACCCATACATCACGAGAAAACAGCAAATTGCATTTTAAAATGATAATAAGTTTTCATAAAATTCTTGCGGTTTTTCCCAAAATCCAGAAATCTCATAAATATCAAAATCCTCGAGAAGAATCACAATATATAAATATGCCGGTGATGTTGGAAATCTATGATACGGTAGTATACGCCATAAGAAACACGGCCAGAAGCTATGCATAAATCATTATGCAATGAGGTATGTATACATGATCAACAATCCTACGTATCCATTTAATGAGATGAATATACAGGTAAAAATATATGGATCATATACGATGCGGATGCACAAATATCTATTCTAAGCAAGTTCTATAGTATTCATGACATAGCAATTACCAATGGCATATGTGTTCGCATAATTAGTGCACGTGCGGCAAGAACCAAAGGTAATGGTGCAAGTGTCCTATGAGATGACATCACACACACACACATATATAACGATGCGATGCAATGAGATGGCTAACTAGGAAACTACGCATATAATGTAAATACTATAAGTAATACTAAACCATCGGGCGCTTTGCCCCATCCAGACGATCCACCCATAGATGTATACATCTACTCACCGGGACGCCTTAGCTAATCTGATCCGATATCCGCCCTGTCTTTCCGCACCGCGTCTGATGCCTCTGCACCCGATCCTAAAATCGCATACAAGCAATTATGAGGATAATATATGAATAGTCACGGAAACAATTGACACAAGTCAAACAACGCGCGCTAATTAAACGTGCATGCACCTGGCGCACAAACGCGCTCGCGACACCGCCACAAACTACAACTAGGGTCACTGCGTGAAAAACACCAAGCTTAAAACCCAAATCACATCAATTGCGCATTCACAACGCATTAAATATCTTAGGGGCTTAGTTGTAGGTCATCAAATTCTTAACTTAATTCAACTCGATTAATTTCCAAAAACCTAGTAAGCGGTCATTAACCATTTTAATACAAATCTTGATATTTTAACTAATCTAGTGGCCACATTACTCGCTTAATATCTTAACTAAGTCACACAAACCATTACTTAAATTTTATATCACCAATATAATTAAATCCTAAAATTCTAGTTTTGCGAAATTTTCTAATTTTAACAATTTTAAAGTAATACTTAACAAATTAACAACTAAACTAGGTTTTGCATAACTTAATATGTTAAACCACTCATGGCAACCTTAATGATGTGTTAACACCCTATCTTTAGTCTAAACCCTTTCTTGAATTTTCAAGTTAGCAATCAGAACCATAATTAAACACCGAAATTAATTAAATTGAAGTTATTAACCTACAATTAAACACTAGGGTTAGGATTATACCTCAAAATCATGATATCCAACATGCAACTTTGCCTCCAAAAGAATGGTTTCATGCTCCAATATCTATGCTAGAATAGGCCAAGGAGAATGGATGAAGAATTTGCTTTGAATTTATGAGTTTTTGTTTCGATTTGATGGATTTTTGTGATGAATTTTGAAGTGAAAAGAGATGGAAAGAGTGGGGAATGGGGGGGGGGGCTGCAGGTTTCGGCCTGTACAAATGAGGGAGGAGAGAGGGAAAGAAGTGAGTGGAGATGTGTAGAAACATCTCAATTATTACCTCCTTTAACTCAATTATTAATTCCCTTTTCTTTTCATATCATTTCTTTCTAAACTTTGAGGTGGGGACACTTAGGGAATGGGTTGCACATTCGGCCAGCATGAGGGGGAGAGGGATGCGGTGTTGTGTGTGTGTGGAGTATCTTAATTAATACATCTTTTAACTAATTTCATTAATTAATTTATTTTCCTTTTTCTAGCAACTCATTCTATAATTTTCTAGAACCCTCATGACAACTTCAATTCATTTCAAAGTAACATGTTACATTTTGTTTTAGTGTGTCATGGTGCACAAATTTTATAGTTAACCCATTTCAAATTTGTAATTTACACTAATTTAATGTATAAATAAAAGCTTAAAATATTATTTAAAATAATTAATTAAGAAAAATATGTAATTAAACTAGCAATTTATAAGTGACTAATAGCAATTACATAGTTAAAATAGATGTATTTAAGTCTATAATGAAAAATAATTATAGTTAAGTTTTACGGAAAATACGATTTATTTTACCGATTATCAGAAAATTCACCTAAAGGATTTTTATTTATTTATTTATTTATTTTTAAAACGTTATACACCTACTTGATCGGCTAATTGTAATGTGCAAAACTCTCCCAGGAATAACTCTTACTCGCAGTGGGTATCGGGATCCAACTATCTTATAGAAGGTATGCAATCTCATTGCAAATTTCAACACTTGAAATTCCCGATAATATTTTACCCCTAGCGTCCTATGACCTTGACGGAGATCAACAAACTATAGGCTGCTAATCAAGTTCAACACGTACATTTTATGATTGAATTAAACCCACCCGCACGACCCTTGACGGAGGTCAACAAAGCCGCACGACTACCCTAATCCAATCGCATCACATGCTTTAGCATATAAGCACTAAATATCTACCGCACACTATGCATTGACGGAGGTCAACAAACGTAGCACGATTACTAAGTAGTCCTTATCTGAAATGACTGAGGGCCGCGGTAAGTTTTTAAGAAAAGCTTTTGCGTAATGAACTTGATATCGTTGTAGAATCATGTGATTTTAAAAAGGAGTGTTTTTTAGGCTTTTACTAGTTTCGCTAAAGAGGTCACTTCCGGTGAAGGGATCTCGGCTCTTTCCTCATCGAATGAGGTGGTAGATATTCATCGAGAAATATCACTATGCAAAGCAAGAACTAGAGAAGAAATCAAAAACAAAACCGAGTGTCTTGTAGCATCTGCTAGTTTCGCTAAAGAGGTCACTCCCGGTGAAGGTATCTCGGCTCTTTCCTCATCGAATGAGGTGCTGGATATTCATCAAGGAATACCACTATGCAAAGCAAGAACTAGAGCTACCAGTTTTTTAAAACAGGATTCTACAACATCTTTAGGTTTCTTTCTTTTTATTAATCTCATTAATGAAATCCCATCATTTATGCTTCCTAAGCATCACATAAAGAAACGAAAGTAGAACCTACGCTTATGCCATCCGCATTCGCCACCGTGTCCCGTTATGCACCGTTAGGTTACTTAACTAACGACATAGCGGGGCGGGACTAGCGCGGGTGCAAAACATAAGCAACGTTTATTATATATCATATATATAATAACAACATTCATCTCATCATATAAAGTGATCACATCATACAATATTAGCAGCAGAAGTCCACATATGAAATATTGGATATACTAGGAATTCCGCGTTTTAAATTAAGCCAGTAAAAAACACGGATTCCACGGTCATGATGAATAGCCAAACCCACATCCCTAGACCCCTACGAGAGCGGCAAGAAACCCTGCTAATTCTAGAGTTTGGAGACCCGGTCTCGACTCATCGAGATGGTCCCCTACTAGACCCTAGAACCCGGTTACTTATGCTCCCCTCCTTGGGTCTATCCTAATACGGAAAAGTAAATAATATACATCAATGGTGACATCATCCTCAACCCGGAAGTGCCCCAATACAAGAATATTACATACAAGTTTTTACATGAATGAAAATGAAGAACTCTCATCTCACGCAAAAACCCCCGGCTATTCAAACACGACGATCCAATATAACATATCACAGCAACACATAACATCACATGTCATCAATGTAAGTAAATATGCGTATCCCAATTGTCGTTGACATATAGCAGCGAAACCGCTGATACACCATATATTACACTTACGGTCGCAGAAGAGAAAGTGAAAACTATAATAATTGGTATCCGCAACCACCTTAGATATCATAAACCTGAAATATCATATACTTCGGATTTCATGCCTAACCACATGAATTCCTTAGACATCATAAACCCGGAATATCTCATATTCCGAATTTCATGCCTAACATTATAAACCCGCATTTTAGTCTCGTTATTGAAAACACTTTCCAATAAAAAGTCGGGCAATTCAACAAGATTCCCGACATCTTGATCGAATGCTCGTCGGAAACTTTAGTAGACGGCCGCACCCCCGATGCCGTCGACGAAGTGCAATTAGGCAGAACACCGCGGCCGTGAGCACCCTGACGGATGCTTTAGGCAACGAGGTTCTCCTACAGTCACTTGGTCGGGGCTATGGGGTGTGGTTATCTAGTAATGTTACCCGGCGAGTATCCGCGTACAATACATGATTGCGACAGAGTTTTGTTCCAAATCAAAACCCCGCGGCAACCGATCAAATAAGTCTAAACTTCTAGGTTTACAAAATTCAAATTAGTTTTCACAAAACTAATTATTGTGGATTCCAAATATTGTATCACAATTCACAGATAGGTAGACGATGTTAAACGTTTCGATCGAATCAAAAAACACCCACATTTCCTAGAAGGCTCAACACTTGAGCGGAGTTAAAAAATACCCAAAACATGCCACAGTACCTACGGACCAACCGTAGAAAGGCCAACCCTTGCCTCACCTATGGCGCCGCGGAACTACCGCAAACCATAGGGTTTGGTGGTGGTTCCGGCGGTCATAGAATCGAGTTAGGGTTTCGTTCTTCTAAAGGGTCCATAGAATTACCTGCATGATTTTTTGAATATTTTTAACTTGGAAAATTCCAACTCTTGGAAAATTTCCAGCGAGGGTAATGTGGTGGTGTTTGATGTTCGTTCGAACATTTTAACGCCGTATAAATTACCCGAAACGATGTTACAATTACGACTACGAAACACTCCGAATTTCCTTTACAGAAAGATAAGATCACATGCAATCTTAGTAAAACAAACAACACCTGAAACACCAAACCCCAGAGACTGGAACACCGAACCAAAACGAAGCAAAAACAACAATAGAAAACCGGTGGGGCCGGTTTTTGGGCAAGTTTCGCCGGGTCAAACCCGGTGAAAGCGGCTCGTTTTGCTCTGGTGTTCATGTTACATCTCATGTATCATTCTACACTTGCTTAAAAAAATTTTAGAGGCTCTGAAAAATTCGACAGAAACTAGGCTTTTTGTTTCGAGGTTTTGGAGTTGTTTCAGTTTCGTAATTCTACAAACATCATCTAATTCTCTAGCTTGGCTCTGATACCACTGCTGGGTTCCCTAGCACGAACATAAGGTTTCGGGAGGCTTCAACCATGCCGTTTCAAAAATTTGGCGCGCTAAAGAACCCTAACCTAGAATCTTAACTAGAGAATTAGACGTAACCATGCATGTAAATATCTTTACATCTAAGTGAACAAGGAATACAACCTTTATAGACCGGTCCTTCACTTCAAAAGCTCCGTTTAGTAGTCCCTTCGCTCCATGTAGTGATCTCCCAGACTCCAGTAAGGCTCCACAAGGTGAAATGAACAAGTTTGCTTGAAGTCTTCGAGGCCGAAGATGATCTACGTCGAGAAGACACTAACTCAAGCTACCTCTTCACTAATTAGGAATTAGTGAAGCAAACAACCTAAACTAAATGGCTTGTCTAGTGTAGCTTGATGAAGTATGAATTTTTCTAACTTTAGAAATATTTTTCTCACTAATTTTCTTCTCCTCCCAAAAGTCTAGAGAGCTTGAGGAAAGAGATGAAGAAAAGCAACTATGGAGAGAAGCAAGTGTAGAATGGCAACCATGGGTGAGAAATATCTCATATAACTCTTGTAGAGACTAAACCATGGCTAACAATAATGGTTAGGTTAATAAATATCTAGAGTGAGACAAAATTAGTGGACTAAGTCAAAGGTTAGCACACACCTTCTCCAAGCTTCTAACCTTGACTAATTTCCAACCAATTTTCTTTTACTCTTAATAAATAAAACCCCACATTATTATTTGTATGGTATGAGTCTCATACACCCATGTAGCATGTAGCAACTAGCATAACAATAATATATATCACATATATATTAAGTGTACATAAGTAAGAAAAAGAAATGCTTAATTGAGCTAATATTAGTTAATGTAAATTAATTTATCAAATATATATAATTATACATTAAATTATTAAATCAACACTTAATTTAATAATCCGGCTATATCACATATAACCGACTAATATCATATGTATCAACTTATCGAATCAACACTTGATTCAATAACCCGGCTATATCACATATAACCGACCGATATCACATATCGCGAGAATAGAATACGGTATCACATACATTTTTTAATCTCTGTCCCGCACATATCATATATGTGCTCCTACTTCGTTTCGCCTGAGCCAGGAAACCTTTGTGTAGGACTCTAAAGACTCATCAATACGCCGACAGTAGGTGATGATCATATCAGTCACCCACAAGCTGTTAGCGGTACTGCTAGACGTAACGGCTACGCGGGTATTGAGCGATCATAAGATCAACAAGCAAGCAAGCTCATAATTCTGTGAATTCAATCAGTAATACTATCGTACAATCCGGTCTCTTCGTCTGATATGTCGCATATCCAGCCTGGGGATGGTAAACGTTAGACCCCAATAGCCTGATAAGTCATGCCGATGTGAGGCCCATAACGGTTCGAGAAACTACCGATAACACTTACCAGTAAATCTCAGCAACCCTGTCTAGGGATTTCCTATTATGGCCAATCGAGCACAGTGCAACATCAACCCCCAATACCGGGAGAAACGAAATCCCCTCCTATCACTCATTGCCTCCATGTGACTCGGGACTGTACCCAAAAACCACCGTTTTGCACGTTCTCTTGAACATGGTAAGGTGGAAATCAAAGCAGAGTGGGAATCACACACAACTCTATAACGATCTCGGGTCTACAGACTAACCTGTACCAGTGTCACCAGAGAACTGCTATCTGACGTTAGGTATAATACCATCTAGGAGTTCTCAACGAGTCCTGTTCAGTGTACCCAGTCTCCACTGAGCACCCGTATACAATCTTTGATGTCAAACACCAATGGATGTGGGATTATCCATCGCCCATCATATGGGTCAAGAAACGTATACGCTAGTCTACTCTTGAATATCGATGCCCCGTCTCGATACTCCCACGACTAGGAACAATTGAAGGATGTACTTATAGACTACCCTGGCCCCCACTAGTATGATCTGCATCATAATCCTGGTAGTTAAGTACGCATCCTAAGGGCTTTATCAACATGTAATAGAGAGACAATAAGTATACATGTCATGCTAAAGAGCAACCAAATAGCATACTATCATGTCGAGCAAGAAAGTCCTCCCTATATATGTCCAAGCATCCACTATAATATACATCAAATGTACAATAATGGCCTCTAAGGCATACATATAACTAACACGTTGCTGCTCCGATCAATGAGCAGACGGTACTGCTTGAGGCCATCTGAAGCCTTCTGGAAGGACAGCAACAGCAGACTGCTATTCTGATGAACTATCAAGAAGCGGAAGCGCCCGGAGTGAAGCAATTCTGGGCTTTGCACCAAAAACAATTTTTGGGAAAAAAGAGCCCCCTAGAAGCTAAAGAATGGGCTCAAAGTGTCGAGGATGATCTGGCAGCAGCACAAGTGCCAGAGATCGCTTGGGTACGAGTTGCAAGCTGCAACTCACCGACAACGACCGACTTTGGTGGAAGGCGGAAGAAAGCGGTCTTGACCAGCCTATCGAATGGAGGACTTTTAGCGACATGTTTGATGTGAAGTACTTCCCACAGACTGCCCGATTTGACATAGAACAACAATTCATCCATCTGCAGCAAGGTTCGATGTGGACCAAATCTGTGGATGAGTATGATGCTGAGTTTACTATGCTCAGCAGGTAAGATATGTCTCAATGTTCGATTTTTATATTACATACTATACAGCTAACACAAGACCGTAATAGGTTTGCGGCCCATCTCATACCGACTGTTGAAATCATAGCTAGATGATTTCAGCAAGAGTTGGACCAGGAGATCCAAGCTACATTAGCTATAGCGGATTTCCCAACCCATGATTTGGCTTTGAAGGCTGTCCGAAGATACGAGGCAGTAGTGAAGAAGAAGGGCAGACCTCAATCTGCCGGTGTGAAACGCCCTGCCACTCAGATGGCAGGAGGAGCCTCTTCAAGGCCATCGTTTGAACCCAGGAGACCGAAAGTAACAGATAACCAGTCAAGTGCAGATTTTTGCTCCTACTGCAAGAGAGATGGACACTTGTGGAAGGACTGTAGGCGCACAAAAAGCCTGTGCTTGGTTTGTGGCGCATCCAATTATGGAATTGGAACATGTCCTTATAGACGCAACCCAGTTCCAACCCACAACACTTATCCGCAGCGGCCAGCTATCCAGGCACCTGCACTTTGTCTTGCTCTTCCAGCTCCACCTCCACGTAGACCTCTTGTACAGCCTAATCTCCAATTCCATCAAGCACTGAGGAACATGCCTCAAGGACAGAGGAATGTGCCTCCAGCTAGGAGGAAATGTACCCCGGCGTTAGGCTTTCACATTAGCGGCCGTAGAAGCCGAGACTATAGACCAAGGTAACCTTGGTAATTCCCTTACATATTTTTCAATCTTTCCAAAACTTCTGCATTCTTTCGTTCTTCCAAATATTTTTATGCATTATCACCAGTTCTATCACCAAATTGCTTTGAATCTGTTACACTTTCCTTCTACATATTTCGAAGACGAAATTTTTATAAGGAGGTAGAATGTAACAACTCTATACTTTCTATAAAAATTTTACAAAATACAAAAAGGAACACTTAAGCCTGAGCACAAGTTATAAATTTGATTCGCTTTTAAACAGCAAGAAAGCACTTGTAGCTCATTGGTAAAACCTAACACTGCTGTGACATAACCCCTGTGATCGAATCCCCCCAGCCACATATATTTTTAATTATTTTTCTTTTAATCTTTTAGAAGCCTAAAGGTTTGCACGTACACAACACGTAAAACGAAGAGTCACAGATTAAACAAACATGTGTAATAGACTAGTCGAAGCGTCGGGGACACGTGGCAAGCATCCGAGCCCCCACCTCATAGAGATGGCCGGCAAGATGCCTCGTGGGGCTGGCGCCGCCGGCCCCCAGTAGGTAATACCCATTTTTTTGGTTTCCCTAACCCCTTTGCCTCCCCCCTTAACCCCATACTGTTTGTTCTTATTAAAATAAACAGAGAATTAAAAGTGACATTAAACCAAATTTTAAATGCATTTTTAATTCTCCAATTGATACCCTAAACCCTAATTTTCCCTATAAATACCATACTCCATTTCACTCCTCCTCACTTAGAATTTCATTACAAAAACTCTATAAAATTTCCAAGTCCCAAGTTATACAAGTGGAGTTAGCAAGAGGCGAAGTTCCGACGATATTTCGGGGAGATTACGGCGACGAAACGACGCCCCGACGGTTCCAATAGCTTCCCTTGTCTCTTCTCATGTTTTCTAGCCAGTAATTCCCCTCCTCCATCTCTATTCTAAAACTTCTCTTTTTCAAAACTCGTCGGAAGCGGAGTTATTTCGACTTCCGATTCGTTTTTCTTTAAAAACTCCATTTTCTTAAATAATAAAATACCATTTTCTCTCATAATGTTTAACAAACATAAATAAATGCATTAGAACAAGTTTCATCTCAAAATAATTCATGTTGAAATTTCTATTTTACTTTTACAGTAAAATAACATCATGTTTACAAACAATATTGTTATCCACTTTTAACTGTATTACCTTTAGAAAACTCACGAGGTAATGACCTACCTCATCACAACACACATTTTTGATATAGCATGATGGATTTTGAGTTTCTAGATTATGGGAAAATACGCTTTTACGAATAAAATACCTTGTACATTCAAAACCGTTTTCTTTAAAAAGGGTGTTAATTAATTCCTTGCTAATACGCCTCTACAACCCATTTTGGGGAACCCCGATCGGGATGGTGCGGGTGATCGCACATCCTCGGGCCTGGTAGAGTGAGATGCAGTCCTCCGCAAGGAGTATTCGATCTCGATGGAATTTTTAATGCAATTTTTAAGAAAATGAGATTTCTAAAAAATAAATAAACTTTATATATATATATATAACTATTATCAAAAGATCTATTTTAAATATATTATACAAATATTCCATGTTTTCTAAATCATAGGAATCGCCATTTCATGAAACTACCATGACAATTCAATACAATACCAATATTACACTAAAATACCATATTCAACGAAAACTAGGTTCTACTCACTAGAAAATTTCACTTTTATAAAATATACATTTATGAAAACCCTAAAGACGATAATTAAATACTTGACGTGTATTTTGAAAATATATCCAAGACTATTTTTACATAAACCACCTCAAGTTATATCAATTTACAATATGGACCCTAGTAAACATAGATTTAAGCGGGACCAGTTCTCTTGAGCCTCAGGGAGCCAGAGAGTATGGGTGCTTAGCTATCTAAGGTAGACAACCTAATAACGGTGTTATCAACACGGTAATTGTCTTGGAAAAATACACAAATCCTGCCTTCCATGTGCAGCAGTTACCGATAACATCAAAACAAATTCAGGACTTCAATTTCTCTTTAAAAGTCTGACTCAGTCGAGTCATGATCAAATCTGAATACAATCTGACTTGAATTCAATTCAAGTATAACTGCAATACAACATGAATCCGTCTATACCAGAATACAATCTATAACAACATGAACATGACTGAACCGAACCATGGATATACTTTGATCACATGACTGTCCATTTATATCCATTCCGTTTACTGATATCATGGTTTCGGCAAGTCTTCCATTTACAACATGACAAGACAATTCAATCGGTACAAGAAATACAATTAATACAATAAACATTACGGGGTTTATAAAAGGGTAGACTGGTACGGAAAATGTTAAAGGTGGCACGAGGTGGTCACTAAAAGACGTAATTACATCCATGCCGTTGTTCCGTGGTATTATCGACGGAGCTTTGTACTACGGGTTACCAAAGTCCACGGTGTAAGTTGGACTCCCTTTGTATATACTGGCATATTCTGTACCAAGCTACAAACACTACGTTAACATAATAATAAAACATTATACTAGATATACTCTCTACTTCTCTCCTTCTTTGGGACTTACCGAGCGATTGTTTATTGACGACATTCCTATTTCTCTTCTTCTTTGGAATATTGTCAGGAGGACCCGATTCTGAGGAGTTCGAGACCAGCCAGGAGCACTTGGAGCAGTTCACTGAAGATCCCGAGCTATAGTCACCTGTACATATTTTCTTTTCATTTTAGTTATGCCATTGTTTAGGCACTGCATTCCAGACATGTATTTACATTTCCAGTTGTACCTATAAAAGAATGTTTAATAAATAAACTTGTTGTTCATTATATTCATGTCTCTTGTGTACATTTTACTTTATATTTCTTAGATACGCTTAGCGTGTTTACTTCTGAGTAAATACGTTGCGTGACCTGTCGCGTCTCCTTTCCCATAGACTGGGAAGCGGGGCGTGACAAAGGGGCTAAGTACTCCGCTGATTCTCTTACAAAGCCCTTTACAGAAAGGCTATTGGCCGAGCGCGTATCGTCCAGGAACAAGCCGCCTAAAGTAGCCCTCTTCGACGGGATGTCCGACCCGAAAGACCACTTGGACGCATTTACGGCGGGCATGAGCTTCCAAGATAACTCGAACGCGGCTCAATGCCGAGCTTTTCCCACTACCCTGATCCAGGCTGACCGAGGCTGGTTCTGAGGGCTTGCGCCACGCTCCATCTCGACCTTCGAAGAGCTGGCTACACAATTCCTCGGTCATTTCGTCGGAAACTGTCGACAGAAGAAGACAGTCGATTACCTGTTCACCGTCAAGAGCGAAGAAAAAGAATCCTTCAAAGGGTATGTCACTCGCTTCTATAATACCCTCCTGGAGGTTCCCAAGTACCACGACGAAACAGTTATCACCGCGCTGTGGTCGTGTCTTAGGCACAAGACCATGGCCGAAGTGAAGGCATGGACCGAGAGATAGATCCAACTCGAGTCAGAGGTGAACTCCAACCTGCCCCTAGGCGACCAAGCAGACCGAAAAAAGAGGGACAGGGAAGAGAAAAAGAAAGTCGATCGCCCGAAACCTTATTCCCTAAGGTTCCAGGAGTACACCCCTCTGAATATCTCCCAGACTGAGCTATTGGAACAAACTAAGGGCGAGAGGTTCTTCAAGTTCCCGCCAGCTACCCAAGGACGGGCAAGCATTTCAGCAGCCCGTACCGTGCCTATCACAGGTCGCAGGGTCATCCGACTGAGAGCTGCAGACAACTCCATGACTACATAAAGGAGTTGCTCCGCTCTGGCCACCTGGCGAAGTACCTATGGGATAAGCGGTAGGCGGAGCGGGAGCAAAAGGACCAAACCCCTTCATGGGAATTAACGATTGGGAAAATTATGGTTGCTACCGAGGAACCAGCTCAGGAAAGTAGGGGGAGCCACCGCCTCCTACCGATCGAAGAAGTAAACGATTATCCCCATAAGAAATGCAGGAAGGATGATCCGATCATATTCACCTATGAAGACCTTCGCGGCATATCACTTTCTTATAATGACCCCCTTGTGATAGCGGCTCGAGTCCACCGTTACGAGGTCCAGAGAATATTGATCGATTCCGAGAGCTCAGTGGACATCATGTTCTACGACTGTTTCTGGCGTATGGGTTTGGATTCATCCGACCTTCAACCAACCTCCCATGTCCTCTCCGAGTTCACCAACCATTCTGTCCCGGCAGAAGGATCGGTCACCCTTCTCCTCAACATTGGGGATGCGGGCAAGACGCGGACTATACCGGTAAACTTCCTCATTGCTAAGGTCCCATAGTCCCATAACATTCTCCTGAGACGTCCTACTCTGAATGCCCTCCGGGCTCAGATCTCAACCTATCACCTCGCGATTAAATTCCCTTTGGATCAAGGGGGGATAGGCCGGGTCTATAGGGACCAGCAAATCGCCAAGATTTGCTTCATCTCGACGGGCCTCGCCGGAGAGCAGGGCAACAATTTTGGAGACACGCATGACTTCCTGGAATCTTTAGATACACGTGACGACCAAAGGGAAGGACGTGGTGCCCCGGTCGAAGCGTTGACAGAAGTCCCCCTCGTAGAGGGGGCGATAGTCGGACAGTCCAGATCGGCTCGCTCTTGACAGGGGACCACCATGAAAACCTGATCCGGTTCCTCCGAGAAAACTCAGACGTATTTGCTTGGGCACCGGCGGACATACCCGAAATCGACCCTGAAGTAATCTCCCATAAGCTCGGGGTCGACCCGAAGGCCTGACCCATCCGGCAGAAGAAGAGAAATTTTGCGCCAGTTAAACAAAAGCGATAAAAGACGAGGTGGATCGATTGCTCGCCGCCAACTTCATCAGAAATCTGGACTACTCGGATTGACTGGCAAACGTGGTCATGGTCAAGAAGGCAAACGGGAAATAGCGCATGTGCGTCGATTTCACGGACTTGAACAAGGCTTTCCCTAAAGACAACTATCCGCTTCCTCGGATAGACCAGCTAGTGGATAGTTCGGCTGTCCACGAACTACTGAGCTTTATGGACGCTTTCTCCTGTTACAATCAGATCCGGATGAACCCGGCCGATGAAGAACTTACCGCCTCACCACTGAATAGGGGGTCTAATGCTACAAAGTGATGCCCTTCGGACTCAATAACGCATTGGCCACATACCAGCGGCTTGTCCACAAACTGTTCAAACCGCAGATTGGTAGAAACATGGAAGTCTACGTCGACGACATGCTCGTGAAATCCACCTCGTCGGCTAGGCACACTAAAGACCTCGGCGAGACATTCGACGTCCTGTGCAAGTACAAAATGAAGCTGAATGTGCTTTCAGATTCACTAGTGGGAAGTTCCTCTGGTTCATGGTTACCCATTGAGGAATCAAAGCGAACCCTGAAAAGATCAGCGCCATCCTCAATATGGCAACACCCAAGAGCAATGTCGACATCATGAGACTCACGGGGAGGGTAGCTGCCCTGAACGGCTTTATATCCTGATTCGGAGAAAAGTGCCTCCCATTTTTCAGGGCCCTAAGGAAAATTCCTATGTTCGAATAGTCTGAAGAGTGCCAGAGCGCTTTCGAACAACTCAAGGCACACCTGGCGACCCCACCGCTACTCACCCGACCGGTCGGGGGTAATGAGCTATTGCTATATCTAGCTATCTCTGACCAAGCTGCAGGCTCAGTTCTCGCCAGAGAATTCGAAGGCATACAGAGACCGGTCTACCACGTGAGCCATGTTTTCAAGGACGTGGAAACAAGATACCCGGCCATAGAGAAAATATTCTTGGCACTTGTCATCGCCTCCAGAAAACTTCGATACTACTTCCAAGCGCACATAATCCTCTTCCTCACCGAGCGACCTTTAGGGTCTATTCTCGCCTCCGTCAAATCGTCAGGTCGTCTGGAGAAATAGAGGTGGGAATTCTCCCAATTCGATATCAAATACCGTCCCCGACAAGCCATCAAAGCACAGGTCTTAGCGGATTTTGTTGTCGAATGCACCATCCCCACCAAAGAAGAAACGGCGGCACGGGCCCCCGAACTATGTCCCTTGGTCGAGGAGGTGCCCGACCCCATCCCGGATTGGGTGCTCTACGTGGACGGATCCTCTACCGAGGAGGGGAGCGGGGCTGGCCTGATCATCCACGGGATGGATGAAGCGGAAATGGAATACTCTTTAAAGCTCGGGTTTAGAGCGTCAAACAATGCAGCGGAATACGAGGCTTTATTGGTAGGACTACAAATCGCCTTCGGGGTAGGGCTGAAGACCACCAGGGTTCACAACGACTTCGCATTAGTCGTCGGCCAAGTAACCGGGCGTTATGAGGCCCAGGAGCCATTCATGATAAATTACCTGGCCGAGGTAAAAAGGCTTCGGAAAAATTTCAACGAAGTCCAAGTGGAGCAGATTCCCAGAAACTTGAACACCCAGGCCGACGCCTTGAGCAAGCTTGTTTCTTCCTATTCGGCCAACCATAAAAGAAATATCCCCTTCGAAGTCTTGCCACGGCCCAGCGTGGAAGACGGAGAGATAACACTCTAGATCTATACAATGCAGGAAGAAGGCCGAGATTGGAGAAAGCCCCTCGTGGAATTCCTAAAAGACGGTGTACTCCCTGAAGGACCTGAGGAAAACAACAAACGTGTTAAAAAACTGAAACTGGGGAAACAAAGCTTAAGTGGTTTTTAAAGAAAGCTACCGACCTGAACAGCCTCCTGAGCTATGGCGGCCACTTGGGCCTTCATGGTGCCCCGGGGAATCTTGGCCGCAGCTGCCTTCTCCATGTCCGCCAGCAAGCTGTCGGCCATGGATAGCCCCGAGGGCACCTCGTTGCAGAAGTCACCCTCCTAGTCACCCTCCTACACTTGAATCCCGCTGGGGGTGGCCGAGAAACCACCCGCTTCTGTCTCTTAAAAGGGGATTCGGCGGGGGGGGGGGGTGTTACTGTAAGGCAATGTTGCACACCACGTGGGTCTGTGGGGAGGAGGAATTTACAAAAACAATTTTTACAAAGCTCGCAACACCGACTAAACTCCAGGATCAATACGGAAACCTTAACTAGCTATAACTACTTGGAGGTTTAACTACTCGATAAGAGTTTTATACCTTTGTGTACAAGTCCTTCGAATCTTCTTGTCCTCTTATTAAGCTCCTCGAGTGTACGGATCGAGCTTGATCGTCGGCCTCCTCGTGTTAAAGACGATCCACCCAAGAATATGTACTTCAAGCTCCAACCTCTAAACCGAGGTAATTAGGGTACCTAGTTTGCTAAGCTAAGTAACCTAGATGATGTAGAGAATGATTATGGATTAATTTGTCTCAACAACCCTAGGTTTCTCAACTCATGAGAGCTATTAGGGTTTTGTTACGACCCGAAAGGTACGGAACGTGACTAGCACTTAAATTACGAATGTCTCCAGGCGTACGTAATCTATGTAAGCCAAAGCCCAGAAATCAAAACCAAATAAGCAGTGGAGTGAAGGAAAACCAATTTATTGAAAGCGATTTTTAATCAAATAAGTCACATTAAGCTTTTTAAAAGCAACATCCATTTTTTCCGAAAATTTCGGCAGTCTCCTTTGGAAATACTGGCCCCCAAACGGGTACAAAACAGGAATATATCAATAATATGAAATAAGGCATCTCCAAGCGGGAGCTAGCTCTTCGCCCCAAGGCGGACACAAATCCCACGCAATATAAATCAGTAATGTGCAAAATAAGCATAAAAAGGCACAAGTAATAAGGAACATGTCGGCTCAAGTGAGCGCGACCCAAAGAAACAATATACATGCCCACAAATCTCACTGTCTCGCCACTAAGTCAATATACATTAGTACTGGTAGATGATACAGTAGATGGAGTACACTAGAAACAATGAATATACAAGGTGGAAACAAAATAATGATACAACCCACTTACGAGCAAAACCTCAAATCCAAGCAAAAGGAGGAAGTGCGTCCGTCGGTACAGTGCTGACGGATCGGACCTGCAAAAAGGCTGTTGCACAACGAGGGTGAGTTGCCAACTCGTGAGTAATATGTATCATCTATAAAGACTATTGTAAGCATGTACGCAAAGTGTCACAAATCTACAATATTGATATGGCATGAAGTACTAGCATGTATGCGATATGAATGCAATGTAACACGCGATCTGAATATGATGATATGAGGAAATCATTATTTTCATCTTAGAAAACTCTTTTGAAATATCTGAAGTAATATCAATTAAATCAACAGAAATCCTCGTCCAGTATCGAAACCTCAAATGAATATCTCAATGTCCCCAAGCATAGGTATCTCAAAAAGTCTCAGGCTCCGGCAATCCGGACTGGCCCATCTCAAGTATCAATGTCTCAATATCTCACGACCACGGTCGGTATCCTCCGGATATCCGCCGCGCCAACAATCACCGGTAGGTAGTCTGCCCCTACCAGGCTCATCGTCTACTACTTGAACTTCTTGCCCCGGGGTACCTTACTGGGCCCACCATGTACCCGAGACGGTTCATCCTACTTCTCGAAGCGGGTCTCGAAAACTAACATAAAACTTATGGTGGACGACACAAGTATCATATCTCGAGAAAACCGCAACTTGCAATATTTAAAAATGATATCAGTTTTATTAAATCCTTGCGGTTTCTCCAAAATCTCATAAATCTCAAATGCTGAAATCCTCAAGAAAGAAAGTACCACATGTACACATGCCAATGATAATGAATGCTTATGGTATCAACAATGCGAACTGCAGTATATGACTAAAAGACTATGTATGATCGAATGATGTAATGAGGTACATGCATCTGACTAGCAATTCTACATGTTCATCCTGCGGAATCTACTATATTAGTACTGGTTTATACGTCGTATATGGTGAAATTATTCTAAATTCCGGTTTAAACAAGTTATCTAGTGTTTGTGGCATAGCAATTACCAAGGCGTGTGTGTTCGCATGAATAGTGCTCGTGCAGCATAAAACCCTGGTAATGGTGCAAGTGTCCTATGAGATGAAGTTGCACAATTATATATAATGAATTAAGCAAGCCAATTATTTACTGTGTCGCATATCTCATTTAATGGTTTCAATGGTTTCTATACGACGAATTTAACACAAATATGGATATACAGGTCATGCAGTGCCGTAAAATAGGTAACTAGGAACTACATGCAACAAGATGGTATTACTAGAAATTCTTAAATTATCGGGCGCCTCGCGCCATCCAAACGATTCTCCCCGTAGATGTATACATCAACTCACCGGAAATCCTTAGCTAGCTTGATCCAATCACCGCTTTCCCTTTTCGTGTTGTGTCCGAAGTCTCCGTGACCGATCCTGGAATTTGCACAACACAAAACATCATATTACATATCCTGAAATGATGCCAAGTCACAAAATGAAAGGGTCGACGTCAACGAGTTAGGCACATCGTGCACTTGGTGCGCAAAACGCAAACAACCACTAAAACCTTAACTAAAATCGTCGCTTCGGAACAACCGCCAAAACTAAGACCCGATTAAACCAAGTTCGCATTCACACCCTAATTATCGTAGGAGATGCCAATAATATAAGCAAGATATCACAAATAATTCATCACATAATTTTATAAAAACCTAGTAAGCATTAGCATTCCAAATTCGGTGCAACATCGTCGATTTGCGACAAAAAGACTACTATCAAGCATAATCTCCCAAGTTAAACCATTAAATAGCCACTACACTAAATTTTAACCCATTTACCATGCTTCAAAACCTATTTTCCATAAACAAAACCTTTCTTGATTTTTATAAACTAGCAATCTAAATCCATTCCATATATGAAAAACTAAATTAACACCAATTGAAACCCACTTAAGCAAATTAACCTCTCAGATTAGGTTAGTAAAACAACTGGATAGCAAAATAGATTTAATTAACCTAGTAATGGTGTTCTAAACCCTTGTTCAAACTTAAACCACTCTCTTTGAAAAAACTAGATTAGAAATTAGCAATAAAATTAACATTTCAAAGTTCTAATTTAGCACACTTAAACTACAAATTAACCATTGATTGAAATTATACCTCACAAGTCCAAACCCTAGCTTGCTCTAGCCTCCCAAGATGCCTCCTTTCTCCAAGTTTTGAACTAAATTGGGTTTGAGAAGAGGTAGAATAGGGATTTGTGTTGAATTTGTGAAGAAATTTATGGATTTTTTTGTTGAATTTTGATGGAATTTAGAAGCAAAAAGAGAAGGAGAAAATGGGGGGAATAGAGGGCTGTAGCAGGAGGGGTTTTAGGGGAGAGTGTGAGGGAATGGTGTGAAAAAAAATCCAAGTCAAAGCCCTCCCAAATTACCATAATACCCCCCATCCAATTTAATATATAAATTAACCCTTTTCTTAACTTTTCTATTCACATGAATGAAGACAAACAAGAGGGGAGGGGGGGGGGGAGTAGGCGGCTGCTGGTGGTGGGGCCGGCCATGTGGAGGCGAGGATGTGTGAGAGAGTGTACAAGAAAATTCTATGCAAAAAGACCCCCCTCAAGTTACCAAATTGCAAGTTTTAGTTTATTTTATTTAAATTTTAATTTCCTTAGATTATAAACAACTAGAAGTTGGAATAAAAAGCTAAAAAATTATATTACAAACTAGATTTTAGTTGTCATGGTTCTAAAGCATGTAATTAGCCCATTCAAATTTGTATTTATCGCTAATTTAATGTATTTTTAACATCTTAAAATAATATTAAAAATAGTAAATTAGGGAAAATTTTTTAAACGACCAGAAATTTATAAGTGGCTCATTAGCTACCAAATACTAGCAATTACCTATCCAAATTAGGTATAATTAGGCCTATACTGAAAAATAATTAAAATGACAATTTACGGAAAAATACCAAATATTTACCGATTTTCGGGAAAATACCAAAACGACTTTTCAAGACGTTACAGTCTTCCCCCCTTAAAGAAATTCGGTCCCCGAATTTAAAAATCTATCTACACGTATCTTCAAAGTGATGGGGATATTTCTTCCTCATGTCGCCCTCGGTCTCCCAGGTGAACTCTTCGCTGCTCGGGCCACGTCAAAGGACTTTGACGGTCGGTATAACATTCGATATCAATTTCTTCACCTACCAATCCAGGATGACCACCGGCTGCTCTGCAAAAGAATGGTCGCATTCCAGCTGGACCGTCGGGTGCTGAATCGCATGAGAAGGGTCATGAAGGTACTTGTGGAGCATCGAAACATGGAAGACAGGGTGAACATCAGGAAAGCTGGGTAGAAGAGCCAAACGATACGCAACCGTGCCGACACGCTCGAGGATCTCGAAAGGACCCAAAAATATTGGACTAAGCTTTCCTTTTCGCCCAAACCTCGTCACGCCCTTCATTGGAGAGACCCTCAGAAAACATGATCGCCAACTGCGAACTCTAGTCTGCGACGGCGTCTGTCCGCATACGATTTCTGCCTGCTCTAGGCCGCTCTCACCCGATCTCGAATCAACTGTATCTTCTCGTTCGTCTCCTCAATAATCTGCGGCCCCAAAATATTGCTCTCGCTGAGCTCTGTCCAACAGACGGGCGATCTGCATCTCCTCCCA
The DNA here is from genome assembly GCA_030015575.1 of Agapanthus africanus. Lineage (NCBI taxonomy): Eukaryota > Viridiplantae > Streptophyta > Magnoliopsida > Asparagales > Amaryllidaceae > Agapanthus > Agapanthus africanus. The sequence continues at coordinate 729,104,803 of JASDDO010000019.1, read as the reverse complement.
TACAAGGCCTCGAAAGGTGCCATCTGAATAGTATCCTGGAAGCTGTTGTTGTAGGAGAACTCCACTAAGGGTAAATGATGATCCCAGCTACCTTCGAAGTCTAAAACGCATGCTCGGAGCATGTCCTCAAGAGTCTGAATAGTCCGATCTGACAGGCCGTCGGTCTGCGGATGAAATGCTGTGCTGAAACTCAATCGGGTGCCCAACGCCTCCTAAAGTCTCTGCCATAGTCGGCTGGTAAATTGGGTGCCTTGATCGGACATGATACAAGTTGGGAAGCCATGCAACCGTATGATCTCGTCGATGTAAATCTGGGCATACTGAGCAAATCAGAAAGTGGTCTTCACTGGCAGGAAGTGAGCCGCTTTCGTCAAACAATCCACGATCACCCAAATGGAGTCATACCCTTGACTGGTCCTGGATAGAACCACGATGAAGTCCATAGAAATCTATTCCCATTTCCACTCCGGAATGGGCAAAGGCTGCAACTCTCCCGCGGGCCTCTGGTGCTCGGCCTTGACTTGCTGACAAGTCAGGTATCTCGACACAAAATCAGTGACGTCTATCTTCATTCCGTCCCACCAGTAAACATCTCGCAAATCGTGGCACATCTTGGTGGAACCGAGATGAACGCTATACCTCGATCTATGGGCCTCCTCAAGAATCTCACGCCGCAGTCCCTTAGAATCTAGTACGCACAATCGAGTCCCAAATCGCAGTACCCCCTGATCATCGATCACAAATTCGGAAACTCTGCCCTGCCGAACCTGCTCTATGATCTCTGAAATACGGTCATCACTGGGCTGTGCCTCTCGAATACGGTAAAGCAACTGCGGACGTGCACAAACATGCACAAGCTGTCCCTCTGTCATAGTGAACTCGAACTGCACTCGGCTGTCGCATAGAATCTGCCAATCTGCTGACGACTGCCTCTGCATGGCGCTCAAAAAGGATAAACTACCTCCGGGCCTTCGACTCAAAGCTTCTGCCACCACGTTCGCCTTGCCCGGATGGTAAAGGATCTCGCAATCATAGTCTTTCACTAGCTCCATCCAACGGCGCTGTCTCAGATTCAGGTCTCGCTGCTGAAATATGTACTTCAAGCTCTTATGGTCCGTAAATATCTGGCACGACTCGCCGTATAGGTAATGTCTCCAGATCTTGAATGAAAACACCATTGCAGCCATCTCTAAATCGTGCGTAGGATAGTTCTGTTCATGTTTCTTCAGTTGCCGAGAAGCATACGCAATAACCCTGTCATGCTGCATCAACACGCAACCTAGTCCCACTCGAGAAGCGTCGCAATAAACCACGAATTCGCCCGATCCCGAAGGCAATGACAACACTGGTGCAGTAGTCAGACGAGTCTTCAACTGCTGGAAGCTATGCTCGCACGCCTCGGTCTAATCAAAAGAAACTCCCTTCTGGGTCAACCCGGTCAACGGTGCAGCAATACGGGAGAAGTCCTGAACAAATCGTCGGTAGTAGCTAGCCAGGCCTAGGAAACTGCGGATCTCCATAACTGATACCGGTCTGGACCAATGTTGAACGGCCTTGATCTTCTCCGGGTCCACACATATGCCATCTCTCGTAATCACGTGACCCAAGAAATCAACACTGTCAAGCCAAAACGCGCACTTGGAAAATTTCGCGAACAGCTGGTACTCCCTCAAAGTCTGTAATGTGATCCGTAAGTGCTGCTCGTGCTCCTCTCGGCTCTAGGAATACACCAAAATGTCGTCAATAAACACGATGATGAACAAATCTAGATACGACCTGAAAATGCGGTTCATCAAATCCATAAACGCGGCTGGTGTATTGGTGAGTCCGAACGATATCACCAAAAACTCATAGTGCCCGTAACGCGTGCGAAATCCGTCCTCAGAATATCCTCCTGCCGCACCCGCAACTGATGGTAACCTGATCGCAAGTCAATCCTCGAAAAGTATCCCACACCCTGAAGCTGGCCAAACAAATCATCGATACGTGGTAAGGGATATCTGTTCCGTACGGTAACTCTGTTCAGCTGGCGGTAATCAATGCACAAGCGCAACCTGCCATCCTTCTTCTTGACGAACAGGACAGGAGCACCCCACGGAGACACACTAGGTCGAATAAGACCTTTATCTAACAAATCCTGCAACTGATCCTTCAGCTCTCTAAGCTCCGCCGGGGCCATCCGATAAGGCGGTATAGAAATAGGCCCCGAGCCGGGAATCAAGTCAATGCAGAACTCAACATCGCGCTCAGGCGGTAACCCAGGCAGCTCATCAGGGAAAACATCAGGGAACTCACTAACAATCGGGACCTGGTCCAAAGGAACCTCTGCAGCTCGAGTATCATAAACATAAGCTAAGAATCCCTGACACCCCTTCCGCAAGAGCTGACCAGCGTGAAGAGACGAAATCAAGCTGGGAAGGGTGACGCTGCGGTCTCCCTGAATAATAAGGACTGGCTCTCCCGGAAAGCTAAATCTGATTGCCTTCTCACGGCAGTCCACAGATGCATAACAAGTGGCCAGCCAGTCCATGCCCAGAAGCACATCAAAGTCCAACATATCGAGGAGAATCAAATCAACCGATGAATCCCTCTCCCCGATACGAACGGAACACAATCGAAACACAAAACGAGCGACAAACGACTCGCCTACCGGAGTAATAACAACAAGCGGCTGATCTAACGATGATGACTCACGGCCCAACATCAGTGCAAAATGTGTAGATACATACGAATGTGTGGAACCTGGGTCGAATAATACTCGCGCGTCGAAAGAACATATAGGCAAGGTACCTGTCACAACGGCATTGGATGCTTGCGCATCCTGCGGAGTCAAAGCGAACACTCAGGCCTGTCCCCCACCAATAGCTGGCTGTCCTCGGCCTCGGCTACCTCTTCCTCTCTGAATAGGACCGCCACGTTCATGGCCTCTGGGGGTGCCTAACTGACGTGGAGCATCACCGAGGGCAGGAAGTAGAGCTCTCTGAGGAGGTGGTAAAGTCACGTGTGGAACTGTCACCACTCCCTGTTGTCTCACCGGACAGTCTCTGATATGATGGTGCGGACTCCCGCACCCAAAACATCCTGGCGACGCCTGCTGGCCCTGCGGATAAGAACCAAATAGCTGACCCCGTCTAACTCCTCTGCCGCTGCCATCTCTCGGAAAGAATCTGGCACGATGCCTCTGAGATGGCATATCGGTACGAATCTTCTTCGGCCTTGAAACGGCCGAAGTCTCTGAAATGCACACCTCCATCCGTAATGCCGTGTCCATAATAGCTGCATAAGTGTCAAAATGCTGGGCGCCGATGTTCATATCATAATTTTGCATTATTATATTCCCCATTCTTATTCATTTTACAAATAAACAGGTGCTTTTGATCCATGTCTGCTACATAGTTGCAGATTACAGGTTCTCGGAACAAAACAGTGAAAATGATAAAAAAACGTTACAAAAGTGAGACTATGACCAACAAATAGAAGAATCTCTATCATGCCTACAGTTTGAAGAACAAACGAAGATCAATGAACAATTTCACAAAGTACAATGGCAGCGCAATATTCAAGACTTCAACACGAAGCGAACGGTAAAAGTCCACAACATTCTGCGCTGTGGAAATCTGGAAGAAACTAGAAGACATTCTGAAGAACCAAGTGAATAAAATAGAAGGAAAAAGCAACAGAATGAAGCGCTGAAGAAATGATGCATCAAGACCATCAAATGGTCGCGGAACCGCGGCTAAACCATGCTTATGGCCGTGGATCCGCGGCCGTGCTAAGCGCGTGTCGGCGTGTGTCGGTGCGTCGGTTCATTGACTCGGTTTTCTTAAGGGTATTTTTGTAATTCTAGATATGGATCAGATGTAAACCCTAGGGTTTCAATTATCTATAAATAGGAACCCTACAGCCTCTTTTGAGGTGTGCTTCCTTTTAAGTGCCTCTTTAGAGATGCCTCTTTTAAATTCCAGATCTTAGATTTTCAATTCAATGTAATCGTCAAAGAGTGCATCAATAAAGAAGTAAGTTTTTTTATCTTTCCCTAGTTAATTTCTTTTCTGCCATAGTTATAAATTTCTTTTCTGCCCTAGTTATAAATTTTATTTATCTGCCGTAGTTGTTAATTTTATTTATCTGCCGTAGTTGTTAAATTAAAATCATAAAAATGAACTCTTAGATCTTAAAATAAAAACACCAATTTTTTTGGACTTAACTCGTTAGAACACAAAGATAAGGAATCCATCTCCCTGTGGACCGACCCGTACTCAACCGGCTAGCTACCAAGCGACACCGTTCTTGATTGCGGTTAAATATTCTTTGATTCAGCTTTTAAAAGCGCACGCACGCAAAAGTCTCTAACAATCAAATGGTGCCATTGCCGGGGAGATGATAGTCTCTTTCTTTGTGTAATTTCGGGTTAATATAAAAAAAATTATAAAAAATGAAAAAATTTAAAAAATATAAAAATTGAATTTTTTTTTTAAAAAACAAACAATTTTTTTTAAAATAAAATAAGAATAAAATTCATCTTGTTCTTTTTGAGAGGTATTGTCTGAATTGTGCAGGAAAAGAAGACGGACAAACTCAGATCTGGAAAATCCCAGTGAACAAATTAAGAAACAGCAGATCTGAACAAGCAGAGGAGAATCATAACAAGAAAACAGAAAAAAAATTGGGATCTGAACTGCCAAGTCAACCGCGGAACCGCGGTCAAAGGCACATCCCCGCGGCGGAATTGCGGCTCCTTGGTGACGTTAGCGCGTGGAAAACTCTCTGTAAGCATTTTTTCTTCTTCTGAACCCCCTGAGCTCCACTGAAAATTTTTCCTGCAGGGTTCTTTGCGCAAAATCTTTCTCCCTCTCCAATAAATTGTTTTTATGCAAGATTCTTTGCGCTGCAAAATAGAATTTTTTTTGAAAGTGTTTTAGATTTTTGGTGTGTTAATTGCTTTGCATATTTAAAACGGACTTTTAAGGGGTTATAACACCAATCAAGATTGGGTGGGGATTTCTTTACCCTTCCTAGGACTCCAGAAATCATAAAAAGCATTTGCATCAACCTTCGAGTTAATAAAAACATATTAGACTCAGCCAACTAAGGATTGTCGTACTCATTAGGACAAAGGAAAGGTTGTAGGCATCGGTCGTTTATCTAAACCTAACTTTGTGGTGCCTAGGCTAGACAAGTAGGAAAAGTAATTTTAAAAGGCCCGTCTCACGGTGATTCGTAAGCGGATCCCTCCTTTCTTTACTTGTGCTTACCTGGCTACAATTGGCGATGAAGAGGCGATTTGAGGATCTCACAACTTACCCTTTGGAACAGTTAGGAGCAGTCTAGTTGACCTAGGAGATCCTAGCTCTAGGCTTGATTATGCATATATAAATTGTGATTGTGCTGTAGTTCCATACAAATTTTTGCAAAACTATTTCGAAAAAAAAACACTTTCAAAAATTTCAAAACTCCAAAAACAAACAAATTTTTTTTAAAAAATAAAAAAATAATGTAAATTTTTTTTAATTAAATTAAAAAAAATCATCACATTCTTTTTCTTCTCCTTTCTCACATCATGGGTACCCCACCTCTCAAAACTCTTGCCGAACTTTGGTACCCTGAACCAAATTTTGCTTCCTACGCGAATTGTTTTGGTCGAATTACGGACGACCCCTCCATGCCCAAAATTTCTTTGAAAGATCGAATAGAAGCGTCTAGGAGAAACAGTTGGACTCCGAAATCCACCTTATATCAACCATTTCAACCTTCACTATCTTCTTACGTTGATACTCCTTTTTCGAGTCCTGTTGTAACCCCGAAACCCATGTCTATTGCTGAACATATTGAACAATCTTGTAACCGATCTTTCACTCCTTTCAACACTTCCAGTTCTTAGGATCAACAAGTCCATTCACCTTTTTATCCAAATGTTGATCCTAATCCTGTCCAACCATTCAATTCCTACCAGTCCTACCCGACTTTTGCACCTTCCCTAGACATTGCTTCTGTACGGTTACTAGGCACTCTAATAAGGTTCTACAAGACATCAACCATGCCTGATTTAAATTTTAGCCGTGCCGAACAACCCTAACCAAGATCTTTAAACTAGAGATTAAGTGAAACAAAGCATGTTAAACACTTTAACATCTAAGAGTTTGGGAGTACAACCTTTGTAGTCCGGTCCTTCACTTTATAAGCTCCGTGTTGAGGTCCCTTCGCTGCGATCATCATGTACCCGGACTCTAAAGAGGTTCCACAAAGAGAATGATGCAAACTTACTTCCGATCTTCGATAACTAAGATAATCTACCTTGAAGTTTCTTAAACACAAGCTCTCACTCTCAAATGAAGTGAACACCTTAATCTAAATGGCTAGAATAGATTAGGATGATGAAGTAGGAATTTAGCTCTATTTTATTTTCATAATCTCACCCATTTTCATCACAAGAATCAAAGCTAGAAAGCTTTGCAAGAAGGAAGAAGAAGATGAACAATGAATAATCCTTTTGTGATGAATAATGAAAATTAGTTAATCATCACAAATGCAACCATGGTTGATCATGATAAGGGTAACCATTGTAGAGAGTTAACCGAAGGTAAAGGGTTTGGGTTGGGTTAAGTATGACTCTACAAAAAACCAAAGAGAAAAGAAAAAGTCAAAGCTTCATGAAGCTTCATGAAAGCTCATGAAAAAGCTAACCCAAATGCTAACCCTAATCCAAACCCTAACTAGGTTTAACTCAACAAATCATGTTACATTTGTAATCCTAACTTGTTACAATATTATATATCACATATACAATATTTAATATAACAAAAGAAAATAATACAATTAACATATATCGCATATATATCAATGAATTATCCGGTGAGAAAATGAATCAATAAAGAGAGCCAATATTAGATAATGTAATGCAATATATCATATATATAATTATACATTAAATTATCGAATCAACACTTGATCCGACAATCCGGCTATATCGAATATAACCGACTAATATATTATGTACCGATTCATCGAATCAACACTTGATCCGATGCCCCGGCTCATCTCAAAATATCGCGAGAATATAATACGGTATCTCATATCGCATATCCTCGGTCATGCACATACCACATATGTGCTCCTACTCCATTTTGCCTGAGTCAAGAAACCTCTGTGTAGGACTCTAAAGAATCGCCAATACGCTGGCAGTAGGTGATGATCATATCAAACACCCACAAGCTGCAAGTGGTCAGCTAAACATAACAGCCACCTGGGTATTGAGCGATCAGAAGATCAACAAGCAAGCCTGTACATTCTCCTGCGAATCCAATCAGTAACACTCCCGTACAGCCCGGTCTCTTCGTCTGATATGTCGCATATCTCACCTAGGGGTGGTAAACGTCAGACCCTAGTAACTTGATAAGTCATGTCGATATGAGGTCTATAACAGTTCGAGAAGCTACTGATAACACTTACTAGTAAATCTCAGCAACCCTGGCCAGGGATTTCCAGTTATAGCTAATCGAACACAACACAACATCAACTCCCTATACTGGGAGAGACGAATCCCCTCCTATCGCTCATTGCCTCCATATGATTCGGGACTGTACCCAAAATCCACCTTTTTGCATGCCCTCTTGGACGTGGTATGATGGAAATCAAAGCACAGTGGGAATCACACAAGACTCTATGACGATCTCGGGTCAACAGACTACTCTGTACCAGCGTCACCAGAGAACTGCCACCTGACGTGAGGTATAATACCATCTGGGAGTTCTCGGCGAGTCCGTCCAGTGTACCCAGTCTCTACTGAGCACCCGTACACCATCCTTGATGTCAAATACCGATGGATAAGGGATCATCCATCGCCCATCATATGGGTCAAGATGCATATACGCTAGTCTACTCTGGTGTATCGATGCCCTGTTTCAATACACCCTCGACTAGGAACAGTTATAGGATGTTCTCGTCGACTACCGTGGCCCCACTAGTATGATCTCATCATAGTCCTAGTAGTCGAGTACATATCCTAAGGGCTTTATCAACATGTAACAGAGAGACAATCAGAGTACATGTTAAGATAAAGTACAACCAGATAGCGTACTATCATGTCGAGCAAGAAAGTCCTCCCTATATATGTCCAAGCATCCATTACAATATACATCGAATGTACTGTAATGGCCTCTAGGGCATACATATAACTAACAATCTCCCACTTGCACTAGGGCCATCTGTTGCGGTATCACATACCCAACAATTAGCTGCGGTTGAAGTATCTCATACTCAACCATCCCATAAAAGTCTCTACTGGAAAAGGCCTTTGTGAGTGGATCCACGTTGTTGTCCTCTGTGTCTACTCTCCTAACCTTGATCTCCCTGGAGATCAACCATCTCCATGATCAGGTGATACTACCTAAGAATTATATCTGGATTTCTGATGGGACGGGGGGTTCCTTGGCAAAAGCCACAACTCCATTGTCATACAATGGTAGGAACGAAGTTCATCTCATGAACTTATATGTATCCAGACTGCCTCTTTGGTAGCATCCTTGGTAATGATGTATCTTGCCTTTAATCATCTAGTAAGTCACGGTATCTAGCTTGGAACTCTTCCAACATACCATCCCTCCACTGAGGGTATAGACAATGCCTGCGACTGAGATTCAGTCGTCCTTATCCCCCTGGAACCTTTCCAGTGTTTCTCCCCAGGATCGATTGATACCATCTTACTATAACTAGTGAGTATCCTAACATCCAATTAGATCTATCTCATAGATCCAAAACCCAGGATTTTAGGAGGTATCATTTTGATCCTATATGGAGAATCCTTGTGATAAGCGGAGATTGACCGAGCGTAGCATAGGAAACTCTTCCCTATTAAGAGAATGTCATCCACGTACTCTACGAGGATCACCACCATACTCTCTACTACCTTTTTTGTATATACAAGTTTCATTTACCATTTTGATGAAGTCAAACTCTTTGACTACCACAGCAAAACAGACGTTCCAACTCCGCGATGCCTGCTTTATCACATAAAACATCTTGCACACATTTCCGCTGCTCCTACTGTCTACGAAGCCCTCTGGCTGTGTACTTATAGACGCTCTCTTGTAAAACATCATTTAGAAAAGCTGTCATGACACCCAACCGCCAGAAATCGTAGTCATGGTATGTAGCAATGGCAAGTAGGATCTGGATGGACTTAAGCATAGGTTTGAAAGTCTCAACTTTTCCATGTACACCAAGTAATCTTCTCAAGATATACTTGCTCCTGATGGGGATTTAACCCTTCAGATAAAGCAACCAAAGTCCATACTTTGTTGGTGTATAAAGATTCCATCTCAGATCGCTAAGCATCCAGCCATTCTTACAGAGTCCTACTCTTGATGGCCTGCTCGAAACTAGTTGGGTCATCATCTCATGATGCAATCCTCGCTCCCACTGTCATAGAGAAACCGAAGTATCCCTTAGGTGGGTGAGGAACCCTACTAGATCGGCGGAGAGGCTGAGGATCATTGGAAACTATTGAATCCTTCGGGTTTACCAAATCATCAGCTGTAGTTTGTATAGCTGGAACTCCTTCTAGTTCTACCTCATGACCACTAATTCCTTCACAAGAAATTCCCTTTCACAAAGGTGGAATGCTTAGAAACAAAACATCTTTTGTTTTCCAGTTTGGTAGAAGATATTCCCTTGCAAATGCTTGGGATATCCAACAAACTTCCACAGAACTGACTTTGCCTCGAGCTTGTTCGGATTTTGCTTTTAGACATAGGCTGGACAATCCCAAATCTTAACTTAAGATATGGACTCTTCCCATTCCATATCATATATGAAGTGGTAGGCAACTGATTTGATTTGAACCCTATTCAATAGGTATGCAGCTTCTCAAGTGCATAACTCCCAAAAGGAAATAGGAAACTCAGTAGTACTCATCATAGAGCACACCATATCTAATAGGGTGTGATTGCTCCGCCCCTATACACCTACGTGCTATGGTGTATACGGAGAAGTAATGCTGAGAGAGAATCTCATTCTCCTTTAGAATAGTCCAAAAATTCCGTGCTCTAGTATTCTCCTCCTTGATCTCATCAAATGACATAATATTTATACCCGTTTTTGGTTCTCTACTTCTAACTTATATTCTGTGAATATCTCAAAAGGTTCAGACATGTGTTTCAACATGAACATATGTCCGAATCTTGAGAGATAAACAGTGAATGTAATGAAGTATAAAGAACCGGTCTTGGCATGTATAGACAGGGGACCTCATACATCATCATGTATCAATCCCAAGAGTTCACTAACTCTTTCTCTGTTTCCAATGAACAGAGCTATGGTCATCTAATCTTTGTGACATGACCGGCAAGTTTCACAAGATGTAAATTCAAACTAATTTAAATATGCATCTAAATATAACTTCAGCTAGTCGGGTCACTTTGATATGACCTAGTCTACAATACCTCAAGAAGGATTCGCTCATTTCTGAACTCTTCCTCTTGTGTGTGTTCTGTATACTAAGAACTGTGTTTGATTTAGAACGTTTATGTTTTTAGATAATGTACCTGAACTGATCAACTCTTGATATAGAAAATGTTCAAAACATTATCCAACAATACAAAATTATATCCTTTCTTTACTAATAAAGAGACTGATATGAAGTTGTATATCAGGTTCGGTATCTAATAACATTCGTTCAGAATCAATGTATTCTGCTAATACAGGGTGATAACTACCAACAGACTTGGCTGCAACACTTGCACCGTTTCTATCTCATGAAACTTATCACCCGTTCTCAGTTCTCTACCTATCTGTAGCCCATGTAACAGATTACATATGCGGGATCCTGATCCGGTATCTCATACCCAGGACGTAAAGGATACTGAGAAACAGTTCTATGTAATGAACACACCCGAAGAAGATGCATCAGCATGCACTTTCTTCGTTTGGGCGGCACAGGAATTCTGGTAATCCCCAATTTCCTGCTCTGTCTTATAACAATTATAAGTTGGAGCGGGACCAACGTTCCCCAACTCAGTATAACAAGTGGGTTCGGTCAATATATCCGTATTATTATCTTGATTAAGGCGTGATATGGTCGCTACCTGGAGAGAGAGAGAAGAAAACACTCAGTGTATGCTCTTGCAAGATTAGATTGGTTATCTAATATATCTAATCAGGATGTCTCCCACTGTTTTAGTCAAATCTTTCTTTAAACCCTAAAAGGAAAGACTAGCCAGGATTAATTACATGCTACAAGTTCGCCAATCTTTCAGCCAGGCCAGTGCCGGTACTTTGAGGGAGGTTCCCCGTGCTTTCGCACGAACCTAATTAAAGTAAACCTCGTTTTCCCAGGGACGTAACCCTATTGACACCTTTCCAGACACCTACGTGATCGGCTAATTGTAATGTGTAAAACTATCCCAGGAGTAACTCTTACTCGCAGCGGGTATCGGGATCCAACTATCTCATAGAAGGTATGCAATCTCATTGCAAATTTCAACACTTGAAATTCCCAATAATATTTTACCCCTAGCGTGCTATGACCTTGACGCATGCTAAACAACCTATAGTCCGCTAGTCAAGTTCAACCCGTACATTTCTTGATTGAATTAAATCCACCCGCATGACCCTTGACGCATGCCAAACAACGCCGTACGAATACCCTAATCCAACCGCATCGTATGCTAGCAGATAAGCACTAGTTAGCTACCGTACACTACGCCTTGACGCATGCCAAACTACCGCAGCACGAATACTAAGTAGTACTTATCTGAAATGACGGAGGGCTACGCAGGTTTTTAAGAAAACCATGAGCGTAATGAACTTGATATCGTTGTAGAATCGAGTGATTTTAAATGGAGTGTTTTTTAGGCCTTTTCTAGTTTTGCTAAAGAGGTCACTCCCGGTGAAGGGATCGTCGGCTCTTTCCTCATCGAATAAGGTGCAGGATATTTCATAAATACCTCTGTGCAAAGTAAAAACTATAGAAGCAATCAAAAGACAAACCGAGTATGCAGCATCTGCTAGTTTCGCTAAAGAGGTCACTCCAGGTGAAGGGATCTCGGCTCTTTCCTTATCGAATAAGGTGCTGGATGTTGTACAAGGAACACCGCTATGCAAAGCAAGAACTAGAGCTACCAGTTTTTAAACAAGTTTCTACAACATCTTTAGGTTTCTTTTATTTCATCAATCTCATTAATGAAGTCCCATTTTAATATGCTTCACAAGCATCAAATATGAAACGAAATCAACAATATATAATATATATCTCATATATATAATATAAACATTCGTCTCAGGCAGTAATATGAGCTCATCACAGAACATTGCAGTAGAAGAACATATAAGAAATATTGGATATACTAGGAGATCCGTGTTTTAATACGAGCCTGTATAAAACACGGATTCCACGATCGCGATGAATAGCCAAACCTACATCCCTAGACCCCTACGAGAGCGGCAAGCAACTCTGCCAATTCGAGTTAAGGTTTGTGTTCTTCTAGAGGGTCCACCGCGTTACTTGCATGACTTAGAACGTTCTTAAACCAAGGAAAAATCCAACACTTGGAAATTTTCCGGCAGAGGAAAAAGTGAGTTATTGATATCCGTTCAAACTTTTTAACACGTTCTAAAAATTACCCAGACAAACTAAACGAAGTTATACTTTCTGATTGAATCAACGAGCTCCCAATTCAACCCAGAAAACACAACACTTGAGCAAATATTAAAAATCCCCAGAAGCATCAGGAAGTACCTACGGTTATTGCTGTGCAAACACTATCCCTCAATCCTTAATTGGTGCCGCGGAACCGCCGCCAATACACTGGTTTGGCCGCGGTTCCGTGGCGCTTTAGATGATTTAGGGGGTCGGGTTTTACAGTAATTCCTAAAATACCCTGCTGATTTTTTTGAGTATTTTTAATGCAGAAAAAATCAACTTTTTGAAAAATTTCCAGAAACTAAGGTTTTACAGGTATTCGGAGTTCGATCGGACTTTAAACATCGTCTAGATTTCTCCTAAAGCTCTAACTTGGCTCTGATACCACTGTACGGTTACTAGGCACTCTAATAAGGTTCTACAAGGTATCAACCATACCCGATTTAAATTTTAGCCGTGCCGAACAACCCTAACCAAGATCTTTAAACTAGAGATTAGGTGAAACAAAGCATGTTAAACACTTTAACATCTAAGAGTTTGGGATTACAATCTTTGTAGTCCGGTCCTTCGCTTCATAAGCTCCGTGTTGAGGTCCCTTCGCTGTGATCATCATGTACCTGGACTCTAAAGAGGTTCCACGAAGAGAATGATGCAAACTAACTTCCGATCTTCGATAACTAAGATGATCTACCTTGAAGTTTCTTAAACACAAGCTCTCACTCTCAAATGAAGTGAACACCCTAATCTAAATGGCTAGGATAGATTAGGATGATGAAGTAGGAATTTCGCTCTATTTTATTTTCATAATCTCACCCATTTTCGTCACAAGAATCAAAGCTAGAAAGCTTTGTAAGAAGGAAGAAGAAGATGAACAATGAATAATCCTTTTGTGATGAATAATGAAAATTAGTTAATCATCACAAATGCAACCATGGTTGATCATGATAAGGGTAACCATTGTAGAGAGTTAACCTAAGGTAAAGGGTTTGGGTTGGGTTAAGTATGACTCCACAAAAAACCAAAGAGAAAAGAAAAAGTCAAAGCTTCATGAAAGCTCATGAAAAAGCTAACCCAAATGCTAACCCTAATCCTAACCCTAGCTAGGTTGAACTCAGCAAATCATGTTGCATTTGTAATCCTAACTTGTTACAATATTATATATCATATATACAATATTTAATGTAACAAAAGAAAATAATACAATTAACATATGTTGCATATATATCAATGTATTATCCGGTGAGAAAATAAATCAATAAAGCGAGCTAATATTAGATAATGTAATGCAATATATCATATATATAATTATACATTAAATTATCGAATCAACACTTGATCCGACAATCTGGCTATATCGAATATAACCGACTAATATATCATGTACCGATTCATCAAATCAACACTTGATCCGATGACCCGGCTCATCTCAAAATATCGCGAGAATATAATACGGTATCTCATATCGCATTATCTTCGGTCATGCACATATCACATATGTGCTCCTACTCCGTTTTGCCTGAGTCAAGAAACCTCTGTGTAGGACTCTAAAGAATCGTCAATACGCCGGTAGTAGGTGATGATCATATCAAACACCCACAAGCTGCAAGCGGTCAGCTAAACGTAACAGCCACCCAGGTATTGAGCGATCAGAAGATCGACAAGCAAGCCTGTAAATTCTCCTGCGAATCCAATCAGTAACACTCCCGTATAGTCTGGTCTCTTCGTCTGATATGTCGCATATCTCGCCTAGGGGTGGTAAACGTCAGACCCGAGTAGCTTGATAAGTCATGTCGATATGAGGTCTTTAACAGTTCGAGAAACTACTGATAACACTTACCAGTAAATCTCAGCAAACCTTGCCAGGGATTTCCAGTTATAGCCAATCGAACACAGCACAACATCAACTCCCTATACTGGGAGAGACGAATCCCCTCTTATCGCTCATTGCCTCTATGTGATTCGGGACTGTACTCAAAAGCCACCTTTTTGCACGCCCACTTGGACGTGGTATGATGGAAATCAAAGCACAGTGGGAATCACACAAGACTCTATGACGATCTCGGGTCAACAGACTACTCTGTACCAGTGTCACCGGAGAACTGCCATCTGACGTGAGGTATAATACCATCTGGGAGTTCTCGGCGAGTCCGTCCAGTGTACCCAGTCTCTACTGAGCACCCGTACACCATCCTTGATGTCAAACACCGATGGATATGGGATCATCCATCGCCCATCATATGGGTCAAGATGCGTATACGCTAGTCTACTCTGGTGTATCGATGCCTTGTCTCAATACACGAACAGTTATAAGATGTACTCGTCGACTACCATGGCCCCACTAGTATGATCTCATCATAGTCCCAGTAGTCGAGTACATATCCTAAGGGCTTTATCAACTTGTAACAGAGAGACAATCAGAGTACATGTTAAGATAAAGTACAACCAGATAGCGTACTATCATGTCGAGCAAGAAAGTCCTCCCTATATACGTCCAAGCATCCATTACAATATACATCGTATGTACAGTAATGGCCTTTAGGGCATATATATAACTAACAGCTTCTACACAGCCATTTGGGAGTTTTCAGAATCCAAACAATTTTGAATCTTTTACTAAAACCCCTTCACAACCCATGTCTAGTCTGGAACAGTCGTTGGAAGCTTATATTGTAGCAACAAACCAACAGATGAGGAATTTGAGTGCGCCCATTGCCGCCCTTAATTCATCAAGATAACCTAGTGAACCAGTAGCTAGTTTCCAACTAGCTCCAAAAATTCCAATGCATGATGAGGCGGTTGGACATATCGAGAATTTGAGTGGAGAGAGTGAGCTATACACTCTTCCAAATCAAACCTACCTATCCCCAATTAAATCCCACAACTCCGGTTTTGAATGTCTATCAAGTGTCCCAAATGATTCACCAGTTGAAAATAAAATGTTTAATGAGTTGTGCGACTTTGTAGTGCTTGATTTGCCAGATTGTGAAGGGTCTCTTTCGAGTGAACCTACATCCAATCCTTTTGACCTCTACCCCTCCACTCTAGAACCTGAATTGATAAGTATACATGCTTTTGAGGAGGTGTCTAAAAAAATTGATTTTCACTTGATTGGGGTATCGATGCTGGGAATATTTTGGATGATAAACCTGCAGATTTGACTAAAATTTTCTCTCCAATTCATCATCCCGAGTCATTAAATGTTTTTCCCGAACTTCATATGTGTAATATTTCAGAAAATATAAAATATTAATTTTGGAATTTAATATTAAAATAATATTTTTCCCGAAAACTGCCCGAATGGTGAAATTGGGGTTTTCGAAAAAGGGTATAAATATATACCAATAATTGTGATATAAAAGGAAATTAAAATAATTTATTCATTTAAAAATATATTTAACGGATTTGGTAATTTTAAAATTTATTATACGCAGTTTTGATAAAAACCCGATTAGTACACTGCTAATCACGATTAAGCCAAATCAGTATTTCTACAGTTTTCATGGTTAGTGCACCATGACATATTTCATTTGGTTACATGTTATTTAATTTGTGGTTTTATATGGGTGTATGTATTTTGGTGAGAAAAAGAATGGAAAAAAAAGAAAAGTCAAAGGAGGGACAAAATGATTAGGTTAGGTGGGCTTTTGGAGGGAGAGAGAGAGTGTGATTATGTGAGAGAGAGAGAGGGGGCTGCTGCCATTTGAATCCCCCATCATTTTTTTCCTCTCCCTCTTCATCTTCCTTAACTCCACAACCCTCCACTTCAAACCCTAGATCTACCTCCAATAAATCCCCAAAACCCTAAGCCCCTTTCACAAAAATTATTCCCCATCTCTTTCTCTACACGTTAAACCGAGCAAAGTGGAATTCTGACGACGTTGGGGAGCTAGCATTTTCTTGAGTGGCCTTACTGAGATATAATTTCTTCCCTTTAGATTAGTTTTGTGAGATATCGTGTTTTGGATGTCGTTTTGTGATGTCGCTGACCTGCTGTGACCCCGAGCATTCACTGGGAAAACTGTAGGGTTCCTAGGCATCCTAATGAGGTCTCACAAGGCATCAACCATGCCAATTTCAAATTTAAACGGTGCCGAGAAACCCTAGAACGGATCGTTGGCTAGATTTCTAGGCGAACAAAGTAACTAGTTAACACTTAACTATAAGGAAACGGAAATACAACCTTTGTAGATCCGGTGCTCCACCTCCATAGCTCCGCAACGAAGTCCCCTCGCTGTCCGAATGAATTCCCGGGCTCTAGCGTCGGCTTCGTCGGAGAAATGGCGAGCTAGGTCGTCGATGTCCATGCCGAAGATGATCTACGTCGAAGCATCGCAAGATCAAGCTCTCACTTCACCAAGTCATGAAACTTGTGAAGAAAACACACTCTACTACTTGGCAAGAGGTAGAGGATGAAGAAATAGGAAGTGGGTAGACTTTAGATTTGGATTTCACACTCTTTTTCATCACTTGCCATTTATGGAGGCAAGCTTTCTTCACTTGAAGAAATGAAGAAGAAGAAGGTAAATGTTATGACAAGTTAATTCAAAAAGAAAATTAAAAGAATACTTATCATAACCAAACCATGGTCAAATGTAGAGAATAAATCATGGTTAGTGGGATGGTTAGGGTTAAGCATGAGACAAAATGGTCACTTGGTCAAAGTCTTCATGAAGCTTCATGAACAAAACAAAACATGCCACCATTTTCTCATTTGCTTTTCTTTTTCCAAAAGAATAAATAAATGAATAAAATGAATAAGGAAAAAGTAAACCCTAACCATTTCATTAACCAAGGTTTAATTCTTTACACTTAACCAAAAAGGCATGCATCATCAAACATGATACAAGCAAGTGCACAAAATCATATCGCATATGCAATGCGCACATCCGAGTGAGAAAATCCATCTTAAAGTGAACCAATACTAGTTAATGCAAAGTAATATATCAAATATATAATTATGCATTAAATCATTAAATCAACACTTGATTTAACGATCCGGTCATATCGCATATAACCGACTAGTATTCTATGTATCGGTTTATTGAATCAATCCTTGATTCGATAATTAGGGTATATCGCATATACCCTAATCGATACATTTATCGCGAGAATGTAATACGGTATCACATACACGCATTACTCTCGGTCCCGCACATATCTCATATGCGCTCCTATTTCGTTTCGCTTGAGCCAGGAAACCTCTGTGTAGGACTCTAAAGACTCGTCAATACGCCGGCAGCAGGTGATGATCATATCAAACACCCACAAGCCGCAAGCGGTCTGCTAAACGTAACGGCCACCCGGGTATTGAGCGATCTGAAGATCGACGAGCAAGCCCGCTCACACTCCAGTGAATCCAACCAGTAACACTACCGTACAGTCCGGTCTGATCGTCTGATATGTCGCATATCTCGCCTAGGGGTGGTAAACGTCAGACCCCAATAGCTCGATAAGTCGTGTCGATATGAGGTCTTTAACAATTCGAGAAACTACTGGTAACACTTACCAGTAAATCTCAGCAACCCTGGCCAGGGATTTCCGGTTATAGCCAATCGAACACAGCGCAACATCAACTCCCTATACCGGGAGAGACGAATCCCCTCCTATCGCTCATTGCCTCCATGTGATTCGGGACTGTACCCAAAAACCACCGTTTTGCACGCCCTCTTGGACGTGGTAAGGTGGAAATCAAAGCACAGTGGGAACCACACAAGACTCTATGACGATCTCGGGTCTACAGACTAACCTGTACCAGTGTCACCAGAGAACTGCCATCTGACGTGTGGTATAATACCATCTGGGAGTTCTCGGCGAGTCCGTCCAGTGTACCCAGTCTCTACTGAGCACCCGTATATCATCTCTGATGTCAAACACCAATGGATATGGGATCATCCATCGCCCATCTGTATGGGTCGAGAAGGTATACGCTAGTCTACTCTGGTATATCGATGCCCCGTCTCGATATACCCACGACTAGGGATCTTGAAGGATGTACTTATGGACTACCATGTCCCCACTAGTATGATCCGCATCATAGTCCAGGTAGTCAAGAACACATCCTAAGGGCTTTACCAACATGTAACAGAGAGACAATCAGCATACACGTTAAGGTAAAGAGTAACCAGATAGCATACTATCATGTCGAGCGAGAAAGTCCTCCCTATATATGTCCCAGCATCCACTACCATATACATCCTATGTACAGTAATGGCCTCTAGGGCATACATATAACTAACAATCTTCCACTTGCACTAGGGCCATCTGATAGCAGTGGTTGTAGTATCTCATACTCAACCATCCCATAAAAGTCTCTCTCTGGGAACAGGCCTTTGTGAGTGGACCCGCTGTGTTGTCCTCTGAGTCTACTCTCCTAACCTCGATCTCCCTGGAGATCAACCATCTCCATGATCAGGTGACACTGCCTTAGAATATGTCTGGATCACTGATGGGACGGACGTTCCTTAGCATAAGCCACAACTCCATTGTCTCACAATGGTTGGAACGTAGTTCATCTCATGAACCAATATACACCCAAACATCCTCCTTGGTAGTATCTTAAGTAGCGATGTATCCTGCCTTTATCTTCTAGTATGCCACGGTATCTAACTTGGAACTCTTCCAACATACCATCCCTCCAGTGAGGGTAAAGACAATGCCTGTGACTGACATTCAGTCATCTTTATCACCCTGGAACCCTTCCAGTGATTCTCCCCAGGATCGGTTGATACCGTCTCACTACAACTAGTGAGAGTCCTAACATCCAATTAGATCTATCTCATAGATCCAAAAACCCAGGATTTAGGAGGTATCACTTTCATCCTATATGGAGAATCATTGTGATAAGCGGAGATTGATCGAGCGTAGCATAGGAAACTCCTTCCCTATCAAGAGTATATCATCCACGTACTCTACGAGGATCGTCACCATACTCCCTACTACCTTCTTGTTTATACAAGGTTCATCTACCATTTTGATGATGTCAAACTCTTTGACTTATTCATCAACACAGATGTTCCAACTCCGCGATGCCTGCTTTATCCTATAAAACATCTTGTACACGTTTCCGCTGCTCCCACTGTCTACGAAGCCCTCTGGCTGTGTACTTATAGACGTTCTCTTCTAAATCATTATTTAGAAAAGTAGTCATGGCACCCAACCGCCAGATATCGTAGTCATGGTATGTAGCCGTGGCAAGTAGGATCTGGATGGACTTAAGCATAGGTACTGGAAAAGGTTTCATCATTATCCACGCCTGGTTGATGACGAAAACCTTTAACAAGTCTAGCTTTGAAAGTCTCAACTTTTCCATCTACACCAAGTAATCTTCTCAAGATATACTTGCTCCTGATGGGGATTTAACCCTTCAGATATAGCAGCCAAAGTCCATACTTTGCTGGTGTACATGGATTCCATCTCAGATCGCTAAGCATCCAGCCATTCTTACAGAGTCTTACTCCTGATGGCCAGCTCGAAGCTAGTTGGGTCATCATCTCATGATGCAATCCTCGCTCCCACTGTCATAGAGAAACAGAAGTATCTCTCAGGTGGGTGAGGAACCCTACTAGATCGGCGGAGAGGCTGAGGTTCGTTGGAATCTACTGAATCCTTTGGTTCTATCAAATCATCAGCTGCAGTCTGTATAGCTGGAACATTTCCAGTTCTACATAACAGACCTTGCCTTGAGCTTGTCCGGATTTTGCTTTTAGACAAAGGCTGGACAACCCCAAATCTTAACTAGCTTAAGATATGGGCTCTTCCCTTTCCATATCACATATGAAGTGGTAGGCATCTGATTTGATTCGAACCCTATTCAATAGGTATGCAACTTCTCAAGTGCATAACACCCAATAGGAAAAAGGTAACTCAGTAGTACTCATCATAGAGCACACCATATCATATAGGGTGGGATTGCTCCGCCCCGATATACCATCGTGCTATGGTGTATTCGGAGGAGTAATGCCGAGAGAGAATCTCATTCTCCTTTAGAATAGTCCAGGAATTCTATGCACAAGTTTCTCTTTCTTGATCTCATCATAGGACATAATACTTATACCCGTATTGGTTCTCTACTTCTAACTTATATTCTGTGAATATCTCAAAAGGTTCGTACTTGTGTTTCAACAGGAACATATGTCCGAATCTTGAGAGATTATCAGAGAATATAATGAAGTATAAAGAACCAGTCCTGGTATGTGTAGACAGGGGACCTACATACATCAACATGTATCATCCCAAAAGTTCACTAACTCTTTCTCTGTTTCCAGTAAACGGAGCTATGGTCATCTTATCTTTGTGACATGACTGGCAAGTTTCAGAAGATGTAAATTCAAACTGATTTAAATATGCATCTAAATGTAACTTCAGCTAGTCGGGTCACATTGATCTGACCTAGTCTACAATACCTCAAGAAGAGTCCGTTCATTTCTGAACTCTTCCTCTTGTGTGTGTTCCATATACTAAGAACTGTTGTTTGATTTAGAACATCAATGCTTTTAGATAACGTGCCTGAACCGATCAACTTTTGATATAGGAAATGTTCAAAACATTATCCATCAATACAAAATTATATCCTTTCTTTTCTAACAAAGAGAGTGATATGATTCGGTATATCAGGTTCGGTATCTAATAACATTCGTTCAGAATCAATGTATTGGTAATACAGGGTGACAGTGACCGACAGACTTGGCTGCAACTCTTGCCCCGTTTTCTGTCTCATGAAACTTATCACCCGTTCTCAGTTTTTCTACCCTTTTGTAGCCCTATGTAACAGATTACATATCTGGGATCCTGATCCGGTATCATATACCAGGATGCGGAGGATACTGAGAAACAGTTCTGTATAATGAACACACCCGAAGATGATGCATCAGCATGCACTCTCTTCGTTTGGGCGGCACGGGAAATCTGGTATTCCCCAATTTCCTGCTCTGTCTTATAACATTTATAAGTTGGAGCGGGACCAACGTTCCCCAGCTCAGTATAACAAGCGGGTTCGGTCAATAATCCGTTTTATTATCTTGATTAAGGCATGACATGGTCGCTACCAGGAGAGAGAGAGAAGAAAACACTCAGCGTGCGCTCTTGCAAGAATAGATTGGTTATTATTTTATCTAATCAGGATGGCTCCCACTGCTTTTTATCAAATCTTCCTTCAAACCCTAAAAGGAAAGACTAGCCGGGATTAATTACACACTACAAGTTCGTCAATCTTTCAGCCAGGCCTGTGTCGGTACTTTGAGGGAGGTCCCCCGTGCTTTCGCACGAGCCTAATTAATGTAAACCTCGTTTTCCCAGAGGCGTAACCTCGTTAACACCTTTCTAGACACCTACTTGATCGGCTAATTGTAATGTATAAAACTCTCCCAGGAGTAACACTTACTCGCAGCGGGTATCGGGATCCAACTATCACATAGAAGGTATGCAACCTCATTGCAAATTTCAACACTTGAAATTCCCGATAATATTTTGCCCCTAACCTCCTATGACCTTGACAAAGGCCAACAAACCATAGGATGCTAGTCAAGTTCAACCCGTCATTTCCTGATTGAATTAAACCCACCCGCATGGCCCTTGACAAAGGCCAACAAGGTCGCACGACTACCCTAACTCAATCTGCATCATATGCATAAGCAGATAAGCACCAGTTAGCTACCGCACACTGCGCCTTGACAAAGGCCAACAAACACAGCACGAATACTAACTACTACTTATCTGAAATGACGGAGGGCTACGACAGGTTTTTCTGAAAACCTATTGCGTAATGAACTTGATATCATTGTAGGATCGAATGAATTTTGAAAATGGAATGTTTTTGAGGCTTTTCTAGTTTTGCTAAAGGAGTCACTCCCGGTGAAGGGATCGTCGGTCCTTTCCTCGTCGAATGAGGTGCGGGATATATCATATATATCACTGTGCAAAGCAAAAACTCTAAAAAGCAATCAAAAGACAAACCGAGTGTGTAGCATCTACCAGTTATTGCTAAAGGAGTCACTCCCGGTGAAGGGATCTCGGTCCTTTCCTCATCGAATAAGGTGCAGGATATATCATATATACCGCTGTGCAAAGCAAGAACTGTAGCTACCTGTTTTATTTTGAATTTCGATTCTACAACATCTAAGGTTTCTTTTATTTCATTAATCACATTAATGAAGTCCCATCAATTAAGTACCTAAACATCACAGATAAATACGACGTACACTTATGCCATTCGCATTCGCCTCGATGTCCCCTCGTGCACCGTTAGGTTAGGCAACTAACGGCAGAGCAGGGCAGGGCTAGCGCGGGTGTAAAACATAAGTAACGTCTATATAATATATCATATATACTATATAGTGTATCTATCACAGAACATCACATGATCACATCACAGATAACGCAGCAGAAGAATCATATGAAATATTTGATATACTAGGACGTCCGTGTTTTCAATACGAGCCAGTATAAAACACGGATTCCACGGTCATGATGAATAGACAAACCCACACCCCTAGACCCCTACGAGAGCGGCAAGCAACCCTACCAATTCTAGAGTTAGGAGACCCGGACTCGACTCCTCGAGTTGGTCTCCCACTGGACTCCAGAACCCGGTTACTTGTGCTCCCCTCCTTGGGTCTATCCTAGTGCGGAAAAGTAAATAATATACAAAGGGTGACATCTTCCGCAACCTGGAAGTGCCCCAAATAAAAGAATATTACATACAAGTTTTTACATGAATGAAAATGAAAAACACTCATCTCACATAAAAACCCCCCGGCTATTCAAACACGACGATCCAATATAACATATCCAGCAACACATAACATCACATGTCATCAACGTAAGTAAATATGCGCATCCCAATTGTCGTTGACATATAGCAACGAAACCGGCGATATCACATATTACACTTACGGTCACAGAAAAGAAAGTGTAAAACTACAACAGTTGGAATCCGCAACCATCTCAGACATCGCATGCCTGACCAAATGAATTACTTAGACATCGCATGCCTAACAATTATAAACCCCGCATTTTAGTCTCAAAATCGAAAACTCTTTTCAATATCAAGTCGGGCAATTCAACAAGATTCCCGACATCCTGATCGAATGCTCGTCGCAAACTTCAGTAGGCGGCCACACCCCCGACGCCGTCGACGAAGTGCACCAAGGCGGAACACCGCCACCGCGAGCACCCGAACGGATGCTTTCGGCGACGGGGTTCTCCTACAGTCACTTGGTCGGGGCTATGGAGTGAGGCTGTCTATTAAGTTTACCCGGCGAGTATCCGCGTACGCTACGTGATTATGACGGACTTTTGATCACATCAAAATTCCATGGCAACCGATCAAGTGAGACTAAACTGCTACGTTTATAATATTCATTCCGTTATCTCATAACAATTTGTGAATTCCAATTATTGTATCACATTCCGGATAAATAGAAAATGTTAAACTTTCCGATCGAACATTCGAACACCCAAGTTTTCCCGATACAGATCAACACATGAAATAAGTCTAACAACATTCAGTTCGTGCCTCAGTACCGACGGTCCATCCGTAGAAGGGTCAAGCCAACGCCTCACATGTGGCACGCCGTACTGCCCCAAACCCGAAGGTTCAAAAGGCAGTTCAAGACGGTCACATAATCGAGTTAAGGTTTGTTGTCTTCTAGAGGGTCCATCGAGTTACTTGCACTACTTAGAACGTCGTTAAACTACGGAAAAATCCAACACTTGGAAATTTCCCGACAGGGGAAAAATTGGGTATTTATATCCGGTCGAACTTTTTAACATATTCTAAAATTTATCCGAAAAGCCACACAGACAAAATTTGATACTCCGATCAAAACACCGAATCCCCAAAACAACTCCAGAAAATTCAACTCTTGAATTAATTTTAAAAATACCCAGAGAACTCAGCACCTGAAACAATGAATTACTGTGCAAACAGTTAGGGCTGACGTCATGATTCTGCCGCGGAACCGCCGCATAAGCTAGGCTTATGCCGCGGTTCCGCCGCCGTTTACATAGTTCATTCAAAACTTTTTGCGCCGTAATTCTTAGATTTCCCTGCTGAGTTTTCTGCATATTTTTAATTTGGAAAGATCTACGATTTTAGAAAAAGTACAGAGAGCAAGTTTAGGTTTGGGTTTTCGGGTCGTTCGGACTTCAAACTCCGTCTAGACTTCGCCTAAGGCTCTAGCTAGGCTCTGATACCACTGTAGGGTTCCTAGGCATCCTAATGAGGTCTCACAAGGCATCAACCATGCCAATTTCAAATTTAAACGGTGCCGAGAAACCCTAGAACGGATCGTTGGCTAGATTTCTAGGCGAACAAAGTAACTAGTTAACACTTAACTATAAGGAAACGGAAATACAACCTTTGTAGATCCGGTGCTCCACCTCCATAGCTCCGCAACGAAGTCCCCTCGCTGTCCGAATGAATTCCCGGGCTCTAGCGTCGGCTTCGTCGGAGAAATGGCGAGCTAGGTCGTCGATGTCCATGCCGAAGATGATCTACGTCGAAGCATCGCAAGATCAAGCTCTCACTTCACCAAGTCATGAAACTTGTGAAGAAAACACACTCTACTACTTGGCAAGAGGTAGAGGATGAAGAAATAGGAAGTGGGTAGACTTTAGATTTGGATTTCACACTCTTTTTCATCACTTGCCATTGATGGAGGCAAGCTTTCTTCACTTGAAGAAATGAAGAAGAAGAAGGTAAATGTTATGACAAGTTAATTCAAAAAGAAAATTAAAAGAATACTTATCATAACCAAACCATGGTCAAGTCTTGAGAATAAATCATGGTTAGTGGGATGGTTAGGGTTAAGCATGAGACAAAATGGTCACTTGGTCAAAGTCTTCATGAAGCTTCATGAACAAAACAAAACATGCCACCATTTTCTCATTTGCTTTTCTTTTTCCAAAAGAATAAATAAATGAATAAAATGAATAAGGAAAAAGTAAACCCTAACCATTTCATTAACCAAGGTTTAATTCTTTACACTTAACCAAAAAGGCATGCATCATCAAACATGATACAAGCAAGTGCACAAAATCATATCGCATATGCAATGCGCACATCCGAGTGAGAAAATCCATCTTAAAGTGAACCAATACTAGTTAATGCAAAGTAATATATCAAATATATAATTATGCATTAAATCATTAAATCAACACTTGATTTAACGATCCGGTCATATCGCATATAACCGACTAGTATTCTATGTATCGGTTTATTGAATCAATCCTTGATTCGATAATTAGGGTATATCGCATATAACCTAATAGATACATTTATCGCGAGAATGTAATACGGTATCACATACACGCATTACTCTCGGTCCCGCACATATCTCATATGCGCTCCTATTTCGTTTCGCTTGAGCCAGGAAACCTCTGTGTAGGACTCTAAAGACTCGTCAATACGCCGGCAGCAGGTGATGATCATATCAAACACCCACAAGCCGCAAGCGGTCTGCTAAACGTAACGGCCACCCGGGTATTGAGCGATCTGAAGATCGACGAGCAAGCCCGCTCACACTCCAGTGAATCCAACCAGTAACACTACCGTACAGTCCGGTCTGATCGTCTGATATGTCGCATATCTCGCCTAGGGGTGGTAAACGTCAGACCCCAATAGCTCGATATGTCGTGTCGATATGAGGTCTATAACAATTCGAGAAACTACTGGTAACACTTACCAGTAAATCTCAGCAACCCTGGCCAGGGATTTCCGGTTATAGCCAATCGAACACAGCGCAACATCAATTCCCTATACCGGGAGAGACGAATCCCCTCCTATCGCTCATTGCCTCCATGTGATTCGGGACTGTACCCAAAAACCACCGTTTTGCACGCCCTCTTGGACGTGGTAAGGTGGAAATCAAAGCACAGTGGGAACCACACAAGACTCTATAACGATCTCGGGTCTACAGACTAACCTGTACGAGTGTCACCAGAGAACTGCCATCTGACGTGAGGTATAATACCATCTGGGAGTTCTCGGCGAGTCCGTCCAGTGTACCCAGTCTCTACTGAGCACCCGTATATCATCTCTGATGTCAAACACCGATGGATATGGGATCATCCATCGCCCATCTGTATGGGTCGAGAAGGTATACGCTAGTCTACTCTGGTATATCGATGCCCCGTCTCGATATACCCACGACTACGGACCTTGAAGGATGTACTTATGGACTACCATGTCCCCACTAGTATGATCCGCATCATAGTCCAGGTAGTCAAGCACACATCCTAAGGGCTTTACCAACATGTAACAGAGAGACAATCAGCATACACGTTAAGGTAAAGAGTAACCAGATAGCATACTATCATGTCGAGCGAGAAAGTCCTCCCTATATATGTCCCAGCATCCACTACCATATACATCCTATGTACAGTAATGGTCTCTAGGGCATACATATAACTAACAAAAACAAACAGTGAGATAGTGTTGTCCCTGTAACCCTAAGTGACCACATGAAGAATGAGACCCTTCCCATCGGTTTTGGCCGGCGGCTATTGAGGAAAATCCGGCGACCCCGGGTATGTAGGGGAGTTAGGGATTGGATTTCTTAGGGTAGTTGCCTGAAGCTGTTTAGAGGTGTTTGGTCCAACTGGATTTTTCTGTAATGACTATAGGTAAAATCTGGGAGCAGTTAGGAGTATTTACATGACCTTGGTGACATGTTACCCTGACCTGAACCATAGAACTGAACCCGATGCACAAACTTTAGAATTGACCCATATCAGTTTTGTGACTTTTAGTATGCCTATAGGGTATCTGGAGCAACCCAGATAATTTCTGAGACAACCAAACAATACCAGAGACCAATTCTGGACCATAGGAGACCAACATGACAAAACGAGACCCAACTGAGCATGGGGGGCCGGTCTTTCCAGAATTTCTTGGTATGGGGCCGGCCACTTGGTTGAATGAGGTGTTGGGGTTGGTTCAGTAGCTCATATACACTATATACATCACCCTATACTTGTTTGCTTGGCTTTATTTGACCTGAGTCAAAATCTGGGAACACTTGTGTATGATTTAGGATATGTTTTCCTTATTTTGAATGATGAGTTTTGATATTGGATTCGTTTTTGGTTGTCGTATGTTTGTACATCGACAACAAGGGTTGTTGTCACGCCCCGCTTCCCAGAGTACGCAAGATTGGGCACGTGACATAGCCAACCATGCTACCTGTGGGTAGGAAGTATCCATCCACAGTCACATTACGGCTGTAGAGATATCAAGAACAAGATAAAAACTATCTAACACATGTCCAAACCCAGAATAACAAGAGTCAATAATAAATAAGTGCGGAAGCAAATGATCCAATACAAAATAGAAAAGTACGTCCCATAATGCGGGCTCACATCTGGAAATAAAAATGCAGGAAATAAAACTAACTAATACTAACACCTCACAGCTCAGCCTGCTGGCGGAAGTACTCCTGCTCGGACTGCGACAGCGGTACAGAATCTGGGCCATGCAAAACCCAGACGTCAGCGCGTCATGTCATCAAGTAATATAATATGAACATTGTAACAGGCAATGCAAAATAAACATGAATAAAACGAGAGTAGCAAATAATGTGAATCAAGCAGTGCAGGGTAGTGTGCAGTAGGTAACTAAACTGTTCTATTCTAAAGTCTTTGAAATCAATTGATGACTCGTCGATGTAACTCAATAGTATCCCGTGCGTGCCCGGGACCACGGTCAAGATTCTCGGGGCTGAATCCGAGACGTGCCGCTAGGCAGTAACAAGTAGCAGGATGGGTGAGTGATGTCAGCATCATCACTCCGGGGCTGGCCTAGCCCGTAAGACTGATCAGAACAGGTATCGAACTGTTGAGTTACAAGTCGGTTTCACCTTTGATTTTCCCATACCCCCAAGTTATGTATGTCGAGTCAGGTATTCAGTAATCAAGAACTAATGCCAACACAGGATCAGGTAAAAGCAGGTTTTTCTGGATAGACAACGGGAATGGTCCATGAGGACTCCATGACAGGTTTGTTGGCATTAGGCATGAGATCAGGTAACAGGTCAGGTCATGGTACATCAGGTTAAGTCGATAGTAAAGGGTCCCATGTCCGGTGCATCGGTATGTATATTTATGTCATGTGTAGCAAGGTCAGGTCAATATGTAACGCAATCGAGGGTGTGCTTGTAAGTGCACGGCGGCGCCCCGGCCGTCAATCCGACGGCCAAATGCGGAAGCGGTGATAAACTTTAATTTTGCGAACTTAGCAAACCGGCACCACCGCACACTAAACCCCGGATCGGGCCATTAAACTTGTCCTAGCTAATTACAAGACGGGTTAGAGATATACCTAGTGATCCGAGTCCTCCGGTCTTCTCATCGTCGTCCCGATCTCCTGCTGAAAATCCGGTTGTCTCCTCCTCGCTGGAAGGGCATCACATCGCCTGCATCTTTTACGGGCTCCCACCTCAATACCGAGGCAACTCGGGCGCGAAGTTGGCCAGCCGACGCGTCCAAGGGATGCTGTAGAATAGTGTAGTAGCCATGTCTCTTTGGGGTTTATGAGGTTGCCATTTATGGAGGAATTTTGCACAAGAATTTTCATGGATGGATGCTAAGAAAAATGAGCATCACAAGAAATGAGCTCGGCCAGCCATTAGATAGTGCTCACTGGAAATGATGTGTGAAGTGTATATGCAAATTAAAACCAAGGAAAAAGGAATTTTTCTTTCACAGCACACATACAATGGGGGGGTCCACCCAATTAGCATGAAAAGAATTATTCACACAAAATAACCCCTCCCCAAGAACAGTGGCCGGCCCCATACAAAATCCAAGTGGGAAAAAGAATTGATAAAGATAAGGTCACACCAAACCCATACCCTCTCTTATCTCAATTAATGCAAGTGATGGTGCATCAAAAGAAAAGATGGAAAATGAATCTAAAGATGCTATCATAATCTCTCATCTCACAAATAAACCCTCCACAAAATGTTATTTGCAAACTTGCAAATAACCCCCTCCATCGGAAAAGTCCGGCCGGGAAAGAACAAAGGAAAACCGGCCGGAACGGAATGCAAACTGGCAACTCCAGAAAACTGGTCCCGTAATAAATTACAGGAAAACCCCAATACTGTGCATACACACCCGCATCTGTATTCCGACCGGATACAAATGCAATGAGACAAAATCTATACTGTACTATACTAGGATCCGGCTTAAACCAAAGCCGGCTAGTAATATCCGTTCGATCCTGATCTGTGCAATACCGCACGTATCCGATCGAACCTTGCCATATATCTATACGGTCTCTAGTACTAACCGTCCGATCCTGATCCGTGCAATACGGCACGTATCTGATCGGACCCTGCCATATCTCCATACGGCCTCTACAGCGTTTCGCCCGAAAGCTGAGTAACTGAATGTGTGGTGGACTCTAAAGACTCGTCAATACTGTGGTTGTGGATTTAACCACTAGCACGTCAGAGGTATAAGCCAATACGTAACGGGCCACCAGCTATTGACCAAAAGGGACGTCGATGAGCGAACTCATCCTGACACCCTACTGAGCCTGTCAGTGACAATATCCGTACAGTCCGGTTCGTTCGTCTATGAGCATCGCATGTCGGGCCTAGGGGGTTGGTAAAAGTCAGACCCCCAAAAGCGGTACAAGTCGTGTCGGAGTGTAGCCCAGAACACCCTGAGATACTACTGGAATACCTACCAGTAAATCTCCTGCCTTGGCCAAGGACTTCGTGTAATGGCTCTCCTAGACAAAGCGCGACCTCACCCCCAATACCGGGAGAGACGAACCCCTGAAGATCCGCTCACTGCCTCCATGTGGCTCGGGACTGTACCCAACTAAAACCTGTTTGCACGACTCCTTTGAGCCGTGGTAGGGTAGTAATCAAAACACAGTGGGAACTCACACGAGACAAATGACGATCCCCAGGTCGATGAACTAACCTGTACACATGTCACCTGGGAACTACTATCTGACGTCAGGTATAAGACCAACTAGCATGTTCCCGGCGAGTCCTGTCCGGTGTACTCATAGCCCAATGAGCACCTGTATACATCTTAGGTGAACCAACTGACACCAGTGGCTTGTGAGACCGGCCACCGCCCCTCGTCGGGGTCTCGACTGTATACACTAGTCTACTCTGGAGAATCGATGCCCTGTCTCGAAACTCCCACGACTAGGGACCATTTAAGGATGTGATTATAGACTACCAGCTCCCACATAAATGATCGCCCTCATACTGCTGGCAGTCAAGCAAGAATCCTAGGGGCTCTATCAACGTGTAATAGCGACCTGTAAGGTCACCTGAAGCAGTACACGATGATAAAGGTAAACCAGATAGCATACTATCATCTCGAGTAAGACTGTCGTACCGGGATAGGTCCTCCCTCAATCATTGCAATCACATGCCTGTGATCCAATAATTGACTCTGAGGGCACTATCTCCAACAGTGCTCACAACAGGTATATAATCGAATAAGGAAATAACAGCAGGAAATAAAGTAAACGACAATATCAGTTCATTTAATCACAATATAGTGCAGTCGTATTATCAGATTAACAAGTTTCGAGCACCCTTGCGGTGCAATAATCACAAGGTAGTGCAATATCAATAACAGAAAGTAATAGAGCTACATGTGTACGACTATCGTCCTTTAAACAGTAAAATGATTAACTGGTAGTTTCGTTATTAGGGTTAAAGTGGCAATTGCGATTTTAGGTTACAGTATCATGATATATGTCATAATGCGTCCAAATTATAAAATAGCTCTACTTAGTTAAGTTTTGCAAGTTTAATGAGTCAAACACATTTAATTTGTATAACATAGCCTGTAGCAAGTAATACTTGCCTCGACGGTTCGCGAACCGGGAAAAACGGACGTAACGTCGGCGGAAAAACACGCGACGGACGCACGGTTCACGGATCGAGTCCAAACAACGAACAGCGTGACCACACGGACCGGAGTACCTTGCTGGAATGTCGGGTCAAGCCGTCGGCATCGCCGGATTCCGGCGAGAAAGAGAACGGTGAAAATGGTTTCAATGGTATAGATCTAGAAAGCAAAGGGAATGAGTAGAGAAAGGAGAGGATGGGGGATTACTCACTGTGGGTGAAGGGGGTCACGACGGTCGACGGCGTCGATTGGCTCCGGCGGTGAACAGTGCACACGGTGGAGATCTGCCGATCATGAATTAGTTAACAGCGGAAAGGAAAAGAAAGGGAGAGAGGAAGAAGGTGATCTCATCGAGGGGTGTGCCTGCGAGGTCGGGGACACGGGAACGGGGTCGTCGGCGGCGACAGGCGGCGGTCCGACGGGGTGCAGGGGATGTGCAGGCGGGGTGAGCAGGTAGTCGGGGCTGCGTAGACGTGCGCAGGGTGTTGGTGCAAGGGCGAGGAAGGAAATGAGCTGGTGAAGGTGGTGGGATGAGGCTAGGATCGCCGGCGATGGAGGAACGCCAACGAGGTGGCGCGGGCGAGTGCGAGGGAGTGCGGTGGCCACCTGCAGGCGCTGGGAGGAAGGGAGAAAGGAGGAAGGAGGTGCAGTCGAGGTTGAGGAGGCAAGGGTGATGGTGGTGGTGTCGTCGGCGCGAGGGCTGCGGCGGCGACGGGCACGGTGGCGGCTAGGGTTCACGCGAGGGATCGTGGGGTTCTCGTGATGGAAAGTGAAGACGAGGCTGCGTAAAAATATATAGGATAGAGAGAGAGAGAGATTAGATTCGAGAGAGAGAGAGAGACAGATGAAGAGAGAGATAGAGATAAGGAAAGAGAGAGGTGAGATAGTGAGGCAGAGAGAGAAAAGGAGGCGGGCCCACGAGGGTTTAAAACCCCTCGTGATTGGCCAGGAAAATATTTTAGGAAAAGATTTAAAGGATTTAAATGGTTAAAATGTAACAGAATGAATATATTATATAGTTTTAGATTATTTAATTAAATTGGGATTTTGGCACTAAATGAAACATTTCCAAATCGCGCCCGGGTTGCGTCCAAATATTTGAAATTTAAATAATAGGATTTTAAGCGGGTTCCAAATTTTAAAATGAGATGTCTTATGATTAAAAAGCATGCCCCCAAGTCGGACACTTGCACGCGCGCGTAGCCGTCCAAACTCGCCCGTTTCACCGAACGGGATGAAAACTCGACGCACGGACGCTACCACGCGGCTAGGGGTGACGAGTAGGCCAATATGGATATTTTTAATTTCACTTTAGGTGTTAAAATTTGTTACATGCAAAAATGACTTAGCCGGTTAAAATTTTACAGTGAGACCCAAACAGGCAAAATAAATGAAATGAGCAATGTCAAACACTCAACCAGTAACAGAAATAGTATTATTGGGCTCGGGTGTTACATCATACCCAACTACAAAAAGAATTTCGTCCTCGAAATTCCAAGAATACAAGATAGAAAACTACAGGAAAAGGTGAGGAAACTTCTGCCGGATCTCGTCTTCTCACTCCCAAGTGGATTCTCCATGCGATCGATTACCCCAAGAAACTAGCACAAGGAGGATAACCTTGTTCTTAAGAACCTTTTCTCTTCGATCCTTGATTTCAACCGGTCGCTCCTCAAAAGTTAGGTCCTCTCGTACAGTTAACTCCGAATGATCCAAGACGTGGGTTTCATCTCGAACATACCTCCGTAGTTGAGATACATGAAACACATCGTGCACACCTGCCAAGGACTGTGGTAACGCCAAACGGTACGCTACCTCTCCAACACGCTCCAATATTTCGGAGGGTCCAACGAATCGAGGACTAAGCTTTCCCCGACTCCCAAAACGAATCACTCCTCTAGTCGGTGATATCTTCAAGAATACCAAATCACCCACGGCGAACTCTAGAGGTCTTCTTGACGTGTCAGCCCAACTTTTCTGTCTGTCTTGAGCTGCCTTCATATGCTTCCTGATTGTATTCACTTTCTCGACTGTCTGTACCACCAAATCTGGTCCTAGTAACCTTCGTTCACCAACATCATCCCAACAAACAGGTGAACGGCACTTACGACCATACAACGCTTCAAACGGAGCCATCTGAATAGTCGCTTGGAAACTATTGTTGTAAGAAAACTCCACCAAGTGTAGGTGATCTTCCCAAGAACCTTTGAAGTCCAACTTGCATGCCCTCAGCATATCTTCAAGAGTTTGGATCGTTCTCTCCGATTGTCCATCAGTTTGAGGATGATAAGCTGTGCTAAACTTCAATCGAGTCCCCAAACTTTCCTGTAAACTCCTCCAGAAGTGTGACAAGAACCGAGTATCCCGATCGGACACGATGCTCACCGGTACTCCATGCAATCTTACAATCTCCTGCATGTACCGCTCTGCCAAAGTCTCCGTTGATTGACCAACCCGAAAAGGAATAAAGTGAGCTGTCTTGGTCAACCGATCGACAATCACCCATACGGCATTGTTGCCCTTTGGACTCCGCGGTAAAGCCGTCACGAAATCCATGGTTATATGTTCCCACTTCCACTGAGGAATCGGAAGTAGTTGCAACAAACCAGCAACCCTTTGGTGTTCAGCCTTGACTTGCTGACATACCAAGCACTTAGCCACGAAGCGAGCAATCTCCCGTTTCATGCCTTCCCACCAGAAATGCTGTCGAATATCTCGGTACATCTTTGTACCTCCCGGATGTACAGAGTAAGCTGAACTGTGTGCCTCCTTCATAAGCTCTTCACGCACATCCCCCTTTGGCGCACACACACGGCTACCATACCTCAACGAACCATCATCGTGGACCAGTAAATCTGTTCGTAGTCCGGCTTCAACCTGCTCTCGAAACTTTTGCAGTCTAGGATCCTGCGATTGTGCCGCTTTAATCTTCTCAACTAAGGACGACTGTACTTGCAACTGCATCAACTGTCCCATAGAATGTGGTAGCACAACCTCCAAGTCAAACCTTCGAAAATCCGCAATGATCTCCCTCTGTGTAGTCAATACCTGAATCGCTGGTAACCGACTAAGCGCATCCGGCACGACGTTAACTTTTCCCGGATGGTACTTAAGATCAAGGTCGTAGTCGGCCATCAGCTCCAACCATCTGCGTTGCCTCATGTTCAACTCCTTCTGAGTGAACACATACTTCAAACTCTTGTGATCTGTAAAAACTTCGACTCTCTCGCCCAAAAGGTAGTGTCTCCAAATCTTCAAGGCGAAGATCACGGTCGCAAGCTCCAAGTCATGAGTCGGATAATTCTTCTCATGGGTCTTCAATTGTCTTGATGCGTAAGCTACGACCTTCCCATTCTGCATCAAAACACATCCCAATCCTTTTCCAGATGCGTCGCTGTGAATCACCAGTCCTCCGGAATTGTCTGGTACGGTCAGGATAGGGGTGGTTATCAACTTCTGCTTCAACGCCTCGAAAGCCAATGCACATTTATCCGTCCAAACAAAAGGTACTTCCTTGCGCGTAACTTTGGTCAACGGTTCTACCAAACGAGCGAAGTTCTCCACAAATCTCCTGTAGTATCCGGCTAAACCAAGGAAAATTCTTATCTCAGGCACATTTCTTGGAATAGGCCAATCTCGAACTGCTGCAATCTTTTCGGGATCGACGGCGATTCCATCGCCCGACACAACATGCCCCAGAAACTTCACTTCTTCCAGCCAAAATTCGCACTTACTGATCTTCGCATACAATTTCTCCTGTCTCAGTGTCTGCAGTGCGATCTTCAAATGCTCAGCATGCTCCTCCGGACTCTTCGAGTACACCAGAATATCGTCAATGAATACCACAATAAACTGGTCTAAGAATGGTGAAAAGATTCTGTTCATCAAATCCATGAATATTGCCGGCGCATTCGTTACTCCGAAGGGCATCACCAGATACTCGAAATGTCCATATCGAGTTCGAAACGCCGTCTTGCAAATGTCTTCTGCTTTCACTCGGACCTGATGATATCCGGATCGCAAATCCAGTTTCGAGAATACTCTCGCGCCACTAAGCTGCTCAAAAAGTTCTCCAATGCGAGGGATCGGGTACTTGTTCTTAATAGTCACCCGGTTTAATTCTCGATAATCAATGCACATCCTTCTCGTGCCATCCTTCTTCTTTACTAAAAGAACTGGAGCTCCCCAAGGCGAGTTGCTGCTTCGAATCCAACCCTTCTCAAGTAATTCACCAACTTGCTTCTTAACTTCTTCCAATTCCACTGGTGCCATCGGATAATAAGCTTTAGATACTGGCGCTGCACCAGGAATAAGGTCAATCGCGAACTCCACGTCTCGCTTCGGCGGTAAGCCCGATATATCTTCAAATACGTCCATAAAGTCGCGAACAACTACCGGCTCTTCATTACTATCAACTTCCATAGCTGCAAGAACACCGTTTGTCGGCCTAGCCCTAAACTCGACTGGCCCGACAGAACTGCTTCCCCCAGTGAAGGTAAACTCAGGATGTCCGGGAATCTGGAAAATTACCTTCCTTGCCCTACAGTCAATGTGGGCGTGGAAAGTGCCAAGAAAATCCATTTCCAAGACAACTTCATAGCTGCCCGTATCTATTACCAAGAAATCTGCAAAAAAACTCCCGTCCGCACACAACAACTGTACAATCTCTACATTCCTTACTAGCTATGATTTTCCCATTCCCAGTGTGTATGTCCCAAAAACTAGACAGGGTCGTGCAGGTAATCGAGTGTGTAGTTATAAATTTGGATGACATAAAACAGTGGGATGTTCCGGAATCAAATAATGCCAATGCGGGAAAACCATGAACGAGTAAAGTACCTGAAACCACTTCTCCTGATGCCTTAGCTTCCTCAGCTGTCAAAGTGAAAGCTCGAGCCTGATTAGGTCCTTGAGTCAGCTGTTTCTGCCCTTGGAACGGTTTCTGCGGAGGCTTCTGAATATCATCCCTCGTACGAAGCTTCGACGGACAGGCACCAACTGCGTGATCAGCTGCTCCACAAACCAAACAAAGTCCCAGCCTCCTTCGACAATCCTTCTGCACGTGCCCAGGTAAACGGCAGTAGTCACAAATCACGCTCTTTCTTCGATCAACGATCACAGGCTTCTTCATGGATGCTACACCTCGACGGTCCACTGGAATACCTCTGCGACCATGAGCTCTGTTAGGTACAAATGCGGGCTTCCTTGCCGCAACTGCTGTCTGCTGCAAGCTCCCTTTCATCCCAGATAAACTCTGCTGCTCCCGGGCTGCCGTAAGAACCTGCGAGAAAGTGGTCAAACCCAGGGAGACAATCTGCCTCTGGATGTCCACATCCAAACTGCGCAAGAACCTTCGCGCCCTGTCTGCCTCGTTGGCGACTAAGGGTCCAGCGAAGCGGCTGAGTCTCATCCATTCCGCTGCATGTACGTCCACAGGTGCTCCATTTTGCCTCAGCCCAATAAATTTCTCTTCCATTTCCTCCCGTGCAGTCCGCGGGAAGAATTTCTACAGGAAACTTTTAGAGAAATCCGCCCAACTGATTGGCTTGGGCAAGCGGGTCTCCTCCACAAGCCACCACTCTCGGGCGTAATCCACTAGCTGAATGCGCACCACATCAACTCTTTTGTCCTCTGGGATCTGTGCCGCAATCAGCAAATTCTCTGTGTCCACTAGCCACTGCTCGGCTGGCAACGGCTCCTCCAGACCAGTGAAAGTAGTAGGACCCAAACGTCTGAAATCTGCCACGGTCCCTACCCGGTCAACTGGTTTCGCTCCAGCGTTGTTTACAGACTGCCGAATGCCCTGCAAACCCTCCTGAAATGAATCTGCTTGCTGTTGGATCAGCTCAGTATGCCTCTTCTGATTTTCCAACATTCCACGTATCACTCCCAACATGGCGGCTTCATCCACGCGCCTCTGATACGTCTTGAAATTCTTATCTGCCATATTCCTGAAATCAAAACACCCAACATCAGCATGATGATAGATTCAATATATAAATCAAGGCTAGAACTCCAAGATACTTAAATAGAGTACCGCATTGTAACTATGCCGCGGTATCATGTCCACAATTACTTAACTCCACCCAAGTCGCCTAAGTCCTAGAGATAACAAGAAATCAGGTTTTCGAGTTAACATGCAAAGTAAGTTTGCACGTCGACATAATCCGGAAGAATGTGATTCAAGAATGGTAAAACGGTCAAGGTGGTAGGACATGTTTTCCTAAGCACGGGTATTCTGATTCGTGTATCGGGTACAATACCCAACTACAAAAGAATCAACCCAATTAACCTATGGCTCTGATACCAAAAGAACCATGTCACGCCCCGCTTCCTAGAGTACGCAAGATTGGGCACGTGACATAGCCAACCATGCTACCTGTGGGTAGGAAGTATCCATCCACAGTCACATTACGGCTGTAGAGATATCAAGAACAAGATAAAAACTATCTAACACATGTCCAAACCCAGAATAACAAGAGTCAATAATAAATAAGTGCGGAAGCAAATGATCCAATACAAAATAGAAAAGTACTTCCCATAATGCGGGCTCACATCTGGAAATAAAAATGCAGGAAATAAAACTAACTAATACTAACACCTCACAGCTCAGCCTGCTGGCGGAAGTACTCCTGCTCGGACTGCGACAGCGGTACAGAATCTGGGCCATGCAAAACCCAGATGTCAGCGCGTCATGTCATCAAGTAATATAATATGAACATTGTAACAGGCAATGCAAAATAAACATGAATAAAACGAGAGTAGCAAATAATATGAATCAAGCAGTGCAGGGTAGTGTGCAGTAGGTAACTAAACTGTTCTATCAGGTTTTCTATTCTAAAGTCTTTGAAATCAATTGATGACTCGTCGATGTAACACAATAGTATCCCGTGCGTGCCCGGGACCACGGTCAAGATTCTCGGGGCTGAATCCGAGACGTGCCGCTAGGCAGTAACAAGTAGCAGGATGGGCGAGTGATGTCAGCATCATCACTCCGGGGCTGGCCTAGCCCGTAAGACTGATCAGAACAGGTATCGAACTGTTGAGTTACAAGTCGGTTTCACCTTTGATTTCCCTATACCCCCAAGTTATGTATGTCGAGTCAGGTATTCAGTAATCAAGAACTAATGCCAACACAGGATCAGGTAAAAGCAGGTTTGTCTGGATAGACAACAAGAATGGTCCATGAGGACTCCATGTCAGGTTTGTTGGCATTAGGCATGAGATCAGGTAACAGGTCAGGTCATGGTACATCAGGTTAAGTCGATAGTAAAGGGTACCATGTCCGGTGCATCGGTATGTATATATATGTCATGTGTAGCAAGGTCAGGTCAATATGTAACGCAATCGAGAGTGTGCTCACAACAGGTATATAATCGAATAAGGAAATAACAGCAGGAAATAAAGTAAACGACAATATCAGTTCATTTAATCACAATATAGTGCAGTCGAATTATCAGATTAACAAGTTTCGAGCACCCTTGCGGTGCAATAATCACAAGGTAGTGCAATATCAATAACAGAAAGTAATAGAGCTACATGTGTAAGGCTATTGTCCTTTAAACAGTAAAATGATTAACTGGTAGTTTCGTTATTAGGGTTAAAATGGCAATTGCGATTTTAGGTTACAGTATCATGATATATGTCATAATGCGTCCAAATTATAAAATAGCTCTACTTAGTTAAGTTTTGCAAGTTTAATGAGTCAAACACATTTAATTTGTATAACATAGCATGTAGCAAGTAATACTTGCCCCGACGGTTCGCGAACCGGGAAAAACGGACGTAACGTCGGCGGAAAAACACGCGACGGACGCACGGTTCACGGATCGAGTCCAAACAACGAACAGCGGGACCACACGGACCGGAGTACCTTGCTGGAATGTCAGGTCAAGCCGTCGGCATCGCCGGATTCCGGCGAGAAAGAGAACGGTGAAAATGGTTTCAATGGTATAGATCTAGAAAGCAAAGGGAATGAGTAGAGAAAGGAGAGGATGGGGGATTACTCACTGTGGGTGAAGGGGGTCACGACGGTCGACGGCGTCGATTGGCTCCAGCGGTGAACAGTGCACGCGGTGGAGATCTGCCGATCATGAATTAGTTAACAGCGGAAAGGAAAAGAAAGGGAGAGAGGAAGAAGGTGATCTCACCGAGGGGTGTGCCTGCGAGGTCGGGGACACGGGAACGGGGTCTTCGGCGGCGACAGGCGGCGGTCCGACGGGGTGCAGAGGATGTGCAGGCGGGGTGAGCAGGTGGTCGGGGCTGTGTAGACGTGCGCAGGGTGTTGGTGCAAGGGCGAGGAAGGAAATGAGCTGGTGAAGGTGGTGGGGTGAGGCTAGGATCGCCGACGATGGAGGAACGCTGACGAGGTGGCGCGGGCGAGTGCGAGGGCGTGCGGTGGCCACCTGCAGGCGCTGGGAGGAAGGGGGAAAGGAGGAAGGAGGTGCGGTCGAGGTTGAGGAGGCAAGGGTGATGGTGGTGGTGTCGTCGGCGCGGGGGCTGCGGCGGCGACGGGCACGGTGGTGGCTAGGGTTCACGCGAGGGATCGTGGGGTTCTCGTGATGGAAAGTGAAGACGAGGCTGTGTAAAAATATATAGGATAGAGAGAGAGAGAGATTAGATTCGAGAGAGAGAGAGAGAGACAGATGAAGAGAGAGATAGAGATAAGGAAAGAGAGAGGAGAGATAGAGAGGCAGAGAGAGAAAAGGAGGCGGGCCCACGAGGGTTTAAAACCCCTCGTGATTGGCCAGGAAAATATTTTAGGAAAAGATTTAAAGGATTTAAATGGTTAAAATGTAACAGAATGAATATATTATATAGTTTTAGATTATTTAATTAAATTGGGATTTTGGCGCTAAATGAAACATTTCCAAATCGCGCCCGGGTTGCGCCCAAATATTTGAAATTTAAATAATAGGATTTTAAGTGGGTTCCAAATTTTAAAATGAGATGTCTTACGATTAAAAAGCATGCCCCCAAGTCGGACACTTGCACGCGCGCGTAGCCGTCCAAACTCGCCCGTTTCACCGAACGGGATGAAAACTCGACGCACGGACGCTACCACGTGGCTAGGGGTGACGAGTAGGCCAATATGGA
The DNA here is from genome assembly GCA_030015575.1 of Agapanthus africanus. Classification (NCBI taxonomy): domain Eukaryota; kingdom Viridiplantae; phylum Streptophyta; class Magnoliopsida; order Asparagales; family Amaryllidaceae; genus Agapanthus; species Agapanthus africanus. Next base: position 729,064,188 of record JASDDO010000019.1, on the reverse strand, counting down.
TATTTTTAATTTCACTTTAGGTGTTAAAATTTGTTACATGCAAAAATGACTTAGCCGGTTAAAATTTTACAGTGAGACCCAAACAGGCAAAATAAATGAAATGAGCAATATCAAACACTCAACCAGTAACAGAAATAGTATTATTGGGCTCGGTTGTTACAGTTGTTTAGTTGATTTTGTACGCATGTGCTATAGGTTCTAACTTACGAGCAATGCACGTGCCATTTTGGATTTTAGAACTTGATTTTAATATCGTTACGATATGTGTTGTTATTGTAGGTACCTTCGCGTGGATTCCGAGGCCACGGAGCATGGCGTCATCGACTTCGGCGAGCGAAGAGTACGATGAGTAGATCTATATCTACCGGGGAAGTCGGGTGGATGGTGTATAGCACCCCCGCAAAGTTTTGATGGAAAACTGATTTATAGAATATGGTTAGGAAACATAGATTAGGAAACTAGGGTTAGAATGAGATAGCTATGAAACCATATTAGAAAGTAGAGGATAGTTAGATGTAATATGTTACTACTATCATAGGATGACGTTTAGCGATATTGCCATTTAGGATACTATAGGACTAGATAGTCGATATAGATGCGTCATCCGAACCATACCTTTTTCTAAACCGAAGAATCGTATGTACCTTTTAAATATATACCTTGAGGGATGTTACAGATTTTAAAATGATATCTTTTTCTTAAAAACACCGTAACCCCTATTTTCAAACTACGATTCGTTTCTTTAAAAATCTGATTGTATGGTTCGGATGTGTATGTTAGATTAGATACTTATACTTAGTAGTGATAGAATGTTTATGTAATTCGATTTGATATATGATAAAATGCGATGAGAGAATACAAGACTGATATGATGAGATGATGAGATGATGATATGATGATATGATGGTATACGGATGCGAGTCAATCGAGATGATTTATACCCTGCCGGTCCTCTGATATGAGATTATTGCGGATGTGACCTGGGACATAGGTATATAGGGATATATATATATATATATATATATATATAGAATGTTGTGAATCATGGATGATAGGCCGTGCATGATATTAGGCCGTACCCTCATTTGTCGTATAGGATGATAGGATCCCTATTAAATTAATGCCGCCGTACGATGATTTTCCGTGCGTGTGAGTTTGATTTGATGATTGATCCATACCCTTGATTAGAGATTGTCGTACGATGGATGATACCGTACGCAATGTTGTTAGGTTGGATGCCGATTGATAGATTCACTAACTCGATCATGTTAGATATGTATACCTTATTATCACGACCCAAAGTTCGGCCCGTGACCGGCACATAACCGCGTGACGTCTACAGGCGTAACGCGACTAAGTAAGCCGAACCCAGAAATCAAAACCATAAAAAGTATAGAGTGTTTAAAACATTTATTAGAATATTTGTTAAAACATTTATAAAACTTTAAGTTGATTAATAGAAATTTCTTAAGGTTCAAGTTATTATTTAAAAATTTGGCAGCATTTCCTTTGTAGAAAGTAGCCCCGAAATCGGGTACAAGACAATATATGAGTAAAATGATATACAAAAAGAAATAAGCATCCCAAACGGGAGCAATCACGCCCAACGGCGGAAACAACAACACAATGATAATATACGACGCCGAAGCGAAGAAAGGGTAAAAAGAACAAGTGAAGACAATATGAAGTATAAAACTGCATAAATAAAGTCGGCTCACAACGAGCTCGACACCAGAGTACAAAATAATATACATCGTCCTCACAACTGGTCTCTAAGTCAATAAATAATTAGCAGATGGAGAATACTAGATACAATGATGTACACAACTGCAAAATAAACAGATACCGCACAAAACCCACTTAATATCAAAAGGGCAAGCACGCCAAAGCAGTGGTATCTGTGTCAAAATATGCAGTAAACAGCCAGCCGCGACTACTCCGAAGGGCAACCTGCAAGCACTGTGGCACAACGGGGGTGAGTTCCCAACTCGTGAATAGTAGATAACATATACATGTAATCGCGAGTATGCACGTGCTGCGATACTCTAACCTATTCCAACAGATGGCATCTATATGATGAACTGGATGCTCGAAACATGCAACAAATGCGATCTAATAACATCTCTATGTTATGAGCAGGGTATGCAATAGTCATGCATGTCATATGTACTCTATCAGGTACAACAGATACAGGATGAGATGTGTAATACAAAATGCTGAGTATGGGAATAAATAATATCTACACGGAATGTCAACGTGAAAAAATAGTCGGTGTCCAACAATACACCCAAATCCCAGTAAAACTCAGGCGCCGTCATCCTCATCGGCCCTAAAATCCTGTAAATCTCATAAAGTCGTGAGTGCACAACATCGGCACCCCAAAATATCAAGAAATACTCGTGTCCAGCATCGACACGCAAATCCTCATATGTCGGGCTCCGTCAGTCCGGATCAGCCCACGGGCTCCGTCTGCGGTATCGGCCCTCGGCCCCGGCTGTACGAGTCATTCCGTATCTATCTATCGACTCTGGTCAGTATCCTCCGGATAACCGCCAGGTCCAACCAATCACCGGTAGGTAGTAGTCCCTCTGCCAGGCTCACCGTCTACTGCACAGCGATCCGTTCTCGCCCCGGGATACCATAACGGGTCCACCATGTACCCGCAATCGGCCTCGTCCAGATCCTCGATTCGGGTTCACATGTCACACATCTCAGAACCGAGAAAACGCATGGTGGACGCACTGAAATATTATATCAAGGGAAACCGGGTTTTTAAACAGTGCGTATTTTCTTAAAATCGTACTCCGGTTCCCAAATCCAGAAATCAAGTAAATCCAAACTCAATGCGTAAATCCATGCAAGGTGTCGTATGACACTAAGAGTAAAAGAAAGGGAAAACCGCTCTTTTAAAAGATCCAGTTTTGAAAATACCCTATGCGGTCCCTTAGTTTTTTTAAATCATGTCAATGTCATCCATGTACGTAACATATATGTGTGTACAGGTATGGATGTGCAAATGGATATATATACGCAATGTGAGTGTAGCAATGTACATGTGTACTAATATGGATATCCGATGTATATGCGCACAAGTGTAGACCTATCAAGGTATGCATGCACTAAGATGAATATATAGGTGCATGTGCGCAGGTAGCGATATATCAAGGTATGTATGCACAAAAGTGAATGTACAGTGTGCATGGTATGAATATAAATATATGCATCACTATGTGGCATGTCATGAAAATCATCAATGAAGCAGAATCAATACGATATATGATTAGTAGCAACCCTATAATGTGGGTATCATGGCAATCACTAACGGCGTGAGTGTAACATAAAAATAGTGCTCGTGCAGCTTGAACCGTTAGTGATAGTGCAGTGTTCTATATTACCAATTCTACATGCAATAGGAGATGGTATGCTACTATAGTGTATATGTAAATATATACGAACACAAGCAATCTAATATATCCTATAATGCCCTGACGCTTAACGCCATACGGGCGATTTCCCTGTAGATGTTAAATCTACTTATCTGGTCGCGTGCTACACGTAGCCGACCACTTGCTTTCCCTTCTTGGCGGCGTCCGACGTACCGGCCTGCTAACCTGGAATTTACACAAGAATCCAAATATAAGCAAATACCTCGCAAAACGCGATATCGAAACAAAATGAGAAACTCGCGTCGCGAATAAACGCGCGTGTGTACGATACGCTGAAACATGTGTATGCACGTCTAAAACTCATCCCGACACGCCGCGATACGCTGAATCACAGAACCCTCTCGCGTATCGCGCAAACTAAAAATACCAGAAAAACGACATACTGCCCCAGATTTTACCCAGGTTAAAATATTACAAAAATATATATACCATAGACCAACAAAATGCAGCAGACACCTACACCAAAAACCCTAGGACCTAACTCCCAAGTCTGGCTGCAATTTGTGGCCAGAATGATTATTCCGGCGGCCTGAAGTTGAGGTGGGGGTCTCGTGCTATGGTGGTGGGGTCAGGGTCTCTCAAGTAGTCTACAGCCCACTCAGATTTATTGTGAAATGCCCAGGTCTATAGCAGATTTTAAAAAGGCTAAGTTTTGCTTAAAAAGGTCAAATTTTGCACAATTTGAAAACTTAGGGTATTTTAGTGTAATCTGGGGTTTACCTAGATTTACTTGGCCCTAACAACACTTAATTAGGCTATTCTAACCAATACTAACCTTACTTAAACAAAGTTCACACTAATCGCCACAAATTGCACTAAAAACACACAATTATCGCTAATCGAGGCTAAACTACACGAACTAAGCAAACATAAGAATGAGTTTAGAGATTATACCCCCTAGGAATCTCACAAGCAAGTAGAAGGAGAAGAAGAAGAAGGAAAGGAGCTGCTGGGGTGCTGCTGATGCTGCTGCCTGAAGCTGCTGCTGCTGCCGCCTGTAGCTGCTGCTGTTGCTGCCTATGCTGTTGCTTCTGATGCTTGGGCTGCTGATGCTTGGGCTGCTGCTGATGCTTCAGCTGTGAGTGTGTGTGTGTGTAAGTGTATGAGAGTGAGAGTTAAGAGAAAAAAAGAGAACAAGGCAAGGGAAATGAGAGTTAAACTTAGTCAACCCCTCCCCCTCTCTCTCTCCTCATTTAATGAAGCATAGCAAAGACCATCATGCCCCATCATGCACCCCCTCTCTCTCTTCCCCCCTCCAAGTCAACACTTTCAATTTAAAACAACCTTTAATAAAAATAACTAATTAAACGTAATTAAAACCCAAAAGACTTAATTCCCATGTTTAAACCTACCATGGTTGCTAATCATGGTTAAACCCCATTTTTAACCCTAGTTTACATGCAGAAGTGTGTGCAAGCCTAGGAAAAATATAATAAAATATTCATTAAATTTGGAAAAATATTTGAAAATAAATTTGGTAAACTTTTTATTAAAAATCGTATATTAACATATAATTAGCCACTGAACACATCCTAAGGTGTTACAATCTTCCCCCCTTAAAGAAATTCGTCCCTGAATTTAAAAATATAAAGCTACGCATTCCTTCAAAGAGATGAGGGGACCTCTTCCGCATCTCGCCCTCGGCCTCCCAAGTGATCTCTTCACCATTCTGGCTGATCTAAAGCACCTTCACTGATGGCAAGACCTTCGATCTATGTTTCTTCACTTGCCGGTCTAATATCACGACTGGCTGCTCGGTGAACGAAAGATTGCGCTCGAGCTGAACGGTCTGATGCTGAATCATGTGCGAAGGGTCCTGTAGGTATCTGCGAAGCATCGACACATGGAACACGGGGTGAACATCTGGAAATTCGGGTGGAAGAGCCAAACGATATGCTACTACGCCCACACGCTCGAGGATCTCGAAGGGACCTATGAATCTGGGGCTAAGCTTCCCCTTCCATCCAAACCTCATCACTCCCTTCATCGGAGAGACCCTCTGAAAAACGTGATCTCCAACCGCGAACTCTAATCTGCGGCGGCGCCTGTCAGCATACGATCTCTGCCTGCTCTGAGCAGTCCTCATCCTGTCTCGAATCAGCTGTATCTTCTCGGTCATCTCCTGTACGATCTGTGGCCCCAAAATACTGCTTTCGCTGAGCTCTGTCCAACAGACGGGTGATCTACATCTCCTCCCATACAAATCCTCGAAAGGTGCCATCTGAATAGTATCCTGGAAACTATTGTTGTAGGAGAACTCCACCAAAGGTAAATGATGATCCCAGCTACCACCAAAGTCTAAAACGCACGCTCGGAGCATGTCCTCGAGAGTCTGAATAGTTCGCTCTGACTGGCCGTTGGTCTGCTGATGAAGTGTTGTGCTGAAACTCAAGAGGGTGCCCAAAGCCTCCTGAAGCCTCTGCCATAGTCGGCTGGTAAACTGGGTGCCTCTGTCGAACACGATACACGTCGGGACTCCATGCAGTCGTACAATCTCGTCGATCTAAATCTGGGCGTACTGAACAAATCTGAAAGTTGTCTTCACTGGCAGGAAGTGAGCCGGTTTCGTCAGACGATCCACGATCACCCAAATGGAGTCATACCCTCGCCTAGTCCTAGGTACACCCACAACGAAATCCATTGAAATCTGCTCCCATTTCCACTCCGGAATGGGTAACGGCTGTAGCTCTCCTGCCGGTCTCTGGTGCTCGGCCTTGACTTGCTGACAAGTCAGGCATCTCGACACGAAATCTGCGATGTCCCTCTTCATGCCGTCCCAATAGTAAACACCTCTCATGTCATGGTACATCTTGGTGGAACCCGGATGAACACTGTACACCGATCGATGTGCCTCCTCAAGAATCTCACGCCGCAGTCCCTCAGCATCTTGTACGCACAGTCTAATCCCAAATCGCAGTATCCCCTGATCATCGATCACGAACTCGGAAAATCTGCCCTGTCGAATCTGTGCCATGATCTCTGAACATCGGTCATCACTGTGCTGTGCCTCATGTATACGGTCAAGCAATTGTGGGCGTGCACGAACATGCGCAAGCTGTCCCCCGATCGGCGTGAACTCGAACTGCGCTCGTCTGTCGCATAATATCTGCCAATCTGTTGACGACTGCCTCTGCACTGCGCTCAAACAAGATAGACTGCCCTGGGCCTCCTGCTCAAAGCATCTGCTACTACATTAGCCTTGCCCGGGTGATACAAGAACTCGCAATCGTAGTCCTTCACTAGTTCCATCCAACGGCGCTGTCGGAGATTGAGGTCCCGCTGCTGAAATATATACTTTAAGCTCTTGTGATCAGTGAATATCTGGCACGACTCGCCGTATAGGTAATGTCGCCAGATCTTAAGTGCAAAGACTACTGCGTCCATCTCCAAATCGTGAGTAGGGTAATTCTGTTCATGTCTCTTCAACTGCCGCGAAGCATACGCGATCACCCTGTCATGCTGCATCAATACTCACCCTAGCCCCACTCGTGAAGCGTCACAATATACTACAAATCCGCCTGATCCTGAAGGCAATGATAACACTGGCGCCGTAGTCAAACAAGTCCGTAGTTGCTGGAAACTATGCTCGTACTCCTCCGTACAATCGAAAGGAACTCCCTTCCGGGTCAGTCCGGTCAAGGGTGCAGCAATACGGGAGAAATCCTGTACAAATCGCCTGTAGTAACCGGCCAATCCTAGAAAACTGCATATCTCAGTAACGGATGTAAGCCTGGGCCAACTCTGAACGGCCTCGATCTTCCTCGGGTCTACACATATACCATCCCGTGTAATCATGTGGCCTAAGAAGTCTACGCTTTCAAGCCAAAATGCACACTTCGAGAATTTTGCGAAAAGCTGGTGCTCCCTCAGGGTCTGCAGTGTGATCCGCAGGTGCTGCTCATGCTCCTCTCCGCTCCGGGAATACACCAATATATCGTCAATGAATACGATGATGAACAAGTCAAGGTACGGCCTAAATATACGGTTCATCAAATCCATAAATGCTGCGGGGGCGTTGGTGAGTCCGAACGACATCACCAAAAACTCATAATGGCCGTAGCGCGTGCGGAAAGCTGTCCTCGGAATGTCCTCCTGTCGAACTCGCAGCTGATGATAGCCTGATCGTAAATCGATCCTCGAAAAATATCCTGCCCCCTGAAGCTGGTCGAACAAGTCATCGATGCGTGGCAACGGATATCTGTTCCACACGGTAACCCGGTTCAGCTGGCGGTAGTCGATACACAGACGCAAACTGCCGTCCTTCTTCTTGACAAACAGGACCGGAGCACCCCAAGGAGAAACACTGGGTCGAATAAGTCCCTTATCTAGCAAATCTTGAAACTGACCCTTCAACTCACTAAGCTCCGCCGGGGCCATCCGATAAGGCGGTATAGAAATAGGCCCCGTGCCGGGAATCAGATCAATACAGAAAGCAATATCGTGCTCAGGCGGTAGCCCAGGAAGCTCGTTAGGGAACATATCATGGAACTCACATACAATCGGAACCTGGTCCAACGGAACATCCGTAGCTCTAGTATCACAAACATAGGCTAGGAATCCCTGACATCCCATCCTCAACAGCTGTCCAGCGCGAAGAGAAGAAGTCGAAATGTGAGGGGCGGCACCACGGTCCCCCTGCACAACAAAAGCCGACTCGCCGGGAAAACAAAATCTAACTGTCTTCTCGCGGCAGTCCACAGACGCATAGCACGTGGCTAACCAATCCATACCCAAAATAACGTCGAAGTCCAACATCTCAAGAAGGATCAAGTCGACAGGCAGCTCTCTCTCTCCAATACGGACAACACAGGATCGAAACATGTGCCTAGCAACAAACGACTCTCCCACGGGAGTGGTCACAACAAGCGGCTATTCAAGCAAACCGGACTCTCTACCCAAACTCGGCACAAAGTGTGTGGATACGTACGAGTGTGTGGATCCGGGATCGAACAACACGTGTGCATCAACAGAACATACTAGAAGGATACCTGAGACCACAGCATTGGACGCCTGCGCGTCCTGATGCGTCAACGCAAAAACTCATACCTGTCTTCCACCTGCAACTGGCGGTCCCCTACTAGCAACTGGCTGCACTCTGCCGGTAGCTGGCTGTCCTCTAACTCGGCCACCTCGCCCTCTAGGAACAAACCCTCCACGACCACGGCCTCTCTGTGCATGAGTCTGACGCGGAGAAACTGTGGGTACAATAGGCAACACCATCTGGGGTGGAGAAGGTGGAAGTGTGACATGCGGTACGGCTGCCTCCCTCCAGGGTATCTTAGGACAATCTCGAACACGATGATAAGAACTCCCGCATTGGAAACATCCGGATGATACTGGCTGACCCTCCTGGGGATAAAAGCTGAAAAGCTGACCTCGTCCCGAGTCTCTGCCACCTGCAAGGTGTCTGTCGTGGCGCCTGAATGGCCGTCTTTGTGCCGGTGTATCAATACGAACCCTCTTCGGCCCTAGAACTATCGAAGTCTCTACGAGGCGCTCCTCGACTAATAAGGCTGCGTCTACAGCTGCTGCATACATCTCGCAATGCTGTGCGCTGATCGCAAGGAACAATGGTGTAAGCAAGCCTCGGACAAATCTCTTGACTCGCATCTCCTCAGTAGCCACTAGGTACGGAGCATACACTGATAGCTCGGTGAACAGCACATCGTACTCTGCCACTGTCATCTCTGGCGTCTGGCGCAATGACTCGAATCTGCGTGCTCGGGCATCCCTGACACTCTGGGGAAAGAAGCGGGCTAGAAATACCATCACAAACTCTGCCCAGGTCATAGGAGGAAGACCGGCTGCTCTGCCCTTCTCAACCGATTCACACCATTTCTGCGCAAGACCCTCCAGGCAAAAGCTCGCGAACTCTACCCATCGCGCATCTGAGCATCTGAGCGAACGGCATATCCGGGCCATCCTATCAATGAAAGACTGTGGGTCCTCGGCTGCATCGGTGCCTGTGAAGACCGGAGGCTTCAGCCTCATGAATTCTGATAACGATACTGTAATTACCTCCGTGGCTGCAGGGGCAACAGTCTGTACGGTATGTACCATCGCAGTCCCTGTGATGGGTGGAGCTACCTCTGGTCGCTGCGCTTGAAGCGTCTCAACTAGCGATCCTATCATCTGGCGCATCTCCTGCATACTGGATCCCATCATCTGGCGCATCTCCTGCATATCGGATCCCATCATCTGGTCTATCGAAGGAGGAACAGTCTGCTCGGCTACAACAGGGGTACTACCCGGATCAGTCCTCGTCTCGGACGAGTCAACCCTAATCTTGGCCCTCGCGGCCACTCTCTGCGCCCACGTAGTCTTTGGCGGCATAGTAGCTGAAAAGGAAAGTAGGATTCGATAAGGATACGGAAATCGAATCTCAAGAATGTATACAATCGTGAAGGAATTTCAATCAATAAGTCCTAAGGTTGCTTAGGCGGAGTACCGCGTCGTGAGTATGCAGCGGAACATACACACGCTACGCCACTCTGCTTTAGCTACTTACTCCATCATACCAGGGTCATCCTACACTCCGAAAGGTAAAACCTACAGGCGTAACTCGACTAAGTAAGCCGATCCCAGAAATCAAAACCATAAAAAGTATCGAGTGTTTAAAACATTTATAGAGTGTTTAAAACATTTATTAGAATATTTGTTAAAATATTTATAAAACTTTAACTTGATTAGTAGAAATTCCTTAAGGTTCAAGTTATTATTTAAAAATTTGGCAGCATTTCCTTTGTAAAAAGTAGCCCCGAAATCGGGTACAAGACAATATATGAGTAAAATGATATACAAAAAGAAATAAGCATCCCAAACGGGAGCAATCATGCCCAACGGCGGAAACAACACCAATGATAATATATGACGCCGAAGCGAAGAAAGGGTAAAAAGAACAAGTGAAGACAACATAAAGTATAAAACTGCATAAATAAAGTCGGCTCACAACGAGCTCGACACCAGAGTACAAAATAATATATATCGTCCTCACAACTGGTCTCTAAGTCAATACATAATTAGCAGATGGAGAATACTAGATACAATGATGTACACAACTGCAAAATAAACAGATACCGCATAAAACCCACCTAATAGCAAAAGGGCTAGCACGCCAAAGCAGTGGTATCTGTGTCAAAAGATGCAGTAAACAGCTAGCCGCGACTACTCCGAAGGGCAACCTGCAAGCACTGTGGCACAACGGGGGTGAGTTGCCAACTCGTCAATAGTAGATAACATATAAAGGTAATCGCGAGTATGCACGTGCTGCGATACTCTAACCTATTCCAACAGATGACATCTAATTGATGAACTGGATGCTCGAAACATGCAACAAATGCGATCTAATAACATCTCTATGTTATGAGCAGGGTATGCAATAGTCGTGCATGTCATATGTACTCTATCAGGTACAACAGATACAGGATGAGATGTAATACTAAATGCTGAGCATGGGAATAAATAATATCTACATGGAATGTCAACGTGGAAAAATAGTCGGTGTCCAACAATACACCCAAATCCCAGTAAAACTCAGGCGCCGTCATCCTCATCGGCCCTCAAATCCTGTAAATCTCATAAAGTCGTGAGTGCCCAACATCGCCACCTCAAAATATCAAGAAATACTCGTGTCTAGTATCGACACGCAAATCCTCATATGTCGGGCTCCGTCAATCCGGATAAGCCCACGGGCTCCGTCTGTGGTATCGGCCCTCGGCCCCGGCAGTACGAGTCGTCCCGTATCCATCTATCGACTCTGTTCAGTATCCTCCGGATAACCGCCAGGTTCAACCAATCACCGGTAGGTAGTAGTCCCTTTGCCAGGCTCACCGTCTACTGCACAGCGATCCGTTCTCGCATCGGGGTAACATACCGGGTCCACCATGTACCCGCAATCGGCCTCGTCCAGCTCCTTGATTCGGGTTCATATGTCACACGTCTCAGATTCGAGAAAATGCATGGTGGACGCACTGAAATATCATATCAAGGGAAACCGGGTTTTTAAACAGTGCGTATTTTCTTAAAATATTAGTCCGGGTCCCAAATCCAGAAATCAAGTAAATCCAAACTCAATGCGTAAATCCATGCAAGGTGTCATATGATACTAAGAGTAAAAGAAAGGGAAACCGCTCTTTTAAAAGATCCAGTTTTGAAAATATCCCATGCGGCCCCTTAGTTTTTTAAAATCATGTCAATGTCATCCATGTACGTAACATATATGTGTGTATAGGTATGGATGTGCAAATGAATATATATACGCAATGTGAGTATAGCAATGTACATGTGTACTAATATGGATATCCGATGTATAAGCGCACAAGTGTAGACCTATCAAGGTATGCATGCACTAAGATGAATATATAGGTGCATGTGCGCAGGTAGTGATATACCAAGGTATGTATGCACAAAAGTGAATATACAGTGTGCATGGTATGAATATAAATATATGCATCACTATGTGGCATGTCATGACAATCATCAATAAAATAGAATCAATACGATATATGATTAGTAGCAACCCTATAATGTGGATGTCATGGCAATCACTAACGGCGTGAGTGTAACATAAAAATAGTGCTCGTGCAGCTTGAACCGTTAGTGATAGTGCAGTGTTCTATATTACCAATTCTACATGCAATAGGAGATGGTATGCTACAATAGTGTATATGTAAATATATACGAAGACATGCAATCTAATATATCCTATAACGCCCTAACGCTTAACGCCATACGGGCGATTTCCCCGTAGATGTTAAATCTACTCACCTGGTCGCGTGCTACACGTAGCCGACCACTTGCTTTCCCTTCTTGGCGGCATTCGACGTACCGGCCTGCGAACCTGGAATTTACACAAGAATCCAAATATAAGCAAATACCTCGCAAAACGCGATATCGAAACAAAACGAGAAACTCGCATCGTGAATTAACGCGCATGTGTACGATACGCTGAAACGTGTGTATACGCGTCTAAAACTCATCCCGACACGCCGCGATACGCTGAATCACAGAACCCTCTCGCGTATCGCGCGTATCGTGCAAACTAAAAATACCAGAAAAATGACATACTGCCCCAGATTTTACCCCGGTTAAAATATTACAAAACTATATATACCATAGACCAACAAAATGTAGCAGACACCTACACCAAAAACCCTAGGACCTAACTCCCAAGTCTGGCCGCAATTTGCGGCCAGAATGATTATTCCGGCAGGTTGAAGTTGAGGTGGGGGTCTCGTGCTCTGGTGGTGGGGTTAGGGTCTCTCAAGTAGGCTACAGTCCACTCAGATTTATTCTGAAATGCCTGGGTCTATAGCAGATTTTAAAAAGGATAAGTTTTGCTTAAAAAGGTCAAATTTTGCACAATTTGAAAACTTAGGGTATTTTAGTGTAATCTGGGGTTTACCTAGGTTTACTTGGCCCTAACAACACTTAATTAGACTAGTCTAACCAATACTAACCTTATTTAAACAAAGTTCACACTAATCGCCACAAATTGCACTAAAAACACACAATTATCGCTAATCGAGGCTAAACTACATGAACTAAGCAAACATAAGAATGAGTTTAGAGATTATACCCCCTAGGAATCTCACAAGCAAGTAGAAGGAGAAGAAGAAGAAGGAAAGGAGCTGCTGGGGTGCTGCTGTTGCTGCTGCCTAAAGCTGCTGCTGTTGCCTATAGCTGCTGCTGTTGCTGCCTGTGCTGCTGCTTCTGATGCCGGGGCTGCTGATGCTTGGGCTGCTGTTGATGCTTCAGCTGTGAGTGTGTGTGTGTAGGTGTATGAGAGTGAGAGTTGAGAGAGAAAAAAAATAGAACAAGGCAAAGGAAATGAGAGTTAAACTTAGTCAACCCCTCCCCCCCTCTCTCTCATCATTTAATGCAGCATGGCAAAGGCCATCATGCCCCATTATGCACCCTCTCTCTCTCCCCCTCCAAGTCAACACTTTCAATTTAAAACAACCTTTAATAAAAATAACTAATTAAACTTAATTAAAACCCAAAAGACTTAATTCCCATGTTTAAACCCACCATGGTTGCTAATCATGGTTAAACCCCATTTTTAACCCTAGTTTACATGCACAAGTGTGTGAAAGCCTAGGAAAAATCTAATAAAATATTCATTAAATTTGGAAAAATATTTGAAAATCAATTTGTTAAACTTTTTATTAAAAATCGTATATTAACATATAATTAGCCACTAAACACATCCTAAGGTGTTACAATTTAGCTGCTAGCTGACGATTTACCTTATGATGCATTCTTGTTATTTACATTGTACTAATTACACCTGTGATAGTACACTTGCACTATTATCGACGATACGTATGTTACACGTACACAGATTGTAGGCTCACACACTTTATCATCGATAATTGCCATGTCACCATACAGTAGGATTGCTGCATCATGATTTGACTCTTCGCATAACATGCTTACATATACATTGATACATCCTTATTTGCGCACATACACATTGTATATTCATATTGGTGCACATATACATTGATACATCCTTATTTGCGCGCATACACATTGTATATTCATATTGGTGCGCATATACATTGATACATCCTTATTTGCGCACATACACATTGTATATTCATATTGGTGCCCATATACATTGATACATCCTTATTTCCGCACATACACATTGTATATTCATATTGGTACACATATGCATTGATACATCCTTATTTGCGCACCTACACATTGTATATTCATATTGGTGCACATATACATTGATACATCCATACATGCGCATATACATATTGTGCCTACATAGATAACTGGTTTTATTGGAAAATTGGGAACCCCAAGTTATATTTTAAAAACCGGAATCATTTTAGAGGAGCGGTTTTCCCTTAATATGTCGTATCACTGTTCCATGTTGCATGATACACGGATATGCTTACATTTCTATTATATGTCGCATGCATCATGCTCTATGATTTTATGCATTGAGATATGCTGTTTTCATGAGATGTCTAGATTTGAGAACCGTGGACATTTTAAAAGAGATTATGTGTTGTTTTAAAAACCCGGTTTCTCCTGATATGATATTTCAGTGCGTCCACCATGTGTTTTCTCGGTTCTAAGAGCGACATGTGAAACCCGATTCGAGGAGGCGGATGAGGCCGATTGCGGGTACATGGTGGACCCGGTATGGTACCTCGGGGCGAGAACGGATCGCTGTGCAGTAAACGGTGAGCCTGGCAGAAGGAATACTACCTACCGGTGATTGGTTGGACCTGGCGGTTATCCGGAGGATACGGACCAGAGATGAGAGATGGATACGGGCCGACCCGTACAGCTGGGGCCGAGGGCCGATTTCGCAGACGGAGCCCGTGGGCCGATCCGGACTGACGGAGCCTGATATATGAGGATTTACGTGCCGATGTTGGGCATGGTTTTCATGATGTTTTCGAGTGTCGGTGCTAGGCACTCAGGTTTCATGATTTGATGTGTCGGGAGGGACACCGTTGATATATATCCTCATACTTTCATGCACACTATTTTATGATATTTACGTGCATACATATATTGATTATGGGTGGACGGGA
The DNA here is from genome assembly GCA_030015575.1 of Agapanthus africanus. NCBI lineage: Eukaryota > Viridiplantae > Streptophyta > Magnoliopsida > Asparagales > Amaryllidaceae > Agapanthus > Agapanthus africanus. The sequence goes on along the minus strand of JASDDO010000019.1, from coordinate 729,049,181 downwards.
TCCACATACATACATATATTGATTATATAGTTGGACTAGATCCACATGCATACATGCATTGATTGTTTCTGTTGGATGTTCTGCACATGCATATAGGTAGTGACTACCTTGTTGGCACATATACGACCCGGTCACCCTAGATATCATAGTGTTACCTTTTGATATAGTTGACCTAGGAGTCGTTGTTTATTCGATTTCTACTTGTAGATATTTTTCTATTCACGAGTTGGCAACTCACCCCCGTTGTGCCACAGTTCTTGCAGGTTGACCGCTTGGATCAGTAGCGGCATCGCTGGCACACAGCTTCAATTGGGTGTTTTGCAGTGGTCGGTGGGAAATTTGTATCGTACTGTTTTCTCGGTTCTAAGAGCGACATGTGAAACCCGATTCGAGGAGGCGGATGAGGCCGATTGCAGGTACATGGTGGACCCGGTATGGTACCTTGGAGTGAGAACGGATCGCTGTGCAGTACACGGTGAGCCAGGCAGAGGGACTACTACCTACCGGTGATTGGTTGGACCTGGCGGTTATCCGGAGGATACTGACCAGAGATGAGAGATGGATACGGGCCGACCCGTACTTCTGAAGCCATGGGCCGATTCCGCAGACGGAGCCCGTGGGCCGATCTGGACTGACGGATCCTGATATATGAGTATTTACGTGCCGATGCTGGGCATGGTTTTCATGATGTTTTCGAGTGTCGGTGCTAGGCACTCAGGTTCCATGATTTGATGTGTCGGGAGGGACACCGTTGATATATATCCTCATACTTTCATGCACAGTCTTTTATGATATTTACGTGCATACATACATTGATTATGGGTGGACAGGATCCACATACATACATACATTGATTATATAGTTGGACTAGATCCACATGCATACATGCATTGATTGTTTCTGTTGGATGTTCTGCACATGCATATAGGTAGTGACTACCTTGTTGGTACATATACGACCCGGTCACCTTAGATATCATAGTGTTACCTTTTGATATAGTTGACCTAGGAGTCGTTGTTTATTCGATTTCTACTTGTAGATATTTTTCTATTCACGAGTTGGCAACTCATTCCCGTTGTTCCACAGTTCTTGCAGGTTGACCGCTTAGATCAGTAGCGGCATCGCTGGCACATAGCTTCATTTGGGTGTTTTGCAGTGGTAGGTGGGACATTTGTATCGTACTGTTTTCTTGGTTCTAAGAGCGACATGTGAAACCCGATTCGAGGAGGCGGATGAGGCCGATTGCGGGTACATGGTGGACCCGGTATGGTACCTCGGGGCGAGAACGGATCGCTGTGCAGTAGACGCTGAGCCTGGCAGAGGGACTACTACCTACTGGTGATTGGTTGGACCTGGCGGTTATCCGGAGGATACTGACCAGAGATGAGAGATGGATACGGGCCGACCCATACTGCTGGGGCCGAGGGCCGAGTTCCCAGACGGAGCCCGTGGGCCGATCAGGACTGACGGAGCCTGATATATGAGGATTTACGTGCCGATGCTGGGCACGGTTTTCATGATGTTTTCGAGTGTCGGTGCTAGGCACTCAGGTTCCATGATTTGATGTGTCGGGAGGGACACCGTTGATATATATCCTCATACTTTCATGCACACTCTTTTATGATATTTACGTGCATACATAATTGATTATGGGTGGACGGGATCTACATACATACATACATTGATTATATAGTTGGACTAGATCTACATGCATACATGCATTGATTGTTTCCGTTGGATGTTCTGCACATGCATATAAGTAGTGACTACCTTGTTGGTACATATACGACCCGGTCACTCTTGATATCATAGTGTTACCTTTTGATATTGTTGACCTCAGAGTCGTTGTTTATTCGATTTCTACTTGTAGATATTTTCTATTCATGAGTTGGCAACTCACCCCCGTTGTGCCACAGTTCTTGCAGGTTGACTGCTTGGATCAGTAGTGGCATCACTGGCACTCAACTTCATTTGGGTTTTTTGCAGTGGTAGGTGGGACATTTGTATCGTATTGTTTTCTCGGTTCTAAGAGGGACATGTGAAACCCGATTCGAGGAGGCGGATGAGGCCAATTGCGGGTACATGGTGGACCCGGTATGGTACCTCGGGACGAGAATGGATCGCTGTGCAGTAGACGGTGAGCCTGGCAGAGGGACTACTACCTACTAGTGATTGGTTGGACCTGGCGGTTATCCGGAGGATACTGACCAGAGATGAGAGATGGATACGGGCCGACCCGTACTGCTGGGGCCGAGGGCCGATTTCGCAGACGGAGCCCGTGGGCCTATCCGGACTGTCGGAGCCTGATATATGAGGATTTACGTGCCGATGCTGGGCACGGTTTTCATGATGTTTTCGAGTGTCGGTGCTAGACACTCAGGTTCCATGATTTGATGTGTCGGGAGGGACACCGTTGATATATATATCCTCATACTTTCATGCACACTCTTTTATGATATTTACGTGCATACATACATTGATTATGAGTGGACGGGATCCACATAAATACATACATTGATTATATAGTTGGACTAGATCCACATGCATACATGCATTGATTGTTTCTGTTGGATGTTCTGCACATGCATATTGGTAGTGACTACCTTGTTGGCACATATACGACCCGGTCACCCTCGATATCATAGTGTTACCTTTTGATATAGTTGACCTAGGAGTTGCTGTTTATTCGATTTCTACTTGTAGATTTTTTTCTATTCACAAGTTGGTAACTCTCCCCCGTTGTGCCACAGTTCTTGCAGTTTGACCGCTTGGATCAGTAGCGGCATCGCTGGCACACAGTTTCATTTGGGTATTTTGCATTGGTAGGTGGGATATTTGTATCGTACCCACTCTTGTATTATATTTCATATTGTATCTAGTTACCTCCATCAATCAATCAAAATTAGAAATTTGTATAAGTAATGAGACTTAGAGGGATTGTGGTTGCGAGACTTAGAGGGATTGTGGTTGCGATACTTAGAGCGAGGGGTATTTAGCTTCTTGTGGTTTTGATTTCTCACTTTATTCTTTATTCTTTTGTGGTGATCTTCGACGTTGGGCATCGTATACTTATATTTACTGTATTGTGTGGTTGTGATCCGCCGTTTGGTGAAGTGCTAGCTCCCGCTTGGGGATGCCATTATTCTTGTTATGTATTTATGGTTTTGGATTAAAATATACAAGGGAGGTGCTGCAAAAATTTCTAAAAGACGAAACATGTTTTCAAACTAGTAATTTCACTTGCATCATTCATGTTCCTTTTTTATTATGCATTAAGAAAACTTGTTTTCATTATACTTTTATTTCCAAACTTCACCTCCTTTATTTTCTTAAAAAGGTTTAGATTTCTTGGTTTTAGCTTACTTGAATTCCGTTACGCCTTTAGACGTTGCGTGATTCAAGTGCTGGTCATGAGCTAATATTTCGGGTCGTGACAAAGTTGGTATCAGAGCGTTAGGTTTAACCTTTGTTCGAGTCTATGTTTGACTATGCGGAGTCTAGGGCGGGTATGTACTTCGGACCTAGGCTTGACCTTACGGAACTTAGACTTGAACCGGGGGGGGCGTATTAGACCCGAACTTTCGTTTCATAGGCTGACCCTGATTGATGGAGTAGGTAGCTTGAGTAGAGTGACATACCGTACTTATGTTCCGCGGCATATTTACGATACGATACTCCACTTAAGAAAACTTAAGATGTACATATTCTTGAGACCAGTGATTCTTTTCGTATCCATGATTATACATCCATTTGAGATCCTTGATTCTATTCATTTCCATGATCATACTCTCATTGATACTGTTCCTTCTTATGATCATATATCTATTCTGGATCTGTCGTTTCCTTTCTTGCCGGTTATCTGCTCTCTTCGATACTCGATTGAGGTTCCTGTCACCATAGTTTGAGCGCACTTTGATCTGCTGCTAGTGTTGCGGTCAGGGCGAGCTCGTCTGGTACGAGGGCCGACCATTGTGTTTTCTGGTGACTAGGGAACGTCTCGAGGTAGTGTTATGTTGTGGCCTCTTGTGGAGGCGAGTGCTTGGTTTTATACCGGATGATCGGGCCATTGTTAGAGCTACCAGTTGCGAGAGGACTGTTGATGTACATCATACATCAGAGATTGTGATGTCGCCTACCGTGCAGACAGATGGCGCAGCTGTTGTTGAGATTAATGGAATGTCGCTTCCTGAGCTTACAAGCTGAGATCGCCAGAGCTTCCGGGCAGAGTGCGACAGATGATAGCTAGTCTATCCCGAGTTGACGGACGAAGGTGATTCGTCAGACCGATGCGCCGACGTAGGCCCAGTTGAGTTGAAGATTTCCAGTGTGGAGAGTCTTACTCAGATCTAGAGCAGACCGATCCAGAGATGACCGCCGATGTATCGCCTTTCCTGGAGGATTGAGACATTGTTTAGCACGCGGGCGAAGAATATTCACATGTTGTATAGGCAAAGCTAAAAAGTTCGGACGAGTGTCAGAAACCCATTTTTCCCAAGTTTAAAGTGTTCGGAGGAACATGCAGGTAATTCTGTGGACCCTCTAGAAGAATGAAACCCTAATTCGACATGATGACCATGGAACCTCTTTGAACCTTAGGGTTTATGGCAGTTTAGCGGTGCCATCAGTAAGGCTTGGGTTTGCCCTTCTACGGCTGGTCCAGAGGTGCTGTGGTATGTCCCAGATATTTTTAGACCGTGCTCAGGTGTTGAGCCTTCGGGAAATTTTGGGACCTCGATGACTCGATCGAAAAGTTTGACGTCATCCAGATACCATGTGATAAAAGATCAGCAAGCTGACCAGCTTCGGATAGAGGACCTCACCCAGATGCGTTATGAGTTGATCGAGAGTGGGCGAGTATAGAGTATTCCTCCGATGGTTGGGGCGAGTTCCCGAGGACGCGTTCGGCCAGATATCTTCTACAGAGAAATGAAGACATAGAGTACGCAATTTCGAGTCCGTGTGAGAAACTTCGGATTGACCGTGGCCGAGAACCGTTGCAGTACATAGAGAGCATGACGTGACGTCGAAGCGGACGATGACAAAGGTGAGGGGAGCCAGAGGTTCATGCGTGATGCTGACGAGCTGTTGCTACTCCCCGTCGAGATTAGAGATTTGATATGTATACAGAGGCGTTGGGATACGGCCTGTTCCTGAGGGAAGGTGTGCGGAACACGCAGATGTCCAGAAAACGAGAGAAGATTATGTGAGAGTACCAGCCTCCGTACAGTTCGGCATAGGCGAGATCGGAAGAGAGCTTGAGCAGGATTCCTTCCGGGACACTGCTGCAATAAGACTTGCACCCAGGACCAGATGGGTCATGTGTATTCAGAGAACCAGAGGCCGACGCCAGTGATGTGCTGCTTTACGAGTGGTCGTGATGATTGACCAGGAGATGACCAGGGAAGTGCCAGAACGGAATCGTTCCCGTTAGCACACCTGACAGGGCCGATGAGCCTATGGATTGCGAGAGTACTAATCCACAGAGAAAAAGAAGACCCAGAGATTGAAGACGCCAGACCGTGAGCAGGAGGCATGCGGATATTCTTGTTTTGCCGGTTTTAGGCGCACCGATTCATTTTCGACATTGTAGGAGGTGTACCTCAATGTCCTTTGTTGCGATTTGAGTTTTGATGATTGAGTTTCATGATATTGTTTTCGTGCACCATGGTTGCACCTACTGGGTATTTACATTTTGCGTATAGTTGTCACACTTGATATATATTTTATACACCGTTGTGTTGATTTGCGATTTGTGCATATCTATTGCATTGATGTCGATTTTGTACTTTCGCAGCATGTGTTTATGATTTCGTGGATTTCATACGGATGATTTGATCTTTGCACTCGGTATAGCTTATATGTGCTTGTAGTGCATTGATACGTATTTGGTGCACCACAGTTGCACCTGACTTCGTTTTGATCGCATTTGAGATATTTATTGTGATTTCATGCCTGGGGCATGCATATGATTTGATTTATGCTTTCGGCATATTTTTCATGCACTTTTGGTATTTGATTTGCTTTTGTGCACACTGATGCACATGATTGTGAGATTATAGGCCACGGTATACCTGATTTGGATTTGGATTGAAATGTATTATATACCGTCGATTTTGATTTTGATACTCGATATTTGTTTTGTGCACCTTATGCACCTGATTGGATTCTTACGCATGATCGGCGCTTGATATTGGATTTCGTGATTTCGTGCACGTTGGATGCACAGGATTGAGATTTTTGTGCACAATAGATGCACCAGGTATTGTTGTCGTGCACACCCGTTGCAGTGGACAGATGCTTTTATGCACACCCGTTGCACTTAGTTTTGCTTTGTGCGTATTGTGGCACCTGTATTTGGATTTGATTTCCATACGCACCAGACGCATATGATTATTGGATACGCCTTTTGAGGCTGATTTTGCTTTTGAGTACCTTGTTTTTATTTTGGGCACTATATTGTGTAGTAGCCAAACAAGACTGATCTGAGGACAGTACCTGAGTACTTTGCATGTATTAAAATATTTCCAAAAAGGGTTTTCAAAGGAGCAATAGTCTCGCTATTTCCTACGTGTCCATGAGCGACGCGAGCGATTATAAAGGAAAACATTTTTGGGATATTTTCAAAACGACGGAACGTATATTTAGCAAAACCTATATGGACATATACTATTATTTCATCAATGAGCGTCCGTCACTTTGGCCGCGAGTTACGCATCACACGGCGATTTAGAAAAGATTTTTGCATGAGTTTTATTTGGTTCTCGACAGTTTTCCAAAGATGCGTACTATACACGTATTATAGTATTTGACCAGTGCATATTGGATTTCAGTAGTGGATTTCGAGATCTGCATCTCTATTGTAACTCCGAGGATATGCGTGCAAATCCGATGATTTGCGTGAAGCTTGACGGAGTTTATTTTGAGTTTTGTACTCGTTTTTATGCGCACTTGACGCGCTGTGTTATTTCTGCGTTTTCCATGGTTTCGGAGCCCCGTTGATTTGAGCTGATTATTGAAATGTTTTAGATTTTGGGGGTTTAAATTTAAATTCAGGGACCGAATTTATTTAAGGGGGAGAGACTGTAACATTTCAGAAAATATAATATATTATTTTTGGAATTTAATATTAAAATAATATTTTTCCCGAAAACTGCCCGATCGGCGAAATTTGGGTTTTCGAAAAAGGGTATAAATATATACCAATAATTGTGATATAAAAGAAAATTAAAATGATTTATTCATTTAAAAATATTTTTAACGGATTTGGCAATTTAAAAATTTATTATACTCAGTTTTGATAAAAACCCGATTTGTACACTGCTAATCGCGATTAAGCCAAATCCGTATTTCTACAGTTTTCGTGGTTAGTGCACCATGACATGTTTCATTTGGTTACATATTATTTCATTTGTGGTTTTATATGGGTGTATGTATTTGGTGAGAAAAATAATGGAAAAAAAAAGAAAAGTCAAAGGGAGGACAAAATGATTAGGTTAGGTAGGCTTTTGGAGGAAGAGAGAGTGTGTGTGATTATGTGAGAGAGATAGAGGGGGCTGCTGCCATTTGAAACCCCCATATTTTTTCCCTCTCCCTCTTCATCTTCCTCAACTCCACAACCCTCCACTTCAAACCCTAGATCTACCTCCTATAAATCCCCAAAACCCTAAGCCCCTTTCACAAAAAATTAATCCCCATCTCTTCCTCTACACGTTAAACCGAGCAAAGTGGAATTTTGACAACGTTGGGGAGCTAGGGTTTTCTTGAGTGTCCTTATTGAGGTATAATTTCTTCCTTTTAAATTAGTTTTGTGAGATATCGTGTTTTGGATGTCGTTTTGTGATGTCGCTGACCTGCTGTGACCCCGAGCATTCACTGGGAAAACAAACAGTGAGATAGTGTTGTACCTGTAGCCCTAAGTGACCACCTGAAGAAGGAGACCCTTCCCATCAGTTTTGGCCGGCGGCTATTGAGGAAAATCCAGCGACCCCGGGTATATAGGGGAGTTAGGGATTGGATTTCTTAGGGTAGTTGCCTGAAGCTGTTTAGAGGTGTTTGGTCCTACTGGATTTTTCTGTAATGACGATAGATAAAATCTGGGAGCAGTTAGGAGTGTTTACTGTTAGTTATATGTATGTCCTAGAGGCCATTACTGTACATTGGATGTATATTGTAGTGGATGCTGGGACATATATAGGTAGGACTTTCTTGCTCGACATGATAGTATGCTATCTGGTTGCTCTTTATCTTAACATGTATACTTTCTGTCTCTCTGTTACATGTTGATAAAGCCCTTAGGATGTGTAATCGACTTCCAGAACTATGATGTAGATCATACTAGTGGGGCCTGGGTAGTCCATGAGTACATCCTTCAATGTTCCTAGTCGTGGGAATATCGAGACGGAGCATCGATATTCCATAGTAGACTAGCGTATATCTTTTCGACCCATGTGATGGGCGATGGATGATCCCATATCCATTGGTGTTTCACATCAGAGATGGTATGCGGGTGCTCAGTGGAGACTGGGTACACTGAACGGACTCACCGAGAACTCCCAGATGGTATTATACCTCACGTCAGATGGCAGTTCTCAGGTGACACTGGTACAGCTTAGTCTGTTGACCCGAGATCGTCATAGAGTCTTGTGTGTCTCCCACTGTGCTTTGATTTCAACCCTACCACGGCTCTACTGAGTCGTGCAAACAGGTGGTTTTTGGGTACAGTCCCGATTCACATGGAGGCAATGAGCGATAGGAGGGGATTCGTCTCTCCCGGTATTGGGGGTTGATGTTGCGCTATGCTCGACTGGCCATAACTGGAAATCCCTGGCTAGGGTTGCAGTGATATACTGGTAAGAGTTATCAGTAGTTTCACGATTGTTATTGACCTTACATCGGCATGACTTATCGAGCTACTGGGGTCTGACGTTTACCACCCCTAGGCGAGATATGCGACATATCAGACGAACAGACCGGACTGTACGGTAAGTGTTACTGGTTGGATTCACAGGAGTGTGAGCGGGCTTGCTCGTTGATCTTCTGATCGCTCAATATCCGGGTGGCCGTTACGTTTAGCAGACCGCTTGCGGCTTGTGGGTGTTCGATATGATCATCACCTGCTGCCGGCGTATTGACGAGTCTTTAGAGTCCTACACAGAGGTTTCCTGGCTCAAGCGAAACGAAATAGGAGCGCATATGAGATATGTGCGGGACCGAGAATAATACCAGTATGTGATATTGTATTCTATTCTTGCGATTCGTATCATCGGACGGTTATATAAGATATAGCCGGGTTACCGAATCAAGTGTTGATTCGATACATTGATACACTTGATATTAGTCGGTTATACGCAGTATGACTGGATCATTAAATCAAGTGTTGATTTAATGATTTAATGTATAATTATATATTTGATATATTACTTTGCATTAACTAGTATTGGTTCACTTAAGATGGATTTTCTCACTTGATGTGCACATTGTATATATGATATAGTTTTGTGCACTAGTTTGTATCATGTTTGATAATACATGCAAACTTGGGTGTGTGTATGTTTTAAACCATATTTAGGTTAATGGTTAGGATTTTATTTGGTTTATTTATTTTCTTTAATTCATTTTTGGCAAAAAAGGAAATGGTGGCTTGCTTTGTTTTATTGTTGAAGCTTCATGAAGCTTTGAATAAGTCTACCATTTTGTTTTTATGCTTAACCTAACCATTTACATAAACCCTAGTTTATTCTCTACACTTGTTAACTCACCCATGGTTGCTACATGATAAGAATCACTTGGATTTTTATTTTGAAATATTTCTTTTTCTTTCATCTTCTTCTTCTTCTTCATGAAGAAAAGAAATCTCTTCTTGAAAATTTCTAAGTGATGAATCCAAGTGAGAAATCCAATTTCAAAGTGAACCCACTTCCTATTTCTTCATCCTCTACCGCTTGCCATGTTGTATAGGGTGTTTTCTTCACAAGTTCTATGACCAAGTGAAGATGGCGCTTGAGTTTGAGTTGCCTCGACGTAGATCATCTTCGGCATCGAAGTCAACGACCTAGCTCGATCATTTCTCCGATGAAACCAACGCTAGAGTCCGGGATCCGGTTGATCGCGGTGGTAGGACGTCATCACGGAGCCAAGGAAGTGGAGGACCGGATCTACAAAGGTTGTATTTCCATTCACTAAGTAGTTAAGTTGTTAACTTGCTTGTAGTTTCGCCTATTCTCTAGTTAACGATCTATATTAGGGTTTCTCGGCATAGAAAATCTTGAATTTGGCATGGTTGATCAGTTGTAGAACTTCATGGGTGTGCCTAGGAACCCTACAGTGGTATCAGAGCCTAGCTAGAGCCTTAGAAGATGAGTAGACGAAGTTAGAAACCCGATCGAACCCGAAACCCTAATCCAAAACCTTTCTCTGTACATTTTTTCAAATTGTGGAATTTTGTGAATTAAAAATATGTAGAAAAATCAGCAGGGTTTTCTAGGAGTTACTATGCAAAACGAGCTTCTAAATCGTTCAAGTCGCCGCGGAACCGCGGCACGAGCATGGCTCGTGCGGCGGTTCCACAGCCGTACAGTCGCCTCTTTCATCGAATTTTGCACAGTAATTCCTATATTGTAGTTCTGTTTTTTCTGGAAATTTTTAATCTGTACTCAAGAGTTGAGTTTTCTGGGTTGTTTTGGGAGTTCGTAGATTTGATTGGATTGTCTAACTTTGTTTATGTGTTTTTCTGGATTATTTTAGAACATGTTAGAAAGTTCGACCGGATATAAATACCCACCTTTTCCCCTGCCGGGAAATTTTCAATTGTTGTATTTTTCCGTAGTTTAATGACGTTCTAAGTAGTGCAAGTAACGCGATGGTCCCTCTAGAATACAACAAACCTTAACTCGATTATGTGACCGTCTTGAACTGCCCTTTGAATCTTAGGGTTTGGGGTAGTACGGCGTGCCACATGTGAGGCGTTGGCTTGACCCTTCTACGGCTGGACCGTTGGTACTGAGGCATGAAGTGAATGTTTTTAAACTTATTTCATGTGTTGAGTTGTTTCGGGAAAACTTGGGTGTTTGATTGTTCGATCGGAAAGTTTAACATTTTCTATTTATCTGGAATGTGATACAATATTTAGAATCCACAAGTAGTTATGAGATAACTGATTTGGATGTTATAAACATAGCACTTTAGTCTCACTTGATTGGTTGCCACGGGATTTTGATGTGATCAAAAGTCCGTCGCAATCACGTAGCGTACGCGGATACTCGCCGGTAAACTTAATAGACAGCTACACCCCATAGCCCCGACCAAGTGACTGTAGGAGAACCCCGTCGCCAAAAAGCATCCGTTCGGGTGCTCGCGGCAGCGGTGTTCCGCCTTAGTGCACTTCGTCGATGGTATCGGGGGTGCGGCTGTCTACTGAAGTTTGCGACGAACATTCGTTCTGGATGCCGGGAATCCTGTTGAATTGCCCGACTTTACATTGAAAAGTGTTTTCGATAATGAGACTAAAATGCGGGGTTTATAATTGTTAGGCAAGCGATGTATAAGGAATTCATTTGGTTAAGCATGCGATGTCTAAAGAGTTTGCGGATTCCAACTGTTGTAGTTTTACACTTTCTTTTCTGCGACCGTAAGTGTAATATGTGATATCGCCGGTTCGTTGCTATATGTCAACGACAATTGGGATGCGCATATTTACTTACGTTGATGACATGTGATGTTATGTGTTGCTGGATATGTTATATTGGATCGTCGTGTTTGAATAGCCGGGTTTTTTTTTATGTGAGATGAGTGTTTTTTCTTTTTCATTCATGTAAAAACTTGTATGTAATATTCTTTTATTGGGGCACTTACAGGTTGCGGAAGATGTCACCTTTGATGTATATTATTTACTTTTTCGCATTAGGATAGACCCAAGGAGGGGAGCACAAGTAACCGGGTTCTAGGGTCCAGTGGGAGACCATCTCGAGGAGTCGAGTCCGGGTCTCCTAACCCTATAATTGGTAGGGTTGCTTGCCGCTCTCGTAGGGGTCTAGGGGTGTGGGATTGGCTATTCATCACGACCGTGGAATCCGTGTTTTATACTGGCTCATATTAAAAACACGGACGTCCTAGTATATCCAATATTTCATATGATATTTTCTGCTGCGTTATCTGTGATGTGATCATGTGATATGTTCAGATAGATATAGTATATAGTATATATGATATATTATATAGACGTTGCTTATGTTTTACACCCGTGCTAGCCCTGCCTCGCTCTGGCGTTAGTTACCTAACCTAACGGTGCAGACGGGACATCGAGGTGAATGCGGATGGCATAAGCGTACGTTATATTTATCTGTGATGTTTAGGTGGACTTAAATGATGGGACATTCATTAATGAGATTAATGAAAGAAAATAAACCTAAAAGATGTTGTGGAATCGAATTTAAAAAATAAAACAGGTAGCTACAGTTCTTGCTTTGCACAGCGGTATATATGATATATCCTGCACCTTATTCGATGAGGAAAGGGCCGACGATCCCTTCACCGGGAGTGACCCCTTTAGCAATAACTGGCAGATGCTACAACCCTCGGTATGTCTTTTGATTGCTTCTATAGTTTCTGCTTTGCACAGCGGTATATATGATATATCCTGCACCTTATTCGATGAGGAAAGGGCCGACGATCCCTTCACCGGGAGTGACCCCTTTAGCAAAACTAGAAAAGCCTCAAAAACATTCCATTTAAAAACCATTTGATTCCGCAACGAGATCAAGTTCAAAGCGTTAAAGGTTTTCTTAAAAACCATCCGCAACCTTCCGTCATTTTAGGAAGTAGAGTACTTAGTATTCGTGCTGTGTTTGTTGACCTTAGTTAAGGCACAGTGTACGGTAGCTAAGTGATGTCTTCCTACACCGCATATGATGCGATTAGTTAGGACAGTCGCGTGACTTTGTTGACCTTAGTTAAGGGTCATGTGGGTGGGTCTAATTAATCACGAAATGACGGATAGAACTTGACTAGTGCTTATGATTTGTTGACCATAGTTAAGGTCATAAGTGCTAGGGGTAAAAACCTTTATCGGGAGTTTCAAGTGTTGAAATTTGCAATGAGATTGCATACCTTCTATATGATAGTTGGATCCCGATACCCACTGCGAGTAATTATTACTCCTGGGAGAGTTTTGCACTTTACAATTAGCCGATCAAGTAGGTGTCTAGAAAGATGTCAACGGGGTTACGCCTCTGGGAAAACGAGGTTTATTCTAATTAGGTCCGTGCGAAAGCACGGGGAACCTCCCTCAAAGTACCGACACCGGCCTGGCTGAAAGATTGGCGAACTTGTAGAGTGTAATTAATCCCGGCCAGTCTTTCCTTTTAGGGTTTGAAGGAAGATTTGATAAAAACAGTAGGAGCCATCCTAAAATAAATAACCAATCTAATCTTGCAAGAGCGCACGCAGAGTGTTTTCTTCTCTCTCTCTCCAAGTAGCGACCATATCACGCCTTAATCAAGATAATAATATGGACGAATTGACCGAACCCGCTTGTTATACTGAGCTAGGGAACGTTGGTCCCGCTCCAACTTATAATTGTTATAAGACCGAGCAGGAAATAGGGGAATACCAGGATTCCCATGCCGCCCAAACGAAGAAAGTGCATATGATGTATCTCCTTCAGGTGTGTTCATTACAAAGAACTGTTTCTCAGTATCCTCTACGTCCTGGGTATTTGATACCGGATCAGGATCCCAAAAATGTAATTTGTTACATAGGCTACAGAAAGGTAGAGAACTGAGAACGGGTGATAAGTTTCATGAGACAGAAAACGGTGCAAGTGTTGCAGCTAAGTCTGTTGGTCACTGTCACCCTGTATTTCCAAATACATTGATTCTGAACAAATGCTATTAGATACCGAACCTGATATACAATATCATATCAATTTCTTTATTTATTAAAGAAGGATATAATTTTGTATTGTTGAACATTGTTTTGAACATTTCAAAAGTTGATCGGTTCAGGCACGTCATCTAAAAGCATTGACGTTCTAAATCAAACTACAGTTCCTAGTATACAGAACACACACAAGAGGAAGAGTTCAGATATGAACGATTCCTTCTTGAGGTATTGTAGACTAGGTCATATCAATGTGACCCGACTGGCTGAAGTTACATTTTAGATGCCAATTTAAATCAGTTTGAATTTATATCTTGTGAAACTTGCCAGTCATGTCACAAAGATTAGATGACCATAGCTCTGTTTATTGGAAACAGAGAAAGAGTTAGTAAACTCTTGGGACTGATACATGATGATGTATGTAAGGTCCTCTATCTACACATGCCAGGACCGGCTCTTTGTACTTCATTACATTCTTTGGTGATATCTCAAGATTCAGTCATATGTTTCTGTTGAAACATAAGTCCGAAGCTTTTGAGATATTCACAGAATATAAGTTAGAAGTAGAGAACCAAAATACGGGTATAAGTATTATGTCCTATGATAAGATCAGGGAGGAGAATACTTGTGCATAGAATTCCTGGACTATTCTAAAGGAGAATGAGATTCTCTCTCCGTATTACTCCTCTGAATATACCACAGCACAACGGTGTATCGGGGCGGAGCAATCGCACCATATTAGATATGGTGTGCTCTATGATGAGTACTACCGAGTTACCTATTTCTTTTTGGGGGTTATGCACTTGACTAGCTGCATACCTATTGAATTAGGTTCGAATCAAATTAATGCCTACTACTCCATATAAGATATGGTATGGGAAGAGCCCATCTTTTAAGTAAGTTAAGATTTGGGAATGTCCGGCCTATGTCAAAAGCAAAATCCGGACAAGATCGAGGCAAGGTCAGTTCTGTAGAACTGGAAAGGTTCCAGCTATAAAAATTGCAGCTGATGATTTGTCGGAACCAAAGGATTCAATAGTCCCCGACGAACCTCAGCCTCTCCGCCGAACTAGCAGGGTTCCTCACCTGCCTGAGAGATACTTCGGTCTCTCGATGACAGTGGGAGCGAGAATTGCATCATGAGATGATGACCCAACTAGTTTCTGTAGGGTTCCTAGGCACGCTAATGAGGTCTCACAAGGCATCAACCATGCCAAATTCAAAATTTTACTTGTGCCTACAAACCCTAATACGGATCGTTAACTAGAATTTAGGTGAAACTACAAGCTACTAAACTACTTTAGTGCTAAGTGAACGAAAATACAACCTTTGTAGATCCGGTCCTCTACCTCCATAGCTCCGTGACAGTGTACCCTCGCTGCGATCATCGGATCCCGGACTCTAGCGTCGGCTTCATCGGAGAAATGGGCGGGCTAGGTCGTCGACTTCGATGCCGAAGATGATCTACGTCGAGGCAACACAAGATCAAGCTCCAACTTCACCAAGCCATGAAACTTGTGAAGAAAACACCCTATACTACTTGGCAAGTGGTAGAGGATGAAGAAATAGGAAGTGGGTTCACTTTAGAATTGGATTTCTCACTCTTTTTCTCAAGTTGCCATTGATGGAGGCAAGCTTTCTTCCTTTGTTGAAGAAGAAGAAGATGAAGAAAAGAATATGATAAGTTGTTTTTTAAAAGAAAAATAATATGAATACTTGTCATATGGCAACCATGATTAGGTGTAGAGAATAGACTATGGTTAGTTGGAATGGTTAGGGTTAAGCATGAAGACAAAATGGTCACTTAGTCATAGCTTCATGAAGCTTCAACAACAAACAAAGAAAGCCACCATTTTCTCTTTATCTTTTGCCAAAATAAATAAATAAATAAATAGATAAGAAAATGAAAACCCTAACCATTACATAACCATGGTTTAATCCTTTACACAAACTCAAGTAAGCATGTATCATCAAACATGATACAATCAAGTGAGAAAATCCTTTTTTAAGTGAACAAATATTAGTTAATGTAAAGTAATATATCTAATATATAATTATACATTAAATCATTAAATCAATACTTGATTTAACGATCCGGTCATATCGCATATAACCGACTAATATCAATAGTAACAACTTATCGAATCAACACTTGATCCGATAACCCGGCTATATCGCATATAACCGATCAATGTCACAAATCGCGAGAATCGAATACAGTATCACATACTGGTATTATTCTCGGTCCCGCACATATCTCATATGCGCTCCTATTTCATTCCGCTTGAGCCAGGAAACCTCTGTGTAGGACTCTAAAGACTCGTCAATACGCCGGCAGCAGGTGATGATCATATCAAACACCCACAAGCCACAAGCGGTCTGCTAAACGTAACGGCCACCCGGGTATTGAGCGATCAGAAGATCGACGAGCAAGCCCGCTCACACTCCTGTGAATCCAACCAGTAACTCTTACCGTACAGTCCGGTCTCGTCGTCTGATATGTCGCATATCTCGCCTAGGGGTGGTAAACGTCAGACCCCAATAACTCGATAAGTCGTGTCGATATGAGGTCTATAACAGTTCGAGAAACTACTGGTAACACTTACCAGTAAATCTCAGCAACCCTGGCCAGGGATTTCCGGTTATAGCCAATCGAACACAGCGCAACATCAACTCCATATACCGGGAGAGACGAATCCCCTCCTATCGCTCATTGCCTCCATGTGATTCGGGACTGTACCCAAAAACCACCGTTTTGCACGCCCTCTTGGACGTGGTAAGGTAGAAATTAAAGCACAGTGGGAATCACACAAGACTCTATGACTATCTCGGGTCAACAGACTACTCTGTACCAGTGTCACCAGAGAACTGCCATCTGACATAAGGTATAATACCATCTGGGAGTTCTCGGCGAGTCCGTCCAGTGTACCCAGTCTCCACTGAGCACCCGTGTATCATCTCTGATGTCAAACACCAATGGATATGGGATCATCCATCGCCCATCTGTATGGGTCGAGAAGGTATACGCTAGTCTGCTCTGGTATATCGATGCCCCGTCTCGATACACCCACGACTAGGGACTTTGAAGGATGTACTTATGGACTACCATGTCCCCACTAGTATGATCCGCATCATAGTCCAGGTAGTCAAGTACACATCCTAAGGGCTTTACCAACATGTAACAGAGAGACAATCAATGTACACGTTAAGGTAAAGAGTAACCAGATAGCATACTATCATGTCGAGCAAGAAAGTCCTCCCTATATATGTCCCAGCATCCACTACAATATACATCCAATGTACAGTAATGGCCTCTAGGGCATACATATTACTAACAATCTCCTACTTACACTAGGGCCATCTGATAGCAGTGGTTGTAGTATCTCATACTCAACCATCCCATAAAAGTCTCTCTCTGGGAAAAGGCCTTTGTAAGTGGATCCGTCGTGTTGTCCTCTGAGTCTACTCTCCTAACCTCGATCACCCTGGAGATCAACCATCTCCATGATCAGGTGACACTGCCTTAGAATATGTCTGGATCACTGATGGGACGGACGTTCCTTGGCATAAGCCACAACTCCATTGTCTCACAATGGTAGGAACGAAGTTCATCTCATGAACTAATATAGACCCAGACTTCCTCTTTGGTAGCATCTTAAGTAGCGATGTATCCAGCCTTTATCGTCTAGTATGCCACGGTATCTAGCTTGGAACTCTTCCAACATACCGTCCCTTTACTGAGGGTAAAGACAATGCCTGTGACTGACATTCAGTCGTCCTTATCACCCTGGAACCCTTCCAGAGATTCTCCCCAGGATCGATTGATACCATCTCACTACAACTAGTGAGTTTCCTAATATCCAATTAGATCTATCTCATGGATCTAAAATCCAGGATTTAGGAGGTATCACTTTGATCCTATATGGAGAATCATTGTGATAAGAGGAGATTGATCAAGCGTAGCATAGGAAACTCCTTCCCTATCAAGAGTATGTCATCCACGTACTCTACGAGGATCACCACCATACTCCCCACTACCCTTTTGTATATACAAGGTTCATCTACCCTTTTGATGAAGTCAAACTATTTGACTACCATATCAAAATAGATGTTCCAACTCCGCGATGCCTGCTTTATCCTATAAAGCATCTTGTTCACGTTTCCGCTGCTCCCACTGTTTACGAAGCCCTCTGGCTGTGTACTTATATACGCCCTCTTCTAAAACATCATTTTAGAAAAGCAGTCATGACACCCAACCGCCAGATATCGTAGTCATGGTATGTAGCCGTGGCAAGTAGGATCCGGATGGACTTAAGCATAGCTACTGGAAAAGGTTTCATCATTATCCACGCCTGGTCGATGACGAAAACCTTTAACAAGTGTAGCTTTGAAAGTCTCAACCTTTCCATCTACACCAAGTAATCTTCTCAAGATATACTTGCTCCTGATGGGGATTTAACCCTTCAGATATAGCAACCAAAGTCCATACTTTGTTAGTGTATAAGGATTCCATCTCAGATCGCTAAGCATCCAGCCATTCTTACAGAGTCCCACTCCTGATGGCCAGCTCGAAACTAGTTGGGTCATCATCTCATGATGCAATCCTTGCTCCCACTGTCATAGAGAACCCGAAGTATCTCTCAGGTGGGTGAGGAACCCTACTAGATCGGCGGAGAGGCTGAGGTTCGTTGGAATCTACTGAATCCTTTGGTTCTACCAAATCATCTGCTGTAGTTTGTATAGCTGGAACTTTTCCAGTTCTACATTACAGACCTTGCCTCGAGTTTGTCTGGATTTTTCTTTTAGACATAGGCCGGACAACCCCAAATCTTGACTAGCTTAAGACATGGGCTCTTCCCATACCATATCTCATATGGAGCGGTAGGCAACTGATTTGATTTGAACCCTTTTCAATAGGTATGCAGCTTCTCAAGTGCATAA
Source organism: Agapanthus africanus (assembly GCA_030015575.1). Taxonomy (NCBI): domain Eukaryota; kingdom Viridiplantae; phylum Streptophyta; class Magnoliopsida; order Asparagales; family Amaryllidaceae; genus Agapanthus; species Agapanthus africanus. Next base: position 729,030,365 of record JASDDO010000019.1, on the reverse strand, counting down.
CTCCCAAAAGGAAAATAGGAAACTCAGTAGTACTCATCATAGAGCGCACCATATCGAATAGGGTGCAATTGCTCTGCCCCGATATACCATCGTGCTATGGTGTATACGGAGGTGTAATGCTGAGAGAGAATCTCATTCTCCTTTAGAATAGTCCAAGAATTCCGTGCTCAAGTATTCTCCTCCTTGATCTCATCAAAGGACATAATACTTATACCCGTATTGGTTCTCTACTTCTAACTTATATTCTGTGAATATCTCAAAAGGTTCGGACTTGTGTTTCAACAAGAACATATGTCTGAATCTAAAGAGATCATCAGAGAATGTAATGAAGTACAAAGAACCGGTCTTGGCATGTGTAGACAGGGGACCTACATACATCAACATGTATCATCCCAAGAGTTCATTAACTCTTTCTCTGTTTCCAGTAAACGGAGCTATGGTCATCTTATCTTTGTGACATGACTGGCGAGTTTCACCAGATGTAAATTCAAACTAATTTAAATATGCTTCTTTATGTAACTCTAGCCAGTCGGGTCACATTGATATGACCTAGTCTACAATACCTCAAGAAGGAATCGTTCAATTCTGAACTCTTCCTCTTGTGTGTGTTCTGTATACTAAGAACTGTAGTTTGATTTAGAACATTAATGCTTTTAGATAACGTGCCTGAACCGATCAACTTTTGATATAGGAAATGTTCAAAATATTATCCAACAATACAAAATTATATCCTTTCTTTACTAATAAAGAGACTGATATGATTTTTTATATCAGGTTCGGTATCTAATAACATTCGTTCAGAATCATTGTATTGGTAATACAGGGTGACAGTGACCAACAGACTTGGCTGCAACACTTGCCCCGTTTTCTGTCTCATGAAACTTATCACCCGTTCTCAGTTCTCTACCTTTCTGTAGCCCTATGTAACAGATTACATATCTGGGATCCTTATCCGGTATCAAATACCCAGGACGTGGAGGATATAGAGAAACAGTTCTTTGTAATGAACACACCCGAAGGAGATGCATCATATGCACTTTCTTCGTTTGGGCGGCACGGGAAATCTGGTATTCCCCAATTTCCTGCTCTGTCTTATAACAATTATAAGTTGGAGCGGGACCAATGTTCCCCAGCTCAGTATAACAAGCGGGTTCGGTCAATATTCCGTATTATTATCTTGATTAAGGCGTGATATGGTCGCTACCTGGAGAGAGAGAGAAGAAAACACTCAGCGTGCGCTCTTTCAAGAATAGATTGGTTATTATTTTATCTAATCAGGATGGCTCCCACTGTTTTTATCAAATCTTCCTTCAAACCCTAAAAGAAAAGACTAGCCGGGATTAATTACACACTACAAGTTCGCCAATCTTTCAGCCAGGCCAGTGTCGGTACTTTGAGGGAGGTCCCCCGTGCTTTCGTACGAACCTAATTATTGTAAATCTCGTTTTCCCAGAGGCGTAACCTCGTTGACACCTTTCTAGACACCTACTTGATCGGCTAATTGTAATGTGTAAAACTCTACCAGGAGTAACAATTACTCGCAGCGGGTATCGGGATCCAACTATCTTATAGAAGGTATGCAATCTCATTGCAAATTTCAACACTTGAAATTCCCGATAATCTTTTACCCCTAGCAGCTATATGACCTTAACATAGTTAACAAATCATAAGTGCTAGTCAAGTTCAACCCGTCATTTCCCGATTGAATTAAACCCACCGGCACGACCCTTAACATAGTCAACAAAGTCGCACGACTACCCTAATCCAATCGCATCATATGCTTATGCAGATAAGCACTAATTAGCTACCGCACACTACGCCTTAACAAAGTCAACAAACGTAGCACGAATACTAACTAGTACTTATCTGAAATGACGGAGGGCTACGACAGGTTTTTCTGAAAACCTATTGCGTAATGAACTTGATATCGTTGTAGAATCAAATGATTTTAAAATGGAGTGTTTTTTAGGCTTTTCTAGTTTTGCTAAAGGGGTCACTCCCGGTGAAGGGATCGTCGGCCCTTTCCTCATCGAATAAGGTGCGGGATATATCATATATATCACTGTGCAAAGCAAAAACTCTTAAAAGCAATCAAAAGACAAACCGAGTGTGTAGCATCTGCCAGTTATTGCTAAAGGGGTCACTCCCGGTGAAGGGATCGTCGGCCCTTTCCTCATCGAATAAGGTGCAGGATATATCATATATACCGCTGTGCAAAGCAAGAACTGTAGCTACCTGTTTTATTTTTGAAATTCGATTCTACAACATCTTAGGTTTCTTTTATTTCATTAATCTCATTAATGAAGTCCCATCATTTAAGTTACCTAAACATCACAGATAAATACAACGTACACTTATGCCATCCGCATTCGCCTCGATGTCCCATCGTGCACCGTTAGGTTAGGTAACTAACGGCAGAGCGGGGCAGGGCTAGCGCGGGTGTAAAACATAATTAACGCATATATAATATATCATATATACTATATACTGTATCTATCACAGAACATCACATGATCACATCAAAGATATCGCAGCAGAAGAAACATATGAAATATTGGATATACTAGGACGTCCGTGTTTTCAATACGAGCCAGTATAAAACACGGATTCCACGGTCGCGATGAATAGCCAAACCCATACCCCTAGACCCCTACGAGAGCGGCAAGAAACCCTACCAATTCTAGAGTTAGGAGACCCGGACTCGACTCCTCGAGTTGGTCTCCCACTGGACTCCAGAACCCGGTTACTTGTGCTCCCCTCCTTGGGTCTATCCTAGTGCGGAAAAGTAAATAATATACAATAGGTGACATCTTCCGCAGCCTGGAAGTGCCCCAATAAAAGAATATTACATAAAAGTTTTTACATGAATGAAAATGAAAAACACTCATCTCACATAAAAACCCCCCGGCTATTCAAAACCGACGATCCAATATAACATATACAGCAACACATAACATCACATGTCATCAACGTAAGTAACGTATCCCAATTGTCGTTGACATATAGCAACGAAACCGGCGATATCACATATTACACTTACGGTCGCAGAAAAGAAAGTGTAAAACTACAACAGTTGGAATCCGCAACCTGCATAGACATCGCATGCCTAATCAAATGAATTCCTTAGACATCGCATGCCTAACTATTATAAACCCCGCATTTTAGTCTCAAAATCGAAAACACTTTTCAATATTAAGTCGGGCAATTCAACAAGATTCCCGACATCCTGATCGAATGCTCGTCGCAAACTTTAGTAGGCGGCCGCACCCTCGACGCCGTCGACGAAGTGCACCAGGGCGGAACACCGTCGCCGCGAGCACCCGAGCGGATGCTTTCGGCGACGGGGTTCTCCTACAGTCACTTGGTCGGGGCTAAGGGATGTAGCAGTCTAATAAGTTTATCCGGCGAGTATCCGCGTACGCTACGTGATTGCGACGGACTTTTGATCACATCAAAATTTCGTGGCAACCGATCAAGTGAGACTAAATTGCTATGTTTATAACATTCATATCAGTTATCTCATAAATATATGTGGATTCCAAATATTGTATCACATTCCGGATAAATAGAAAATGTTAAACTTTCCGATCGAACAATCGAACACCCAAGTTTTCCCGAAACAGCTCAACACATGAAATAAGTTTAACAACATTCACTTCGTGCCACAGTACCAACGGTCCAGCCGTAAAAGGGTCAAGCCAACGCCTCACATGTGGCACGCCGTACTGCCCCAAACCCTAAGGTTCAAAGGGCAGTTCAAGACGGTCACATAATCGAGTTAAGGTTTGTTGTCTTCTAGAGGGTCCATCGCGTTACTTGCACTACTTAGAACGTCTTTAAACCACGGAAAAATCCAACACTTGGAAATTTCCCAACAGGGGAAAAATTGGGTATTTATATCCGGTCGAACTTTTTAACATATTCTAAATATCCGGAAAACGCAACGAAATTAAAAATTCTGATCGAAACAACGACTACAAAATAAACCCCAAAATACTCAACTCTTGAGTCAGTGTTAAAAATGCCCAGAAAATATAAAAAAACAGAGATATAAATTACTGTGAAAAGATCCGTCGCTAATTCCATTACATTGCCGCGGAACCGCCGCCAAAGGGGGTCATTGCCGCGGTTCCGCGGCCATGTAGAGGAGTTAGGGGCTCATTTTTCATGGTAATTCTTAGAATACCCTGCTAAATTTTTTAAGCATTTTTAATTTGGAAAAATCCCAGATTTTAAAAAATGTACAGAGAGGGTTTTATTTTGTCGATTACGGGTTCGATCGGGGTTTTAACTTCGTTAACACATCGCCTAAGGCTCTATCTAGGCTCTGATACCACTGTAGGGTTCCTAGGCACGCTAATGAGGTCTCACAAGGTATCAACCATGCCAAATTCAAAATTTTACTTGTGCCTACAAACCCTAATACGGATCGTTAACTAGAATTTAGGCGAAACTACAAGCTACTAAACTACTTTAGTGCTAAGTGAACGGAAATACAAACTTTGTAGATCCGGTCCTCTACCTCCATAGCTCCGTGACGGTGTACCCTCGCTGCGATCATCGGATCCCGGACTCTAGCGTCGGCTTCATCGGAGAAATGGGCGGGCTAGGTCGTCGACTTCGATGCCGAAGATGATCTACGTCGAGGCAACACAAGATCAAGCTCCAACTTCACCAAGCCATGAAACTTGTGAAGAAAACACCCTATACTACTTGGCAATTGGTAGAGGATGATGAAATAGGAAGTGGGTTCACTTTAGAATTGGATTTCTCACTCTTTTTCTCAAGTTGCCATTGATGGAGGCAAGCTTTCTTCCTTTGTTGAAGAAGAAGAAGATGAAGAAAAGAATATGATAAGTTGTTTTTTAAAAGAAAAATAATATGAATACTTGTCATATGGCAACCATGATTAGGTGTAGAGAATAGACTATGGTTAGTTGGAATGGTTAGGGTTAAGCATGAAGACAAAATGGTCACTTAGTCAAAGCTTCATGAAGCTTCAACAACAAATAAAGAAAGCCACCATTTTCTCTTTATCTTTTGCCAAAATAAATAAATAAATAAATAGATAAGAAAATGATAACCCTAACCATTACATAACCATGGTTTAATCCTTTACACAAACTCAAGTAAGCATGTATCATCAAACATGATACAATCAAGTGAGAAAATCCTTTTTTAAGTGAACAAATATTAGTTAATGTAATATAATATATCTAATTTATAATTATACATTAAATCATTAAATCAATACTTGATTTAACGATCCGGTCATATCGCATATAACCGACTAATATCAATAGTAACAACTTATCGAATCAACACTTGATCCGATAACCTGGCTATATCGCATATAACCGATCAATGTCACAAATCGCGAGAATCGAATACAGTATCACATACTGGTATTATTCTCGGTCCCGCACATATCTCATATGCGCTCCTATTTCATTTCGCTTGAGCCAGGAAACCTCTGTGTAGGACTCTAAAGACTCGTCAATACGCCGGCAGCAAGTGATGATTATATCAAACAACCACAAGCCGCAAGCGGTCTGCTAAACGTAACGTCCCCCCGGGTTTTGAGCGATCAGAAGATCGACGAGCAAGCCCGCTCACACTCCTGTGAATCCAACCAGTAACACTTACCGTACAGTCCGGTCTCGTCGTCTGATATGTCGCATATCTCGCCTAGGGGTGGTAAACGTCAGACCCCAATAACTCGATAAGTCGTGTCGATATGAGGTCTATAACAGTTCGGGAAACTACTGGTAACACTTACCAGTAAATCTCAGCAACCCTAGCCAGGGATTTCCGGTTATAGCCAATCGAACACAGCGCAACATTAACTCCCTATACCGGGAGAGACGAATCCTTTCCTATCGCTCATTGCCTCCATGTGATTCGGGACTGTACCCAAAAACCACCGTTTTGCACGCCCTCTTGGACGTGGTAAGGTGGAAATCAAAGCACAGTGGGAATCACACAAGACTCTATGACGATCTCGGGTCAACAGACTACTATGTACCAGTGTCACCAGAGAACTGCCATCTGACGTAAGGTATAATACCATCTGGGAGTTCTCGGCGAGTCCGTCCAGTGTACCCAGTCTCCACTGAGCACCCGTGTATCATCTCTGATGTCAAACACCAATGGATATAGGATCATCCATCGCCCATCTGTATGGGTCGAGAAGGTATACGCTAGTCTGCTCTTGTATATCGATGCCCCGTCTCGATACACCCACGACTAGGGACTTTGAAGGATGTACTTATGGACTACCATGTCCCTACTAGTATGATCCGCATCATAGTCCAGGTAGTCAAGTACACATCCTAAGGGCTTTACCAACATGTAACAGAGAGACAATCAATGTACACGTTAAGGTAAAGAGTAACCAGATAGCATACTATCATGTCGAGCAAGAAAGTCCTCCCTATATATGTCCCAGCATCCACTACAATATACATCCAATGTACAGTAATGGCCTCTAGGGCATACATATTATTAACAGTTTCGAGCAGGCCATCAAGAGTGGGGACTCTGTAAGAATGGCTGGATGCTTAGCGATCTGAGATGGAATCCATGTACACCAACAAAGTATGGACTTTGGTTGCTATATCTGAAGGGTTAAATCCCCATCAAGAGCAAGTATATCTTGAAAAGATTACTTGGTGTAGATGGAAAGGTTGAGACTTTCAAATCTAGACTAGTTAAAGGTTTTTCGTCGTCAACCAGGCGTGGATAATGATGAAACCTTTTCCAGTGGCTATGCTTAAGTCCATCTGGATCCTACTTGCCACTGCTACATACCATAACTACGATATTTGGTGGTTGGGTGTCATGTCTGCTTTTCTAAATACTGATTTAGAAGAGAACGTCTATAAGTACACAGCCAGAGGGCTTCATAAACAGTGGGAGCAGCGGAAACATGTGCAAGTTGCTTTATAGATTAAAGCAGGCATCGCGGAGTTGGAACGTCTGTTTTGATGTGGTAGTCAAAGAGTTTGACTTCATCAAAATGTTAGACGAACCTTGTATATACAAAAAGGTAGTAGAAAGTAAGGTGGTCATCCTCGTATTGTACGTGGACAACATACTCTTGATAAGAAAAGAGTTTCCTATGCTACACACGGTCAATCTCCTCTTATCACATGGATTCTCCATATAGGATCAAAGTGATACCTCCTAAATCCTGGGTTTTGGATCTATGAGATAGATCTAAACGGATGTTAGAATTCTCACTAGTTGTAGAGAGATGGTATCAATCGATCCTGGAGAGAATCACTGGAAAGGTTCCAGGGTGATAAGGACGACTGAATGTCAGTCGCAGGCAATGTCTTTACCTTCAGTGGAGGGACGGTATGTTAGAAGAGTTCCAAGCTAGATACCGTGGCAACCTAGACGATAAAGGCTGGTAACATCGCTATTAAAGATACAACCAAAGAGGCAGTTTGGGTGTATATTGGTTCATGAGATGAACTAGGTTCCTACCATTGTGTGACAATGGAAGTGTGGCTTTGGCCAAGGAACCCTGGTCCTATCAGTGACCCAGACATATTCTGAGGCAGCATCACCTGATCATGGAGATAGTTGATCTCCAGGGTGATCGAGGTTAGGAGAGTAGACTCAGAGGACAACACGGCGGATCCACTCACAAAGGCTTTTTCCCAGAGAGAGACTTATATGGGATGGTTGAGTATTATATACTACAACTACTGCTACAGATGGCCCTAGTGCAAGTAGGAGACTGTTAGTTATATGTATGCCTTAGAGGCCATTACTGTACATTGGATGTATATTGTAGTGGATGCTGGGACATATATAGGTAGGACTTTCTTGCTCGACATGATAGTACGCTATCTGGTTGCTCTTTATCTTAACATGTATACTTTCTGTCTCTCTGTTACATGTTGATAAAGCCCTTAGGATGTGTACTCGACTACCAGGACTATGGTGTAGATCATACTAGTGGGGCCTGGGTAGTCCATGAGTACATCCTTCAATGTTCCTAGTCGTGGGAATATCGAGACGGGGCATCGATATTCCATAGTAGACTAGCGTATATCTTCTCGACCCATGTGATGGGCGATGGATGATCCCATATCCATTGGTGTTTGACATCAGAGATGGTATGCGGGTGCTCAGTGGAGACTGGGTACACTGAACGGACTCGCCGAGAACTCCCAGATGGTATTATACCTCACGTCAGATGGCAGTTCTCAGGTGACACTGGTACAGCTTAGTCTGTTGACCCAAGATCGTCATAGAGTCTTGTGTGTCTCCCACTGTGCTTTGATTTCAACCCTACCACGGCTCTACCGAGTCGTGCAAACAGGTGGTTTTTGGGTACAGTCCCGATTCACATGGAGGCAATGAGCGATAGGAGGGGATTCGTCTCTCCCGGTATTGGGGGTTGATGTTGCGCTATGCTCGACTGGCCATAACTGGAAATCCCTGGCCAGGGTTGCAGTGATATACTGGTAAGAGTTATCAGTAGTTTCACGATTGTTATGGACCTTACATCGGCATGACTTATCGAGCTACTGGGGTCTGACGTTTACCACCCCTAGGCGAGATATGCGACATATCAGACGAACATACCGGACTGTACGGTAAGTGTTACTGGTTGGATTCACAGGAGTGTGAGCGGGCTTGCTCGTTGATCTTCTGATCGCTCAATATCCGGGTGGCCGTTACGTTTAGTAGACCGCTTGCGGCTTGTGGGTGTTCGATATGATCATCACTTGCTGCCGGCGTATTGACGAGTCTTTAGAGTCCTACACAGAGGTTTCCTGGCTCAAGAGAAACGAAATAGGAGCGCATATGAGATATGTGCGGGACCGAGAATAATACCAGTATGTGATACTGTATTCTATTCTCGCGATTCGTATCATCGGACGGTTATATAAGATATAGCCGGGTTACCGAATCAAGTTTTGATTCGATACATTGATACACTTGATATTAGTCGGTTATATGCAGTATGACCGGATCATTAAATCAAGTGTTGATTTAATGATTTAATGTATAATTATATATTTGATATATTACTTTGCATTAACTAGTATTGGTTCACTTAAGATGGATTTTCTCACTTGATGTGCACATTGTATATATGATATAGTTTTGTGCACTAGTTTGTATCATATTTGATGATACATGCAAACTTGGGTGTGTGTATGTTTTAAACCATATTTAGGTTAATGGTTAGGATTTTATTTGGTTTATTTATTTTCTTTAATTCATTTTTGGCAAAAAAGGAAATGGTGGCTTGCTTTGTTTTATTGTTGAAGCTCCATGAAGCTTTGAATAAGTCTACCATTTTGTTTTTATGCTTAACCTAACCATTTACCTAAACCCTAGTTTATTCTCTACACTTGTTAACTCACCCATGGTTGCTACATGATAAGAATCACTTGGATTTTTATTTTGAAATATTTCTTTTTCTTTCATCTTCTTCTTCTTTTTCATGAAGAAAAGAAAACTCTTCTTGAAAATTTCTAAGTGATGAATCCAAGTGAGAAATCCAATTCCAAAGTGAACCCACTTCCTATTTCTTCATCCTCTACCACTTGCCATGTTGTATAGGGTGTTTTCTTCACAAGTTCTATGACCAAGTGAAGATGGCGCTTGAGTTTGAGTTGCCTCGACGTAGATCATTTTCGGCATCGAAGTCAACGACCTAGCTCGATCATTTCTCCAATGAAACCAACGCTAGAGTCCGGGATCCGGTTGATCGCAGCAGAGGGACGTCATCACAGAGCCAAGGAAGTGGAGGACCGGATCTACAAAGGTTGTATTTCCATTCACTAAGTAGTTAAGTTGTTAACTTGCTTGTAGTTTCACCTATTCTCTAGTTAACGATCTATATTAAGGTTTCTCGGCATAGAAAATCTTGAATTTGGCATGGTTGATCAGTTGTAGAACTTCATGGGTGTGCCTAGGAACCCTACATTTACATGACCTTGGTGACACGTTACCCTGACCTGAACCATAGAACTGAACCCGATGCATAAACTTTAGAATTGACCCATATCAGTTTTGTGACTTTTAGTGTGCCTATAGGGTATCTGGAGCAACCCAGAGAATTTCTGAGACAACCAAACAATACCAGAGACTAATTTTGGACTATAGGAGACCTCCATGACAAAACGAGACCCAACTGAGCATGGGGGGACGGTCTCGCCAGAATTTCTTGGTATGGGGCCGGCCACTTGGTTGACTGGGATGTTGGGGTTAGTTCAGTAGCTCATATACACTATATACATCACCCTATACTTGTTTGCTTAGATTTATTTGACCTGAGTCAAAATCTAGGAACATTTATGTGTGATTTAGGATATGTTTTCTGTATTTTGAATGATGAGTTTTGATATTGGATTCGTTTTTGGTTGTCACATGTTTGTACATCGACAACAAGGGTTGTTTAGTTGATTTTGTACGCATGTGCTATAGGTTCTAGCCGACGAGCAATGCACGTGCCATTTTGGATTTTAGAACTTGATTTTAATATCGTTACGATATATGTTGTTATTGTAGGTACCTTCGCGTAGATTCCGAGGCAACGGAGCGTGGCGTCATCGACTTCGGTGAGCGAAGACTACGATGAGTAGATCTATAGAATATGGTTAGGAAACTTAAATTAGGAAACTAGGGTTAGAATGAGATAGCTATGAAACCATATTAGAAACTAGAGAATAGTTAGAAGTGATATGTTACTACTATCATAGGATGACGTTTAGCGATATTGCCGTTTAGGATACTGTAGGACTAGATAGTCGATGTAGATGCGTCATCCGAACCATACCTTTTTCTAAACTGAAGAATCGTATGCACCTTTTAAATATATACCTTGAGGGATGTTACGGATTTTCAAATGATATCTTTTTCTTAAAAACACCGTAACCCCTATTTTCAAACTACGATTTGCTTCTTTAAAAATCTGATTGTATGGTTCGGATGTGTATGTTAGATTAGATACTTATACTTAGTAGTGATAGAATGTTTATGTAATTCGATTTGATATATGATATAAATGCGATGAAAGAATACAAGACTGATATGATGAGATGATGATATGATGATATGATGGTAAACGGATGCAAGTCAATCGAGATGATTTATACCCTGCCGGTCTCCTGATATGAGATTATTACGGATGTGACCTGGGACATAGGTATATAGGTGTTAGTGTATATGCCCTAGGGGCCATTACTGTATCATATTAGGTTGTATATTACTTAATGGAAGCTTAGGATATTCACAGTTGTATTGACAGTCTTGCTAAACATGGTAGTATGCTACTTGGTTTTGTCTACTTTAATATGTGCATATGTTTTTTGTTACGTATCACTTATACATATTAGTAGAGCCCATAGGATCTTTGCTTGATTACCAGCGTTGGGATGGCAGTCACATTAGTGGGGGCTGGGTAGTCTATAAGCAACATCCTATACTTATCCCTAGTGGTAGGATTATCGAGACATGGCATCGATACTCCGGAGTAGACTAGTGTGTATGCTTCTCATCCCAGTTGGGGAGATGGTCTATCCCACAGCCATCAGTACGTCGTACTGGAGATAGTATACAGGTGTTCGTTGGGTTACGGGTACACCGGACAGGACTCGCAGGAGAACTGACTGGATGGTATTATACATAACGTCAGATAGCAGATCTCAGGTGACATGTATGCAGATAGTCTGTTAACTTAAGGTCGTCGTTTGTCTCGTGTGAGTTCCCAATATGCTTTGATTACTACCCTAGCACGGCTCAAAGGAGTTATGCAAATAGGTTTTAGTTGGGTATAGTCCCGAGCCACATAGAGGCAGTGAGCGACTGTTAGGGATTCATCTCTCCCGGTATAGGGAGTTGATATCGCACTGTGATCGGTTGGTCATTACCATAAGTCCCTGGCCAGGGCTGATTGAGAATTACTGGTGGACTGATCAGTAGATTCTCGGATGGTCTTGAGCCATACCGGCACGACTTGTACGGTTATTAAGGGTCTGACGCTTACCATCTCCCTAGACCATTCATACGATACTCTTAGACGAACAGACCGGACTGTGCGGATATTGTCACGGACAGGCTCTGTAGGAATTCGGATGGGTTTTTTCATCGGCCTTCTTAATGACATCTACCTAGGGACCGTTACGTACAGCTAGTGCCGCTTGCGGTCTGTGGTTAAACCCACTGCCAGCGTAGTGTCGAGTCTTTAGAGTCCCACACAGAGTGTTTCCCTGCTCCAGGCGAAACGATATAAAGGTCCTATGGTTTTACGACAAGGGTTCGGACGCATACGCGTTTAAATGCACGTACGACGTTCGGACAGTTTTTACTAGCCGGCTTTGGCTTAAGCCAGATTCTAGTATCGCGTTATTGGATTTATACAGTCTAAATTTTTTTCGTGTTTTCACGGATAGGAGGGGCGTTCTCGTAATTTGGCGAGGAGCTTCTAGAAGAGTGGTGACTTGAGGGTTTAGGTGGCATTTACATTTAATGCATTTGTGATTCACTTAGATGAATCATTCAAGTGAGTTAATGAAGCATTTATTGCTTAATAACTCACTTGATGATTCATTGCATATATTTAATGAAGCATGATGATAATGCATTTTGAATTATTCATTTTGATTTTCTTATGCTTCATAATATATTAGAAGTGAGAAGCTTTTTCATTCATAACTTATGCGCACCTTCTCTCTCCTCAAGCTCTCTCTTGAAACCCTAATCCTCCCCTCTCGTGTGTTGAGATCAAGGATTAGATAGACAGATTAATCCATAACCTCACTCTATATCACCTAGGTCACTTGATTAGCAACTAAAGAAATCTAGTTATCTCAAGTTAGAGATCAAGCTTGGAGTAGGAGCTCTCGGGTGGATCGTCTTTGACTCGAGGAGGCCGTTGAGGTGCCGACGTTCCAAGGAGCCTACGAGGAGTGGAGGACAGCGATGAAGACCCGAAGGACAAGTAACGTGAGATATAACTTATAATCCGAGTAGTTAAACCTCTCGTAGTATGTTAGTAACGGTTTAGACACGATTCATGCGCTCAAGTCCATGTTACGAAGCTTTGATAATCGTTTTTCATATATTCCGCATCCCCGCAAGTTCGTGGGGTGCGTGACATGGATTTACAGTGGTATCAGAGACAACTAAACCTTTACTAGCTCGTTAGCAACTAATTAGAACTTCGATCGTCAGAAAAAACATGAAAACGAAACCCCGAACCCCTATCAGTTTCTGTTAATTTTAAACGTGTCGAAAAAAATATTTGATATGCCTTAAAATTCACAGCAGGGAAATATAAGAATTCTGGGAAAATACGATGTCCTAACCCGGCAAGACGGCCGCGAATCCGCGGCAAGATGGTGCTTTTGGCCGCGGATACGTAGCGGAGTCAAACCCGAGTTGACTCGGCTTTGCTCTGTAATTCATATCTTTTGGTGTTTTGTTTTCCAGTATATTCTGTTTCTGCCTAGGTTACTTATGTGCTGGTCTGCTTTTGGGGTAGACACGGAAAAAGGTAGTCGATCGATGTTCTAAGCTATTTGCTAATCGGGTTTTTATCTGTAATGTTTAATGTGTTCATAAACCTCCCCTAACTGCTAATATGTCGGTTGGCAGGGGGTTGCACATTTATGTAATGTTTACTGTTTGTGTATATGAACTTGATTGGAATGTTGTGATGATTAGCCGGGGTTTGAGATGTGTTTTATATTCATTCATTCGATGTAAATTGTAATATGATGTAATATTATTTTGCGGGGCGCATCCAGGTTGCGGTTGTAGCCACCGTTGTATTATTTCATTTTTACTGTTTTTGCTCCTAGGATAGACCCAAGGTAGGGTACACAAACTACCGGGTACTTTGAAGTGTTTAGTGGCCTACTCACGTTGTTGAGGGAGACCGCTTCACTTCGGGTACTTGGCGGGTAGTTTGCCGTACCCGTAGCGGTCTATGGTGGGGTAATGGCTATTCATCACAACTGTGTAATCCGTCTTTTGTTGCAGGCTCAAAGCAAATGCGGATTGCTAGAATATCCAATAAAGTTCATCTGTGATCTGGAATGCCTATTATTGCGTTTGATGAATGTACAATATCTATATATGATAGCTATTAGACATCACTTATGTTTTACACCCGCGCTAGCCCAGCCCCTGCTCTGTCGTTAGTTAAGTAACCTAACGGGTGATGACGGGACCCCGTGGCGAATGCGGATGGCATAATAGGACGTGGTATTTTCGTTGTTTTCTGCAATGATAGGATAAAAGATGGGACACATTATTATAATGCAAAGAAAATAAACCAAAGTTAAGTCGTTGGAACAAATTTAAAAGAAACCACTCGGTTAATTTAAAAGAGCAGAATTTTTAATTGCGGAGCTTTAACCACTCGTTTTAAAAAGTATCAGGTTCCTTCGATTATATCAAGTTCACTACGTTCACGGTTTTGCCAAAACCAGTCGTAGCCCTCCGTCATTTCATATAGATAGTCAATAGTATTCAATCTGTGTTTGTTGGCCAAAGTCAAGGCACAGTGTTTGGTAGCTATTGAATATTCATATGCAGCATAGATAGATGCGTTGGTTTGGGACAGTCGTACTGCCTTGTTGGCCAAAGTCAAGGGTATGTACGGGTGGGTTCAAATTAACCTGGAGAATGACGGGTAGAACTTGACATGTGACTTATGATTTGTTGGCCAAAGTCAAGGTCATAAGAGCATGGGGCAAAAAAAAATCCACATCGGGAGTTTCTAAAGAAACTAAAACTTGCTGGTGTTGCATACCATTTGGAGTTTGATGAATGTTGGTAGGATTCCTTCAACATTATCATACGATGATATTTGGATCCCGATCCTACTGTGAGTACATGCTACTTATCAGGAGATTCGTCACTTAACGATCAATGCTATAAACCAAGTAGGTGCCTAGAAAGGTGTCAGCGGGGCTACGCCACCAGAAAAGAGGTTCTTTAATTAAGGAACTTCGTAAAAGCGTTGGAAAAACTCACTCGAAGTATCGACACTGGCCTGGCTGAACGGTTAAGCAAGTATTGTACGGTGAGAATAGTCCTGGCTAATTCTTCTTTTATGGTTTGAGGAAGGATTCGAGAAACAGTGGGTGCCATCCAGTTTAGATAAATTAAAAACCAATCTAGACTTGCAAGAGCATCATGCTAAAGTGTTTTCTTCTCTCTCTCTCTTAATTGCAGTGACCTTGTGACCACGACTAGGTTACATCTAGATAACAAATTGACTGAATCTGACTTATATGACTGGCAAAGGTCTGTCCAGATGTCCATTGCCGATGACAAGCTGGACCACCCTATTACTACTCAAGATCCCGCCGTCCCAGGTCCAGTTTCCACTGTCACGGATATGGATATCTGTCAGACAAGGGAAAAGGATAAAGTGAAATCCAAGTGCCTCGTGTTGGCTTCAGTTGATGGTGTATACCAGAAGCAGCACGAGAAGATGGACTTAGTTTCCATCTTTCTCCATAACAAAGATTTATATGGAGAGCAATCTCATATCACAAGATATGAGACCTCGAACGAATTAATTCAAGCGGGGTTGGCTGTCGGGTCACCTGTAGGGGACAACGTCCTTACAATGACGAGCTATATTGATGAGCTCACGGACCTGAAGACCACGTTGGAGAACGAGTCAGATACTGTCTTGATTCTACAGTCTTTGCCTTCTACCCTGAAGGAAACCTGGGAAGTAGAAGAAAAGGGAAGGGCAAAAGTTTTGGGACTGGATATAGTAAAAGAGGGGCATTCCTATTGTTACGGGAATGAACATTGGCACAAGGATTGCAGGGCTAGTAAAGCCAGTAGCCAGGATTCGCAGTATGTTGTGGCTTCGGCTTCGGGTGTGTTTGTAATAGAGAACTGTATGTCAGTTAACCCTACTTCCTGGGTATTGGATACCGGATCAGGATCTCACATCTGTAATTCATTATAGGCTCTGAGAAACCGTAGGGTTATCAGGATAGGTGATATGACTTTCAGGGTTGCTAACGGAATGAGCATGAACGCTGAATCCGTAGGGGAATATCATCTTGGACTGACAACTGGGCAGATATTGATTCTGCGTAACTGTTTTTATGTACCAGGTGCGACTTGTAATATCATATCTGTATCCTTACTTTCTAAGGAAGGATTTGATTTTACTTTTGAAAGCGATGTGGTCCACATCCACCTAAATCAAGTTCTGATTGGGTCAGGTGCATTAAAAAATGGGATATACATATTGAATCTAGCTCAGATTTTCAATGTCCAGAACACACTTAAAAGAAAGTCTCTGGAATTAAATCAGGCTTTCTTATGGCATTGTAGACTGGGTCACATCAATGAGAGAAGGTTGACTAAGTTACATACAGAAGGATATTTAGATCCGTTCGAATATCAATCATATGCAACTTGTCAATCCTGTCTCAAAGGAAAGATGACAAAGACTCCATTCACTGACACGGAGTAAGAGCGAGCGAGCTCTTGGGGCTCGTACACAGTGATGTGTGCGGTCCAATGTCTACATATGCACGAAGCGGTTATTCTTACTTCATTACTTTTACGGATGATTTTTCAAGGTACGGATATGTCTTCTTAATGAAACATAATTCTGAAGCCTTCGAAAAATTCCAGGAATATAAGAATGAAGTAGAAAAACAAACAGGCAAAAGTATCAAGACACTGAGATCGGATCGAGGTGGTGAATAGTTGAGTGCCGAGTTCCTGGATTACCTAAAAGAGAATGTAATTCTCTCTTAGCTTACTTCTCCATACACTCTACAACATAACGGTGTATCGGAGAGACAGAACCGAACCCTATTAAATATGGTACGTTCCATGATGAGTAACGCTGAGTTGCCGCGATCATTCTGGGGATATGCACTAGAGTCAGCTGCATACCTTTTGAACCATGTTCCAACTAAGACTGTGCCTACCACACCATATCAGATATGGTGTGGGAAGAAACCCTATCTTAAGCACATTAAGACATGGGGATGCCCAGCTTTTGTAAAGAAGCAGCATGCGGACAAGCTCGAGGCACGCTCAGTAAAGTGCAAGTTTGTGGGATATCCAAATAACTCCAAGGGATATTATTTCTATTACGCAGAGGAACAAAATGTTTTTGTTTCTCGTCATGCCTGCTTCTTGGAAACTGAGTTTTTAGAAAATCAGATAAGTGGGAGCACAATAGAACTGGAAGAAATTCCAGAACCACAAGCTATTACTGAAAGTATGGTAGAACCAGAGGTTTCAGAAGAAAGGGACATACCAGTGCCTATCCGCAGAAGTAGTAGGCAGTCTCATCCGCCTGAGAGATACTACGGTTTTCTCATAGACGGGGATCGAGAAGATTGCATCATTGATAATGATGACCCTACTAGCTTCCAGCAAACGATTCAGAGCGGCGACTCGGCAAAATGGCTGGATGAAATGCGGACCGAAATGGAGTCCATGTACACTAACAAAGTATGGACTTTGGACATTGCTCCAGATGGGGTAAGACCCGTAGGATGCAAATGGATCTTCAGAAAGAAGATTGGTGTAGATGGACAGGTTGAAACCTATAAGGCTAGACTTGTTGCAAAGGGTTTCCGTCAACGACCTGGTTTGGACTATGATGAAACTTTTTCTCCAGTGGCTATGCTCAAATCCATTCGGGTCCTTCTTGCTATTGCTGCCTTCCATGATTATGAGATCTGGCAGATGGACATAAAGACGGCCTTTTTAAATGGAAATTTGGAAGAGAGCGTCTATATGGATCAGCCAGAGGGATTCATTCATAGTGGGAGCAGCGGTAAAGTATGCAAGTTGCTTAAGTCCATTTATGGACTAAAGCAAGCATTGCGGAGTTGGAACATCTGTTTTGATGATGCTGTCAAAGAATTCGACTTTATCAAAAATCCAGATGAACCATGCATATACAGAAAGATTGTAGGGAGAGCTGTAGTTTTCCTCGTCTTGTACGTGGATGACATTTCCTAATAGGAAATGATATTCCTATGTTACAGCCAGTCAAAAGATTCTTGTCACAGAAATTCTCCATGAAGGACCTGGGAGATGCCACATACATTCTGGGGATCCAGATCTATCGTAATAGATCTAAAAGGATGTTGGGACTTTCGCAGTCCAGGTACATAGGCACCATATTGAAAAGATTCAGTATGGAAGATTCCAAGTGCGGTAACCTACCGGCTTGTCATGGAATCACCCTCTCCAAAGAAATGTCTCCCAAGACTGATTTGGAAAGGGATCACATGTCGATTATACCCTACGCTTCTGCGGTAGGCTCTATAATGTATGCGATGTTATGTATCAGACTAGATGTCGCATACACATTGAGCATTGTAAGCCGGTATCAGGCAAACCCAGGGGAGAAGCACTGGATAGCAGTAAAGAACATTCTCAAGTACCTGAGGAGGACTAAGGACATGTTCTTGGTGTATGGCGGAAAAGACCTCCAGATTGAGGCCTTTGCCGACTCCGGCTTCCAGAGTGACAAGGATGACTCCAAGTCCATGTCGGGTTATGTCTTTACCCTCAATGGAGGGGCGGTCTGTTGGAAGAGTTCCAAGCAGGAGACCGTTGCTGACTCAACAATGGAAGCAGAGTACATAGCTGCTTGCAATGCCGCAAAAGAAGCTGTCTGGATGAAGAAGTTCCTCACAGAACTTCAGGTGGTTCCTACCAGTGTTGGTCCAATACCTCTGTATTATGACAACAACGGCGCTATAGCTTTAGCGAAGGAACCCAGGTCCCATCAGAAGTCCAGACACATCTGAAGGCGGTATCACCTGATCAGGGAGATCGTAGATCGCCGGGAGATCGAGGTGAAAAGAGTAGAGACGGAGAATAACATTGCTGATTCATTCACAAAGGTCATTCCTCAGACGCAGTTCGAGAGGCTAATCAAGATGATAAGTCTACGATATGCCAGCTCATGGCCCTAGTGCAAGTGGGAGATTGTTAGTGTATATGCCCTAGGGGCCATTATTGTATCATACTAGGTTGTATATTACTTAATGGAAGCTTGGGATATTCACAGTTGTATTGACAGTCTTGCTAAACATGGTAGTATGCTACTTGGTTTTGTCTACTTTAGTATGTGCATATGTTTCTTGTAACGTATCACTTATACATATTAGTAGAGCCCATATGATCTTTGCTTGATTACCAGCGTTGTGATGGCAGTCACACTAGTGGGGGCTGGTAGTCTATAAGCAATATCCTATACTTGTCCCTAGTCGTAGGATTATCGAGACAGGGCATCGATACTCCGGAGTAAACTAGTGTGTATGCTTCTCATCCCAGTTGGGGAGATGGTCTGTCCCACAGCCATCAGTACATCGTACTGGATATAGTATACAGGTGCTCATTGGGTTACGGGTACACCGGACAGGACTCGCAGGAGAACTGAATGGATGGTATTATACGTAACGTCGGATAGCAGTCTCAGGTGACATGTGTACAGATAGTCTGTTGACTTAAGGTCGTCATTTGTCTTGTGTGAGTTCCCACTGTGCTTTGATTTCTACCCTACCACGGCTCAAAGGAGTCGTGCAAACAGGTTTTAGTTGGGTACAGTCCCGAGCCACATGGAGGCAGTGAGCGACTGTTAGGGATTCGTCTCTCCCGGTATAGGGAGTTGATATCGAACTGTGATCGGTTGGTCATTACCATAAGCCCCTTGCCAGGGCTGATTGAGAATTACTGGTGGACTAATCAGTAGATTCTCGGATGGTCTTGAGCCATACCGGCACGACTTGTACGGTTATTAGGGGTCTGACGCTTACCACCTCCCTAGACCATACTTACGATACTCTTAGACGAACAGACCGGACTGCGCGGATATTGTCACGGACAGGCTCAGTAGGAGTTCGGATGGGTTTCCTCATCGGCCTTCTTATTGACATCTATCTAGGGACCGCTACGTACAGCTATTGCCGCTTGCGGTCTGTGGTTAAACCCACTGCCAGCGTAGTGTCGAGTCTTTAGAGTCCCACACAGAGAGTTTCCCTGCTCCAGGCGAAACGATATAAAGGTCGTATGGTTTTACGACAAGGGTTCGGACGCATACGCGTTTAAACGCACGTACGACGTTCGGACAGTTTTTACTAGCCGGCTTTGGTTTAAGCCAGATTCTAGTATCGGGTTATTAGATTTATACAGTCTAAAGTTTTTCCGTGTTTTCACGGATAGAAGGGGCGTTCTCGTAATTTGGCGAGGAGCTTCTAGAAGAGTGGTGACTTGAGGGTTTAGATGGCATTTACATTTAATGCATTTGACTCACATAGATGAATCATTCAAGTGAGTTAATGAAGCATTTATTGCTTAATAACTTACTTGATGATTCATTGCATATATTTAATGAAGCATGATGATAATGCATTTTGAATTATTCATTTTGATTTTCTTATGCTTCATAATATATTAGAAGTGAGAAGCTTTTTCATTCATAACTTATGCTCACCTTCTCTCTCCTCAAGCTCTCTCTTGAAACCCTAATCATCCCCTCTCATGTGTTGAGATCAAGAATTAGATAGACTAATTAATCCATAATCTCACTCTATATCACCTAGGTCACTTTAATTAGCAATTAAAGAAACCTAGTTATCTCAAGTTAGAGATCAAGCTTGGAGTAGGAGCTCTCGGGTGGATCGTCTTTGATTCGAGGAGGCCGTTGAGGTGCCGACGTTCCAAGGAGCCTACGAGGAGTGGAGGACAGCGATGAAGACCCGAAGGACAAGTAACGTGAGGTATAACTTCGAATCCGAGTAGTTAAACCTCTCGTAGTATGTTAGTAACGGTTTAGACATGATTCATGCGCTCAAGTCCATGTTACGAAGTTTTGATAATCGTTTTTCATATATTCCGTCTCCCCGCAAGTTCGTGGGGTGCGTGACATGGACTTACAATAGGGATATATATATATATATATAATGTTGTGAATCATGGATGATAGGCCGTGCGTGATATTAGGCTGTACCCTCATTTGTCCTATAGGATGATAGGATCCCTGTTAGCTTAATGCCGCCGTACGATGATTTTCCGTGCGTGATGAGTTTGATTTGATGATTGATCCATACCCTTGACTAGAGGTTGTCGTACGATGGATGATACCGTACGCAATGTTGTTAGGCTGGATGCCGATTGACAGATTCACCGACTCGATCATGTTAGATATGTATACCTTATATCTGCTAGTTGACGATTTATCTTTTGATGCATTCTTGTTATTCACATTGTACTACATACACCTGTGATAGTACACCTGCACCATTATCGATGATGCGTATGTTACACGTACACAGATTGTAGGCTCACACACTTCATCATCGATAATTGCCATGTCACCACACAGTAGGATTGCTGCATCATGATATGACTCTTCGCATAACATGCTTACATATACATTGATACATCCTTATTTGCGCACATACACATTGTATATTCATATTGGTGCACATATACATTGATACATCCTTATTTGCGCACATACATATTGTATATTCATATTGGTGCACATATATATTGATACATCCTTATTTGCGCACCTTCACATTGTATATTCATATTGGTGCACATATACATTGATACATCCATACTTGCGCATATATATATTGTGTCTATATAGATAACTGGTTTTATTGGAAAATTGGGAACCCCATGTTATATTTTAAAAACCGAAATCATTTTAAAGGTGCGATTTTCCATTAATATGTCATAGCACTGTTCCATGTTGCATGATACACGGATATGTTTACATTTCTATTATATGTCGCATGCATCATGCTCTATGATTTTACGCATTGAGATATGCTGTTTTCATGAGATTTCTGGATTTGAGAACCGTGGACATTTTAAAAGAGATTATGTGTTGTTTTAAAAACCCGGTTTCTCCTGATATGATATTTCAGTGCGTCCACCATGTGTTTTCTCGGTTCTGAGAGCGACTTGTGAAACCCGATTCGAGGAGGCGGATGAGGCCGATTGCGGGTACATGGCGGACTCGGTATGGTACCCCGGGGCGAGAACGGATCTCTATGCAGTAGACGGTGAGCCTGGCAGAGGGACTACTACCTACCGGTGATTGGTTGGACCTGGCGGTTATCCGGAGGATACTGACCAGAGATGAGAGATGGATACGGGCCGACCCGTACTGCTGGGGCCGAGGGCCGATTCCGCAGACGGAGCCCGTGGGCCGATCCGAACTGACGGAGCCCGATATATGTGGATTTACGTGCCGATGCTGGGCACGGTTTTCATGATGTTTTCGAGTGTCGGTGCTAGGCACTCAGGTTCCATGATTTGATGTGTCGGGAGGGACACCGTTGATATATATGCTCATACTTTCATGCACACTCTTTTATGAATTTACATGCATACATACATTGATTATTGGTGGACGGGATCCACATACATACATACATTGATTATATAGTTGGACTAGATCCACATGCATACATACATTGATTGTTTCTGTTGGATGTTCTGCACATGCATATAGATAGTGACTACCTTGTTGGCACATATACGACCCGGTCACCCTAGATATCATAGTGTTACCTTTTGATATAGTTGACCTAGAAGTCGTTGTTTATTCGATTTCTATTTGTAGATATTTTTCTATTCACGAGTTGGCAACTCATTCCCGTTGTGCCACAGTTCTTGCAGGTTGACCGCTTGGATCAGTAGCGGTATCGCTGGAACACAGCTTCATTTGGGTGTTTTGTAGTGGTAGGTGGGACATTTGTATCGTACCCACTCTTATATTATATTTCATATTGTATCTAGTTACCTTCATCAATCAATCAAAATTAGAAATTTATATAAGTGATGAGACTTACTGGGATTGTGGTTGCGAGACTTAGAGCGAGCGGTATTTAGCTTCTTGAGGTTTTGATTTCTCGCTTTATCTTTTATTCTTTATGGTGATCTTCGCCGTTGGGCGTCGTATACTCATATTTACTGTATTGCATGGTTGTGATCCGCCGTTTGGCGAAGAGCTAGCTCCCGCTTGGGGATGCCATTATTCTTATTATGTATTTGTGGTTTTGGATTAAAATATACAAGGGAGGTGCTGCCAAAATTTCTAAAAGACGAAACATGTTTTCAAACTAGTAATTTCACTTGCATCATTCATGTTCCTTTTTTTATTATGCATTAAGAAAACTTGTTTTCATTATACCTTTATTTCAAAACTTCACCTCTTTTATTTTCTTAAAAAGGTTTAGATTTCTGGGTTTCAGCTTACTTGAATTCCGTTACGCCTTTAGACGTTGCGTGATTCAAGTGCCGGTCACGAGCTAATATTTCGGGTCGTGACAATATGCGTCTTGAATTTGATGAGAATTGCATGGATAAGCTAAATTTTGAGGAGAGTATTGAGGATAGTATTGAGGATGAGTCGGATTTTCCAATTCATCCTCCTGAACCTTTAACTGTGACCCTTCCTAAATCACTTCCCTTCGTCCTTTCCATCGTTCTGACCGCGCAAGAATCCGTTACGCTTTCATCTCCAATTTCTGGTTTACCAGGTTCGACGTACCCATGTTTGCCCATGAATCTTGAGGGATTTGATCTCATTTCTCCGTGGGTTGATAGATTAGCACAATCGCTTTTTACACATCGGTCATTACAAATTGTGCTAATTTATACACTCCATCCCCACCCTCAAGTTCGTATTCCCACTTTCTTTGGTTCTTCTAATTTTCCTTTAATGATACCGAGTGTTGATGAATCACAATCCGATATTTTGAGTTCGATAATTTTAGAAAAACAACTTGATTTAGAATCTTTTGAGAATAAGGTAGATGAGCTTTACGAGTCTCCTACCTCCGTAACTTTTAAAAAATCATGTGTGTTGAATTCTGGCGTAACACTTATTGACATTGAAACGTTCAATCGGACCTTCGATGAATGTTTCGAAGATATTTTCGCCGACAAACTCACATTCCTAAATGACACAGATTTTGTGATTAATCAATCTCCACTTGAAGAAATCGAACCACCACCATTTCTTTTTCTCTTCCGCCATTCTTCTCCTCCACCGAGACCGTATACTGCTTCTCTCTCCACACGGTCCCGTGTGCTTCTCATCTCTTTTCTCTAGACTCCATTCTTTCACCAACCACACCATTATAACGATAAAATTTTTGAATGGTTGGTGCTAACCTTTGGCCTGTGTAAGGCCTTGTATAGTTTGATTTTTCTTCTCCCTAACTCTGAACTTTAAACGCTTAAAACAGTGGAAAAACTTTCTCACTTAAGTTTGGGGGGACATTTTTGTATATATATTTTGTTTTTCTTTTAATAATAAAAAAATATATAAAAAATAAATAGGGGAGTGCCGACAATTTTGACCTTCTTGGTGTAGCCTGACAGTGAGGACACTGTCAAGTTTAAGTTTGGGGGTGTGCTCGGTAAGCATTCTTCCTTCGCATTCATGTGTATATTTTTGCATTTGCATACTTATTTTAAAACCCATAAAAATTGAAAATTTTTAAAAATTATAAAAATTGAAAAGTTCAATTTTGGCCATATTTGACTTAAGTTCAACATGACGGTTGAATAGTAGGGAACAACTAGATCCTAGACTTGGTAAATTAAAAACCTTAAAAATAACCTTTCTTAAAGTTTAACCGTCGATAATATATGTCCTTATAGTTTACTTAGAAATAGGCAAATTTTGAGTTCACTTCTTGGGCTAAATCAAAATAAGGGAAGAGTATTGATATTTTTATTAAAGTATAAGTCTGAAAAATAATTCCTAAGTTTAAGTTTAAATTCTGAAAATATATACCCTACAAATTGCACAAACACGAACCTTGAAACTTGGAATAGTAGAGGAGACCTTGAAATGCTCTTGTCTAAAGTCCTTAGTACGAAGGAAAATAAAATAAAAATACAAGTGTGAATAATGAGATAAAAAAAATGAACACTGGTTTTGTAATTACTTAAGGCTGCATAAATAGAAAAAATATATAGCGAGGGTGCCTTATCACCTAGTGCCTTAGACCAACTAGTTTGGGAGTCACTGCTAAAAGCTTTAGGTATTACAAGATGAGGAATTACGCCTTAATGTGCAACCACATTTTGTAATCGGTCGTTGGTATCTCAAGAAGTATTAACGGTCGCATGAAGGATGTATGAGCAATTTCATCTAAAAAATACTTTGGACGATGGACAAGAGTATAAGAGCTTGAATTGAATTTCCAAGTGTAGGGGTGATACATACACACACATAGGGGTATATGATTGGGGTTTGGATGAGAGATATGAATGAAAAATAGGACTTATATCTTTAGTAGAGATAATAAAAATTCCTAAGTTGAGATGGAACCTTAGAAGGAAAATTCAAAAGATGCTAAAAGCTAAGTAAATTTACAAAACATATATAATCTTAAGTTAAATGATAAGGAAGTGTGAAAAATACGGGTTGATAATTTCTGAGTTGAAGATAATAGAATTCCTTGCTAGAAAACCGAATTGGAGAATAAAAGTCAATTGGCCGAATTGATAGGATTTTGTGGGCAGTATCCACTGAAAACCCTCAGGAGACAACACTCCTCCTACTAGGGACACCTAGAGGTTTAATGTCTTGTTGCACGAGCTCAGTGCAATCGCGTTTCCATGCGAAAGTGAGGTTAGGTCTTTTCGAGAATAAAACTAGTTTTGCTCGAGGACGAGCAAAACATAAGTTTGGGGGTATTTGTTCATATCATAATTTTGCATTATTATATTCCTCATTCTTATTTATTTTACAAATAAACATGTGCTTTTGATCCATATCTGCTACATAGTTGCAGGTTACAGGTTCTCGGAACAAAACAGTGAAAATGATGAAAAGACGTTACAAAAGTGCGACTACGACCAACAAATAGAAGAATCTCTATCATGTCTACAGTTTGAAGAACAAACGAAGATCAATGAACAATTTCACAAAGTACAAAGGCAGCGCAAGATTCAAGACTTCAACACGAAATGAACGGTAAAAGTCCACAACATTCTGCACTGTGGAAATCTGGAAGAAACTAGAAGACATTCTGAAGAACCAAGTGAATAAAATGGAAGGAAAAAGCAACAGAATGAAGCCCTGAAGAAATGATACATCAGGACCATCAAATGGCCGCAGAACCGCGGCCAAACCATGCTTATGGCCGCGGATCCGCGGCCGTGCTAAGCGCGTGTCGGCGCGTGTCGGTGCGTGTCGGTGCGTCGGTGCATTGACTCGGTTTTCTTAAGGGTATTTTTGTAATTCTAGATATGGATCAGATGGAAACCCTAGGGTTTCTATTATCTATAAATAGGAACCCTACAGCCTGTTTTGAGGTGTGCCTCCTGTTGGGTGCCTCTTTAGAGATGCCTCTTTTAAATTCCAGATCTTAGATTTTCAATTCAATGTAATCGTCAAAAAGTGCATCAATAAAGAAGTATGTTTTTTATCTTGCCCTAGTTAATTTCTTTTTTGCCCTATTTATAAATTTCTTTTCTACCCTAGTTATAAATTTTATTTATCTGCCGTAGTTGTTAATTTTATTTATCTGCCGTAGTTGTTAAATTAAAATCATAAAAATGAACTCTTAGATCTTAAAATAAAAACACCAATTTTTTTGGACTTAACTCGTTAGAACACAAAGATAAGGAATCCATCTCTCTGTGGACCGACCCGTACTCAACCGGCTAGCTACCAAGCATCACCGTTCTTGATTGCGGTTAAATATTCTTTGATTCAACTTTTAAAAGTGCACGCACGCAAAAGCCTCTAACAATCAGCCGACGGCAAGAAATAACCGTGTGTCGAGTCCCTGCACAAACCTCTTTACCCTATCAACCAAGTACGGAGTATATCGGGGCAACTGAGTAAACTGGATATCATACTCGGACATTGTCATCCCTGGAGCCTTGAGCAAAGCCTTAAAACTACGAGCTCGAGCATCACGAACGCTCTCTAGAAGGAAACATGGTAGAAATACTGCTGTGAACTCGGCCCAAGTCATAGGATGTAGACCTGCAGCTCGACCTCTCTCGACCGACTCCCACCATGTCTGTGCAAGGCCCTCCAGACGGAAAATCGTAAGCTCCACCCATCTATCGTCGGAACATCTGAGCGAACGGAAAACCCTAGCTAAATTGTCATGGAATGTCTGCGGATCCTCCGCTGCATTGGTGTCGGTGAATACCGGGGTCCTCAGCCTCATAAAATCCTGTAGTGATACCGGAAATGCCACGGTAGTAGTAGGAGCGACTGTCTGGGCAGCAGGTACTATCGTAGTATGTGCTGTAGTAGGTACGTCCTCCGATCTCGGTGCACGACTGGCCTCTACTAAGGATCCCACCATCTGTCGTAACTCCTGCATACCTCCCATCATCTATCGTAACTCCTCCATACCAGACTCTAGCCTATCCATGCGGCCTGGGGAAGGTAGATCAGTCTGTCCCTGAGGCGTAGGTACGCCACCCTGCTCGATCCTCGTCTCGGAAGAGCCTGCTCGGATCTCATCTCGGGCGGCAGCCCTCTGCGCTCTCGTAGCCTTCGGCAGCATAGTGGCTGGTATAGGAAACAGGATAATAAGAACAGGGCAATAGAATCATAGGATACACGGAATTGAAGAAGGAATTTCAAGCAAGTATATCCTAAATTCACTTAGGCAGAGTACTGTATCGCAAGTATGCCGCGGACATACACACGCTACGTTACCCTGCTTAAGTCACTTACTCTATCTACCAAGGGTCATCTTACACTCAGAAAGGTAAAACCTATCGCTCTGATACCAACTTTGTCATGACCCGAAAGGTACAAAACGTGACTGGCACTTAAATTACGAACGTCTCCAGGCATACGTAATCTAAGTAAGCCGAAGCCCAGAAATCAAAACCAAATAAGCAGTAGAGTGAAGGAAAACCAATTTATTGAAAGCAATTTTTAATCAAATAAGTCACATCAAGCTTTTTAAAAGCAATATCCATTTTTTCCGAAAATTTCGGCAGAGTCTTCTTTGTAAATACTGGCCCCCAAACGGGTACAAAACAGGAATATATCAATAACATGAAATAAGGCATCCCCAAGCGGGAGCTAGCTCTTCGCCCTATGGCGGACACAAATCCCATGCAATATAAATCAGCAATGTGCAAAATAAGCATAAAAAGGCACAAGTAATAAGCAACTTGTCGGCTCAAGTGAGCGTGACCCAAAGAAACAATATACATGCCTACAAATCTCACTGTCTCTCCTCTAAATCAATATGCATCAGTACTGATAGATGATACAGTAGATGGAGTACACTAGATACAATGAATATACAAGGTGGAAACAAAATAATGATACAACCCACTTACGAGCAAAACCTCAAATCCAACAAAAAGGAGGAAGTGGGTCCGTCGGTACAGTGCTGACGGATCGGACCTGCAAAAAGGCTGTGGCACAACGGGGGCGAGTTTCCAACTCGTGAGTAGTATGTATCATCTATAAAGACTATCGTAAGCATGTACGCAAAGTATCACAAATTTACAATATTGATATGGTATGAAGTAATAGCATGTATGCGACATGAATGCAATGTAACACATGATCTGAATATGCTGATATGAGGAAATCATTATTTTCATCTTAGAAAACTCTTTTGAAATATCTGAAGTAATATCAATTAAATCAACAGAAATCTGTGTCCAGCATCGATACCTCAAATGAATATCTCAATGTCCCAAAGCATAGGTATCTCAAAAAGTCTCGGGCTCCGGCAATCCGGACTGGCCCATCTCAAGTATCAATGTCTCAATATCTCACGAGCACTGTCGGTATCCTCCGGATATCCGCCGCGCCAACAATCACCGGTAGGTAGTCTGCGCCTGCCATGCTCATCGTCTACTACTCGAACTTCTTGCCCCGGGGTACCTTACCGGGCCCACCATGTACCCGAGACGGTTCATCCTGCTCTTCAAAACGGGTCTCGAAAACTAACATAAAACTCATGGTGGACGACACAAGTATCATATCTCGAGAAAACCGCAACTTGCAATATTTAAAAATGATATCAGTTTTATTAAATCCTTGCGGTTTCTCCAAAATCTCATAAATCTCAAATGCTGAAATCCTCAAGAAAGAAAGTACCACAAGTACACATGTCAATGATGATGAATGCCTATGGTATCAACAATGCGAACTGCAATATATGACTAAAAGACTATGTATGATCGAATAATGTAATGAGGTACATGCATCTGACTAGCAATTCCACATGTTCATCTTGCGGAGTCTACTATATTAGTACTTGTTTATACGTCGTATATGGTGAAATTATTCTAAATTCCGGTTTAAACAAGTTATCTAGTGTTTGTGGCATAGCAATTACCAAGGCGTGTGTGTTCGCATGAATAGTGCTCGTGCAGCATAAAACCCTGATAATGGTGTAAGTGTCCTATGAGATGAAGTTGCACAATTATATATAATGAATTAAGCAAGCCAATTATTTACTGCGTCGCATATCTCATTTAATGGTTTCAATGGTTTTTATACGATGAATTTAACACAAATATGGATATACAGGTCATGCAGTGCCGTAAAATAAGTAAGTAGGAACTACATGCAACAAGCTGATATTACTATAAATTCTAAATTATCGGGCACCTCGCGCCATCCTAGATGTATACATCTATTCACCGGAAATACCCAGCTAGCTTGATCCAATCACCGCTTTCCCTTTTCGTGCCGCGTCCGAAGTCTCCACGACCGATCCTGGAATTTGCACAGCACAAAACATCAGATTACATATCCTGAAATGACGCCAAGTCACAAAATGAAAGGGTCGACGTCAACGAGTTAGGCACATCGTGCACTTGGTGCGCAAAACGCCAACAACCACTAAAACCTTAACTAAAATCGTCGCTTTGGAACAATCGCCAAAACTAAGACCCGATTAAACCAAGTTCGCATTCACACACCCTAATTATCGTAGGAGATGCCAATAATATAAGCAAGATATGACAAATAATTCATCACATAATTTTATAAAAACCTAGTAAGCATTAGCATTCCAAATTCGGTGCAACATCATCGATTCGCGACAAAAAGACTACTATCAAGCATAATCACCCAAGTTAAACCATTAAATAGCCACTACACTAAATTTTAACCCATTTACCATGCTTCAAAACCTATTTTCCATAAACAAACCCTTTGTTGATTTTTATAAACTAGCAATCTAAATCCATTCCATACATGAAATACTAAATTAACACCAATTGAAACCCACTTAAGAAAATTAACCTCTTAGATTAGGTTAGTAAAACAACTAGATAGCAAAATAGATTTAATTAACCTAGTAATGGTGTTCTAAACCCTTGTTCAAACTTAAACCACTCTCTTTAAAAAAACTAGAT
The DNA here is from genome assembly GCA_030015575.1 of Agapanthus africanus. NCBI lineage: Eukaryota > Viridiplantae > Streptophyta > Magnoliopsida > Asparagales > Amaryllidaceae > Agapanthus > Agapanthus africanus. Next base: position 728,999,975 of record JASDDO010000019.1, on the reverse strand, counting down.
TAGAAATTAGCAATAAAATTAACATTTCAAAGTTCTAATTTAGCACACTTAAACTATAAATTAACCATTGATTGAAATTATACCTCACAAGTCCAAACCTTAGCTTGCTCTAGCCTCCCAAGATGCCTCCTTTCTCCAAGTTTTGAACTAAATTGGGTTTGAGAAGAGGTAGAATAGGGATTTGTGTTGAATTTGTGAAGAAATTTATGGATTTTTTTGTTGAATTTTGATGGAATTTAGAAGCAAAAAGAGAAGGAGAAAATGGGGGAAAAAGAGGGCTGCAGCAGGAGGGGTTTCGGCTAAGGGGAGATGGGGGAGAGTGTGAGGGAATGGTGTGAAAAAAAATCCAAGTCAAAGCCCCCCAAATTACGATAATATCCCCACCCAATTTAATATATAAATTAACCCTTTTCTTAACTTTTCTATTCACATGAATGAAGACAAATAAGAGGGGAGGAGTGGGCTGCTGGTGGTGGTGGGGCCGGCCATGTGGAGGTGAGGATGTGTGAGAGAGTGTACAAGAAAATTCTATGCAAAAAGACCCCCCCTCAAGTTACCAAATTGCAAGTTTTAGTTTATTTTATTTAAATTTTAATTTCCTTAGATTATAAACAACTAGAACTTGGAATAAAAAGCTAAAAATTTATATTACAAACTAGATTATAGTTGTCATGGTTCTAAAGCATGTAATTAGCCCATTCAAATTTGTATTTATCGCTAATTTAATGTATTTTTAACAGCTTAAAATAATATTAAAAATAGTAAATTAGGGAAAAAATTTTAAACGACCGGAAATTTATAAGTGGCTCATTAGCTACCAAAAACTAGCAATTACCTATCCAAATTAGGTATAATTAGGCCTATACTGAAAAATAATTATAATGACAATTTACGGAAAAATACCAAATATTTACCGATTTTCGGGAAAATACCAAAACGACTTTTCAAGGCGTTACAGGTTTGAGGAAGAAGATGAGAGCTCAAGAGAGATGAGAGTGTTGTGATAAGAATGATATGAATAATGGCTAAGTGTTGATGACTATGAAGCAAATCATTTCCCACAAAACAATAACATAATTTCACCATGCCTCAATAGACATCCAAATACAATGAGTCACCAAGTAGCCATGCTTCAATCATATCCAAGATAACACCTCATTTCTCCACCTCATTATCCATTTAAGTAAATGGACTAAAAGAAAAATGAGGTGTCTTCTTCTAGAAGCATTCTTGTGAAATTACAAGAATACCATTCACCGTATATACATACTTGTATTCGTATTCCAAAAAATATGAATACCAAGAGACGAAAATAATCCAAGAATATAATACTAGGATCCGGCTTAAACCAAAGCCCACTAGTATTATCCGTCCGAACATCATCCGTGCACAAGTACACGTATAGGATCGGAACCATGCTATAAAACCATACGGCCTCTACTTCGTTTCGCCTGAAGCAGGGAAACCCTCTATGTGAGACTCTAAAGACTCGACAGTACGCTGGCAGTGGGTTTAACCATAAGTATGTCAGCGGTACTAGCTGCACGTAACGGCTACCCAGGTATCTGTCGATAAGAAGGCCAATAAGCAAACTCATCCGAACTCCTACTGAGCCTATCTTTGACAATCTCCGTACAGTCTGATCTGTTCATCTAAAATACTCGCATATGAGGCCTAGGGGGATGGTAAACGTCAGACCCCTAATAGCGCAATAAGTCATGCTGGAGTAGAGCCTAATACACTATGAGAAACTACTGGAGTACCTACCAGTAAATCTTGATTGCCCTGGCTAGGGACTTTGTGTAATGGATTTCCGAACACAGCATGATATCAACCCCCAATACTGGGAGAGACGAATCCTATCTAACCGCTACTGCCTCCAAATGCTTCAGGACTGCACCCAATTACTACCTGTTTGCACGACTCCTTTGAGCCGTGGTAGGGTAGTAATATAAGAATAGTGAGAACGCACTCGAGACAAAGTAGCGATGTCAAGTCAACGGACTAAGCTGTACTCATGTTACCTGGGAACTGCTACCTAACGATAGGTATAATACCAACCAGCAGTTCCCTACGAGTCCGTCCAGTGTTACTCATAACCAAATGAGCATCTGTATACCATCTCCAGTACGACATACTAATGGCTGTGGGACAGACTATCTCCCCTGCTGGGATGAGAAGCGTATACACTAGTCTACTCTAAAGTATCGATGCCCCGTCTCGATAATCCTATGACTAGGGACCTTTATAAGGATGTGCTTATAGACTACCCAGCCCCCACTAGTGTGACTGTTATCACAATGCTGGTAGTCATGCAAAAATCCTTAGGGCTCCACTAATATGTATAAGCGATATGATAAAATAAACATATGCACATATTGAGGTAGAATCAAAACAAGTAGCATACTACCATTTTGAGTAAGACTGTTATTATATCTGTGTATATCCCAAGTTTCCAAAATATAATAGACAAACAGTATGATACAATAATGGTCTCTAGGGCATATATCACTAACAATCTCCCACTTGCACTAAGGCCATGTATTGGCATATCGCAGACTTATCATCTCGATTAGCCTCTCAAACTGTGTCTGAGGGATGGCCTTTGTGAGTGGATCTGCAGTGTTATTCTCTATCTCTACTCTCCGCACCTCAATCTCCCGGCGATCAACGATCTCCTTGATCAGGTGGAACCGCCTCAAGATGTGTCTGGACTTCTGATGGGACCTTGGTTCCTTCACTAAAGCTATAGCCCCGTTGTTGTCACAATACAGTGGTATTGGATCAACAATGGACGGAACCACCTGAAGCTCTGTCACGAACTTCCTGATCTAGACAACTTCTTTCATGGCATCACATGCAGAGATATACTCCGCTTCCATCGTCGAGTCAGCAACGGCGTCACATGCAGTGAAAATTTTGAGTTAGGACAGATTCAAACTATATGAAATGATACGATTCAAGGAATATGAATTGTAAAAAATGTTTCAGTTGCTAGTTCTTACATTATATTGCTTAGGTTGTCCATGCAGAGCTGAACTGCATGCTAGGTTCCATACAGCTCGAACCTGCATGGGCCACCAACAAAACCTGTCACACCCCGCTTCCCAGTATATGGGCAGAGGATGCGACGAGACCGCTACGTATTTACTCTGAAGTAAACACGCTGAGCGTATCTAAGCAATATAAGTAAAATGCACAAGAGACAGTGACAATAGATATAATTGAACAACTTTATTTATTAACATTCTTTTTACAATGCATCTGAAAAGTAAATACATAGAATGGAAAGTAATGCCTAAACAGTGGTATAACAGAAATGGAAAATATAGAATGTAAATGTGTACAAGTAACTAGAGCTCCGGGTCGAAAGCTAGCTGATCCAAGTCCTCGAAGGTGGCTCGATCTCCTGAAGGTCCGAATCACCTGACGACATTCCAAAGAAAAGAAAGAGAATGTCGTCAGCGAATAAATCGCTCGGTAAGTCCCGTAAATAGACAAGAATGGAATAGACAGAATAGAGTATATATTATTATAATGTTGTATTTGGTGTTAACATTGTTGTTTGTAGCTTGGTACAGAAGAGGCCAGTGTATACGAGAGCAGTCTCTTAAGACCAGAGACTATGGTATATGGAGTACAAGGAATCGTTCAGCCACGGTACAACGACAATTGAATTCAGGTTATGTGTATTTATGGTTGCTGTCTCATGCCACTTCTAACACCTTCCATACCAATCTACCCCTTATAAACCCCGCGATGTCTTGAATGTATTATTTGTATTGATGTAATGTTTGAAGTGTATATTGTATATAGATGGATGGCTTACCGAAACCATGATATCAGTAAATGGATGTAACTGGAGAATCATGTAGATGGATGTATATCCATGGTTCGGTTCAGTCAATATAGATTGATTAGATTGAATAGACGAATTCATAGATCCATGTTGTATTGTAGTTTGATACTTGAATCATATTCAAGTTAGATTGATTATATTGAGACTCAGTTTGAGTCAGACAATTTGAAAAGAAATTGAATCCTGAATTATGTTTTGGTGCTATCGGTAACTGCTGCACTTGGACGGCGGAATTTGTGTCTTTTTCAAAAACAATTATCAAGTTGATAACACCGTTTGTTAAGTTGTCTATCTTAAATATGCAAGCACCCATATCTCCGGCTCCCTGAGGCTCAAAAGACTGGTCTCGCTTAAACCTATGTTTCCTAGGGTCCTTATTGTATTTTCGTATAACTTGAGAGGGTTTTATGTAAACATAATTTTGTATAATTTTCAAAATACACCTCAAGCATTTTTTATCGTCTTTAGGGTTTTTATGGATGTATATTTTATCAATGTGACATTTCTAGTGAATAAAACCTAATTTCATAATATATGGTATTTATTTGTAATATTGGAATTGTATGATATTTTCTTGTAAATAAGATGTTTTTATTGAATTTTGAAAATGTGGAATATTATAAATATTAAAAATAGATATTTTGATATTAATTACATATATATTTATTTATTAAAAATATATGTTTTATTTATAATAGAAATCACATTTTCTAAAGAAAATTGTATTTTAAATCTTTCGAGATCGTATGCTCCTTGCGGAGGTCTGCATCTCACTCTACTAGGCTCGAGGATGTGCGATAATCCGCACCATATCGAACGGGCTTCCCGAAATGGGTTGTAGATGTGCAATTGCAAAGATTTGTTAAAATACACTTCTTGTATAAAAAGCTTTTATAAGTTGAAAGTAGTTATATGTAAAGTCGTCTTTTTCCCAAATCTATGTTCCCAAATTCCATCATGCTATATTAGATATGTATATTTTGAGGAGGTAGGTCATTACCTCATGAGTAATCTAAAGGTATAAAGGTATTATAGAGTTTATGTCGGAAACTAAAGTTTGTGGTATTTTAATGTAAAATTGTGATAAAAGATGCATATAACAAACTTGTGATAAAACTTGTTAAAGATGTTTATTATTGTTTAATGAACAATATGTGATGATATGAAGGTATCTTGATTAAGAAAAGTTATAGTTTTTAAAGAAAACCGAATCGGAAGTCAGACTAACTCCGCTTCTGTCGGGTTTTAGTTTTGAATGTTTTTAGAATAGAGAAAAGAAAGAGAAGTAGGGACTTACTAGTTGACTGGCTAGAGGAGAGAAAGAGGAAGAGGTGGGAGTTTCCGGTGCGTCGTTTCGTCGTCGGAAACTCCTCGGATTGCCGTCGGATGTTCGTCGGAGCTTTGCCCTTTTGCTAACTCCACTTGCACACAAAAGGCTTGGGAATTTTCTTGACAGTTTGGGCAGGGATTTGGGAATGAGGATGGGTGATTTGAGGGTGGTATTTATAGGAAAAATTAGGGTTTTAGGGTAGTGAAAGGGTGTATTAAAATGGATTAAATGTGTGTTTTAATGTGCTCTGTAAATGTGCAGGAAAAACAAATAATACAGGAGTTATGGAGGGAGTCCAAGAGTCGCAAGGGTTAAAGAAAATTAGGGTTTAACCCGAGCTGGACAGGCGGTGCCGGCCGAGTCAGCTAATTCGCCGGCCTGAGGCGCCGAGTCGGGGGCTCGTATCTTCGCCACGTGTCGGGGTCGGTTGGTCTACTGCAGTGAACTCGTTTGTTTTATGTGTGACCCTTCAGTTTACGTGTTGTGCTCGTTTAGACTCTTGGGCTTCTAAAATATTAAAAGAATTTAATTAAAAAATATATATGGCTGATGGGATTTGAACTCTGGTGCTTTGGTTCAGCAGTGCAAGGTTTTACCAATGAGCTACAAGCACCTTCTTGCTGTTCAAAAGTAAATCAAATACTTATAGTACTCATAAGAATTGTAAATACCCCAAGTATACATTAACTTTAAATGAATTTTATGTACACTAAAATTGGTGTTGTTACAGTCTACCCTCCTTACAAAAATTTCGTCCTCGAAATTTACAATTTATTTTAAGGACTAGATTACAAATATGTGAGGATATCTTGCACGCATCTCGTCTTCCCTTTCCCATGTCGATTCTCCTGGAGTGTCTTTTCTCCACATCACTCTAACCAAGTTGACTTCTTTGTTCCGAAGTGACTTCACTTTTCTGTCCAGGATCTCATCAGGTTATTGCTCACAAGATAAGTCGGGCTATACAGTGAGCTTGGAATGACTGAGAATATGGCTGGGGTCACTCACATACCTTCTGAGTTAGGATATGTGGAACACATTGTGCACTCCTTCCAATGAAGGTGGTAGTGCCAAGCGATAAACCACTTCACCCACTCGTTCGAGTATGTAGAACGGTCGAATGTACTTTGGACTTAGCTTACCCCGTCTTCTAAATCGGATAACTCCGCGGTTTGGAGATATCTTTAGAAATACATGATCTCCTGGCTGGAACTCCAAATGACGGCGCTTTGCATCAGCCCAGTGTTTCTGTCGATCTTGGGCTATGCGCATTCTTTCCCTTATAGTACGAACCACATCAACAGTTGCTACTATCATTTCAAGTCCAAGAAGTTCTCTATCTCCGATATCGTCCCAACTTAATGGCAATCGACACTTCCTTCCATAAAGTACTGCAAAGGGTGCCATTCCTATGCTTTCTTGGTAGCTGTTGTTGTATGAAAACTCTACAAGATGTAGGTGATCTTCCCACGATCCTCTGAAGTATAACATACACGCTCTGAGCATATCTTCCATGTTGGATATAGTGCCTTCAGAGTCAATTATTGGATCACAGGCACGTGATTGCAATGATTGAAGGAGGACCTATGCCGGTAGGACAGTCTTACTCAAGATGATAGTATGCTATCTGGTTTATCTTTATCATCGTGTACTACTTTAGGTGAACTTACAGGTCACTATTGCACGTTGATAGAGCCCTTAGGATTCTTGCTTGATGGCCAGCAGTATGATGGCGATCATATACATGGGAGCTGGGGTCTATAAGCACATCCTTAAAAGGTCCCTAGTCATGGGAGTTTTCGAAACAGGGCATCGATACTCCAGAGTAGACTAGTGTATACAGTCGAGACCCCGACGAGGGGCGGTGGCCTGTGTCACAAGCCACTGGTGTCAGTTGGTTCACCTAAGATTTATACAGGTGCTCATTGGGTTATGAGTACACCGAATAGGACTCGCTGGGAACATGCTAGTTGGTATTATACCTGACGTCAGATAGCAGTTCCCTGGTGACATGTGTACAGGTTAGTTCATCGACCTGAGATCGTCATTTGTCTCGTGTGAGTTCCCACTGTACTTTGATTACTACCCTACCACGGCTCAAAGGAGTCGTGGAAACAGGTTTTAGTTGGGTACAGTCCCGAGCCACATGGAGGCAGTGAGCGGATCGGCAGGGGTTTCGTCTCTCCCGGTATTGGGGGTGAGATCGCGCTGTGTCTAGGAGAGCCATTACACGAAGTCCTTGGCCAAGGCAGGAGATTTACTGGTAGGTATTCTAGTAGTATCTCAGGGTGTTCTGGGCTACACTTCGACACGACTTGTACCGCTTTTGGGGGTCTGACTTTTACCAACCCCCTAGGCCCGCCATGCGATGCTCATAGACGAACGGACCGGACTGTACGGATATTGTCACTGACAGGCTCAGTAGGGTGTCAGGATGAGTTCGCTCATCGACCTCCCTTTTGGTCAATACCTGGTAGCCCGTTACGTAAGGCTAGTACCTCTGACTTGCAAGTGGTTAAATCCATAGCCAATGTATTGACGAGTATTTAGAGTCCCCCACAGACTGTTTCTCAAGTTTCGGGCGAAACGTTGTAAAGGCCGTATGATATATGGCAGGGTCCGATCATATACGTGCAGTAGTGCACGGATCATGATCGGGCGGATCATACTAGTGGACTTTGGTTTAAACCGGATCCTACTATTAGATTTGTTTGATTACTTTAGTCTCGTCGCATGTGCATTCAGTCGGAATGCAGATGCAAGTATGTATATACAGGTGAGGGGTATTCTTGTGATCCGTCACGAGTTTACTTTAGATGTTGCCATTCTCTTTTTGGATTAAACATTTTAGTTTAAATGTTTAGTGGAGGAAAATGTGAGTGCAAGTTTTGTCTTTTTGCATCGTTTCATGTCACATTTATTTGGTGACTCGTGGTCTTGGTTTGGGTGATAATTAAATGTGACATGGATTGATTTTATGCCTAATTATGATTATGGGGGATAATATGGAGAGAGAGGGCAGCCAAGTATTGGCTTAGGGGATTATTCTTTTGGGATGTTATATATCTCGCTCTCTCACAATAATTCAACACAAGAGAAGAAAAGAAAAGAGAGCCTCTTCTTCTTCTTCTTCCTCTAGCTTACATCATCCACTAATGGCAACACCTTCAACCTCTATCCATACAATGGATGAAAGAGACAAACTGATCACAAACATTCTCTACATCACCTTGGACACATCGGCTAGCACACTTCGTGCCCGAGTTGCTTCGGATGAAGCGGGAGCCCGTAAAAAGACTCGTAGATGTGGTGCCCTTTCCGACGAGGAGATCGAGACCGGAGTTGCCGCGAGAAGCTTGGGATGGTGGCCAAAGACCGAAGGACACGGATCGATCGGTATAGCTTTCCAACCCTTCTCTTGTTTGTTAGTAGTAGGTTAATGGTTCGATCCGGGTTTTAAGCATACGATAGCGCCGGTTTCAAGTTTAGAAAAAGTTTTCGTTTCCGCATTTTGGTCTCGGACAGACGGCCGGGGCGCTACCGTATACTTACATGGTATTAGAGCCACGCCATTAACCTTTACTAGCTTGCTCTAACGTATTTAGAACTTCGATCGAATGATATTTCCAAAACTGCGATTCCAAGTTATCTAGTTTCTGTCGAATTTTTTTTGTGCTCTAAATTTTTTTTTGGGTATGTTAGAAAATCAGGAAGGGTTTTTTAAGAAATCTGAGAAAATTTGGCACACTGTTTTTACTGTAGCGCGGTGGAACCGCGGCCGTACCCACGTTTTGGCCGCGGTTCCGCCGCCGTACTGTAGCTTCACTTTACCAAATTTCTTCAGGTGGTCTCTGACTTGGAAATGGGGTTTCTGGTAATTTTATTTTTGGCACAGATTATTTTGAGTACTGGATATTGTACTTGGGGCCCACTTCGGGAAATTTTGTCGATCGAAAATTTTAAATATGTTAGTTCACAGTGCTTACTTTATATCTGTGACCGTGAATGTCATTCGAGCGGTAAATCCTATCTAATTGCTATAGTTCTTTTAGACGGATTTGCGAACGTGACATTCACGTTGATGTTCTGTATTGTGCTGTGATGTTGCGGATTTGTCGTGGTGGATAGCCTGGATGCAATGGTAGTACAGTTTGGTTGTATTTGTACATTTGATATTGCGGGGCGAGCTTCCGACATGTTGACTGCCGCACTGCCTGTTTGTATATTATTCTTTTGGGGCACGACCGGGGTGAGGTCGATGTACCCGTTGTATATTTTACTTTCTGTACTAGGATTACCCCGCGGTGGGGTGCACGGATAGCCGGGTTCTAGAGGGCAACGGGCCCGCATCTCATGGCTTTGAGACGGAGGAGGCTTTACTCTAGAATTGGCGGGCTATTCGCTGCACTCGTAGGGGGTATTGGTTGACCTAAGGAGGGGTGCTCAAGTTACCGGATTCCGTGAAGTGCTGGGTGGTCCATTCACTTTGTTGAAGGGGGCTGCCTCGCTTCAGATTTTGGCGGGTGACTTGCCGCACCCGTAGGGGTCTAGGATTTCATTGCACAGGCTATCCACACGACCAGGGGAACGTCGGGTTTCAGTTGCGGCTCTATGAAACCTGGGGCTCCCAGATTATCTGTATTGTTCTATGATGCTTATTACATTTCTGTGATGTTGCATTTATCACGCCTTGAGCGATTATTATATATTGATATATATATACTAGTAGATGTTGTATATGTTTTACACCCGCGCTAGTCTAGTCCCCGCTCTGTCGTTAGTTAAGTAACCTAACAGGTGATGACGGGACCCAGTGGCGAATGCGGATGCCATATACGTACATCGTATTTTCGTTCTTTTGTGGTGTGATCAATTGATGGGACTGTATTGATTCGGATCAATGCAAGCTAAACAAACCTATTCTGATGTTGTTGGAACATTTTTCAAAAAAAGCTATTATTGCAAGGACGTTCTCTTTTGTTTTGCATAGTGGTATTCGGTTATGAATATCCAGCACCTCAGTCGACGAGGCAAGGGCCGAGATCCCTTCATCGGGAGTGACCCCTTGGACAGAAATTTGCGTCAGGGTAATAACTTCACTATAGTCGATTACTTTTTGCTTTGCATCGTGGTGTTCAGTTGGAATATCCTGCACTTCATTCTACGGGGAAAGAGCCGAGATCCCATCACCGGGAGTGACCTCTTTAGCAAAGGTTTTCGCTACTATATTTTTATAAAAATCTATCCGGTTCCTTCAACGATATCAAGTTCGTTACGTTAAAGGTTTTTCGCAAAAAAACCATTCGTAGACCTCCGTCATTTCAGAGCGTTAGCACTTAGTATTCATGCTATGTTTGTTGGCCAAAGTCAAGGCATAGTGTATGGTAGCTATTTGTTACTTTTCTGTTGCATAGATAGATGCGTTGGTTTGGGACAGTCGTACTGCCTTGTTGGCCAAAGTCAAGGGTAGGTACGGGTGGGTTCAAATTAACCTGGATAATGACGGGTAGAACTTGACTTGTGACTTATAATTTGTTGGCCAAAGTCAAGGTCATAAGAGCATGGGGTAAAAATCACATCGGGAGTTTCTAAAGAAACTGAAACTTGCCAGTCATGCGCATACCTTCTGGAGTGTAATAATGTGAGTGGATTCCGTCACGTTATCATGCGATGATAGTTGGATCCTGATTCCCACTGATGAGTTAGTTTACTCCTCGGGTGATCCTGACTAATTCTTCTTTTAGGTTTGGAGGAGAATTTGAGGTTACAGTGGGAGGTTTCCTGATTAGATAAAGTGATAACCATTCTGATCTAGGTTAGAGTGCAAGCTGAGTGTTTCTTTTCTCTCTCTCTTTGGCAGCGACAATGACCCGACCCTTGACTATGACTCAGTGACCAAGTTAACCGAACCTTCTTAAAACACTGGCTTTTGGATTGTCTGAGTTGCATACCTCATTGACACTCCTTCTTTTACCCTTTTCTCCAGAACACCTCGTATTACTACGAACATCCACTTCCAATGGATAAAACCATCGTATGGTTATATACGAACTCGAAGGAACTTGTTCCAGATTCAAGGATGGTTTCCGGTTCTGGAGAAAATGAATAGGACTATTCAGTTGTCTTTTCCTTTTACCTTCTCTTACGTTGCGAGTGCTCCTTAGATTAGGACGGTACACCTATCACGCTAATTGGATAGTCTTCTTCCAAACCATAGGCAGGTGCCGAACGGTGGGGAATGAAGAAAACCAATTAGCCTAACGATGGTGTACAGAAGGTAATAAGTAAAGACAAATAAAGGGATTAGAAAGAGGGCAAAATAAATTGCGACTGCTATTCACGACCAAACCAAGTATTTCATCACCACTCCTACTTCACCTTTGTATTTCTACAGGACACTCCGTATCACTACGAAGATCCACAGTTATTTGGATACTCCATCGTATGGTTATATACGAACTCGAAGGAACTTGTTCCAGTTCGGGGATGGATTCTGGTTCAGGAGTAATAGGAATAAGATTTATTCAGTTGTCTTTTATATTTACCTTCTCTCGCATTGCGAGTGCTCCTAGGATTAGGATAGTACACCTATTATGCTTATTGGATAGTCTTCTTCCAAACCATAGGCTGGTGCTGAACGGTAGGGAAGGAAGAAAACCATTTATCCTAACGATGGTGAGCAGAAGGTAGCGACTAAAGACAAATAAAGGGTTTTGGAGAGATGACAAAGAAATATACGGTTATAGTTGTGAATCTGATAATGGAAGAGGCATTGCTAGGAATACCCGGATACCCCTTCGAAACATATTCATGTTTCAGTTTCACTGTGCATTGTTAATAGAAAACTGATTTCCTAATTAGACACTTGCTCCAGGATATGTATTTACCAGGTATGAATCTCACATCTGTATGGTTTTACGGATGATGAGTGGGAGTAAGTTATTGGGAATTAGGTGATCATCCTCATTATATCGGAATTCGTTGTAATTGGTGATATTTGAGGAAATCGCCTAGGTTGTTTGCCGGACGGCAAATATTTGGTTTTGAATATCCGTTGTTATGCACCAATTTCAAATTGATATATCTGTACGTTTATTTTTATAAAGTGAGATATAACTTTTTGAAATTATGTCTATGACTTTTACCTATATCAGTTGATGGTTAGGTAAGGAGTATTAAATAGCGGTGTAATTCTTCATAACCATAGTACAATTTTCTACCTGCGACGCACAGGGTTTGAGTTATTCAACTCAGGGGACTTGTGTAGAGTATTGTATATTGTCCAGTGTCCATTAGGACAGAGGGGTAGGTCCTCGTACTATATTCTGTTTACTTGTGACTTCTCTAGTTCTTAGACATGTGTTTCGTAGAAATACAAGGTCCAAGTTTTGAGAAGTTATAGGTATATGAATAAAGTAGAGAACTAGATGTTGCAAGTATCGGGATTCTTCAAGGTGATCGAAGATGTAGATACTTGTGTATAGTATTCAGTTGATAGTAATGGTTTTGAGAAACTTGTTTTTCTTTCAGGTTACTCATATCTGGATGCATTCCTAAGTTGAGTAACGATGATCGGCCTCCTTCCATTTAGTTGACATGCACTGGAGATAGCTGCATGGTTTGAATCCGGCTCCAATTAAATCAGTGCCTCTGTTTCTATATTGGATATAGAATAGTTCATATCTTAACATTGTTAAGATACGGGGAGTTTTCCGGCTTATGCTTAAAACCAGACTCTGGATAACTCAATGCACGTTTCCGTAATGGCTGTTTGTGGGTTGACCCGGGCTATGACGAGTGTTGACTTTCTACCATCTAGAAGATCAATAGTGATATTGTTCTTGACTCGCCACAGTTTTAATAAAAATGGATTTTTTCAGAAAACAGTAGTGGGAGTATGGTAGAACTGGAAGTGATTCCAGAATCACAAACGATTACTGAAAATTTAATAAGAACCTAAAGATTCAATCTGGTTTGACATTCCATTGGCCACTCCGCAGATATGGTGGGTAGCCTCAGACACTCGAGAGGTACTTCGGTATGCTCAAAGACGGTGACAGGGAGGTTCTTGTTTACCCAGACTTGCCATTGCTGGTGTTCCAGACTGTGAGACCCTGCAGGAGGATGAGTATAGCGTCGTTCTAAACTGGCTTTAGAAGTGTACGTGTATATGACTCTGCCAGAGGGCTGTCGTAGTCAGTGGGAGCAGCGGAAGCATAGTGGACAAGTAGCTTATGTCCATTTATGGACTAAAGCAGATATAGCGGAGATAGATCATCTATTTCTGATGTGACAGTCATAGGTTTGACTTCATCAGAATAGGGGATGGATCTGTTAAGAAGGTAGTAGGGTGTGATGTCATGGTATTTGGATGACATACACATAGTAGGAAGTGATATTCCTATACTACGATCGTTTATACTATGGTTGTCACACAGTGGTTTCTCCTCATAGGATATAGATATAATATCAGACATTCTGGTTACTAGATCTATGGTTTTAGATCTAGATTTGGGAAGTGTCCCAATCTGGGTACTTAGACAGCATTCTAAAGGTGTTTTAGAATGGACGACTCCTGGCACAGTAGTGTACCTGCAGGTGATGGAGTCACCCTCTCTAAAGGTGTCTTACAGACTAAAGGGGAGAGGGATGTGCATGATTGGCAGATCACTTGCTTAGGCAATTGAGTAAATGATGAGATGTCAAGTACCACACCAGACGTTGTTTTTTGCACTAGATGCAATAAGTTGATATTAATCCAATCCTGGAGAAACGATCGGAAGCAGTTTTAGAACATAAGTAGATGTTCTAGGGATATGATAACAACAGCCTCTTTTAGGAGACGGTTATCCTTTCAGGCTTCCAAGGTGACCTGGATGACAGAGTGACTGTCACAGCTATAGTTTTCCCTCTGACGAGAGGCAGTAGTTTGGACAGTGTAAGTCCACGTTGCTCACCCCGGTTCTTACGGGGAGGCGGAAACGACGAAAAACAATGATTTTGTGCAAGGCAACATGGACTCAAAAGCAAGGATCTTGGCTAAACATGAAACTAGTAAACACTAAGAGGTTTTAGCTACTATGCTGTAGAAGGTATACCTCACGGAACCGGTCCTTCGGGTCTTCATCCCGCTGTCCAACTCGTCCATCTCATCTCTAAGCGTCGATCCGGACCTTGGGCACCTCCGCGGCCTTCTTAAGTCGAAGACGATCCACCCGAGAGTTGTACACTAAGCTTCGCCTCAAGCCAAGGCAACTAGGGCAAAGAGATTGCTAATCTAATTGCTTTAGGTTGTATAGAAGAGAAAGATGGATGTCTTTGTCTATGTGGATTCTTTTTCTCTCAACACATGAGATCAAAAGAAGAGATCAAGAGGAGGAAGAAGAAGGAGGAAGTTTGCAACCATGGAGCTTTTCTTTTTCTTCTCACTTCATGAGAGAGAATGAGAAGAGAATAATGAAAAAGATTAAGCCCAAATGAAATGAACCATGGTTGCAATAATACACAATAATCATCATTACTAATCCTATCATGAAAGACTTGATGGCACATTGAATTGACCATTATCATAACATAAGAAATAAAATGAAAATAAAAGAAGAGTGTGGATCTCTCTTGAAGGTCAATGGTCAACATGGTCAACAAGTCAACAAAGTCAAGAGAGATCAAGTGGTCAAATGGTCAATGCAATTAGCCATCACTAATCTATCACTAAAAGGATTAGTAAACAATGTCTCCCTACTCATAACGGTTTTGACCAAACGAATTGTCAAAACCCTAATGAGTGTGCCACATTACGGTTTTGGCCGAACCAACTACCAAAACCCTAATGGGGCACTTCCTCCTTCATCGCTCCTCAAAACTGTGCATACACACCCGCATCCGCATTCCGTAGAATGCGAATGCACAGAAGACAAATCAAATCCATCTGTGCAGTACTAGGATCTGGCTTAAACCAAAGCCCACTAGTATTGCCTGCCCGAACAGCATACGCACAAAAGTGCACGTAAGTGATCGAAGCCCTGCCGTAAAACCGTACGGCCTCTACACGTTTCGCTCAGTGCAGGGAATCTCTCTGTGTGGGAATCTAAAGACTCGACACTACGCTGGCAGTGGGTTTAACCACAGACCGCAAGCGGTACTAGCTGTACGTAACGGTCCCCAGGTAGATGTCGATAAGAAGGCCGATGAGGTAAACCCATCCGAACTCCTACTGAGCCTGTATGTGACAATCTCCGTACAATCCGGTCTGTTCGTCTGATACATCGCATGGCGGGCCTAGGGGGCGGTGAACGTCAGTCCCCAAATAGCGGTACAAGTCGTGTCGGAGTGAAGCCCAGAGCACCCTGAGATAACACTGGAAACCTACCAGTATATCTCGCTTGCCCTGGCCAGGGACTACTTGTGTAATGGCTCTCCTAGACACAGCGCGATGTCAACCCCCAATACCGGGAGAGACGAATCCTGTCTAACCGTCACTGCCTCCAAGTGCTTCGGGACTGCACCCAACTACTACCTGTTTGCACGACTCCTTTGAGCCGTGGTAGGGTAGTAATCTAAGTACAGTGGGAACACACTCGAGGCGAAGCGACAGTGTCAAGTCGGCGGACTAAGCTGTACTCATGTCACCTGGGAACTGATAACTGACGATAGGTATAATACCAACCAACAGTTCCCGACGAGTCCTGTCCAGTGTACTCGTAACCTAACGAGCACCCGCATACTATCTCAAGTACGACGAACTGACGGCTGTGGGACAGACCGTCTCCCCCGCTGGGATGAGAAGCGCATACGCTAGTCTACTCCGGAGTATCGATGCCCTGTCTCGATAGTCCAACGACTAGGGACCTGTATAGGGATGTGCTTATGGATTACCCAGCCCCCACGAGTGTGAGTGCCATCACAACGCTGGTAATCAAGCAAAGATCCTAAGGGCTCTACTAATATGTATATAAGCGATATGCTAAAAGAAACACATTCACATATTGAAGTAGAGACAAACCAAGTAGCATACTACCATTTTGAGCAAGATTGTCTATACAACTGTGAATATCCCAAGCTTCCATCAAGTAATATACAAGCTAGTATGATACAGTAATGGCCTCTAGGGCATATACACTAACAATCTCCCACTTGCACTAAGGCCATGTACTGGCGTATCGAAGACCTATCATCTCGATCAGCCGCTCGAACTGAGTCTGGGGTAGGGCTTTCGTGAGTGGATCTGCAGTGTTGTTCTCCGTATTTACTCTCTTCACCTCGATCTCCCGGCGATCTACGATCTCCCTGATCAGGCGGTACCGCCTCAAAATGTGCCTGGACTTCTGATGGGACCTGGGTTCCTTCGCTAAAGCTATAGCGCCGTTGTTGTCGCAATACAGCGGTATTGGATCAACAATGGTAGGAACAACCTGAAGCTCCGTGAGGAACTTCTTCATCCAGACAGCTTCTTTTGCGGCATCGCAAGCAGCTATGTACTCCGCTTCCATAGTTGAGTCTGCAACGGTCTCCTGCTTGGAACTCTTCCAGCAAACCGCCCCTCCATTGAGGGTAAAGACATAACCCGACATGGACTTGGAGTCATCCTTGTCACTCTGGAAGCTGGAGTCAGCAAAGGCCTCAAGCTGGAGGCCTTTTCCACCATACACCAAGAACATCTCCTTAGTCCTTCTCAGGTACTTGAGAATGTTCTTTACCGCTATCCAGTGTTTCTCCCCTGGGTCCGACTGATACCGGCTTACAACGCTCAATGCGTATGCTACATCTGGTCTGGTACACAACATCGCATACATTATAGAGCCTACTGCAGAAGCGTAAGGTATAATAGACATGCGATCCCTTTCCAAATCAGTCTTGGGAGACATCTCTTTGGAGAGGGTGATCCCGTGACAAGCCGGTAAATTACCGCGCTTGGAATCTTCCATACTGAACCTTTTCAGTATGGTGTCGATGTACCTTGACTGTGAAAGTCCCAACATCCTTTTAGATCTATCACGATAGATCTGGATCCCCAGAATGTAGTTGGCATCGCCCAGGTCCTTCATGGAGAACCTCTGCGACAAGAATCCTTTGACTGACTGTAGCATAGGAATATCATTTCCTATTAGGAGAATGTCATCCACGTACAAGACGAGGAATACCACAGTTCTCCCTACAATCTTACTTTAAATGCATGGTTCATCTGGGTTTTTGATAAAGTCGAATTCTTTGACAGTATCATCAAAGCAGATGTTCCAACTCCGTGATGCCTGTTTAAGTCCATAAATGGACTTGAGCAACTTGCACACTCTACCGCTGCTCCCACTCTGAATGAATCCCTCCGGCTGATCCATATAGACGCACTCTTCCAAATTACCATTTAGGAAAGCCGTCTTTACGTCCATCTGCCAGATTTCATAATCGTGGAAGGCAGCAATGGCAAGAAGGATCCGAATGGATTTCAGCATAGCCACTGGAGAAAAGGTCTCGTCATAGTCCAAACCGGGTCTTTGACGAAAACCCTTTGCTACAAGTCTAGCTTTATAGGTCTCAACCTGCCCATCTACACCAATCTTCTTTCTGAAGATCCATTTGTAGCTTACGGGTTTTACCCCTTCTGGAGCAAAGTCCAAAGTCCAAACTTTGTTGGTGTACATGGACTCCATCTCGGCCCGCATTGCATCCAGCCATTTTACCGAGTCGCCGCTCTGAATGGCTTGCTGGAAGCTAGTAGGCTCACTATAATCCATGGTGCAATCCTCTCTATCCCCGTCTATGAGAAAACTGTAGTATCTCTCGGGCGGATGAGACTGCCTACTACTCCCGCGGAGTAGCGCTGGGATGTCCGGTTCTCTTGAAATCTCTGGTTCTTCCAAGCTTTCAGTAATAGCTTGTGGTTCTGGAATCTCTTCCAGTTCTACTATGCTCCCACTTGCTTCTTTTTCTAAAAACTGATGTTTTAGAAAGTGGGTATGACGAGAAACAAAAACCTTTTGTTCCTCTGCGTAATAGAAAAAATACCCCCTGGAGTTCTTTGGGTATCCCACAAACTTACACAGTACCGAGCGTGCCTCGAGCTTGTCCGCATGCTGCTTTTTTACAAAAGCTGGACATCCCCATATCTTCAGATACTTAAGACAGGGTTTCTTCCCACACCACATCTAATATGGTGTTGTAGGCACAGTCTTGGAGGGAACCTTGGTCAAAAGATATGCAGCTGATTCTAGTGCATAACCCCAGAAGGATCGCGGCAACTCGGCCTTACTCATCATGGATCGAACCATATCCAATAGGGTTCGATTCCGCCTTTCCGATACACTATTGTGTTGTGGTGTGTATGGAGGAGTAAGCTGAGAGAGAATTCCATTCTCTTTTAAGTAGCCCAGAAACTTGGCACTCAAGTATTCACCACCTCGATCAGATCTCAGTGTCTTGATACTTTTGCCTGTTTGTTTTTCAACTTCATTCTTGTATTCCTGAAATTTCTCAAAGGCCTCGGATTTGTGCTTCATCAAGAAGACATGCCCATACCTAGAGAAATCATCTGTGAAAGTAATGAAGTATGAATAACCACTTCGCGCATGTGTAGACATTGGACCACACACATCACTGTGTATGAGTCCCAAGAGCTCACTTGCTCTTTCTCCGTGTCCAGTGACGGAGTCTTTGTCATCTTTCCCATGAGACAAGATTCACAAGTGGCATAAGACTGGTACTCGAACGGATCCAAGTATCCTTCTTTATGTAACTTTGTCAACCGTGTCTCATTAATGTGACCCAGTCTACAATGCCATAAGAAAGCCTGATTTAATTCCGGAGACTTTCTTTTAAGTGTGTTCTGGACACTGAAGATCTGAGCTTGATTCAAAACGTATATACCGTATTTCAATGTACCTGACCCAATCAGCACTTGATTTAGGTGGATGTTTACTACATCGCTTACAAAAGTAAAATCATATCCTTCCTTAGAAAGTAAGGATACAGATATGATGTTACAAGTCGCACCTGGTACATAAAAACAGTCACGCAGAATCAATATCTGCCCAGTTGTCAGTCCTAGATGATATTCCCCTACGGATTCAGCATACATGCTCATTCCGTTAGCAACCCTGAGAGTCATATCACCTTTCCTGATAACCCTACGGTTTCTCAAAGCCTGTAACGAATTACAGATATGAGATCCTGATCCGGTATCCAATATCCAGGAAGTAGGGTTAACTGACATACAGTTCTCTATCACAAACACACCCAAAGCCGAAGCCATAACATGCTTCGAATTCTGGCTATTGGCTTTACAAGCCCTGCAATCCTTCTGCCCATGTTCATTCCCGTAACAATAGGAACATCCCTCTTTTACTACATCTGTTCCTGAAACTTCTGCCCTTCCCTTTCTTTCTACTTCCCCAGTTTCCTTTAGGGTAGTAGGTAGAGACTGTTGAACTGAGTCAGCATCTGACCCGTTCTTCAACGTGGTCTTCAGGTCCGAGAGCTCAAAAGAGCTGGTCTCTGTAAGGACGTTGCCCCCTACAGATGACCCGATAGCCAACCTCGCTGGAAGCAATTCGTTCGAGGTCTCATATCTTGCGATACGAGATTGCTCTCTATATAAAACTTTGTTATGGAGGAAGATAGAAGCTGAGTCCATCTTCTCGTGCTGCCTCTGGTATATACCATCAACTGAGGCTAACACGAGGCACTTGGCTTTCGCACAGTCTTCTTCCGATGTCCTACGGATATCAATATCCGTGACATGGGAAACTGGACCTGAGACGGCAGGGGTTGGATCAGTCAAGAGGTGTTCCAGCTTGTCCTGGGCAATGGACATCTAGAAAGACCTTTGCCAATCATAACAGTCAGATTCAGTCATTTTATTATCTAGATGTAACCTAGGTGCGGTCACAGGGTCGCTGCAATTAAGAGAGAGAGAAGAAAACACTTAGCATGATGCTCTTGCAAGTTTAGATTGGTTTTTAATTTATCTAAACAGGATGGCTCCCACTGTCTCTCGAATCCCTCCTCAAACCATAAAGGAAGAACTAGTCAGGATCTATCTCACCGTACAATACTTGCTTAACCGTTCAGCCAGGCCAGTGTCGGTACTTCGAGAGAGGTTTTCCAACGCTTTCGCGAAGTTCCTTAATTAAGTAACCTCTTTTCCCTGTGGGCGTAGCCCCGCTAACACTTTTCTAGACATCTACTTGGTTTATAGCATTGATCGTTAAGTGAGAGATTTCCCGAGGAGTAGCATATACTCACAGCAGGATCGGGATCCAAATATCATCGCGTGATAAAACCGAAGGAATCCTACCAGAATCATCAGACTCTAAATGGTATGCAATGCTAGCAGTTTCAGTGCTTATGAAACTCCCGATGTGGATTTTTGCCCCATGCTCTTATGACCTTGACGAAGGCCAACATATCATAAGTCACATGTCAAGTTCTACCCGTCATCGTCCAGGTTAATTTAAACCCATCCGTACATACCCTTGACGAAGGCCAAAATAGTAGTACGACTGTCCCAAACAAACGCATCTATCTATGCTACAGATAAATATTCAGCAGCTACCAATCACTATGCCTTGGCGAAGGTCAAAATACATAGCTTGAATACTACTGAATATTTAACCGAGATGACGGAGGGCTACGAATGGTTTTGGCGAAACCGTGAACGTAGTGAACTTGATATAGTCGATGGAACGAGATAGCTTTTAAAAGGAGTGGTTCAAGCTCCACGTTTAAAATGCTGGTTTTCGAAAAGAACCGAGTGGTTTTGAAAGTGTTCCAACGACTTTTACTTGGTTTATTTTCTTGCATTAGTTCTTTTAATGCGTCCCATCATTTAATCCTACCATTGCAGAAAACAACCAAAATATGACGTACGCTTATGCCATTCGCATTCGCCACGGGGCCCCGTCATCACCCGTTAGGTTACTTAACTAACGACAGAGCGGGGGCTGGGCTAGCACGGCTGTAAAACATAAGCAACGCCTAAATAGTTATCATATATAAATATATAGCAATGATAGACATTACAGATCACAGATGAACACTTTGGATATACTAGGAATCCGCGATTCGTTCGAGCTTGCAACGAAAAACGGATTACACGGTCGCGATGAATAGCCAAACCCCACCCTAGACCCCTACGGGTGCGGAAAACTACCCGCCAAGTACCCGAAGCGAAGCAACCTCCCTCAACACTGTGAGTAAGCCACTCGGCACTTCGAGATACCCGGTAGTTTGTGCACCCCACCTTGGGTCTATCCTAGGAGCAAAAACAGTAAAAAGAAATTATACAATGACGGCTACAACCCCGACCCGGTTGTGCGGCCAAACAAATAATATTACATCAATTTACATATTTTACAATGAATGAAAGAAAAAGAAGCTCTCATCTCACACCCATTCCCGGCTATTCATCCGCGACAATCCACCGAGTTCATATACACAAACCATCAACATTACAGATCACAGATATGTATAACCCCCACTAATCGACGTATAGCGATTAGCGGACGTTCAATACATATTTCACATCACAGATAATATTCATTAGCCAAAGAGTATGGAATATCGATCAAAATACGGATTTTTAACCACCTGAAAAGTCAATTTGCTCTCTGGAAAATCTGGGTGGAAAAAACATGTATTAAAAATCCCAAAACATCCAAACTAAAACACTGCACAAAACCCGATCCAGTGCCGAGTCAAAACGGCGGCGGAACCGCGGCAATGAGCATGTCATTGCCACGGAACCGCGGTCGTTTGATCGAATCACTGGATCGTTTTTCTGCAGTGTTTTCATAAAACCCTGAGACGATTTTTGAAGTATGATTTTTTATTTTTAGAGCAGAAAAAAATCAACAGAAAGTGGTGGTTTTGCGGATGTGTTTTGCGACTTTTTTCCGATCGATGTTCTTAACACTTTGCTAACTTACTAGTTTATGTTTAGCTAGTCTCTGATACCACTGTAAGTCCACGTTGCTCACCCCGGTTCTTACGGGGAGGCGGAAACGACGAAAACAATGATTTTATGCAAGGCAACATGGACTCAAAAGCAAGGATCTTGGCTAAGCATGAAACTAGTAAACACTAAGAGGTTTTAGCTACTATGCTGTAGAAGGTATACCTCACGGAACTGGTCCTTCGGGTCTTCATCCCGCTGTCCCACTCGTCCATCTCATCTCCAAGCGTCGATCCGGACCTTGGGCACCTCCGCGGCCTTCTTGAGTCGAAGACGATCCACCCGAGAGTTGTACACTAAGCTTCGCCTCAAGCCAAGGCAACTAGGGCAAAGAGATTGCTAATCTAATTGCCTTAGGTTGTGTAGAAGAGAAAGATGGATGTGTTTGTCTATGTGGATTCTTTTTCTCTCAACACATGAGATGAAAAGAAGAGATCAAGAGGAGGAAGAAGAAGGAGGAAGTTTGCAACCATGGAGCTTTTCTTTTTCTTCTCACTTCATGAGAGAGAATGAGAAGAGAATAATGAAAAAGATTAAGCCCAAATGAAATGAACCATGGTTGCAATAATACACAATAATCATCATTACTAATCCTATCATGAAAGACTTGATGGCACATTGAATTGACCATTATCATAACATAAGAAATAAAATGAAAATAAAAGAAGAGTGTGGATCTCTCTTGAAGGTCAATGGTCAACATGGTCAACAAGTCAACAAAGTCAAGAGAGATCAAGTGGTTAAATGGTCAATGCAATTAGCCATCACTAATCTATCACTAAAAGGATTAGTAAACAATGTCTCCCTACTCATAACGGTTTTGACCAAACGAATTGTCAAAACCCTAATGAGTGTGCCACATTACGGTTTTGGCCGAACCAACTACCAAAACCCTAATGGGGCACCTCCTCCTTCATCGCTCCTCAAAACTGTGTATACACACCCGCATCCGCATTCCGTAGAATGCGAATGCACAGAAGACAAATCAAATCCATCTATGCAGTACTAGGATCTGGCTTAAACCAAAGCCCACAAGTATTGCCTGCCCGAACAGCATACGCACACAAGTGCACGTAAGTGATCGAAGCCCTGCCGTAAAACCATACAGCCTCTACACGTTTCGTTCAGTGCAGGGAAACTCTCTGTGTGGGACTCTAAAGACTCGACACTACGCTGGCAGTGGGTTTAACCACAAACCGCAAGCGGCACTAGCTGTACGTAACGGTCCCCAGGTAGATGTCGATAAGAAGGCCGATGAGGTAAACCCATCCGAACTCCTACTGAGCCTGTATGTGACAATCTCCGTGCAGTCCATTCTGTTCGTCTGATACATCGCATGGCGGGCCTAGGGGGCGGTGAACATCAGTCCCCTAATAGCGGTACAAGTCGTGTCGGAGTGAAGCCCAGAACACCCTGAGATAACACTGGAAACCTACCAGTATATCTCGCTTGCCCTGGCCAGGGACTACTTGTGTAATGGCTCTCCTAGACACAGCGCGATGTCAACCCCCAATACCAGGAGAGACGAATCCTGTCTAACCGTCACTGCCTCCAAGTTCTTCGGGACTGCACCCAACTACTACCTGTTTGCATGACTCCTTTGAGCCGTGGTAGGGTAGTAATCTAAGTACAGTAGGAACACACTCGAGGCGAAGCGACAGTGTCAAGTCGGCGGACTAAGCTGTACTCATGTCACCTGGGAACTGATAACTGACGATAAGTATAATACCAACCAACAGTTCCTGACGAGTCCTATCCAGTGTACTCGTAACCTAACGAGCACCCGCATACTATCTCAAGTACGACGTACTGACGGCTGTGGGACAGACCGTCTCCCCCGCTGGGATGAGAAGCACATACGCTAGTCTACTCCGGAGTATCGATGCCCTGTCTCGATTGTCCAACGACTAGGGACCTGTATAAGGATGTGCTTAGGGATTACCCAGCCCCCACGAGTGTGAGTGCCATCACAATGCTGGTAATCAAGCAAAGATCCTAAGGGCTCTACTAATATGTATATAAGCGATATGCTAAAAGAAACACATGCACATATTGAAGTAGAGACAAACCACGTAGCATACTACCATTTTGAGCAAGATTGTCTATACAACTGTGAATATCCCAAGCTTCCATCAAGTAATATACAAGCTAGTATGATACAGTAATGGCCTCTAGGGCATATGCACTAACAGACAGGAGGTCCAAGCGGACACTGAGGGATGCATGGCGTAGGATACTGATTAAATTCAGTTGACGATACAGTCTAAGAAGTTTGGATTTGGAGTTCATTTATGAACTAGGTCCCATCAGACATCCAAACATATTCTAAGACAGGTATTGCTCATTTCGGGAGATGGCTTTCTCCGCGAACTTGAGATAAAGAGAGACATAGAAAGAAATATTAGGGCGGATCCACTCACTGAGGCTATTCCTCGAATGAAATAGTTTCGCAAACGGGCTTTGTGAGACTGATTAGTAGAGGAGTTGGGTGTTCGGTATCACACGGGCTATGAGTATGCGACATTGCAATAATTAGCCTTGAGTGCAAGTGGGAGATTGTTGGATATAGTGCCCTCAGAGTCAATTATTGGATCACAGGCACGTGATTGCAATAATTGAGGGAGGACCTATGCCGGTAGGAATGTCTTACTCAAGATGATAGTATACTATCTGATTTATCTTTATCATCGGGTACTGCTTTAGGTGACCTTACAGGTCACTATTGCGCGTTGATAGAGTCCTTAAAATTCTTTCTTGACGGCCAGCAGTATGATGGCGATCATATACGTGGGAGCTGGGGTCTATAAGCACATCCTTAAAAGGTCTCTAATCATGGGAGTTTTCGAGACAGGGCATCGATACTCCACAGTAGACTAATGTATACAGTTGAGACCCCGACGAGGGGCGGTGGCCGGTCTCACAAGCCACCGGTGTCAGTTGGTTCACCTAAGATGTATATAGGTGCTCATTTGGTTATGAGTCCACCGGACAGGACTCGCCGGGAACATGGTAGTTGGTATTATACCTGACGTCAGATAGCAGTTCCCTGGTGACATGTGTACTGGTTAGTTCATCGACCTGAGATCGTCATTTGTCTCGTGTAAGTTCCCACTGTACATTGATTACTACCCTACCACGGCTCAAAGGAGTCGTGCAAACAGGTTTTTGTTGGGTACAGTCCAGAGCCACATGGAGGCAGTGAGCGGAACGGAAGGGGTTTCGTCTCTCCCGGTATTAGGGGTGAGATCGCGCTGTGTCTAGGAGAGCCATTACACGAAGTTCTTGTCCAAGGTAGGAGATTTACTGGTAGGTATTCCAGTAGTATCTCAGGGTGTTCTGGGCTACACTCCGACACGACTTGTACTGCTTTTGGGGGTCTGACTTTTACCAACCCCCTAGGCCCGCCATGCGATGCTCATAGACGAACGGACCGGACTGTACGGATATTGTCACTGACAGGCTCAGTAGGGTGTTAGGATGAGTTCGCTCATCGACCTCCGTTTTGGTCAATACGTGGTAGCCCGTTACGTACGGCTAGTACCTCTGACGTGCTAGTGGTTAAATCCACAGCCAATGTATTGACGAGTCTTTAGAGTCCTCCACAGACTGTTTCTGAAGTTTCGGGCGAAACGTTGTAGAGGCCGTATGATATATGGCAGGGTCCGATCATATACGGCAGTAGTGCACGGATCATGATCGGGCGGATCATACTAGTGGGCTTTAGTTTAAGCCGGATCCTAGTATTAGATTTGTTAGATTACTTTAGTCTCGTCGCATTTGCATTCAGTCGGAATGCAGATGCATGTATGTATATACAGGTGAGGGGTATTCTTGTGATCCGTCACGAGTTTACTGTAGATGTTGCCATTCTCTTTTTGGATTAAACATTTTAGTTTAAATGTTTAGTGGAGGAAAATGTGAGTGCATGTTTTGTCTTTTTGCATCATTTTATGTCACATTCATTTTGTGACTCATGGCCTTGGTTTGAGTGATAATTAAATGTGATACGGATTGATTTTATGCCTAATTATGATTATGGCGGATAATATGGGGAGAGAGGGTAGCCAAGTGTTGGCTTGGGGGATTATTCTTTTGGGATGATATATATCTCGCTCTCTCACAATAATTCAACACAAGAAAAGAAAAGAAAAGAGAGCCTCTTCTTCTTCTTCTTCCTCTAGCTTACATCATCCACTAATGGTAACACCTTCAACCTCCATCCATACAATGGATGCAAGAGACAAAGTGATCACAAACATTCTCTACATCACCTTGGACACATCGGCTAGCACACTTCGTGCTCGAGTTGCTTCGGATGAAGCAGAAGCCCGTAAAAAGACTCGTAGATATGGTGCCCTTTCCGACGAGGAGATCAAGACCGGAATTGCCGTGAGGAGCTTGGGATTGTGGCCAAAGACCGAAGGACACGGATCGATCGGTATAGCTTTCCAACCCTTCTCTTGTTTGCTAATAGTAGGTTAATGGTTCGATCCGGGTTTTAAGCTTACGATAGCGCCGGTTTTAAGTTTAGAAAAAGTTTTCGTACGATAGCGCCGGTTTTAAGTTTAGAAAAAGTTTTCGTTTCCGCATTTTGTCCTCGGACAGACGGCCGGGGCGCTACCATAGGCTTACATTCCAAGATCTGAATAGTTCACTCAGAGTGACCATCTGTTTTTGGATGATAAGCTGTGCTAAAGTTCAGACTTGTTCCCAAGCTCGCTTGTAGACTTTGCCAAAATTGTGATCGGAACCCGGTGTCACGATCGGAGACAATGCAGACCGGTACTCCATGAAGTCTCATGATTTCCTGTATGAGTTCATGCGTATTAGAGATAGTATATTTTGAATAGTTTAAATCTTACTTAGATTCTTACCTCCATGTACTTCTTTGGTAATGTCTCAGTACATCAACCAACTCGAAATGGGATGAAGTGAGCCGACTTTGTGAGTCTATCCACAATAACTTATACCACATCGTTACCCTTTGTGCTGCATGGAAGTGCAGCCACAAAATCCATCGTGATATGTTGCCACTTCTATTCAGGGATAGGTAACGGTTGAAGTAATGCAGCAGTCCTGTGATGTTTAGCCTTTACTTGCTGACACACCAAGCATTTAGCGAAGCTTCTGGCTACTTCACGCTTCATTCCATGCCACCAGTAATTTTGATGTAGATCTTTGTACATCTTTGTACCTCCAGGGTGTACTGAGTAGGGAGAGCCGTGAGCTTCTTTCATTAACTCTTCCCGCACAGAACCTTTTGGTACACACTATCTACTACTGTACCTCAAAGATCCGTCTTCATGGATGATGAAGTCTGTTCAGAGTCCATTTTCTACTTGTTCTTTGATCTTTTGCAACATAGCATCACTTGCTTGAGCTGCTTTGATCTGATTGACAATGGTAGATTGAACTTGTAAATCATCAAACTTGAAGCGTTACCTGGCATGACTACTTCAATCTCCATCTGATGCAATTCTTGTTGAAGCTTCCACTGAGCGGTGAGATTCATTGCTAATGGTTGGCGATTAAGGGAATCAGGTACCACATTCACCTTCCCTGGGTGATATTGCAGGTTGATGTCAAAGTCCGTCATGAGTTCTAACCATCGTCTCTGCCGCATATTAAGCTCTTTCCGAGTAAACACATATTTCAGACTCTTATAATCTGTGTATATGTTCACTCGTTCACCAAGAAGATAAAGGCGCCAAATCTTAAGAGCAAAGATAACGGCTGCCAATTCCAAATCATGCGTCGGATAATTGCGCTCATGAATCTTCAGCTGTCTTGAAGCATAAGCCACATCCTTTCCGTGATGATGTAGAACACATCCTAATCCCTTACCGGATGCATCACAATACACTTCGAAACCTCCAGATTGGTCCGGTATAACGAGAATTGGCGCTGATGTCAACCTTGACTTGAGTTCTACGAAAGTTTGTTCGCATGCTTCTGACCACACGAATTCTTCATCTTTACATGTGAGCTTGGTCAAGGGTGTTGCTATCTTCGAAAAGCCTTCAATGAATCTTCTGTAATATCTAGCTTGACCCAAGAAACTTTGAATGTCCTTCACTGACTTTCGTGTCGGCCATTCGCTTACTGCTGAAACTTTCGCTCGATCCACAGAGATTCCTTCGCCTGATACAATATGTCCGAGAAAAACAACTTGATTTAGCCAAAAATTCACATTTGCTGTACTTGGCATAGAGTTGATGTTGTCGAAGAGTTTTCAGGACAATTTGTAGGTGCTCGGCATGTTCTTTCTGACTCTTAGAATACATTAGGATGTCGTCTATGAAGATGACAACAAATCTGTCTAAGTACTCCCGGAAAACTTGATTCATTAGGTTCATGAATATCGCCGGTGCGTTGGTCACTCCAAATGGCATCACAAGAAATTCGTAATGTCCATAGCGAGTTTTGAATGCCATTTTATGGATATCAGATTCCTTGACCTTCACATGATGATAACCCGATCGAAGATCTAACTTGGAGAAAACACAAGATCCACTTAGCTGATCAAACAGATCGTCGATGCACGGGAGTGGATACTTGTTCTTTATTGTTACTTCGTTCAAGGATCTATAATCAGTGCACATTCTGTATGAACGTTCCTTTTTTCTTCACAAGCAGTACTGGTGATCCCCTACTTGAGGTGCTGGGACGAATCCATCCTTTCGCCAATAATTCGTCTAACTGAGTTCGGACCTCCTTTAAACCTTCCGGACTTAGTCGATACGGTGCTTTGATCACTGGTTGTACTCCTGGTATTAAATCAATGTTGATTTCAAGAGCTCGACCGGAAAGTAAACCTGATATATCGTCAGGAAACACATCGTCGAACTCTCGAACCACACTGGCTTTGATCCTTCCTCCCCTTAAATTGCCCCAATCACTGCCTTCTTTGGTTTCTCCTTGTAAGTACTTGGCTCCAGGGTACGGTCTCCACTTTTGAAATAGAAAATCGAATGGTCTGGAATCTCAAATACTACCCTCCTTTGACGACAGTCAATGGTAGCATAAAATATTCCGAGCCAATCCATACCTAGAACCACATCGAAGTTCGGTATGTCCAGCACCTTGAAGTCAGCATAGAATTCTCTGCTGGGGACGACTACTAGGCACAAGCTGTATCCCATTGTTGCCTTTAGAACGCTATTTCCTGAACTGACGTTCCAGCTGGATATAAACGGTGTGACTGGAATCGCATGAGTTCGGACGAACCATTGCTACATAATGCAATGAGATGATCCAATATCGAAGAGTGCTAGTGCAGGAAGTGAGGCTACTCAGATTGTACCTAAGGTATATGGGATATGTTTTAGGTATAGGAAAAATATGTAGGTAGGTGTTAAGACTGAAAGAAAATCTTGAGAAGAAAGGGTTACCAGTGATGACTTGGCCAGTGGCCTCAACTTCTTCCACGGTCATCGTGAAAGGCTGTCGTCGTGGTACATTCCTCCTGGCCGGAGGAGCATTCCTCTGAATGTTCCTTTGAGCCTGATGAAACTGACGAGGAGGAGGTGCAGTCGGTGGTCCTCTGGGTGGTGGAGCAGGGAGAGAGAGTCTTGGAGCAGGTGCCTGAAGGGTTGTCTCTGCTGGTAAGTGATTGCTGGCCTGGGTGCAGCAATTGGGTTGTATCTTCGGGGACAAGACCCAACATCAAGAGTAGCTGAGCCGCAGACTAAGCAAAGACGGTTGGCTCGCCGGCAGTCTTTCACCAAGTGTCCATCTCTCCTGCAGTAGGTACAAAAGGCTGGGTTGGGCCTGTTGTTCGGTACTCCTGGTCTCCTGGGCATAAATGGTGGCCTTGATGAGGCTCCTCCTGCCATCTGGGTGGCAGGGCGCTTAACTCCAGCAGATAGAGATCTGTCCCTCATCTTTACCACTGCCTCATAACGGCGGGCAGCCTTCAGAGCCGATTCATGGGTCGAAAAATCTCCTGTGGCTAATACAGCCTGGATCACCGGGTCTAATCCTTGTTGAAATCGATAGGCTCTGATCTCATCCGTCGGTAACAAGTGTGCCAAAAATCTGTTAAAGTATTGTGTTAGCTGTGTAGTATGTGATATTACAAAATCTAAATATTGAGGCTTATCTTACCGACTGAGCATGATGAACTCAGCATCGTATTCATCCACTGATTTGGTCCACATTGAACCCTGTTGTAACTGGATGAACTGTTGTTCCATGTCGAACCTGGCAGTCTCTGGGAAATACTTTGCGTCGAACATGACGCGGAAAGTCTTCCATTCGATAGGCTGAGTGAGACAGATTTCTTCTGCCTTTCACCAAACCCGTGCATTGTCCATGAGCTGCAACTTTGCAACACAAACCCAAGCTATCTCTGGCACTTGTGCCGCTGCTAGATCATCATCAATGCTTTGAGCCCATTCATCAGCTTCTAGAGGGCTCTCTTTTCTTGCGAATTACTTGGAGTGCAAGACCCTGAATTGCTTCACCCCAAGTGCTTCTGCATCATGACGGTTCATTAGAATAGCAGTCTGCTGCTGCTGTCCTTCTAGGAGGCTGCGGATTGCCTCAAGCAGAACCGTCTTCTCGTTGATCGGAGCAACGACGGCAGGTGTGAGTGGTAGTGGTGGGGGAGTGTTGTTGACATTCATGCTGGTGTTGTTTAGGAAATCCATAACCTTGAAAGAAAATTTTGTGCTAGGACAGATTCAAAGTATATGAAATGATACGATTCAATGAATATGAATTGTAAAGAATGTTTCAGTTGCTGGTTCTTGTTTTATATTGCTTAGGTTGTCCACACAGAGCTGAACTGCATGGTAGGTTCCATACAGCTCGGACCTGCATGGGCCACCAACAAAACCTGTCACGTCCTGCTTCACAGTATACGGGCAGAGGACGCGACGAGGCCGCTACGTATTTACTCTGAAGTAAACACGCTGAGCGTATCTAAGCAATATAAGTAAAATGCACAAGAGACAGTGACAATAGATATAATTGAACATCAACTTTATTTATTAATATTCTTTTTACAATACATCTGAAAAGTAAATACATGGAATGGAAAGCAATACCTAAACAGTGGGATAACAGAAATGGAAAATACAGAATGTAAATATGTACAAGTAACTAGAGCTCCAGGTCGAAGGCTAGCTGATCCAAGTCCTCGAAGGTGGCTCGATCTCCTGAAGGTCCGAATCACCTGACGACATTCTAAAGAAAAGAAATAGAATGTCGTCAGTGAACAAATCGCTCGGTAAGTCCCATAAATAGACAAGAATGGAATAGACAGAATAAAGTATATATTGTTATAATGTTGTATTTGGTGTTAACACTGTTGTTTGTAGCTTGGTACAGAAAAGGCCAGTGTATACGAGAGCAGTCTCATAAGACCAGAGACTACGGTATATGGAGTACAAGGAACCGTTCAACCACGGTACAACGGCAATTGAATTCAGGTTATGTGTTTTTATGGTTGCTGTCTCGTGCCACTTCTAACACCTTCCGTATCAATCTACCCCTTATAAACCCCGCGATGTCTTCATTGTATTATTTGAAGTGTATATTGTATATAGATGGATGGCTTGCCGAAACCATGATATCAGTAAATGGATGTAACTGGAGAATCATGTAGATGGATGTATATCCATGGTTCGGTTCAGTCAATATAGATTGATTAGATTGAATAGACGGATTCATAGATCCATGTTGTATTGTAGTTTCATACTTGAATCATATTCAAGTCAGATTGATTATATTGAGACTCAGTCTGAGTCAGACAATTTGAAAAGAAATTGAATCCTGAATTATGTTTTGGTGCTATCGGTAACTGCTGCACATGGACGGCGGGATTTGTGTCTTTTTCAAAGACAATTATTGTGTTGATAACACCGTTTGTTAAATTGTCTACCTTAAAAAGGCAAGCACCCATATCTCCGGCTCCCTGAGGCTCAAGAGATTGGTCCCGCTTAAACCTATGTTTCTTAGGGTCCTTATTGTATTTTAGTATAACTTGAGAGGGTTTTATGTAAAAATAATTTTGTATAATTATCAAAATAAACCTCAAGCATTTTATTATCGTCTTTAGGATTTTCATGGATGTATATTTTATCAATGTGGCATTTCTAGTGAATAAAACCTAATTTCATAATATATGGTATTTATTTGTAATATTGGAATTGTATGGTATTTTCTTGTAAATGAGATGTTTTTCTTGAATTTGGGAAATTTGGAATATTATAAATATTAAAAATAGATATTTTGATATTAAGTACATATATATATATATTAAAAATATAAGTTTTATTTATAATAGAAATTACATTTTCTAAAAAAAATTGTATTTTATATCTTTCGTGATCGTATGCTCCTTGTGGAGGTCTGCATCTCACTCTACTAGGCTCGAGGATGTGCGATAATCCACACCATACCGAACGGGTTTACCGAAATGGGTTGTAGAGGCGCAATTGCAAAAATTTGTAACAATACACTTCTTGTAGAAAAAGGTTTTATAAGTTGAAGGTAGTTATATGTAAAGTCGTCTTTTTCCCGAATTTATGATCCCAAATTCCATCGTGCTATGTTAGATATGTGTGTTGTGAGGAGGTAGGTCATTACTTCGTAAGTTATCTAAAGGTATAAAGGTATTATAGAGTTTATGTCGGAAACTAAAGTTTGTGGTATTTTAATGTAAATTGCTATAAAAGATGCATATAACAAACTTTTGTGATTAAACTTGTTAAATATGTTTATTAATGTTTAATGAACAATATGTGATGATATGAAGGTATCTTGATTAAGAAAAATTATAGTTTTTAAAGAAAACCGAATCGAAAGTTGGACTAACTACGCCTCCGTCGGGTTTTAGTTTTGAATGTTTTAAAATAGAGAAAAGAAGAAAAAGTAGGGACTTACTGGATGATTGGCTAGAGGAGAGAAAGAGGAAGAGGTGGGAGTTGCTGGTGCATTGTTTCGTCGTCGGAAACTCCTCGGAAGTTCGTCGGAGCTTCGCCCTTTTGCTAACTCCACTTGCATACAAAAGACTTGGGAATTTTCTTGAGAGTTTGGGCAGGGATTTGGAAGTCAGGAGGGGTGATTTGAGGGTGGTATTTATAGGAAAAATTAGGGTTTTAGGGTAGTGAAAGAGTGTATTAAAAATTTGTATTAAAATGGATTAAATGTGTGTTTTAATGTGCTCTGTAAATGTGCAGGAAAAACAAATAATGCAGGAGTTATAGGGGAGTCCAAGAGTCGCAAGGGTTAAAGAAAATTAGGGTTTGGCCCGAGTCGGACTGGCGGCGCCGGCCGAGTCAGCGAGTTCGCCGGCCCGAGTAACCGAGTCGGGGGCTCGTATCTTCGCCACGTGTCGGGGTCGGTTGGTCGACTGCAGTGAACTCGTTTGTTTTTTGTGTGAATCTTCAGTTTACGTGTTGTGCTCGTGTAGACTCTTGAGCTTCTAAAAGATTAAAAGAATTTAATTAAAAAAATATGTGGCTGATGGGATTTGAACTCTGGTGCTTTGGTTCAACAGTGCAAGGTCTTACCAATGAGCTACAAGCTCCTTCTTGCTATTCAAAAGTATATCAAATACTTATAGTACTCACAGGAATTGTAAATAGCCCAAGTATACATTAACTTTAAATGAATTTTATGTACACTAAAATTGGAGTTGTTACACACTGCGTTGATTCTGATCAATGCAAGGAAAACAAACCTATATGATGTTGTTGGAACCAAGTTTTTAAAAACTGACACTATAGACGTTTCCTTTTGCTTTACACAGTTGTATTCGGTTATGAATATCCAGCACCTCATTCGATGAGGCAAGATCTGAGATCCCTTCATCGGGAGTGACCTTTTGAGAAAAAGTTTGCGTCATCGTAATAATTTCACTATAGTCGATTCTTTTGCTTTGCATCGTGGTATTCAGTTTGGAATATCCTACACCTCATTCGACGAGGAAAGAGCCGAGATCCTTTCATAGGAAGTGACCTCTTTAGAGAAAGTTCGCCCAACCATATATTTGTAAAACCACTCGGTTCCTTCAACGATATCAAGTTCATTATGTTAAAGGTTTTTCGCCAAAAAACAGCTGTAGCCCTTCGTCATTTCTTACAGGTATTACTTAGTATTCATACTGTGTATGTTGACCTTTGTCAAGGCACAGTGAATGGTAGCTGGGTAATGCTTGTTTGTTGCATAGATATGCGATTATTTAGGACAGTCGCACGGTCATGTTGACCTCTGTCAAGGGCTCGTGCGGGTGGGTCTAAGTTAATCCAGGACAATGTCGGGTTGAACTTGACTTGCTACTTATGATATGTTGACTTCTGTCAAGGTCATAAACCGCTTGGGGTAAAAATCACATCGGGACTTTCAAACATACAGGAAACTTGCCAGGTATGCGCATACCTTCTGGAGTGTGGTGACTTGAGTGGATTCCATCAAGTTATCATGTGATGATAGTAGGATCCCGATTCCCACCGATGAGTAGGATTACTTCTCGGGTGATTTTAGATGATCCCGACTAATTCTCCTTTTAGGGTTTCAGGGAGAATTCGAGGAAACAGTAGGAGCCATCATGCTTAGATAAAGTGATTAACCAATCTGATCTAGGTTAGAGTGCACGCTAAGCGTTTCTCTCTCTCTCTCTCTCTCTCTTTGGCAGCGACCTTGGCCTAAGCATAAACTAAAACTCATGAACCAAGTTAACCGAACCTTCTTAAAACACTTTGGCTTTTGGTTTGTTACGGAGTTGCATATATCATTGCCAATCCGGCATCCCCTTTGCATTTCTCCGGAACACTATGAAAATCCATATTGCTTGGATATTCTATCGTATAGTTACATACGAACTCGAAGAAACTTATTTCAGTTCGAGAATGGATTCGGGTTCTGGAGAAATTGAATAGGATTATTCGGTTATCTTTTCCCTTTACCTTCTCTCAGGTTGTGAGAGCTCCTAGTGTTAGGAGAGTACACCTATTGGGCTTATTGGATAGTCTTCTTCCAAACCTTAAGCAGGTGCCGAAATGTGGGGAAGGAAGAAAACCAATTGGCCTAAATGTGGTGTACAGAAGGTAATAAGTAAAGACATATAAAAATATTAGAGTAAGGGTAAAGGAAATTGCGACTACTATTATTCACGACAAAACTGCGTATACCCCTGCCACTCCTACTTCACCTTTGGATTTCTCCAGAACACATTGTATCACTACGAAGATCCATATTGCTTGGATATGCCATCGTATAGTTACATACGAGCTCGAAGGAACTTGTTTCAGTTCGAGGATGGATTATGGTTCTGAAAAAATGGAATAGGATTATTCGGTTGCCTTTTCCCTTTACCTTCTCTCAGGTTGCGAGGGCTCCTAGTATTAGGAGAGTACACCTATTGCGCTTATTGGATAGTCTTCTTCCAAACCTTAGGATGGTGCCGAAGGGTAGGGAAGGAAGAAAATCAATTAGCTTAGATATGGTGTACAGAAAGTAATAAGTAAAGACATATAAAGGGATTGGAGTGATGGCAAGGAAATATACGGTTACAGTCATGAATCTGGATAGTGGAAGAGGCATTACTAGGAATACCTAGTTACCCTTTCGAAACATTTTCATGTTTCAGTTTTACTGTGCAGTGTTAATTGAAAACTGTTTTCCCAGTTAGATTCTAACTCCAGGGTATATATTTACCATATTTGATTCTCACATCTGTTTCATATTACAGATGGTGAATGGGAGTATGATATTGGGAATTGGGTGATTATATCCTCTCTATATATTGGAATTCTTTGTAATTGGTGATATTTGAGGAAATCGCCTGGGTTTTGCCTGACGGCAAATGTTTAGTTTTGAATATCCATCATTATGCACCAATTTCAAACTGATATATCTATACATTTATTTTATAAAGTGAGATATAACTTTTTGAAATTATGTGTATGACATGTACCTATATCAGTTGATGATTAGGTAAGGATCATTGAACAACGGTGTAATTCTTCTTAACCATAGTACAGTTTTCAACCTACGACGCACAAGGTTTGAGTTATTAAACTCATTGGACTTATACAGAGTATTATATGTTGTACAGTGTCCGTTAGGATAAAAGAGTTGGTACTCGTACTATATTCTGTTTACTCATGACTTCTCCAGTTTTAGACAAGCATTTCGTTGAAATACAAGGTCCAAACTTCGAGAAGTTATAGGTATAAGAATAAGGTAGAGAACCATATGTTACAAGTATTAGGATTCTTCAAGGTGATCGAAAATGAAGATACTTATGTTTGGAATTCCGTTGTAAGTAATAGTTATGAGAACTTGATTCTTTTTCAGGTTAGTCATACGTGGATGTATTCGTGGATGAGTAATGTTGTATGGCCTTCTTCTATTTAGTTGATATGCACTGGAAGCAGTTGCATGATTTTTGAATCTAGTTCCAATTAAAATAGTGCCTTTATTTCTATATTGGATATATAGAATGGATTCATATCTTAACGATGTTAAGGTATATGGTGTTGTCCGGATGATGCTTAAAACCAGAATACGGATAAACTCTAGGCACGTTTCAGTAATGGCAGTTTGTGGGTTATCCCAGGGTTTGATAAGGGTTAACTTTCTACCATTTGGAAGATCGATAGTTATATTGTTCTTAACTCACCACAGTTTTAGTAAAATGGATTGTTTTCAGAAAATATTAGTGGGAGTATGGTAGAACTAGAAACGATTCTAGAACCACAAACGATTACTGAAAATTTAGTAGAACCTAAAGATTCAATTAGTTTCGACGATCCATTAGCCACTCCACAGATTTAGTGGGTAACCTCAGGCACATGGGAAGTACTTCAATATCCTCAAAGACGGTGACATGGAGGTTTATGATTACCTAAACTTGCCACTATTGTTGTTCTAGTGTCACAACCCGAAATGGCACGTGTCTATCACTTGAATCATATGAAGTCTATAGGACCCCACCTAATTCAAGTAAGCCAAAAGCCCAGAAATCTAAACCAATTTTAAAGAAAAGAGTGAAAGAAAACTTGTTTTAAAGCAAGTGGTTTTAACAAAATGAGGCATTAAACATTTTAAAAGCAACATTATATTTTCCCAAAAATATCGGCAGAGTCTCCTTTGTAAATACTGGCCCCCAAACGGTTACAACATATGAAATACATAATAATGAATAAAGGCATCCCCAAACTGGAGCTAGCTCTTCGCCAAATGGCGGAAACCACCACACAAGCAATATAATATACAACGCCGAAGGGCGAGGATCAAAAACTCATAAGAAAACCAACAACTTAAAAAACCCAAAGAAGAATCATAATAATACAAGCGTGCGACTCTAAGGTCGAAAGAATATACAACTGGTCTTCTAAGTCTATCAAATATACAAGTCTGGTTGATGGAGTTTACTAGATACAACTGAAATAAATAAAGTGCAACGATGGTCACGATGCGAGTGAACCCACATACCAAAGCAGTCATCTGGAAGGAAGCTGTATGCCAGCAAGCCGCAATGAAACCTGTATGGCCAAACCTGCAAGAAACTGTGGTACAACGGGGGTGAGATGCCAAATCGTGAGTAGAAAACATCACCGAGAAGAAATCGCATGTATTACTCTCTCCTAGGTCATACAAAAAAATATACAATACTACAACAAGGGTGACAGTATCATAAGTGTGATATCACAGTACTCGTGTCCATGTCATGGGTAATAATACATCGATGCATGACATGTACTAATGCATCATCAAACGTGTGTCCAACAACGATACACAAAATCATGATAAAACCCGAGTGCCCAGCATCGGCACTCAAAACATCTCGTAATCCGTGTCCGACAGCGACACATAATACTCAAAACATCTCGGGCTCCGTCAGTCCGGATCGGCCTATGGGCTCCATCAGTCCGGATCGGCCCATAAGTCCATCTCTCTCATAACTCCGAACGATATCCTCCGGATATCCATCGAGTTTCTAATACAATCACCGGTAGGTAGTGCTCCCGTGCCAGGCTCATCATCCACCATGAAATCAGTCTCGCCCCGGGTACCTCCCTGGGTCCACCATGTACCCGCAGACGGTTCATACTTCTCCTCGAATCGGGTCTCGAAAACTAACTCAGAACCGAGAAAACATCATGGTGGACGCTACTCATCATTTCAAGGAAAACCGCATCTATCCCTTTTAAAGTTATCATAAGTTTATAAACATTCACATGCGGTTTCCCAAATTCAGAAATCTCAAAATCACTAGCCGGTGAACATTGAATATCGGCATAAAGCCCTACGATATTATAACAACAGAATTAATGCATAAATGCATGAAGTTTCTGAGTAAGAAATGCAATATCAAAACTGGCATATGAATACAAGCGTACTAGTACTATGTTGAAACTACCAGCTAGCAATTATGCAAATGAAGTAATGTTTTCTAATGTGTACGTGACATGGAAATTACCAATAATGATATGCGTGAGCCGGCAAGCAAGTGTACGTGGAGCATACGTATCATCGGTAATGGTGCTGGTGTCCTGACAACAGGGGTTCATAATAACTAAAGAAACACATTTATAAGTATGCAATGCGATGAGAACAACATGAATATACAGAAAAGATGTAGTAACTGCAACATTTAAGAATATACCCTTCTAAATACGAGTCATACAGTTCTTGATGTTTTGAAATAGCACGAATCATGGTTTTAGAAAAATAGGGACTACGGGGTCTTTGAGAAAAAATACGTCTTTTTGAAAAATCCGTAGTATCCCTCGGCCTGTCTTTAAAATATTCACGATTCGTTAGTTTTGAAAATAAGTATGACTCGAGCCTAGTCTAAAGGGTAAAGAAAGTCTGCCTAAAGTCCGAGTCGATATATTTAGTAGTCGGCGATCCCGCCTCAATAGCGTCACATACGGTAAAATACATAGTACGACATCCTCGATTCAAGAGTGCGGATCAATCATCATATCTATATCTCGTATAGTAAAATCCATCGTACGGCTTCCCAAAATCGGGGTACGGGTCAAATATCACATATACATAATTATCCATATAGTATCATTATCGATAAATCATGAATTAGGGCTACTGTTCTAAAAAATAAAACCCGGATCGTTCTATTAACCTTAAACTAGTATTCTGTAAAAGGGGTTTTAGAAATTATACCGATCAATCCATGTCCTTCGGTCTTTAATCTCTTCCCTAGCTTGTTGCGGCTGCGCTGACGAAGCTCGCTCCCCGATCTCAATCGATGAATGGTCTCCTCCTCACCGAAAACTGCGCCACATCAACGAATCTTTATACGGGCTCCCGCCTCTGAACCGAAGCAACTCGGACACGAAGTTTGCTAGCCGACGTGTCCAAGGTTGAAGTAGAGAATGTGTAGAATGCTTTGTCTCGAGTCACCCAACAAATCGGGTGAGGGTTAATCGAATTTGCCTCATAGGGAGATGAAATGGAAATGAGCTCAAGGATTTTTCTTTGCAAAATGAATCAATTTTCCCACTAAAAAATGAGGCTCTCCCCAATCCTAGAGAGTGTCTCGGCCATGGATAGATGAGGGTGAGTGTAGGAGCAAAACAAGTGGTAACCTTAAGCACTAAAGATCACAACAAATATCCAATGTAAAACAAGAAACCAATAATGCAAATTATGAGTCACTTAATCAAGAATGAGCTAGAATGCTCAAGAAGATTGCAGAATTTGCTGGAGCAACCCCCGCCACAAAAAACCCCCCGTTTACTAATCTCCACTTTGCAAAAAGACCACCTCACTAACAAGAATTTCGGCCAAGAAGGAAAGAAACAAAAATGGCCAAAATGGAATGCAAACTGGCAACTTCAAAAAGCGATCCCGTAATAAATTAAAGGATAACCCCGCAACTGTATATACATACCCGCATTTGTATTCCGACCGAATACAAATGCAATGAGACAAAATCTTCACAGTATAACACTAGGATCCGGCTTAAACCAAAGCCCGCTAGTATTATCCTTCCGAACCATGACACGTACACAAGTGCACACGTATGTTCGAACCTTGTTATAAAACCATACGGCCTCTACAACGTTTCGTCCGAACTGGGAAACTTTCTGTGGGGACTTTAAAGACTCGTCAATACTCTGGCAGTGGGTTTAACCACAAGCCGTCAGTGGCACTAGCTGTACGTAACGGCTGCCCATGTACTGAGTGAAAGGGAGTCCGATGAGCGAACTCATCCTGGAACCCTACTGAGCCTATGTGTGACAATATCCGTACAGTCCGGTTCGTTCGTCTATGAGTATTGCATATCGGGCCTAGGGAGCTGGTAAACGTCAGACCCCCAAAAGCGGTATAAGTCGTGTCGGAGTGTAGCCCAAAACACCCTGAGATACTACTGGAATATCTACCGGTAAATCTCGCTTGCCATGGCTATGGACTTTGGGTAATTTCTCTCCTAAATACAGCGCGATCTCACCCCCAACGTTGGGAGAGACGAATCCCCTGCCGATCCGCTCACTGCCTCCATATGGCTCGGGACTGTACCCAACTAAAACCTGTTTGGACGACTCCTTTGAGCCGTGGTAGGGTAATAATCAAAGCACAGTGGGAACTCACATGAGACAAATGACGATCTCAGGTTGATAGACTAACCTGTACACATGTCACTTGGGAATTGCTATCTGACGACAGGTTTTAATAACCAGCTAGCATGTTCCCGGCGAGTCCTGTCCAGTGTACTCATAACCCAATGAGCACCTGTATACATCTTAGGTAAACCAACTGACACCAATGGCTTGTGAGACCGGCCACTGCCCCTCGTCGGGCTCTCGACTGTATACACTAGTCTACTCCGGAGTGTTAGTTATATGTATGCCCTAGAGGCCATTACTGTACATAGGATGTATATTGTAGTGGATGCTGGGACATATATAGGGAGGACTTTCTTGCTCGACATGATAGTATGCTATCTGGTTGCTCTTTACCTTAACGTGTATACTGATTGTCTCTTTGTTACATGTTGGTAAAGCCCTTAGGATGTGTGCTTGACTACCTGGACTATGATGCGGATCATACTAGTGGGGACATGGTAGTCCATAAGTACATCCTTCAAAGTCCCTAGTCGAGGGTGTATCGAGACGGGGCATCGATATACCAGAGTAGACTAGCGTATACCTTCTCGACCCATACAGATGGGCGATGGATGATCCCATATCCATTGGTGTTTGACATCGGAGATGATATACGGGTGCTCAGTAGAGACTGGGTACACTGGACGGACTCGCCGAGAACTCCCAGATGGTATTATACCTCACGTCAGATGGCAGTTCTCTGGTGACACTGGTACAGAGTAGTCTGTTGACCCGAGATCGTCATAGAGTCTTGTGTGGTTCCCACTGTGCTTTGATTTCCATCTTACCATGTCCAAGAGGGCGTGCAAAATGGTGGTTTTTGGGTACAGTCCCGAGTCACATGGAGGCAATGAGCGATAGGAGGGGATTCGTCTCTCCCGGTATAGGGGGTTGATGTTGCGCTGTGTTCGATTGGCTATAACAGGAAGTCGCTGGCCAGGGCTGATCAGAGAATTGCTGGTAAGTGTTACCAGTAGTTTCTCGACCCGTTATGAGCCTCATATCGACACGACTTATCGAACTATTGGGGTCTGACGTTTACCACCCCTAGGCAAGATATGCGACATATCAGACGATCAGACCGGACTGTACGGTAGTGTTACTGGTTGGATTCACTGGAGTGTGAGCGGGCTTGCTCGTCGATCTTCAGATCGCTCAATACCCGGGTGGCCGTTACGTTTAGCAGACCGCTTGCGGCTTGTGGGTGTTTGATATGATCATCACCTGCTGCCGGCGTATTGACGAGTCTTTAGAGTCCTACACAGAGGTTTCCTGGCTCAAGCGAAACGAAATAGGAGCGCATATGAGATATGTGCGGGACCGAGAATAATGCGTGTATGTGATACCGTATTTCATTCTCGCGATGAATGTATCGAATGGTTGTATGCGATATAACCTAGTTATCGATTCAAGCGTTGATCCGATAAGCCGATACATTGTATACTAGTCGGTTGTGTGCGACATGACCGGATCATTGAATCAAGTGTTGATTTAATTATTTGATGCATAATTATATATTTGATATATTACTTTGCATTAACTAGTATCGGTTCACTTTAAATGGATTTTCTCACTCGGGTGTGCGCATTGCATATGCGATATGATTTTGTGCACATGATTGTATCATGTTTGATGATACATGCTTTTTGGTTAAGTGTAAAGTATTAAACTATGGTTAAGTGGATGATTAGGGTTTTTACTTATTCATTTATTTGTTCATTTATTCTTTTTTGAAAAATAAATAGCATAAAGGAAAATGGTGGCTTGTTTTGTATTCTAGTTGAAGCTTCATGAAGCTTTGACCTAAGTAACCATTTTGTCTCATGCTTAACCCTAACCAC
Organism: Agapanthus africanus; assembly: GCA_030015575.1. Lineage (NCBI taxonomy): Eukaryota > Viridiplantae > Streptophyta > Magnoliopsida > Asparagales > Amaryllidaceae > Agapanthus > Agapanthus africanus. Next base: position 728,957,416 of record JASDDO010000019.1, on the reverse strand, counting down.
TCCATTAACCCTAGTTTAATCTCTACACTTGACCATGGTTCATGTTATGATAAGTATTGATTTTCTTTTTCAATATTTATTCAACTTATCATATTATTCTTCTTCTTCTTCCTTGCTTCAAGTGAAGAAAAGCTTACCTCATCAATGGTGATTGATGTTTTTGAGTGAGAAATCCAATTCTAAAGTTAACCCACTTCCTATTTCTTCATCCTCTACCTCTTTCCAAGTAGTAGAGTGTGTTTACTTCACAAGTTTTTTGACTTGGTGAAGTTGTGAGCTTGATCTAGCGATGCCTCGACGTAGATCATCTTCGGCATGGACATCGACGACCTAGCTTGCCCATTCTCCGACGAAGCCGACGCTAGAGCCCGGATTTGATTTGGACAGCGGAGAGGACCTCATCTCGGAGCCGTGGAGGTGGAGGACCGGATCTACAAAGGTTGTATTTCCGTATCTCTTAGTTAATTGTTAACTAGTTTACTTTTCGCCTAGTTTTCTAGCAAACGATCCGTAGTCGGGTCTTTCGGCACCCGTAAAATTTTATATTGGCATGTTCGATGCCTTGTGAGACCTCATTAGGGTGCCTAGGAACCCTACAGTGGTATCAGAGCCTAGCTAGAGCCTTAGGCGAAGTCTAGACGGAATTTGAAACCCGATCGAACCCGAAACCCCAAATCAAAATTGCTCTCTGGAAATTTTCTAAAATCGTGGATTTTTCCAAATTAAAAATTGCTAAAAAATTCAGCAGGGAAAAATAAGAATTACGGTGCAAAAATTTTCTGGTGAACAGTAAATTTCGCGGCGGATCCGCGGCAGAAGCATGGCTTCTGCTGCGGATCAGCGGCCTCTTGGTGACGTCAGCCCTATATTTTTGCACAGTAATTCCTGATAAATTCTTCTGAGTTTTCTGGGAATTTTTAAAAGTTATTCAAGAGTTGAATAATCTGGGATTGTTTTGGGGATTCGGTGTTTCGATCGGAGCATCAAATTTTGTCTGTGTGGTTTTCCGGATAAATTTTAGAATATGTTAAAAAGTTCGACCGGATATAAATACCCAATTTTTCCCCTGTCGGGAAATTTCCAAGTGTTGGATTTTTCCGTAGTTTAACGACGTTCTAAGTAGTGCAAGTAACTCGATGGTCCCTCTAGAAGACAACAAACCTTAACTCGATTATGTGACCGTCTTGAACTGCCCTTTGAACCTTCGGGTTTGGGGGAGTACGGCGTGCCACATGTGAGGCGTTGGCTTGACCCTTCTACGGCTGGACCGTTGGTACTGAGGCACGAACTGAATGTTGTTAGACTTATTTCATGTGTTGATCTGTATCGGGAAAACTTGGGTGTTTGAATATTCAATCGGAAAGTTTATAATTTTCTGTTTATCTGGAATGGGATACAATAATTGGAATTCACAAGTAGTTATGAGATAACTAAATGAATGTTATAAACATAGCAATTTAGTCTCACTTGATCGGTTGCCACGGAATTTTGATGTGATCAAAAGTCCGTCGCAATCACGTAGCGTACGCGGATACTCGCTGGGTAAACTTAATAGACAGCCTCACTCCATAGCCCCGACCAAGTGACTGTAGGAGAACCCCGTCGCCGAAAGCATCCGTTCGGGTGCTCGCGGCAGCGGTGTTCCGCCTTGGTGCACTTAGTCGACGGTATCGGGGGTGCGGCCGCCTACTAAAGTTTGCGACGAGTATTCGATCAGACTGTCGGGAATCTTGTTGAATTGCCCGACTTGATATTGAAAAGAGTTTTCGATTTTGAGACTAAAATGCGGGGTTTATAATTGTTAGGCATGCGATGTCTAAGTAATTCATTTGGTCAGGCATGCGATGTCTGAGGTGGTTGCGGATTCCAACTGTTGTAGTTTTACACTTTCTTTTCTGTGACCGTAAGTGTAATATGTGATATCGCCGGTTTCGTTGCTATATGTCAACGACAATTGGGATGCGCATATTTACTTACGTTGATGACATGTGATGTTATGTGTTGCTTGATATGTTATATTGGATCGTCGTGTTTGAATAGCCGGGGGTTTTTATGTGAGATGAGTGTTTTTCATTTTCATTCATGTAAAAACTTGTATGTAATATTCTTTTATTGGGGCGCTTCCAGGTTGCGGAAGTTGTCACCGTTTGTATATTATTTACTTTTCCGCACTAGGATAGACCCAAGGAGGAGGGCACAAGTAACCGGGTTCTGGAGTCCAGTGGGAGACCAACTCGAGGAGTCGAGTTCGGGTCTCCTAACTCTAGAATTGGTAGGGTTGCTTGCCGCTCTCGTAGGGGTCTAGGGGTGTGGGTTTGGCTATTCATCACGACCGTGGAATCCGTGTTTTATACTGGCTCGTATTGAAAACACGGACGTCCTAGTATATCCAATGTTTCATATGTTTCTTCTGCTGCGATATCTGTGATGTGATCATGTGATGTTCTTTGATAGATACAGTATATAGTATATATGATATATTATATAGACGTTACTTATGTTTTACACCCGCGCTAGCCCTGCCCCGCTCTGCCGTTAGTTACCTAACCTAACGGTGCACGAGGGGACATCGAGGCGAATGCGGATGGCATAAGTGTACGTCATATCTATCTGTGATGTTTAGGTACTTAAATGATGGGACTTCATTAATATGATTAATGAAATAAAAGAAACCTAAGATGTTGTAGAATCGAATTTCAAAATAAAACAGGTAGCTACAGTTCTTGCTTTGCACAGCGGTATATGTGATATATCCTGCACCTTATTCGATGAGGAAAGGACCGAGATCCCTTCACTGGGAGTGACTCCTTTAGCAATAACTGGCAGATGCTACACACTCGGTTTGTCTTTTGATTGCTTTTAAGAGTTTTTGCTTTGCACAGTGATATATATGATATATCCCGCACCTCAGTCGACGAAGAAAGGACCGACGATCCCTTCACCGGGAGTGACTCCTTTAGCAAAACTAGAAAAGCCTCAAAAACACTCCATTTCAAAATTCATTCGATCCTACAACGATATCAAGTTCATTACGCAATAGGTTTTCAGAAAAACCTGTCGTAGCCCTCCGTCATTTCAGATAAGTGTTGTTTAGTATTCGTGCTGCGTTTGTTGACCTCCGTCAAGGCGCAGTGTGCGGTAGCTAACCAGTATTTATCTGCTTATGCATATGATGCAGATTGAGTTAGGGTAGTCGTGTGGCCTTGTTGACCTCCGTCAAGGGTCGTGCGGGTGGGTTTAATTCGATCAAGAAATGACGGGTTGAACTTGACTAGTAGCCTATGGTTTGTTGACCTCCGTCAAGGTCATAGGGTGCTAGGGGTAAAATATTATCGGGAATTTCAAGTGTTGAGATTTGCAATGAGATTGTATACCTTCTATGAGATAGTTGGATCCCGATACCCGCTGCGAGTAAGTGTTACTCCTGGGAGAGTTTTATACATTACAATTAGCCGATCAAGTAGGTGTCTAGAAAGGTGTCAACGGGGTTATGCCTCTGGGAAAACGAGGTTTACATTAATTAGGTTCGTGCGAAAGCACGGGGGACCTCCCTCAAAGTACCGACACTGGCCTGGCTGAAAGATTGGCGAACTTGTAGTGTGTAATTAATCCCGGCTAGTCTTTCCTTTTAGGGTTTGAAGGAAGATTTGATAAAAAGAAGTGGGAGCCATCCTGATTAGATAAAATAAAAACCAATCTATTCTTGACAGAGCGCACGCTGAGTGTTTTCTTCTCTCTCTCTCCTGGTAGCGACCATATCACGCCTTAATCAAGATAATAATACGGATTATTGACCGAACCCGCTTGTTATACTGAGCTGGGGAACGTTGGTCCCGCTCCAACTTATAATTGTTATAAGACAGAGCAGGAAATTGGGGAATACCAGATTTCCCGTGCCGCCCAAAAGAAGAGAGTGCATGCTGATGCATCATCTTCGGGTGTGTTCATTATACAGAACTGTTTCTCAGTATCCTCCGAATCCGGGGTATATGATACCGGATCAGGATCCCAGATATGTAATCTGTTACATAGGGCTACAAAAGGGTAGAAAAACTGAGAACGGGTGATAAGTTTCATGAGGCAGAAAACGGGGCAAGTGTTGCAGCCAAGTCTGTCGGTCACTGTCACCCTGTATTACCAATACATTGATTCTGAATGAATGTTGTTAGATACCGAACCTGATATACAAAATCATATCAGTCTCTTTATAAGTAAAGAAATGATAAAATTTTGTATTGTTGGATAATGTTTTGAACATTTCCTATATCAAAAGTTGATCGGTTCAGGCACGTTATCTAAAAGCATTGATGTTCTAAATCAAACTACAGTTCTTTAGTATACGGAACACACACAAGAGGATGAGTTCAGAAATGAACGAATTCTTCTTGAGGTATTGTAGACTAGGTCAGATCAATGCGACCCGACTGGCTAGAGTTACATATAGATGTATATTTAAATCAGTTTGAATTTACATCTTGTGAAACTCGCCAGTCATGTCACAAAGATACGATGACCATAGCCCTGTTTATTGGAAACAGAGAAAGAGTCAGTGAACTCTTGGGATGATATATATTGATGTATGTAGGTCCCCTGTCTACACATGCCAAAACCGGTTCTTTGTACTTCATTACGTTCTCTGATGATCTTTCGAGTTTCAGACCTATGTTCCTGTTGAAACACAAGTCCGAACCTTTTGAGATATTCACAGAACATAAGTTAGAAGTAAAGAACCAAAATAAGGGTATAAGTATTATGTCCTATGATGAGATCAAGGAGGAGAATACTTGAGCATGGAATTCCTGGATTATTCTAAATGAGAATGAGATTCTCTCTCAGCATTACTCCTCCGTATACACCATAGCACGATGGTATATCGGGGCGGAGCAGATACACCCTATTTGATATGGTGTGCTCTATGATGAGTAATACTGAGTTACCTTTTTCCTTTTGGGTGTTATGCACTTGAGAAGTTGCATACCTATTGAATAGGGTTCGAATCAAATCAATGCCTACCACTTCATATGTGATATGGAAAGGGAAGAGCCCATGTCTTAAGTTAGTTAAGATTTGGGGTTGTCCGGCCTATGTCTAAAAGCAAAATCCGGACAAACTCGAGGCAAGGTTAGTTATGTAGAACTGGAAAGGTTCCAGCTATGCAAACTACAGAAGATGATTTGACAGAACCAAAGGATTCAATAGATACCAATGAACCTCAGCCTCTCCGCCGATCTAGTAGGGTTCCTCACCCACCTGAGAGATACTTCAGTTTCTCTATGACAGTGGGAGCGAGGATTGCATCATGAGATGATGACCCAACTAGTTTCGAGCTGGCCATCAGGAGTAAGACTCTATAAGAATGGCTGGATGCTTAGCGATCTGAGATGGAATCCATGTACACCAACAAAGTATGGACTTTGGTTGCAATATCTGAAGGGTTAAATCCCCATCAGGAGCAAGTATATCTTGAGAAGATTACTTGGTGTACATGGAAGAGTTGAGACTTTTAAAGCTAGACTTGTTAAAGCTTTTCGTCATCGACCAGGCGTGGATAATGATGAAACCTTTTCAAGTGGCTATGCTTAAGTCCATCCAGATCCTACTTGCCACGGCTACATACCATGACTACGATATCTGGCGGTTGGGTGCCATGACTGCTTTTCTGAAATGATGTTTTAGAAGAGTACGTCTATAAGTACACAGCCAGAGGGCTTCGTAGACAGTGGGAGCAGCGGAAACGTGTGCAAGATGATTTATAGGATAAAGCAGGCATCGCGGAGTTGGAACATCTGTTTTGATGAAGCGGTCAAAGAGTTTGACATCATCAAAATGGTAGATGAACCTTGTATATACAAAAAGGTAGTAGGGAGTATGGTGACGATCCTCTTAGAGTACGTGGATGACATACTCTTGATAAGAAAGGAGTTTCTTATGCTACGCTCGATCAATCTCCGCTTATCACAAAGATTCTCCATATAGGATTAAAGTGATACCTACTAAATCCTGGATTTTGGATCTATGAGATAGATCTAAATGGATGTTAGGAAACTTACTAGATGTAGTGAGGTGGTGTCAATCGATCCTGAGGAGAATCACTGGAAAGGTTCCAGGGTGATAAAGACGACTGAATGTCAGTCACAGGCATTGTCTTTACCCTCAGTAAAGGGACGGTATGTTGGAAGAGTTCCAAGCTGGATACCGTGACATACTAGACGATAAAGGCAGGATACATCGCTACTTAAGATGCTACCAAAGAGGCTGTTTGGGTGTATATAGGTTCATGAGATGAACTATGTTCCTACCATTGTGTGACAATGGAGTTGTGGCTTTTGCCAAGGAACGCCGGTCCCATCAGTGATCCAGACATATTCTAAGGCAGTATCACTTGATCATGGAGATGGTTGATCTCCAGGGAGATCGAGGTTAGGAGAGTAGACTCAGAGGACAACACAGCGGATCCACTCACGAAAGGCCTTTTCCCAGAGAGAGACTTTTAAGGGATGGTTGAGTATGAGATACTGCAACCACTGCTACAGATGGCCCTAGTGCAAGTGGGAGATTGTTAGTTATATGTATGCCCTAGAGGCCATTACTGTACATAGGATGTATATTGTAGTGGTGTTGGAGATAGTGCCCTCAGAGTCAATTATTGGATCACAGGCACGTGATTGCAATGATTGAGGGAGGACCTATCCCGGTAGGACAGTCTTACTCGAGATGATAGTATGCTATCTGGTTTATCTTTATCATCGTGTACTGCTTTAGGTGACCTGACATGTCGCTATTACACGTTGATAGAGCCCCTAGGATTCTTGCTTGACGACCAGCAGTATGATGGCGATCATATACGTGGGAGCTGGTAGTCTATAAGCACATCCTTAAAAGGTCCCTAGTCATGGGAGTTTCGAGACTGGGCATCGATACTCCATTAGTAGACTAGTGTATACAGTCGAGACCCCGACGAGGGGCGGTGGCTGGTCTCACAAGCCACTGGTGTCAGTTGGTTCACCTAAGATGTATACAGGTGCTCATTGGGTTATGAGTACACCGGACAGGACTCGCCGGGAACCTGCTAGTTGGTCTTATATCAGACGTCAGATAGCAGTTCCCAGGTGACATGTGTACAGGTTAGTTCATCGACCTGAGATCGTCATTTGTCTCGTGTGAGTTCCCACTGTGCTTTGATTACTACCCTACCACGGCTCAAAGGAGTCGTGCAAACAGGTTTTAGTTGGGTACAGTCCCGAGCCACATGGAGGCAGTGAGCGGATCTTCAGGGGTTCGTCTCTCCCGGTATTGGGAGTGAGGTCGCGCTGTGTCTAGGAGAGCCATTACGCAAAGCCCTCGGCCGAGGCAGGAGATTTACTGGTAGGTATTCCAGTAGTATCTCAGGGCGTTCTGGGCTACACTCCGACACGACTTGTACCGCTTTTGGGGGTCTGACTTTTACCAACCCCCTAGGCCCGCCATGCGATACTCATAGACGAACGGACCGGACTGTACGGATATTGTCACTGACAGGCTCAGTTGGGTGTCGGGGTGAGCTTCCTCATCGACGTCCCTTTTGGTCAATAGCTGGTGGCCCGTCACGTATTGGCTTATACCTCTGACGTGCCAGTGGTTAAATCCACAGCCATAGTATTGACGAGTCTTTAGAGTCCACCACACTTACAGTTACTCAAGCTTTCGGGCGAAACGCTGTAGAGGCCGTATGGAGATATGGCAGGGTCCGATCAGATACGTGCGGTATTGCACGGATCAGGATCGGACAGTTTTGTACTAGTGGCCGTATAGTTATATGGCAGGGTTCGATCAGATACGTGCGGTATTGCACGGATCAGGATCGGACAGTTTTGTACTAGTGGCCGTATAGTTATATGGCAGGGTTCGATCAGATACGTGCGGTATTGCACGGATCAGGATCGAACGGTTTTTACTAGCCGGCTTTGGTTTAAGCCGGTCCTAGTTTAGTACAGTGTAGATTTTGTCTCATTGCATTTGTATCCGGTCGGAATACAGATGCGGGTGTGTATGCACAGTATTGGGGTTTTTCCTGTAATTTATTACGGGACCAGTTTTCTGGAGTTGCCAGTTTGCATTTCGTTCCGGCCGGTTTTCCTTTGTTCTTTCCCGGCCGGACTTTTCTGATGGAGGGGGTTATTTGCAGTTTTGCAAATAACACTTTGTGGAGGACTTCTTTGCATAATGATTTATTATGATAACCTTTTTAGATACCATTCATTTCATGCTTCATGAAGATAAGATGTGGATTAGAGTTGATGTGAGTTTGTGATGATTATGTCTTGATGTGGTCACCACTTCCTTTACCCTACACTAACCTCCCTTCATGCTTCATATTATCTCCTCCACCATTCTCATTTTAGCAGATAAGTTTTTCATAAGAAAAAGAAAGAGAGAAGAAGAAAAAGAAAGAGAGGAAGAAGAAGAGAGAGCTTCATTCTTGAGAGTTTCTTTCTTGATCTCTTTTTCATGCTAGAAAAATGCAAGCACCATTTTTCTAATCCTTGTTTCCTCCATCATCTTCAAATGGCAACAAAACCCAAGTGAGACAATCTACTACACATTCTACAGCACATCTTGAGCATGTCGAGTTGCCGGCTTCATGCGCGAGTTGCCTCGGTATTGAGGCGGGAGCCCGTAAAAGAAGAAGGCGATGTGGTGCCCTTTCCGGCGAGGAGGCGACGATGTGGAGGCAACACTTTCCGCGGGAGATCGGGACGATGACGAGAAGACCGGAGGACTCGGATCACTCGGTATACTTCTCACCCTATCTCTTGTTTGCTAGCATTAGGTTAATGGTTACGATCCGGGTTTTCATTGTCCGCGGTAGCGCCGGTTTCCGAGTAAGGAAAATTTTTATTCCGCATTTTGGCCTCGAGCAAGAGGCCGGGGCGCTGCCGTGGCGCAACATGGTATCAGAGCCACGCCATTAACCTTTCCTAGCTTGTTCTAATGTGTTTTTCAGTTCCGATCGACCGAAATTCCAAAAACCGTATTTTTTCCTTCACATCAGTTTCTGTCGAAATATTTTGGAGTCTAAAAATTTTTCAGGTGGTCTCAGAATGATGTGCAGGGAGTTCTAAGAACTCTGGGAAAATTCGAGACAGTGATCACTCAAAAGGAGCGCGGAAGCGCCGCAGAAACCCCATTTGCGCCGCCCTTCCGCCGCGGGTTGGTGGGGTCACTGCTTCGAATTTCTCCAGTGGGCTTCTGGGCTATAATTAGGGGTTTTGGAATATTAAAATTGGGCCAATTATTTCTGTAACTGCTACAGTATTGGTTGGGGGCCCACTAGTTAATTTTTGGTCAATCGGAAAATTTTTTAAACACATTATTTCACAGTATTTACATTATATCTGCGACCGTGAATGTCACTCGATCGGTAAATCCGGTCTAACTGCTATAGCCCGGTTAGACGGATTTGCGAACGTGACTTTCACGTTGATGTTCTATGTTTATGCTGTGTTGTTGCGGATCGGTCGTAGGGGATAGCCTGGATGCAATGCTAGTACAGTTTTGTTGTATTATGTACTTTTGATATTGTGGGGCGAGCGTCCGACATGTGGACTGCCGTCACTGCCTGATTGTATTATTCTTTTGGGGCACGACCTGGTTGCGGTCGATGTACCCGGTGTATGTATATTTTACTTTCTGTACTAGGGTTGCCCCGCGGTGGGGTGCACGGATAGCCGGGTTCTGGAGGGCAACGGGCCCGCATCTCAGGGCATTGAGACGGAGGGGGCTTCAGTCCAGGATTGGCGGGCTATTCGCCGCACTCGTAGGGGGTACAGGTTGACCCAGGAGGGGTGCCCAAGTTACCGGATTCCGTGAAGTGCTGGGTGGTCCATTCACGGTACTGAAGGGGGCTGCCTCGCTTCAGGTTTTGGCGGGTGACTTGCCGCGCCCGTAGGGGTCTAGGATTTCATTGCACAGGCTATCCACACGACCAGGGGAACGTCGGGTTTCAGCAGCGGCTCTGTGAAACCCGGGGTTTCCAGATATCTGTATTGTTCTGTGATGCTGTACATTTCTGTGATGTTGCATTTTATTCCCGCCTTGAGCGAAATACTATATATTGGTATATATATTAGTAGATGTTGTATATGTTTTTCATCCGCGCTAGTCCAGTCCCCGCTCTGTCGTTAGTAAGCTAACCTAACGGGTGATGACGGGACCCAGTGGCGAATGCGGATGGCATATACGTACGTCAGTATATTTTCGTTCTTTCTGGTGTGATTATTTGATGGGACTGCGTTGATTCGGATCAATGCAAGTTAAACAAACCTATTCTGATGTTGTTGGAACATTTTTCAAAAAGCTGTTATTGCAAGAACGTTCACTTTTGTTTTGCATCGTGGTATTCATTTGGAATATCCTGCTCCTCAGTCGACGAGGCAAGGGCCGAGATCCCTTCACCGGGAGTGACCCCTTGGACAGAAGTTTGCGTCAGGGCAATAACTTCACTATAGCCGATTACTTTTGCTTTGCATCGTGGTATTCAGTTGGAATATCCTGCACCTCATTCTACGAGGAAAGAGCCGAGATCCCTTCACCGGGAGTGACCTCTTTAGTAAAGGTTTTCGTCACTATATTTTATAAAAAGTTGTGCAGTTCCTTCAACGATATCAAGTTCATTACGTTAAAGGTTTTTCGCTAAAAACCATTCGTAGCCCTCCGTCATTTCCTACAGGTATTATTTGGTATTCGTGCTGCGTTTGTTGACCTAGTCAAGACGTAGTGTTCGGTAGCTAAGTGGTACTTGTTTGTTGCATAAGTAGGATTGGTTAAGACAGTCGTGCGGCCTTGTTGACCTAGTCAAGGGCACGTACGGGTGGGTTTAATGCAATCCAGAATAATGACGGGTTGAACTTGACTGGCGGTTTATGGTTTGTTGACCTAGTCAAGGTCATAAACCGCTTGGGGTAAAAATCACATCGGGAGTTTCAAAAGAACTGAAACTTGCCAGATATGCGCATACCTTCTGGAGTGTGGTGACTTGAGTGGATTCCGTCAAGTTATCATGCGATGATAGTTGGATCCCGATTCCCACTGATGAGTTAGTTTACTCCTCGGGTGACCCCGACTAATTCTTCTTTCAGGTTTGGAGGAGAATTTGAGATACAGTGGGAGGTTTCCAGATTAGACAAAGTGACAACCATTCTGATCTAGGTTAGAGTGCACGCTGAGTGTTTCTTTTCTCTCTCTCTTTGGCAGCGACCATTGACTCGACCCTGGACTATGACTCAGTGACCAAGTTGACCGAACCTTCTTAACACTGGCTTTTGGATTGTCAGAGTTGCAGACCTCATTGCCACTCCTACTTTTACCCTTTTCTCCAGGACACCCCGTATTACTACGAACGTCCACTTCCATTGGACAAAACCATCGTATGGTTAGATACGAACTCGAAGGACTTCGAGGATGGTTTCTGGTTCTGGAGAAAACGGATAGGATTATTCAGTTGTCTTTTCTTTTCACCTTCTCTCAGGTTGCGAGTACTCCTTGGTTTAGGAGCAGTACACCTATTACGCAAATTGGATAGTCTTCTTCCAAACCATAGGCTGGTGCCGACCGGTAGGGAATGAAGAAAACCAGTTAGCCTAAAACGGTGTACAGAAGGTATTAAGTTAAGACAAAGCAAGGGATTAGTAAAAGGGCAAAGTAAGTTGCGACTGCTATTCACGACCAAACCAAGTATTTCTTCGCCAATCCTAAATCACCTTTGTATTTCTCCAGAACACTCCGTATCACTACGAAGATCCACAGTTTATTGGATACTCCATCGTATGGTTATATACGAACTCGAAAGGAACTTGTTCCAGTTCGGGGATGGATTCTGGTTCAGGAGAAATAGGAATAAAGTGCATTCAGATGTTTTTTATCTTCACCTTCTCTCGCATTGCGAGTGTTCCTAGGATTAGGACAGTACACCCTTTATGCCTTTTGGATAGTCTTCTTCCAAACCATAGGCTGGTGCCGAACGGTAGGGAAGGAAGAAAACCATTTGGCTTAAAGGGGTGTACAGAAGGTAATGACTAAAGACATATAAAGGGATTTGGAGAGGTGGCAAAGAATTATACGGTTACAGTTGTGAATCTGGATAATGGAAGAGGCATTACTAGGAATACCAGGATACCCCGACGAAACATTTCAATGTTTCAGTTTCACTGTGTACTGTTAATAGAAAACTGATTTCCCGATTAGACACTTACTCCAGGGTATGTATTTACCAGGTATGATTCTCACATCTGTATGGTTTTACAGATGATGAGTGGGAGTAAGTTATTGGGAATTGGGTGATCATCCTCATTATATCGGGATTCGTTGTAATCGGTGATATTTGAGGAAGTCACCTGGGTTGTTTGCCGGACGGCAGTTATTTGGTTTTGAATATCCGCTGTTGTGCACCAATTTCAAATTGATATATCTGTACGTCTATTTTCATAGAGTGAGATATACTTTTTGATATTATGTCGATGACATTTACCTATATCAGTGGATGGTTAGGTAAGGAGCATCAAACAGCGGTGTAATTCTTCTTAACCATAAGTACAGTTTTCAACCTACGACGCACAGTGAAAGAGTTGTAAGACTCAGCGGACTTATACAGAGTATTGTATGTTGTCCAGTGTCCATTGGGACAGAGGGGTTGGTCCTCATACTATATTCTGTTTACCTTTAACTAATCTAATTCTTAGACATGTGTTTCGTAGAAACACAGGGTCTAAGTTTTGAGGAGTTAAAGGTATTTGAATAGAGTAGAGAACCAGGTGTAGCAAGTATCGGGATTCTTCAAGGTGATCGAAGATGTAGATACTTGTGTATGGTATTCAGTTGATAGTAATGAGAACTTGCTTCTCTTTCAGGTTACTTATAATTGGAAGCATTCCTAAGTTGAGTAACGCTGATCGGCCTCCTTCCATTTAGTTTACATGCACTGGAGATAGTTGCATTATTTGAATCTGGTTCAATTGAATCAGTGCCTCTGGTTCTATATTGGATATAGAACAGTTCATATCTTAACGATGTTAAGGTACGGGGAGTTGTCCGGCTTATGCTTAAAACCAGACACTGGACAACTCAAGGCACGTTTCTGTAATGGCTGTTTGTGGGTTGACCCAGGCTATGACGAGGGTTGACTTTCTACCATCTGGCAGATCAATAGAAATATTGTTCTAGACTCGCCACAGTTTTATTAAAAATGGATTTTTTCAAAAACAGCAGTGGGAGTATGGTAGAACTGGAAGTGATTCCAGAACCGCAAACGATTACTGAAGATTTGATAAGGAACCTAAAGATTCAATCTGATTTGACATTCCATTGACCACTCCGCAGATAAGGTGGGTAACTTCAGGCACCCGAGAGGTACTACGGTAGCCTCAAGGACGGTGACAGGGAAGTTCTTGTTTACCCACAATTACCATTGCTGTTGTTCCAGGCTGCGAGACCCGGTGGGAGGATGAGTATAGCGTCGTTCTAAACTAGTTTTAGAAGTGCGCGTCTATATGACTCTGGCAGAAGGTTGTCGTAGTCAGTGGGAGTAGCGGAAGCATTGGCGGACATCAGGCTTATGTCTATTTGTAGACTAAAGCAGATGTAGCGGAGATAGATCATCTATTTCTGATGTGACAGTCATAGGTTTGACGTCATCAGAATAGGGGGTGGATCTGTTGAGAAGGTAGTAGGAAGTGATATTCCTATACTACGATCGGTTATACTTTGGTCGTCACACAGTGGTTTCTCCAAAAGGGACTTGGACATTATATCAGACATACTGGTTACTAGATCTATGGTTTTAGATCTAGATTTGGGTGGTTTCCCAATCAGGGTACCTTGACAGCATTCTATGAGTATTTAGAATGGACGACTCCTGGCATGGTAGTGTACCTGCAGGTAATGGAGTCACCCTCTCTAAAGGTGTCTTACAGACTAAAGGGGAGAGGGATACGCATGATTGACAGATCACTTGCTTAGGCAATTGAGTCAATCATGAGATGTCAAGTACCACACCAGATGTTGTTCTTGCACTAGATGCAATAAGTTGATATTGATCCAATCCTGGAGGAACAGTCGGAAGCAGTTTTAGAACATAAGTGAATGTTCTAGGGATATGATAACGGCTGTCTCCTTTAGGAGACGGTTATCACTCCAGGCTTCCAAGGTGACATGGATGACAAGGAGGTTGTCAGAGTTATAGTTCTCCCTCTGACGAGGGGCAGTATTTTGGACAGGTGGTCCAGGGCAATACTGAGGGAGGCATGGCGCAGGATACTGATTAAGTTCAGTTGTTGATACAGTCTAAGAAGTTTGGATTTGGAGTTCATTTATGAACTAGGTCCCATCAGACATCCAGACATTCCAAGACAGGTATTGCTCATTTCGGGAGATGGCTTTCTCCGCGAACTTGAGATATAGAGAGACATAGAAAGAAACATCACAGCGGATCCACTCACTGAGGCTATTCCTCGAACGCAATAGTTTCACAAACGAGTTTTGTGAGACTGACTAGTAGAGGAGTTGGGTGTTCGGTATCACACGGGCTGTGAGTATGCGACATCGCAATAATTAGCCTTGAGTGCAAGTGGGAGATTGTTGGAGATAGTGCCCTCAGAGTCAATTATTGGATCACAGGCACGTGATTGCAATGATTGAGGGAGGACCTATCCCGGTAGGACAGTCTTACTCGAGATGATAGTATGCTATCTGGTTTATCTTTATCATCGTGTACTGCTTTAGGTGACCTGACATGTCGCTATTACACGTTGATAGAGCCCCTAGGATTCTTGCTTGACGACCAGCAGTATGATGGCGATCATATACGTGGGAGCTGGTAGTCTATAAGCACATCCTTAAAAGGTCCCTAGTCGTGGGAGTTTCGAGACTGGGCATCGATACTCCATTAGTAGACTAGTGTATACAGTCGAGACCCCGACGAGGGGCGGTGGCTGGTCTCACAAGCCACTGGTGTCAGTTGGTTCACCTAAGATGTATACAGGTGCTCATTGGGTTATGAGTACACCGGACAGGACTCGCCGGGAACCTGCTAGTTGGTCTTATATCAGACGTCAGATAGCAGTTCCCAGGTGACATGTGTACAGGTTAGTTCATCGACCTGAGATCGTCATTTGTCTCGTGTGAGTTCCCACTGTGCTTTGATTACTACCCTACCACGGCTCAAAGGAGTCGTGCAAACAGGTTTTAGTTGGGTACAGTCCCGAGCCACATGGAGGCAGTGAGCGGATCTTCAGGGGTTCGTCTCTCCCGGTATTGGGAGTGAGGTCGCGCTGTGTCTAGGAGAGCCATTACGCAAAGCCCTCGGCCGAGGCAGGAGATTTACTGGTAGGTATTCCAGTAGTATCTCAGGGCGTTCTGGGCTACACTCCGACACGACTTGTACCGCTTTTGGGGGTCTGACTTTTACCAACCCCCTAGGCCCGCCATGCGATACTCATAGACGAACGGACCGGACTGTACGGATATTGTCACTGACAGGCTCAGTTGGGTGTCGGGGTGAGCTTCCTCATCGACGTCCCTTTTGGTCAATAGCTGGTGGCCCGTCACGTATTGGCTTATACCTCTGACGTGCCAGTGGTTAAATCCACAGCCATAGTATTGACGAGTCTTTAGAGTCCACCACACTTACAGTTACTCAAGCTTTCGGGCGAAACGCTGTAGAGGCCGTATGGAGATATGGCAGGGTCCGATCAGATACGTGCGGTATTGCACGGATCAGGATCGGACAGTTTTGTACTAGTGGCCGTATAGTTATATGGCAGGGTTCGATCAGATACGTGCGGTATTGCACGGATCAGGATCGGACAGTTTTGTACTAGTGGCCGTATAGTTATATGGCAGGGTTCGATCAGATACGTGCGGTATTGCACGGATCAGGATCGAACGGTTTTTACTAGCCGGCTTTGGTTTAAGCCGGTCCTAGTTTAGTACAGTGTAGATTTTGTCTCATTGCATTTGTATCCGGTCGGAATACAGATGCGGGTGTGTATGCACAGTATTGGGGTTTTTCCTGTAATTTATTACGGGACCAGTTTTCTGGAGTTGCCAGTTTGCATTTCGTTCCGGCCGGTTTTCCTTTGTTCTTTCCCGGCCGGACTTTTCTGATGGAGGGGGTTATTTGCAGTTTTGCAAATAACACTTTGTGGAGGACTTCTTTGCATAATGATTTATTATGATAACCTTTTTAGATACCATTCATTTCATGCTTCATGAAGATAAGATGTGGATTAGAGTTGATGTGAGTTTGTGATGATTATGTCTTGATGTGGTCACCACTTCCTTTACCCTACACTAACCTCCCTTCATGCTTCATATTATCTCCTCCACCATTCTCATTTTAGCAGATAAGTTTTTCATAAGAAAAAGAAAGAGAGAAGAAGAAAAAGAAAGAGAGGAAGAAGAAGAGAGAGCTTCATTCTTGAGAGTTTCTTTCTTGATCTCTTTTTCATGCTAGAAAAATGCAAGCACCATTTTTCTAATCCTTGTTTCCTCCATCATCTTCAAATGGCAACAAAACCCAAGTGAGACAATCTACTACACATTCTACAGCACATCTTGAGCATGTCGAGTTGCCGGCTTCATGCGCGAGTTGCCTCGGTATTGAGGCGGGAGCCCGTAAAAGAAGAAGGCGATGTGGTGCCCTTTCCGGCGAGGAGGCGACGATGTGGAGGCAACACTTTCCGCGGGAGATCGGGACGATGACGAGAAGACCGGAGGACTCGGATCACTCGGTATACTTCTCACCCTATCTCTTGTTTGCTAGCATTAGGTTAATGGTTACGATCCGGGTTTTCATTGTCCGCGGTAGCGCCGGTTTCCGAGTAAGGAAAATTTTTATTCCGCATTTTGGCCTCGAGCAAGAGGCCGGGGCGCTGCCGTGGCGCAACAAGTGGATGCTGGGACATATATAGGGAGGACTTTCTTGCTCGACATGATAGTATGCTATCTGGTTGCTCTTTACCTTAACGTGTATACTGATTGTCTCTTTGTTACATGTTGGTAAAGCCCTTAGGATGTGTGCTTGACTACCTGGACTATGATGCGGATCATACTAGTGGGGACATGGTAGTCCATAAGTACATCCTTCAAAGTCCCTAGTCGAGGGTGTATCGAGACGGGGCATCGATATACCAGAGTAGACAAGCGTATACCTTCTCGACCCATACAGATGGGCGTTAGATGATCCCATATCCATTGGTGTTTGACATCGGAGATGATATTCGGGTGCTCAGTAGAGACTGGGTACACTGGACGGACTCGCCGAGAACTCCCAGATGGTATTATACCTCACGTCAGATGGCAGTTCTCTGGTGACACTGGTACAGAGTAGTCTGTTGACCCGAGATCATCATAGAGTCTTGTGTGGTTCCCACTGTGCTTTGATTTCCATCTTACCACGTCCAAGAGGGCATGCAAAACGGTGGTTTTTGGGTACAGTCCCGAGTCACATGGAGGCAATGAGCGATAGGAGGGGATTCGTCTCTCCCGGTATAGGGGGTTGATGTTGCGCTGTGTTCGATTGGCTATAACAGGAAGTCCCTGGCCAGGGCTGATCAGAGAATTGCTGGTAAGTGTTACCAGTAGTTTCTCGACCCGTTATGAGCCTCATATCGACACGACTTATCGAACTATTGGGGTCTGACGTTTACCACCCCTAGGCAAGATATGCGACATATCAGACGATCAGACTGGACTGTACGGTAGTGTTACTGGTTGGATTCACTGGAGTGTGAGCGGGCTTGCTCGTCGATCTTCAGATCGCTCAATACCTGGGTGGCCGTTACGTTTAGCAGACCGCTTGCGGCTTGTGGGTGTTTGATATGATCATCACCTGCTGCCGGCGTATTGACGAGTCTTTAGAGTCCTACACAGAGGTTTCCTGGCTCAAGCGAAACGAAATAGGAGCGCATATGAGATATGTGCGGGACCGAGAATAATGCGTGTATGTGATACCGTATTTCATTCTCGCGATGAATGTATCGAATGGTTGTATGCGATATAACCTAGTTATCGATTCAAGCGTTGATCCGATAAGCCGATACATTGTATACTAGTCGGTTGTGTGCGACATGACCGGATTATTGAATCAAGTGTTGGTTTAATTATTTGATGCATAATTATATATTTGATATATTACTTTGCATTAACTAGTATCGGTTCACTTTAAATGGATTTTCTCACTCGGGTGTGCGCATTGCATATGCGATATGATTTTGTGCACATGATTGTATCATGTTTGATGATACATGCTTTTTGGTTAAGTGTAAAGTATTAAACTATGGTTAAGTGGATGATTAGGGTTTTTACTTATTCATTTATTTGTTCATTTATTCTTTTTGGAAAAATAAATAGCATAAAGGAAAATGGTGGCTTGTTTTGTATTCTAGTTGAAGCTTCATGAAGCTTTGACCAAAGTAACCATTTTGTCTCATGCTTAACCCTAACCACTCCATTAACCCTAGTTTAATCTCTACACTTGACCATGGTTCATGTTATGATAAGTATTGATTTTCTTTTTCAATATTTATTCAACTTATCATATTATTCTTCTTCTTCTTCCTTGCTTCAAGTGAAGAAAAGCTTACCTCATCAATGGTGATTGATGTTTTTGAGTGAGAAATCCAATTCTAAAGTTAACCCACTTCCTATTTCTTCATCCTCTACCTCTTGCCAAGTAGTAGAGTGTGTTTACTTCACAAGTTTCTTGACTTGGTGAAGTTGTGAGCTTGATCTAGCGATGCCTCGACGTAGATCATCTTCGGCATGGACATCGACGACCTAGCTTGCCCATTCTCCGACGAAGCCGACGCTAGAGCCCGGATTTGATTTGGACAGCGGAGAGGACCTCATATCGGAGCTGTGGAGGTGGAGGACCGGATCTACAAAGGTTTTATTTCCGTATCTCTTAGTTAATTGTTAACTAGTTTACTTTTCGCCTAGTTTTCTAGCAAACGATCCATAGTCGGGTCTCTCGGCACCCGGAAAATTTTATATTGGCATGTTCGATGCCTTGTGAGACCTCATTAGGGTGCCTAGGAACCCTACACGGAGTATCGATGCCCTATTTTGAAACTCCCGTGACCAGGGACCACTTTTAAGGATGTGCTTATAGACTACCCAACTCTCACGTATATGATCGCCATCATACTGTTGGTAGTCAAGAAAGAATCCTATGGCCTCTATCAACGTGCAATAGTGATATATCATGTCACCTAAAGCAGTACACGTATGATAAAGATAAACCAGATAGCATACTATCATCTTGAGTAAGACTGTCCTACCGGTATAGGTCCTCCCTCAATCATTGCAATCACGTGCCTGCGATCCAATAATTGACTTTGAGGGCACTATATCCAACAATCTCCCACTTGCACTTAAGACTAATTATTGCGATGTCGCATACTCACAGCCCGTGTGATACCGAACACCCAACTCCTCTAATAATCAGTGTCACAAAGCTCATTTGTAAAACTATTGTGTTCGAGAAATAGCCTCAGTGTGTGGATCCGCTCTGATGTTTCTTTCTATGTATCTCTATATCTCAAGTTCGCGGAGAAACCCATCTCCCCGAATGAGTAATACCTGTCTTAGAATATGTCTGGATATCTGATGGGACCTAGTTCATGAATGAACTCCAAATCCAAACTTCTTAGACTGTATTGTCAACTGAACCTAATCAGTATCCTGCGCCACACCTCCCTCAGTATCTGCTTGGATCACCTGTCCAAACTACTGCCCCTCGTTAGAGGGAAAACTATAACTCTGACAGTCACTTTGTCATCCAGGTCACCTTGGAAGCCTGGAATAATAACTGTCTCTTGAAGGAGGCTATCATTATCATATCCTCAGAACATCCACTTATGTTCTAAAGCTGCCTCCGAACGTTCCTCCAGGATTGGATCAATATCAACTTATTGCATATAGTACAAAAACAACATCTGGTGTAGTACTTGACATCTCATGATCAACTCAATTGCCTGAGCAAGTGATTTACCAATCATGCACATCCCTCTCCCTTTTAGTCTGTAAGACACCTTTAGAGAGGGTGACTCCATCACCTGCTGGTACACCATCATGCCAGGAGTCGTCCATTCTAAATACTTTTAGAATGCAGTCAAAGTACCCAGATTGGGAAACTACCCAAATCTAGATTTAAAACCATAGATCTAGTAACCAGAATGTCTGATATAATATCTATATCCTATGTGTAGAAACCACTTTGTGACAACCTAAGTATAACCGATCTTAGTATAGGAGTTTTACTTCCTACTCTGTGTATGTCATCCAAATACCAGGACATCACACCCTACAACTTTCTTAACAGATCCATCCCCTATTCTGATGAAGTCAAAGCCCATGACTATCACATCAAAAATAGATGATTTATCTCCGCTTTATCTGCTTTAGTCTATAAATAGACACAAGCTTCTTGTCCACTATGCTTCCGCTGCTCCCACTGACTACGACAATCCTCTGGCAGAATAATATATACGTGCACTTCTAAATACTTTTAGAACGACGCTATACTTGTCCTCCTGCCGGCTCTCATAATCTAGAACAGCAGTAATGGCAAGTCTGGATAAACAAGAACTTCCTCGTCACTGTTCTTGAGGCTACCGGAGTACCTCTCGGGTGCCTGAGGTTACCCACCATATCTACGGAGTGGCTAATGGAATATCAAACCTGATTGAATGTTTAGGTCCTATTAAATTTTCCGTAATCGTATGTGGTTCTGGAATCTCTTCCAGTTCTACCATACTCCCACTACTGTTTTCTGAAAAAATCCATTTTACTAAAACTGTGGCGAGTCAAGAACAATATCACTATTGATCTTCCAGATAGTAGAAAGTCAACCCTCATCAAAGCCAAGGTCAACCCACAAACTGTCATTACAGAAACGTGCCTTGAGTTATCCAGAGTCTGGTTTTAAGCATAAGCCGGACAACTCCATATACCTTAACATCGTTAAGATATGATCCATTCTATATACAATATAGAAACAGAGACACTGATTTAATTGGAACCAGATTCAAATCATGCAGCTGTCTCCAGTGCATGTCAACTAAGTGGAGAGAGGCAGATCAGCATTACTCAACTTAGGAGTTCATCCAATTATGAGTAACCCGAAAGAGAAGCAAGTTCTCTAAAACATTACTATCAACTGAATACCAACCACAAGTATCTACATCTTCGATCACCTTGAAGAATCTCGATACTTGCTACACCTGGTTCTCTACTTTATTCTTATACCTATTACTTCTCAAAACTTAGACCTTGTATTTCTACTAAACGCGTGCATAAAACCTGAGAAGTCATAAGTAAATAGAATACATTACGAGGACCAACCTCTTTTCCCTAATGGACACTAGACAAAATACAATGCTTTGTATAAGTCCCCTGAGTTTAATAACTCAAACCCTGTGCGTCGTAGGTTGAAAACTGTATCCAGGCGATTTCCTCAAAAATCACCAATTATAACGAATTCCGATATAATGAGGATGATCACCTAATTTCCAATAACTTACTCCCACTCATCATCTGTAAAACCATACAGATGTGAGAATCATACCTGGTAAATACATACCCTTGAGAAAGGACTAATTGGGAAATCAGTTTTCTATTAACAATACACAGTGAAATTGAAACATGAATATGTTTTGAAGGGGTATCCGTGTATTCCTAGTAATGCCTCTTCCATTATCCAGATTCATAACTATAACCGTATATTTCTTTGCCATCTCTCCAAATCCCTTTATTTGTCTTTAGTCGTTACCTTCTGTACACCATCGTTAGGCTTAATGGTTTTCTTCCTTCCCTACCGTTCGGCACCAGCCTATGGTTTGGAAGAAGACTATCCAATAAGCATAATAGGTGTACTCTCCTAATCCTAGGAGTACTCGCAACTTGAGAGAAGATGATGATAAAAGACAACTGAATAAACCTTTATTCTATTTCTCCTGAACCAGAATCCATCCCCGAACTGGAACAAGTTCCATCGCGTTCGTATATAACCATACGATGGATTATCCAAATAATTGTGGATCTTTGTAGTGATACGGGGTGTTCTGGAGAAATACAAAGGTCAAGTAGGAGTGGCGATGAAATACTTAGTTTGGTTGTGAATAGCAGTCGAAATTTACTTTGCTCTCTTTCTAATCCATTTATTTGTCTTTACTTATTACCTTCTGTACACCACACTGAGGCTAATTGGTTTTCTTCGTTCCCTACCTTTCGGCACCTGCCTATGGTTTGGAAGAAGACTATCCAATAAGCGTAATAGGTGTATCCTCTCCTAATCTTAGGAGGCCTCACAACCTGAGAGAAGGTAAAAGGAAAAGACAACTGAATAGTCTTATTCAATCTCTCCAGAACCAGAATCCATCCTCGAATCTGGAACAAATTCCTTCGAGTTCATATATAACCATACGATGGATTTATTCAATGGAAGTGGATATTCGTAGTAATACGAGGTGTTCTAGAGAAATGCAAAGGGTGAAAGAAGGAGTGGCAATGATGCATGCAACTCAGACAATCCAAAAGCCAGTGTTTTAAGAAAGTTCGGTTAACTAGGTCACTGAGTCAAAGTCTAGGGTCAGGCCATGGACGCTGTCAAAGAGAGAGAGAAAAGAAACACTCTGCATGCACTCTAACCTAGATCAGATTGGTTATCACTTTATCTAATCAGGAAACCTCCCACTGTATTCTCAAATTCTCCTCCAAACTTGAAAGAAGAATTAGTCGGGATCACCCGAGGAGTAAACCAATTCATCAGTGGGAATCGGGATCCAACTATCATCGCATGATAACGTGATGGAATCCACTCACGTTATCACACTCCAGAAGGTATATGCATGGCTGGCAAGTTTCAGATTCTTTAGAAACTCCCGATGTGATTTTTAAACCATTCTCTTATGACCTTGACGAAGGCCAACATATCGTAAGTCACATGTCAAGTTCTACCCGTCATTATCTAGGTTAATTTGAACCCACCTATATATACCCTTGACGAAGGCTAAAATGGTAGTACGACTGTCCCAAACCAACGCATCTATCTATGCAACAGAAAAGTAACAAATAGCTACCATACACTATGCCTTGACGAAGGCTAACATACATAGCATGAATACTAAGTGCTACCCGTCTGAAATTACGGAGGGCTACGAATGGTTTTTGGCGAAAAACCTTTAACGTAATGAACTTGATGTCGTTGAAAGAACCTGATAGCTTTTACAAAAACTGTAGGGTTCCTAGGCACACTAGTGAGGTCTCACAAGGCATCAACCATGCCAATTTCAAAGTTTACAAGTGCCGAGAAACCCTAATACGGATCGTTAACTAGATGTCTAGGCGAAAAGAGAAACTAGTTAACAAATTAACTAAAAGAACGGAAATACAACCTTTGTAGATCCGGTCCTCCACCTCCATAGCTCCGCAATGAAGTCTCCTCGCTGTCCAAATGGAAACCCGGGCTCTAGCGTCGGCTTCATCGGAGAAATGGGCGGGCTAGGTCATCGACTACGATGCCGAAGATGATCTACGTCGAGGCATCACAAGATCAAGCTCCCACTTCACCAAGTCATGAAACTTGTGAAGAAAACACCCTATACTACTTGGCAAGAGGTAGAGGATGAAGAAATAGGAAGTGGGTTCACTTTAGAATTGGATTTCTCACTCTTTTTCATCAATCACCATTGATGGTCAAGCTTTTTCTTCTTGTGAAGAAGAAGAAGAAGAAGATAATGAATATCATTAGAATTCTTAAAAATGAAAAGAAAAATGAATTCTTATCATATGCAAACCATGGTTAAGTGTAGAGAATCAACTAGGGTTAGTGAATGGTTAGGTTTTGGAGATGAAGACAAAAATGGTTGCTTTAGTCAAAGTTGCATGAAGCTTCATGAAGCTTCATGTAAGAAAGCAACCATTTGTTTTCTTTTCTCACTATTTAATCCAAAATAAAAATATAAATGAATGGATAAATAAATAAAAACCTTAACCATTTACTTAACCTAGGTTTAAATCTTTACACAAACCCTAGAAATCATGTATCATCAAACATGATACAATCAAGTGCACAAAAATATATCACATATACAATGTGCACAATTCAAGTGAGAAAATCCATTTAATGTGAACCAATGCTAGTTAATGCAAAGTAATATATCAAATATATAATTACGTATTAAATCATTAAATCAACACTTGATTTAACGATCCGGTCATATCACATATAACCGACTAGTATCCAATGTATCGGCTTATCGAATCAATCCTTGATTCGATAACTAGGTTATATCGCATACAACCATTCGACACATTCATCGCGAGAATGAAATACGGTATCACATACACGTATTATTCTCGGTCCCGCACATATCTCATATGCGCTCCTATTTCGTTTCGCTTGAGCCAAGAAACCTCTGTGTAGAACTCTAAAGACTCGTCAATACGCCGGCAGCAGGTGATGATCATATCAAACACCCACAAGCCGCAAGCGGTCTGCTAAACGTAACGGCCACCCGGGTATTGAGCGATCAGAAGATCGAAGAGCAAGCCCGCTCACACTCCTGTGAATCCAACCAGTAACACTTACCGTACAGTCCGGTCTGATCGTCTGATATGTCGCATATCTTGCCTAGGGGTGGTAAACGTCAGACCCCAATAGCTCGATAAGTCGTGTCGATATGAGGTCTATAACAATTCGAGATACTACTGGTAACACTTACCAGTAAATCTCAGCAACCCTGGCTAGAGATTTCCGGTTATAGCCAATCGGACACAGCGCAACATCTACCCCCTATACCGGGAGAGACGAATCCCCTCCTATCGCTCATTGCCTCCATGTGATTCGGGACTGTACCCAAAAACCACCGTTTTGCACGCCCTCTTGGACGTGGTAAGGTGGAAATCAAAGCACAGTGGGAACCACACAAGACTCTATGACGATCTCGGGTCAACAGACTACTCTGTACCAGTGTCACCAGAGAACTGCCATCTGACGTAAGGTATAATACCATCTGGGAGTTCTCGGCAAGTCCGTCCAGTGTACCCAGTCTCCACTGAGCACCCGTTTATCATCTCTGATGTCAAACACCAATGGATATGGGATCATCCATCGCCCATCTGTATGGGTCGAGAAGGTATACGCTAGTCTACTCTGGTATATCGATGCCCCGTCTCGATACACCCACGACTAGGGACTTTGAAGGATGTACTTATAGACTATCTGTCCCCACTAGTATGATCTGCATCATAGTCCAGGTAGTCAAGTACACATCCTAAGGGCTTTACCAACATGTAACAGAGAGACTATCAGTGTACACGTTAAGGCAAAGATCAATCAGATAGCATACTATTATGTCGAGCAAGAAAGTCCTCCCTATATATGTCCCAGCATCCACTACAATATACATCCTATGTATAGTAATGGCCTCTAGGGCATACATATAACTAACAATCTCCCACTTGCACTAGGGCCATCTGATAGCAGTGGTTGTAGTATCTCATACACAACCATCCCATAAAAGTCTCTCTCTGGGAAAAGGCCTTTGTGAGTGGATCCGCCGTGTTGTCCTCTGAGTCTACTCTCCTGACCTCGATTACCCTGGAGATCTACTATCTCCATGATCAGGTGATACTGCCTTAGAATATATCTGGATCACTGATGGGACGGACGTTCCTTGGCATAAGCCACAACTCCATTGTCACACAATGGGAGGAACTAAGTTCATCTCATGAACAAATATACATCCAGACTGCCTCTTTGGTAGCATCTTAAGTAGCGATGTATCCAGCCTTTATCGTCTAGTATGCCACGGTATCTAGCTTGGAACTCTTCCATCATACCATCCCTTTACTGAGGGTAAAGACAATGCCTGTGACTGACTTTCAGTCGTCCTTATCACCCAGGAACCCTTCCAGTGATTCTCCCCAGGATCGATTGATACTATCTCACTACAACTAGTGAGAATCCTAACATCCAATTAGATTTATCTCATAGATTAGAAACCCAGGATTTAGGAGGTATCACTTTGATCCTATATGGAGAATCATTGTGATAAGCGGAGATTGACCGAGCGTAGCATAGGAAACTCCTTCCCTATCAAGAACATGTCATCCACGTACTCTACGAGGATCGTCACTATACTCCCTACTACCTTTTTGTTTATACAAGGTTCATCTACCATTTTGATGATGTCAAACTCTTTGACTAACTCATCAAAACAGATGTTCCAACTCCGCGATACCTGCTTTATCCTATAAAGCATCTTGTACACGTTTCTGCTGCTCCCACTGTCTACGAAGCCCTCTGGCTATGTACTTATAGACGTTCTCTTCTAAAACATCATTTAGAAAAGCAGTCATGGCACCCAACCGCCAGATATCGTAGTCATGGTATGTAGCCGTGGCAAGTAGGATCTGGATGGACTTAAGCATAGCCACTTGAAAAGGTTTCATCATTATCCATGCCTGGTCGATGACGAAAAGCTTTAACAAGTCTAGCTTTGAAAGTCTCAACTTTTCCATCTACACCAAGTAATCTTCTCAAGATATACTTGCTCCTGATGGGGATTTAACCCTTCAGATATAGCAACCAAAGTCCATACTTTGTTGGTGTACATGGATTCCATCTCAGATCGCTAAGCATCCAGTCATTCTTACAGAGTCTTACTCCTGATGGCCAGCTCGAAACTAGTTGGGTCATCATCTCATGATGTAATCCTCGCTCCCACTGTCATAGAGAAACCGAAGTAACTCTCAAGTGGGTGAGGAACCCTACTAGATCGGCGGAGAGGCTGAGGTTCGTTGGAATATACTGAATCCTTTGGTTCTATCAACTCATCAGCTGCAGTTTGTATGGCTGGAACATTTCCAGTTCTACATAACAGACCTGGCCTCGAGCTTGTCCGGATTTTGCTTTTAGACATAGGCTGGACAACCCCAAATCTTAACCATCTTAAGATATGGGCTCTTCCCTTTCCATATCACATATGAAGTGGTAGGCAACTGATTTGATCAGAACCCTATTCAATAGGTATGCAGCTTCTCAAGTGCATAACTCCCAAAAGGAAATAGGTAACTCAGTAGTACTCGTCATAGAGCACACCTTATCATATAGGGTGTGATTGCTCCGCCCCGATATACCATCGTGCTATGGTGTATTCGGAGGAGTAATGCTGAGAGAGAATCCCATTCTCCTTTAGAATAGTCCACGAATTCCGTGCTCAAGTATTCTCCTCCTTGATCACATCAAAGGACATAATACTTATACCCGTATTGGTTCTCTACTTCTAACTTATATTCTGTGAATATCTCAAAAGGTTCAGACTTGTGTCTCAACAGGAACATATGTCTGAATCTTAAGAGATTATCAGAGAATGTAATGAAGTATAAAGAACCGGTCTTGGCATTTGTAGACAGGGGACCTTACATACATCAACATGTATCATCCCAAAAGCTCACTAACTCTTTCTCTGTTTCCAGTAAACGGAGCTATGGTCATCTTATCTCTGTGACATGACTGGCAAGTTTCACAAGATGTAAATTCAAACTGATTTAAATATGCATCTAAAATGTAACTTCAGCCAGTCGGATCGCATTGATATGACCTAGTCTACAATGCCTGAAGAAGGATTCGTTCATTTCTGAACTCTTCCTCTTGTGTGTGTTCCGTATACTAAAGAACTGTAGTTTGATTTAGAACATCAATGCTTTTAGATAACGTGCCTGATCCGATCAACTTTTGATATAGGAAATGTTCAAAACATTATCCAATAATACAAAATTTTATCATTTCTTTACTGTTAAAGAGACTGATATGATTTTGTATATCAGGTTCGGTATCTAATAACATTCGTTCAGAATCAATGTATTGGTAATACATGGTGATAGTGACCAACAGACTTGGCTGCAACACTTGCCCCATTTTCTGCCTCATGAAACTTATCTCTCGTTCTCAGTTCTCTACCTAGCTGTAGCCCTATGTAACAGATTACATATCTGGGATCCTGATCTGGTATCACATACCCAGGATGCGGAGGATACTGAGAAACAGTTCTTTGTAATGAACACACCCGAAGATGATGCATCAGCATGCACTCTCTTCGTTTGGGCGGCACGGGAATTCTGGTAATCCCCAATTTCCTACTCTGTCTTATAACAATTATAAGTTGGAGCGGGACCAACGTTCCCCAGCTCAGTATAACAAGCGGGTTCGGTCAATATTCCGTATTATTATCTTGATTAAGGCGTGATATGGTCGCTACCTGGAGAGAGAGAGAAGAAAACACTCAGCGTGTGCTCTTGCAAGAATAGATTGGTTATTATTTTATCTAATCAGGATGGCTCCCACTGCTTTTTATCAAATCTTCCTTCAAACCCTAAAAGGAAAGACTAGCCGGGATTAATTACACACTACAAGTTCGCCAATCTTTCAGCCAGGCCAGTGTCGGTACTTTGAGGGAGGTCCCCCGTGCTTTCGCACGAACCTAATTAATGTAAACCTCGTTTTCCCAGAGGCATAACCTCGTTAACACCTTTCTAGACACCTACTTGATCGGCTAATTGTAATGTGTAAAACTCTCCCAGGAGTAACTCTTACTCGCAGCGGGTATCGGGATCCAACTATCTCATAGAAGGTATGCAATCTCATTGCAAATTTCAACACTTGAAATTCCCGATAATTTTGCCCCTAGCGTCCTATGACCTTGACGCAGGCCAACAAACCATAGTGCGCTAGTCAAGTTCAACCCGTCATTTCCTGATTGAATTAAACCCACCCGCACGACCCTTGACGCAGGCCAACAAAGTCGCACGACTACCCTAATCCAATCTGCATCATATGCATAAGCAGAAAAATACTAGTTAGCTACCGCACACTACGCCTTGACGCAGGCCAACAAACGTAGCACGAATACTAACTAGCACTTATCTGAAATGACGGAGGGCTACGACAGGTTTTTCTGAAAACCTATTGCGTAATTAACTTGATATCGTTGTAGAATCAAATGATTTTAAAATGGAGTGTTTTTGAGGCTTTTATAGTTTTGCTAAAGGAGTCACTCCCGGTGAAGGGATCGTCGGTTCTTTCCTCATCGAATAAGGTGCGGGATATATCATATATATCACTGTGCAAAGCAAAACACTTAAAAGCAATCAGAAGACAAACCGAGTGTGTAGCATCTGCCAGTTATTGCTAAAGGAGTCACTCCCGGTGAAAGGATCTCGGTCCTTTCCTTATCGAATAAGGTGCAGGATATATCACCTATACCTCTGTGCAAAGCAAGAACTGTAGCTACCTGTTTTTATTTTGAAATTCGATTCTACAACATCTTAGGTTTCTTTGATTTCATTAATCACATTAATGAAGTCCCATCATTTAAGTACCTAAACATTACAGATAAATACGACGTACACTTATGCCATCCGCATTCGCCTCGATGTCCCCTCGTGCACCGTTAGGTTAGGTAACTAACGGCAGAGCGGGGCAGGGCTAGCGCGGGTGTAAAACATAAGTAACGCCTATATAATATATCATATATACTATATAAAGTATCCATCACAGAACATATCACATGATCACATCACAGATATCGCAGCAGAAGAAACATATGAAATATTGGATATTCTAGGACGTCCGTGTTTTCAATACGAGCCAGTATAAAACACGGATTCCACGGTCGTGATGAATAGCCAAACCCACACCCCTAGACCCCTACGAGAGCGGCAAGCAACCCTAACAATTCTGGAGTTAGGAGACCTAGACTCGACTCCTCGAGTTGGTCTCCCACTGGACTCCAGAACCCGGTTACTTGTGCTCCCCTCCTTGGGTCTATCCTAGTGCGGAAAAGCAAATAGTATACAAAGGGTGACATCTTCCGCAACCTGGAAGTGCCCCAATAAAAGAATATTACATACAAGTTTTTACATGAATGAAAATGAAAAACACTCATCTCACATAAAAACCCCCGGCTATTCAAACACGACGATCCAATATAACATATCCAGCAACACATAACATCACATGTCATCAACGTAAGTAAATATGCGCATCCCAATTGTCATTGGCATATAGCAACGAAACCGGCGATATCACATATTACACTTACGGTCACAGAAAAGAAAGTGTAAAACTACAACAGTTGGAATCCGCAACCTGCATAGACATCGCATGCCTAATCAAATGAATTCATTAGACATCACATGCCTAACAATTATAAACCCCGCATTTTAGTCTCAAAATAGAAAACACTTTTCAATATCAAGTCGGGCAATTCAACAAGATTCCCGACATCCTGATCGAATGCTCGTCGCAAACTTTAGTAGGCGGCCGCACCCCCGATACCGTCGACGAAGTGCACCAAGGAGGGACACCGCTGCCGCGAGCACCCGAACGGATGCTTTCGGCGACGGGGTTCTCCTACAGTCACTTGGTCAGGGCTATGGAGCGAGGCTGTCTATTAAGTTTACCCGGTGAGTATCCGCGTACGCTACGTGATTGCGACGGACTTTTGATCACATCAAAATTCCGTGGCAACCGATCAAGTGAGACTAAACTGCTATATTTATAACATTCATTCAGTTATCTCATAACTACTTGTGAATTCCAATTGTTGTATCACATTCCAGATAAACAGAAAATGTTAAACTTTCCGATCGAATAGTCGAACACCCAAGTTTTCCCGAAACAGCTCAACTCATGAAATAAGTTCAAAGACATTCACTTCGTGCCTCAGTACCAACGGTCCAGCCGTAGAAGGGTCAAGCCAACGCCTCACATGTGGCACGCCGTACTGCCCCAAACCGTAAGGTTCAAAGGGCAGTTCAAGGCGGTCACATAATCGAGTTAAGGTTTGTTGTCTTCTAGAGGGTCCATCGCGTTACTTTCACTACTTAGAACGTCTTTAAACCATGGAAAAATCCAACACTTGGAAATTTTCCGGCAGGGGAAAAAGTAGGTATTTATATCCAGTCGAACTTTTTAACAGTTTCTAAAATATCCGGAAAAACATAAACGAAGTTAAATTATCCGATCAAATTAACGAATCCCCAATAAAACCCTAGAAAACTCAACACTTGAGTGGAATTAAAAAATTCACATAAAAAATTGCCAAGAAAGGACCTAAGAATAAATATATGAAATTTGAGGGACTAAGTCCAAATTTGGGCCGCGGAAGCGCCGCCAAACCCCTGGTTTGGCCGCGGTTCCGCAGCCAAATTATGGAATTAGGAGCCCAAACTTCACAGTAATTCTTAGTTTTTCCTGGTTATTTTTCTGCATATTTTTAATTCATAAAATTCAACAGTTTTGAAAAATGTACAGAGAGCGATTTTGCAATGGGGTTTCGGTTCGATCGGAATTCTAACTCCGTCTACGCATTGCCTAAGGCTCTAGCTAGGCTTTGATACCACTGTAGGGTTCCTAGGCACACTAGTGAGGTCTCACAAGGCATCAACCATGCCAATTTCAAAGTTTACAAGTGCCGAGAAACCCTAATACGGATCGTTAACTAGATGTCTAGGCGAAAAGAGAAACTAGTTAACAAATTAACTAAAAGAACGGAAATACAACCTTTGTAGATCCGGTCCTCCACCTCCATAGCTCCGCAATGAAGTCTCCTCGCTGTCCAAATGGAAACCCAGGCTCTAGCGTCGGCTTCATCGGAGAAATGGGCGGGCTAGGTCATCGACTACGATGCCGAAGATGATCTACGTCGAGGCATCACAAGATCAAGCTCCCACTTCACCAAGTCATGAAACATGTGAAGAAAACACCCTATACTACTTGGCAAGAGGTAGAGGATGAAGAAATAGGAAGTGGGTTCACTTTAGAATTGGATTTCTCACTCTTTTTCATCAATCACCATTGATGGTCAAGCTTTTTCTTCTTGTGAAGAAGAAGAAGAAGAAGATAATGAATATCATTAGAATTCTTAAAAATGAAAAGAAAAATGAATTCTTATCATATGCAAACCATGGTTAAGTGTAGAGAATCAACTAGGGTTAGTGAATGGTTAGGTTTTGGAGATGAAGACAAAAATGGTTGCTTTAGTCAAAGTTGCATGAAGCTTCATGAAGCTTCATGTAAGAAAGCAACCATTTGTTTTCTTTTCTCACTATTTAATCCAAAATAAAAAGATAAATGAATGGATAAATAAATAAAAACCTTAACCATTTAGTTAACCTAGGTTTAAATCTTTACACAAACCCTAGCAATCATGTATCATCAAACATGATACAATCAAGTGCACAAAAATATATCACATATACAATGTGCACAATTCAAGTGAGAAAATCCATTTAATGTGAACCAATGCTAGTTAATGCAAAGTAATATATCAAATATATAATTACGCATTAAATCATTAAATCAACACTTGATTTAACGATCCGGTCATATCACATATAACCGACTAGTATCCAATGTATCGGCTTATCGAATCAATCCTTGATTCGATAACTAGGTTATATCGCATACAACCATTCGACACATTCATCACGAGAATGAAATACGGTATCACATACACGCATTATTCTCGGTCCCGCACATATCTCATATGCGCTCCTATTTCGTTTCGCTTGAGCCAGGAAACCTCTGTGTAGGACTCTAAAGACTCGTCAATACGCCGGCAGCAGGTGATGATCATATCAAACACCCACAAGCCGCAAGCGGTCTGCTAAACGTAACGGCCACCCGGGTATTGAGCGATCAGAAGATCGACGAGCAAGCCCGCTCACACTCCTGTGAATCCAACCAGTAACACTTACCGTACAGTCCGGTCTGATCGTCTGATATGTCGCATATCTTGCCTAGGGGTGGTAAACGTCAGACCCTAATAGCTCGATAAGTCGTGTCGATATGAGGTCTCTAACAATTCGAGATACTACTGGTAACACTTACCAGTAAATCTCAGCAACCCTGGCCAGGGATTTCCGGTTATAGCCAATCGGACACAGCGCAACATCTACCCCTTATACCGGGAGAGACGAATCCCCTCCTATCGCTCATTGCCTCCATGTGATTCGGGACTATACCCAAAAACCACCGTTTTGCACGCCCTCTTGGACGTGGTAAGGTGGAAATCAAAGCACAGTGGGAACCACACAAGACTCTATGACGATCTCGGGTCAACAGACTACTCTGTACCAGTGTCACCAGAGAACTGCCATCTGACGTAAGGTATAATACCATCTGGGAGTTCTCGGCGAGTCCGTCCAGTGTACCCAGTCTCCACTGAGCACCCGTATATCATCTCTGATGTCAAACACCAATGGATATGGGATCATCCATCGCCCATCTGTATGGGTCGAGAAGGTATACGCTAGTCTACTCTGGTATATCGATGCCCCGTCTCGATACACCCACGACTAGGGACTTTGAAGGATGTACTTATAGACTATCTGTCCCCACTAGTATGATCTGCATCATAGTCCAGGTAGTCAAGTACACATCCTAAGGGCTTTACCAACATGTAACAGAGAGACTATCAGTGTACACGTTAAAGCAAAGATCAACCAGATAGCATACTATCATGTCGAGCAAGAAAGTCCTCCCTATATATGTCCCAGCATCCACTACAATATACATCCTATGTATAGTAATGGCCTCTAGGGCATACATATAACTAACAAAAATATAGTAGCGAAAACCTTTGCTAAAGAGGTCACTCCCGGTGAAGGGATCTCGGCTCTTTCCCCGTAGAATGAGGTGCAAGATATTCCAAACTGAATACCACGATGCAAAGCAAAAAGTAATCGACTATAGCGAAGTTATTACCCTGACGCAAACCTCTGTCCAAGGGGTCACTCCCGATGAATGGATCTCGGCCCTTGCCTCGTCGAATGAGGTGCTGGATACTCATAACCGAATACCTCTGTGCAAAACAGAAGAGAACGTCCTTGTATTAACAGCTTTTTGAAAAATGTGCCAACAACATCTGTATAGGTCTGTTTTCCTTGCATTGATACGAATCAATGCAGTCCCATCAATTAATCACACCAATAAAGAACGAAAATAAAATGTACGTATATGCCATCCGCATTCGCCACTGGGTCCCGTCATCACCCGTTAGGTTACTTAACTAACGACATAGCGGGGATTGGACTAGCGCGGGTGTAAAACAAATACAACATCTACTAGTATATATATAAATATACAATAATCACTCCTGGCGTGATAAAATGCAACATCACAGAAAAGTAATAAGTATCACAGAACAATACAGATAAGCTGGGATCCCCGAGTTTCATAGAGCCACAGATGAAACCCGACGTTCCCCTGGTCGTGTGGATAGCCTGTGCAATAAAAACCTAGACCCCTATGAGTGCGGCAAGTTACCCGCCAAAACCATAAGCGAGGCAGCCCCCTTCAGCATCGTGAATGGACCACCCAGCACTTCACAGAATCCGGTAACTTGAGCACCCCTCCTTGGGTCAACCTATACCCCCTACGAGTGCGGTGAATAGCCCGCCAATTCTAGAGTGAAGCCCCCTCCGTCTCAACGCCATGAGATGCGGGCCCGTTGCCCTCTAGAACCCGGCTATCCGTGCACTCCACCACGGGGTAATCCTAGTACAGAAAAGAAAAAATATACAACGAGTATATCGACCTCAACCCGGTCGTGCCCCAAAAGAATAATATACAAACAGGCAGTGACGGCAGTCCACATGTCGGACGCTCGCCCGGCAATATCAAATATACAAATATATCCAAACTGCACTACCATTGCACGCAAGCTATCCACCACGACAAATCTGCAACATTACAGCACAACACAGAATATCAACGTGAATGTCACGTTCGCAAACCCGTCTAAAAGAGCTATAGCAATTAGACAAGATTTACCGATCAAATGACATTCGCGGTCACAGATAATAATGTAATGCACTGTAAACTAACATATTTAAAATCTCGATCGACAAAATTTCCCGAAGCGGGCCCTAAGTACAAATACAGCACTCAAAATAATCTGGGCCAAAACTAAAAATTCCAGAAACCACAATTCCATGTTAAAGAACCAAAGGAAAAATTTAGTGCACCGAAACACCAACACTGCGGCGGAACCACGGCCAAAACGTGGGTACGGCCGTGTTTCCGCGGCCCTACAGAGGGATCATGCTACAAAATTTTTACGGTGGTCTTAGAAAAGCCTGTCTGATTTTCTAAAACATTCAAAATAGTTTTTCGACGACAAAAAAATTTCGACAGAAACTTTGAACTTGGAATTGCAGTTTTGGAAATTTCGTCCGATCGATATTTTAAACAAGTTAGAATAAGCTAGTAAAGGTTAATGGAATGGCTCTGATACCACTGTAAGTCTACGCCAGCGCCCCGACAGTCTTTCCGAGGCCAAATGCGGAACAAAAACTTTTTACGAACTGGCGCTAACGTAAAATTAAAACCCAGATCGTTCTATTAACCGTAAACTAGTATTCTGTAAAAAGAGTTTTAGAAATTATACCTATTAATCCGTGTCCTTCGGTCTTTAATCTCTTCCCCTAGCTTGTTGCGGCTGCGCCGACGAAGCTCGCTCCCCGATCTCAATAGATCAACGGTCTCCTCCTCGCTGAAAACTGCGCTACATCAACGAATTTTTATACGGGCTCCCGCCTCTGAACCGAGGAAACTCGGACACGAAGTTTGCTAGCCGACGTGTCCAAGGTTGAAGTAGATAAAGTGTAGAATGCTTTGTCTCGAGCCTCCCAACAAATTGGGTGAGGGTTAATCGAAATTGCCTCAAAGGGAGATGAAATGGAAATGAGCTCAAGGATTTTTCTTTGCAAAATGAATCAATTTTCCCACTAAAAAATGAGGCTCTCCCCAATCCCAGAGAGTGTCTCGGCCATGGATAGATGAGGGTGAGTGTAGGAGCAAAACAAGTGGTAACCTTAAGCACTAAAGATCACAACAAATATCCAATGTAAAACAAGAAACCAATAATGCAAACTATGAGTCACTTAATCAAGAATGAGCTAGAATGCTCAAGAAGATTGCAGAGGTTGCTGGAGCAACCCCCGCCACAAAAAACCCCCCGTTTACTAATCTCCACTTTGCAAAAAGACCTCCTCACTAACAAGAATTTCGGCCAAGAAGGAAAGAAACAAAAATGGCCAAAATGAAATGCAAACTGGAAACTTCAAAAAGAGATACCGTAAAAAATTAAAGAATAACCCCGCAACTCTATATACATACCCGCATTTGTATTCCGACCGAATACAAATGCAATGAGACAAAATCTACATAGTATAACACTAGGATCCGGCTTAAACCAAAGCCCGGTAGTATTATCCGTCCGAACCATGACACGTGCACAAGTGCACACGTATGTTCGAACCTTGCCATAAAACCATACGGCTTCTACAACGTTTTGCCCGAACTGGGAAACTTTCTGTGGGGGACTCTAAAGACTCGTCAATACTCTGGCAGTGGGTTTAACCAAAAGCCGTCAGTGGTACTAGCTATACGTAACGGCTGCCCATGTACTGAA
The DNA here is from genome assembly GCA_030015575.1 of Agapanthus africanus. Lineage (NCBI taxonomy): Eukaryota > Viridiplantae > Streptophyta > Magnoliopsida > Asparagales > Amaryllidaceae > Agapanthus > Agapanthus africanus. The sequence continues at coordinate 728,920,898 of JASDDO010000019.1, read as the reverse complement.
TGAAAGGGAGTTCGATGAGCGAATTCATCCTGGAACCCTACTAAGCCTATGTGTGACAATATCCGTACAGTCCGGTCCGTTCGTCTATGAGTATCGCATATCGGGCCTAGGGAGCTGGTAAACGTCAGACCCCCAAAAGCGGTATAAGTCGTATCGGAGTGTAGCCTAAAATACCCTGAGATACTACTGGAATACCTACCAGTAAATCTCACTTGCCATGGCTATGGACTTTGGGTAATGGCTCTCTTAAATACAGCGCGATGTCACCCCCAACGTTGGGAGAGACGAATCCCCCGCCGATCCGCTCACTACCTCTGTGTGGCTCGGAACTGTACCCAACAAAAACCTGTTTGCACGACTCCTTTGAGCCATAGTAGGGTAATAATCAAAGCACAGTGGGAACTCACACGAGGCAAATGACGATCTCAGGTCGATAGACTAACCTGTACACATTTCACCTGGGAATTGCTATCTGACGACAGGTTTTAATAACCAGCTAGCATGTTCCCGGCGAGTCCTGTCCAGTGTACTCATAACCTAATGAGCACCTGTATACACTTAGGTGAACCAACTGACACCAATGGCTTGTGAGACCGTCCACTGCCCTTCGTCGGGCTCTCGATTGTATACACTAGTCTACTCTGGAGTATCGATGCCCTATTTCGAAACTCCCGTGACTAGGGACCACTTTTAAAGATGTGCTTATAGACTACCCAACTCTCACATATATGATCACCATCATACTGTTGGTAGTCAAGAAAGAATCCTATGGGCTCTATCAACTTGCAATAGTGATATATCATGTCACCTAAAGCAGTACACGTATGATAAAGATAAACCAGATAGCATACTATCATCTCGAGTAAGACTGTCCTACCGGTATAGGTCCTCCCACAATCATTGCAATCATGTGGCTGCGATCCAATAATTGACTTTGAGGGCACTATATCCAACAAAAACACTTTCATCCAATCACACAAAAACCAACCCATGGTCTCCTAAGGCCTTTCTTGCTAAGTATTCATATCTCGCAATAACACACACACACACACACACACAAATATATATATATCATAACCTACGAAATTGCGGTGGTGCTATACGCCATCCAACCAATATATATATCATAACCTATGAAATTGTGGGGGTGCTATACGCCATCCAACCAACTTCCCCCGCAGATATACATCTACTCACTTGGACGCCTCGACCGATCTCATCCGATCTCCGCCTTGTCTTTTTCGGCGCCACATTCGACGTCTCTGCACCCGATCCTAGAATCGCACACAAGCAATTAAAAGGATAAATAGATGATAGCCGTGGAAACAACGATACAAGATAACCACGAGCACTAACTAAATGCGCACGCCTTGGTGCACAAAACGCGCTTGCGACAACGCCACAAATCACCACTAAGGTCGCAATACGTGACAATTACCAACCCTAGAACCTAATCGCTCCAATCGCGCACTCACAACACAATAAATATTATATGAAAAAGTTGTATATTGTCAAAACCTCAACTTTAATTCAAATCGATTAAATTCCAAGAACCTAGTAAGCATCAATTTATCATTTTAGTTCAAATCTTGATATTTTAACAAATCTAGTGGCCACAATATTCACTAAATATCTTAATTAAGTCACACCAACCATTACTAAAATTTTATCTCACCAATTTATGTTAATTTTAAAAACCTAGTTTTGCAAAATTATCTAATTTGAACAATTTTGAAGCAACAATTAGCAACTTAACAACTAAACTAAATTTTGCATGTCATAAAGTGTTAAACTACACATTGTAATCATGATCAATTTATAAAAACCCTAACTTGATTTAAAACCCTCTCTTGAATTTTAAATCTTAAAATCAAAACCATGATTAAACTCTTAATTAGGCTAGATTAAAGCAATTATACAACAATTTACCATTGGGTTAGGATTATACCTCAAAGATCATGAGATCCAATATGCCACTTGTCTCCAAAATGGTCTCTTGCTCTAAGGATTCAAGCTTGTTTGGCCAAAGAATAATGGGTAAAGATTTAATTAGGAATTAGTGATCTTTTTTGTTGATTTTTTGATGGATTTGTGAGAATTTTTGAGATGGAAATGAGATGAGAAATGAGAGGGCAACAGCAATGGGAGGCCCGGCCTTGATGAAAGTGAGAGGGAGAGAGAAAAAGTGAGGTGTGTGTGTGGATGTATGTAGAAACTTCTTTATTTATTACCTCTTTTACTTATCTCTTTAATTCTTTAATTTCTTTTAAATTTTTCCTTTTTGAAGTGGGAATTTGGGGAGGGGTTTGCTGCAGGGACAGGTCAGCCACTAAGAGGGGGAGAATGAGAGAGAGAGTGGAATGTGTAGATGTGTGTAAAAATATCTTTAATTAATACATGTTTTCACTTATTTCATTAATTATTTAATTTTCTTGTTTCTAAATTTATCCTAGACTTTTCTAGAATGGTGGAGACATAGTTGAAAACAAAGAGCATGTTACAAACTTGTTTCCAAGTTGTCATGGTTCATATTTGTCCAATTCACCCATTCCAATTTGTAATTTACACTAAATAAATGTAATAATGAAAGCTTAAAATATTATTTAAAATAATTAATTACGGAAAATATTTTAGTAAACCAGAAATTTTATAAGTGACCCATTAAATACCAAATACTAGCAATTACATTGCTCGAATAGGTATATTTATGTCTATAAAAAAATAATTATATTCTGATTTTTACGAAAAACACCAGTTATTTTACCGATTATCCAAAATTTCACCTGAACGATTTTCAAAACGTTACAATCACCCCCCCTTAAAGAAATTCGGTCCCCGAATTTAAATTTAAAACACCCCCAAATACCAAAACATTTCAACAAAGTACTCAAATCGGCGGGGCTCCAAAATCTTAAATACTTAAAACATCTCAGCGCAATACATGCGCATGAAAACGAGTATATAACTCAAAATCAAAACTCCGTCAAGCGTCACGCAATCATCGGAGTCATGGTCAAAATACCAACGTCAAAGCCCAATACGAAAACCAACATGATATACTGAAAACTATAACACGTACATAGTACGCATCTTTGTAAACTCGTAAAAACATCTGTAAAAATAAAATGCATGCCAAACCTTTTCCAAGTTGCTGTGTGATGCGTGTATCATGGCACAAGTAGCGAATGTTTATTGTAAGAAAATAACTATATATATATATATCCTTTGTTTAACATACACGTCCCGCCGTTTGAAAATAATTTAGAAGGGTTTTCTTTGTAAAATGTTTCGTGTCATCTCGGACACAAAAGGAAAACTATTGAGACTATAACCCATTTTTTGAAATCCCTTCGGTAACTATTGATGCATGCAAAAACACCTAGGTATTATTCTCAGAACAGTCCTGCTCGGTTACTAAACTAAATAGTAATTAACATAAAAACGTACTGCTCAAAGGAAATCATATTCAATAGTATATGCAATAATGCTACGTGTGTCTGGTGTGCACAGAAATCGAAATCAATGAATGTGCCATACATGTGCACATAAACAAAATCTAAATGCAACGGGTGTGCACGAAAACACCTGTCAAGGGCAACTGGTGTGCCTGACAACAATATCAGGTGCATCTGATATCCACGAAAATTCCCGATCTAGTGCATCTAGTGTGCACCAAAATCGCATTAAGCGCGCCAAGTATGCGCAAGATTCCAAATCAAGTGCACAAGGTGCACGAAAACAAATATCGAATATCATAATCAAAATTGAAGGTATACAACATACATCAATCCAAATCAGGTATACCGTAGTATATAATCTCACAACCACATGCATCAGCGTGCAAAAAATCGAATCGAAGTACAAAAACTGCATGAAAACTACACTGAAAGCACAAGTCAAATCACCTACATACCATAAGCATGAAATCAAAATCAAACATCTCGAACGACATCAATTCGAAGTCTAGTGCAACTGTGGTGCACAAAATCTCAATTATGCAAATAAATTGCCCAAAATATTGAAATCTAAAATGACGGACACGTGAAATTCGAATCACCAAATCACAAATCGTAAACACTGTCGTCGATATGTCCTTCCTTTAAGTCGAGAAGGTGTCGGTGCATCTAAAGCTAGCAGAGCAAGATATCTACTTACCTCCTGTTCATGGTTTGGCGCCTTGTGCCCTTAGGAACTCGTCTCTCACTGCGGATTTTCAGTTACATAACTCCTCGGCTTAACAGCCCAATATGGAAAGATGACGGAAACAGTTCCGCTCTGGAACATCTTTTAAAAATCTCCGGCCAACTATCGTAGTCACTCATAACATGTCTCATTGATGATGCCGAGCTCTGGCCTACTGGGTGTGCATGATACGACCGATCCTGGGTCCAAATTTTCTCGTGTAGTATTCCAGAAAGCTTCTGTCGGGGTCTCTCCCAAATCTCACTTCTGCCGAACTGCCCGGAAGTTATCACCCTTTACTAAATCCATTTCTTATTCCGGAACATCCGCATACTCATCACGACTTCTTCAAAAAAAGGTATATCCATATTCATCGCCTCTGCATGCGTATCGCATCTCTGATGTCAATGGAGTGGAACGTCATCTTGTCAAATCTCGTACGAACCTCTTACTCCACTTTTCTCTAATGTGGACTGATTCGGACTCGTCTCTTCATAACTGTATGGACTGTGCTACAAACGGCTATACTCATATCTCAAGTCTCCCTTCCGAAACTACGAACTAGACAGCTCAATATCTTGTGGTAGGTACCTGGCCAACTACGCCTTCAGAAACTCTTCCAAATCGTCGGAGGGATACTCCTAATTCGTCCATTTTCTATCGACTCTTAACGTGCCTGCGTGAAGTCTTCTCTAACTGAAATCAATAAATCTGATGACCTCGCATCGGAGTATGCAAACGAACCATACGTTCTAGTCATTCATCCATGGGTGACTAGAGATCTTCTATCATATCCCTAAGTACAAACTTGTGCTGCAATGGCTTCAAACATCTGGGGCGATATCTTGTCAATCGCAGCAACAACTAGTTCATTCGTCCGCATGCTAAACAATACCTCAATTCTTAAGAATAGAAGATACATTAACGGTCATCACATTCTAGCCGGCCTCTAGCAGTGGCCCAATCCTCTGGTGCTGATCTGAATGTTTCAAGAAATCTTAGTAAAAACAATCCGTCAAAACGCTCATGTCATGAAAAACACAAATAAATAACACACCTATACAATCGTGTGTAACCGGAATTACGCCCTGGTCGGTCCTCATCCACGACGAGCTCTTGCTGACCGCAACTCTAGCCGCAGCTGTCTCTGCCCGTGCAACCGTTGTAATAGAAACCACCATCCGACATCGATGAAGATAGATCAAGGAACGAATAGAATACGATGAAAAGAAATGTATATCATAAGGCTTCTTAAGCGGAGTAGCGTATCGTAAGTATGCCATGGAACATACACACGGTACGTCACTCTACTTAAGTCACCTACTCCATCAACGAAGGTCAACCAATGCGATGAATGTTCGGGTCTAATACCCCCTCGACCAAGTCTAAGTTCCGTAAGGTCAAGCCTAGGTTCCGAATATAAATATACGCCCTAGACTCCGCATAGTAAAATCTTGACTCGAACCAAGGTTAAACCTAGCGCTCTGATACAAACTTTGTCACGACCCAAAATGGCACATGACTGTCACTTGAATCATGTGAAGTCTATAGGACCCCACCTAATTCAAGTAAGCCAAAAGCCCAGAAATCTAAGCCAATTTTAAAGAAAAGAGTGAAGCAAAACTTGTTTTAAAGCAAGTGGTTTTAACAAAATGAGGCATTAAACATTTTAAAAGCAACATCATATTTTCTCGAAAATTTCGGCAGAGTCTCCTTTATAAATACTGGCCTCCAAACGGGTACAACATATGAAATACATAATAATGAATAAAGGCATCCCCAAGCGGGAGCTAGCTCTTTGCCAAATGGCAGAAACCACCACACAAGCAATATAATATATAACGCCGAAGGGCGAGGATCAAAAACTCAGAAAAGAACCAACAACTTAAAAAAAACAGAGAAGAATCATAATAATACAAGCACGCAACTTTAAGGTCGAAAGAAAATACAACTGGTCTTCTAAGTCTACCAAATTTACAAGTCTGGTTGATGGAGTTTACTAGATACAACTGAAATAAATAAAGTGCAACAGTGGTCACGATGCGAGTGAACCCACCTACCAAAGTAATCACCCGGAAGGAAGCAGTGTGCCAGCAAGCCGCAATGAAGCCTGTAGGGCCAAACCTGCAAGAAACTGTGGCAAAACAGGGGTGAGTTGCCAACTCATGAGTAGAAAACATCACCGATAAGAAATCGCATTTATGACTCTCTCCTAGGTCATACTATAAAATATACAATACTACAACAAGGGTGACAGTATCATAAGTGTGATATCACAGTACTCGTGTCCGTGTCATGAGTAATAATATATCGATGCATGACATGTACTAATGCATCATCAAACGTGTGTCCAGCAACGACATACAAAATCATGATAAAACCCGAGTGCCCGGCATCGGCACTTAAAACATCTCGAAATCCGTGTCCGACAGCGACACATAATACTCAAAACATCTCGGGTTCCGTCAGTCCGGATTGGCCTATGGGCTCCGTCAGTCCAGATCGGCCCATATGTCTATATCTCTCATAACTCCGAACGGTATCCTCCGGATATCCGTCGAGTTTCTAATACAATCACCGGTAGGTAGTGCTCCCCTGCCAGGTTCATCATCCACCAAGAAATCACTCTCGCCCCGGGTACCTTACCGGGTCCACCATGTACCCACAGACGGTTCATACTCCTCCAATCGGGTCTCAAAAACCAACTCAGAACCGAGAAAATATCATGGTGGACGCTACACATAATATCAAAGAAAACCGCATCTTTCTTTTTTAAAATTATCATAAGTTTATAAACATTCACATGCGGTTTCCAAAAATAAGAAATCTCATGAAAGATCCGAAATCTCAAAATCACTAGTCAGTGAACAGTGAATATCAGCATAAAGCCCTACGATATTGCACAACAGAATGAATGCATAAATGCTTGAAGTATCTAAGTAAGAAATGCAATATCAAAACTGGCTTATGAATACAAGCGTACTAGTACTATGTTGAAACTACCAGCTAGCAATTATACAAATGAAGTAATGTTATCTATTGTGTACGTGACATGGAAATTACCGATAATGATGTGTGTGAGCTGGCAAGTAAGTGCACGTGGAGCATACGCATCATCAGTAACGGTGCTGGTGTCCTGAAAACAGGGGTTCATAATAACTAAAGAAATACATTTATAAGCATGCAATGCGATGAGAACAACATGAATATACAGAAAAATGTAGTAACCGCAACATTTAAGAATATACCGTTCCAAATATGAGTCATATAGTTCTTGGTGTTTTGAAATAGCACAAATCGTGGTTTTAGAAAAATAGGTGCTACGGGGTCTTTGAGAAAATATACGCCTTTTTGAAAAATCCGTAGTATCTCTCGGCCCGTCTTTAAAATATTCACGATTCGTTAGTTTTTAAAATAAGTATGGCTCGAGCCCAGTCTAAAGGGTAAAGAAAGTCCACCTAAAATCCGAGTCGATATATCTAGTAGTCGGCGATCCCGCCTCAATAGCGTCACGTACGGTAAAATACATAGTACGACATCCTCGAGTCAAGAGTGCCGATCAATCATCATATCTATATCTCGTACGGTAAAATCCATCGTACGGCATCCCAAAATCAGGGTACGGGTCAAATATCATATATACATCATTATCCATATAGTATCATTATCGATAAATCAAGAATTAGGGTACCGTTCTAAAATCTAGTACATTCCCATATCATCAAACATATATCCTCGTGTGTATGGAAACACATCACCCAATGATCTACTAATATACCATGTAGTATCATATCACAACCCAATCACATATCACAAACTCACGGCATCATGCCCGATCATATCGGCTCATCTCCAAGTATCATATACTGGGCTCATCATCCGTGTGCGCGCGCGCACACATACACACATATACATATAAACATATACACCCAAACATATCACGCATGTGCGTGTGTGTGTGTCAACCTTATTTTAGGGTCCGCGACTAAGAAACTAACTAAAAACACTTTCATCCAATCACACAAAAACCAACCCATGGTCTCCTAAGGCCTTTCTTGCTAAGTATTCATATCTCGCAATCACACATACGTATATGTATATGTATATGTATGTATATATATATATATATATATATATATATATATATATATAACCTACGAAATTGCGGGGGTGCTATACGCCATCCACCCGACTTCCCCAGTAGATATACATCTACTCACCTAGACGCCTCGGCTGATCTCATCCGATCTCCGCCTTGTCTTTTTCCGCGCCAAATCCGACGCCTCTGGACCCGATCCTAGAATCGCACACAAGTAATTAAAAGGATAAATAAATGATAGCTGCGGAAACAACAATACAAGATAACCACGCGCACTAACTAAATGCGCACGTGCTTGGTGCACAAAACGCGCTCGCGACAACGCCACAAATCACCACTAGGGTCGCAATACGTGACAATTACCAACCCTAGAACCTAATCGCTCCAATCGCGCACTCACAACACACTAAATATTATATGAAAAAGTTGTATATTGTCAAAACCTCAACTTTAATTCAAATCGATTAAATTCCAAGAACCTAGTAAGCATCAATTTATCATTTTAGTTCAAATCATGATATTTTAACAAATCTAATGGCCACAATATTCACTAAATATCTTAATTAAGTCAAACCAACCATTACTAAAATTTTATCTCACCAATTTATGTTAATTTTAAAAACCTAGTTTTGCAAAATTATCTAATTTGAACAATTTTGAAGCAACAATTAGCAACTTAACAACTAAACTAAATTTTGCATGTCATAAAGTGTTAAACTACACATTGTAATCATGATCAATTTATAAAAACCCTAACTTGATTTAAAACCCTCTCTTGAATTTTAAATCTTAAAATCAAAACCATAATTAAACTCCTAATTAGGCTAGATTAAAGTAATTATACAACAATTTACCGTTGGGTTAGGATTATGCCTCAAAGATCATGAGATCCAACATCGTCTACAAAATGGTCTCTTGCTCTAAGGATTCAAGCTTGTTTGTCCAAAGAATAATGAGTAAAGATTTAATTAGGAATTAGTGATCTTTTTTGTTGATTTTTTGATGGATCTGTGAGAATTTTTGAGATGGAAATGAGATGAGAAATGAGAGGGCAGCAGCAAAGGGAGGCTCGGCCTTGATGAAAGTGAGAGGGAGAGAGAAAAAGTGAGGTGTGTGGATATATGTAGAAACTTCTTTATTTATTACCTCTTTTACTTATCTCTTTAATTCTTTAATTTCTTTAAAATTTTTCCTTTTTGAAGTGGGAATTTTGGGAGGGGTTTGCTGCAGGGTGAGGTCGGCCACTAAGAGGGGGGAGAAAGAGAGAGGGAGAGAGTGGAATGTGTAGATGTGTGTAAAAATATCTTTAATTAATACATGTTTTCACTTATTTCATTAATTATTTAATATTCTTTTTTTTATATATCCTAGACTTTTCTAGAATGGTGGAGACATAGTTGAAAACAAAGAGCATGTTACAAACTTGTTTCCAAGTTGTCATGGTTCACATTTGTCCAATTAACCCATTCCAATTTGTAATTTACACTAAATAAAAGTAATATTGAAAGTTTAAAATATTATTTAAAATAATTAATTACGGAAAATATTTTAGTAAATTAGAAATTTTATAAGTGTCCCATTAAATACCAAATACTAACAATTATATATCTAGAATATGTATATTTAAGTCTATGAAAAAAATAATTATATCCTGATTTTTACGGAAAACACCAGTTATTTTACTGATTATCCGAAATTTCACCTAAATGATTTTCAAAACGTTACATCTAGACTATGAGGTCTGGTAAGAGGATGAGTATAATATCGTTCTAAACTAGTTTTAGATGTGCATGTGTATATGACTCTGCCAAATGGTTGTTGTAGTCAGTGGGAGCAGCGGAAATGTAGTGGGCAAGTAGCTTATGTCTATTTATAGACTAAAGCAGGTATAGCGGAGATAGGTCATCTATTTTTTATGTGATAGTCATTGAGTTTGACTTTATCAGAATAAGTGGGATCTGGTAAGAAGGTAATAGGGAGTGATATCCAGGTATTTGGATGACATGCACTTAATAGGAAGAGATCTTCCTATACTACGATCGGTTATACTGTGGTTGTCACAAGGTAGTTTCTCCACATAGGATATAAATATAATATCAAGGATTCTGGTGACTAGATATGTGGTTTTAGATCTAGATTTGGGAAGTGTCCCAATTCGGGTATTTTGACATTATTCTAAAGTGTTTTAGAATGGACGACTCCTGGCGTGGTGGTGTACCCGCAAGTAATAGAGTCAACCTCTCTAAAGAGATGTCTTTTAGACTGATGAGGAGAGGGATTTGCATGATTGGCATATCACTTGCTTAGGCAATTAAGTCAATCATGAGATGTCAAGTACAACACCAGATATTGATTTTGCACAGGCTGCAATAAGTATATATTAATCCAATCCTGGAGAAACATTGGGAAGCAGTTATGAATATAAGTGGATGTTCTTGGAATATGGTAACGGCAGCCTTTTTCGGGAGGCGGTTACCATTTCTGGCTTCCAAGGCGACCTGGATGATAGAGCGACTGTCAGAGTTATTATTTTCCCTCTTTTGAGGGACAATATGTTGGACACGTAGTCCAAGCGGATACTGTGGAAGGTATGGCGCATGATACTGATTAAATTCAGTGGATGATACAGTCTGAGAAATTTGCTGGATTTGGAGTTCATTTGTGAACTGGGTCCCATCAGATATCCAGACAAATTCTAAGACAGGTATTTCTTATTTCAGAAGATAGTCTTTCTCCATGAAGTTGAGATATAGAGAGAGATAAAGATAGAAACACTCGAGTAGATCCACTCACTGAGGCTATTAGTTTCACAAACAAGCTTTGCGAGATTGATTAGTAGAGAAGTTGGGTGTTCGGTATCATACGAGCTGTGAGTATACGACACTGCAACAATTGTCCTTAAGTGCAAGTGGGAGATTGTTCGCTATAGTGCCCTTAAGGCAGTTATTGTAATCACAAGCAGGTGATTATGATGATTGAGGGAGGAACTATACGGATAAAACAATCTTACTCAAAATGATAGTATTTTTGGATATATGTATGCCCTAGAGGCCATTATTTGATAGCGGATGTGTGTTTGTGTGTGTGTGTGTGTGTGTGTGTGTGTGTATTCAGAGGACTTTCTTGCTCGACATGATAGTATGCTATCTGGTTACTCTTTATCTGACATGTTCACTTGATCATGCTTTTATTCATTTGTACATGTTGATAAAGCCCTGAGGATATTTGCTTGACTACTGTGATTGTGATGCAGATCATACTAGTGGGACATATGTTGTTTATAAGCATATCCTGAAATGTCCCTAGTCGTTGGTGTATCGAGACGGGGCATCAATATAACAGAGTAGACTAGTGTATATAATACTGGACCCATGAGATGGACGATGGATGATCCCATATACATTGGTGTTTGACACCGAGATTGTATACGGGTGCTCAGTGGAGACTGGGTACACTGGACGGACTCGCCGAGAACTCCTATATGGTATTATATCTATCGTCAGATAACAGTTCTCAGGTGACATTGGTACAGGTTAGTCTGTAGATCCGAGATCGTCATAGAGTCTCATGTGTTCTCCCACTGTGCTTTGATGTAACACCCTAGTTCATTTATACCAGTTCTAATTCAAGTATTTCTTTATTTATGGTATTTTTTCCTGATTTATTATGTTGTAGGTGCAAATAGTGTATTTGACATTTGTATTTGCATCGGACCCGACCCACATGCTTCAAACCAGTCTTGATTCATGTTTGTGATTTATCCTGGCTTGTTACGTGGATCCATGCACTTTCATTTATACATCCTGCATACTGGCATTTATCTGGCATCTGCATTTTAAATATAACAATTAGAGTCACATAAAATGTTTAAAAAAAAATATCTTGCATGGCCTGCATGATGCCCCTGACCCTGTGGTAGCATCCGCGCATATTGTTCTCGTCCCGTTCAGTGAAACGGACTTGTTTGGATGATTACGTGCACGTGCGTGCATCCGTTCTTGGGGTATGCATTTTCGTTATCTGGATATCCAACTTTAATTTTGGTCGACATGTATATTTTTCGTATTTTAAAACTGAATTTTAGACCCGACCCGGGCGTGTTTTGGACTATGTTTGTATTTACCAGAATATCAAATTTTATTTATATAATATTAATTTTAAAAATTGATACAAATTAAAATTTAGTTAACTAATAAAATATTTTTTTAATTTAATTCTAAACTAATTTCCTAACAAACTAACAACCACTTTTTCTCTCTCCTCTCTCTCCTTCTCTCTCTGTTACTTTATAAATATTAATTCTTTCAATATTTACAACCCCTGCATCTCTTCTCCACACACACACACACATATATATGTATATATATATATATATTTGATATACTTTTTAAATCCCATATAAAGAAAAGCACTGTTCCCTTTCTTCTTCACGTTTTCCCGCATACGAACGAAACCCACGCCTCGCTTCTGCCCTCCTCCCGCATGCCGTGTGTGCGTTGCGACGATTTACCGACGTCGGACGTGCCGTACGTATCCGTCGCGTGATCCAATCGAGACAAGTTAATCTTCCTACATGCTATACTACAATATATTGAACAACATGTGAATAATAACATTACTTATTGTTTAATTATGCATCCCACATTACCATTTTACTATTTTACTGTCTTCGGATATCCGTGTGCATCCATATCGCTATTTAAATATCTAGTCGCATGCTAATTCATCTTGCTACATGCTAGGTATATTATTATGCATCCATATGAGTAAAATATTACTCGTTTATCACATTATACATCCATATTAAAGTTTTACCGTTTTCGGATACCCGTTTGCATCCATATCATTTAAAATATATATAAATGCATCTATAGATCATATTAATTCATGTTATTATTGTAGTAACACCCCATGCTTAATAATGTGCATCCCACTTAGTCTTGGAACTGTAAATATAACCCTAATCGATAATTGTGCATCCATACCATTAATTATATATCTATTTGCATTTCAAGTCACGTTATTTCATAATACTGCTACATTAACACCCCATGCTAGATAATGTGCATCCTACATAGTCATGAAACTATACTTGTAACCCCTGATAGTTATTTATGCGTCCATGTTTATTTGTGTATCCATACCATTAATTCTGCATAACTAGTTGCACCCCATATTACATTAACTCATATTATTAATACATTAGTACTCCATGCTTGATATTGTGCATCCTATTTAGTCATGATGTAACCCCTGATCGATATTTGTGCATCCATGCTTTTATTGTACATCCGTACTTTCTCCCTGATTCAATACTTGCTACAGTTTGATTATGAGCACCCACTTGATACCTGTGCACTACTTAACATAACCCGATACACCACTACTTGACATGACTTGATACATGTACACTACCTGACATGACCTGATATATCATTACTTGACATGTTACCTGATCCTGTTTCTAATACCGACAATCCTAACATGTTGTCCCGATGGACATATCCTATTGTCTGTATAGACAAACCTGTTCCTGCTTGATCCTGTGTTGGCATTAGTTTCAGATTTATCAATACTTGACTTGAACACATAACTTGGGGGTATGGGGAAATCAATGATGAAACCTGACTTGTAACTCGACAGTTCGATACTTATACTGATCAGTTTTAGGGGCTAGGCCAGCCCTGGGATGATGCTGCTGACATCATTCATTTGTACATGTTTCCTGTTTAGTGCCTAGCGACATGTCTCGGTTTCAGCCCGAGAATCTGGATCGTGGTCTCGGGAATGCACGGGATACTATTGAGTTACATCGACGATTCATTAAATTGATTTCAAACACTTGAGAGTAATTAATCCAGTAGCTTAGTTTAGATTACTCACTGCACATCACATATTCTTTTACCCTTCACCGTTCCTTATTCGTGTTACTCTTCTACTTTGATTACTGTTCATACTCGTGCCTGCATGTCTTGCTACCCCTGATTATATTATTGTTGATATTATGACGCACTGACGTCTGGGTTTTGCATGGCCCAGATCCTCTATTTTTTTCGCAGGCTGATCAGGAGTATTTCCGCTGTCAGGCTGAGCAGTGAGGATCCTGTTAGTATCCAGTTAGTTTAGTTATTTCCGTACTTTCTAGATGTAACTGTTTATTGGATTTATTGCTTCCATATATTATTTCTTGACTCGTTTATTCTGGCATATGGACATGTACTAGATAGTTTATTTTACTTTCCTGTTCTTGATATCTTATAGACAGCCGTAATGTGACTGTGGAGGGATGTTTCCTATCCACAGGTAGCATGGTTGGCTCTATCATGTGCCGATCTTAGCGCACTTGGAAAGCGGGGCCTGACAGGATTTGTTTGGTATCAGAGCCATAGGATTTAGGTTAATCGGGTTTGATTCTTTTTGTAGTTGGGCATTGGACCCAGTACCCGTATCGGAAAATCCGTAATTAGGAACATGCCCTGCCACATTGTTATCATAATTCTTGAATCATATCTTTCTTTTGACCCCTGTCCTGACGATATGCAAACAACTTTGCATCTCGAGTTGAAATTCTTTTGGTTCCCTATTATTTCTTCCGTTCTATTCCTTTGATTCTGATACTAGGATTTGGGTGACTTGAACGGAGTTATGTGATTGTAACTATGAACTGCAACATGGTTACAATGCGGTACTCTATTTAAGTAACTTAGAGTCCTAGTCTTGATTCATTTCCTTATTTTATCGTCGATGTATTATCCTACTCTCTCGGTTGCATTGTTTACCAGTTTATATTTTATCGCAAGCTTGAATCCTCTTTACCGTGCTTATCTTCTTCAGTGTCTTGGCTTTAGATGAAGTTGTTTCAGGTATCCTACTTGTTCATGATTTTCCCGCATTAGCATTATTCGATTCTGGTGCATTCCATTGTTTTATGTCGTCCAAGTTTATTGTTGCACATTCGATTGCTTGCACAACTCTGTCTTGTTGTTGGGACATAAACACTGGGAATGGGAAGATCATATCTAGTAGCAAGTGCAAGAATTGTTTGGTTGTTATCTGCGGACGAGATTTATTTGCAGATTTCTTGGTGATTGATACTGGCAGTTATGATGTTGTCTTGGGAGTGGACTTTCTCGGCACTTTCCACGCTCACATTGATTGTAGGGCAAAGAAAGTGATTTTCCAGATTCCCGGACATCCGGAGTTTGTTTTTGCTGGAGGTAGAAGATCTGTCGGGCCAGTCGAGTTTAGGGCTAGGCCGACACACAGTGTTCTTTCGTCGATGGAAGTTGATAAGGAGGAAGCGCCGGTTGTAGTTCGAGAATTTATGGACGCGTTCGAGGACATCTCGGGTTTACCGCCAAAAAGAGATATGGAGTTCGCGATCGATCTTGTTCCTGGTGCTGCGCCAATCTCAAAGGCGTACTATCCGATGGCACCAGTGGAGTTAGAAGAAGTCAAGAAGCAGGTTACCGAATTACTTGAGAAGGGTTGGATTCGCAGCAGCAATTCACCTTAGGGAGCTCCAGTTCTTCTAGTCAAGAAGAAAGATGGCACAAGGAGGATGTGCATCGATTATCGAGAATTAAACCGGGTGACTATTAAGAACAAGTACCCGATCCCTCGCATTGGCGAATTATTCGAGCAACTCAGTGGCGCGAGGGTATTCTCGAAGCTGGATTTGCGATCCGGATATCATCAGGTTCGAGTTAAATCAGAAGATATTTGCAAGACTGCGTTCCGAACTCGGCATGGACATTACGAGTATTTAGTGATGCCATTCGGAGTCACGAATGCACCGGCGATATTTATGGACTTGATGAACCAAATCTTTTCACCGTTCTTGGACCAGCTTATAGTGGTGTTCATCGATGATATTCTGGACTACTCGAGAAGCATTAAAGAGCATGCAGAACACTTGAAGATCGCACTGCAGACATTGAGGCAAGAAAGATTGTATGCAAAGATGAGCAAGTGCGAGTTTTGGCTTGAAGAAGTGAAGTTTTTGGGGCATGTTGTATCTGGAGATGGAATCGCCGTTGACCCTGAAAAGATTGCAGCGGTTCAAGATTGGCCGATTCCGAAGAACGTAGCAGAGATCAGAAGTTTTCTTGGATTTGACGGATATTACAGAAGATTCGTAGAGAATTTTGCTCGTTTGGCTGAACCTTTGACCAAGCTTACGCGGAAGGTAGTACCGTTCGTATGGACGGATAAATGTGCGTCAGCTTTTGAGGCGTTGAAGCAAAGATTGATAACCTCTCTTATTTTGACCGTACCAGACGGTTCCGGAGGATTAGTAATTCACAGCGACGCATCTGGGAAAGATTTGGGATGTGTTTTGATGCATCATGGGAAAGTTATAGCTTACGCATCGAGACAGTTGAAGATCCATGAGAAGAATTACCCAACTCATGATTTGGAGCTAGCAGCTGTGATTTCGCTTTGAAGATTTGGAGACACTACTATTGGGTGAAAGGGTCGAAGTATTCACCGATCATAAAAGCCTAAAGTATGTGTTCACGTTGAAAGATCTTAATATGAGGAAGCGTAGATGGTTGGAGCTAATGGCTGACTATGATTTTGATCTTAAGAACCATCCAGGGAAAGTTAATGTAGTGCTGGATGCGCTTAGTCGGTTGCCAGTAATTCGGATGTTGACTGCATAGAAGGAGCTTATCGAAGACTTTCGGAGATTCGAGTTGGAGATTATGCTACCGCATTCTTCGGGACAGTTGATGTAGTTGCAAGTACAGTCTTTCTTGATCGAGAGTATTAAAGCAGCACAGTCACAGGACCCAGGGTTGCAGAAGTTTCGAAAACAGGTTGAAGCGGGACTTCGAACGGACTTGTTGGTTCACGAAAATGGTTCGTTACGATATGGTAGCCGGTTGTGTGTGCCAAAAGGAGACATTCACGAAGAAGTTATGAAGGAGGCACACAGTTCCGAATATTCGGTACATCCAGGAAGCATGAAGATGTACCGTGATCTAAGACAGCATTTCTGGTGGGAAGGTATGAAAAGGGAGATTGCTCGCTTTGTAGTAAAGTGCTTGGTGTGTCAGCAAGTTAAGGCTGAACATCAAAGGGTAGCTGGTTTATTGCAACCAATTCCGATTCCTCAAAAGAAGTGGGAACATATAACCATGGATTTCGTGACAGCTTTACCGTGGAGTCCAAAGGGCAACAATGCAGTTTGGGTGATTGTTGATCGATTGACCAAGGCAACTCATTTCATACCATTTCGAGTTGGTCAATCAACAGAAATGTTGGTAGAACGGTACATGCAGGAGATTGTAAGGTTGCATAGAGTACCTGTGAGCATCGTCTCCGATCGTGATACCCGATTCTTATTGCACTTCTAGAGGAGCTTACAGGAAAGTTTGGGGACGCGATTGAAGTTTAGCACCGCTTATCATCCGCAGACAGATGGTCAGTCAGAGAGAACGATCCAAACTCTTGAAGACATGTTGAGAGCTTGCATGTTGGACTTCAAGGGTTCGTGGGAGGATCATCTACACTTGGTGGAGTTTTCTTACAATAACAGCTTTCAGGCGACTATTCAAATGGCTCCATTCGAAGCATTGTATGGTTGTAAGTGTCGCTCACCCGTTTGTTAGGACGATGTTGGAGAGCGAAGATTGTTGGGACCGGATTTGATCGTGCAAACAGTAGAGAAGGTTAGTACGATCCGAAATCATATGAAGGCAGTACAGGATCGGCAGAAGAGTTGGGCCGATATATCGAGAAGACCTCTAGAGTTCGTTGTTGGTGATTTGGTATTCTTGAAGATATCACCTACTAGAGGAGTGATTCGTTTTGGGATTCGAGGCAAGCTTAGTCCTTGATTTGTGGGGCCTTTCGAGATTTTGAAGTATGTTGGAGAAGTGGCTTATCGGTTGGCTTTACCACCATCTTTGGCGAAGGTTCATGACGTGTTTCATGTATCTCAACTCCGTAAGTATGTTCGTGATGAAACACACATGCTAGATCATTCGGAGCTGACTGTAAGGGAGGATTTCACCTTTGAGGAACGACCGATGTCGATTGTAGATCGAAGAGAAAAGGTCCTTAAGAACAAGGTTATCTCTCTCGTACTTGTTTCTTGGGGAAATCGCTCGCATGAAGAATCGACTTGGGTACGAGAAGACGAGATTCGATGGAAGTTTCCACACCTATTCTTATAGATTCTTGATTGTTTATCTTTTCTTGTTTTGGGAATTTCGAGGACGAAATTCTTTTTGTAGTTAGGTATAATATAACATCCTAGTTCATTTATACCAGTTCTAGTTCATGTATTTCTTTGTTTATGGTATTTTTTCCTGATTTATTGTGTTGTAGGTGCGAATAGTGTATTTGACATCTGTATTTGCATCCGACTAGACCCACATGCTTGAAACCAGTCTTGATTCATGTTTGTGATTTATCCTGGCTTGTTACGTGGATCCGTGCACTTTCATTTATACATCCTGCATACTGGCATTTATCTGGCATCTGCATTTTAAATATAACAATTAGAGTCACATAAAATGTTTTAAAAAAAATATCTTGCATGGCCTGCATGATGCTCCTGACCCTGTGGTAGCATCTGCGCATCTTGTTCTCGTCCCGTTCAGTGAAACGGACTTGTTTGGATGACTACGTGGACGTGCGTGCATCCGTTCTTTGGGGTATGCATTTTCGTTACCCGGATATCCAATTTTAATTTTGGTCGACATGTATATTTTTCATATTTTAAAACTGAATTTTAGACCCGACCCGGGCGTGTTTTGGACTATGTTTGTATTTACCAGAATATCAAATTTTATTTATATAATATTAATTTTATAAACCGATACAGATTAAAATTTAGTTAACTAATAAAAGATATTTTAAATTTAAATCTAAACTAATTTCCTAACAAACTAACAACCCTTTTTTCTCTCTCCTCTCTCTCCCTCTCTCTCTGTTACTTTATAAATATTAATTTTTTCAATATTTACAACCCTTGTATCTCTTCTCCACATATATATATTTGATATACTTTTTAAATCCTATATAAAGAAAAGCACTGTTCCCTTTCTTCTTCACGTTTTCCCGCCTACGAACGAAACCCACACCTCGCCTCTGCCCTCGTCCCGCGTGCCATGTGTGCGTTGCGATGATTTACTGACGTCGGACGTGCCGTACGTATCCGTCGCATGATCCAATCGAGTCATGTTAATCTTACTACATGCTATACTACAATATATTGCACTCATGTGAATAATAACGTTACTTATTGTTTAATTATGCATCTTACATTACCATTTTACTATTTTACTATCTTCGGACATCCGTGTGCATCCATATCACTATTTACATATCTAGTCGCATGCTAATTCATCTTGCTACATGCTAAGTATATTATTATGCATCCATATGAGTATAATATTACACGTTTATCACATTATACATCCATATTAAAGTTTTACAGTTTTCGGATACCCGTTTGCATCCATATCATTTAAAATATATATAACTGCATTTATAGATCATATTAATTCGTTTTATTATTGTACTAACACCCCATGCTTAATAATGTGCATCCCACTTAGTCTTGGAACTGTAAATATAACCCTAATCGATAATTGTGCATCCATACCATTAATTATATATCTATTTGCATTCCAAGTCACGTTATTTCATATTACCGCTACATTAACACCCCATGCTAGATAATGTGCATCCGACATAGTCATGAAACTATACTTGTAACCCCAGATAGTTATTTATGCATCCATGTTTATTTGTGTATCCATACCATTAATTCTGCATAACTGGTTGCACCCCATATTACATTAACTCATATTATTAATACATTAGTACCCCATGCTTGATATTGTGCATCCTACTTAGTCATGATGTAACCCCTGATCGATATTTGTGCATCCATGCTTTTATTGTACATCCGTACTTTCACCCTGATTCAATACTTGCTATAGTTTGATTATGAGCACCCGCTTGATACCTGTGCACTACTTGACATGACCTGATACACCACTACTTGACATGACTTGATACTTGTACACTACCTGACATGACTTGATATATCATTACTTGACATGTTACCTGATCCTGTTTCTAATGCCAACAATCTTGACATGTTGTCCCGATGAACATATCCTGTTGTCTGTATAGACAAACCTTTTCCTGCTTGTTCCTGTGTTGGCATTAGTCTCAGATTTATCAATACCTGACTTGAACACATAACTTGGGAGTATGGGAAAATCAATGATGAAATATGACTTGTAACTCGACAGTTCGATACTTATACTGATCAGTTTTAGGGGCTAGGCCAGCTCTGGGATGCTGCTGCTGATATCATTCCTCTATACATGTTTCCTGTTTAGTGCCTAGCGGCATGTCTCCGTTTCAGCCCGAGAATCTAGATCGTGGTCCCGGGCATGCACGGGATACTAATGAGTTACATCGACGATTCATTAAATTGATTTCAAAGACTTGAGAGTAATTAACCCAGTAGCTTAGTTCAGATTACTCACTGCACATCACATATGCTTTTACCCTTCATTGTTCCTTATTCGTGTTACTGTTCTACTTTTATTACTGTTCATACTTGTGCCTGCATGTCTTGCTACCCCCTGATTATATTATTGTTGATATTATGACGCAGTGACGTCTAGATTTTGCATGGCCCGGATCCTCTACCTTTGTCCCAGGCTGATGAGGAGTATTTACGCCGTTAGGCCGAGCAGTGAGGATCCTGTTATTATCCAGTTTGTTTAGTTATTTCCGTACTTTCCAGATGTTACTGTTTATTGGATTTATTGCTTCCGCATATTATTTCTTGACTCGTTTATTCTGGCATATGGACATGTACTAGATAGTTTATTTTACTTTCTTGTTCTTGATATCTTATAGACAGCCGTAATGTGACTGTGGAGGGATGTTTCCTATCCACAGATCGCATAGTTGGCTCTGTCACGTGCCGATCTTAGCGCACTCTGGGAAGTGGGGCGTGACATTTGATTTCCACCCTACCACGGCTCTACTGAGTCGTGCAAACAAGTGGCTTTTGGGTACAGTCCCGAGATATGTGGAGGCAATGAGCGATAGGAGGGGTTTCGTCTCTCCCGGTATTAGGGGTTGATTAGGCGCTGTGCTCGATTGGCTATATCAGCAAGTCCCTATCCAGGGCTGATGAGGTTTACTGATAAGTGTTATCAGTAGTTTCTCGAACTGTTATAGGCCATACATCCGCATGAATTATTAAGTTATTGGGGTCGACGATGCCATCCCTAGACTAGGTTTGCAGCATATCTGACGAAAAGACCGGACTGTACGATAAGTGTTACCGGTTGGCTCAATAGGAATTTTGACAGTTTCGCTTGTTTTTCTTCTGCTCGCTCAATACCCAGGTGGCCGTTACGTTTAGCTGACCGCTTGCGGCTTGTGGGTGTTTGATATGATCATCCCTTACTGCTGGCGTATTGACGAGTCTTAGAGTCCCACAAAGGGGTTACCTAGCTCAGGCGAAACGATGTGGGGTGCATATGGTGATATGCATGCATGCCTGATTAAATCCGTGTATGTGATACCGCATTATAATCTGGCGTTTTCTTTTGGTCGGGTCATATGTGATATGACCGGTATATTAAATCAATTGTTGATTTAATATTAATGACCATTAGTTTTTTCACTTATAACTTTTTTCTTTATTTATTGTATGCACGAATGTATGTATGTACATATGTTGATGTGTATGCACACATGCATGCATACAAGTGTCATGGTGATGATACATTGGAGTTGGCTATGCAAGAATCACATGGTTTGGATATTTATTTATTTTGATTATTGATTAAAGAATTAATTAGGATTATATCATGGTTGCTTTGTTTCTACACACTTCCATTGTTGACTTTGACTTGAACCATGGTTTAATTTCTACAGTTAAACCATGGTTTAATCTCTACACTTAACCATGATTTAATCACTACACTTGTTTTTTTAACCCAATAACAAAATATCTAGATATTTTTTTTAACCTTAGTTATGAGTGAGTGTGACCCTTTCTCATATATTCATTATTCATTTCATTTTGGCATAACAATTTTCTTGAGCTTGCTTAGCCTTTTCCTTCTTCTTCCTCCTCAAAAGCATACTACCTCCATCAAAGTGAGTTAAGGAGACAAAAAGAAAAGATTTTTAAGTGAAATCCAAACCCACATCACCAATCTAAACTAGTTTAGCCCACTAGTTTAGGTTGTTTTGCATCACTTCTACTTTGTTCTAGTGAAGCAAGGAGCTTGAGCCAAGGTACTCCACGGTGGATCGTCGTGGATAACGAAGGACTCAAGCGGACCTGTCCAAACACTGAGTTGATCCAAGGAGTCTCAAACGGGAGATCTACAGAGGTTGTATTTCTAATCTATTAGTGTTAGACTCTCCTTTTTGTAGTATGTGATACTATATTGTTACTTTAAATTTCTAGTTTGATCCTAGGTTAGTTTGCTTAGCATCCAAAAATTTAATTGTAGCTTGTTTGATGCAAGACAAACCCTTGTGTGGTGCTAGGTAAACCCAACTGTGGTATCAGAGCCAAGCTAGAGCTTTAGGGTAAGCTAGACGACGTTAAAAATTTCGAACGGACATCGATTACTCGGAAAAATCCTCCTCTGGAAAATTTTCAAAATATTGGAATTTTTCACATTAAAAATATTCAGAAAATTATGCAGGTAATTCTATGGACCCTCTAGAAGAACGATACCCTAACTCGATTAAATGACCGCAGAACCGCGGCAGAAACGTGCTTTTGGCGGCGGTTCCGCAGCGCCATTTATGATGCTCGGGTCGGCCCTTCTACGGTTGGTCTATAGGTAACGTGGCATGTTTCTGGGTAATTTTAATTCTGCTCAGGTGTTGAGCTTCTCTGTGAATTTTCTCGGTCATTGATCGATCTATCAAATGGTTTAACATTGCCTAGATTTGTATGATACTTATTTCTGCGACCGTAAGTGTAGTATATGGTGTATCGCCGGTTTCGTTGCTATATGTCAACGACAATTAGGGTATGCATACTTGCTTACGTTGATGACATTTGATATTATGTGTTGCTGTGATATGATGTATAGGATCGTCGTGATTGAATGGCCGGGGTTTTTATGTGAGATGAGAGTTTTTCTTTTCATTCATGTAAAATTCATTTGTATGTAATATTCTTTTATTGGGGCACATCCGGATTGAGGATGATATTACCTTGATGAATACTATTTACTTTTTCGCATTAGGATAGACCCAAGGTGGGGAGCACAAGTGACCGGGTTCTAGAGTCCAGTGGGAGGCCATCTCGAGGAGTCGAAACCGGGTCTCCTAACTCTAGAATTGGATGGGTCGCTTGCCGCTCTTGTAGGGGTCTAGGGGGTGGGATTGGCTATTCATCACGACCGTGGAATCCGTATTTTCTATCGTTGGCTAAATACAAAATACGGATATCCTAGTATATCCTATATGTTCAAATATGTGCTTCTGCTATTTATATTCTATGATGAGTTCGCTTTATATGATGAGACGAATGGTATTATTATATATATGATATATAATAAGCGTTACTTATGTTTTACATCCACGCTAGTCCCGTCCCGGTATGCCGTTAGTTAAGTAACCTAACGGTGCATAACGGGACACCGTGGCGAATGCGAATGGCATAAGTGTACGTTCTATTTTTGTTTCTTTTCTGTGATGGCTTATGGATTTAAATGATAGGACTATATTAATATGATTAATGTAAGGAAAAATAAACCTAAAAGATATTGTAGAATCGAATTTGAAAACTACTCGGATTTTTACAAAAAAGCTACATTTCAAAATTGCGGAGCTTAAGCCACTCCTTTTGAAAACCATTTGATTCTACAACGATATCAAGTTAAAAGCGTTAAAGATTTTCTTAAAAACCATCCGCAACCCTCCGTCATTTTAGGAAGTAGAGTACTCAGTATTCATGCTACGTTTGTTGACTATAGTTAAGGCGTAGTGTACGGTAGCTAAGTGATGTCTTCCTACACAGCATATGATGTGATTAATTAGGACAATTATATGACTTTGTTGACCATAGTTAAGGGTCATATAACTGGGTCTAATTAATCAAGAAATGATGGGTTGAGCGTGACTAGTGCTTGTGATTTGTTGATCATAGTTAAGGTCATGAGTACTAGGGGTAAAAACCATATCGGGAGTTTCAAGAGTTGAAATTTGCAATGAGATTGCATACCTTCCATATGATGGTTGGATCCTGATCTCACTGTGAGCTAGAGTTACTCCCAGGAGAGTTATGTATTTTACAATTAGCTAACCCATTAGGTGTCTAGAAAGGTGTCAATGGGGCTATACCTCTGGGAAAATGAGGTTTACTTTAATTAAGTCCGTGCGAAAGCACGGGGAACCTCCTTCAAGTACCGACACTGGCCTGGCTGAACGGTTATCGAAGTTGTAGAATGTAATTAATCCTGGCTAGTTTTCCTTTTAAGGTTTGAAGGGAAATTTGATAAAAGCAGTGGGAGATATCGATTAGATAAGATAAATAATCAATCTGATCTTTGTAAGAGCTTTTGCTGAGTGTATTCTTTTCTCTCTCTTAATGGCAAATACCAATGACATGACTTAAGTTTCTACTAGAGAAAAATAAACTGAATGTGACCAATTATAAAGACTGGCTAAGGAAAATTAATATTGCCTTGACTTATGATAAGGTATCATATGTCCTCACAGCCCCAGCCCCACCCGTCCGAGGTCCTAAATCTTCAGTTGTGGATAGGGAAATCTGCAAGACATGGGACGCTGACTGTGCCACGACCAAATGCCTCGCGCTTGCATCGATGGATAACACACATCAAAAGCAGCACGAGCAGATGGATGTCCAATCCATCGTTTTCCATACAAAAGAGTTGTATGGGGAGCAATCTCGTATCCTACGATACGAAGCATCTAGAAAGCTTTTTCAGATGCGGATGGCTCCTGGCACACCAGTAGGTCACCATGTTCTGAAGATGATAGCTCTTATAGAAGAACTTGAGGACTTCGGATGGACAATGGAGAACGAACAATATATTGATATTGTTTTACAGTCTCTCCCCTCTGCCTTTGCTCAATTTGTAGTCAACTTCAACATGCACAACATGGAGAAGTCACTACCTGAACTTCTCAATATGTTGAGAAGTGCTGAGAGCACGCTCAAAGAAGTGAAAAATCCCACTTTGATTGGTGGGCCATCATCATCCTCTCGCCCGAAGGTCAATGCCAAGGGAAAGATGAAGAAGAAACCCACCAAACCTAGAGGTGGAGTTAAAAAGGCTAAGGGGAAAGACAAGTCCACTGCTGGGGAATTGGGGAAAGGGGAATGTTTTTACTGCCACAAAGCGGGACATTGGAAGTGCAACTGTATTGGGTACTTGGATCTCAAGAAGAAGAAGCATGGTGATGCTTCTGCTTCAGGTGTGTTTGTGACAGAAAACTGTTTTTCTATAAACTCTGCTTCCTGGGTATTAGATACCGGTTCAGGTTCTCACATTTGCAATTCTATGCAGGGGTTGAGAAATAGCAAAGTTTTGAAGGCAGGTGACCATACTCTCCGGGTTGGAAATGGTTCCAATGTACATGCGGTTTCTGTGGGAGAGAATCACCTGGGGTTGCCATCAGGGTTTATATTGGTTTTGAACCCATGTTATTATGTACCTAGTATGCTTTGTAATATAATATCCGTTTCTTTGTTAGACAATGAAGGATATAATTTTGTACTGCAGAATAATATTATGAATATTAACCTGAATCAAATGTTGGTTAGGTATGGTACACTTAATAACGGGATATACGTCCTAAATCAACACACAGTTTTCAATATACAACACATTAATAAAAGAAAACTTTCAAAAATCAATGAAGCTTTTCTTTGGCATTGTAGACTTGGTCATATTAATGAAATAAGACTAAACAAGTTACACAAAGATGGATATTAAAACCCTTTTGAATATAAATCTTATGCGACTTGCCAGTCTTGTATCAAGGGTAAAATGACCAAAACTCCGTTTACAGGACACAGAGAAAGAGCTTCTGAGCTCTTAGGACTCGTACATAGTGATGTATGCGGGCCAATGTCTACACAGGCTAGAGGCGTGCAACGTTTTAAAAATAAATAAATAAATAAAACCCTTTAGGTGAATTTTCTGATAATCGGTAAAATAAACCGCATTTTCCGTAAAACATAACAATAGTTATTTTCATCATAAAATTTAATAAGCCTATTTTAACTATGTAATTGCTAGTATTTGGTATTTATTTAGTCACTTGTAAATTTCTAGTTTACTAAAATATTTTCCGTAATTAATTAAATTTAAATAGTAATATAAGCTTTTAATTATAACTTAAATTAGTGTAAATTACAAATTGGAATGGGTTAATTTTACAAAAATGAACCATGACAAATTAAAACAAGTTTGTAACATGCTCACTCTTTTCTTAATATGTCTCCAATATTCTAGTAGATTCTAGCATGAAACAATTAAGAAAATAAATAAAATTAATTAAATTGTTGAAAAGACTAAATGGATGTATTAAATTTTGAAGCTTATACATTTTTCCACACCCTTCTCTCTCTCCCCCCTCATTTTTCCCTCATGGCCGAAACCAACCTTGGCTGCCCAAAAAATTTCCCCCACTTCACTTGCTTCAAAAATCATAAAAAATTCAAAAAAAATATCCAAAATAAAACCACAAATTCCTAATCCAATCTCTACCCATTATTCTTTGGCCTTTCTAGCTTGGATCTTAGACCAAAGATAGCATCTTTGGGAGGCTTGGGTGCATGTTTGATCTCATGTTTAGTGAGGTATAATCCTAACCCTAGTGTTAATTACTTAAATTGAATGGATTTCTGTGTTTAATTAGGGTTCTACTTGCTAAATTAAAAAATATAAGAAAGGGTTCGTGATCAACCTAGGATTTTTATAAATTGTTCATGGTTTTAATATGTAGCTTAATACATAAAGACATGTAAAATCTAATCTAGATTGTTAAGTTACTAATTGTTACAACTAATTTGTCCAAATTGCTTAATTGTTGCAAACTAGGTTTTTGTAATATATATATATATATATATATATATATATATATATATATATATATATGTGTGTGTGTGTGTGAGATAAAATTCTGGTGAGGGTTTTTATCATTAGATTATGGTTTTAGTGAGTAGATTAATATGTTAATGGAATGCAAAACTTAATCTAGTTACCAGTTTGCTAATTTTTACTTTAAAATTTTGATAATTATGATATTTTGCAAACTAGGTTTTTGGGAATTGATTAAATAAGATAAAAATCTAATTAGGGTATTCATGACATTATTAATATTATAAGTTATAGTTTAATAATTTAGATCTTGCAAAACCAAGCTTAATTGTTATTTGTGCATTTTTACTATGAAATTATTAAAAATTGGATAAATTTGCAAACTAGAATTTTGGGTTTAATGAAAATTTATGAGATTAAAATTATGGTAATGGTTTGTATGACTTAGTTATGATATTTAGTGAATATTATGGCCA
Source organism: Agapanthus africanus (assembly GCA_030015575.1). Classification (NCBI taxonomy): domain Eukaryota; kingdom Viridiplantae; phylum Streptophyta; class Magnoliopsida; order Asparagales; family Amaryllidaceae; genus Agapanthus; species Agapanthus africanus. The sequence goes on along the minus strand of JASDDO010000019.1, from coordinate 728,893,044 downwards.
TTAGTTTTGTTAAAACATCAAGTTTCGAATTAAAACGGTTATTTGAGGCTTACTAGGTTTTCGGAAATAAATCGAATTGATTTATTTTGAGATTTTTATGAGTTACAAATTATTTCATATTATAATTAGTGATTTGTGAAACCACGATTGGTTTGTTTGGGTTTTCTCGATCAATTGGAGTTTGTACGCCGATGTCGAGAGTTACTTGGTCTTTTGCATGAGCGGGTCATAGGTTTTAACCTATGCACGTTTCGTGTGCCGTTTTGGTTTTGTCCTCGATTTCGGTTTACGATATTATATATGTTTGCGTATAGGTACCCCTCACGTGGACTTCGGACGATGAATAAGAGGATGGCGGCATCAACTTCGGCAGACAAGGACCAGATGAGTAGATGTATATCTACGGGAGAAGTCGGGTGGATGGCGTATAGCACCCCCGCAAACGTAGTATAAGGTTATTACATATTATTATTATGAGTCGGACATGACCTCAGATTCTTGACTGGTAGGGTACTATTGAAGACCTTAAGTCGGATTAGATTGATTTAGGAAGACTGAAACAGAGGATGATTACCTTAGAGACAATTCGTAGATGATTACCTTAGAGACAATTCGTAGGTTTCATGTAGACACACACACACGCATACACACATACACTGGACTTGGTGTATATGTATGTGTATATATATATATATATGAATGTGTGTAGGTTCATACACACACACACACACAGGTGATATGAAGATGTTATATGATACATGGGGATGAGTCGATATGACTTGGCATGATGCCGTGATATATTGGATATATGATCGAGTTATGACATGAGATGTGTTTGTTAGTGTATATGCCCTAGAGGCCATTACTGTATCATACTAGTTTGTATATTACTTAATGGAAGCTTGGGATATTCACAGTTGTATAGAAAATCTTGCTCAAAATGGTAGTATGCTAGTTGGTTTATTTCTACTTCAATATATGCATGTGTTTCTTTTAGCATATCGCTTATACATATTAGTGGAGCCCTTATGATCATTGCTTAATTACCAGCGTTGTGATGGCAGTCACACTAGTGGGGGCTGGGTAATCGACAAGCACATCCTTATACAGGTCCCTAGTCATAGGATTATCGAGACGGGGCATCGATACTCCGGAGTAGACTAGCGTATGCGCTTCTCATCCAAGCAGGGGAGATGGTCTGTCCCACAGCCATTAGTACGTCGTACTGGAGATAGTATGCGGGTGCTCGTCAGGTTACGAGTACACTAGACAGGACTCGTCGGGAACTGTTGGTTGGTAGTATACCTATCGTCAGATAACAACTCCCGGGTGACAAGAGTACAGCTTAGTCCGTCGACTTGACACTGCTACTTCGCTTCGAGTGTGTTCCCACTGTACTTTGATTACTATCGTACCACGGCTCAAAGGAGTCGTGCAAACAGGTAGTAGTTGGGTGCAGTCCTGAAGCACTTGGAGGCAGTAGCGGTTAGATAGGATTCGTCTCTCCCGGTATTGGGGGTTGATATCGCGCTGTGTCTAGGAGAGCCATTACACAAAGTCCCTGGCAAGGGCAAGCGAGAATTACTGGTAGTGTTTCCAGTAGTTTCTCAGGGTGTTCTGGACTACACTCCGGCATGACTTACACCGCTATTAGGGGTTTGACGTTTACCGCCCCTCTAGGCCCGACATGCGATACTTATAGACGAACAGACCGGACTGTAAGGAGATTGTCACATTCAGGATCAGTAGGAGTTCGGATGGGTTTACCTCATCGGCCTTCTTATCGACATCTACCTGGAGACCGTTACGTACAGCTAGTGCCGCTTGCGGTCTGTGGTTAAACCCTCTGCCAGCGTAGTGTCGAGTCTTTATAGTCCCACACAGAGAGTTTCCCTGCACTGGGCAAAAGGTGTAGAGGCCATATGGTTTTACGGCAAGGCTACGATCACTTACGTGCACTTGTGCGCGTATGATGTTCGGGCAGACGATACTAGTGGGCTTTGGTTTAAGCTGGATCCTAGTATTGTATAGATGGATTAGTTTTGTCTTCTATGCATTCGCATTCTACGGAGTGCGGATGCGGGTGTGTATGCACAGTTGTGAGGAGCGAAGAAGGAGGTGCCTCATTGGGGTTCTGACCGTTGATTCGGTCAAAACCATTATGAGGTGAGGAAAATATTTACTAATCTTTTTAATGATAATTGTGTTATGGCTAATTGCTTTGACCGTTTGACCATGCTTGACAATTTGACCTAGTTGACCATTGTTGACTTGGATATTTCTTATGAGCTCTAGACTCTTCTTTGGCTTTGGTTTTATCAAGACATGATAGTGGTCAAATCAACTTAGCCATCATAATTATCATAAAAGATTGGTTTTTATTTTTCCATGGCTCATTATCTCATTTGCATTCCCTCCCTTCACTTGAGCTCTCAAGCTTTGCTCTTCTTCTTCTTCCTCACTAGAATTCCCAAAAGGTCTCATGTGTTGAGCAAGTTGGGGTTCAAATAGACAAACAAATCCACCATCATATTCTACATCACCTAGGGCATCAAGAGTAGCAAACTTGTTACCCTAGTTACCTCGGCTTGAGGTGGAGCTCGGACTACAGACTTTCGGGTGGATCGTCTTCCACTCTAGGAGGCCGCGGAGGTGACCAAGATCCGGATCGATCCTCGGAGATTGCATGGACGAGGAGGACAGCGGAGGGAAGAACCGAAGGACCTTTTTCGTGAGGTACAATCTCCTAAGCATAGTAGATAGAACCTCTATTTGTTTTGTTAGAAATGGTTTGGCAAAGATCCTCAAGTTTTAGTCTATGTTACCATGTGTTAAAAATTTGTTTTTTTACCTATTCCACCTCCCCGTAAGTACCGGGGTGGGTAACGTAAATTTACAGTGGTATCGGAGCCTCGCTAAACCATTACTAACTTGTTAGCAAAGTGTTAGAAATTCGATTGCCGGAAAAATCGCAAAAATACGTCAAAAATGCACGTTTTCTGTCGATTTTAAAATCTGGTCCAAAAATTTTTCTTGGGACCTTAAAAATACGTGCAGGCTTTTTGAAGGACACACAAGAAAAACGAGCTCGTGAATCGCTCAGAATGCCGCGGAAACGCGGCCAAACTAAGCGTATCGCCATGGATCCGCGGCCGATTCGACGCCGATTGAACTCGTTTTTCCTGCAGTCTGTCCAGATTTGTATTTTATGATTTCTCTGATATTTTGTTTCTGCCCAGATTTTGTTGAGTACTGTGTTGTGCTTGGGGTAGATTCAAATCTGGTAATCGATCGAAATTTTAAGTACTTTAGCTAATCGGACCTTCTGTGATGTGTTATATGTATTGAACGTCTACTAATCGCTATACGTCGATTAGTGGAGGTTGTGCATATCTGTGATATTGGTTTGTGTATATGAACTTGTTGGATTGTCGTGATGAATAGCCGGGGATGTGAGATGAGAGTTTTTATTTTCCATTCGATGTAAATTTGTATTTGATGTAATATTATTTTATGGCCGCACATCCGGGTTGAGGTTGTAGCCGCCATTGTATATTATTTCTTTTACTGTTTTTGCTCCTAGGATAGACCCAAGGAGCGGTGCACAAACTACCGGGTACTTTGAAGTGCTGAGTGGCCTACTCACGTTGTTGAGGGAGGTTGCTTCACTTCGGGTATTTGGCGGGTAGTTTGCCGCACCCGTAGGGGTCTAGGGTGGGGATTGGCTATTCATCGCGACCGTGTAATCCGTCTTTCGTTGCAGGCTTGAACGAAACGCGGATTCCTAGCATATCCAATGTGTTCATCTGTGATCTGGAATGTCTATCATTGCATCTGACGAATGTATATATCTATATATGATATCTAGTAGGCGTTGCTTATGTTTTGCATCCGCGCTAGTCCAGCCCCCCTCTGTCGTTAGTTAAGTAACCTAACGGGTGATGACGGGCCCCGTGGCGAATGCGGATGGCATAAGCATACGTCATATCTTTGTTATTTTCTGCAATGGTAGGATTAATTGATAGGACGCATTATATTAATGCAATGAAAATAAACCAAAGTTAAATCGTTGGAACAATTTCAAAACCACTCGTTTTTTTTTTCTAAAACAGAAAACTTTTTAAAACGCGGAGCTTAAACCACTCCTTTTAAAAGCTATCAAGGTTCCTTCGATTATATCAAGTTCACTACGTTCACGGTTTCGCCAAAACCATTCGTAGCCCTCCGTCATTTCATATGAATATTCAATAGTATTCAAGCTAAGTTTGTTGACCTTCGTCAAGGCATAGTGATTGGTAGCTGTTGGGTGTTCATATGTAGCATAGATAGATGCGTTGGTTTGGAACAGTCGTATTACCTTGTTGACCTTCGTCAAGGGTATATACGGGTGGGTTCAAATTAACCTGGACAATAATGGGCAGTACTTGACACGTGACTTATGATTTGTTGACCTTCGTCAAGGTCATAAGAGCATGGGGCAAAAATCCACATCGGGAGTTTCTAAAGAAACTGAAACTTGCTAGTGCTGCATACCATTTGGAGTTTGATAATGTTGGTAGGATTCCTTCAGCATTATCTCACAATGATATTTGGATCCCGATCCTACTGTGAGTATCCGCTACTTCTCAGGAAACTTTTCACTTAACGATCAATGCTATAAACCAAGTAGGTGTCTAGAAAGGTGTTAGCGGGGCTACGCCCACAGGGAAAAGTGGTTATTTAATTAAGGAACTTCACGAAAGCGTCGTAAAACCTCCCTCGAAGTACCGACACCAGCCTGGCTGAACGGTTAAGCAAGTATTGTATGGTGAGATCATTCCTGACTAATTCTTCTTTTAAGGTTTGAGGAAGAATTCGAGAAACAGTGGGAGCCATCTTGTTTAGATAATCTAAAAACCAATCTAAACTTGAAAGAGCATCATGCTAAGTGTTTTCTTCTCTCTCTTAATTTCAGCGACCCAGTGACCAGACATAGGCCACATCTAGATAATAAAATGACTGAATCTGACTGTTATAACTGGCAAAAGTCTGTCCAGATGTCCATTACCCATGACAAGCTGGGACTCCTCTTAACTAATCAAACCCCTGCCATCTCAGGACCAGTTTCCCCTGTCACGGATATTGATATCCGTAAGATATCGGAAAAAGACTGTGCGAATGCCAAGTGCCTCGTGTTGGCCTCAGTTAATGGTGCATACCAGAGGCAGCACGAGAAGATGGACTTAGTTTCTGTCTTCCTCCATAACAAAGATTTATATGGAGAGCAATCTCGTATCGCAAGATATGAGACCTCAAACGAATTGCTTCAAGCGAGGTTGGCTGTCGGGTCATTTGTAGGGGACAACGTCCTTACAGAGACCATCTATTTTGATGAGCTCACGGATCTGAAGACCACGTTGAAGAACGAGTCAAATACTGACTTGATTCTACAGTCTCTGCCCTCTACTTATACCCTGAAGGAAACCAGGGAAGAAGAAGGAAAGGGAAGGGCAAAAGCTTCGGGACTGGATATAGTGAAGGAAGGACGTTCCTATTATTACGGGAAAGGACATTGGCAGAAGGATTGCAGGGCTTTGAAAGCCAGTAGCCAGGATTCGAAGCATGTTGTGGCTTCGGCTTCGGGTGTGTTTGTAATAGAAAACTGTATGTCAATTAACTTTACTTCCTGGGTACTGGATACCGGATCAGGATCTCACATCTGTAATTCATTATAGGTTTTGAGAAACCGTAGAGTTATCAGGATAGGTGATATGACTCTCAGGGTTGCCAATGGAATGAGCGTGGACGCTGAATCCGTAGGGGAATATTACCTTAGATTGACAAGTGGGCAGATATTGATTCTACGTAACTGTTTGTATATACTTAGTTTAGCTTGTAATATTATATCTGTATCCTTACTCTCTAAGGAAGGATATGATTTTATGTTTATAAGCGATGTGGTCCACATCCACCTAAATCAAGTTCTGATTGGGTCAGGTACATTAGAAAATGGAATATACGTACTGAATCAAGCTCAGGTTTTCAGTGTCCAGAACACACTTAAAAGAAAGTCTCCGGAAACAAATCAGGCTTTCTTATGGTATTGTAGACTGGGTCACATTAATGAGACACAGTTAGCAAAGTTACATAAAGAGGGATACTTGAATCCGTTCGAGTATCAGTCTTATGTTACTTGTGAATCTTGTCTCATGGGAAAGATGACAAAGACTCCGTTCACTGGACACGGAGTAAGAGTGAGCGAGCTCTTGGGACTCGTACACAGTGACGTGTGTGGTCCAATGTCTACACATGCGCGAAGTGGTTATTCATACTTCATTACTTTTACGAATGATTTCTCTAGGTATGGACTTGTCTTCTTGATGAAGCATAAATCCGAGGCCTTTGAGAAATTTCGGGAATACAAGAATGAAGTTGAAAAACAAACAGGCAAAAGTATCAAGACACTGAGATCTGATTGAGGTGGTGAATACTTGAGTGCCGAGTTTCTGGGCTACTTAAAAAAGAATGGAATTCTCTCTTAGCTTACTCCTCCATACACACCACAACACAACGGTGTATCGGAAAGACGGAATCGAACTCTATTGGATATGGTTCGTTCCATGATGAGTAAGGCTGAGTTACCGCGATCTTTCTGGGGTTATGCACTAGAAACAGCTGCGTATCATTTGAACAAGGTTCCAACCAAGACTGTGCCTACCACTCCATATTAGATGTGGAGTGGGAAGAAACCCTGTCTTAAGTATCTTAAAACATGGGGATGTCCAGCTTTTGTAAAGAGGCAGCATGCAGACAAGCTCGAGGCACGCTCAATACTGTGTAAGTTTGTGGGATACCCCAAGAACTCCAAGAGGTATCTTTTCTATTACGCAGAGGAACAAAAGCTTTTTGTTTCTCAGCATGCCCACTTCTTGGAAACTGAATTTTTAGAAAATTAGATAAGTGGGAGCGCAATAGAACTGGAAGAAATTCCAGAACAACGAGCTATTACTGAAAGCTCGGTAGAACCAGAAGTTTCAGGAGAACCGGACATCTCAGCGCCACTCCGCAGGTGTAGTAGGCAGTCTCATCCGCCTGAGAGATACTACGGTTTTCTCATAGACGGGGATCGAGAGGATTGCATCATTGAAAATGATGAGCCTACCAGCTTCCAGCAAGCCATTCAGAGCGGTGACTCAGTGAAATGGCTGGATGCAATGCAGACCGAGATGGAGTCCATGTAAACCAACAATGTTTGGACTTTGGACATTTCTCCAGAAGGGGTAAAACCCGTAGGCTGCAAGTGGATCTTCAGAAAGAAGATTGGTGTAGATGGGCAGGTTGAAACCTATAAAGCTAGACTTGTTGCTAAGGGTTTTCGTCAAAGACCTGATTTGGACTATGACGAAACCTTTTCTCCAGTGGCTATGCTCAAATCTATTCGGATCCTTCTTGCCATTGCTGCCTTCCACGATTATGAGATCTGGCAGATGGACGTAAAGACGACCTTTCTAAATGAAAATTTGGAAGAGTGCGTCTAGATGGATCAGCCGGAGGGTTTCATTCAAAGTGGGAGCAGCGGTAAAGTGTGCAAGTTGCTTAAGTCCATTTATAGACTGAAGTAGGCATCGCGGAGTTGGAACATCTGCTTTGATGATACTGTCAAAGAATTCGACTATATCAAAAATCCGGATGAACCATGCATTTACAGTAAGATTGTAGGGAGAACTGTGGTATTCCTCGTCTTGTACGTGGATGACATTCTCCTAATAGGAAATGACATTACTATGCTACAGTCAGTCAAAGGATTCTTGTCACAGAGGTTCTCCATGAAGGACCTGGGCGATGCCAACTACATTCTGGGGATCCGGATCTATCGTGATAGATCTAAGAGGATGTTGGGACTTTCGCAGTCCAGGTACATCGACACCATACTGAAACGATTCAGTATGGAAGATTTAAAGCGCGGTAATCTACCGGCTTGTCACGGAATCACCCTCTCTAAAGTGATGTCTCTCAAGACTGATTTGGAAAGAGCTTGCATGTTATCTATACCCTACGCATCTGCGGTAGGCTCTATAATGTATG